>OX465571.1:4915944-7315944 GCA_950022955.1 Xestia ashworthii | reverse complement strand
ACGGGAATCGATCCCAGGACGTCGTGCTCAGCAGTCGCACTTGTGACCACAAGACCAATGAGGCAGTCCAAAATATACTTACGTATGCCTGCCTGCCTGTGTGTTGATTGCCAGCGATATTTATTGTTCATTATTTTATTTATATAAAAATTCTACAGCCGAAAGAACGTTTCCGAAAAAAATTATATCTTCAAAAATACTTAAAACAATATGAATCCAGCAATCCAAAGTCAGTTTATCACTACCTCTATATTTCACTTTGAAAGGAACCGCTTGGCTTATCGTTAACTCTTGTGACCTTTCATAACTAACGGGAAGACACGAACGTTTTTATATATGCGGCCTTTTTACTATTTTATAATTCGAGCAGAAAGAAAGAAAAAAAAAAAGAATATGTACACTTCCACCAACTTATTTGTGCAGGCGGGAAAACAAAACTAAAATAAATGGACCAAGTTTGACATATTGATGCATTTTTAGGGTTCCGTAGCCAAATGGCAAAAAACGGAACCCTTATGGATTCGTCATATCTGTCTGTCTGTCCGTGCAAAATCAAAATCAATCAAAATCAAAACATTTATTTCAAGTACCAATCACAGGCACTTTTGAATTGTCGAAACAAAGATGAAAATTAAATATAGCTACAATCCCAGTCACAAGATATAAAAACTGTGAAAGTACTGAAGTTGCCCATTCCCTAGCGTAGATCTCTATGGAGAAGAACGGGCAAGAAACTCCATGGACACTCTTTTAAATCAAAATTATTGTTACAAAATCTTGGTTACATCATTCATGTTGAGATGGTATATTATGCGAGAACAATGTACCAAGATGTGCACGTTAAAAGTGTCCATACTAAAAACAAAATAATTAATTCAAATAAGCCATGTCAACTAAGAGATGACCAGTCACAACAAATTCGCACAAAATATCAAAAACCACATCCTTTTTGGTCTTCTTATATGTAGAACTTTACCCCGTTTACCTCGAAACTAACGTCCACAGCATTTCGAGAACCCAATTGACTTTCGATTGTTTTGACCATAATAGCCGAAAGGCAGGGTAAACAACTATTGGTTTTGAACCAAACATGCTCACTACCCGATTTTGGTCTCTCATTGACTGGACGGTTTCGACTAATATTGGTTTATTTTCCAGTATTGTGGCGAATTTGTGGTTGAAGTGAGTGTTGGATTTATAGGCCTTAGCACGAGCGCGCGGTGCAAAATGTAACTTTATTTTCTACACGAGAAGATACACATTTCTTTGCGTTGCGTCTCGTGGCGCCACGCGAAATCACTGGCCTCTTCCAGTACAGTCGTGCCGCGTCGCGTTGCGTTATGTCTCACTGTGAACTGACGCTTAAAGGGCCGGCGGAGCATGCGTATTTCATACAAACGTAATACCAAAATAATTTGTAAATCAAACATATTCTTAAGGTAGTGTGTATTTATTTCGATTGGATTACAGAATATCTATGTTCCCAAATATATTTTTTGAGAGGACAATGGTACAAAGACGAGATATGAGGAATTTAAAATTTCCATAGAAAACTTGTTTTTCTTATAACTCTTGTTAAAATCAGTGTCCAATCAAAATACATATTTGGGAACCTGGATATTCTGTAATTCAATAGAAATAAATACACACTACCTTTGGAATAATTATGTTTAATTCACAAATTATTTTGGTATTACGTTTTTATGAAATACGCATGCTCCGCAGGCGTCTTAAGGTAAAGTAAGCACGACGATTTTTCAATCGAAAATACAATTCATCATCTGCCTATTAGGGTCATTGCGCCAGTTAGCGAAAAGTTTACTACCCGCAAAATAGTATATGTTAACATGAATTTGTCCCAAATATAATCTAGTTTGGGTACAAAACATAAAATAAAATACAAACATACAAAAATATTTATAAAATACTGAAAAACTGAAAATGTAGCGAAAACGTCGGTCTACGACCATTTTTATTAGTTTATGACCACCAGTGAGCTGTTACCAATCAGCTCACTGGTGGTCACTATTTTAAAATGAAATATATGCCATTAAAACAATTATAAATGCTTTAAAAATATTTTATTTTTTGCCTTTTAATTAAAACAATTGGTGTAATGTTTTCTTCTAATTAAAATGTCCAAAAGCCGCTCTTTAATTTTCGGGTTTCTTCAGTGTACTGGATAGTCTTTTTATTTTTTCTGTTGACTCTTAATTATTTGGGAGCTCCATGTATGTTATGGGAGATCGCCCATCCACAGACCAACCTAGGCAAGCACGGCTGAGCCTAAAGATCAACCCGAGCGGCAGTTATTAATTAAGTACCTGCACAGATAAGTTGGTGGAGTAAGTACACAAAATAGGAAAATATAAATCTTACAGCCCCTTAAGCGATATTCCCCACGAGTCTCTCGCGACCAGAGACTAATGCAAGTTGTCTGTCAATCCTTTCGTGACCTGGTGCTACGTACAACCTCATTTCTTCATAATACTACGCAAAAACTAATTTCTTCCTAACAATATATATAGGGTGACTGGTAATTACTGTACGATACTTAAACACGTAATTGTGCTCATGCTAACAAACCACTTTTACTATGGGACCAAAGCCAAAATCGCGAAAAAAAAATCAGCTGTTCAGTACATTAGGCGAACACAAATGTACTGAACAGCTGATTTTTTTTTCCCGATTTCAGGGTTGGTCCCGTAGTAAAAGTTGTTATTTAACATGAGCACAATCACGCGTTTAAGTATCGTACACTAATTACCAGTTACCTTATATATATGTCACCGTAAAATTGCCAAATACGTTATATTACAATATAACGTGTATCTATCTAGCGATATTGTAAAGTCTCGAATTATTGTCAACTGAACATGCGGAAGTATCGCCCCCATAATCGGGACTTGGGGCACCCCCCCGTTAGGTTAGTTAGGTTCCTTTAAACCCTGCACTTGGAAATAGGGGCCCCGCGAAGCGGGGCTCCGTTGACTACGCTTTTTAGGGGAATATAAAGTGTTTTAAGGTTAGGTTATAATAATCGGTATTTCTCAGGAATGGTACAATATCTTTTCATGAGAGTTGTACCACTGGGCAAGGGCGACTCCTCCTTCCCTCCACACCGTGTGAGTACCATCGCATGCATTTCACGTAAAATAATGCGTTTTGTTGTAAGCAGTATGTTCATTTGACAATATTTCGAGATTTTACAATATCGCTAGAGATATTACAATATAACGTAATTGACAATTTTACGGTGACATATACATCACACTTTTAGCCACATTCTATACAGGGTGTAAACCACCTCATCACAAAGCCGTTAACCAAGCATTCTGTACATCAAACTAAGTAACTTTACGCAAAAATTATTGCTGGGAAACAACTTTTTTTTTGAGGTTATAAATCATGTTTTGTGGTAGAACTCAGTGTAACGCACTTAAAACATTGTGCTAGTGGATGGATTGAATAATACGGGGGTTGTGGAGGTGTTAAAAGTCAAAATCTTACAAAAAAACTTGTATTAAAAAAAAAACTTGTCAAAAAGTTGTAACTTTGACCCCCCATATCTCCGTAACTAGATGGTTCCCAGGTATGGTGTAGTAGAACAAAAAAAATATCGCAATGATGGGGAGAACAAGTGCCTTTCGGCTTCGTGAAGAGGTGTTTTACACCCTTAATGTACATACTAATATTTGTTGCAAAGTTGATGGTTATTGTTAAAGAAATCTCTTCCAGAATACCTGCAGCAGGGATAAAAATAAGTTAGTACAAGTCATCATAATTATCAATTTATTGACCTTGTCCATGCTATTTGGGGGTCGGTGCAACACGTTTATTTCTTCCATTCTCCGCTGTTGATCGTCACGCTTTCATTTACTCCTTCTTCCATCATAGAATTCTTAATACAATCCATCCATCATTTATTTGGTGATCAACATGAAGTAAAAGTATAGGTTAATAAGGTAGTTCACCAAAAAGATGACGGTCTGATTATCGAAAAATAAAAACAGCTGTTTAAAAAACAGTTTTGTATGGGAAAATATCACATTGACAGCTGTTTTTAGATAATCATACTGTTATCTTTTCGGTGAACATGGACCTAAATAAGTTAATAAATAAAATTAAAACTGATAAGTTCGTTCAAAACATTGGAAAGCGCCCTCTATCGGCGCGACTATGTATTCAGCTTCGAGCAAAAGAAACGTGACGGTTGCATGTTCCCGTATCAATAAATGTGCCGTCATAATAATAACATAGTAATTATAATTGGTCTTAATCATTGATGACAGTGTAAATTACTATAACATCTAATTACAAAATAATGATTGAGCAATTATTTACAATGACAGTGATAGTAAATCGTCACTGTTTATTTGGTCTGGCGATGAACTTGAAAAGCACTTAGTTGTCTAAGTTTTTCAATTAATTTTGCTCTTCTACAATACTACTAAAACAGAATCAGAAACAAAAAAAAAAAAACAATCTCACAGTTATACTTTAGTATTTTAATGGCGCTCCAGACACGAGGCAACCTCCCAAAAACTAGTTGGTCATTTATGTCATCATCTGCTTAGCCTTTTCCCAACTATGTTGGAGTCGGCTTCCAGTCTAACCGAATACAAGTATTTTACATGGAGTGGCTGCCTATCTGACCTCCGCAACCCAGTTAGTACTGGGTAATACAATACCACTTTGTAAGACTGGTTGCCAGACTTTTTAAGGCCACTGACTACCTGGACCGACTGTCAAAGATTCCCGATGCACAGAGGAAACTCGGTATTTAAGGGTGCTCACCCATCCACAGACCAACCTAGGAAAGCACGGCTTAACCTTACGATCGACCCAAGCGACTGTTATTATTTAGGCCACGAGCTCCTCAGTTGATCATGTAAGTCCAGACTATTTCTATAAAAATGGTCTTCTAAAATGGTCTTCTTTTGCACGTACTCCATAATTTCCTCAGTAGTGGTGTATTGTAGGCAGGATCTCTTGCCTACAATTGCTTGAATATGATTTCAAGCATGTGGTCACCGTGGCTGGTTTTTCGCCCTGTTTGGCATGAGGCTTCGTTCTACTGGGACCAACATTAATGCCTTCGAATTGTGATAGAAAAAGTTAGTAACTCTGTACTGTTGACTGTAACGTTCTGACCATTATCATTTTTAGGGTCCCGTGCTATAAAAGGAGAATACGGATTAAAGGATCACTTTGTTGTCCATCCATCTGTCCGTCTGTCTTATTATTATGACTATAAGCCTATATTGTCCCATTGCAGGGCAAAGGCCTCCCTTCACTCCTTTCACATTTCGCGATCTTGTGCGATTGTAGGCCAATCCAATCTATCGTCTGTCTTAAGGAAATCAAAATTTATAGGGTACTTCCGGTTGAGCTAGAATCATGAAAGGCAAAAAGCAATGTCTTACACGCTTGTAAAGGAAAAAAAATAGAAAACCCTAAATAATTATGAAGTTTAAAAACCAAATACCTAAAAAGTCACCCGAAATCTTTGGTGCACGAGTCCAACTTGAAGTTGGCCCGTTTTTTTTAAACCTTTGACCTGTTAACATCTTTCGTACGATTTGACGCTATAAGATTATTTTCTGTAGCAAACGCAGATAATAGTCCGATAGCGCTAGTCAAGTTTGATGCCATAAGTTTCAAAAATTCTAAAGTTTATTATTTTTTGCCTGTGGATACAGTCGTACCTACGGAGCTTATTATTGCATTTTGTGTCATATCTGACCATAGCATTTTCAGTAATTCGATGTTTTGTGGTTGATTATTTTTAATCAAATTAAAATTGCCAAAATTGATTTAAAGTTTAAAATAATTATTATTTCTTATCTAGGATAGCCTGCGGAGTGTGCAAACCCAGTTTGTGTAATTTTCGTCCAGTGCAAACTGGCAAAAGTGTCAGTACGTAAAAACAGTACAAAAAAAAATTACAGTTTATGAAATAACTATTTTCTTTCTCAGATGGCTAACATAAGCTTATTTAATACATTTGTGCCAAATTAGACCACGGAATTTAAAGTTATTTAACTATTTTGTTTTTCCAAGCTACGAAAGCTTCAAAAAAATATTACAATTATTAGAGTTCACATATTCGAGATCATAAATGCATGTAAAGTCAACATTGTGAATTTGTGTCATTTTCATCCACGATATTTAAAATTATTAAGACTCAAAAACTATGGTTTTTTGAGCACCGAAGTTAGGATTTTCTGGGTGGCCAATAGCAATAACATAAATACCATTGGAGAAACCTTTTTAATGACAACTTTTGCTACTACTATAACTTTTACTAATTTGCAGTCCATTCAGAATTCTTGACGAAAATGAAGATGATTTAATTTCAAGATTGTCTATGCAACCAACAGCCATAAGATATACAATATTAGAAAGAGATTTCTAAAGAAAACCTTTTGCCTCTTACAACTTTCGCCAAATCTTATTCCGTTTGGAGTTATTAAGCTAAATAGGTGACGATTTGATCACCGAAGTTAAGATTTTTGGAGTAACCAACATAAATAATTTACACCGCTGGAGAGAGCTTTTCAACGACAAATTTTGCTATTTATATAACTTTTGCTAATTCGCAGTCCGTTCAGAGTTATTGACCTAAATAGCTGACTATCTGGACATCAAAGTTAAGATTGTCTAGGCAACCAATAGGCATAACATATACAACAAAAGAAATAGATTCTTAAGGAGAACCTTTGCCTCTTACGATTTTTGCGAAATCCTATTCCGTTCGGAGTTATTAAGCTAAATAGGTGACGATTTGAACACCGAAGTTAAGATTTTCGGAGTAACCAACAGAAATAATTTACACCGCTGGAAAGAGCTTTTCAATGACAAATTTTGCTATTTATATAACTTTTGCTAATTCGCAGTCCGTTCAGAGTTATTGACCTAAATAGCTGATTATTTAGACATTGAAGTTAAGATTGTCTAGGCAACCAATGGCCATAATATATACAACATAAGAAAGAGATTTTTAACGAGAACCGTTGCCTCTTTCGACTTTGGCAAATCGTATTCCGTTCAGAGTTATTAAGCTAAATAGGTAACGATTTGAGCACCGAAGTCAAGATTTTCGGAGTAATCAACAGCAATAACTTACACCGCTAAAGAGCTCTCTTTAGTGGTGTAAGTTATTGAATGACAACTCTCAAAGTTATACATAATTTTTAGTCGTGTGTGTTGTTCGTCAATGTTTTCGATTGCTCGAGGTCTTGGGTGGAAACGGTAAACGGGGCAATAAGGGAAGCTACCTTAACCGTTGCAGCTACATAAAAATGGTCATCATCCATAATTTTTCGTAAAATTAGAGCAAGAAAATTGCTATTTTATACAAATCATTTTTTTTATGTCAATCGATCCTATTTCTAATATTGATCAAAAACTTCTATCGGACCAACCCAGCTTGGAGTACTAAAAGTCAGAAATTGCAAAGATTGAACCAAAATTTTTTTTTAATGTTAATTGGTCTTGTTTATGATCAAAAACTCAATTGAAATTATAGCAGGTCCTTTTTTTTTTTTTTTTTTTTTTTGGGATGGGAAATCATCAAATGACTTCTCCCACTCTGGGCGGAGCGGGAGGGAGTGTCAGACTCTTACTGACTAAAACCCATCCATGTTCCTTCCTCGCCCTTTACGTTCCGGGGCCGCGGTATCTCTTTCGAACAGTCCCGCAACCCCGGCAGGCTTCGGCCCTTGCGGGCCCCTCTCTGCTGCTGACATCTCTTTGAGGCGCGCGTGGAACACGAACGCGCCGTCGACACGGCCTGTCGTCACTAGACGGACGGACGGCTAGCTAGCCCATAGCTAACCGTCCACAGGCCTGCATCTACGGTGGCCGGTAGCCACCACGTGGCCCCCGACGCCCGGTGCGTCTCACGAACACGCGCGGTACGCAACTTAACGTTTTTTGCGATTTCTGACTTTTTAGTACTCCAACCCGGGTTGGTCCCGTAGAAGTTTTTGATCAGTATTGCAAACAGTATCGAGTAACATAAAAAAAAAAAATTGTAAAATTTTCTTGCTAACTGTACTTTTTTTTTTTAATCTGTGAATGGGAATAAAAATTTCACAATAAATTATGGATAGTTTCCTAAGACCATTTTCATGTAGTTGCAACGGCTAAGGTAGCTCCCGTTTCTGCCCCGTTAACCGTTTTTAACCCGTATTTAGCATTATATAACTTTTACTAATTCGATGTCCGTTCAGTTATTGACCTGAATAGCTGACTATTTGAACACCGAAGTTAAGATTGTCTTGGCTACTAATTAGGCATCAGATATATATTACGAGATTGAAATTTTCAAGGATAACCTTTTTAATAAAACTAAGAGTGTACCTAGTAAACTATTTTGTAATTATTTGGACATTTTAAAGCTTTAAAAAATCAACATATCTGTGAACAAAAAGTAAAAATCAGCTGGGGATGAAACTTGCGAACCATAATATTATTATTTTTGAAATCTTACAGCATTAAAACCATCATAAGAAATACAAAATGAAAATATCTTACGAGAGTCTCGAACCATTGACTCGATGTTCTCAAGTCTAGTCGGTCGCTTACACCGACGAGCCAATTACTACGGAGACAATAAGTGTAAAAAAGCTGTTCTGTTCTTATGACGTTTTGACAGTTGACAGTTGTCAAACGGTTCAAAAATACGGACATTACTGCAATATGTATTTCAACTTCAACTAAAAACAAATGACACGTCAATAACGTCATGCACGAAATGAAAAGGACAGAAATATAGTTCTTGTAGTTCTATCAAACAAAGTTCGAGACATGTCAATTAATTATTTTAATCGATATCATATTTTAACTTACAATTAATGATAGAATATTTCGGTTTAAATAAACCCCTTTGATGGGACTAAAACTTTTTTTTAATCAAATTGAATAAACGCATGCACTTGTTTGTCGCAACATGTACCGAATGGCCGCTCTTCGTGCGAAGAAATTGGTATATTTTCTTTCAAATAATAAGATTGCGTGGATAAAAACGACACATATTAAGAATGGTGTTTTGTTTCACCATATTGGTGTTTTGATTTTATAGGGTTTTGTAACAAAAAAAAATAAATATCTATAAATATCGTGGATGAATTCGGCACAAAATATATTGAACGACAGATATCAGTACTCTAAATCGCGTAACACCTATTTCACCAACTGTAATATTCTTTTAGATAGATAGATAAAGCTAGTTGGGCGACGTGTTAGGTACTTGTTAATTAGAAGGATTCCCGTGGACAGAGATGACACAAAATGCCTATGTATATCAGTTACTACTTCGTTATTATAATGAAAGTTAAATTTTCAACTATAATTTTCTTTTCGTGTGATAGTGATTAAAAAGACAAATAGCCAAATTTCTCCCTACGCTAGTTCCTAAAATGACACAAATTTATATAGTAGGTCAGGCAAATGGTCCGGAAACTATATGCAAAAAACAAACAACTTTAATATTTTTGAAACCTCAAAACCTAGCGCTACCGGACTATAAATCGAACACAAAAAAAGAACAACGAAACTAACAGTTAACTCAGCAAAACCCTAATCTTTGTTCTTTACCTCAAACAAACTTGTTGATACAAAAATAATACCAGACGAAGTCGCGGTCACTACTTGCTTCATCATCATTTAATCACAAAGATAGATAGAGTACGTTATACTGTAATGGTTTAACTCAGTATAAATAAGGAAACGTATTCATATATTTGTCACAGTAGTCTGAAACACCGTACAATAATGTCTGCGAGAATCGTCTTTTTGTTAGTACTATCGGTATCAATTACTTTAAATGACGCGGCAAGAATACTAGCATACTTCCCAGTTCCATCTATCAGTCATCAAGTAGTGTTTCGTCCTCTAATGAAACAACTGGCCCAGCGAGGGCATGAAGTCACTGTTATCACGCCAGATCCTGCCTTCCCAAATGGAGGTACTCCCAAGAATCTCAAAGAAATCGACGTCCACGACATTTCTTACAACAAATGGAAAACAGTGTATGAAGTGACTTCTACGGGTGATAGTGATTTGGTCAAACAAATGGATGTAGCATTCAATATGCTTGCTGAGGTTGTCGAAATGCAACTTAAACTAGAAGAAGTACAAAAGATAATAAAGGAAGAAAAGTTTGATTTGATTATTTTAGAAGCTTGTGTAAGACCAGCGTTACTTGTAGCTCATGTTGTTAAAGCACCCGTCATTCTAATGTCTTCTTTCGGTACTATGACCTTCAATGTGGAAACTGTTGGAGCAGCTTGGCATCCTCTCTTATACCCAGATGCTTTTAACCAGCGTCTGTACAATTTGACCAATGCGGAGAAAATTACAGAACTGGTCAACTTTTATAGAATGAACAGAAATATGCAACGAATTGAAGATTCAGAAAATGAAATCGGCAAGAGACTATTTGGGCCAAAAGTGTCGACTATAAGTGAATTAAAAAACAAAGTTGAAATGCTGTTTTTGAACACTTATCCCATTTGGGCGGACAATCGTCCAGTGCCTCCTAATGTAGTTTATTTGGGGGGTCTGCATGAGAAGCCGCATAAAGAATTGCCTGAGGTAAGGATTGTTTATTTAATCTCAGGTATACTAATAGAAGCTGTTGCCCGCGAATTCGTTTGCGTGGTAATTTTGTTAATTATGCTTGAGAAAAAAAAAGCTAGGTATGTGCTTATCCAGAACAAATTTCATCCAGTTTGTTCAAACTTTCTTGTGTGATTGTCATCCTTTCTTCCATTCTAACTTGTGCATTTATAATAGAAGTAAGATTATGCTTAATTGGCTTGCAAAATCATGTTCTGTCCCACCGCTGCGCAAAGGCCTCTCCGCCTTTGCGCAGCTGTGGGGCCGGCTGAATGCTGATCTCATACATTTTAACTCGTCGTGTGTTCCTGTGTTATAAAAGTAGTTGTTGGAAAATCTATTGCCCAGATTCGAATTGTAGGACTCATGCTCAGCAGTCCTGTTTGTGACCACTAGATCTACGATAAAAAAAAAATATCTCTAAATAAACCCATAAGGGAGGTACTTAAATATCGTAACGTAATGGAAATATTCCATAAATACTGATGGTAGGCGAAGTAACTATGCAGTACTGCAATTGTAATAATTATAGTCTCAACGACATGTAATTCTGTATCCATCTTCTGAATAGACATACATTGATTCTCAAGGTTAGAAATAAATTGTCAGCTTCCTATGTTTCATTGCAATTCAAATCGTTTTTATTCATCACAAATTGCCGTTTATTATTTTTATCTTGATCTTCGTATTACATGGATTCAGAAGTACATATTACAGGAGCTTGTTAACGACTCTAAATAATAACAGCCGTTTGGGTCAATGTTTAGGTTAAGCCACGTTTGCCTAGGTTGATCCGTAGATGGATTACTGCCGATCATATACTGAATTTTATCCTTGCCTCGGAAAGCATGTCAAGCCGTTGGTCTTTGCTATAAATTGTAGATTATTCACAGTCGTAACAGGTAGTCAGCTGCCCGAAAGTTTCACAACCTGTCTTCCCAAAAGGTAATATGATAACCCAGAACTAGCTGGGCTGTGGAAGTGCCCGATATGCAGTTACCATGTAACATACCCGTATTAAGCTACATGGAAGCCGACCCCAACATAGTTAGGAAAAGGCTAGGCAGATGATGACTATTTACTTGGACATTCATCATCATCAACTTTGTTGGGGTCAGCTTCAAGTCTAACCGGATGCAGCTGATTCATACCAATATTTTACATGGAGCGACTGCCTATCTGACCTCCACAACCCAGTTAATACTGGGTAATACGATACCCCTTGGTAAGACTGGTTGAAATGTCCAAGTCAATTATTAAATGCTACAAAAAGGTTTTATAACTTTGTAGGATCTCAAAACGTTTCTGGACTCCTCAAAGAACGGCGTGATCTACGTCAGCTTTGGTACAAACGTGCAACCTTCGCTGCTTCCCCCAGAAAGGGTACGATTGATGGCCAAAGTCCTCTCTGAGCTACAATACGATGTCCTCTGGAAGTGGGACAACGATGAACTACCAGGACGTTCTGCGAATATCAGGATTTCAAAATGGTTGCCACAGTCCGACCTTCTAAGTAAGTCAATATAGTATTTTTATTATCGGGTGGATATTCCTTAATCTGATGTCTGAGTTTTTAATGCCGCCCATGTGCCTCTGACTTGGCTTTATATACCGTCTAGAAATATCTCTCAGGCATGCTGGTGTCCACACAATGTTTTTCTTTACCGAAGCAAGTGATAAATACAATACACACATGAATCCCAAAAGCCAGATATCCGTGTCTTGGGTTCAAACTTGAGACCTATGATTTGGCAGTCCAACGGTAATACCACTAAGTTATCACTGCTATAAAGTGATACTAAAAGATGAACTAAATAATGATGAACTTTCAGGGCATCCAAAGATCAAGCTGTTCATAACGCAAGGAGGTCTACAATCAACAGACGAGTCTATCACAGCAGGAGTACCTATGATTGGTATACCAATGTTGGGAGACCAGTGGTATAATACTGAAAAATATGTTAAACATGGTATTGGAGTCAAACTTGATCTGCTGACAGTGACTGCGGAAGAATTTAGGAGTGCAATTACCACTATTATTGATAATGAAAGGTGAGTAGCAGGAGTCTTTTGTTATTTTAAGTTTTTTAACTGACATGGTCACTAACTTCGTACTTAAAAAAAAAACGAAATATCGGGAACTTGAAACCAATAGTAAACATGGAAAATATCCCGTTTTCAATGTTAATGATAATGTCTTTATCAATTTCTATAATTTTGTGTTTTATTCATTATTGGATGAGGAGAGAGAAAAGCCGAAAAGATAATGTGGACTGTATTGTGATAGAAAAGAAATGGGACTGTATGATAGCGCAAATGTTATAGTGGACAATGGACAAACTCAATGTGGATAGCACGTTTGGCGCAATGGCTGCTGCGCTGTGTATTGAGGGTTCGATCCCCGCAAGGTACAAATATTTGTATGGCCTACAAGTAGTTGTTCCAGGTCTGGCTGTTTATATATATTATGTGAGAGAGGAGAGGAGAAATTCTTGGGGCAACGTTTACAAAATTTGTATTAAGCCTATCCCAAGTAACATGTGCTAAAGAAGTACGTTTCATTCGAAGAATAAATATAGATATAAATATGACGTATGAGTAAGTAATGCTTGGGTACAGTACACTTAAAATTCAAATTGGCAATTCTCTGTCGTATATATTCCTGTTATCGCCAGACAAGCCAACATTAAATAACCGATGATTCGAGTATTTTATTATTTACGACAGACTTATCGCTTGTTCATGATTTGCAGGTATCATCAGAACATAATAAAACTGAGAAGCGTGATGCGTGACAATCCGATTCCTGCACTTGACCGCGCCGTGTGGTGGACGGAGCACGTGCTGCGTCACGGCGGTGCGAGACATCTGCGTGCTCCTGCCGCCAACATATCGTGGGCGCAGTATCTAGAACTAGAACTAGTGCTAACACTATTAGCATTTGCTCTTGGATTTGTTATAGTATTCGTATTTCTGGTGTCCAACTTATGGAAAGTTTTAAGTAATAATCGCGTTGAGATAAAACTGAAGAATCATTGATCTTTGTAGCGGTATTTTTTTATTAGTTCCACTCCTGGGCAAAAGTATCTTCCCATAACTCCCACTTTTCTCGATGTTGAGCGAGACATCTGCTATTTTCTTCTCGGTCTGCCGCGATCCCGTCTAGCTGTCTCAGGGCTCCAGTTTCGTGATATACGAGCCCACAGCTTTGTGATCCGGCAGACATGCTCATTTTGTCCTTCTTGGCGTGGAAGATGAGTCTTTTTAATAGAAAATACGAGTAAGAATGAACATATTATTAGATTAGTTTATTATTATATTATTATCTAAATGTAGAGAAGGCTGTAATAAGCATTATGTTAGACAATAAATAAATAAATGAGAATATTTTTTTTTTATTTTTTTTTTCTGATTATATAAATAATAATTTAAAAAATAATAATTTATAATTTAGTGATAAATCATAATTTATATTGGGTGTACGTCATAAAAAAAAATGATTCCTCACATCCATACCCTGTCATTATTTTGTACATCTGCGACAGCACAGATCTACAAAATAATGACAGCCGGGACCAACTGAGTGACCATCTATAGACCAAACTAGGAAAGCGTGACTTATCCTGAAGATTGACTTGAGTGGCTGTTATGAAGTACTTATAACATAAATTATAAAAATGTAATGCCTGACTAGTATTTATATACAACCAAGGGTTTTAAAATTACGATGGGTGTTGAAGCCAAAAGGCTCTCCCCATAATTGCCAATTTTTTTGTTTTAGACCACAGCTTTTTTTATTATTGTAGAACCTTCTAGTTACTGGGATGTTGGGAGTCAAAGTTAGAGTCGATAGATTGTAATCTATCGAAGTGAAACCGTAATATTGTGAAATACATGTGACGGTCCCGCCATAATCGGGACTTGGGGCACCCCCACGTTAGGTTAGTTAGGTTCCTTTAAACCCTACAGACAGAAATAGAAGCCCCGGGTCTCCGTCAACACGCTTTTTAGGGGAATATAAAGTGTTTTGAGGTTAGGGTATATTAATCGGTATTTTTCAGGAATGGTACATTATCTTTTCATGAGAGTGGTACCATGGGGCAAAGAAGACCCCTCCTTCCCTCCCCCTCCTGCACACCGCGCGTGTTGACTTTCACAATCGGTGACATATACACCCCTTATTTTTAATTAGCACAAAAATTAAAATGGGGCTGTATCCGTGCCCTTTACTGATCATATTTGTGTAGCCAAAAGTAAAAAAAAAGAAAAACCAAAATTGTCTACGAATATTTGTCATAATTGGTAAACTCATAATTGAATGACGCTACGATGATCGGGTGAGTGACTGCATGACGGATGGTGGTCGCGAAAACGATTTATGAATACCTACTAGTAAGAATTAAATAATAGCCTGTACCATATTTCCATACATTGAGCGGCATTTTTGAATGTAATCGCTAATAACTTTGCTATTTATTAATATTATTTATTGAGACTTCACATAATATAATATCAAGACCATTTTTGACCAGCCCTTTAAGTAGTGTATAACTTAAAATAAACGAACTCCATTCACAACTGAGACACATTTAATTTTATAGTTAATAAAACCCGATTAATTGCATCGATATAAATTCGATAACTCATAAAACATCACAATGCTTGTAGATACAAACTTTACTACACAATTTGCTTGGAATAATTAGTACTGTTGTATCTCAGAGTGGCGAAGTGAAATATTTATTGTAGCTACGAATACAAGGGAAAGTAGCCTTTATTACGACGAGGTAAATTCCAATATAATTTCGGACATATTGGTGCCCTTTGGCTGGCTGTGTTAGTATGGAACATGCATTCGGAAATTTTATAAAAACATTTAGTTTAATTTGAAAAGCCGTATAAAAAAAGTTTTCAATGTTTTTCATGGCTGGATTATCAAACTTGGTTAGGCAAAGTGTCATTAGGTTGTTTTATCAGGTGTTTTCCAGTAACAGCCATTTGCCATTTTTAGGGTTCCGTTGCAAAAAACGGAACCCTTATAGATTCGTCATGTCCGTCTGTTTGCCTGTCTGTCTGTCTGTCTGTAAGTCACAGCCACTTTTTCCGAAACTATAAGAACTATGCTGTTGAAACTTGGTAAGTAGATGTATTTTCTACACAAAAATAGAAAAAAAATTTGGGTTCCCCATGCCTGGAACTGACACTCAAAATGTTTTTTTCATCAAACCCCGTACGTATGGGGTATCTATGGATAGGTCTTTAAAAATGATATTGAGGTTTCCAATATCATTTTTTTCTAAACTGAATAGTCTACGCGAGAGACACTTCCAAAGTGGTGGTGGTGGTGGCGGATTCGTTTGATGGCAATGGGGTCGCCTCATCACATGGGACTTAAATCATAATTGTCGAAAATCAGGATGACACTCCCTCTCTGCCTCAACCTGCGGGAACACAAAAGTGATGCGATGACTTCATAAGTTATGAAGCTTTTGCCCGCGGCTACGCTCACCTTTTTTTCGGATGGGAAATCATCAAATGACTCCTCCCACTCTGGGCGGAGCGGCAGAGAGTGTCAGACTTTTACTGACTAAAACTTGTGTTCCGGGGCTACGGTATCTCTTTCGAACAGTCCCGCAGCCCCGGCAGGGCTTCGCTCACTTGGAGTTCGGTATTTGTCCCACCGGATCGCACTACCGAGATAAAAAGTATCGAACTTATAAACTATCTCTGTATCAAACTACATTTTAATCCCTTCAGTATTGTTTGCGAGAAAAAGTAACTTTCACATTTATATAGGTTGTAAAAAACCTCTTTACGATGCAAAAAGGCACTTGTTCTCCACGTCATTGCGATTATTTTTTTTTTCTACACCATTACATACCTGGGAACCTTCTAGTTCCCATGGGGGACATTTTGACAAGTTTCTTTTTATATACAATTTTTTATGTAAGATTTTTACTTCTAACACCTCCAGGACCCCACCACCAACAATCTAATCTAAACAAATCAAATCAAATCAAATAATTATTTATTGCGAACAACAAGGTCCTTATGTTTACATGAGTTCTACCATAAAACATGAATTTTACACCCCAAAAAAGACACTCGTTTCCCAGCAATAGTTTCTGCGTAAAGTTACTTACTTTGATGTACAGAATGCTTGTTTGACGGCTCCATGATGAGTTTGTTTACACCCTGTATTATTAGTAGGATCAACGTATTATAGTTTCTTAGACAGTTAACAGATTATTTTGTGAATAACAACGGTTCCTGGACCTGTCTCCTTTCATGAAATCTCTTAATTAAAACAGTGTTTGCTAATTGGAAACGGCTTAAACAAATACCAAGAACCTGTAATTATTCAAGGATTTAGTCTCTTGTTTGCTGAAAACCTTCACGTCCTAACTAAAGTCATACGCTAAAACTCGCGCGGGTGCACGAAGCGGGTGACATTTTGTTAAATTATTTAAAGCCTTGGAAAATCAGTCACATGTGTCCACGTCTGTTAGCGCTGGACTTACAATTTTTATATAAACACGCGAAGACACACGCACGAGTTTTGGCAAGGCGAACACTCGCGCAGCTTTGTGATCGTCATGTTCATGCGTTCAGTTATTTGGAAGATCGGAAAAAGCTTTTTGTCAGCAAGGTCCCCATGATGGTCGCTTTGATTAGAACGCGGCCCTATGCAATGAATTCTCAGAAATACTGGTAATGTATGTTTAGAATCTCAAACATGAATGTCATTATGTGACGTAGCAGATCTTAGAATTAGTCCTTGCAGCCGGGACACGCTTTTACTTTCGAAAAAGTAAAGGTATAGTAACTTTGGTGGAGTTTCTTTTAATCGACTTGTAAAAAGAAGGCTATCAGGCGAGTGTAATCTTTTTAGAAATTCTCAATGGACTATAGTTAGAACTTCAGTGCACGCATTATTGATGAGAAGTGAAGGTGAACGCAGCAGCGTTGAACGTAACATAACTTGTCAAAACAATGACTTCAAAATAATAATACAATTATTTGCATGTTACTTCGTCAATTCTCTGCAATCTGAACACTATTTCTACAAGACAGTTTTTTTCTGTCTGTCAGTTTTAATATTTATTCGTTTTGGCCATTGAACAAAAGACTTTTTCTTAACCTTGTTAATAGCTGCACCTACACGAATATCGCTTAAAATATTATCTCTGAACCGATGACCCTAAATGCATTTAAAGTTGCCCTATTGATAACCCTAATGATTATCATATCAGTCTACCTTCCGTTACTTTAATAAAGTAGGTGGTCCTTATGTCAATTGGGTCTTTATTCAGTTTGGTCTTTTGACCCATGTCATGAAGCCAAAAGACATCTACTGCTGGACAAAAGCCGGTTCTGTACTTCTCGCATCCAATGGATGGCTGAGACCAGGTTATCTATAATTCCCGAGGTGTTACGTAGAGGTGTACTTAATTGTGGACTCATATTTCGTTAACCGTGCCTCAGAAAGCACGTTAAGCTGTTGGTCTCGGCTGTCATTATTCCTACTTTGACAGTCGTTACAGGTAGTCAGTGCCCGAAAAAGTCTGACACCAGTCTTACGAAGTGGTATCGTATTTCCCAGTATTAACTGGGTTGTGGAGGTCAGATACTGGTATTCAGCTGCATCCGGTTAGACTTGAAGCCGACCCCAACATAGTTGGGAAAAGGCTAGGCAGATGATGATTTCGTTAACTGTTTAAGTTCCATGTTATAGGAATTAAGCCTATGTTCGACAGCCGGGCACATAATATCTACTTATCTACAATCAGACAAATAAAAAAGTACTTTTTTATTGGTCTGAGTATCTAAACTACGCGGCTGCAACAGAACACCGTCTTTAACAAATCTATTGTGTTCTTCAATTTATTTTTTCGAGATTTGTCTGTCTTATGAACTCGTCTTGAATTTCGAACATGATTACACCAGCCTCGGTGGCGCAGTAGGCAGCGCGTAAGTCTCATAATCTTAAGGTCGTGAGTTCGATCCTCACCCGGGGCATATCTTTTAGTTTATTCTTCTTAGATTTCTTAGATACAGTTTTCACAAAATAATGCTGGAAAGAGTACAAACATTTTTAATACATGGCCTTTTTAAAAAAAACAACTGTTTCTCAATAATTGGTAAATAAGAATGTCTTTAATTATTGTGGAAAAAAATAAAATGATACGAGCAAAAACGTTTTTTAGTCTTTGCTTCCATGGGATATGACGTGAGTATACTTATGAGTTGAAACAAAGAATTTGTAAACAACAATACAATTTAAAAATGTCTGCACCAAATACCAAAGGACCAAAAAAAAAGAGTTTTATATTTTAAGTGAAATAAAGAAATAATATCTCCCCGGAGGCCACTCCACACTATGAAACTTGCGGACAGTTGTAATTTGCGCTGCGGTTACCGCCGCACTGTCTAATTTTCAACACGTATGAAGGACATTTCGGTCATTTCAGACTTTACCTATTTCGCAGAGTGTCTGCGACGTAATTGTGTTTGGCCCTTTGTGATGTATTGCGAAGTTTTGTTGAATGTTTTGTTGCTTTACTTATAGTTTAGAGTGGAGTTCTGTTTATGTGGACGTCGTGGGTAAATATTCACAGTCGCTCGGGTCAATCTTCTGGTTAAGCCGTTCTTGCTTAGGTTGGTCCATGGATCGGTGACCAACATACTTGTTGATGTAACGTCTGACAAAAACTTATAAACGAAAGCCACGTTTATAAGTTTTTGTCAGACTGTGATGTTGGGGGTCCTAAGGATCTTAAAGAAGTAGACAACCACCTTGATTGGACTCCATTTATTAAGTACTTTAATAGAATATAAAATAATGCGCATTATAAGTAAAGTACATAGTAAGCATAATATTGAATATCACTATAAAGTAGTGCACACAATGGGTAATGTCTACCTAAGGAGCATACACACTTAGTACAACACTTCACCTCCCGGGGCGAAAGAAAAAAGAAAAATATGAAAACATTTTTCTTTTTTTTTTTATGTCTAATCTAAACCATTATAAAACTACAATTTTGTTTATGAAATTGAAATTACACTATTTACTTATTGCTAAACATTGCAAATTTACTTAAGATTCTATCGTATTCTAAACTTATTGGTAGTAAGGCCTAGTTCTATTCTTATGTACTAATTCTATTTTATTATTTTTACTTATCTGAACATTACAACCTAAATCTTCAATTACTTTATAGGGACCTTCAAATAAGGCATCTAATTTACGACCGGTTTCGTTCTTTAATAGCAACAAATCATCTTTCTGATACTTATACGAATTTACAGATTTATCATACAGTTCTTTTCGTTTATGCTTATTAAATATTAAATTATTCTTTGCATCAGCATGGGCTAGCTGTAATCGGTATTTTAATTGTAATGGATAGTTATCGATATTGTATAATGGTTCTACAGGATCACAAATTCTAGTAGGTATTCGACAGAGTTTACCAAAGACAAGTTCGTATGGCGTATAATTAGTTTCAGAATGGACTGTATTATTGAAACTGAAACACCAGAAAGGTAACCAATAACTCCAAGTGTCTGTGTAATTTTCGCATTGGACTCTTAAAAATGCACCGAGTGTTTTATGCGCATTTTCAAGTGCACCAATTGACTGATGATGATATGCTGTTGAGGATAGCTTTTCAATATTAAGAATTTTACATACCTGTACCATAGTAGCTGAAATGAATTCCGTGCCGCGATCTGTAGCAATTATACCTGGGATACCGAATCTTAAAATAAAATGTCTAACAAATGCATCTGCTATGGATACGGTTTCTTTATTTTTAAGGGGAATGGCTTGCACAAATTTTGTTAATTCACATTGTATGGTTAGTATATAACAATTACCATCGATGTCTCTATCTAAAGGACCCACTACATCTAAGTAAATTTTATCAAACGCCGAAGAAGCTGTTGTAGTTATTTCCATCGGCTCTTTTATATATCGAAAATATTTCGACTTTTGACATTTTGTACATGTCTTGACAAATTCTTGAACGTCTTTTTCGATACCTGGCCAAAAGTACCGTGTTTTTATAGTATTAACCATCCTGCGCACTCCAGCATGACCACTAGATGGCAGTAAATGGAAGTCATTCATAATAATAGTTTTATCATTATCCTCCGTTATTCTCGTTATTCCTCTTAGTATACAAAATCGGGGTCCGGACCAATTTTTAAGTGACGATATCTCATCGCATACTTTTTTTATAAAATCTTCATTATCTTTATTTTTAATTACATATACTTCTTCGATACGTATCTCTTTACAAAAATTACTTAATTTCTGCACAAATTCGGCTCGCGAGAAATGTGCCTTGAAATTAAAATTAATATATAACGTCTTTGTATTCGGTCTAAATGCAAAACATTCAAATTCGTTCGTAATCATGTGACTATCTCTTAATACCTTTAAATCATCTCCTTCAATAAAACATAATTCTACAGATTCTAATGGTTTTCTTAATATATCTACAACTCTCGGCTGATCAGACCGTTCGTCGCAAACTTTACTAAGACTCATCTTTTCACTCTCATCTTTGTTTCTAGTTAATTCATCTAATCTTTTCTTTTGTGCCCTAGTCATTACAGCAACAACTTGCTCATGCATACCTTTTAATTCTTCTGATGTTAAACAAATCCTTGACAAAGCATCCGCAACTACATTCTCCTTTCCTTTGACATAAATAATCTTAAAGTTATATTCCTCCAGTGTTAGACGAAATTTAAGGAGTCTGCTTGAAGGATCCCTCATACCAAAAAGATATATCAGAGGTTTATGATCCGTCATTATCGTAAATTTTCTGCCATACAAGTATGGTCTAAAATATTTTACTGACCAAACTATGGCTAATAGCTCTTTTTGAATGGTAGGGTAGTTTTTTTCTGCCTTATTTAAGGGCCTACTTGCATAAGCTACTGGTCTTAAATCTTTATTGCACAATACGGCTCCAATGGCAGTACCTGAAGCATCTGTTTGTAATATAAATTCGTTTTTTTCTGAAAAATCTGGGTATTGTAGAACGGGTGAAGAAATTAACGCATGTTTTAAAAACTCAAAAGCACTCTCACATTCAGTAGTCCATTTAAATGGTTCATTCTTCCTGCTTAATTTATTTAATGGCATTGCTATTTCTGAAAATGATCTGATACATTTTCGGTAATAATTACAGAAAGCAACAAAGCGTTTAACTTCATCTGCATTTCTTGGTGTTGGGTAATTTTTTAATATATTAGTTTTTTCTGGATCGGGTAACACTCCTTTTTCTGATACAACGTGGCCTAAATAAAGTATTTCTTTCTTTAAAAATGTACACTTTTGAGGATTTAATTTTAAATTAACTTTTCTTAACCTCTCCATGACATCAGTTAAATTTTGGTTATGAGCAGTAAGATTTCTTCCAAAAATTATAAGATCATCTTGATATACGAGACATTTCTCATAGGTAAGACCTGACATTGCAATAGACATCATACGACTAAATGCACTGGGACTTGTTTTTAGTCCCATTGGTAAGCGTTTCATCTGATATTGGCCAGTATTGGTAGTGAATGCTGTTAATTTACGACTGCTCGGTTCTAAAGTGACTTGATAATAACCTTGGTGAAGGTCAAGGTGAGAAAAGTAAATTGCACCTGATAGAGAATCTAAAATTTCATTTATATTCGGTAAAGGAAATTTATCATCGCAAATCATTTCATTTAATTTCCTATAATCTACTACTAATCGCCATTTTTTCTCAATTCCTTCGCTACTTCTCTTCGGTACTAATAAAATTGGACTTGACCATTCGCTCTTGGATTCTTCTATGATATCATCTCTTATCATTTGATCTATCTGCTTAGCTATTTCCGGTTTTAATGCTTGTGGTAACCTATATGGTTTAATATAAACAGGTGTAATATTAGGTTTTACTACTATTGATTGTTCACAAATGTTTGTCGTCGTCAATTTATCGCCTTTTACATAAAAAACGTCGGAATACTTTGTACATATTGCCTCTATTGACTGCTTTTCTTCTGTGTTTAAATAATTTAAATTTAATTCGGATAGTAACGTTTGAACTCTTGGAAAGTCGATCTTGTTTCTACTAAACTGGCAAATTTCATAATCACTCAATGGTTTTAATTCTGGGAGTGCTACTGGTAAGGTTATGTCGTTATCGCTTACGTTGAGAATTTTAACTGGAATCCTATTATTTAATACACGTACTATTGAATTTGCTAAAAATACATCCTTTGTTAATTCTTTTCCACAAACAACTACATCTTCAGTCACAATATCATTTACACAAATATAGTGTATTGTCTCTGACCGTGCTGGAATAATCAACACATTTCTATTATTTTCTAAGTCTTCAACTAAATTTAAGTGATATTCCTTTCCATTGTTAGCCAACGTTAAAGTATTAGAATTTAAGTCAATGTTATCCTGAAATTTATTTAAGAAATCTAAACCTATGATTCCATCTGCTTTAAGTGGTATTGAATCAAAAATAAGAAAGTTATGATGCAATAATCGTTCTTTATCATGTCTTAATATCAAATCAATAGAACCTTGTGAACGTAACTTACCACCTATTCCATTTATTAAGGTATCATCTTTGCGCACATCAAAACCTTTTGGCAAGGTTTCCTTCTTAATTATTGATAATGTAGCGCCTGTATCAATGAGAAAGTAGTATTTAATATTGTTAATGTAGAAAGCAACGTACTTAGTATTCCCTTGGCAAGATAATATAAAATGTTTAACCTCGAAAAAACTGATTCGAATTATCATTATTATTTTTCTGGTCATCACTATGTTGTCTGTCATCTACCTTTTCAACTGAAAGCATATTTTGGCATTGCTCACGCTTCCTAAAGTATCTTGTGCCTCTACTGCCATTCGAGCTTGTTCGGAAATTACCCCTAACAGTGTCGTTTCCTCTAAAATTACCACGTCGTGCTTGATCACGATGGTAAACCGTTCCATAATACTGCTGACTACGATTATAATTGTTATAATACTGTCCACGATTATTGTGATAACCCCTTCTTTGATATTGATAACGCTGCGGTCGTCTTGAGTAATGTGAACCTCGGCCATTGTTAGACAAATGCATTATGTTACCTGATGATGGCTGATGGGATGCCGATTCTTCATCTTTAGCTGCCTGGATGGCATCCTTCAGGTTGCTGTAGTTCCGGGCGGAGATAATCGTGCCTAATTTTGAGCTCCGTAGACCGTCTGAAAATCGTTTAATAGCGAGCTTTTCATTCAATGGCTTTAAAACTTTATACGTGGCAGAATCACCTTCAGCTTGGGAAATTGTCAACTCGGTAAATAACTTTTCTACTTCGGTGCCATAAGTATCAATGGAGTTTGATCCCTGTTGAATACTTTGTAACTTTGACTGTATAGCCACAAAAGATTTCTTTGGTAAAAGATGACATCTCAAATCTTTAATCAATTCTTCAACAGTTTCATAAGAACCCGAAATACGCAATTTTGCATTTTCCGAGAGTCTACTTTTCAACACAAATGTAATTAATAAATCTTTACCTTTATCGTCAATCATGTTCGCGTACATCTCAGTGGAGTCTATCAGTCGCTTGGTCGTGTTTTCAACTCCGTCCATAACTGGTATTAAATTGCACGCCACTCTCAAGTCAAACTCCATGTTTCCTAAATGTGGCTTAATGGGAGAAATACACAAATTATTTATTTCCTCGTATAGTTCCTTTATATTTTGAAAAATAGATAATGCCGATGACAGCTTTACATCGTTGCCCTTTTCTAACAATAATAATATTTCGCTACATTTATCAAAAATACATTTTGCTTCTCCTAATTTTGTCTCGATAACTTTGCCTTTAAACCTACTTTGTCCCTTTTTTATCAAATACTTACGAATATCTACCAAAATCTCATAATTTTTTATCAAACTATCAATCATACTCTAAGTTTTTCATTATATAAATCTATGACACATCCATTAATTCATTACTCCATGTTAAAAAATAATAACCATAAACCTAATCACATAAAATTATTGCGAAACAATAGAAGTAATGTCCGACGCTGCATTTTTACCCGCGCGGTATCAAATTCGCTGAGTGTTCGTGCACGATTCTTGGGCGTTTAAGTTTTTGCGTTATGAAATATGACACTCACTATTCGATGTTATTTTAATTAATGTCTTTTCAAAATTGTCTGAATTTAAAAACACTCACTGACTTATTCACATGACTGATGCTGGATAGTCTAATTGTCTGGTGTACCTGCAACTCGACCACGTAACGATGCTCTCAAACGCTGCATGGCGTTGAGGCCTATCTCTTCCTGCATCCAGCGGCGGTGACAGCTCTTGTACACTTTCAATACGAAGTAAATGGCGAGGGCGGCGATTACAGCGAGGATGATGAAGGTCATGATGTTGAGGCGCTCCACGTGTCCTCCTATTTGCTTTATAGCCGCATCATTGCTTCCGCCGGCCGGCCGCGTTCTGGCTCAGGAACGAGGTGTTCCTTCTCAACAGTTTAGCGACACATACTTCTGCTTGTGTATGTCGCGATCAGAAAAATATACTACTTTACTTTTCTTATAGCCCCTTCGCAGACCTTTTAGGCAGGGTCGCCATGTGATGTTGGGGGTCCTAAGGATCTTAAAGAAGTAGACAACCACCTTGATTGGACTCCATTTATTAAGTACTTTAATAGAATATAAAATAATGCGCATTATAAGTAAAGTACATAGTAAGCATAATATTGAATATCACTATAAAGTAGTGCACACAATGGGTAATGTCTACCTAAGGAGCATACACACTTAGTACAACACTTCAAGACGTTACAGATAGCCATTGACTTGAAAGTCTGACTACCAGTCTTACTAAGAAAGAAAGAAAGAAAGAATAAAAACTTTTTTGCAAAAAATAAAACCGACTTCAAAAAAAAACAAAAAAGTGAAAAATAACTTTAGCTTCTGAAGTCGGTGACCTTTGTTTGATTGATTTAGTTTTTTTGTCACCGACTTCAGAAGCTAAAGTTATTTTTCACTTTTTTGTTTTTTTTTGAAGTCGGTTTTATTTTTTGCAAAAAAGTTCTTATTTTTCACTTTTTAGTGGTTCTCATGTGCTTGATATACATGGAAAGTGCATACCGTTACAATTACATCAAGCCCAAACACGACTAGGGTACATTGTCTCATTATGGAGTTCCGTGACTCTTGGCTTCATCATCAGATCTGATGGTAGAATGGTTCTTATCAAACGCAAATGCTTCATTTGTTGTAGAAAATACCAAAATTGCAACATGTTTTCATATAAAATTTGAAGAGTTCCCTCGATTTCGCCCAGATTCCATCATCAGATCCCGACTTGGTGGCTATGGGACCATTTGGAAAGAATACCCTTTCCAACAAAAAAAGAATTTTCCAAATCGGTTGGCAAGCGACGGAGTTATGACCGAACAAACATAAAAAAAAAAAAAAAAAAATAGAAACATCCGAATTGAGAACCTCCTCCTTTTTTAGAAGTCGGTTAAAAAGCATTTAGTATCCCGACAGGACAACACATAAAAAAAAGGTTAAATTGTAATTATAACACTAGTACTAGTACACTGTATACCTAGTGTCCTAATACCCAGTACTAATAGGGTTGTGGAGGTTAGACAGGCAGTCGCTCCGTATAAAATACTGGTATTCAGCTGCGGTTAGACTGTCAGCCGACCCCAACGTATTAGGGAAAAGGCTAACCAGATGATGATATCTAACTGGACAACGATTTATTGAAGAGAAGGTGTGTTTTGTGCACCGCTCAACAATTGTGTGGCGAAAACTATCTGTTACGACTGACGAAGATCTATCGATCGATCTCTTTTTGACGACCCGAATGGCGCAGAGGCAGTGAGGCTGCCTTACGTTCTTAGGGTCCCGGGTTCGAATCCTAGTAGGAGCAAATGTTTGTGTGATGAGCATGGACATTTGTTTCCGAGTCATGGATATTTATATGTTTAATAAGTATGTATTTACAAACAAAAAGTATATTTGTAGTATATCAACTGCCTGGTGACTGGTGACCACGACACAACCCTTGCTTAGTGTAGCACTAGATGGTGCTAAATGGCGTAATGTCCAGCCATGTTTACTATTATTATTTTATTATCTAGAAATGAGAGTCGAAACCAACAGCTTAACGTGCTTTCTGACGCACTTATAAAAGTCAGTGTATAGTTAGGTGGTCACACATCCACGGACCAACAAAGGTCCATGTTCACCAAAAAGATAACGGGCGATTATCTAAAAACAGCTGTTTAAAACACATTTTTGTATGGGAACATGTCACATTGACAGCTGTTTTTAGATAATCAGACTGCTTCTCAGTGAACATGGGCCTAAGTCAAGCTTGGTTCAACCTGATGTTCAACCCAAGCGTTTGGTACTATTTAGCTACAAACACCATAATAAAGGCAAACATTTCGACACCTCCATGCAATAACATCGTAACTCACTTTTTTCCAAAAATTGAGTTACAACGGCATTGTTATGTAAAAAAAAAATGCAATTTTTCTGTACTATCATTGTAATTCTATTCCCTTTCGTTTCTAAAATAAACCAACGTCAAAGTATTGTAACTAATCCAAAAATTTTTTTTTTGTCAACAATATAATTGCAACTTGATTTACAATTTATAGAAAATATTATGAGTTGCTTGTTTATCAAGTACAACAAAATTGTAACATTAGATACAATCTATGTACATGATAAAATTACGGTTTATGATCATAAAATGTGCATTGTAAGTTGAGTTACAATGATGTTGCACGGATCTTTACGTTAGTTTTTAGTGCATTACGACAAGTTAAGGCGATTACACGAGCTAAACGCGAGTTTTATAATTACTAAAAGTATATGATTCACTGCTATAAACAAGACCAGAAAAATATATGATATTCTTCAGGATATATGCTAGCATGATACTGTTTTGAAAACATAATACAATTAATTTGGCTCGATAAAAAGAAATCACGAACTTACCTCTAAAAATATCTTTCAAACAATAAAAAGCATACTAATATGCATACGATCATTCTGATTTTTTGGCAAATAATTCTACAAGCAATATATTAGCATGATACTGTTTTAGTTTTTTAATCCAATCAATAGTTTTTTTGTAAATCGATCGAAACCACTCATTTCGCGCTATTTGGCCCGCAGTGGCTGACGTAACAACCACTTTGTAGTGCAAGCTGAATAGAACTTTATTCTAACAGCATTTCAAACGAAGTTTGAACCACCACAAATAGAGTTGCTAATTTAGCCCGTCTAAGCGCCTTAAGACGAGTTGCGATGTTCTATTTAGTAGTTTACTCCCGCTCATAGAACAATGGATCACCCTGATCAGATGTGCTAAAACTACGGGGATTCCTTATGATGTTACTGAATTAGATCAAAACCTGATTCTTGATAATAAATGTCTTATAAAGAAAATCTAAACTGGGACTGGAATAGTTCTGGAAAAAAGATAACATGGACTAAAATACAACACATTAAAATAGAAAAGGAAAACCCTGATTTAATTTATTTTCAATACGATTTTCTCAGTGACCAGCACTTATCTATTAACCTTGCTATGAAACCTACTTCACGAAACACACGAACGAAAAGAGCACAAGAGACTGTTCAGTGTGAACAGAAGACAAAGTATTCCTTTATTGTACAATAAAGTGCTCCCAATATCAACAGCAAAATATAAGGACCTTGTAAGCTTGTGTCAATGTAAGGCAATACCAGATATTTATCATAGTTTTTATTTAAATCTTCCACATTCCACTCAGCTAGCTACAGACAATGACAGTGATGAAGAAAATTAATATTTTTAATAAGTTTTTTTTGTTTTTTTAATATGTTTAAAAAAAAAATATTTACGTTTAAAAAATGACGTACTTAGTGTCTAAATTTCATGTAGAATAATATAAGAAGGTATTCAGTTAAGTTCTGCTATTTTGTAATTTCTGATTCTGATTTTGTGATCTCATTAAATAATATTGAAGTACTACAAAATGTTTCTTTTATCTTTCAAATTAATAAGACAACATAATAACAAACACAAAAATAGGTATAATAATAATACAATATCGCATTATGAGATGTGTATTTACAGATTTGTTTTGGATTGCATGAATTATCTTAATTTTTACTATATAAAAACATTTTATGTAACTTAACACCTTGGAGTTACAATTATCTCAGACATACAATGTTTGTCCTCGTAACTTATATGTCATTTCACTGTTTTGTTTTTCACGTAAGTCATGAAAACCCATGAAAACAATTTTTCTTTTACAACTTAACCATACCTATTTATAGTCCGCCTAAACTATATTAAATAGAGCCAGCTTCAAAAATCGTACGGGGTGTTTTGAGTTTGCTATAATTTTTCAAACTTTAAAATCGCCCTCCTGTAAAATCACAAAAAGTGAGTTACGATGTTATTGCATGGAGGTGTCGATTTATCAAGAAATTTCGGATTCCGTCTTTGCAGCCAGCAACTATGGAACTAAGAAAAAGCGATACGCCTGCAATAAACCTATTTTGGATTTTTCATGGAACATTTACATCGCGGAAACTTTCAAAGAAAAGCTATAAAGTTGACCTTAAACCTAAAGCTCCATTAATCTGATGTAACTTGAGCAATGAAATGTAGATGTACACGGAAAATAAAGCGTGTGTCTGTTTGGGTATCTACTTTTTTGGTATCCTTGGGTACAAATAGGGCAAATAAATATTCTGTTCTATTCAAATATATCACCGGTTTTCAAACGGTGAAGGAAAACATCGTGAGGAAACCGGCATGTTCTAGAACCAAAAATTCGAAGACATGTGACATCTACCAATCCGCACTGGGCCCGCGTGGTAGATTATAGCCCATTCCCTCTCATTGAGAGGAGGCCGTGTCCCAGCAGTGGGATCATTATAGGCTGATGATGATGATGATGATGGTGATTCAAATATATTAAACTAGCTTCTGCAAGCGGCTTCGCCTGCGTGAAGTATAAAACCCATGGGATCTTATTACCGGGATAAAAAGTATCATATGTGTTAATCCAGGTTATTAACTATCTGTGTGCTAAATTTGATCGAAATACGTTAGGTAGTTTTTGCGTGAAAGAGTAACAAACATCCATACATCCATACATACTCGCAAACTTACGCATTTATAATATTAGTAGGATTGTTAGATATACAGCTGTCTGTAAATCGTGAATAAAATAATATATTATAAAAGTCAATTTCATTTTTTATCCTGCCGAAACGCGGTAGTTAGGATGACAATGCTACTAACCTATAGTCGGGCCAGTTTAATAGATCGCATATGACGTCAGTTCTATGTTAAGGTTACCTTTTTTGCCATTATTACAATAAATATGTAATTGTTATTGAAATATGTTAATGCAATGCAAAATGCAATTGTGCAGTTCGAACTTCGAAAAACTCAATAATATTTTATTCCAGCCGATACAAGGTTACGTTGTTGTATTTTGGTGAAGTGTCAAATGTGGTCTATTATCTTGGCCCTACAGTAAGTGACGTCATTCTAAATTCAGTTTGGCGAACTCCCAAAGATGGCTGACTAGTTGATGTATCCCCATGGTATGGACATCAATTTAAAAGGGGTTTCTGATATCAACAAAAAAGCAACATTTTAAAAACAATTTTTGTCATTTTTTCTAACATCGTTTTGACTGATAGGATGTTACTTTCGGGTAAATAAAGTATTTTTTAAAGGGATTCGACTGTCATGGTATGGGCATGTAAAAAGAATCATCAAAATCGGTTCACCCAGTCGAAAGTTCTGAGGTAACGAACACAAAAAAAACAGTCGTATTGATAACCTCCTCTTTTTGAAAGTCGGTTGAAAAGGAGGGACGGATCGCATGTGAATAAACGAGTGATGAATATAAAAACACAAAAAAGTGAAAAATAACTTTAGCTTCAGAAGTCGGTGACCTTTGTTTGATTGATTTACTTAGTTTTTTGTCACCGACTTTTGAAGCTAACGTTATTTTTCACTTTTTTGTATTTTTGGAGTCGGTTTTATTTTTTGCAAAAATGTTTTTATTTTTCACTTTTTAGTGGTTCACATAAGCTTGCCCATTCACAGCGGCCTAATGTTATGTTATGAACTGGTGTAGACAATAGATAGACATGAGATTTCAATAATCCCAATAAATTTGCTTTCATTTATTGAGGAGTTCCGTTGCCTATCTCCGAAGTTCTTCATCAGATCTTCACCAAATTGAAATGGGAACACTTTAAGAAAGTACTCTTCCCAAAACTATCCAAATCACATCAAGTGTGCCTATAAATGTATTTGAAGAGTTCTATAAATTTCTCCAGGATCCCATCATCAGATCCCGACTTGATGATTATAGGACCACTTGGGAAGTTTACCCTTTCAAACAAAAAAAAGAATAATTCAAATCGCTCCAGCCATCTTCGAGTAATCGGGGAACATACATAAAAAAAAGATTCCGACGAATTGAGAACCTACTCCTTTTTGAAGTCGGTTAAAAAGTTATATTGTAAATTACAAAAGAAACCATGAATGTACTGAAACAATGATATGAAACAAAAAGTATCTTGAGTAAATGATAGCGTTGTTGTGCCGACCCTAAATAAGATGAGACAAGGGCAAGAAAGTGAAAATTTAGAAAGCAGCAAAGACAAGGTAACAGGCACTAGTCTACCTAGCAATAAAATTGACGTAGAAATTATCTCGTTCAATCCAATTTGATTGTAGTAGGACTAAGTAATGATGCTTTTATATTACCTCGTAAAATTCAAAATGTCTGTTTTGAGTCAGGTTAACGTTTTATCTGAATACTTTGTTATAATTATTAGTCCAGGGACCGATTATTAGGAATTAAGGTATTGAATTTTGGGTACTAATAAAATGATTAAAATTTTATGGCCCCTCGATAGACGGACAAGACAGTTTTAATGTTATGAATTGCACAATATAGGCTCGGCCTGTACTGTTTTGACTGCTGGAACACAGGCCCTTTTCTGATTAATTTCGTTGCGGGATCCAAGACAGTGGGACTTCATCGAGCTTCTTGTTCTCAGCGCTTCTGGTGGTCGCCACTGTTGATTCTAGCTTTCAGCTGTTTCAGTGGTTTGTGAACAGTATTATGGGCTTGTCTCAAAACAAAAAAGAAGGCCACACTAAAGTACTTACGGGAATCCGTGATCCCCGCGTGTATTCCCGCGATCATGATGTTTGCAACAGCGTCGAAGTATCGGTTACCTACTCGTAAAAACAAAAGAAAATCACGGATATAATCCGTGTAGTGAAAAACCGTGAAAGTCTAAAACAGTGCAAAAAAAAAGGCCCTTTCACTGTGTCCTTTCTCAACAAACCGATGAAACGTATCTTTGACTATGGAGAAAATTCAGCTTTTATTGTATTGTAGGTACATGTTGGTTTAACTGCACCGTTAATCAAGCTATTAACTCGATGGTGTAGTAGTCGCCAGCGCGATTTATGAGCAAGAGGGCCTTTTTGTGGCGGAGCGGGACGGAGTGTCAGACTTTTACTGACTAAAACCCATCCATGTTCCTTCCTAGCCCTTTATGTTCCGGGGCCACGGTATCTCTTTCGAACAGGCCCGCAACCCCGGCAGGCTTCGGCCCTTGCCTCCTCTCTTTATGCTGACATCTCTTTGAGGCGCGCGTGGAACAGAACACGAACGCGCCGCGCCGTCGACACGGCCTGTCGTCATTAGACGGACGGACGGCTAGCTAGCCCATAGCTAACCGTTCACAGGCCCGCGTCTACGGTGGCCGGTAGCCACCACGTGGCCCCCGACGCCCGGTGCGTCTCCCGCGGCGCGCGGCTGGCAAGAGAGGCTCTCTCCCTCTCGCGTTCCGCCACCTCCTTCGCTAGCATGACTGCTTCGCAGAAGGAGGTATAGGATAGGCCTTATTTATGACAACCGTCTCGCTTCTTGTTCATGGGGCTTAAACACACCTTAGTACACCCAAATTTTTCCAGTTATATTAAAGTCCCATGTTATATCGGTCGAACACATATTCAACACTGTAAAGCCAAAAAGTAACAAAAAAAAAATTTGATTGACTCACGTAGATCCTAGGTTACTAATAATAAGCTTAGTTTAATGTAACGTGTCCAATGATAGAGCACGATCGTAGTTTATTTTTTTTTTATAAAATCAATCAAACAATTAATAAAATGTAAATAAGAGCGCGGACCACGACGTCTGCGGTAGAAAACTAATTATAAAAAAAAAACACGTAGTCATCAACCTGGTACAGATTCTGAGTCCGTAGCTGCAACTGAGAAATACCTGATCTAAAAACCCAAAAATACTTTGTATGATCGGAGAATTAAACCCAGGATCTCTTGTCCAGCAGTCACGCCTGCGACAGCTAGACTACCGAGGTAAGTAGAACGTAAAAATCATCATCTGCCTAGCCTTTTCCCAACTATGTTGGGGTCGGCTTCCAGTCTAACCGGATGCAGCTGAATACCAGTATTTTACTTGGAGCGACCGCCTATCTGACCTCCACAACCCAGTTAATACTGGGTAATACGATTCCCCTTGGTAAGACTGGTTGTCTGACTATTTTGGCCACTGACTACCTGTAACGACTGCCAAAGATGTAAAAATGACAGCCGGGACCAACAGCTTAACGTGCTTTTCGAGGCACGGAGGAAACTCGGTATGTAAGGGTGGTCACCCATCCACAGACCAACCTAGGCAAGCACGGCTTAACCTAAAGATCTGCCCCGAGCGGCTGTTATTAATTAGCCACGAGCTCCTCGTAGAACGTAAGTAGAACGTAAAAATATGAAAAAGTTATAGTTTAAAAATATATTTCGTGCTTCTAAACATATCGAAGAATATTCATTCACGGATCCAATCAATTGATTAACTCCTTTATAGTGTAAGTCATGGATTACAGTCTCGATCAATGTTGTTAGGGTTCCGTATCCGAAGGGTAAACAACGGAACCTTATTATTTAGTCTCCGCTATCCGTCCGTCCGCCCGTCTGTATGTCAATCGGAATTTTCACAGAATGTGTATTACTGTTGCCGCTGTAAAAAAAAAATACAACGTATTACTTTGCATCGTGATTAAATTCAAGTGTGTATTACAGACCATCAAACTGAACAACTTTCTCCATGAGACCACCATTGTAATTGCGAACAAATAATCAACGGCCCCATACAAAATTCTAATACCCACTCGACCAAATGTATGAAACAGCTAGCTGATTATTTTTTTACGATAACGATGGTGGTCCCATGGAGAAAGTTGTTCAATTTGATGGTCTATATTACAGCCTTGAATCTGACCAGGCTGCAAAGCAATACCTTGTATTAAAAATTAAAGGGGAACAGCCTACTACGATGGACCTTTCACGCGCGAATCCGAGTCGCACTTGGCCGGTTTTTTTTTCTATCAAAATTAACGTTAAATCCATCACATCATATTTCCTTATCTCTAAAACTTTCTACTAAACGCTTAAAATTTTCCCGAACATTCATCAAACCGACGTGGTCCTTGAACCAAACTATTCATGGAACTTCAAACCTTAATACTTCTAAAACGAGGTTCATTATTCCTTGCAGAAGTTATTCTAGAAACAGTAGACAATCGCGCTTGGAAGCTGATAAAATATAATATGAAAGCTGCCTGTAACAACGAATAGTTGAGATACGAAGGGAAATTAAATACAAGTAGTTAAAATATTGATATTAGGAGTATTATATTTGTTTAATTAGCTTGAAGACTGTTATAATAAGAGGTGGTAAATTGGGATGAAGATTTTGGATTACCTATTATATTAGTCGCTGAGCATAAGGTCATGGGTTGCATTCCCGGGTCAGCTAACATGTTTTTGGGTTTTTCCATCTGGATTTACTCACTAGCAGCCACGGAGCCTGGATTTGTGCCCGGATGGTGGCAATAGGCTTGCCCCTTTCACAAAATGGGACTGAAACGTAATTAGTGAAATATGTGTTTATTATTAGGTGCACCTCTGGCTAATCCTTCAAGGATTACAGGCTTGATGTTATGGTCACCCATCTACAGACTAACCTTGGTAACCGTCGATTAACTTTGAAGACCGACCCATAGGCCGTTATTGCTTAGCTAGAAGTTGCTCCAACAATAACCAATAATCTTAATCTCAATCAAATTACAATCCAAAACAAGATAGCGCCTTTAATACAAACAGACAATATAGTGAGGCTGCAATGAAATGGCCACTAACGTTTCAGTTCGACCGCAATTGTTCGCGTAACGATCTCGCTTGCCGTCAAGTGGGCCGGAAAGCGATAACAGGACAATTTATGTCATCGCTACTATGTGGCGTGGGTTACGAACCGATACAAAGGACCATGTTTTAAACTTAAACTGTCATTTACGAGACATTTTCATCATTCTCTTATCCCAATAGGACGACCTTGTAGAAACTACAGCAAATTTCCGTACGTTCAAGCGTTTTTGCCATACCTATTATTGGAATCAAATATAACAGCTCACAACTTAGGACCCATTAATGTTAATATGCAACTGGACCTATCCCAGTTGTAAACGTAATTTTGTGCCTATTGGCCTTGTTTCGTTCTGTCTCCTGCTGATATGGAGGGAAGTGGAAATTACGGTTTTTTTCCTACTCCTCCGCTATACTTTCTGATTAATTTCGTTGCGGGAACCAAGACAGTTAAATTCATTCTCTGGGACTTCGTCGAGCTTCACTGTCTCGGCGCTTTTCTGGTGGTCGCCACTGTTGATTCTGGCTTTCAGGAGTTACAGTGGTTTGGGAATAGTGTGGCAGGCTTGTCCCAGAAAAGGCATGACAACAGTATCAAAAAATTGCAAATCTATTTAGTCCAACAGTTAAATTACTAGAAAATAATGGACACGTATATTTTTGTTTTTGTAAATCAATGAATATTGACAAAGATAAAACGCATCAAAACTCGGGAGTGGGGGCTCGTGACGTCATAACTCGCTAAAAATTATACCTAGGCGTGACGTATTTAGAATTTTAAAAGCGTCGTATCTTCGTCAATTTTGGTTTATTTAACAAAAGAAAAAATATCGGTAAAATATTTGTTGATAATTTAACTGACGGACTAATAATTATTTTTTTGTCGTCTGCCCTATTTAATTGGATTCGGCGCAGCATACCTTCTTCTTCGATACTTCTCTATATTTCGTGATCTCATCAGACACTTCTTTTCTTCTTCCTTGATTATTCATTAAGGGATGACATCCCGCAATAGGCTAGTTTCCACCATCAATAAATGGCAAAACTAATTAGTCCGTCAGTTAGAGTATTGGAAAATAACGGACACATATTTTTTGTTTTTGTAAATCACTGAGTACTGACAAAGACAAAAAAGCATCAAACTCGGGAGTGGGGGCTCGTGACGTCACAACGCACTTAAAACTATAGCACGGCGTGACGTATTGCGAATTTTAAAAGCGTCGTATCTTCGTCAATTTTGGTTTATGCAACAAAATAAAAAATACCGGTCAAATATTTTTTTATAATCTAACTGACGGACTAATTAGATTTTTTTAGGACACAAGCCTATTATGGCCCTTGCAACAGCGTCGAGATATTCGGAGTTTAAAACATTGAACAATCACGGAAGATAAATAAATAAGTAAATGAATAAATACCGCTGAACATTACACAGCGCCATCTAGTGCCAAACTAAGCAACGAGGCTTGTGTCGTGGACACCAGATAGTTGACATACTAAAAAGCTACTGTTTTTTTTATAAGTGACTGTATACGTTTAGTTTAAAACCGTGAAAGCTTAAAATGGAAATTTTGGTCCTTTTGAAATTGAAACTTGGTCCTATGATGGTGGCAAAAACAATGGATGGAAAATAAAACAATTAAAAAAGATTTTTGTATTTGGGGCGAGCTTACTCTAACTATTGGCTGCATAGGGGGATGAAGGGACCCAAACTTACAAGTTCTTTATCTATTATAATTGAAGAATTCAGTATGTATAAAACATTTCGATCAATCAATATCTAAAATTAACCTACTTCTAACTTCTAAATCAAATACTGAAACAAAAATACTAAAATATTCTACCAAAAATACTCGTTCCCATTCTAGCCGCGTTGTAACTCTACAGGTGCCAATATAATGCATGCTTAGCTGGATCTAATTGATGGATGGCGGTGGCAATTTATGTCCTGTGTCGGTGAATTTATTTTCTAACACTCCACCGAAGAGTGTCGTGTGTCAATCGTGTTTTGGCGGAGTCGGGATGTGCATTTAGGTATATTTAGAGCATCAGTATTGGAAACAGTAGGTACGGTATTCTCACTGCTGCTGGGACACAGGTCTCCTGTTAGAAGTGGTGAGCCATACTAAGCCACCAAATGGATCCTGGTCAGTTTGGAGGATGTCGATTATTTTGTTAAAAACTTTTTTTGCAAAAAATAAAACCGACTTCAAAAAAAAAAACAAAAAAAGTTAAAAATAACTTTAGCTTCTGAAGTCGGTGACCTTTGTTTGATTGATTTAATTTTTTTGTCACCGACTTCAGAAGCTAAAGTTATTTTTAGATTTTTTGTTTTTTTTTTGAAGTCGGTTTTATTTTTTGCAAAAAAAGTTTTTATTTTTCACTTTTTAGTGGTTCACATGTGCTTGGTACACATGGAAAGTGCATACCGTTACAATTACAACAAGCCCAAACACGACTAGGATACATTGTCTCATTATGTAGTTCCGTGACTCTTGGCTTCATCATCCGATCTGATGGTAGAATGGTTCCCATCAAACGCAAATGCTTCATTTGTTGCAGAAAATACCAAAATCGCTGTACGTTATCCTATAAAATTTGAAGAGTTCCCTCGATTTCGCCAAGATTCCATCATCAGATCCCGACTTGGTGGCTATGGGACCATTTGGAAAGTATACCCTTTCCAACAAAAAAAGAATTTTTCAAATCGGTTGGCAAGCGACGAAGTTATGCGCGAACAAGCATAAAAAAAAAATAGAAACATCCGAATTGAGAACCTCCTCCTTTTTTAGAAGTCCGTTAAAAATCAAAAGGCTTTATTCAAATAACGCTGAAAGAAAATGCATCATTTTTGAACCTCAAAAATACATAAAGGCAATTTTCTTCTCTGTGGGTCTTAAATGTGCTAGTTAGTTTCTTTACGATGATTTCACTCTTAGCTTTCAAATTAATTAATGGTAGTTAGCAATGTCGTTGAATTTATTTTCTTACACTCCACTGAAGAGTGTCGTGTGTCAATCGTGTTTTGGCGGAGTAGGGATGTTTGTTTTGGTGTATTCACAGCATCAGCAGTAAGAACAACGTAGTGTTCCCGGCGTGGGATACAGGGTTCCTCTTTGTGAGAAGTACTGAACCAGCACTTGGCCAGCACGTTTCTCGACAGAAGAATTGAAAAAATTACAGATTGTAGAAACATTTCTATCGTCGTAAGCATGACGATGTTAGGTTACCTAACTGAATGCCTAATTCATGTTTTCACCAACTCTACGTGTCACCTAACTCAATCCCTAAAGCTCGTTTTCACCAAAATTAAGTGACACGACGATCGAGATAAGCAGAATATCTACATCGCTAGCTACTTCCCCGTTGCCATGGAAATAATTTTTGTCTTGGTATTCATGGAAACTGGAGTCTACGGGTCACCACAAGCTTGGGCAGCAGTTTATTCTTGGTAGAATAGAGATGGAATTTGTCATACTACGCGTACAAGCCACTGACTGCAACTATTGTCAAAGTTCTACAAATAACAGCAGTGACCGATGACGGCCTTACGTCCTTTGCTAAACTCGGTATTCAATGGTTGGTTCATCTGCAAAACAACCTAAGCAGGTACGACTTAACCTAACCATTAACCCGCTATCCTAGTATAACTAATGACCAGAAAAACGCCACAGCTATTGCGTCTTATTCTTCCAAAACCCATTACTTAACAAAAGTAACAAAACATTGAATTTCAAAGCATGTCTTCCTCACATGATAGGAACTAATATATTTAGTTAGAACGTGAAGAAAATACTCATTGAGTACGATCCATTGAACAAAATGTAATAATCTCTAGACGTTGAGCTAATAGCCGTCGACGTTCCAAGTGTTTAAGTGTTAATAGTCCACATGTGCAAAAATAAGTGTTACTAGATTACTCAAGGAAAGGAGAAGTTCCTAACTCCATAGAAACTTGGACCGTGGATAGGGCTAGAATTTTGCCATAAATTCGAGCATTGAGGAAGGTTTCATGTGTCCAATTTTCACGTCTCCTAGCAATGGCCAAATTGATAAAATCAGACGTTTACATTTTAGATTATTTTACTACTTCGGTAATTGTGAAATGGGTTCTAATTAGCTTCAAAAAGAGTTATTTATAGTTAGTTTTATTCTAAAAGTCATTGCAAGTCTGAATTATGTTTATTTAAAGGGAAAAAATAACTCAGTAAACTGATCTCTGACATCTCTCTGAAAAGTAGGTCTATTTAAAACTAATAGCACAAATGATTCACACAGATAACCTCATTAATCTAGGAAATAAAGTAAAAATTGTAACGTGGTTCATCCCGATTAGATTTTTAAACATTGTGTTCTATGAATTTTAATTTCATTGTAATTTTTATTGGCTTCGAGGGATGACAGACCTTAAGCTTTATCCAGTAGAGTATCCAAAGTAGTTTTAGGAATTTGCAGAAGTGTTACTGTTGACTGAGAGCAGCGGTGGCCCAGTGGTCGCGGCCCCGACTTACGAACAGTAAGTCGTGGGTTCAAACCCAGGCAGGCGCATTACTTTGTGTAATTTATTTCATTCCCGCTGCTCTCAAAAACGGTGAAGAAAAACATCGTGAGGAAACCGGCATGTCCTAGAATAAAAAAATCGAAGACATGTGACATCTACCAACCCGCACTGGGCCCGCGTGGTGGATTATAGTCCATACGCAAAATACGCGCTTTGACGTGGAGTTGCGGACACCAGCCTGTTGTACAATACAATACAATACTGTTGACAATCGATCATCTGAGTCTCCCTAGTCTTAAGTTTAAAACTGCTTATTTTCTACACTTGGCCATTGTAATTGAGGCTAAGAATAAAATGGGTTAATTAAACAAAATAGTAGATTGTTTTAGTACATATCTGATTCGTTTAACGGCTAGGCACATAGTGGGGGATCTCCTTTAACTGCCTGAGGCCCAACCACGAGCCTGCGGGGGCTGCGGAATTGTTCGAAAGAGATACCGTGGTCCCGAAAAATAAAGGGTGAGCAAGGAACATGGATGGGTTTAGTCAGTAAAAGTCTGACACTCCCTCCTGCTCCGCCAAGAGTGGGAGAAGTTATTTGAAGATTTCCAACCCGTAAAAAAAAGGTCCAAGCACGAGCACGTGGTGTAAACGTAACATAAATACGTAGATTTTAAATTCAACACAGGAGCTCGTGGCTAAATGTGCTGGCCTAGGTTGGTCTGTGGATGGGTGACCACCCTTACATAACAAGTTTCCTCCGTGCCTCGGAGAGCACGTTAAGCTGTTGGTCCCGGCTGTCATTTGTCCATCTTTGGCAGTCGTTACAGGTAGTCAGTGGCCCAAACAGTCTGACAACCAGTCTTACCAAGTGGTATCATATTTCCCAGTATTAACTGGGTTGTTGAGGTCAGATAGACAGTCGTTCCATGTAAAATACTGGTATTCAGCTGCATCCGTTTACACTGGCAGCCGACTCCAACATAGTTGGGAAAACGCTAGGCAGATCAATAAATTGACATCATAATTCGCCCAATGTCCTGTATAGAAGGAGGAGGAAGAAAACAAAAAGAAATAGAGTATTTTGTTTTTGCTTTGTGTTATCATTTATCGAGTACATAACCTAAGCAACAGAAAAATATAAATTTCAAAGTCCAACTTAAGAGCCATAAGCACTATAAAATATAATGCCTATCTTATTTGCTGAAAAGTAATCAAAAGGTATTTTTTGAAAGGATATCGAAATACTTAACTCGTTTTTAAAACCTTTACAATTGGTTAATAGAATTGTTTAGAAAAAAAAATAAGTAAAGTTTTATAAAAATGATTTTTAATGTAATGTGAAAAGTAAGGGAAAACGGCGAACGAATATAATATTTACATTTCATCCGGTGATTATGCAAATATCAGTTGCAAGAGTTAGTTGGATCTTATTTGCATACATGACGCTTTAGTCTACCATACACTGAGAACAAATACTTAGGTCGTTCTAAATTTAAATTGAGGATTTTTATTTGCTTTTTGACTGTTTTGACATTTTGATTTTGCTTCATGACTGTTTTATCATTTTATTTATTTTTTGTCTGTTTCGACGTTTTTATTTTGTTTTTGGACTGTTTTGACATTTGATACTGTTACGTGATTGTTTATATTGCATTTTAATGTAAATAACTTGTGCGACCTTTGTCCGCATGAAATTATACATGGTGTAAGCGAACTCTTCACGAAGCCGTTAACCAAGCATTCTGTACATCAAACTAAGTAACGCAAAAATTATTGCAGGGAAATGACTTTTTTTGGGGTGAAGAATCACGTTTTAAGGTAAAAGTCAATGTAACGTACTCAAACCAGTATGCTGGTGGATAAATTGAGTAGTTTGGGGGTTGAGGAGGTGTTTAGAGTGAAGTTCTTACATTCAAAACATGTATTATAAAAAAAAAAAAAAACTTTTGACAATGTTGAAAATTTGACCCCCAATATCTCTTTAACTAGAAGGTAAGGACTAGAACAAAAAAATAATCGCAATGATGGAGAACGAGTGCCTTTCGGCTTCATTAAGAGTTTTTTTACACCCTTTATCATAAAAATATTACTTTCCACTTTGATTTGGATATCGTTTCTGCTATTTACACAGTAATAATATATGTTTTGAACTCTCTTCGATGACAAAATGTTCCCAAACAAATATGTCTGCGCCCGCGTCTCTGTTCGTCAGTGTTTCCAGTGAAAGTCATGGTACAGATTGACCAACAGTATGGTAACGTGGGGTGTAAACATTATTTTTGTCTTTTTAGAAATTAATACATCTTTAATTATTATACTTCACCTATTTATACTTCTTTTTATTCTTATCCGTATCTGACCGTGGTATCACTTTGGGTCCTATCAGAATTTACAGCGCTGTGATATACAATATTTTTTAAACTCAGCACCATGCTGAGCCTTGGCTTCGTAAAGGACCAATTTCGTTTCTTTTTTTATCATTAATCTTTATTTTCTCTCTATGTTTACTTTTTATATAATGTTATTTGACCGTTTTGTTTTTCTGTGTTTTGTCCTGGCGGGCTAATAAATGCTTTTTCTTTCTTTCTATGGAGAAATTCCTGATACAAAACCCAATAACAATTTGCCCGACCCAGAAATCGGCCACTCATCAGTCACGTTTGCGACCACTAGAACAACGTGGCAGTAAATCAACCAAATTTCTAATATTATACTCTAAAAAATAGTGCCAACATGGCGGTTAGTTTACCTCAAATAAAATGCTGATTTCTGTTAGCACATTTCTAACACTAACGAATAACAAATAAAAACTAAAAACAGTGGCCAGTTTTGCATTTGAAAATGCGAAAGATAAATGACCAGAGTAGGAAAAAAAACAATATTTAGTTTGGCTAAGGCTTGCAAATAGATTATGCAATCAATTAAAACATAACAAAAAGTTTTGCCATTTTCATTGATAGGCGTATCGATAAATATTCTGGACTAATGCTGGGAAAATTATTGCTAGGGCTTATTCGTCAACTGGCGACTGTGAAACTCGCGAGTGTTTGCGAAATGAAAATGGATTGAAACCAATATCAAAAAAAATATAAAAAAACAAGCTCTGCTCGTTTAAAGACAATATTAGATTATACATTTTATGATAAGTTAACGTCGCTGACTGTACATTTGAATTTTTTTTTTTGGTCGCGCGAGTTGACGACAGAAAAAAATCGGAAGGTGTCAACTCGCGAGCACTCGCGAGAATCACAGTCGCTAGTTGAAGAATAAGCCATTGCTGGCTTTTGTTACCACGATAAAAATACTATGAGTTATCCAAGGACGTGAAATTACGGCAAAGCTACGGCTACGGTATTCTTTGACAAATAAACTATTGGATAATATGGTACGAGTATATGGCAATAACATACTATTTTCAAGCAAATCGACAAATACAGACACAGTTAACAGTTAATTTTTATAGTTAGAAAACTTAGTTTATATGCTATGATTATGTTATTTTATTACGTTAGTAGTACTAGTTTTTTAATATAAGTTAATTTTAAGACCACGCTATCGCATTAGGATTACCTGTAATGATAGTTGTAAGGGAGATTTGAAATAAATAAATATATCAAATTAAACAGTCATTTATAAATTAAAATAACCTCTAGTAACTAACTAAACAATAAACTAAAAAGCGGCCAAGTGCGAGTTGGACTCACCCATGAAGGGTTCCGTAGCAGCAAGTAACATAATTTAAAAATGACGTATTAAAAAAAAACTACTTACTAGATCTCGTTCAAACCAGTTTTCGGTGGAAGTTAACATAGTAATGTACATCATAGATATTTTTTTAGTTTTACCATTCTCTTATTTTAGAAGTTACAGGGAGGGGGACAAACATTTCACCACTTTGGAAGTGTCTCTCGCGCAAATCATTCAGTTTAGAAAAAAATGTTATTAGAAACCTCAACATCATTTTTGAATACCTATCCATGGATACCCCACACGGGTTTGATGAAAAAAAAAATTGTTTTTTTCTATTTAAGTATGAAAATCTTAATGCGGTTCACAGAATACATCTACTTACCCAGTTTCAACAGCATAGCTTGTATAGTTTCGGAATAAACAAACAGACAGACAGACAGACGGACAGACAGATAGACATGACGAATCCATAACGGTTCCGTTTTTTGCCATTTGGCTACGGAACCCTAAAAATGCCGACAAAAAACTCCTCCTCAACGCTGTTGACTGGTAACATCCCCAAGAGACTGGTGGCGTTGCCGCATTGCCACGTTGTTTTTATATAAGTAAATATGATTTTCTACCGGTAAATAAATTCTTAAATGAGAACTAACCATGGAAATATAAGCACATATTTTAGTTTCCTTGAAACTTTTAGTGACGCTGCCATATCATAAAACAATTTCTTCCAAACAATGAATGAGTATTGAAGGTACTTTTTACATACATAACAACGTGTCAGTATTCCCAAAGGCTTAGGTTACTGATATACCTACCTAATAGTGCACCCAGACTCCGATCTTAGGAGAGCAGAGGGATCGGTCAGACCCTTAGTGACTAAAACCGCACCGGCCACCTGCACTTAAAGAGCACTGCACTTAACAAGGGATTCAAAGCATCAACAACACTGGTGAAGCTAATTTGACTCTTATAAATGAATTCGACGACACGACGAAGGAAAAACCCACACTATCCCTTAATTTTCATCTGTGGCTACTTTTGCATAATATCGACAAATCGTAAAAGACAGTAAAGTATTTAATTGACTAGCACTAAAAAAAAACAATAAAAGAAAGATATAAAACCAAAAAAATAAGACAAACAATTTCAATATATAGCCAATGTGCTGCAAAAAATATTGATCAGCATGTTCACTACATAATAGCCCACCAATCTAACATTATTTCAAAAATCTTATACATTTTTATTCCTTTTCACAACTCGGCGCATTTGACTTAAAATAATGGTCCTACAAAATATATATGAGACCTCACGCCCTTTGCTTCTCTAGTATATAATTTATCACGCCGAAATTCCCCTTTACAGCGAAATATTGGGGTACGGCTATTAAAAACCGTCATAGAAAATGATAAGACGATTTGCTTGACAGATTTGTAATTTATTTCGGTAGGAATTTGTATGGAAAAAATTTGGAAAGGAAATGGAGAAATATTAAAGGGTAGATTTGTTCATTAACCGTTTTGTGCTGGACAGAAATAAGTTATCAATATGATTGGGTACGGTCTTCCTGACCCACAGTGCAAGGAGGTATCTAGAAAGAAAACAAATAAAAAGTATTTCTTAGACTAGAGATGCGGGTTTTGTTGGACATAACCAGTAGTCCACTCTAGTCCTGGATCGAAACAATTGAAAGTCATGAGGAGAGGCCTTTGCCCGGCAGTGGGTTGCCGCCGGCTAATAGTATCAATATCAGAGACAGCATTGTCAACAGCTCCCATCCAAACTCAATATTACAAAGATGGGATCGACCGGAGGACACGGTGGAGCACACGGTGGAAGTCTGCCCTGCGTGGGCGGAGCACCGCCGTGTCCTCGTATCGGCGGCGGCGACCTCTCGCGTCCGGCCCTGGTTCAATCCATGGTCCGGAGCGAGACGGAATGGGAAGCCGTCACCTCCTTCTGCGAAGCAGTCATGCTGGCGAAGGAGGTGGCGGAACAAGAGAGGGAGAGAGCCTCTCTTCCCGGCCGCCGCGGGAGACGCACCGGGCGTCGGGGGCCACGTGGTGGCTACCGGCCACCGTAGATGCGGGCCTGTGGACGGCTAGCTATGGGCTAGCTAGCCGTCCATCCGTCTAATGACGACAGGCCGTGTCGACGGCGCGTTCGTGTTCCACGCGCGCCTCAAAGAGATGTCAGCATAAGGGGAGGGGCCCGCAAGGCCGAAGCCTGCCGGGGTTGCGGGCCTATTCGAAAGAGATACCGCGGCCCCGGAACATAAAGGGCGAGGAAGGAACATGGATGGGTTTTAGTCAGTAAGAGTCTGACACTCCCTCCCGCTCCGTCCAGAGTGGGAGAAGTCATTTGATGATTTCTAATCCAAAAAAAACAAAAAAAAAAGGGGTTCTACTATAAATTGGTGGAAAAGCTGTTTTGACCGTAGGAGGAGATTAAAATCATTTTCTCGGAGCATCATATTGTGGTAGGCGTTAAAATCCATACGGGAAACTGTGTTACTCTTTTGTCGCACAACAGCACAAACATCGTAGATATAATGATTATTATTATTATAAACACTGATGGCTTTGACTGGATGTCCGTGACAGAAGTTGTTCGCAGAACGCAATTTCCGAACACAGACGGAGCGGCGATATCAAATTCCGTGCTATGACCAAATAATTAGAAGCATCCCAAATGTCTAAGAGTAATCATCAATGTAATCTCTTACTAGTAAAAATAAAGGCTAAATATGCCAATCCTAGCTATGCTTTCAAAATGGTGAAGGAAACCGGCATGTCCTAGAACCAAAACATTCGAAGACATGTGACATCTACCAACCCTCACTGGGCCCGCGTGGTGGATTACAGCCCATTCCCTCTCATAGAGAGGAGGCCTGTGTCCCAGCAGTGGGAACATTAACAGGCTGATGATGATGTAAATCTATAGGGGTATGAAAAACAGGGTGCAAAATGATTCATCCCCAATAGAAAAGGGTGAATCCTTCGACCAGACGGATGTTATGTTTGCTGGACTGCTTCACGACAGTAACTTTTCATCTATCTGTATGCATTTATCGCGGATAACTCTAATAGCGTTATTCAGAATTTTGATGTCAGTTCTTCATTTGTGTCATAGATGGCGCTGTAGTACTTTTTGTGTTGTGTTGCTGTAGTAGTTTTTGTACTGACTTTACAAATACATTAAAGATAAAGCATTGACATTATCAAGAAAATATCATGAAACCAATACTGTTTAAACAATAAATTTATCATCAGCTTACGTAAAAATCTACTCGGTCAGAAATACCATAATGCGTTCGTAGAAGGGTTATTCTCCTGAATATTTGAATGAGTTTCAATCTTTTGACTAACCTAATTTATAACCATTATTATTGTGAACTTACCGAATGATTTGGGGCTGTTCATTGGCTGATTTTAAATAAGTGCGCGTGAATTACCTTGGCCACAAGTTACACGATCAAGTAACGCCTGTCACTCGAACGGTTGGTCGCGTACGGTCGGTCGTGACGTCAACGAGAGCAAAACACGGCAGTCGGTCGCCGCAGACATCTGCGTCGCAGTATGGTGCTATATAGAACACAATGTGTGCGACCGACCGTGCGTGACTGACCATCAGCGCGAAAAGAAATCAGGCCTAACACGCTTTTTGTAACAGTGATTGCATGACTGACTGGATAAAACTAATGAAAAAACCTCATGTAGAACGTGCCATGTTTCACCACAATAGTACTCAATTTTTAAAGTGTCTATTCTGAATTTCTGATCTTCCTTTCAGAATATACTCGATCACTTTAAAAGATTCGAAATTTACCCCTTAGTATGGGAAAAGGAGGCACACAATCGGTGGTTGCAGTTAGATAATTATAAAACGTAATGACCTTAAAAGCTAGACCACTTACATCTATACCCTCATCATCTGCCTAGCCTTTTCCAAACTATGTTTGGGTCGGCTTCCAGTCTAACCGGAATCCGGATGCAGCTGAATACCAGAATTTTACATGGAGCGACTGCCTATCTGACCTCCACAACCCAGTTAATACTGGGTAATACGATACCACTTGGTAAGAATGGTTGTCAGACTTTTTGGGCTACTGACTACCTGTAACGACTGCCAAAGATGTACAAATGACAGCCGGGACCAACTGCTTAACGTGCTTTCCGAGGCATGGAGGAAACTCGGTATTTAAGGGCGGTTTCCCATCCACAGACCGACCTAGGCAAGCACGGCTTAACCTAAAGATCGGCCCGAGCGGCTGTTATAAGAGTTTTTCAGCCAAAGTCGGATAAAAAGCTCTCAACAAGCACCCTAGAAAAGCTAGATGGAATCATCATCATCACTCACGCGTAGGAAACAACTGACGCGCGCGCGTTTTTATGATACAAGTCACAGCGCCAGAGGCCGTGTATGAGGGCTTATGCCTTAATCAATAATACTTATGTTATTGCAAAAATCTTACAACTTGAATCAACCAAGTTTTTTCTTGTATGTATTATAAAAAAATATCTGTATTTTACTAAACCACTTATTGCTTTGTTTGACTCAAACTCAGATCAAAACACGTTGAAAAATATTCCACGCTTTGTTCCGATTTACTTTGTGGAGGCGTTTGAGCTTCACTGCGGCACTCAGATACCACACAAAGACATACAATGCCATACACAGATATAAATATCGAAAAGGTGTGGAAACTGCGCATCGCATTGTGTTAAATACTATAAGGGCGAGGTGCTTTTTTTTAAAAGCTTTCCGCACTCTATGAATTGGTCCTGTGCTGTGAGTGCGTTCAGAAATGTTAAGGCCTAAATTCCTGTCGCGCTGACGGTCGATCACACACAGTCGGTCGCGGACGAGTATACGTTGTGTTTTATATAGCACCGTAATGCGACGAAGACGTCAACGGCGACCGACCGCTGTATTTTCTTCTCGATGACGTCAGGACGTACTTACGTCACCGACCGTCAGCGTGACAAGAATTCAGGCCTTAAACTCACATTCACAAACACCCAGACCCGGAACAACTACCTGTAGGTCAAAAAAATACGAATAATAATGACTAATTACGTTTAGTGAAAAGAACGAACCCGTGATAAGCAGTACAGCAGCCTAGACTAGGACTAGGTATCTCCTAAAATGTTGATGTTCAAAAAGCGTTTTTATAGTTTGACGACCCGAATGGCGTTCAAATCCCAGTAGAAGCAAATGTTTGTGTGATGCTGATGAGCATGGACATTTGTTTACGAGTCATGGATGTTTATATGTATAATAAGTATGTATTTACAAACAAAAAAGTATACAGCGTGAAATTTTAATGGTTGTTTTCCCGCGGCAGGACGATTACCCATCAGTAGCACTATCGAAAAGCAAAGGTTAAACTTAAAAAAAAAAGTTTTTTTTTTTTCAAATTATTATTATAACTTATTGGGTTTTGTGTTGTATTAAGTCAGGAGTAGTGATCAGCTGATTTATACGCGAAGTGCAACGACCGAACAGCTGTTCTGGACACCCCCCGCGCCCGTCTCGCGTTCCGCGTAGATATTACTGTTGGTTCAAGTCGCTTTCGAGTTTTGTTTATCACGTTGTTAATCTGCCATTTATTGAGTCTATTTTTTTTTATATATATTAATCGATTGTATTACCGATACAATCTCATTTCGCTTCGGGAAAACAACCACTAAAATTTCAGCGTGTATATGTAGTATATCAACTATCTGGTGTCCACACTGTCCACGACACAAGCCTTGCTTAGTGTGGCACTAGGTGGCGCTGTGTGTTGATGTCCAACGAATATTTATTATTTATTTATTTATTATAGTCAAGATTAAGCGTGGGCAAAGACAAACTCGAAAAACGATTTAAAAAGGAAATGTTTTTGATACAGAACAGGATTGAATTAGCAGTAATAAGCAACAGAACTAAACAGAAAATTCTAGTGAAAACTGTAACACCGTGAGAAATGTAATTGTATGCAGACTGCAAATTCAAAGCAGAAACATCTGGGACCTTATAACATTTGTATGTAAAATGAAAGGAAATCATCATAAAAATGAATGTATTGTGGAAGGTGCAACATTCCAGTTTCTTTGAAAAAAAATATTAAAATGACGAGTAGACTCGCCTACCCGTCATTTTTATCATTTTTTTTCAAAGAAACTCAAATCGGATTAATAAAAAAATAACAAACCTTGATTTAGAATTTTTTCGCTAATCCAATTGGAGTTTAAAAAAACAAGTAGTTTTTCGTACATTGAAACAGCTAGTCTGCAGACTCAGTTTCAATGTGTGAAAGTTACATGTATTTAAACTTCGTATGGGAGGCCGACCAGTCTGGGACGAAGCCTATAGAGTTTAAATGGGCAAGGCGCGGCACTGCTCCTTCCCCTTTGGGGAAGCTGACCATAACACTAATATTAGTGACTGCGAATATGAACAATCTGCACATCACATTTTGTGGGAGTGTAGTCTTTGGCAAAATGAACGCAATATTATGTTGGATAGTGTACAGGTTACATCCGGAGTTATTTACTATACGGACTTTGTAGAAACTAGAGCAAATTTCCGTGCGTTCAAGCGTTTTTGCCATACCTATTATTGGAATCAAATATAACAGCTCTCAACTTAGGACCCATTAACGTTAGTATTTATCCGTGGTGCTAGGCAACTGGGCCTATATATCCCAGTTGTAAACGTCCCTTTGTGCCTATTGGCCTTGTTTCGTTCTGTCTCCTGCTGATATGGAGGGAAGTGGAAATTACAGTTTTTTTTCCTACTCCTCCGCTATACTTTCTGATTAATTTCGTTGCGGGATCCAAGACAGTTAAATTCATTCTCTGGGACTTCGTCGGGCTTCATTGTCTCGGCGCTTTTCTGGTGGTCGCCACTGTTGATTCTGGCTTTCAGGAGTTACAGTGGTTTGGGCGTGTGTGGCGGGCTTATCCCAAAAAAAAAAACACACTAATGTAATTAGAAAAAACCAAAATTTTATCAGCCTAGGGTAATTTAGGAAAAGTCACATAAAAAAGGAAACGTTTATTTTACGAGTTATTCATAAACAGGGTATGCACCCTGTACCAAAATCTAATCAATAAAATAAATAATTATGATGTGAGCTTCATAACGAAAGTGGTTTAGAATGAAAGGTAGAATCACTCCCTTGGAGGATGCAGGTATTTAAATAATTGCCACCCTGCATAATAATAGCCATCACCATAATTTATTAAAACAACACCAAAAACAAATAGCCTTTGATTAAGTCGAGTAAAGGGAGTTAGTAAGTGGGCTGAACTCAGGACTGTTCGAAAGAGATACCGTGGCCCGGAACATAAAGGGCGAGGAAGGAACATGGATGGGTTTTAGTCAGTAAAAGTCTTACACTCCCTCCCACTCTGCCCAGAGCGGGATGAGTCATTTGATGATTTCCCATCCGAAAAAAAAGGGAGTTAGTAGTAATCCACAATTTGGATCATTCCCACTAGTCCTACGAACGTGTTACAAAACCGAAGACATAGTGGGACTTGCTTCCAAGTAGTTCTGAGCAATAAAATGTGTTACCATAGTTGGTAGAGTTGTACGCAATCAAATGTATAATAAATGCTTGTTTTATCTCCATATTGGTAACAATGAAAAGTTACGATTATTTTTTATTAGTAATTTCAACCGTGAAGTTCATTCAAGCATTTCCACAAAGCAGTTTCGAGATTGATTACACCTATACTACTGATGTGTAGTGTAAATTTGTACGTCCATTAGCACTTTAGGCTAGCATGAGTTGAACTGCAGACAGTTACGAGCTTTCAACTCCATGTTACATACAGTACAGCATCAATTGTTGACCACGCTCAATCTAGCACAAGTTTCAAAACTGATAGGTATCGGATAATGCTTAGAGAACGCAGAAGGACCAGTCTAGCCAATCCTAAAATAGCCGAACAGACCAGTCAGCTTGGCCGAACGTTTGAGTAAAAAGGCCGGACACCCCACAGTTTTGGTGTTTTGTCTGAGTAGGTATAGGTATAATCGGTACGACAAAAAATGTAAAATGAAGCTTTTTTGTGATATTAACCCTAAATGATATGAAATATAAATAAAATCGAATGCCAAATCACGTACTTTATTATTAATGAGCCAAATGAATTCATCAGTCGACTCGCCTGCGCTCGGCCACGCTCGGCGCTCGCTCTATTGCAAAATATAAAAGCCTAACAAAAGCCGATTCCGTAGCCAAATGGCAAAAAAAGGAACCCTTATGGATTCGTCATGTCTGTCTGTCTGTCTGTCCACTTTTTTCAGAAACTATAAGAACTATGCTGTTGAAACTTGATAAGTAGATGTATTCTGTGAACCGCATTAAGATTTTCACATAAAATAGAAAAACAAACAATTAATTTTGGTTGTTCCCCATGCTTAGAACTGAAACTCAAAAATGTTTTTTTCTTCAAACCCATACGTGTGGAGTATCTGTGGATAGGCCTTCAAAAATGATTTTGAGGTTTCTACGATCATTTTTTTCTCAACTGAATAGTTTGCGCGAGAGATACTTCCAAAGTTGTAAAATTCCCCCCCCCCCCCCCCCCGTAACTTCTAAATTAAGACAATGATAAAACTAAAAAAAATAAGTGATGTATATTACCCTGTAAACTTCCACCAAAAATTGCTTTGAACGAGATCTAGTAAGTAGTTTACTTTTAATACGCCATAAATCGTAAACCGCAATTTACCTTTCATTTACAACGAACTACAAGATTTTTTTATATTATGTTACTTGCTGCTACGGAACCCTTCATGGGTGAGTCCGACTCGCACTTGTTTTCCCATCGAGTCACACACGGGTTACAGCGTGCGTGACCCATAGCAACCTTTTTTTCGAGGAGGGTTCGCAACGAGACACTATTACACATTTCTTTTACTCTGATTCAGTCACCTAAACTGAAATTTATACGATACCTAGCAATTTAAATGTTTCAATTAAATATTTTTGGATAATAATGCTACTAGAAATGGTCGTTGCTGAAAAATGTGTCACTTTTGTGTGAATAAATATTTATTTTAACTTTATTATTTATTTTTAGTAATCCTGTTATTGAGAAAATTCTTGGTAAGTACACGAACAAAAAATGTTTTATTATTTCAGTTGATTTTCTGGTCCTTCTTTTTAGCACTGCTGTACACGGTAAAGCTTCGGTGATTTAACTATAAATCATACATCTCAGGTTTTGGGAACGGCCCAGTTTTAGCTAGAACTTTGCAGTTAGAGCTCGATTGATGACATTTCTCGTTCACAACTGTTTTATGGCAATAAATGTACTATAGTTGTTGCAAGTTTAGATCGCAATTGAGGTCATTGCCCTTTCCCTAATTATACGAACCATGAAAACAAATAAACCAGTTTCGTTTTTCATTACAAAAAATGTAGAAGATGGTGATAGATGACGATTCAAGACCTGAACAGGACAGAACATTCTGTGATAATTTTAACTGTCTACCCACGAGTATTAGGGATCATGAGATACAGCCCACTGATAGTCAGACGGACGGACAGCGGAGGCTTAGGTAGTAATAGGGCCTCGTTGGTTACCTTTCGGGAACGGAATCCTAAAAATGTATTGAAATGACTTACGGGGCCGGCGGAGCGTGCGTTGCTCATACAAACGTAATACCAAAATAATATGAAAATCAAACATATTCTTAAGGCAGTGTGTATATATTTCGATTGGATTACAGAATATCTAGGTCCCCAAATATACATTTTGAATGGACTCTGATTTAAGACGCCTGCGGAGCATGCGTATTTCATACAAACGTAATACCAAAATAATTTGTAAATTAAACATATTCCTAAGGTAGTGTGTATTTATTTCGATTGAATTACAGAATATCTAGGTTCCCAAATATATATTTTGATTGGACACTGATTTTAACAAAAGTTATAAGAAAAATAAGTTTTCTATAGAAAATTTAAATTCCTCATATCTCGTCTTTGCATCACTATTCTCTCAAAAAACATATTTGGGAACCTAGATATTCTGTAATTCAATCTAAATAAATACACACTACCTTAGGAATATGTTTAATTTACAAATTATTTTGGTATTACGTTTGTATGAAATACGCATCCTCCGCCGGCCCCTTAAAAAAGACTTATGAGAAAAATAAGTTTTCACTAGAAATTTTAAATTCCTCATATCTCGTCTTTATATGATTGTCCTTTCAAAATATATAATTGTGAACATAGATAGTCTGTAATCAAATCGAAATAAATACACACTACCTTAAGAATATGTTTGATTTACAAATGATTTTGGTGTTAAGTTTGTATGAACTAACCATGATCCGCCGGCCCCTTAAGCCACCGAAAAGTTCATGTGATTCTTGTAGAAACATACATATAATAACATGGTGCCTGTGATCCCCGAGGGTTAGGCTGAGGTGTTTCTAATTGTACCCCATTTTTCGCCAATTTTGCCTTCAGACGCAAGTAACAGTGGGTGAGCTCATTATACAGGGTGTAAACCACCTCAGCACGAAGCCGTCAACCAAGCAGTCTGTACATCAAACTAAGTAACTTTAAGCAAAATTTATTGCGTAGAAACAACTTTTTTTTTAGGGTTGAAAAAACATGTTTTGTGGTATAACTCAATGTAACGCACTCAACACATTGTGCTGATGGATGGATTGAACAGTACGCCGTTTGTAAAAAAAATCTTGTGAAAAAGTTGTAATTTTGACCCCCAATATCTCCGTAACTAGAAGGTTCCCAGGTATGGTGTAGAACAAAAAAATGATCGCATTGATGGGGAGAACAAGTGGTGCTTTTCGGCTTCGTTAAAAGGTGTTTTACACCCTTTATTCATGTTTAAATAACCTCGGCTTTTCTGTCAACCGCATTGTATGTTTATTTATTTATTTTTTACTTCCAAAAAGAGCAGGTTCTCAATTCGACTGTATTTTTTTTTAAGTCGGTTTAATTTTACGTACAACACATGACGAAAAAATCTAATTAGTCCGTCAGTTACATTATCAAAAAATATTTGGCCTGTATTTTTGTCTTTTGCAACGTAAACCAAAATTGACGAAGATACGGCGCTTTTAAAATTCTCAACTCAAAACTCACCGTGTTATAATTTTTAGTACATTCTGACGTCACAAGCCCCAACTCCTGAGTTTAGGTGCGTTTTATCTTTGTCAATATCTTTTGATTTACAAAAACAAAAAATACGTTTCTATTATTTTCCAATACTCTAACTGACGGACTTAATAGATTTGCAATTTATTTATGGTGAAAACTAGCCGACTGCTGAGAATGAGCTCATAATAGTTTATGCTGTAATAATTGTCTTTTCAACCGTTTTAAACAGGTGTTCCAAAATATCCCAGTGGATGCAGAACAAAAACATCATATGAGGGACGAGATTATTCTTCAAGAACAATTTAATTACGCGCCTAGTTGGATTAAGCAGAATTGTTCCCTATGAATAAATTTTAACTTTCAAATTCCTTTGCTCACTGTTTGCTTGAAAGGATACATTGTTAGACTTTATCTCTGACTTTTTGCCTAGATTGTGGTTCTACTGCGTTAAATTTGTAGAAATGGAAAAAGGAGTAACGTTTTTACTTCTCGTTCTTGTTTTAAAGTAGGTATGTGAATTGGGATGAAACACCAATCAATTGCATACTGGTTTGACGACTCGAATGGCGTAGCGGTAGTGAGGCTGCCTTACGTTCATAGGGTCTCGGGTTTGAATCCCGGTAGGAGCAAATGTTTGCGTGGTGAGCATGGACATTTGTTTCCGAGTCATGGATGTTTATATGTATAATAAGTATGTATTTACAAACAAAAAAGTATATATGTAGTATATCAACTATCTGGTGTCCACGACATAAGCCTTACTTATTGTGGCACTGGATGGCGCTGTGTGTTAATGTCTACTTATTTATTTATTTATTTTATTATTACTTTTGAAGAGCTGTCAAAATGCGGCTCTCTCATTTTGGTGGTTCTTTGATTTTGTAGCAATAGCATGCTGTGACGTCACTGTTTGGTCACCTTATTGACTCATCTATTTATTGATTTCAAAGCCACTTAAAAATCTAATTTGGCAAAAATCGGGTTTTCAGATCCAAAATAACGTTTTTTTTTAGACATTGGTGTCTTGGAATTATTGTTTTCTGATGTCATCTGGGAATAAGTAACGCGCTTTCTTGCAAAAGAAACCGCGACTACTACTCTGACGGATAATTTTTGGTTATTAGTACGATTGACACTAATTGAGGGTTTTGAATTCAGGATCTGTCTATCTTCATTTTTAACCCGACTACGGAGAAGCCAAAAGAAAAGATTATGACTTTAGCAGCCTGTGAAGGTATGTATGTTTGTACTAGCTTCTGCCCGCAACTTTGTTGGCGTGAAGTTTTGATATCGCAACGCATCGCCTGCTCAACAGAAACTATTTTCCGCTTGCAACATTTCTTATTGCTGCTCCGCTGCTATTGGTCATAGCGTGATTTTATATAGCCTATAGCCTTCCTCGATAAATGGACTATCCAACGCAAATATAGCTCGAATTTTTCAATTCGAGCCGGTAGTTCCTGAGATTAGAGCGTTCAACCAAACAAACAAACTCTTCTGAACTTATATTGTCACTTACTGGATATCTTCCGTGATTAGGTATTATTTTGAGCTCCCGATATTTTGACGTAAGTGACAATATAAGTTTAATTTTAAACCGTGAAAGCTTAAAACTCTTCTGGTTTATAATATTAGTATAGAAGTATAGATTTACTCCGTAGCGCCCTAAATGTCTCATTCGATTATGATAAATAATGTGACAATCGATTCGTTATTATGGCCCGAGTAACATAGGCTACATTTTAACCAACTTCAAAAATAGCAGGAGTCAATTTTACCTTCTTACGAATAGCGAGAGCGCTCCTTCTTAGAGTTTGAATTTCAGCAGTCGGGTTTTTGGTTTTTAGGGTTCCGTAGCCAAATGGCAAAAAACGGAACCCTTATAGTTTCGCCATGTCTGTCTGTCTGTCTGTCCGCGGATAATCTCAGTGACCGTTAGCACCAGAAAGCTGAAATTTGGTACCAATATGTATATCAATCATGCCGACAAAGTGCAAAAATAAAAATTTAAAAAAACATTTTTATTAGGGTACCTCCCCCAGACGTAAAGTGGGGAGCGATTTTTTTTTTAATTTTGACCCTGACGTGTGATATATTGTTGGATAGGTATTTAAAAATGAATAGGGGTTTTCTAAAATCAGTTTTTGATAATATTAATATTTTAGGAAATAATCGCTCCGAAAGTCAAAAACAATGTGTCCCCCCCCCCTCTAACTTTTCACAATCACAGAAGTAGACCTTTATATGAACTTTCTAGGAAAATTATTTTCAACTTGATGAGTTGAATAGTTTTTGAGTTATATAGCACTTTTTCAAAAAAAACGCAAATGATAACTTTGTTTTTCATACAAATACTATGAAAAACAAAGTTATTTTTGCTGACGAAAAATGTTGGTATTTTTAATGGTCTGGGAAGCTACGGAACCCTACAGTGAGCGTGGCCCGACACGCTCTTGGCCGGTTTTTTTTAGTTGAAGTTTTACCACACACATTCTTCTTACGTTTTAAGTTTTTAGGGTCTACATTACACAAATTAAAATCTCAAACATCTGTACACTAAAAGCCACATACTCGTAGCACTCGATACCTAATTGATCAAGTCATCAAGTCATTGCTTTTCAAATGACCGACAAAATCAAAGGCTATTTAAAAGAAACCGAAAAACTATTCGTTAACTTCTATCGACATTATACCGATACTCGATTTACTCGATACTCGATTCGAGAACTCATTTTTCATGCGAGGTAACAGCTTTCAACCCTGAACATATTTGCTCGATAATACTTCACAAACTTTATATCGTTCGCACTCTTTGCTTTACGGAATCGATTGAGAAATGTTTTTAGTTTCAGAGGAACTAAAATTTTGGTGTGTATGCGTTTGGTACGCGATATGTTTGGGGTTCTTTCAAGGAATAGATGATGGGTTTAAAATAATCCGGCTGGCGCAATCCGGTCGAAACGTCGGGATTAAATTAAAGGTAAATTCGCGATAAATACCCGTATGTCATAATTATGTTTTATAATGTGTCCTGATCGTGAAAGTTTAAAAAAGACAATTGCTAACCGGTACGGGCCGGAAATAGTAAAGAAAGTTCACCATCTGGATTTTTTACGGAACAAAAGTGCTCGTCTTATTACATCACTGGCATTTTTAACTAAATGTCGTGAACATTCCGGAAAAAATCTAAGAAATGCGAGTGTCCGCCTTCTTAAACAGTTAATTAGAAATGATAATAACTATCTCAACAAAGTGCAAAGTGACCTGTATCATGTTCATATGGAGTGTAGCGTAGTGTTGTCATTCGGTGATTTTGATGTGTGTGACCGAGTTACTTATTATCAAGCGCAACGAACCAAGGAGTGTTGCGTCGAGCGACATGAGAAGAAGTTCAACCGTCTGTTGGCTCGAAGTGGTAAGGCCCAGCATAATAAGGTACAAACGCAAAAGGCCAAGACAGTGATAAATCTTACTGAGTATAATTACAATGACGACACACTTAGCATTCTAGAAAAAGGCACAAATAGTGCTTTAACGCCTAAAAGGATTCCGTATGAGGATATAGTGAGCAGTGTCGAGGAGGCTATTGTTCGTAATAAGATTCCTTCGAATGACGCGGAAACGCTAAGACAGGATGTCTCGGTTATACTACGAAAAAGTCGGCCTCCAAAGCCCAACGTAACGGCGGGTGAGCTACAAGTGCTTGAGAACTTACGGAAAAATGATGAGATTCTCGTGCTTAAAGCGGATAAGGGTAACGCTACCGTTATAATGAAGTCAGAAGACTATGACACTAACATACGGAATCTACTTGAAGACAAAAAGGTGTATAAGCCGGTTTCATATAATCCCACGGCTAGTCACGAAACGCGTCAGGGCAGTTATACACGAGTATAGTGACTTGTTCGATGAAGATGTTTTTGAACGCCTATATAGACCAGCTATAGTTCAGTCACCCAAATTGTATGGATTACCAAAAGTTCACAAATCCACCGTACCCCTGCGACCTATCGTTAGCCAGGTGGACTCGCCCACGTACAATTTGGCGAAACATGTTGCTGGTATACTGCAGCCTATAACAGGCAAGACGTCTTCTTTTGTCAAGGATTCGCGACATTTCATCGGCATCATCAAGGGCATGAAGTTGGAACCTAGAGACACTGTACGAGCTCACTCGACAATTTTATGCTGACGCCCGTTTACTTACGTTTATACCTTATTGCATTCACATTACTGTAATAAAGGTTAGTTCAATAAAGCTGCTTGGTGAATACACATGCCGGTGTTTTCTTCCACATTACACATTAGAATTCCCGGCACACATCGCACCTCAGCGGTAGGACTCCACATATTTTTGGTCCTTCGAGACTATAGTGAAGTGTAAGAGAAGGTGTCTTCATCAATAGCGAATCGGCTCGGCTGGCCTCCCACAAGCGGGTCTCACCAGTCAAGTTGAGAAGGCGCACATATTGATGAGGCATCTGCTCACGCGGAACTAACAGAACCAGTGGACACACAAGTCCACAACATCTTCTTCTATCGGTGACAGTGATTACAACAGACAACTAGTTTCTTCAACACATCTACAATGGAAGGGCTACTACAACGTCAACAAATCATTGCTGAAACTGTACAGAAGATTTCTACAAACATCAAGAAAGATTCTGCAATTCGGAAAACTGCCGAGTACACAAGAAAACGGTTAGTGACCCTTGAAGAATTGTGGGATGAGTTCGACAACAATCACATAAAACTAAAAGTGCTTTGTGATAACAAACACGAGTACTTTCAGTCTGGCGCTTACCTCTCCGTGAAAGAGCTCTACACAGCTACATGTGCTCTGCTGATAGACATAACACCAACCGAAACCCTGGCTAAACAAGGTACAAGTAGTCAAGGTGACGAACAACACAATGACAGCACGGAGGAGAAAGGTATGTTGTCTAAAACTGATGAGCTGATTAATCAGCAACGAACAAACTTTCGAGCATTTTCAAGAGTCGTACGAGGTATTGACATTAACAATATCTCTGAAAAATGGGAACTACAAGACAAACTGCAGATGATACAGGCGCGCTGGAAAACTGTTGACGATCAACATTGGCAAATAGATAATCTTTTAATCGGCACGGAACTGGATTATGAACAAGAGTACGCGGAGCATGAAAATATTTACGAAGCCATCAAGAGACAACTAAACCAAAAACTTAGCCATACATCTCACCAACAACAAACCATGCCGAAATTGGAGATTCCGGCATTTAATGGCAATTATGCTCAATGGCCAACTTTCATGGACCTCTACTCCGAAGCCATCCACAACAATCCCACGCTGAGCAAAACACAAAAAATGCAGCACCTCAAGGGCAAACTGAAAGGAGAGGCAGAGCGTCTAGTGCAGCATCTCAACGTCTCAGCTGAAAACTACGACGCATGCTGGGATATACTTACCCGCAGGTACAACAACATACAGCTGCTATTTACAAAGCAAATTCAAATATTCTTAAGCCAGCCGACTGCACACAAACATTCTGCTCAAGAACTGAAAAACCTCCACGACACGACCTTGGAAACGATTCACGCCATACGCAACCTCGGAGTCGACACCACTACGTGGGATCCGTTTTTGGTGCACATACTAACAGAAAAAATGGATGCAGAAACCTACAGTTCGTACATGGAGTGCCGAAAGGCGCCACGAAATCTGCCTTCATTCGACGAGATTATGGCATTTTTGGAGAGCAAATTTACAGCTCTCGAGCCAGTCAACAGGAAAAATAACAAGACTGTTTCCACGAAGCAAGAGGTCAAGAACATGGACAACAGTGAAGCCAAAGAATTTTCTTCAAAACATCTTCCGAAGAAGTTCTACAACAGGGCAAAGACCTATCATGCTCGATCTGAAAGAAAATGTCCATTATGCAAGTCCACATATTGGTTTTTTGTAAAACATTCCAAAGTATGGCGCCAGAAGATAAAATAAATACAATGGCACAATTGCAAGTCTGTGAGAATTGTATGTACTGCCATAACGACAAACAATGCAATTCCGCGAAAACATGTAAGGTGTGTAATAACAAGCATCATACGACGTTACATGATGCAATACAACAAAAGGCTCAACATACGATTCCTGCTAATAACATGACACCCAAAAGCGTTCCGACAGTAGCGCAACATAAATCACATCACGTTGGTGGGAATGTGAACGAAGTTCTACTTGCCACAGTTGAACTGTATGTTATGGCTGAAAATGGAATGCCTACAAAACTTAGGGCTCTACTTGACCAAGGTTCCCAAATAAACTTGATTACGGAATCAGCTGCTCAGCGATTGGGACTTCACAGGCGCAAACAAGATGCGATCGTCTCAGGAGTTGGCATCTCGAACAACAAAAGCCATGGAACCGTAGTACTTACTTGCGAGTCCATATACCAAAACTACAACTTTAGTTTTGAGGCGCTTGTCATGACAAGAATGCTGAACAATTTACCCAATTACATGTTTGAGCGCCAACACTGGCCACATTTAGAAAACATCAGTCTCGCGGATCCTAACTACAACATTTCCAGGCCCGTTGATATTTTACTGGACGCTGGTGTTTACGCACAAATAGTCATGGATGGGATTCTGCGAGGACCTATACATGCGCCAATAGCTCAACAGACAAAGGTCGGATTGGTTCTATTGGGCAACACCACAACGTTTCAATGCTATGCAGTGCTTAACAACCTGGAAGACATTTCGCGTTTCTGGGAAATAGAAGACATAACTGAACAGTCTACAATGCTGACGTCAGACGAACAATATTGCGAAACATTATATGCAACTACAACTATCAGGAAGACTGACGGCAGATATGAGGTCAGAATACCCATGAAACAGGGATTCGAGAGACAGTTAGGTTCTTCAAAGTCGCAGGCATTGGCACAATTCCGACAAATGGAGAAACGGCTAGACAGAGACCAGTCTATTGCTGAAAGTTACAAGGCATTCATGGCTGACTATTTACGTCTCAATCACATGAAACAAAGTATAATTCCACTGGAACCAAGTTGCTATCTACCACACCACGGTGTCATGAAATTGGACTCCACTACTACTAAACTCCGAGTTGTGTTTAATGCCTCAAACAAAACAACTTCAGGCAACAGTCTTAATGAGCTAATGGAGTGTGGGCCAAACCTTCAACAAGACCTACAGGCATTAATCCTACGATGGAGGGTGTTCCAATTTGTTTATTCCGCCGACATTGAAAAGTTTTACAGGCAAGTCGGAATACAGGAACAAGATCAACATCTACAGAAGATTTTGTGGAGAGATTCCAAGGAAGACAAAATCCAAGAGTACCAGCTGTGCACCGTAACGTACGGTACTAAATCTGCCCCTTTTTTAGCGATGCGCACAATAAAACAACTAATTCACGATGATGGTGCTCACTACCCGCTTGCTGCTGAAACATTGGACAGTCAGCTGTACGTCGACGACCTCCTCGGCGGAAGCAATGATATTCAACAAGCCAAAACCACACAACAGCAATTGATAGACCTACTCAAACGAGGTGGCTTCAACTTGCGCAAGTGGGCGAGCAACGACGGACGCATATTAGAAGATCTTACACCCGATCAAATTAGTCAGAACATGATAGACTTCAAGCACGCTGAAACAAACAAGACATTGGGAGTTATGTGGAATCCCACTACAGATCATCCAGTGGAAACATCAAACACATGCGCTATCGTTACAAAAAGATCGTTGCTATCTCAACTTTCGAAACTATACGATCCACTAGGTTGGCTTTCACCTGCTACAATAAACGCTAAACTTATTTTCCAACAACTGTGGACTTCAAACCTCGACTGGGACGATCCCGTGCCACAACATGTACAGAAACAATGGGAAGAGTTCAGGAATGACCTCAAATACATAGGTCATATTGCTATTCCTCGATGGATGGGAGCTACACACACCCCAGTTGAATTACATGGGTTCTGCGATGCATCGGAAAAGGCGTACTCATGTGTGATTTACTGCCGAAGCATCAAAAACGATGGCCAATACATGACTCGAATAATTGCAGCGAAAACAAAGCTCGCACCGATTAGAAAATTGATGACACTGCCCAGACTTGAACTGTGCGGTGCGCACTTGTTATCTAGACTAGCGAAAAAGGTCATAGAGTCGTTAAACAAACAGACAGTAACAATACAAGCTTGGACTGACTCAATGGTCGTTCTGGGATGGCTACATGGCGACGTTTCCCGCTGGAAAACATTCGTAGCAAACAGGGTTACGAAAGTTACAAATATCTTGACGCCATCATGTTGGAGACATGTAAAATCCGAGGAAAACCCGGCAGATAGCGCTAGTCGTGGCTCACTTCCGTCACAACTAGTCAAACACAAACTTTGGTGGGAGGGACCTACGTGGCTGATACAGAACAACATCCCAGATCATTCGACAGAATTCGAAGCCCTGACAGTAGAACACAAGAACAAGAAGAAAGTCTGTGCATCCCAAACATCGTCATCGATCATCGAAGAGCTCCTATGCAAACATAACTCTACTAAACACGTGTCGTCAGAATTTTAAGTTGGATTTTACGAGTCAAGGCAAACAAAGACAATGCGCGATCACCTTACTTAACAACAGGAGAACTTGAGAACGCATTGAATGTCGTTATCAAGGCAGTGCAAAATAAACACTTTGGCGAAGATATTGCACATTTACAACAACATGGCAAGGTGCATTCAAAGAGTTGTCTACTAAATTTAAACCCGTTATTGGACAAACAAGGTCTCTTGAGAGTCGGGGGACGTTTAACAGAATCAGCCTTGAAGATGTCACAAAAACATCCAATTATTTTGCCACACAAGGCACGGCTTACAGAACTTCTGATCGACAAGTCACATATTTCGACACTGCACGGGGGAGCAAGACTCACCTTGACACATTTGCGAAACAAATACTGGATACTCAGAGGTGTGAGGACAGTAAAATGCCACATTCTCAAGTGTATCAAATGTCATCACTTCAAGACATCTACTAGCAAACAGCTGATGGGAAACTTAACAAAGCCCCGAGTCACTCCATCGCGTCCATTTACGCACACAGGTGTTGATTTTACGGGACAAGTAGAAGTCAAGGCCAACAAGGGCAGAGGGATTAAAACTAGATGGCAGCTACTGGAAAAAATGCACAAAGATTTCTGGAAGAGGTGGTCATCTGAATACCTTCAAACACTCCAAACGCGCAGCAAGTGGAATTATGCAACAAAGAATCTTGAGATCAACGACATCGTGTTGATAAAAGATGATCACTTGCCGCCCTCTAAATGGCTCTTAGGAAGGGTTATGGCGACACATCCTGGTAAGGATGGACACGTACGAGTGGTGACCCTGAAAACAAAAAATGACACTCTAAAACGCCCCATCATCAAATTATCACGACTACCTGTTGAAAAGAGTGATGATACAGGGTGCGTAGAGAGTGAAGGTGACACAACGCCTTTCGAACAAAAGAAAACAGAGAGACCGCAGCGGAAAATACCTGCTAAAACATTCCTAAACAGTTACGTTTGCATATTTATGACGTTTGCCTTATGCATAGCTACATCACTGACACAGACTACAGTGAACGTCACCACATTATAGTCAGCAAAATTAATCTACTTCGACAAAATTGCTGAGATGCAAATACGACAAGACGACTGGAAAATGGTTGTGTATTACAATATGACAACATACTGGCGAAGTTTACAAAACGTGGCAGACTATGTCACACACTTGAACAGTCTGACTAAGGAAGAGCCTACATTGATATCCATTGCCTCTCAACTAGAACACGAAATCAAAGAAATACAGCACTATAACGATGTTTTGCGATCGGAGCACGGAACGCGCAAGAAACGGGGTCTTATAAATGGAATTGGTTATGCAGCAAATTATCTATTTGGAGTCCTTGACGAAAACTTTGCCAAAAAATATGATAGTGATATCAATCTCATACAGACAAACGAAAACCACTTACTCAACCTCTACAAGGAACAAACATCGATTGTGGAAGGCGAGTACAATATTTTGAAGAGAAACGAAGATATCATGAACAAGCAATTTACACTAATAAACAAACGGCTCCAAGAAACTAACGAGCGCATACAGGTGGAACGAAGCAATGCACTCAATGTGATGTCATCTGCCTTAGCAGCCAACTTAATAATCTCCAACATAAGGAGAGTTCAACAATTACTGCTCGACTTAGTGACTGATGTAAAGGGCGGACACGTCGACATACATTTAGTGAAGCCAGATCAGCTACAAGAACAATTAAACATAATATCTGGACAATTACCAAGTGACCTCTCTCTGCCCTGCACAAACAGCCATCAGTGCATTCGACAGATGTATAAATTGTCAAAAGTACACGTCAAGCTGACGAGAGACTTCTTCCTTTTTGAAGTAAAGTTGCCTTTGGTGAGCAACGAACAGTACGAGCTAAGCCGAGTCATACCTATACCTTCGATACAAGGACAGACAGAGAAGCATATCACGCCTACATCTGATTATTTGGCAATAAACCTCAAGAAGGACGTGATGATGCCTCTAACATACGACGACCTAAGCACATGTATACAACTGAGAAAATACAAGTTACTATGTGCACTGAGTTTACCGGTCTATGACATAAAGCAAGCCACAACGATGTGTGAGGCACAAATTATAGTAAACAATAAGAACTTATCAGCGTGCCACACAACTGTATCAAGTTGCAGTGACAAGTGGATACAGTTACACAATGATGGCGCGTGGCTCTACACATGTTGTAAACAATGCTTGACTCGCATTTTCTGTCCATCTGGCACATTATCGAAACAATTAAGTGCTACTGGTATTATCTCACTTGATCCTGGATGCACATTGAAAGGAGATAACATTATACTACGCTCTCAATACAATTTTCACAGTGAGATAACCGTGACTGAAGACGAGCTTTACTTGAAAGAATCGACTATCAATCACTTCATAGCAGACAACAACTATACCTTTGAACCTGAGCATCATGAAGTGATGATGAAGACATTGAAAGCCAAAATTGAAAAGGTGAAGATGCACCAAGAGATTCTAAACGAGGTGGCAACTTCCCACGACACACATCGCTATATTATGTATAGCTTTATGCTCATCGTTGTTGTTGGGGCCTGTCTATTGATTGGCCTCAAACTGAGGAAACGCTACGGTGCAGTTTTTCGAGTTACCTACAGACCTGGTAACCCGGAGCAGGAGCAAGCGATCAGCGAGCCGCTACCACGGATGAGCCAGGACACTAGCCGCGCGCACAAGGTCGACAGAGCTACCTCGCCGGCAAGATGTTAGATTTAGATATTAGCTTTGTACTTTATATTCTTTACTTACATTGTTTTATTTACTTTTACATTTGTTTTTTCCATGTTTACATTATTTTTACATTATAATTACATTTTGCCTTTTTTGTGATTTGGGAGCATGTACGAGCTCACTCGACAATTTTATGCTGACGCCCGTTTACTTACGTTTATACCTTATTGCATTCACATTACTGTAATAAAGGTTAGTTCAATAAAGCTGCTTGGTGAATACACACGTCGGTGTTTTCTTCCACATTACACATTAGAATTCCCGGCACACATCGCACCTCAGCGGTAGGACTCCACAGACACAATGGTGCTTTAGCTTTGACGTTGAGTCTCTTTTCACTTGTGTTCCTCTGAAGGATTGTCTTGATGTTGTTAGGCAAAGATTGTGTGATCATGAACTTCCTGACCAGTATGTCTGTCTTCTGGAGAACTGTTTGGACGGAAATTTCTTCTTATACCAAGGGCAACATTACCTCCAGATTGATGGCGTAGCTATGGGTTGTCCTGTAGCTCCTGTACTTGCCAATATCTGGTTGGAACACTTTGAAACTATTATAAACATGACAGCTCACGGTGTAAGACTCTGGAAAAGGTACGTCGACGATGTTTTCTGCGTTATCAGTGGAGGTAAACAGGAAGTTGACCAACTGACTGAACATCTTAACTCCATACACCCGAAGATAAGGTTCACGTATGAGATGGAGGATAACCGATCTTTAGCCTTTTTAGACTTAAAAGTCATGGTTAAGGCCAATGGAACCTTGTCGCATACTGTGTACAGAAAACCAACGCACACGGACAGATATCTGAATACTGCCTTTCATCATCATCCAGCACATCTTCAGTCTGTGGTGTCTTCTCTTATGAACAGAGCCTATGACCTCTGCGACCCTTAACATCTGCCCGGAGAGCTGGAACATGTTCAGGAGGTTCTAAAACGAAACGGGTACAGAACTAATGGATGGCATCCAAATGGCAGACGCAAGCAGAAGAATAAACACATTGAGGTAACCAGACAGCCAGCGTTCTTGCCTTATGTGAAGGGGGTAACGGACAAAATTGGGAACCTCTTCAAGAAGCTTTCAATAAAGTCTGTCTATGCTCCACTAAACAAAGTGGCGAAGCGTCTGCGTACACCAAAGGGTGTAGTACCATTCCAGGTTCCTGGTGTTTATAAGATCGATTGCAGCTGCGGGCGTTCCTACATAGGCCAAACGAAGCGAACAGTTGCTGAAAGGGTCAAAGAACACATAGCACCGCAAAAAAATCGACAAACAAACAAGTCTGCTATAGCGGAGCATGTGATAGACTCAGGATCCAACCACTGGATGGAGTTACACAACCCAAAAATCCTTGCCCATTAGAAGCACTATTATAAGAGAATGGTTCGGGAAGCGGTTGAGATCAAGAAGTACCTAAGTTCAATCGCGAAGACGGCTTCAAACTCTCTTCAGCGTGGAATCCAGTGATCACTAAGTGTACTCGTCAAGTGAAATCGCCTCAATATACGGACACTGCTAGTGTAGTGTGCTGTCCTAGTGTGAACCGGCCCTAATTAACATTTATGAAGATGAGTGAGGGTAGTTGAATAAACGCCTTCACTTTGCTGTCGCGGTACCTCCAATACTTCAGTCTCCCCGCGACCACGGCTGGTGCAATCCGGTCGAAACGTCGGGATTAAATTAAAGGTAAATTCGCGATAAATACCCGTATGTCATATGTTTTATAATGATGGGTTTATTAAGTACCGATATTCTATGGTGAATCTATACAGCATTTACTTTTTGGAGCTGCACTGTGCAACACTGCAACGTTATGTACTATTTATTGAGTCCCATCCATACCGCGAGTAACATAAATTAATAAAATACAACAAAGAGTAACTTTCAGCAACAAGCTAGTTGCACAGCATATTTTGTTCTATGTTATCGTAACATTCTCTAACAACGTTACCTATCAATTGTAGCCACATATTGACTGTTTTCAAAAGTTAGGCAACATTGCTTAACATATACTAACTCGGCGACATTTATGTATAATAATAACTTTCTGTTTTCGGCCAAGTGCGATGAAGGGTTCCGCAGCAGCAAGTAACATAATATAAAAGTTCTTGTAGTCCGTTGTTTATTTTTATATTTGAGTTGATTGGATGAGAGGTAAATTGCGGTTTACGAATTATGACGTATTAAAAAAAAAGTCTAGACTCGCACAGGACAAAACAATGAAACAAAATTAATATCTAAAACGTTTAATACAAAACTAACTTTAATAAGTACAGGGTTTTTAAAAAAAACTTTTTTTCAAATTCAATTCTTTCATTTTAATCCGATCTTTGAAACAAATCTCGAAACAATTGTGAAGACTGTCGCAAGATTAAGAAAAATAATGTAATTTAAAACAAATAAACGAGTTAGCGTAAGTGTAATGGAGGGTAACGACACAAAAAAAACAGTTTTGCAATACATCCTGAAAAGTTTTCTTGGAGTGGAGCTTCGAAACTAACGATTTTTGCTGCCCGTATTTCTCCATAGAGATCTACGCTAGGGAATGGGCAACTACAGTACTTTCACAGTTTTTATGTCTTGTGACTAGGAATGTAGCTACATTTAATATTCATTTTTGTTTCGACATTTCAAAAGTGCCTGTAACTGGCCTACTTGAAATAAATGCTTTGATTTTTGATTTTGTTTTTGAAGTGCAAACTTCTTTTTAGATGAACAAAGATCATGGAACTTGCGTGATCATCACCTAACGCTTCGTAGCACTCGTAGCCGATCCGCTCCGTAGCACCAATTTGGCGTGCGCGGGGCACAACCCATAGTATAAATAGATCACTTAGTTTTCACTTCTGTTTGCAGTCCCCAAAGATGGTCCCAAATGTTTTTTTTCTGGGAAATAGCATCTTGCTGCTCAAGCTAAGATGTTTTTGGTCGCAAAATACAATTACAAAATTAGCAATTACATGCTATTCTAAGGGAGATGACAGCTGAACACGAGTTGTTTCTGTGAGGTTGACTTTATTAAAGCACGGTTGCTTCATAATTTCAGAATATTATTTTGTTAGTTATTCATTGCTTGTGATACAGGATTATCCTAGTACAGGCATCATACATTATTATACCTACATTATTAGTTTTTAGATTCCTATTGTATTTTACCTTCTTAGATTCTGAATAAAGATATTATTATTATATTATATATATTGGTCCATGGTTATTTTTGATGATCAATCAATGTACAAGAGCTGAAAGTTCATACCCAGTCGTTTATACTAGGACCTATCAGAATAGGTTGCAGGTTGCAGCACCATATTATGGTATTTATATACCATATAGGTATTTCGACCTCGTAGAGGACCAATTTAGTTTAATGCACTATGCCTTATTTTTGTGTGTTGCTTTCTTTTTCTTTCTTTTTTGTCCTTAGTGGGTCAAAAAAATACTTTTCTTTTTATTGGAATTGATTAGCTTCATTATGTTTATAATGTTCGGGAACAGGCCTCCTCTCTGCATGAAAGTATGGCCCGTATTCAAGCTCAGCGCAGTCAGAATAATATTAACGATATTTTTAGCATAAAAGAGTCAACAAACATAACAGTCAGTCAGTCATTCAGTCATAACTTTTTACTGACAGCATATTTTTGAATGCGGTTTGGTTATAATGGCTCAGTATTTTGTGGGCTCTTATATTACATAATATACACACAGGTCTCGTTAGTGGTGGATATTTGGACCAAGCTCCATACACTTTTGTTAATTCTCCTTTAGTCAACACGTTTGACTTTTGTGACTACGCTGAGCTTGAATAGTTTACGATGTTTTGATCCACTGTTTTAGGAGCATTTTCGAACCCAATTCAGGACTATAACCATCACAGGTTCTTTTTCTCGCTTTGTTCATGGCCACACCCAACAGCTCCCAAAGTTGCTATAAAAGTGTTGGACCAATCAAACAGTCAAACTGTATCGCAAAACGAATTTGTTGGCCAATATTGAACTTTGCCACTAGAGGGCGGTGAAGGCCGGTCGGAGTCAAAACTTATCAATCACCAAGGGCGATGTTAGGTCAACGAAAGTTCGATAATATTTTGTATGATATTGTGGATTGGTTTAATAGAGTAGACGAAGACCAAAAAACCGGCCAAATGCGTGTCGGACCACGTGCAGTGCAAGGTTCTTTAGTAGCTCGTTATCACATGAAAATCTAAATTAGGTTTAGGCAATGAACGTCAGAAACGCATAATGCCAGGTGCCGCAAAATGTTTGATTCACATGATGACATATTCGCGTAATGACAGATTCGAAAAATGAAAGATTCGCAAAATTACAGATTTATTTATTTACACTTCATGTACAATAGTGGTTCATAGGCGGACTTAATGCCACAAGCATCGCAGCGTTTTATCTCGAATTAAATTATAAAATAACATCAGCTAATCATCTGTAATATTATTATGGGTTTTAGATTTTTATCATAGATTTTGTTTTTCAATGCACTCTTTACCCGTTACAAACTACTTCATCTTAGTCACTTTTGAGGATTTATTCTAAGGATTTTGCATTTGGTACAAAATTATCCAACACTCAAGCTCAACGACTAATAAAGTTATCTTAACCGCTACAATTTTCCTTTAAAGTTCATGAAATGTACTACGAGTATCATCATGAATTTTTAGCAGTTTAGCTTTTAGAGGAGAGAGGGGACTACTGCAACGAATATTTGCACTTTAAAGATTAACATTTCGTAAATGGAGCATTAAATCTAAAAATAGTATTCGCAACTGTTCAGTCATTTAAAAAAAAACTATTCAGCGACATCCCACACGATGGTATAGACGACTAAGAAAATTCATTCCCACTTCACATGTAGGGAAGCTACCCAAAAACTTTTTTTCCAAAGTTTATTCTACCAATTTGTTGGCGTAATCACTATACACACCTCTACAAAATTACAGCTTTCTAGTATGATGTCTCTGACCAAAACCTCGGAGGGACGGACGGATAGATGGACTGAAAATATTTTGCACGAAACGACCAGACGAAGCCGCATTTAATAAAATTATTCAAAAAAATATGAAAGGCCTTTTTCAATAAAAATTAAATTTTTATTCATGGGCTTTACTTATTTATAATTTATTACAACCTATCAGTTGATAAATTGAAAACATTTTACGATTCTTTCAAATTATGTATTACTTGATATTAACTTTAACCATAAATAACTGCCAATTGGGGAATAAGCAATCTATAAGATATGTTTAGAAGTGTTAAGGAGATATTGAGTTTCGTGCCGTATGTGTATCGAAACGCAACTTGACGTTTGGACTGTCACTGTTATATCAACTGTCATCGCTTGACGTTTATACTCTTGCCTTTGACTCCTTACGAGATTACATCGAATTTGTTGATTGATTAAGATAATTGGAAAATCCAAGTGAATCTTTTTTGTTTGCAAGATTTTGGTTATAATTCAGTGTTAATTGGACAAAACGACACCCGTTTTCTGGTACAAATGGGGGTGCCATTTGCACCAGAAAACGGGTTTATTTGTTCATTGTCAAGCGCCGCGTTTTGTTGAGGTTAATAAGTCACCCGCGTGCTGTGAAATTGCCAAATCATTGTTAAAAGTGTTGACGGTGGTGCCTTTGAACTACTACCAGTGCTGCATTCCGACCTGTTACGCGCTACTGAGACTAGCGTCTGTTGAAACATAGTCGAATATGCACATTCACCCACCACATACATAACACTACACACACACACACACAGACGTGATCAAGGACTGGTCATCCTCTTCAGCCCACCGGCACCAGGTAAGTTACTTTTCCTAAGGGCAACTTTAATTTGATTGTCTCCGCGAATCGCGGACAGTTCGGTCACCTCAACTTGCCCTGGTTTTAGACCGAACATATTGATTGAATCGTTAAAGTAAAAAATTGGCCGAGTGCGAGTCGTACTCGCGCACGAAAGGTTCCGTTCCATTATCTATACAATAATAGACAAAACAGCAAAAAAATCACGATTGTTGGATAGGAAATACATTCATTTCATTATTTAATTTTAACGTGAATGTAATGTGTGTGTGTGTGAATATAAGCGTCTACCTGCAGCTGTTATTAATATCAAGCAAAAAACGGCAAAAAAAAACAGGATTGAAGCCCCGTTTGTTTTTTTTTTTCGGATGGTAAATCATCAAATGACTTCTCACACTCAGGGTGGAGCGGGAGGGAGTGTCAGACTTTTACTGATTATCCCCATCCATGTTAAATCCTCGCCCTTTATGTTTCGAGGCCGCGGAATCTCTTTCGAACAGTCCCGCAGCCTTTTGAAGCGCCTCTTAAATATAAATTTTATTTTATTCTGTGAAATTCTGTGAAATTTTTTACTCTTTAGGTACCTATCACGAATCATGAGATACACCCCGGTGACAGACAAACGGTCGGACAGAAGGACAGCGGAGGCTTAGTAATAGGGTTCCGTTGGTTACCATGCGGGTACGGAAACCACAAAAAAAAAAAAAAAACCTTGCGCTTCCACCTTAAGGCATTCATTTATGTGGTCATAAAGTTAGTGTTAACAGGCATTTGTCAAACTCACAAGTTAAATTAACTACCACTACGTACAGCCGTCTGTAGACGACAAAAAATAATAATTAGTCCGTCAGTTAGTTAATCAACAAATATTTGACCCGTATTTTTTTTTTCTTTTGTTACATAAACCAAAATTGACGAAGATACGACGCTGTTAAAATTTTCAATACGTCACGGCTAGGTATAATTTTTAGCGAGTTCTGACGTCACGAGCTTTGATGCGTTTTATCTTTGTAAATATTCAATGATTTATAAAATCAAAAAAGACGTCTTCTTTATTTTCCAATACTCTAACTGACGGACTACATACATTTGCAATTTTTGATACTGATGTCATGCCTATACTAAATAATGTCCATTAAAGTGAAGTAAACTTTATTTTGCATGGATCGAAGGTATGTACATTTTTGTGTACGTTACCCTAGCTGGAAAGTGTCTCCTAGAGTTATCTGAGTAGAATGTATAATTAGAGCCTTAGCTGCTGTAAATGTGCCCCCACATAAAGAATTTGTGCCCCTTGTAGTTTTGGAGAAAAACTGAAAAAACGATTCCTGCTAGGGTAACGTTTTTCTAGCAGGAAAATTCTAAACGAATGATCGGAGAGAAAAACATTGTGCATGACCAGAGAGCTTATATTAGTGCGAAAATGTGCCCCCAAAAATAAAATTAGTGCCCCTTCAGGTTTTCGAGATATTGCATTTCTTGCTGGAGTAACGTTTTGCAGAATCGTATTTCTCTAAAACCATTGCATGTGCCCCTGTAGAATAAACATACACGTGTAGCTCTTAATTTGTGCCCATTAGTGCCCCAATTAGATTTAAGAAAATATTTATAATTTTCAAGTTATCGTGGTTTTACGAAAACCTGAAAATACGTCGCAGCGCCTAAATGAGACAAGGTACAAGCTCGCTGAAAACTATATTCGGTCCTTCTTGACGCTTATAATAACCATACAAAGTTTCAAAACTGTTCATGCATGCGTTTTTGAATAATCTTGCTAAAAGTCAAAACGATGGAGTCATAACTTTGACGATAAAATACGAGGAACCGGCTCAATTCCAGATGTATAGGTGTAAACCGAAAGTTAGTGCCTTTAATGAAAAATACATGGCGAAAATATTCAGCTTGGAATGTTTCACATTAAGTAGATATAAACAAAAAACAAAACATGTAAACAACGGCTGGTTATCCGACCAAATTCGAATGACTACTAAAAAGCGACGGATTCATACATATCGATGACCTTCTTTATCGGACGTATTAAACCTAAGCTGTTGTACGTACAGTCGCGTTCAAAAGTTTTGGGGGCTAATTAAAACAATATGAAATGCACCATGTGATCATATTATATGAAACAGCTTGTTGATGTGGACAATTGGACATGTTTTTTGTTATTCCTTTAATTTTAATTCTTGAAGTAATTATAGCATCAAATCACAGATCAAATTTCCTACCTATTAATATTAGTACACAAAATAGTACCACGAAATTAATTGCACTTTGTGTAGTCATTATTATTTTAAATCACAGATCAGTTTTTCATCTACTTAAGTCTAAATACAAATAGTAAATTCACATAATCACTAAAAATCACAGAGCAGTTCTAAGTAATAATATTGTGAAAAAAAAAACAAAATTTAAGCATAAATAAACAAATTAATGAATCGATTTTGATGAAATTTATAATGGACTAATCGGAAAGTATCGAAAAATAAACAAACATGATTTAGAACATATTTTGTTCAAAAATAAACAAATAAAGTTTATAAATTTACCTAGGTAAATACTTCTAAATAAGTCAAAACAATGCCATTTAATGCTTACCACGCAGATCATGCCATCATTGTAACTCATTTTTATAAAACTTTAACATTGTTTTAAAATGCTTAATTAATACGCCACTTTCAACCAACTTAAAAAAAAAGTAAACAAACAGTAAACCGCGTGTCTCAACGCGACAGTATCCTTGGCGTCATTACTGCAACTGTTTAAAAATACAAAGTAATCATCCAAACGTACTTCCTACTCAAAAAACACGTCCCACTAATACCGTACGCGTACTAGCTGTCTCACTTTCTCCAAGCTAGACAAAGCGATTCCTTGCGACACGAAGTTAGCGGATGGCGCGGGGCCAGAGATAAGCAGGGGTGGGGAAGCGAAAAAAGGTAATCTTCTATGTTAATTTGCTTTTTTTGTGTTAATTTTTTCGGCTTGAATCAATAAATATAGACTTACCTGAATAAAAAGACAAATACACACGTATTTGTGTTTTTTTTACTGTTGTGTCAACTGGCTTTTTATTAGTAGGTAGATTCATCACACCATCCATGAACAAGTATTTTTTTAAAACATCCCCAATCAAAATTTTGGGTCATAGACCTGGCAAATGTCTGGATATGTATGTCTGTCGTTCACACATGAAGTACTGCATGTATTTTAATGAAATTTAGAAGAAGAACATGGCTTACCTTGGAATAGCGCTTAGGCTACTATTCATAATGTAGGTACTTAATCATGTGCAAAGTCACAGAAACAGCTAGTAAAATATAATCCAATAACAATTTTATTTTATTACATTACTTCTTTTGTACTTCAGTGTACTCAGACACAACAAGTGTCAACCGGTTATTGATTAAAGTTAGAAGGTCATCGATATGTATGAATCCGTCGCTTTTTAGCAGTCATTCGAATTTGGTCGGATAACCAGCCGTTGTTTACATGTTTTGTTTTTCGTTTATATTTACTCAATGCGAAACATTCCAAGCTGAATATTTTCACCATGTATTTTTCATAAAAGGCACTAACTTTCGGTTTACACCTATACATCTGGAATTGAGCCGGTTCCTCGTATTTTATCGTCAAAGTTATGACTCCATCGTTTTGACTTTTAGCAAGATTATTCAAAAACGCATGCATGAAAAGTTTTGAAACTTTGTATGGTTATTATAAGCGTCAAGAAGGACCGAATATAGTTTTCAGCGAGCTTGTACCTTGTCTCATTTAGGCGCTGCGACATATTTTCAGGTTTTCATAAAACCGCGATAACTTGAAAATTATAAATATTTTCTTAAATCTAATTGGGGCACTAATGGGCACAAATTAAGAGCTACACGTGTATGTTTATTCTACAGGGGCACATGCAATGGTTTTAGAGAAATACGATTCTGCAAAACGTTACTCCAGCAAGAAATGCAATATCTCGAAAACCTGAAGGGGCACTAATTTTATTTTTGGGGGCACATTTTCGCACTAATATAAGCTCTCTGGTCATGCACAATGTTTTTCTCTCCGATCATTCGTTTAGAATTTTCCTGCTAGAAAAACGTTACCCTAGCAGGAATCGTTTTTTCAGTTTTTCTCCAAAACTACAAGGGGCACAAATTCTTTATGTGGGGGCACATTTACAGCAGCTAAGGCTCTAATTATACATTCTACTCAGATAACTCTAGGAGACACTTTCCAGCTAGGGTAACGTACACTACATTTTTACAGACTATCACTGTGCATGGCAGTGCTCCAACTAGCTTTGTAAAAAGTGGCCATGTGAATAACTTATCTGTGTTTATGTTAAACTGATTTAAATAATTCCAAGATTGACTCGTTGGTGTACTGTTAGCAAGCGCTATTTTTGCTGACCTTGACCCGCTACAATCCTGAAGACGAATAGGTATTTCAGTACATCATTTTGTAGCCAGAAGATGGGTTTCACTTCACGCAATGAGGATACGCTGGTTTATTAAACAAACTTTATTACTTGAACTAACAATTTGAACTAATTAGTTACCAACGGTGAAGGAACACATCGTGAGGAAACCGGCATGTCTTAAAACCAAAATATTCGAGGACGTAACATCTACTACTACCCGCATTGGGCACACGTGGTGGACTAAAACGCATTCCCTCTCAAAAAGAGAAAGCCTGTGTCCCAGCAGTGGGAATATTAAAATAGGCTGGTCATGATGACAATTTGTGTTTTTAGAAGTCGGTTTTATGTTAAGACCGACTTCTAAAAACACAAAAAAGTGAAAAATTACTTTAGAAAAGAGTCTTATGAAAGAGAAGAAAGAGTCTTTAGAGTGAGTCTCCCCGCGACCACGGCTGGTGCAGTCCGGTCGAAACGTCGGGCTTAAATTAAAGGTAAATTCGCGATAAATACCCGTTTTCTTTTTTTTTTTAATGTGTTCTTATCGTGAAAGTTTAAAAAAGACAAATAACTTTAGCTTTAGAAGTCGGTGACCTTTGATTGACTGGTTTAATTTTTTTGTCACCGACTTCTGAAGCTGAAGTTATTTTTCATTTTTTTTGTGTTTTTAGAAGTCGGTTTTATTTTTTGCAAAATGGATTTTATTTTTCACTTTTTAGTGGTTCACATGCGCTTACCCCGTCACAGCGTACTGGCGTGATGTTATGTTATGAACTGGTGTAAACAATGGACAGACATGAGATTTCAGTAATCCCAGTCCATTTGCTATCATTTATTGTGGAGTTCCGTTGCCTATCTCTGAAGTTCTTCATCAGATCTTCACCAAATTGAAGTGGGCTCACTCCAAGAAAGTACTCTTTCGAAAACTACCCAAAACGCTTCACGTGTGTCTATAAGGTTTGAAGAGTTCTCTTTATTTGACCGAACTGTGCGATGAGACTAAAATGTCGTCCTTGCCGTGAGCTATAAACATGACGTATATTGTGGAGCTCGTGGCTTAATAACGACAGCCGCTAGGGCCGATCTTTAGGTTAAGCCGTGCTTGCCTAGGTTGGTCTGTGGAAGGGTGACCGCCCTTATATACTGAGTTTCCTCCGTGCCTCGGAAAGCACGTTAAGCAGTTGGTCCCGGCTGTCATTTGTCCATCTTTGGCAGTACAGGCAGTCAGTGGCCCAAAAGTCTGACAACCAGTCTTACCAAGTGGTATCGTATTAGCCAGTATTAACTGGGTTGTAGAGGTCAGATAGGCAGTCGCTCCATGTAAAATACTGGTATTCAGCTGCATCCAGTTAGACTGGAAGCTGACCCCAACATAGTTGGGAAAAGGCTATTAATTAGTAACCTTCTCCGCCATCTATACTACTATACTAATATTGTAAAGAGGAAAGATTTGATTTCTTGTTTGTGTGTTTGTTCCAATTTAACTCATTAACTACTATACTGATTTTAACAATTCTTTCAGCATTAGAAAGCTACATCTTTATCGAGTACCACAGGCTATAAATTATCCGGGGCTGCGGGACTGTTCGAAAGAGATACCGTGGCCCCGGAACGTAAAGGGCGCGGAAGGAACATGGATGGGTTTTAGTCAGTAAAAGTCTGACACACCCTCCCGCTCTGCCCAAGGTGGGAGAAGTCACTTGATGATTTTCCATCCGAAAAAAAAAGTTTATAAATTATAATAATGTCATGCAAATTAGGCGAGCTATCACAATTTTTGTGGACAAAGTCCCGGGCGAAGTGCTACGTATTGAAATAATTATAGTACCAAACCAAACAACTAAATCCTCTAACAGTCGCATCCATTAAAACACAAAAAACCTTTTCAAACAAAATTCACCAGCTCCGTGCGTAATTGTCCTTTTTCGTCGACCATTGATAAACACGTCGGCTTCCATTTTGCCACAAATTTGTCGTGTCGTTGTGTCCGACGACAAAACCGCAATGCGTTCGACCGCAGTTTTTACTGGCGACACAAAAGTAACAACTAGGGATATCAAATGGGCATTTTCGGGACGCAATTTCAGAAAATAAATTGGGACTGTTGCAATAACATAGGTACATGCATTACCAGCTAACAACGTTCCCATTGCTGGGATACAGATTTTCTCTCTAATTAAGGGACAACCAGTCTTCCACGTGGTATCATGGTATAAAAAAAAATGTGTATGTATTTTTTTTTTTTTTCTATAAGTGCGGTGATGTAAGGGTTATATTAAGTACCTAGTTTAAGATCTGTATATGCACTATCCTATGAAATATATCTCAGTATACTATTCGAGCATTCGTTGGTTTCATTTACCATCAACACCGCACCTTACAGTATTACCCAGTACTAATTGGGTTGTGGAGGTCAGATAGGCAGCCGCTCGATGTAAAATATTTGTATTCAGCTGCATCTGGTTAGACTGGAAGCCGACCACAACATAGTCGGGGAAAGGCTAGGCAGAAGAAGATAGGGACTGGGCGGAAACCCACCAAGCTAACCCAGTGCAAGGATATCACATGTCTTCGACTGTTTGGTGCCAGGACATGCCGGTTTCCTCATGACGTTTTCCTCATTTCTCCGCATCGCATGTTGTTGCGTATCTACTACGATAACCGATAACCAACATCAAAACTCATGCGAACTATACATGAAAATTTACAAAAATACGCGAGTCTTGGAGTCTTTTTTATCGTGTGGTTAGTTAGTATCTAGCATGGTGAGAGCGAGAGTTACATTAATTACGATATTAACCGATGGTTAGAATTTTATTAATACTAAGGCACAAGATACCAAGTTTTTGGGGCTCACTAACCTCCAGAAAGATATATAGAAAGAAAAAAACTTGAGAGGTGTCAAGGGACACCCGGATGGAACGAAGTTCTATCGATTAACTAGTGAAGGAATTGTAATAAAATCTTATTTTTTTTAAGTTATAATAATATTTTTTTTATTATTAACAAATGTAATGTTCACTCAACAAAAATAATCGTCGCGACACCACACTGTTCAATGCGAAGTAGAAATTAAACAAACGCAACCTTCATTTATTTTTAAAAAGTGTCGTGACAACTTTTTCGTAAGAATTTTTTCCGTCTAGCCCCCTTTCACAACGCGCGATAAGGAACTTCGTTCCAAAAAGTACTTTGTTAGTCTCACACGTACCAAAACAAGAAAAAAAGAGAATGATTGAATACACATTAAAACAAAATTATAAAAAGTAAACATAGAAAAAGATAAAACCGTGAGTTTAGTTTACGAGGCCAAAAGGCTCTCATCTCAGCATGGTGATGTAACATTAAAAAAAACACAGCACTGGGATTCTGATAGGGCCCAGACTGATGCTGCGGTCACATACGAAAATAAATAATACAAAATAAAGTATCGAATAAACAAATTTAAATAAATAAACTTCACACATGCTTCTAACTGAGGGTAATATTTTAAGCCATACACACATCTAAACTTAGTCATAAAATACCTGGACAATAAACACATTTTCATGACATCGAAAATTGTCCCCTTTACACACAGAACAAAACGTCATACGAAATAAAAACAAACATACAGAACATTGTTCACGACAACCTCGAAACGCTACGCTTGCAAACGACTGGACACGAATGAATCCTACCTCTAACGTTCATTTTGCTCTTTGAGGAATGTTTTGACGCGAATATTAAAGGACTCTAGTTAGGAAAAGGCAAGGCAGGTGATGAAATGAATAAAGGACTCTTTGAGTTCCTACATACCGAGAATACCCCGTCCTGCGCCGTATTCATTCTGAGTTACCCTATGGAATCAATTCATTAAAGAACCCTATGTCCAGCTGTGGGCAGTAGGTAGATTTTGATTGGTGATTTCTTACAACAACAATGTTTTCTTTTTTATTTAAAAAATCCCATCCTGTTCGGCGCATAAAATAAATTGTTCAAACCGAATAAAAAAAAACTAAAATGTTGTAGGATAGCAAAGTTGTATGTTTGAAACTAAAATCGATTGTTTTTCCGCGTTTGCTCCAGCAACGTGCAGCGCCTGGAGCCGTCTCAGAGAATGGCAGTGATATTTTCGTATAGAAATACGTTGAATCGCCGCAATTCGGTCGCTCATGTAGGCGGCCTCTAAGGGCTTGTGATGTCTATCTATTAGTGATAACGATGAGGAACAAGTCAAAAATGAATTGAAATAGGAAAAACTACCGTCCTCTTATGACAATGCTGTTGAAATTAGTTATAAAAGTACGAGACCTTTTGGAAGCGACGTGTTTATGCACCTTGGATCTTTTACTTTTACTATAAGTCATTCACAAAAAGTATACAGTTGATATTTCTTTAGGTGAATTACAAAACTTTAAGATATAATGGTTTTTGGAATAGACACGAGAGAAAGTCTGCTCTGATGCTAGTTGGTATACTAACCTCCTTACCTGCTGGCCTTTTCAACGTGAACCCAAAATACACGTGCCACCTTAATCACAAAACTACACCTGACCTCTCTTTACTTTGAACATAATCCTTCATTTAGGCTAACACCTCCAAGTTTATATCGAAATAGTTAAGAAACACATTGGGCTTAGCAACTCTTGTATCAACTACCCTTATAATTTGGGCTTGGAACACCTCTGGTAGAAAACATAGTTAAGGTACGATTCTGAGGTCAAATCCGCACAATCGCAAGGATAGACCGCAGTGACCATAAGACTAAGAGATTATCAAAGAATCGTTGGATGGACTGTGTGAAATATGACATGGAGGTAACCACAGAGATCATGAGTAATAGAGAAGTATGGAAAGAGAAGGTATCCGTTTAAATTAGGATAAGCTCAGGAGAATGAAATTGACGGCAGATTTTTATGTAATGCCAAAGAGTTTGCACAAATGGTCGCATAACTATTCGATGCCATTTTTATTTCAATCCAGCCTGTCCCTTGGTGTCCTCCCCAGCAACGCACTAAGCATTTTCTGTAGCGTGTGGTTACTTCGTTATTAAATTTTTATACACCTTTTGTAAGACGTCACACCCACAGGATAGTTCGAGCAAGACGTCAACTTCATAGGTTGACCTGCGAGATGCCATTTAAAAAAAACATGCTATGGCATTCTTTGGAGACTGGCGATAGATGTGAAAACTAAGTAATCTATTTCTGTAAGAGCTTTATCACACTAGCGGATTGCCAGCGGATTCAAAGCGGAGCGGTGGCGCAGCGAATTTGCCGCGGATGCGCAACGGATTCGTCGCGAATAGCAGCGTGGACTCCATATTTGTACTGTCTTGTACTAACGCAACTCGCCAGTCAAAAGTTCGAAGAACATTAATTTTAAGCAAATTTAAGCAAATATTCAAATTGTGCTTATAAATTCAATATCATAGGTAAATATGATTATTTAAAACTAATATTTACTTTCATAAACAAATTTTTCTATTTAATTTTTTCAACCTTATAGAAATTACGAGACTTTCTTCAGGTGACACTGATAATCTCAAATGTGTGTCTTCGCGTCTTAGGTCAGTTTGTATCAGATACAACAACTCATAAAATGTAGGGCTTGACATTCGTAGGTAGGATCGAAAGTGTTGTGGATTATTCTTTATTCGTTTGCAAAACAACACAAAGTAGTCGCTCTATTCCATTCGATTGATTGATAATGGATCTTTCCAAATTCTTCAATGCTTTCGCTTTCGTCTCCGGCGTCTTCAAAGTAAAAAAAGCCAACAGCAGTGTTTCCTCTTCGGAATCCATTTTGTTACCGAGTGTATTGTACGTTGTCAATTCGCGACGAATTCGCTGCGCCACCGCGGCGAATTCGCTGCACCACCGCTCCGCTTTGAATCCGCTGGCAATCCGCTAGTGTGATAAAGCTCTTACGTGTTGTGCCTCACGCATGCGTAACTGGTGCTATGCCGAAGAGTTAGGTGACAGTCACGCGAGTTCCATGTTTTTTTTTTCACCCAAAAATTGGGCTACGCGCCTAAAGAAGTTTTCACTTAAAAAAAAGCTGATGCAGTTATTGAGTCGACTCGAATATTTACTTTATCGCAGCGGTTTTATTTGCGGTTCTGGCGGAATTGTTCCTTTAAAATTTCCCTCAAATATGTTTGAGGTAATACGTATTTAACTTGACGGCCGGTGGGGTTTTCAAAAGTTGAAATTGTTAAGGACATTTTGAAGTCGAGAATTCTGTAGGGCTCTACTCAATATAGGGTATTGCATTCTCTTACAAACTTGCTAAATGAGCATGAATCAATTTGAATTGACAGTTGGTGTTTTCATGAAGTGACTGATTTACACAAACCAATGAAATGCATTGCGCATTTTAAAAACCAAAGACAAAGTTAGACCCCTAACCTTGGTTGTTTTAAGTATTTTAGTCTTCATGATTGTAAATTTCGTTTTTACCCTGTAAACCAATAATATTTTTGTTGTACACAGGAATACGTTCAGATAGTACGTGAAAACGCATCATAGCTATTCTTTTACATCTAACATAACCCATTTTGTCTTTGATTGGAATTATTCCCAGGGGGTTTTACCCCGTTTCTTATAAACCGCGGTTTCCTCTGCTAGGATACCCGGGAATCATCACACCGGAATATACTCGTACCTACCACCTGCTTAAAAACCATTCTTTATCCTATCCAAATTTGTTCAGCGATTAAAGCGTTAGAAGACGACAAACAGAATTACCTACATTAGTTATATGTTCATATTAGTTTGAATAGAATGTGATCACACTGCAACACGTCATCAAGCTATGCATTTACAGTGTAAAATGATCTTGCTTTTCTGTTTCTGTTTTTCTTTGAATCCATTTCCATGGAATTCATTCCCAATCCATTGGTGGACGGCGCAGCAGCATATCTTCTTCTTCCATAGTTCTATATTACTTGTCATCTTATCAGACACCTACTTTATTGCCATATCATCCTTTACACAGTTCAGGCACTATCTTTCTCTATCTTACTACTAAAATATTACTGTAATTATATTACCAAATTATGTATAAAAATCTGACCTAAAAACGAAATAAACATCCGGAGGATCGTCAACTTTCAGCGCGTACTTTAGGTGGTTGACAAAATTGTTGGTAATTACTCTGCAAATTATACGGGACAACTTTTGCACGGCCGCCATTTTATATCAGTGGTAACTGCGTTGAATTTTGATATGAGTTGACTTAAATTTCAACCGTTTGCCAGAAAAATATGATGGATCTGTATTCATCATATTTTTCTGCTTATACATATTTAAACCGTTTGCCAGAAAAATATGAAAGTGTTTCAAAAGACTTAACGGTGTCTCAGAACAATTTGACGAATGTATTTGAAAGGATTTCAATACCGAATTCATATTTTAAGTGGAATTTAAAATGCAATCTGGAAATCGTATTGAATCGACAAACAAGGAGCCATTGAAGGCAGAAACATTACCGTAAGCCACACAAATATTTGTTCCATGCGGGAATCGACTGCCACTGCGCCAACCGCCCTGTTTTTTATTTATTATGATTTTTTGTTCTACACACAATAAAAAATACAAGGCGAATTTTAAATGTTGCTTTCTCATGCCATCATACGCAAACGGTGTGCGTTGATGTTGCGGCGATTCAGGGATTACAGCATTTTAGCTCAGTGGCGGACAAGGTTGACAGACCTTTTATTAGACTCTGGGCTGGCAGACATGCGAGTGTAGCCAATTAGTGTATTTTTAAGTTATTTTGATTTGTTATTTATTTACGTAGGATTACTTCATACTAACACTATACAGGGTGTAAACCACCTCATCACGAAGCCGTCAACCAAGCATTCTGTACATCAAACTAAGTAACTTTACGCAAAAATGATTGCTGGGAAACATTTTTTTTTGGAGTGCAAAATCACATTTTGAGGTATAACTCAATGTAACGCACTCAAAATAAGGTGTTAGTATATGAATTGAACAATACGGGGGTCGTGAAGGTGTTTATAGTAAAAATCTGACAGTAAAAACTTGTATTTAAAAAAAAATTACAAAAAGTTGTAACTTTGACCCCCAATATCTCCGTAACTAGAAGGTTCCCAGGTATGGTGTAGAACAAAAAAAAAAGAAAAGACGAGGAAAACAAGTGCCTTTCGGAAAACAGGTGCCTTTAAGAGGTGTTTTACACCCTTTATGGGTCAAAAAAAGGTCTGAAAAAAAATACTCAGAATTGGCTTTTATTGTTATTTTTTATTTATTTATTCTGTGTGAATGTTTTTGTAGGCTTTCGCATTACACGTGACTCAAGCCAAGGGCAAAAAAATAAAATGGCTTGAACTGATTCCCAGAAATCATAACTAGGCAAACAATAAACTTTCATTTCTTCCCAACAGAAAATAATATTTGAAACAAGATATTCTTAGTTAATTTAAAATATATACAGCACGTATATTATGAGTTGTACTCGACCCTGAAATTTCGAGTGAGTGATGCTGGTCCCTTGAAGAAATCGGTTTAGTTTGATGGTATATATGTCACCGTAAAATTGTCAAATACGTTATATTGTAATATCTCTAGTGATATTGTAAAATCTCGAAATATTGTCAAATGAACATACTGCTTACAACAAAACGCATTATTTTTCGTGAAATGCACGCGATGGTAGTCAACTCACGCGGTGTGGAGCGAAGGAGGGGTCCCCCTTGCCCAGTGGTACAACTCTCATAAAAAGATATTTTACCATTCCTGAGAAATACCGATTAGTATAACCTAACCTTAAAACACTTTATATTCCCCTAAAAAGCGTAGTCGACGGAGCCCCGCTTCGCGGGGCCCCTTTTTCCGGGTGCAGGGTTTAATGGAACCTAACTAACCTAACGGGGGGGTGCCCCAAGTCCCGATTATGGGGGCAGAGATACTTCCGCATGTTCATTTGACAATATTTCGAGATTTTACAATATCGCTAGAGATATTACAATATAACGTAGGTATTTGACAATTTTACGGTGACATATACATCACTGTCTTGCCCTTATTTGAATTCATTTGGGGTCGCTGCACGTCTTCCTCCATACTTTTCTATTTTACGGACACTTCTTTTCTTGCCACATCATTCTCAACACATTCCATCCATCGTTTCTTTGGTCTTCCTCTACTCATATACCCATCCACATTTTATGCTCAAAACTTTCCTGACGACATTTTCGTCATTTTGATGGTATAATTATATATACCACATTATATAATTTTTTTTAATATGACCAAAAAAACACATTTAAAAAAAATTTACACGTTTTTAAAAAAACTTACAATTTAAAACTTTTTTGCAAAAAGTAAAACCGACTTCAAAAAGAAAAAGTGAAAAATAACTTTAGCTTCTGAAGTCGGTGACGTTTGTATGAGTGATTTAATTTTTTTGTCACCGACTTCAGAAGCTAAAGTTATTTTTCACTTTTTCTTTTTGAAGTCGGTTTTACTTTTTGCAAAAAAGTTTTTATTTTTCACTTTTTAGTGGTTCACATGGAAAGTGCATACCGTTACAATTACAACAAGCCCAAACACGACTAGGATACATTGTCTCATTATGGAGTTCCGTGACTCTTGGCTTCATCATCAGATCTGATGGTAGAATGGTTCTTATCAAACGCAAATGCTTCACTTGTTGTAGAAAATATAAAAATTGCTGTACGTTATCCTATAAAATTTGAAGAGTTCCCTCGATTTCGCCAAGATTCCATCATCAGATCCCGACTTGGCGACTATGGGACCAACTTGGAAGTATACCCTTTCAAACAAAAAAAGAATTTTTCAAATCGGTTTAGGCGTCTTCGAGTAATCGGGTAACATACATAAAAAAAAAAAAAAAAAAAAAAAAAAATACATACAGTCGAATAGAGAACCTCCTCCTTTTTGGAAGTCGGTTAAAAAGCTACTACTCGGTAAATGAATATTTAAGTGATAGACTTATAAAGTCTTAACTAGTAATTTTGTTTGATTAATTATTTTTTATTATTTATTATTTATAATTCCTAATAAATCTTTCACTATATACCTGATTATATTATATACCATTGATTCACATATTTATTTTATACTAATATACTAATAATTATTTTTTTATACTAATATCTATATACATATAATAAAAGAGTAAAAAAGCTGTGTCTGTACATTGAATATATGGGGGTTTAGAAACAGTAATAGAGCACGATCCCAAAAAAAAAAGACTGTCTGTTTGTCTGTTTGTTTGTACACGCTAATCTTCGGAAGTACTGGACGGATTTGAATGATTTTTTTTTGTTGTATAGATATTATGTCTGGGCAACATATAGGTTATAATTTATCTTGAAAACCTGAACACCTGATGTAGAACCGCAATAGACCAGCTAAACTATAAGAGATACAAATATGACACTATAGCATAAATTGTTCCACGTGATGAGCATTTTCTGCTGAGAGAATAAATTTGAAGATCTGGAACACCTGATGTGGAACTCCAAGAGCCCAGTTATACCATAACACATATAGGAATGACGTCTTAGCAAAAGTTGTTCAATCTGATGAGCACTCTCTGTTGACTTATAAAAATCGAAGATCTGGGACACCTGTCGTGAAACTCCAATAGCCCAGCTACACCATAACACATATAGGAATGACGTCTTAGCAAACGTTGTTCAATCTGATGAGCACTCTCTGTTGACTTATAAAAATCGAAGATCTGGGACACCTGTCGTGGAACTCCAATAGCCCAGCTACACCATAACACATATAGGAATGACGTCTTATCAAAAGTTGTTCAATTTGATGAGCACTCTCTGTTGATTTATAAAAATCGAAGATCTGGAACACCTGTTGTGGAACTCCAAGAGCCCAGCTACACCATAACACATATAGGAATGATGACGTCTTGGCAAAAGTTGTTCGGTCTGATGGGCATTTCCTGTTGACTTATAAAAAATCGAAGATCAGAAACATCTGATGTGAAAATTATTGCAAAGCTATCAAAAACTGGGAGTACCTCCACGCGGTTAAGGCGGTAACAGTTTAGGACTGATTTTCGATATTCGATGACGATGGTATTATCATTGAAAATTTGACTCTACTGGTCAAAACTCCCATTTATTATTTTATTTTTATCGAATAAATATGTCTTTGAGCTTATGTTATTTGAGTGTTTTTGGCATGAAGAGACAGAAGAAGAGCGCCGAACATGCACACAACAAAATATTCATAATCTGTTAGAAAGTGAGAGAGAAAGAATTGCTGGAGTTCGGCATGAAGAGACAGAAGAAGAGCGCGAAGACTTCGACATTCTCTGAACAGAATGTCGATAACACCTGAAGAATCGGGTATCTCAAGATATTATATAGCCGTAGGTCATGACGACCTTCCTTGGGTTGATAAGAAACAGAGTTCATTTACGTATACTCCTATGATTGAATACGCCACATATTCCGCCATCGGAGGTATGGTTAATGGCAAAAAGAAACAAACGGTATGTGTTGCTCAGGTGGGAAAGATCCGTTATTTTCCCGTCCCTGGGCTCTTAGAATTAGACGTTTCAGATCTTCGATTTTGACGAACCCGGTGTCGCTGGCAAAAGCAACAGGATCCGCGTACGAAGTCGCGGGCAGAAGCTAGTATTATAATAATAATTAATTAATAATTACACATAACTACTTAATAATAATTTTTGACTATAATTAATATTAATCGCGGAAAGTATTAACCTCCTACGTTGTATAATTTACAAATGCTTCCTCTTTCCTAACTCACTTATTTTGCTGTGTTCAAAAGGATCCATGTGATCTAATTATAAGTTTTACCACCTAAGAAAACATGTGGAATGCAATAAAGTATTTAGTATTGAAACTTTTTGATACATTCTGTAATGTTTATTGCCAACGAGGAGTGGTTCACTCGTCATTAGTTGAGAAGTTATGAGAGAGGCCATTGAACAGCAGTGGTCTGACAGTCTATAGTAACCAGTTTAGTCGATCCCCCCAAACTACGCCCGACACACCACCACCTGGCTCTATCCACCACCATCCTCTTCCTGTCGGACCCGGCCACCTTTTCCTCGTCTCATCTGCCTATGTGGCCCTAAGTCCGGGGCTCATTTATTCCATCGACTATCAGTCTTTATAGTCACCCCAGGTATGTGCTCTAACAGGCGTTTAATCACCGGGAGGGTAACAGACAGAATTTTTTGGAGGATATAGGGCCTCCTTCATGTGCGGTTTTGATCACTGGGGTGGTTTTATTCAGATAAAAATCACAAACTCCTCAAAGACCGGTCGCGTTTTGAAGGTTGCCCACCGACATATAAAAAAAGGAATTGTTTGTTCGACTGGCCACCGAAGCTTTGATAGACTACGACTAAGTCTGCAAACTAGTAGTACTTTTCTATGTAGTACTAAAGTAATAATCCGCCAGAGTAATGAGTAATTACCATAATAACCAAATAATACAACCTCCTTAGTTCGAAAGACAAGTCATAATCTGATAGATTAACATTAACGATTGATATTCCATTTAGTTAATTGGCTGAATTCAGATTAGCATAATATGATTCGGGGGGACGTACGTGGTTAGACAATTAATCAACATAATCTTACTATTCATAAATCACTGTGAAATTAATTGAATATTATACACGGGGAATAAAAGCTATGTAACGAATATAAAATTGAAAATCCTCGTTCCACTCGTGATACAATTATGGTACATACATAAAATAAATAGCCTGTAATGTGCAGGGATGAAACGCAAGTTACTAAAAGAGTGATGGAAATGAATGTTGATGGATAGAGGAAGGCCAAAGAAAAGATGGGTGGATTGTATGAAAATTGCTATGATAGAGAAAGGAGTAAATTATGCCGTGACGTCTGACAGGGAAGATGGAAGAAGAAAACTTGTAAAATAGAATGAGAAAAGGGCATGAAGATGACAATACATAACATAGCATAGAAGAGCTCATGGTTGCAGCCACTAGGGCCGATCTTCAGCTTTGTCCCATAACAAGGCAGAAATCACAGAACTCCTTCTACAACGAATTTTTCTTACTCCGTGGGTTTCGTCCACGTTAATACATCTGATCACACGCACGCCGGCTGTGAGCACTACATACTTGACTTTTCTAAAGAACCTCACCAATTGATTTTCTTTCGTTCGTTCATTCATCATCATCATCATCATCATCTACAGCATGACTTCACCCACTGCTGGGTATAGGCTTCTCTTTGCTTGTAGCTAGCTCCACACTGTTGTGCCAGTCTTATAAAAGTGATTCCTGCAATGGCAACAATGTCATCTGCCCATTTCGAAATTCTTTCATTACTTATACAGAAACAGTTGTAATTAAAAAAAAAAACAGTAGGTGGGTTAGTTTGGAAAGAAACAGTAATGCCGTGGTCATATCGGCGCAGCCTGTGGTGTGGTTTGTGATTGCCGTTGAGCACTTTTACCAAAACTGCTCTTCCACTGAAAAAAATAAATAAAACACATTTACTCCAGTCTCCCAAGACTGTCCCTTATTTAAATTTAAATCTTGTTTACTACCCGAACTGCTTGGACTGCTCCACTTTAGAGCAAAGAAGATAAATACAGAAGGTCTGCTACAAACAATGGACGAAAATACACACATAGACACGTTTCACGTTCGTGTAGTGTCCAGTGGACGATAAGGCGTGGCAAAGCCGCCCAACTTCTATCACTTCTATGACAATAACATGACTGGATTTATGTAATGAGAGGCTTTCTTAATAAGAATTAAAAAAAAAAAACTCAAGAACTCGGTAGATGGCGTTGAACTGACTACGTTACTAGTGCCAAAGCCAAAACGCTTGAAAAAACACACATCACATACGCTCGTTGAGTCATACTTTCGTTTGCATGAGCTTCCAAATATAACCATCAGGTCCAAATGAAATTAAGTGACGATCTGTTCCTTGCAGTAACATACCGAGATCAGCGCCATCTATCCAGCGACTAGAGTAGAGTTGAAAAATGAAATCCCTCATTCTATGATACACTGCCGTTGGCGATACAGTGCCGCCTGTTGCTGCGGTAAAGCAAAAATCGCAGGTATGCAGGCCGGGTGGTTCATTATCATTCTCAAGTAATGTTTTTTTCATTTTATTTTATTTATTTTATCCATTAGGGTTACACCGCCAATTACTTAGCATTCTTTTTTGCATACCAGTAGTTGCTATCATATATTATGACACTCACAAAACTGAAGCCGAAAAATGCCGCTGCCGTCGAAATTGTGACGGCAGGAATTAAAACTTCAGCAGCATATCAAGTCGCAGCGCTTCATCGCCGTTCATACAGTGACTTCGGTTGCAGTAGCGTCTGGAATTGTTGTCCTTTCAATTTTTTTTATACTGCTAGCTGCAGTACTAAGTTAGCAAACCTGAGATTTGTGTAAAACACCAGTATTTTCTTAATTGCACTGGCAAACGCGACCGTTATTTGTTTTAGATTGCTGTACATTGCTTACTCTTCTACCAACTTATCTGTACAGGCGGGAAAACCCAGAACTAAATAAATGTACCAAGTTTAATATACTGCTGCATTTTTCCTTCACAAGCAGTGCCACTTTGAACTGGTCATACTGTACCTACGATGATCTGAAACCAACGAGACCCGGCTCAATGTGTGCGTGCTCTTAATTTCGCTCGCTGCAATGAACTGGCCTTCTTTCTCTATCTAGTTACTGAGTTAAGTAACGAGTGAAGTTTTTAGTTAACTAATTAATTCTGGAGCACGGTGTTATCTTCGAGGTTGCTCGCAAGGAAGGACGGTGTGATGTGAGAAGTAGCAAGTCATTATGTTAAATATTTGGTTGGTTCGGGAGAGATTGAATTAAGTAGGTAGTTTGTTAGTCTGAAGCTGGTTTTTGGGTGTACTAAGTGGGTAGAATTTAAAGTTTTGGTGTCGTCTTTTGAGGGTTGACTTGCGTCTTTCAAATTCTGTGATTTTGTAAATCGCAATGAATCAGGCAATTTTCGATGAGCTCAAACTATGTTGATGGTTAAGTATACTATTATTAGTGAATGCAAAATAACTATTCATTGCCTGATAAAATACTTAAAGCAATATACATATTTGTGTGTCAGTCGTAGAAAAAAAATTGTTAGTATTTAGGTAAGAGGTTAGTCTCATGATACGTGGTTTGGGTGCTTTTTAACCGACTTCAAAAAGGAGGAGGTTCTCAATTCGTCGGAACCTCTTTTTTTTCTAATTACTCGTATGTTCCCTGATTACTCGAAGATGGCCAAACCGATTTGGATATTTTTTGTTTGTTTGAAAGGATATACTTCCCAGGTGGTTCCATAATCATCAAGTCAGGATCTGATGGTGGAATCCTGGAGAAATAGATTTGGGTAATTTTCGGAAGAGTACTTTAATTTAGTGAAGATCTGATGAAGAACTTCGGAGATAGGCAACGCAATTCCTCTACAAATGATAGCAAATGGACTGGGATTGCTGAAATCTCATGTTACAATGTTTACACTAGTACATAACATAACATCATGCCAGTACTCTGTGAAGAAGTAAGCACAAGTGAACCACAAAAAAGTGAAAATAAAAATCTTTTTTGCAAAAAATAAAACCGACTTCAAAAAACACACAAAAAAGTGAAAATGAACTCTATCTTCAGAAGTCGGTGACCTTTGTTTGATTGATTTACTTAGTTTTTTAGTCACCAACTTCTGGAGCAAAAGTTATTTTTCACATTTTTGTGTTTTAGGTAGATTTCCTTTTTTTAAAAAAAAAAAAATCTACCTATTGGTCTCTCACCTACGGGGATATATATGTTTACGTATGTATATGGGTGACAAGCCAAATTTAGCCACACTCTACAGGTCGCAATTATGAACCGATTGCTTTCAAACTTGGCCAAAAAATCGAAAAGGTCAAAACTTAGGCTAAGTTCGTGAATGGGCGGAATTTGTCCATGGGGGGCGGCAGGGGGGCGGTTTTTTTAAAATCAGTTTTTTGGCCATAACTTTTTTCCTATGGAAAATTTTTGAACCGTTTTTCATTTTTATCATTCTGAGTAAAAATACGGACAACTTTAAATTAAAACTTTTTTGATGCAACCCCTAAATTGGGGAGGGTGTTGAAATTTCCAATTTTTTTTCGAAAAAAAATCATATCTCCGCAACAGTAAACATTTTCAGCATCGCAAATATTTTTTTTTGGAAGGAAATTGTTTATTCTACAATTGTTACCTTTGAAGTTTAGCGATAAAACTTATAGTTTTCGAAATAAAAAATTATAACTAACAAATTGAGGGCGTTTGCATGCTAAACTCTTATGAGCGGATTTAAAAAGGGTAAACTTTCCGTTACAGGACAACGATTTTGAAATCATATATTTTTTTTGTAGATTGTACACAGTACAACTCTTTATAAAAATTTTCAATAGTCGGACGCTCCAGCACCTTCTCCGAAATCTACCTCCTCCTGCGGCTTGCCGGAGGGATTTTTTTTTAAGATTTTTTTTTAATGTATGGATATAAAGTTTGCGAGGATGAATGTTTGTTACTCTTTGACGCAGAAACTACTGAACGATTTTGTCAAAATTTCGTACACAAATAGTTTATACCCTAGCATACTACATAGGATACTTTTTGTCCCAGTAGTACAATGCCGTAGGATACTTACCAAACTCGAAGTTTGCGAAGTCGCGGGCGTAAAATAGAACAAAATTAATAAAAGATACCATGTAAGACTTGGCCAAATTACGAGTCAACAACCTTCCCTGAATCTAACAAAGCATTAAACCTATTTGTAATCTATCTGTTATATACCAAAATATACTTCAAAGGGTTCTGATTCTGTAGGATAATAATAACTAATAGGTACAGTCATCAGCACTAAAATATACAGGAGAACTATTAATTATAAAGCGATATTTTCGTGGAATATTGATTCCACAACTTTCACATATTATGACCTCATCATCTGCCTAGCCTTTAACTATGTTGGGATCGGCTTCCAGTCTAACCGGATGCAGCTGAATACCAGTATTTTACATGGAGCGACTGCCTGTCTGACCTCCACAACCATAATACGATACCACTTGGTAAGACTGGTTGTCAGACATTTTGGGCCACTGACTACCTGTAACGGCTGTCAAAGATGGACAAATGACAGCCGAGACCAACAGCTTTACGTGCTTTCCGAGGCACGGAGGAAACTCGGTATGTAAGGGTGGTCACCCATCCACAGACCAACCTAGGCTAGCACTGCTTAACCTAAAGATTGACCCGAGCGGCTGTTATTATTTAGCCACGAGCTCCTAACAAAAGAAAAACAAAAATAATTGTAACAACACGAAATTACAATCACAATAGTAGGAGATAATTCTCTCCGAAAGTGGCATGGCATATACTCGTATATTTTGCTCGTGACTGTACCTATGGAGATTGTCATTAACGAGTCTTAATTGGTAAATCTCTTTAATCACTGACTCGATGCAGGCGATTAATAATAATTGAATGAAAATCGGATTACAACTCGATAATTTAAAATCAAATTCGATTGCATATTTTTTTTTGAAAATAAATTGGATTGAATGCGTGTTGGCTGAAAGCTTTTTTTTCTAGTTTTCTTTTTTTTTACTTTAATGGCAAAAGTTGATTCAGTTCGTGACTAGATTCTAGAACGAGATTTAAACTTTTGTTTTGTAGAAGTTATATTTTTACAAAGAAATTCTACCACCAAAGTAGTAGAAGAAGCACTTTTTGATTTTAGACAGTCAAGTTGTGGGCGATTGTCGGCCTATCGAACATCAAACACTGGGGTATACAGAATGTAAATTTACTCTTCACAAAGCCGTCAACCAAGCATTCTATGCGTCAAACTAAAGTCATCATCATCATCAGCCTATTAATGTTCCCACTGCTGGGACAGGCCTCCTCTCTATGAGAGGGAATGGGCTGTAATCCACCATGCGGGCCCTGTGCGGATTGGTACTCGTAGATGTCACATCTCATTTCTTCGAATTTTTGGTTCAAGGACATGCCGGTCAAACTAAGTACCTAACTCTACACAAAAGTTTTGGTTAGGAGACTTTTATTTTTGTAGAAAAATCACGTTTAACGGTAGGACTCAAAACATTATGCTGATGGATGCATGGAGTTCGGGAGTCGTGAATGCATTTAAAGTAAAGTTAAAAATTGTGATAAGGTTAAAACTTTGACCCCCATTATCACCGTAGCTAGAAGGTTCCAAAAAAATATCGCAATGACGGGGAGACCAAGGTGCCTTTCGGCATCGTTAAGGATATTTTTACACCCACTAGTGTACTTAAGTTTAAGTATCTGTCATTCTCCAGTATCCGAACATATACGGACCGCAAATGGACCGTAAAAATAATGTGACTGAAGTTTAAGTCTGGCTGATTTCAAAAACCCCTTCAAAGTGCCAGTTCTCTAATAGTCCGCGAGCCAGCCTTGTTTTCGACCGAATTTTAAAGTAAGTGCCAGAGGTAAAATTGATCATGAAAATCTGTTGTTGCTGGCTCGCGGACTAATAAGAGAATTTTCGCATGAAACCTTTAACGTAAACTTCGTGGCTCTCTCTTGCATGCCAGTTACAATGTAAACCATCGAACACTGAATACCGCGTGCTTTATCGCTCGACTCCAGTAATTATTAGCACACCACGTATGTGTGCGGAAACTTCACACTTTCCAAATTATTTTTTTCAGTAAAGTGCTAAGATACGTAGACTTAAATAATGGCTTGCACTATAAATCGTTAAAAGCATTTAGCGTTTAATGTATTTTAAAAATCGAGCTGTTTTATTTCTGTACATTAGAAGTTGATAGAGACAGACGCATGTTTGAACTGGTTTAGCCGTAAACGAAATTTGTTATCTGTAGTGTAAGAAAAGGCCTACTTGGACTACAAATCACAAATTTTGTTTTATAATTGGCTTTTGAAGTATTAATCGATTTTTAACCCAAGTTTTGTATTACTGTTTGTGTCATAATTGTGTGTATATGATGGAAAAGTCCGCTATTACTGCAAAGTTGACGATGGAGTCGGGTCGAATTTAGGCCAGTGGGGTTATCATAACATCTCAAAGCAGTATTGATTTAATGTCACTATTGTGTGAGAGAGCAATAGAATTCGTCTACTCTTTCCAAGTTTGGAATAAGATTGCAACAATGCTGCTTTAAGACGTCATGGTAGAGCCACGGCGCCTCGTGATAGAGCGTAGACGTATAGCGATGAATGGTGGACACCACCCCAGGTATCTGTCCGATCTGCTGAGTATAAACTGCATAGCATAATAATACTCGGTCTGTCACGGTCCAACTACTGAGACAGAGGCCATCTTTCCGTAGAGAGAATGGAGACCACAATCCACAACGCGGGCCTACCGTGGTTCGGTGGATCTCACACGTCTTCGAATTTCGAAATAACGTTCTAGAACATGCAATTCAAATTATTAGAATAGTCGCCTTCACTGTTTCGAGAGCAGTGGTGATCAAATTATAGTGCTGAGTTTCAATCCAAGATTTGTGACAACCGTTTAAGTAAGTCAAAACCATTTCCAATGATCTCAGTGTGTGCTTAAAACTACTCCACACAAACATAGCCTTGTATACAGCATTCATCAAAGAGTTCCTCACAAAAAACAAAACACAGCCACATTTTTCGCCAACGTTTCTCATCATGATTTAATCAATCATTCCTAAGACTTTAATCCCTGAGGTCTGAAGTTTTAAAAAAGAGCCACGAAGTGACCTTGCGAGGATAATTCACTTGAAACTTGCTCATTTCCTAATCTTGTAAACGAACTGGGAGTTCAGCGAGCGAAGACACGCTGGAAGCTAAGATTTAGAACGATTTTGGAGAAGGTATCTTAAAAGTGATACACATAATTTATAATTCCCAGCCTATTCTTTTACAGCAGTAGCGTCTGCCTGCCGTTTTCCATTTTTGTTGGGGTCGGCTTCCAGTCTAACCAGATGCAGCTAAATAACAGTATTTTACATGGAGCGACTGCCTATTTGACTTCGACCATGGTAAGACCCCCCTTGGCAAGACTGGTTGTCACACTTTCGATCACCACGCTGGCTCAATGCGGGTAGGCGAATTCACGGGAAAAAGAACATTCAGCTTCCAGAGAACAAATGCCTCTTTTCAAACAGAGAAGCAATAAAAATGACAGTGGGCTCATTTAACATTTATTACGGTTTAAGGAGTAACCTGTACCATAACAAACGAGATGGATGAATTGAAAACATTAATTTTAGACATGAAAAGTAATTTCGACCAAAGATTCACGTCCATAGAATCTCAAATATTACAGACAGAAGATCAAATTACCAGTAAAATTCAAACAATGATAAACCAGAAGTTTGAAAGTCTGAACGAGGATTTCGAAAAAATGCGTACACAACTAACCGACCAAGAAAAGAGACTATATCAACTAGAGAGGAATAGTGTACAGAGAAATCTCGTATTCTTTGGTGTCACAGAAAGTGAAAAGTCCTATTTCGATTTGGTAGAAATTATAATAAATATTATAAATAAAGATATGAAGGTTCCAGTGGGGGAATTGGATATCCAGTCAATAAGAAGACTCGGTAAAAAAGGGAATAAACCTAGGCCTATTTCTGTTGGATTCGGCACACTGGGCATAAAAATAAAATGCTTACAAAACAAAAAGAATTTAAATGGAACTAATACATATATAACAGAAGAATTTCCAGAAAATATTTTGAAAATAAGAAAAGATCTAAAAACCCAACTACAACAAGAAAAAGAAAAGGGGAATATTGCCTACATAAAATACGATAAGCTCATAATTAAAGAAAAAGCAAATTACAACAGCAACAACAATAAAAGACCCCTATCGCAATCACCACCACAGCCAACAACCCCTACTTCTAACCAAATAAGTATAGTACATGAAAATACCAATACTTCTCAAAATACAGATACCTGGCGAAACAACCAGGCAAATAAAAAGTACAAGACGCATAAAAACACAATGACAGCTTATATTACACGCACCACAGAAGCATGAAAAATAAAGGCCCCCTCCACCAAACACGATTTTAAATTAGCACAAAATAAGATTAAAACTGCTCTCCCATCACGGGTGGTCGCCGTGGGAGAAAGAGACCACAACCCTCCATCTACAGTAAGAAACAAAAACAAAACACAAAGTGTATATATACTAACGTACAACGTCCGATCACTTATAGACAGTACTAGAATAATACAATTAGAACACAGTCTAAGGAAAATAAAGTGGGATATCATCGGATTAGCAGAAATTAAAAAACCTGGTCAGATTATAGAAGAAAATACGGAATACATACTACTCTCTAATGGGAAAAAAAGTGGAAGGAATGGTGTTGGATTCATGGTGAAGAAACACTTAAAAAATAATATACAAAATTTCATTACCTACACAGATAGAGTTGTACGATTAGACATGAACTTTAACAACCATCAATTAATAATAATTCAAGCTTACGCTCCTACTGAAAAAGCAGACCTACAGGAAATAGAATCATTCTACAACAACCTAAGACAAGCTGTACAAAACACAGGTAGGAACACATTCATTATTGGCGATTTTAACGCTAAAATTGGTATACCTCAAAAACATGAAGACCTAATTTTGGGTAAATATGGGTATGGAACGAGAAACGATAGAGGGCAAAAATTAATAGATTTTTGTTGTGAACATAAGCTCATAATAACCAACACAAAATTTAAAAAACACCCAAGCAACAAATGGACCTGGCAATCTCCTAACGGCAGAACTAAAAACGAAATTGATTATATTCTGGCAAAAAATATGAGAATTGTGAAAGATGTTTCAGTTATAAATACCACATACCCATCGGATCACCGGCCAGTTAGATGTGAAATAAAATTAGAAGGAGTGTCTAAACCTAGTCGAAAAAATCTAACCAAGCCCAAAACTACCCTCTTTACCACCATAGAAAAAATATGTCTAAAAAATATCCTAGAAAAGGAAAAATTTGAAGTCAGTAATAACTTAGAAGAATCATACAACAACTTAGTAAACACAATACATACATGTGTTAGAAAACTGCCGAACCGAGATGCAAACAAGAAAGAAGCTTCTCATTTGATAACCGAAGACATATTAAAATTAATTAAAGAACGAGAACTCCTTAAGAAACTATCTAATAGAACATTTAAACAAAGGAAACGACTACGAATACTCTACAAACAAATAAAAAACAAACTGAAGAAAAAACAAAAACAATACAGACTAAATACATTACAATTAGAATTGGAATTAACAGGGTCAAGCAAAAGAGCATATAAAAAGTTGAACAACTCAAATAAATGGATTATGGATTTGAAACAAACAAATAATAAATCAGTAACATCAAGACAAGAAATACTAGAAGTAGCCACAGAATTCTATAGAGACCTTTACAAAAACAAAGATGCAAGAATTACCCCCGAACCCCTTGATTTGGCGTATGAGAAAGACCCTATACCACCCTTTATACAGTCAGAGGTGAGAACTGCCATAAACAAAATGAAAACTAACAAGAGCCCAGGCGAAGACCATATTACTAACGACATAATTAAAGCATTTGATGAAGCAATATTACCAATCCTTACAAACCTTTTCAACCAAGTTATGATACAACAACACATACCTAGACCGTGGAAAACATGTAAAATCTCACTTATCTATAAAAAAGGAGACCCAAAAAATGTCAACAACTACAGGCCTATAAGCCTACTGTCAAGCTTATATAAAACATTTACAGCAGTACTGTTAAACCGAATAACAAAGCAAATTGATGAAAACCAATCTAGAGAACAAGCGGGCTTCAGGAAGAATTATTCAACCATTGACCATATATTTACACTTACCCAAGTAATGGAAAAATACATGGAATACGGACAAACACTATACATAGCATTCATCGACTACAGCAAAGCCTTCGACTCCATAAAACATGAATCCCTTTGGACGGCTCTAGCTGAACAAGGAATCAACCAGAAGTATATTACAATATTACAGAAAATTTACAAGGATTGCAATGCTCGAGTTAAATTAGAAAATGAAGGTGAGGTATTCAATATAGAGAAAGGTGTAAGACAAGGTGACACTATATCACCCAAAATTTTCATAGCTCTGCTGGAACACATATTTAAAAAACTAACATGGGACAAACGTGGGGTCAACATAAACGGTGAATACCTATCACATTTACGATTCGCAGACGACATAATCATTCTTTCAGAAAGCTATCAAGAATTACAAGAAATGATTAAGGACCTCAATATAGAAAGTATGAAATGCGGACTGAAAATGAATTATGAAAAAACGAAAGCAATGACCAACGGAGAACAAATACCTCTAATCGTTGATAACCAACATGTCGAATACCTAGACAACTACATATACTTGGGACAAAATATATGTTTCACCGATAGGACTATGAAAGAAATCAAACGAAGGATAACCATTGCTTGGAGGAAATATTGGTCACTTAAAGAAATATTCAAAGGAAATTTCTCAAACGACATCAAAAGGAAGCTATTTGACTCAAACGTACTACCAACTCTTTTATACGGATGTCAAACATGGGCTACGACAGAAAACATGAAACTGAAATTAAGGTCATTTCAAAGAGCTACAGAAAGAAGCATGCTTGGCCTAAAAATAAGCGACCGCATAAAGAGCAGCGACATCAGAGCGAAGACCAAAGTCACTGATGCTTTGTATATGGCCGAGAAACTGAAGTGGAATTGGGCAGGCCACATCGCGAGGACCACAGACAACAGGTGGAGCGAGCGTGTCCTGCACTGGTATCCACGAAACGGAAACAGACGCCGAGGCAGACCATTGCAACGATGGCGAGACGACATCGTTGCACTGGCTGGGATAGAATGGACCAGAACGGCCCAAGATAGACACAGATGGAAACAGATGGAGGAGGCCTTCATCCAGAGATGGATGACCCCGAAATAGTTTAAGTTGTTTATAAAGTTATTAGGATAGTTTATTTTTATTGTTAATTAGGGAATAAAGGCTATTTTTATTTTTATTTTATTTTATTTAAGGATCAGCTCCGTTTTTTATACCTTGATCATTATCGTACCAGCTTCTTATCGGTTTCCCTAGTCTTAACAAACTAACCTCATCACTTCATCTCTTGCTATTTTTCTTTTACACTTTACCCAATGCGACCTTACATTTTCCTAGCCCGCAAAATGTAACGTTACAAAGTTCACCGCAACGTAGTTTGGAAAAGCCTAGGCTGTTGATGAAATCGCGGCGACACGAATGTTTCTATGTTAGTCTGGGGGAAATTGCCCATGTTGATTTCATAGATTAATGAAAAAGATAATTTACATGCTAAGTACCTAATAAGTCTTATAATAGATCAGATAAAGTGTTATTTGATTTTTATCTATTCGTTCCCTTAGGTATAAAGACGCGTGATGTAACATTATCCAGATAAGTCCTATTCACGCCCAACAATCGTTACGCTCCTTTCTTCCTCCCTATTGTTCGGTAAACCCACATAATTGATAATTTTCGAACCCAAATCGATTATCACACTATCCAATACCTCCCTTCATGACTCGCTCGTAGAGTGTATGAGTATTACATTCTGGCCGCAAACAATCTGTGTAGGTATAAGTAACGAAGTTATACAACAAACTCGACTTGGAGGAAGTTCACCAAACCGCTGTTTTGAGGCCTTCGGGAGACAGCGATACCGTGTTATTTTTTTTTTTTGTGGTTTTTGATAATAAGGCATTTTAGTTTAAAAATGGAATGGAATGCTTTTTTTTAAACGGAAAGCTGCTACGAATATGGGTTTCTAATGAAATATTTGTGATTTTTTTGGAAGTAAGTTTGGCATCTTATTCAATTCACACAAATGTTAAACACGAACGCCTCCTTAAAAGAGTAATTGATCATGTAGCCTAGCCTTTTCCCAACTATGTATTGGGCTGGCTTCCAGTATTACCGGATGCAGCTGAGAATTACATAAAGCGACTGCCTATCTGATCTTCACAAACCAGTTAGTAAGTAGTGGGTAATACGATGTCCCTTGGTAAAATTGGTTGTCAGACTGTCGGTCCACTGCCTCCCTGTAACGACTGTCAAAGATCTACAAATGATAGCCGGGACCAACGGCTTAACGTGATTTCCGAGGCACGGAGGAAGCTCGGTATGTAATAGGTGGTCATCCATTCACGGACTTGCACAGCTTGCAAGCACAGCTTGCCTTTGTCGACTGTACAGTAGCGACTGTACGTATCGACTTACAAAGGCAAGTACAGCTAGCCTTTGTCGACTGTACTGGACTGTAGCGACTGTTATTCTAAAGGAAATAATTAAATCCAGAAAGTCTGACAACCAGTTTTACCAAGTAGTATCGTATTGCCCAGTATTGACTGGGTTGTAGAGGTCAGTTAGGCAGTCGCTCCATTTAAAATACTAACTTTTCAGCTGCATCCGGTTAGATTAAAAGCCAACCCCAACGTAGTTGGAACTAATCATGTGAAAGTTTCTAAATTAAATTACAAACAAAATGTCACTCCATAGTGAAAATTATCATAACAACATAAAAGTAGTTTGTTATCGGATCCCTATATCCGGATTCTGCACTCAAAACTTGCTATATCGACATACAACACCAGAATATCCAAATATAACACAAAAACTAACTCGATTAACGATGGATTGTTCTGGGAAACCCGTTGCCGTGTGGAGGATGGTGTGAAAAAAGTGACGACCGGTTTTTGTATTTTTGTAAACGGAATAGAAAATGAATGTGTACAATTTTTATATTGGACTAGCTTCTGCCCGCGACTTCGTACGCGGATCCTGTTGCTTATGCCAGCGACTACGGGTTCGTCAAAATCGAAGATCTGAAACGTCTGATGTCGAATTCTAAGAGCCCGGGGAAAGGAAAATAACGGATCTTTCCCATCTGAGCAACACATACCGTTTGTTTCTTTTTGCCATTTAACAGCTTCACAAAAAGTACAATTTTGAACCATACCTCCGATGGCGGAATATGTGGCGTATTCAATCATAGGAGTATACGTAAATGCACTCCGTTCCTTATCAACCCAAGGAAGGTCGCCATGCCCTACGGCTATATCTTGAGACACATCCGATTCTTCAGATTATAGCGACATTCTGTTCAGACAATGTCGAAGTCGATCAGAATTCAAACGTTCGTTGCGCTCTTCTTCTGTCTCTTCATGCCGTACTCCAGTAATTCTTTCTCTCTCACGTCTTTCTAACTGATTATGAACATTTTGTCGTGTGCGTGTTCGGGGCAATGTATGATAATCTCGAGCAGCAGTTAGTCGCGCATCACGTTCATCACTCGTTTCAAAAGACCTGCAGTTAGTAGATGTGCGAATACGCTGAGAACTCAAGCGCAATTCTCTATCCGTGAACGTCTCCGACTCGCGAGACAATGCATGACGTTCACGATCAGCAGTCAGTCGCGCATCTATTCTTCACTGGTCTCTATAGACCTGGATGTAGATGCGTAAATACGCTGAGAACGCAGGCGTGCTTCGCGATCCGAAGAGGTTTCCAAGGAGCAAGTTGCAGCCTGATGTTCTCGAACAGCATCAAGTCTCTCCTGACGCTCGATTCTTGGGATCTGATGATCCTTTGGAACATTGGGAAAGATTTGACCTCTTTCTAGGCATGGTTATAGTTTTGTTGTGAAGATACCTGATCAACTAAAATCTTAGTAACTGCTCCCCTGCGATACCCGGTAGGCTACCGAGTCACGAAGATAAATGGAAAAGGAAATTAAACACTCAAATAACATAAGCCCGAAGGCATATTTATTCGATAAAATAAAATAATAAATGGAAGTTTTGGCCAGTAGACTCAAATTTTTAATGATATACCATCGTCATATAATATTGAAAATCAGTCCTAAACTGTTACCGCCTTCACCGCCACGTGGAGGAACTCCCAGCTTATGTTATTTTATGAAGTATAATTAGTGATAGCTTTGCAATAATGTTCACATCAGATGTTTCTGATCTTCGATTTTTTATAAGTCAACAGGAAATGCCCATCATACCGAACAGCTTTTGCTAAGACGTCATACCTATAATATGTGTTATGGTGTAGCTGGGCTATTGGAGTTCCACAATAGGTGTCCCAGATCTTCAATATTTATAAGTCAACAGAGAGTTCTCATCAGATTGAACAACTTTTGCTGAGACGTCATTCCTATAATAATATGTGTTATGGTGTAGCTGGGCTCATGGAGTTCCACATCAGGTGTTCCAGATCTTCAAATTTCTTCTCTCAGCAGAAAATGCTCATCACGTGGAACAATTTTTGCTATGGTGTCATATTTGTATCTCTTATAGTTCAGCTGGTCTGTTGCGGTTCTGCATCAGGTGTTCAAGTTTTCAAGATAAATTATAGCCTATAGCTGACCCACGTCACTTCGTCTGCGTCACATAAGAGAGAAAAACGAAAGGAAAAAAAAAATCCCCGTTTTTGCAACATTTTTCATTCCTGCTCCGCTCCTAATGGTTGTAGCGTGATGTTATATAGCCTAAAGCCTTCCTCGATAAATGGACTATCCAACACAAAAAGAATTTTTCAATTTGAACCCGTAGTTCCTGAGATTAGCGCGTTCAACCAAACAAACAAACAAACAAACAAACTCTTCTGCTTTATAATATTAGTATAGATATGTCACCGTAATCTGCCGTAATCTCGAAATATTTGTCAAATAAACATACTGCTTACAATAAAACACATTATTTTACGTGAAATGCATGCGATGGTAGTCAACTCACGCGGTGTGGAGGGGAGGAGGAGTCCCCCTTGCCCAGTGGTACAACTCTCATGAAAAGATATAGTACCATTCCTGAGAAATACCGATTATTATAACCTAACCTTAAAACACTTTATATTGCCCTAAAAAGCGTAGTCGACGGAGCCCCGCTTTGCGGGGCCCCTATTTCCGGGTGCAGGGTTTAAAGGAACCTAACTAACCTAACTGGGGGGTGCCCCAAGTCCCGATTATGGGGGCAGAGATACTTCCGTAATGTTCAGTTGACAATAATTCGAGACTTTACAATATCGCTAGAGAGATACACGTTATATTGTAATATAACGTATTTGACAATTTTACGGTGACAGATACACGCTTTTACATTTGACAAATTTCTGATCCCATTCTGCAGAAGGCGATAGTGTGTATTTGTTGCTTGATAAAAATTCATCGGGATAAACAAATTACAGAATGATCAAGGTATAATTTCGTCTGTGACCACAAATCCTATATTTTTAGTTCTATTTTAGGTAAGTAAAATCCTTGTAATTTCTTATTGAGAAAAATTTGTAAACCACCTTTTACGGGAGCATTTTGGTGCGACCTGTGATTGCGTTTAGGCCAGCAATTTACAATATTCTTTACATTGTTTTCCCGATTGCCCAATTTTTCGTATCTTTCAGGCAAATGGCGAGTTTTTGGTTGAGAAAATATTTGTTTTTGAAGCTAAAAAAATAATGCACACAGTGTACATTATTTCTTTAACAGTGTAAATACGAAATCCTATTTATAAAGCGTGCAAAAATATTACTGTTGTTGTATTATGGGGCGAACAAAGTAAAATGCGTGTAGTCTGTTTCGTGCAAATTTATTCTTTTATTATATTATTTCGTGCAAATTTATTCTTTTATTATATTATTCCAATCCAATTTTGTTTTTTTTTTTAATTCGATTTTTAAAATTCGCTGCTCGTAACTCAATTCTCTTAAAAAAGTCGAATACGTTTAAAATTCGAACAGCCCGACTTTCAAGCTCATCTCTAAACTCCAGAGAGAGAAAAAACAAAACAAAATCGGGGCTATTCGAACTCAAACACCATCCAGAGTCTATTATCGGCTGCCAAAAGCCGTCCGTTGCATATAGATAACCAAGTCGAAATGGAAATGTGCGACAGCTGTGTCTATGCAAATGCACTGGACAATTTAAATTTGGAATTCCGTGTAACCGCCCCTCGCTTCTGGAATGGATTTTAATATTCGAATTTTGAAATTCTGCTGGCTGGTTTTCGGATTAGCTCGAGTAGTTTGGATTTATGATTTTTAAATGTCATGAGTGGATCAGCCCTACAAGTACGTAGGAATCGATAGGACTCGATAAGATAAATTTGACAGTTATTCTCGATAAAATGAGTTTTTATGGAGTCAAAAACTCATTTTATCGAGAATGACTGTCAAATTTATCTTATCGAGTCCTATCGATTCCTACGTACTTGTAGGGCTGGTTTGCTTCGTTGGTCTAGTGATCGCAAGAGCTGCTTAGCATAAAATCTCGGCTCAATTGCTATGACAGGGTAATTTTGTCCACTAGAAATGTTGTCCAAAAAAATGTTGGAATACAGACTTTTTTTTTTACTATATTTATTCGTAAGTTAGTTAACATTTGCAAAGTAAAAGAAAGTATTAAGTTACACAATAAGTGAGAGTATTTTTTTAAATAAAATTAAAAACGTACTCTTTGCAAAATAATAAAAAATATTATGTTTTGCAAATAAAATTCACATTAGCTGTTTGTGCACGCTTAATGTTTTTCTCTCGAACTTGAAAAATATCTAACTCATTATTTAGGAACCTTATACTCGTATATAAGTTTTTTTTTTTGCAAGACCCCTGAAGTCGTCGAAATCGGTGATACTATGGCTAAATTGAAAAGTGAATCGAACTTGAAAAGATTTTTTTCCTAATTTTCCAGCTCTGCACCATTAGCTGTGAATTTAAAGAAATAAAGAAATAAATATCGCTGGATTACACGCAGCACCACCTAGTGCTACACTAAGCAACGAGGCTTGTATCGTGAACAAATCGTCGTGGTTAAACTGATACTTTGCTGATAGATCATGAACGAATTAGTCCATATTATTCCACACAACTTAAAAGTATGAAAAAAAAAAACCTGAAACACAAAGCCTTTCCCAAAAAAAAACCCGTTACACAGCCCTGAAAATATTTTTATTGCAAATTGGACAAGGAAACACCTTCTTACGGGCAGTTGGCAAAACTTGGCCCATTTTGCCGAGAAATTTCCGATTCCACAAGTTTAAATTTGATCATAATCACTTGGTAGAACTGTAGTTATCTTGTTACATTGAATTTAGAGAGCCTTGTTTAGTAAAGATGATCTTTTAAAATATAACTTTGCGGTGCTGATGGTCGTGGTTCTCAGAAAGTTAAAATGAGTTGGAAAATAAAGTAGACGACAAAAAAAAACTAATTAGTCCGTCAGTTAGATTTTCAAAAAATATTTGACTCGTATTTTTTCTTTTGTTATGTAAACCAAAATTGACAAAGATACGACGCTTTTAAAAATCTCAATACGTCACGCCTTGGTATATTTTTTAGTGAGTTCTGACGTCACGAGCTGACTCGCAAGTTTGTTAGTTTCGTAGTTAGTGTGGTTTTTGATGCGTTTGTCAATATTCATTGATAAACGTCCCTTTGTGCCTATTGGCCTTGTTTCGTTCTGTCTCCCGATATGGAGGGACGTGGAAATTACAGTTTTGTTTCCTACTCCTCTGCTATACTTTCTGATTAATTTCGTTGCGGGATCCAAGACAGTTAAATTCATTCTCTGGGACTTCGTCGAGCTTCATTGTCTCGGCGCTTTTCTGGTGGTCGCCACTGTTGATTCTGGCTTTCAGGAGTTACGGTGGTTTGGGCGTGTGTGGCGGGCTTGTCCCAAAAAAAAAAAAAAAATTCATTGATTCACAAATGCAAAAATTACGTATCCGTTATTTTCCAATACTCTTACTGACAGACTAAATAGATTTGCAATTTATTCATGGTGGAAATTAGTCTATATTCTCAACTAATTTTATAAAGAAGAAAGATTCGATTTTTTGTTTGTTTGCTTGTTACGATTTAACTCAAAAAATACAAGACCGATTCAAAAAATCCTTGCATCATTAGAAAGCTACATCTATACCGAGTAACATAAGCTATAAATTATATTGATATCATGCGAATTAGCTGAGCTATAACAATTTTCGCGAACGAAGTCACGGGCGAAGTGCTAGTAGGTTATAAAGAAGCAACGGCATCAGAAGCTCACTATCAATCAACAACAAAATACGAGTATATCTTAGGGCGACTACAGGAGTTAAACGCGAGTTTTATAATGCCTGAAAGTATAAAGGGTGTAAAACACCTCTTCACGAATCCAAAAGGCACTTGTTCTCCCCATCATTGCCATTATTTATATATATAAAACACCATACCTGGGAACCTTATAGTTACGGAGATATGGGGGGGTGAAAATTACAACTTTTTCACGTTTTTTTAAATACAAGTTTTTTTGTAAGATTTTAACTTTTAACACCTCCACGACCCCCGTACTATTCAATCCATCCAGCACAATGTTTAAAGTACCTCAAAAAAAAAGTTTCCCAGCAATATTTTTTGCGTAAAGTTACTTAGTTTGATGTACAGAATGCTTGGTTAACGGCTTTGTGATGAGGGGGTTTACACCCTGTATGATTCACTGCTATAAAGAAAACCAGAAAAATATATGATATTCCTCAGGATAATGCTAGTATGATAGTATTTTGAACATAACATAAACGTAAATACATACTTATGATACATATAAACATTCATGACTCGGAAACAAATGTCCATGCTCATCACACAAACATTTTTAACCGACTTCCAAAAAGGAGGAGGTTCTCTATTCGACTGTATGTATTTTTTTTTTTTTTTTTTTTTTTTTTTTTTTTATGTATGTTACCCGATTACTCGAAGACGCCTAAACCGATTTGAAAAATTCTTTTTTTATTTGAAAGGGTATACTTCCAAGTTGGTCCCATAGTCGCCAAGTCGGGATCTGATGATGGAATCTTGGCGAAATCGAGGGAACTCTTCAAATTTTATAGGATAACGTACAGCAATTTTTATATTTTCTACAACAAGTGAAGCATTTGCGTTTGATAAGAACCATTCTACCATCAGATCTGATGATGAAGCCAAGAGTCACGGAACTCCATAATGAGACAATGTATCCTAGTCGTGTTTGGGCTTGTTGTAATTGTAACGGTATGCACTTTCCATGTGAACCACTAAAAAGTGAAAAATAAAAACTTTTTTGCAAAAAATAAAACCGACTTCAAAAAGAAAAAGTGAAAAATAACTTTAGCTTCTGAAGTCGGTGACAAAAAAATTAAATCAATCATACAAACGTCACCGACTTCAGAAGCTAAAGTTATTTTTCACTTTTTCTTTTTGAAGTCGGTTTTATTTTTTTCTCCTACCGGGATTCGAACCCAGGACCCTAAGAACGTAAGGCAGCCTCACCGCCACTACGCAATTCGGGTCGTCGAATACTAAAATACATGCGATCCTTCTGTTTTTTTAGCAAATACAACTACACAACACCACATAACAATAATACAAGCAACATAATAGCATCATAGTGTTTATTGTTTTCAGTCCAATCAATAGATTTTTTGTAAATCGATCGAAACCAACAACCACTTTGTAGTGCAAGCTGATTAAAACTTAATTCTTACAGTAGGTATTTCAAACGAAGTTTGAACCACCACAAATGAAGTTGCTAACCAAACACATCACGTACTTACAAAGATCTCCAGAAGTGCATGTGTTACTCCAGTGTATCCTTCCTTACGCCTGAAGCACGGAATGGCCTATTACTGTCGCAGATAACTTTGAAGTATGGTGCATTGGATAGCGGATATCGTGATGTACCGCTCTTGTTCTTGTTTGGTTGTTACCATAGATATAGAAATGTGGGATACGGTCATTGGTACGGACATAAAATGATTCGCCAGTGCACCAGTGATAACATCACGCGACTTACTAAGTCTAATGAATGGTCACCCATCGAAACACCGACCTTGGCAAGCGCCGCTGTTTATGTTTAAAGTACGTTTATTATGTAACCACGAACTCTTTTAGCTAGTATATGGACAGGTCCACTCAATGGTATATTTGCTCGTTTATACTTTAGTCATTTTTTATTCTTAACCGTTTCTGACCTCACTTTGGGCCCTATCAGAATATCAGCGCTGTGACGTTTTTTTTTTTAAATGTTACAGCACCATGCTGAGATAGGAGCCTTTTGGTATTGGTATTTTGTTTTTGTTTGTTTTTTTGTTATGATTTTGTTATATTTTTTTTTATCTTTATATTTACTTTATACTAGTGTTATAATCACAATTAAACCATTTTTTTTATGTGTTGTCCTGTCGGGCTAATAAAAGCTTTTTCTTTCTTTCAGTCAAATGTGTATGGTTCATTCTTCAAAAAACAAAGAAAAAAAAGACCATTTCAGACACTAATCTGCATAATCTTCATGTAAATTAAGCAAGATTGTCTGGACTTCAAAAAAGAGCCTCTGAGTTTGTTTCGACTGTTTCTTCTTAGAGCAGTCAGCTACAAAACACCGGTACCATCAAGTTTTAGAAAAAAATGACGTGTAAAAATGTTTGAGAAAACCTACTTGCTGAATAAATATAATTTATCATTTATGGATACAGCCAGTTTAGTCGAAAAATATAGTTTCAACGAGCTCCCAATACAAAAAAACTAGGTGCTATATTTCAACGAATGTAATTTTCGTTTAAACGAGCCCGAAATTGTTCAACAGTTATTTCAGATGGTTATTTTGTCAGGTATAACGATTTATATTCGACCAGTCGTTATTTTAATTGTGATGGGCTTTTTTGTAAAAGTAAAATTGGGTTCGTTTGTGCGAATAATTTTATCATGTGTAAGGGGTATGCACGACAACCAATCAAGCCATATAAAATGGCAATAGCGGACATTGCCCTGAGCAGCTCGTGGCTATATAATATCAGCCACTCGGATCTATCTTTAGGTTAAGCCATGCTTGCCTAGGTTGGTCTGTGGATGGGTGACCACCCTTACATACCGAGTTTCCTCCGTGCCTCGGAAAGCACGTTAAGCCGTTGGTACCGGCTGTCATTTGTCCATCTTTGACAGTCGTTGCAGGTACTCAGTGGCCCCAAAAGTCTGACACCAGTCTTACCAAGTCGTATCGTATTTCCCAGTATTATCTGGGTTGTGGAGGTCAGACAGGCAGTCGCTCCATGTAAAATACTGGTATTCAGCTGCATCCGGTTAGACTGGAAGCCGACCCCAACATAGTTGGGAAAAGGCTAGGCAGATGATTAGCGGTCATTGCCATTTCCTTTATGTGTCTTCGTACGAACTAAAACAAATGAACCATGGATCGTTTATCATTATTAGAAAAAATGTTAAAGCTCACGATAGATGTCGGTTCAAGACTTGAATAGGCTATTTTTTTTTTCTAATGTCTGTAAATTCAGATTTGTTTATTAACTTTTTAAAGAAAACAAAAAAAATGCTATGTCCAGTATTTAAAGTATTTTCCCTCCAGCCCGGCTAGCATGGGCAGGGGATAAAAATTTTATCCACCGGTTTTTCCACTGACAAGGGACAAAATTCAAACAAAAGTTGAAATAACCGGTGGATAAAATTTTTATCCCCTGCCCATGCTAGCCGGGCAGGTGACATTGAAAAGTTGTAGCCTGAGTATTATTGATACATATCTGCCCAAATCCTACCTGAACAGGCTTCTGGATGATTTCCCAGTCCTTCCCGTTTCCTTCCTACTTTAAATTTGCCGCCATTTGCACTCGCTGTGAGTGCGACAAGGACAACGCATCGCTCCCGCCCTCTGACGGCGTGAAGACACAAAACCAGTTCGAACTCAACCAAAAAGCCGGCCGGCAAGAAAATCCGCGCGCGTGCGGTTAAACCACCAAAATATCGCGAAATACGACTGCCAGTGATACAGTGTGGTGATCTCCTGGTTCCCAGCATCCTGTGAGTACCTGACCTCTCAATTATATCCTTTAGCCTGTTTCTGAATAGAAAACTTCAAAAGCGTGCTTGGCTTCACGTGATACTCAATCATATTTGTGGTCCATTTCGAGCGCGAATACCTGTAGATTACAGTTTTTTTCAAGCATTCTCAGGTTCAATTTCAATAAAAAACTCTGAGATTTGCTAGATTTTCGCATTTTAAAAGTATTATCCTACAAAATTGTGTTGGTCATACTCGCAGTGTATCTTACGCGGATTCAGTTGTCATCTTAATTTTAGTCGGGTTATATCACAATAATTCACGTAATTCACGTAATTTATTGTTTATAATCTTATTATCTATAACTATTCACGGTATCTTATTATCTATAACTATTCACGGTATTAATACACTAACAGACATAATTACAATACTATTTCACCTAAAGATACATATTTTCATACTTTTTAACAATAATTTAAGTAGGTAAGTACCTACTTACAAAACAGAATGGAGGAGGGTAAACTTAAACTTCTTCAATCTCAACGCGAATATGTTTATCGTGATATCCAAATCCTTTACGACTTATCAAAATCTATGATTCAAGATCGTTCAAAGGTATCGTCGTTCAAGGCGAGATATACTCGAATTCATTCAATTCGCGAAGAATTTGTTGCGGTATGTAGTAAAATACAAACTTTGGAGTTAGCCATGAAACCTGATGCACAAGTGTGTCAAAAGTCTTTGAGTTCGTTTGATGATTTGTACTATGCCGTAATCAGTGCAGCGGCTGACTTGCAGATCACTGATACGAGCGGAAACTTCGACGGGACGTCGTCGCGGGCGACGACGCCGCCCGCGCGGGCGGGGGCGTCGGACTTCATTAACGCGCGGCTACCTAAACTTGAGTTACCTAAATTCGATAGTAAAATAGAAAACTGGCAAACATTTTATGATATTTACAAAACTTTAATTCACGATAATAATTCAATCTCGCCAATAGAGAAATTTCATTATTTAGCGTCTTGTTTACAAGGCCCGGCTTTGTCTATTGTTAAAGGGGTTCCGATGACCGCCGATAATTACGAAGTAGTTTTTAATAGTTTGATCGAACGTTATCAAAATAAGCGTATTATAGCTTTAACATATCTAGACAAATTCTTCAACCAGCCAGTTTTAAAATCAGGTAACTTCCAAGATTTACAAACATTAACAAACGTAATTTATGAGGCATATCATGCACTCCAAGCTTTAAAAATTGAAAATTTAGGTGACTTTATCTTATTCTGTTTAACTTCGCGCGCCCTGGACTCGGACACGCGTAATCGTTTCGAATCTCAGAAAAACATTTCACAAATACCTACCTTTTGTGAATTGTTAAAATTTCTTCAAGATTATGTTAAAATCTTAGAAACTAGTCATTTATCTTCTAAATCTAATATCAATAACAATCCTAACCCTCGTAACATTGAAGGGAAAAAGCATTCGCCCGCGTCTAGCAGGCAAAATAGCAGCGGATCAAAACGCTCATCTTATCTCGCAAAATCTATCCCACCTGCAAATGTGGCTTGTGCTCATTGCAGTGAAGCGCACTTGATTTATCGGTGCCCTACCTTTCAATCCTTAGATTCTCGTGCTCGACTCGCGTCAGTACAAGGTAAAAACAATATGTGTACTAATTGTTTACGTACTAATCACGTCATAGAAAAATGCGTATCTAAAATGTCTTGTACTGTGTGTGGATTACGTCATCATACCCTATTGCATATTGACCCAGCGCCCTCCAGCGCCAGCGCAACCACTGGAGCGAATGTTACAGCTCATTCTCACGCCACCTTTCCCAATCGCGATATGGTTTTACTTGGGACATGTCAGGCGCGCGCGTTCAACACCGCCGCCGGCACTCAATGTACCGTGCGTGCACTCGTGGACAGTGGGGCGCAGGATTGTTTTATCACCGCTGCGTGCGCGCGAACACTCGGGTTAAAACTCCGCCGGTGTAATCTTCGTATAGCCGGACTAGGACAAAACTCAGTCACACAAGTAAAGGGGGTGACGGAATGCACTATACGACCTGTACATGGCGATGCTCCACACTTTAATATCAAGCCAGTGGTATTAGATAACATTACTGCTCTAATACCTAGCGTTAAAGTACCATCAGTCGTTCGAGAACGTTGCAACCATCTAGTGTTAGCCGATCGCGACTATGATGTTCCCGCCAAAATCGATTTGTTAATTGGGGCGGAGCTATTCCATGAAATTTATGATGGTCAACGTATCAATCTGGGGCCCGGTTTACCTACCGCTCTGCATAGCGTTTTTGGGTGGATTCTATCAGGGGCAGTAAACTTTAATTCTGCACCTTTAAACACCGCGTGCTCTTTAGTGGCCACCACGTTTAAATTAGATGAACAAATTCAAAAATTTTGGGAAGTGGAGGAACCACCGCGCGCTGTCATCACCGTACCCGAGAATGATTCCTGTGAACGCATGTACACTGATTTAACCTATCGCGAACCTAACGGACGATACGTCGTACCTATCCTCATAAAGGATGGCGAGCGTTCTTTAGGTGAATCTTACAATAGTACCTTGTCGCGTTTAACTCATCTTGAAAAAAGACTTAATCGTCAGACTGAACTTAAATCCGATTATGTCAATTTTATGCGCGAGTACGAGAATTTAAATCATATGTATTCCGTACCTAACTCTGCGGTACCTACTCTCAATCGTTATCTTATCCCTCACAGTTGCGTCGTTCGCCCGGAGAGCACGACCACTAAATTGAGAGTAGTTTTCGATGCTAGTTCTAAAACTACTAACGGTCTATCTTTAAATGACATTGTGTTCACTGGCCCTAAGCTTCAAGTGGATATTGTAGATATCATAACCGGTTTCAGATTACACACAGTAGTTTTAACTTGTGACATCTCAAAGATGTATAGAGGAATTTTGATAAGACCGGAGGATCGGAACTTACAACATATACTATGGCGAGAATCTCCTAGTGATCCAGTTAAAGAGTACGAACTCGCGACTGTCACCTACGGAGTTAGTAGTTCACCTTATCTGGCCATCCGCACCCTCCACCAATTAGCAGCCGATCATGGCGCCGCGTATCCACGCGCAGCTGAAGCTCTTCTTCACGATACATATGTCGATGATATTACGACCGGCGCGCCCTCTGTACGCGAAGCCATAGAATTAAAAAATCAACTAATCAGTTTATTAGGCTGTGCTCAACTTGAGCTCCGAAAATGGAGCAGCAATTCACAATCCTTTCTTAAAACTTTGCCTGTAGATCATTGTCAAACACCTAAACTTTTCTCAGAAGAAAGTGATAAAGCGACGTTAAAAATCTTAGGAGTCCAATATGATCCTGTGAGTGACAATTTCAGTTACTCACAGTCCCCAATCGAGGACAATAAATGTACCAAGCGTTCCATCTTATCTAGCATCGCGCGTATTTTCGATCCTCTTGGGTGGCTCACACCTTTTATCTTAAAAGCCAAATTGCTCCTTCAAGATTTGTGGCGTCTTAATCTTTCATGGGACGAACCTGTGCCCAGAGATGTAGCTCTAGAATGGCAAGGTTTTATAGCGGATCTTCAAAACTTAAAACTAATAGAAATCCCTCGTAAGATTATACCTTCTCAGTCCAAGGAATTTCAACTCATCGGTTTCTGTGATGGATCCACTAAAGCATATGGATGTTGTGTTTATCTTCGCGTCGTTACCTCTCACGACGTACAAGTTTATCTTTTAATTGCTAAGTCCAAAGTGGCACCTCTAAAAGTGTTGACTGTCAACCGCTTAGAGCTTTGCAGTGCTGTATTACTGTCCAAAGTAATAAATCGCATTCATTCTTTGCTTAGTTCAAAAATCATCTTGAATAAATCTATCTTGTTCACAGACAGCTCGACTGTATTGTCATGGTTGAATACTGAACCACACAAGCTTAAGACCTTCGTTGCCCACAGAGTGGTCCTTATTAGCGACAGTCCTGTGCCAAATGAGTGGCGACATGTGTCCACCCATGACAACCCAGCCGACATCTGTAGTCGTGGCTTATCATGCTTATCTTTATCTTCTTCTCACCTCTGGTGGTCTGGTCCTCAGTGGCTGTCCAACGAACTCTGCAACTGGCCTGTTTCAGCAGTTGAAGTGTCCGATAACGTGCCAGAACTTAAGCCCACATCACGCGCGTGTCACACTGGTGTGACACGTGAAGCTGATTTGCTTGATTCCATTATGGAACGCCACTCCTCTCTTTCTCGAGTGGAAAGAGTGGTTGCATGGATCTATCGTTTCATCAACAACGCGAAAGCAAAACGTTCTGAGCGTAACTTATTACCTTATCTGACAGCTACTGAATTAACCCAATCTTTAGATTATTTAACAAAATATGTTCAACATCAAAGTTTTAATGATGTCATATCTCTTATAGCTTCCAAGAAAGTTTTACCCAAACATTTATCTAAACTATCTCCTTTTCTTGACACTCGCGGAATCTTGCGAGTGGGGGGACGCCTCAAGAACGCGTCATTACCAGGTCGCGTCAAACATCCATATCTCTTACCTAAGATTTCTCGATTGAGTACTCTTCTTGTCGATCACTATCATACAACTCATCTTCATTGTGGGCCTCGCCTACTCCAATCTTTAATCATTCGTCGATTTTGGATACTCGGCATTAGAAATCTTATCAGATCGCGGTTATCTAAATGCGTGACCTGTTTTAGAATCAAACCTATTCCACTTCAACCTTTACAAGGTGATCTTCCATCTTCCCGACTACGACCGGGTCATTGTTTTCAAACAATCGGCATCGACTTCGGAGGTCCTTTCATGATAAAAGAAAGTAGACGTCGTAACGCTAAAACTTACAAAGCGTATCTTTGCCTCATAGTCTGCCACGCGACCAGGGCCGTTCATCTCGAGCTGGTTACTGAGCTCACATCTGAAGCTTTCATAGCGGCCTTAGATCGGTTCGTATCGCGGAGAGGACTTTGTCACTCCATAGTCACAGATGGTGGTACTAACTTCGTGGGTGCCAGGCGTTACTTGTCGGAAGTTAGCGAAATGCTCCACCGCGAAAGCGACAGCATTTCCAGTCACCTCGCTTCTCGAGGAATCATGTGGAAGATCAATCCTCCTTCCGGTCCTCATTTCGGAGGTATTTTCGAGAGCGGTATAAAATCGACAAAATACCACCTCAAACGTATTATCGGATCCCAAATTCTTACCTTTGAAGAATTTTATACTATCTTAACAAAGGTGGAAGCCATGTTAAACTCTAGACCCTTAGTAGAACTCTCTTCTGATCCCGGCGAGGTTGACGCTCTTACAGCTGGTCACTTCCTCATCGGTCGACCTTTAGTATCTCTGCCTGAACCGGTGTATGCCGAAAACGAAACATTACGTACCCGTTGGCAGCTATTACAGCGCCTATCACAGAGCTTTTGGCGCACTTGGCAAAGGGACTATTTGCATACCTTACAACAGCGAATGAAATGGTTCAAACACGGCAACCGTCAGCCAAAACTGAACGATCTTGTAACCATTTATGAACCCAACTTACCTGCCAACGAATGGAGGTTGGGTCGCGTTGTACAACTCCATCCGGGTAAAGACGACATTACTCGAGTTGTGACAGTCAAAACTCTAAAGGCTTACTTGTAAGACCTGCTGTCAAAATTTGTCCTCTTCCAATAGAACAAAATAATTAATTTATCTTCTTACATAATTATATTAACGCACTTATAACACTTAAACATTATATAGTTTAGTTTAGTTTATAGTTTTATTATCTAGTATATGTATATCAAAATTACATTTTAACTTATTTTGTTCTTATCAGCTTAACTTTAAACTTAGAATTTTAACAACATGATGACAAATGAATCTGCGAAAGACGTAAGTCTCGAACTTCATCTATCTTATCTTATGAAATCCCCGGTTGATTTCAAGTGGGGGGATATGAACAGGCTTCTGGATGATTTCCCAGTCCTTCCCGTTTCCTTCCTACTTTAAATTTGCCGCCATTTGCACTCGCTGTGAGTGCGACAAGGACAACGCATCGCTCCCGCCCTCTGACGGCGTGAAGACACAAAACCAGTTCGAACTCAACCAAAAAGCCGGCCGGCAAGAAAATCCGCGCGCGTGCGGTTAAACCACCAAAATATCGCGAAATACGACTGCCAGTGATACAGTGTGGTGATCTCCTGGTTCCCAGCATCCTGTGAGTACCTGACCTCTCAATTATATCCTTTAGCCTGTTTCTGAATAGAAAACTTCAAAAGCGTGCTTGGCTTCACGTGATACTCAATCACTACCCACATGTTATAATTGTGAACATTGTCTTAGTAATACTTATGTACCAGCAGTAACAAACTAGCCTTTGTACGAGTACCATACACTCGTTTGTTTCTTGCTTCTCTACTGAGATATCCATCAATTAAACTTTTCCGTTTTTTTTTGTGGTTTATTTTTGGTTTACACACAAAAATCTAGTATAGAAACTATCTGGTGTCCATGATACAAGCCTCGTTGCTTAGTGTGGCACTAGAAGGCACTGTGTGTAATGTCCAACGATATTTATTATCATTTATTTATTCCTCTATCACTCTAGTTAAATTGTAATTCCATTGTTATTTTTTCCCCCAAAGGATTTTTATTACAATTCCAATTTATTAAAAAAAGCACAATTCCATTTTACAAATTGTTACTTTTTATGGTATCGGGAAGCTTTAGTAACTATCAATATAATTTGATACATAAAGTTTTATTGTTAAAATTTTTCTATTAAAAATATATCTAGTAGTTGTCGTTATTTAGGTTTTTTGCACTAGTGATGTAGTTAAAATGCAAACGGCTGATAGAATATCACGTTGCTATAATTATAGTTACTGCTAGTAAAGGTCGCAATAGCGGTCAATGACCCACCTACATTTATTAAACTTCTCAACTTTGTAATCCATAAATAAGCATGCTCGAGTCTTGATTCGTCATCTATCGTGATCGTCAACATATTTTTCTAATGAAAAACGATACATTGTTCATTTGTTTTGGTTCGTACGAAGATATATTAGGGAAAGGGCAATGACTGCAATTGTGATTTTAGAGCCCTATCATACTAGCAAGTTGCGAGCAAGTGGAAAGCGGGGCGAGTGCGCAGCGAGCTCGCCACGAGTCCGCAACATGTGTGCCGCGAAGATGACTTTGAATTAGTCGGGAGTATTCTTAGCTATGTGTGATATAAATCAGTCCAAGGTGGTCACCAAATGGTATCCAAATGGTGGATTACATATTTATTCAACAACTCCCGCAATATGGGTATCAAATGAAAGGCTTTGAACAGTAGAATACTATACATTACGATAAATTAAAAATCCAAAATGGCCGCCACCACAAATTGGCGAATTTAATTTTACTTGGTATATTGGGCGTGTTAAGTCCAAATAACAGTTTCTACAGTATAAACAAATAGCCGAATAAATTAATATTAACAACAACACATGATATAATTTTAGATCCGCCAATTTATATTTCACGATACCTTGTTTGACGTTGATCATTTGATTTCCCGGGAGGTTCCATATGGATTTTGATGTTAATAATAAAATTATCCACAAGTAATAATTAATTTGTGTTGCTTTGTTTTGACAGTATCCGGTACCTAATCTGATTTGTCATGTCTCGAATAATATTGGGTTCAATTCCAGTTTATACAAATATGGGTTGGATGTTAATCTTTGATCCAAAACCTTTATGGCGTCTACAGGAGCTAAACGCGAGTTTTATAATGCCTGAAAGTATATGATTCACGGCAATAAACAAAACCAGAAAAATATATGATATCCTTCAGGATATATGCTAGTATGATAGTGTTTTGAAAACATAATACAAATAATTTTACTCGATAAAAAATACACGAACTTATCTTTTATAATTCTCTTATTCCTAAAACATTCTGATTTTTTGGCAAATAATTCTACAAGCAACATATTAACAGTATGTACAGTGTTTTATTTTTTTTAGTCCAATCAATCGACTTTTTGTAAATCGATCGAAGAAACCACTCATTGCGCACTGTTCGGCCCGTAGTGACTGACGTAAGAACCATTTTGTAGTGCAAGCTGATTAGAACTAAAAAAGATGGTCTTGTTATTATAAAATATGTGAAGTCTTAATAATTTATATTGATAAACAGCAAAGTTATTAGCATTTGTTTATATCTTAAGAGCGCGTATCCCAAAAGTTGGCAACGTCGCAAATAGCTGTCAAATATTTACATGTTTTAATTAATTTGGCAATTTTTCTGTATGAAAATAAGAAATATGGCTCTGTAGTGCACTAAAAAATTGAAAATGAATTGCAATTAAAACCAAAATTTGATAACTAAATTTGATGTTGTAAACGTTTCAGGTGCAAAAAAGGCATTTGACAAGTTCCCTAATACTTTTTTTACATCTAAACCTATATATTCGGTATTACGATATTAATTATTGCATTTCCTAATCAATTTTTTAGTCCACTACAGAGCCATATTTCTTATTTTCACACAGTAAAATTGCCAAATTAATTAAAACATGTAAATATTTGACAGCTATTTGCGACGTTGCCAACTTTTGGGATACGCGCTCTTAAAATGTCACTCAATGTATGGTAAATATTGTACAGGCCATTCTTAAATTCTTATTAGTATTCATTAATCGTTTTAGCAACCATCATCCGTCATTTAGTCATTCATCCGATCATCGTAGCGTCATTTAGTTATGAGTTTACCAATTACGACAAATTTTCGTAGACAATTTTGGGATTTCGTTTTTTTAACTTTATACTACACAAAATTAAATAATGTTAAGTAAAGGGTACTTACCGTAAGTTAGGGTTACGGATACAGCCCCATTTTATTTGTACTAACTAAAAATTTGTGGTGTAGAGTTGCTTATTTAGCTGCTGTCGTCCCCTTCCCCGTAAAGGGAACATCTTGTCGGCGGTCAACATCGTAAGGAGCTGTCAAAATGTCACTATTTTGAACTAATTTATCATCACCATCTTTGTCCTGCCCTTAGCCCTATCTATAGTCCGGACGCAAAGCAGGAAGAATTTCGTACGTTGACCTACGTATATCTGTCTCTGTTACACCCGTGTGATAATATTGCTGTCACGCTCACACAGAAGTCAACGACCGCGATCGTGCGAGTGTGACGGCAATATAATTACGTGAGAGTGACAGCGACAGATATAGGTAGGTCAACGTAAGAAATTCTTCCTGCTTCGCGTCCGGACTTTACTTGGGGTCGATACAGCATGCCATCTTTTTCCATACTTCTCTGTTACCTGTCGTATCAGTAGTCACCTCCTTTCTAGCCATCATCATCCTTCATAAAAAAAAAAATGGTGGTAAATGGTTTATTATTATTATTTCCTTTATTTAATTTTTTAACAAAATTTTTACATTTTTAAATATTATCATAAAAAATATATATAAAAACATTTAAAAATATAAAAAATTGTAGCCCTCCGGTATCGGGAACAGGGTCCAAGCTACCGGCGGTCAGGGCTCCAGAGAGAGGAACCTCCTAACAATACGGGCCGTGTCCAGTAGTACCGCTTTCTGAATCAAGCCCTTGATCCAGCTGCCTAACGAGAGCCTCCTCAGGTGTTGGTCGAGGCTCTTGGCAATTAAGCCATGCGCTGACACGACTATCGGCACAATGATTGCTGAGTCCACTTCCCACATGTCGACAACCTCGCGAGCCAAGTCAAGATACTTGATTTGTTTATCTTTCTCGGCTTTCACGAGGTTCTCATCATGCGGGACCGTTATGTCAACAATCATTGCGCGCCGCTCTGATCGATCCATCACCACTATATCAGGCCTATTGGCTATAACAGTCCTGTCAGTGATGATGGATTGATCCCAGTACAGTGTGATACTGCCATTACCGAGAACTGGGTCGGGCACATACCTATAGTAGGGCACTTCCGATTCCACAAGATTGTATTTTAGAGCAAGTTGCTGATGGATAATCCTGGCTACAAGGTTGTGTCTATGCAAGTACTCTCCGTTAGCTAGACGAGAACACCCGGAGATAATGTGACGGATTGATTCGCCTGGACGGTGGCATGCCCGACATATGTCAACCGTACCGTCCTTCACAATAAATCTCCGGTAGTAATTCATCATCATTACTTCATCCATAATTGCACAGACAAAACCTTCGGTTTCTCCGAAGAGGTCCCCGGAACGTAGCCAGGACACGGACGCTAGAAAATCTACATCGGGCCCATGAAGAGCCCGGTAAAAGCGCCCGTGAAGCTCCTTGCCCAGCCATTCTTTCCTGCGGTCATCAGTAGTAAGTATTATAGGTTTGCGCCAGTTCTCTTTAGCCAAGGAGAGCGGGGTGAGGCCCTTGTCCATCGCGACCACATCTCGATGCATCCCCACGTCGGCTTCTAGGAAATAATCCCTGAGACTGCATACCTCGCGATTGTGGAGAGTCTTAGCGTTTAAAAAGCCACGACCCCCACACTTCCGCGGGATATACAGTCTCATAACTGAAGAACGCGGGTGATGCATTCGATATGCCGTCAACAATTTTCGGACCTTCGTATCCAGGGCGTCTAGTTCGGTTTGAGTCCATTTGAGTATGCCGAAAGAGTACATCAAAACTGGCATGACCCAACCGTTGAAGGCACGCACCTTATTTCCGCCCCATAAAAGACTATTAAATACTTTTTTCAGGCAGCCAAAGAAGCGCTCCCTCAACGATTGCTTCATGTCAGCCACATTGATGCCCAGCGCTTCCGACATACCCAAATACTTATAGGTTTCAGTTGCTGAGAGGGATCTAAGATTTATGGAATCTGAGAGCTGGGTTCCCACAGACTCCACAATCTCCCCTCGCTTTACATGCATGACCGCACATTTATCCACACCAAATTCCATCCTGATGGCGCTACTGAAGGTTTCAGTTACCTTCAGTAGCTGTTATTATTATTATTATTATTGTATAGTCCATCCATCGCTTCTTTGGTCTTTCTCTGCCTCTTTTATATACATTCCTTCTTTGTGCCATTTCAGCCGAAAGAAGTCCACTGCTGGATATAGGCCTCCCCCAAGTGTCGCCACATTGACCAGTCCCATGCGATTCGCATTCAGCGGATTCCCACAGCCTCACCAGATCATCTGTCCACCTAGTGGGAGGTCTTCCAACACAACGTCGTCTTCCGGTTCGCGGTAGCCACTTCAGGACTTTTTGGCCTCATCGGCCATCCATTCTGCGAGCAATGTGCCCTGCCCATTGCCATTTAAGTTTAGCATTTTTTCGGACTACGTCGGTAACCTTGGTTTTCTTGCAGATGTCTTCATTTCTGATTCGATCACGCAAGGAAACTCCGAGCATAGCCCTCTCCATTGCCCTTTGTGCAAAATAGAGCCATATTTAATATCGTTGTACACTGTTCTAAGATTAAATGCCGAAATAACGCATATTTTAATTAATTCGGCTTAATTAATCAAAGCCACGAAATATTTAACAGCAATTTGCGACGTTGCCAGCTTTCAAAAGAACCAGCCTCTTGTGCGAAATTTATCATCTAGTTAAAACGCATTTCATTTGCGCACAATTAAAAAACACGCGTACTTAATTTATTTGCGGGAAAACGAAAAAAAATATATTTTATGAAAAAATTCTTATTTCCGTCAAACGTATATTTGACTCCCATATTAATATTTTTCAAATAAACAGAGATTTTCACCCTTTTTACTCCGCACTACTGGCGCATCTGTAAATCATGAATACAAACCTGACTCCAAACAGAAACACAATCTTATTTCTATCGTGGTTAGGTTGAAAATCGCTTGTGTATGTGTTGTCTAAAGTTAGTTATACATGTTATAGTCAAAGTCCGATACACAGTCTCTTCGCGGAAGGACTGGTTTATCCTAGGTTTGGCCAAAGCCATCAGGCAATCCCCGAAATACATTTCAATTTCGCCCTTTGCCTGAAGTATTTTTAGTGAAACCCAGGAGCTCCTAACTTTTCAGTCAAACGTCGAAAGTAAATTATTCTGTTTCGGTTTTGGCCTAGTCAATCCTAGAAGCGATTGCAAAACTCGGTCAAACGTTGATCTGAACATGTTTAAACAGGTTCATAATGTCTCTCGCGGTGTTCCGACCGATTGTTTTGTCATTTCATGTTCGTTCATTGAGCGTGCGGGCGTGTAATTGTGTAAAATTGAAGATGAGTGAATCAAACGGTGTTGTTGTTACTAAAAACGTGGATAAAGAAGCTTTAAAAGTAAAGTTTAAAGAGAAAATTTCTAATTTGAATAAAAATAAGTGTTCATTTCACATAAAAAACAAACAGTTGTATGAGCAGATTATCAGTGAGGTAGAATCCGCTAAAGTAGCTGAAAAGAAAACGTCTTTGCAGTATCGCCGTCTCAAACGCTACGACGTTGTTTGTTTTGGGGACGAAAAAAAATTGATTAAGCCATTGTCAGATACAAAAAATATACAATACTACGTTACGGATGACGAGTTCCAAATAGACTTCCAAATATACGAAGATAAGACACTTCATACCTATATCGGAGTTTGACTCGTCAAACCCCGATTTAATAAAATTGTGTTTTGACGTTTGCCTGACCAAATTAGTCTCTCCCAGGTTTGACGAAAATTGTTTAGTCAAAGGCCGAAAATTTACATTTGTTTGGGCTTTGACTAAGTCATTCAGTCTGACCTGAGGATTGACCAGTCCAACCTAGGAGCGCCGGAGCTTCGGAGTTTGCCTATAACATACATACATAACTCGTGTCTTTGGCTTGTTTGTTGAGAATATAAGTTCCATTTTAGAATGCATTTTAAATCTCTCTACACCAGAGTAGATAAATCTGCTATGGAACATGTTTGAGATTTTTTTTGGGGATCTGTGAGCAGAATGCAGTGATATTTTTTCATTCTTTCACCGGTGCTTGTAAAGCAATAGGGGTAGACAGGGGTAGACGACAAAAACTGTCACTTAGATTATCAAAAAATGTTTGACCCTTATTTTTGCTTTTGTTACGTAAACCAAAATTGACGAAGATACGAGTCTTTAAAATTCTCAATACGCGTCACGTATAATTTTTTGTGCGGTCTGACGTCACGCCTCGTGAGTTTTGATGCGTGTTATCTTTGTCAATATTCATTGATTTACAAAAACAAAGAATACGTGTCCATTATTTTCCAATACTCTAACTGACGTACTAAATAGATTTGCAATTATTGTTTGATACTGGCGTCATGCCTATTGGGTGAACTTGGGCACATTTTAACATCTGCAGGCAAAGTTGGACGGTAGCCATTTCTACCTCCTTCTTTGATGGCTATCAGAGGGTCTAAAGGGAATAACACACATATCAACTTGGAAAGCGATAGTGAGCCGAGCTTGTCCCTAGGCGAGGCGATTACGATACGATTCCGATTAGTGTGCATTGCAGTAGGAAGTTTCATACAAAGAAATCTGAATGGATCGAGTTGATACGGTGAAGATCCCTTTTCGAGTTGATATTACTGATTAAAAGCGTTTGATAATCCTACAACGATTTTCAGTAGTATTGCAGTCCTTGTTAAAGTCCATCTTTGTTTTTAGAATGAAAATTAATTTCACCAAAAATCTTTAAAAAACTCGCAGATTTGTATCCGACCTTGACCTTCCGTTGACCTAACAATACAAAATACGTGTTTTTCGGCCCCAATAATGATTAGGGGTCACAAATCAATGTAATTTCCGGATTGGCCTTAATCCAATTAGATCAGACCGGATTTATGCCTGATTCCATAAATTGAAAAAAGTATGGATGCGCATGCGAGTCGCACGGGACTGGTCAATGTGGCGACACTTGGGGGTGGCCTATGCCCAGCAGTGGACGTCTGAAAAAAGGTCGCGCGCACCGCGGTGGCGAGCGGACGTGCCTACGGAGCGAGCGCTCAGTGGAGGCGACTCACGCGCACGACCGATAAGCCACCGTCATTTATAAATGTGTGGAACAAAATATTCCACACCGACGCGAGTTATAAAGTGATTTTTTTATAGTAAATTGTTGACTGTGAATACCCCGGGGGTCTCGTAACCCCCGGAAATCGTTAGAAATAGTGTAATAATTCGTTTAAGTGAGATTATAGAATCAAAAGCAGTGTAAAATGTTTTCGGAGAACAATAATATAACTTTGGTAAATAACAGAGATATGGACACGGACCCGAATAATTCGGGATCAGACAGCGAAATAGTGAAGGACAAAGTGAAATCAGTAAAATTAGATTTATCTGAATTTAATAAAAACATAGTGCAGTGCTGGGAATGTGAAGGTACCTTCCAGATGGATATTCCCTTGTGGGGTATAAATCAAATGAACACTAAGAAGATTCAGTGCAAAGTATGTATGAAATCCTTTCTTATGAAGGCTGCGCTTAAAGCAGAACCAAAATATGATAACGGCACACTAACAATTGAGTCGTCTGTAACAATTTATACGGCAGGACTAGCGACCGGTGTAAAAAACATCCGCCCATGTATCAGCTGTAAAATAAAGAAGGAATTGACTATCATACCCATCGATACCTTCACATCAGAGGAGTGGTTCATCTGTAAGTGCGGCAAAAACCAGTGTGCACTCATTGAATTTGTTTCACAAAGCGAGCAACTGCCTTTGGCTGCCACAAGATCAAGGAAAAAGAATAAGCGTGGAAGCAAAGCGATTAAAAACATCGAAGCCTCTAAGACGCCTCTTGCCCAGAGAACCTATGGGAATGTGGGCCAGCAACTCTCACAAGCGCCGCTGCAGGTGCACGGAGTGAGGTCAGAAATGAGTGTCGGCGCTCCAGACCCGAGCTCCAGTACTCGAGCGATCGTAGACAAAGTACAGACTACGTTAGACGCGTGGAAAATTCCTCGATCCACACCTAAACTACAAAAACCAGTGAGTGACAACAACCGCACTGCGCAAGTTAATCAAGCAACGTTTCAACGGGTAACTAGAGGAGCGAAAAGACAGCGTACAGGCGCATCCAGCTATACGACACCGACACAGAAAAACACCCATATCCCTAATATAATCATCAGGGATGAAAATGCAATAAAAAATCAAGACACACTGAAGAAAATCAGAGAATCAGTAGCAAAGAACAGCTCAACGCTCAACGTTACGAAAGGCCAAATAAAAATTAGCCCGGATAACGCGACAGCGCGCACGAACTTACTCACTACGATTGAAGCTTGTGGAATAACCAGAGTGATTGCACCAAAACCGAAGGCAGACCGACAACCAGCGACCAAGATTGTGCTCAAAAATTAAACTTATGGAGAATCCACCGACACCGTTGCTAACGAGATAGCTGACTGCATCGGCATTAAACCAACAGCAATCAAGCCACTAGGAAGAGCAGGGAAAACACACCTACTCATTTTTGATGGCAAACACAAATCGAGAGATCTCTTGCAGAACTTCAAAGCCTCGGAAAGAAAATTCTTCTGCGCACCCTCTATCAAGGTTGAGCCATTCAGAGAAAACCCGAAGTACATTGTACAGTGCAAGAAATGCTATGCATTCGATCACTCGAAGCAATCGTGCTATGGCAAACAAGAGGAACCACAAATAGTTATTACCACACTAGAGGGTACCACGACAAAAGTCTGCAGAAATTGCAAAGGAGAAGACCACGGCGCGAACAACGCCAAATGCCCTGTGTTTAAAAACATGATAGTTAGGCAAATGGAACAAGTACAGGCTAAGCAAACAAAGAAAGAGGAGAGAATTAAACGTTCAGTGGTAAGACTGGGTGTTAAATACGCAGATGTTACAAATACAAGGCAATTCCCAACTCTGCCACAAAAGGAAACAGCACAACCACAAACAAAAACAGAACAAGTACCACCGACAATAGGCGATCTCACACTAGAGGGCCTCTTTCAGATGCAGACACAAATGCAACAGACACTGATGATGCTGATGGATACTATAAATAGGATACACTCACATCTCAATGGCTAACCACCAAAGTAAGAAAATACAGAACCTCAAAATCTTACACTTGAACACCCAAGGAGTAAGAAACAAATTCAAAGAAATAAAAGCATTAGTCGAGAAATACAGACCGGCGATAATTATATTGAACGAGTGCAAGATCGACTTTGAGACACAAAAATATGATATAAAGGGGTATGATAAACTCACCCACACATTGGAAAAACACTTAGCCTCTGCCATGTATGTACAGAAGGGACTAAGGTGGGCTGAAACGGAAGTCACCCCAGGCTGGCACGATGAAAACAAGAAGATAGAAGGCGTAGGCATTAAACTTTTTACTAACCACGCAAGTGGAGAATATGTTATGATTAAAGGAATATATATCCAAATTCCAAATCAACATCATGCTAGAGAAGAACTGGAGGAGACCTTAGCCGACGAGCCATCAATCATCATCGGCGACATGAACTTACGCATGCAAACCCTCGGCCACAGCAGGAACTCCGGCCTCGGCAACATTGTTAAAAAAGCAACGAGAGACGGAATCTGCTCCTTGAAACATGCCGAAGCACCGTCTAGACCTTTCAGCCAAGGTAACACCATCCTAGACCTAGCTATAATAACACACCAACAACTAGAAGCGCAAGCCAAACAGGTCGAGAATGTCGGTTCGGATCACCTCCCGTGGTTGCTAACGGTGAAGATTGAACACAATATAGAGGAGCAGCTATCCCGTAACACAAAGAAAATCTATGAGGACGAGAACCTGAGAGCAGCATACCAACAGACAATGTGGGAAGGTTTCTGCGACCTGAACAAAGAAATCACAACAGAAGACGATTGCGAGAAGTATGTCGAAACAATGGAAAAGGCGATTGTCGCAGCCCTCGACACTCACGCACCCCTGAAAAATTCAACAAGGCAGGAACGACTACCAAAGGAAATAAACGATAAGATAGACTTTCGAAACAAATTAAAACAAATTGTATGGCAAGCGAGACACTGCAGCCCCAGATTCCAACACGAAACACGCTTTATTTACAACCACGCTAAGAGAGAAGCTGAAAAACTCCTGAAAGAATACTCCGAAAAGGGCTGGCTTGACCAACTCCAAGATCCACGGGACAATAGGTCACAAATGTGGCGCATCCAACGAAACATGAAGAAACCTATCATTAAACTACCAAACATCACAGGATGCAGTACGGAAATAGAAACGATCGAAAAGCTGACCGATACAGCCATAGTTAAGGAGGCCAATATAGCGAAAAACGATGAGGGGACTGAAAAGACGACACCATTCCAACCGTTCGACCTAACGTCACAAAAAGAAGTGCAACTTGCACTGAACAGATTCAAAAGCAAAAAGGCCCCAGGGCCAGACGGAATAAAAGCAGACGCCCTCAAACTTGGGGGAGAAGTCTTCACTGAGGCATTTGTGCCTCTTGCTAACTTTGTATTGTCTACAGGTTACTTCCCTAAGCGATGGAAAACCGGCGTGTGTATATTCCTGCACAAGTCCGGCAAAGATCACCGACAGGCATCATCATACCGCCCGATCACACTGCTCAACATCATGGGCAAGCTGTGCGAGCGACTGATCCTGAGAAGACTCACCACTACGGTCAACCGACTGCAACCGACGTTCCAGCACGGCTTCACAAGGGCAAGAGGCACAGCAACCCAGATTTTACGTACCGGAAAAATAATCACTGATGCACTAGCCGCGGAAGACTGCGTCTCTATGATATCTACGGACCTATCGAAGGCCTTCGACTCGATCAACCACAAGGGTCTAATCAAGAAACTTCAGAATCAAGACGTTGCCAACAACATCATTAAAATAATTGAGAACTACCTCGAAGGCAGAAACTTGAGAGGAAGATTCAGAACTACCATAACCAAAGACAAACCGATACCTCACGGCGTGCCCCAAGGCTCGATTCTGGGACCGATAATCTTCAACCTATACGTCCATGACATCTGGGACATACGAGACCACATCAGAGGTCTAAAACTCTCACAGTACGCGGATGATCTCTGTATACTCAACAGAGCCACGAACCCAGAACACGCGACGATGCGCGCTGAATGGGCAGCGGAAGCCATCGTTGACTACTACACAAGATGGGGGTTAAAGTGCAACATAGAGAAAACAATGCATCATGTTCTCGAAAAAGAAAAAATATCGACCAACGGTGAAACTGAAACAACAAACGTTGCACTATCAAAATCAGATTAGATATCTCGGTGTCATCTTCGACAAACAGATGAAGATGAACCAGCACACTGAAAGGGTCGTCAAAAGGCTGAAACAAGTCAGAGGAGCCCTCGGTCCAATAATAGGATACAATGCGAAGACCGAACTAGACACAAAAGTGGCCATCATTCAGGCCTGCATTCTACCACTAATGGATTACGGAGTGGTGCAACTACTCTCAAGGTATAGCGCAACGAACCTAACTAAAATCGAACGCCAATACAGACTGGCATTGAAAAATGCCGCGCAACTACCGAAACGAACACCCACGGAAATAATCTGGGAGATGGCTGACATAGAAGCCTGGCACCTACGCGCTGAGGATCTCAATACCAAAATGTTGGAAAACATTGCAAAATTAGATATAGAAGACCTTGAGTCTCCTGGGGATGCCTACCGGGCGCGCGGCGAGTTTAACCCCCTCAGGGTTAATCACAGAATGGGCGATATACAGTATGACTGTAATAAAAAAGGAAACAGGCGGTGGCCTACCGATCAAACGAAGGCCCCGCGTCCCCTTAAAATAAAATAAAATGATAAATTATAGTAAATAATAATGTAATAATAATACGTAATACGTAATAATAATATGTAATAATAATATGTAATAATAATATATAATAGGTAATAATAATATTTTGTTTTATGAAATATTTATTTAATTTATAACAATAAATGATAATGTGCACAAAAATAAGTAAAGGAAATATAAATGTTATATAATAATGTGATAATAAATATAATAATACGTAATAATGTATAAATAATATAATGATTGTTTAAAGAAATATTAAAAATCAATACAAAATGTACTTTGGCAAATAAATCAACGCGAAATAATAATGTAAATACTGAAATACACAACACAACTAACCAAATAAAACACGTAATATGTTTGTATAGCCTAACAAATTACGAATAATAGAACACAGCAAACAGAGATCCACTAGGACATAAGTTAGCTGATTCACCTCTGCACGGCCCACCGGTCACAGAGACATATTTTGTAAGACAAAAAGTAGGCAAATAAATGATATTCTATTCTATTCTATTCTATTCTATTCAGTGGACGTCTTTCGGCTGAAATGATGGTGATGTTCAGATTGTTTGCTAGTTTTGAGAGGATCACTGACCGGACTCCATCAAAGCGAGCGGAGAGGAGACGTGCGGAAATCGACCAATCACATTGGTATGATTCTACACCGCCTCACATCTTCTTTGCAATCCTGATGGAAAACCCACACTTTTCGTGAACCAACTCAGGACCTCTTGCATGAAAGTTAAAAGTTGCGCTTGCAGCCAGTAGATCAACGAGGGATTGTAGCAAAGTACTCTTACTAAACGGTGTGACAAACCTCTTCACGAAGCCAAAAGAAGAGTTTGTTCTCCCCGACATTGCAATATTTTTTTTGTTCTTCACCATACCTGGGAACCTTCTACGGAGTTACGGAGATATTGGGGGTCTAAGTTCCAACTTTTTGGCAAGCTTTTTTTTAACACAAGTTTATATTGTGAGATTTTTAACTTTGAACACCTCTAAGACCCCTGTACTATTCAATCCATCCAGCAGCACAATGTTTTATCTACCACAAGTCATAATTTTTCACCCCAAAGAAAGGCGTTTCCCAGCAATAATTTTTGCGTAATAAACTTAAAGCTCGTGTTAACGATGGTCAGAAATTTAATTGGTTTAGTGTTCCATACCCCACACTGTTTTAACCCCACTCGCAACTACCTTTTATAATCTTTTTACCCCATATACAAGAATATACCCATACCTCCCATCTTTCTTGTAAGCGTGTTGAAAGCTTCGTGATTATTATTCAGAATCACGGAACGCGGCCGCGCTGTTGCGTATTAGACACGTTTTGATACGCTGCGTACTGGCGTAGGTACTGGCGTATACTGTCGCATCGTGGCGCGTATTATGTAAAGATGAAGGGTTAAGAATAATAACGGAAGTAAATGTTTTGAAGGGAAGTCTGAAGGCTGTTTGTTGGTTTTTCTGCTTGAGAACAGGACTTGGTATAGTGTTTTTTATAGGAGCTCCCTCACCGGGAGCATTTACAGATTTGAGCATTGCATGAGAGAGTGGTTACCGACGTAGCCCGAAGAATTGCCAAACTTAAGTGGTAGTGGGCAGGGCACATTGCTTGCAGAACGTATGGCTGAAGGGACTGAAAAGTGCTGGAGTGGCGACCGCAAACCGGAAGACGTTGCTTTGGAAGACCTCCTATTAAGTGGACTGATGACCTGATGAAGGTTGCGGGAATCCGTTGGATGTGAGTGGCACGGGACCGGTCAATGTGGCGACACTTGGGGGAGGCCAATATCCAGCAGTGGACGTCTTGCGGCTGAAATGATGATGATGATGATGACACAGTGCGAAGTGAAATGCGCAACCTGCAACGATACTATTTGACTATCAATCACTTGTTTCTTCTCCTCCACTATTCTTTTGCGCTTAATTTCGTTGCGGGATCCAAGACAGTTAAATTCTTTCACAGAGACTTCTTCGAGCATCATTGTCTCGGCACTTTTCTGGTGGTCATCACTGTTGATTCTGGCTTTCAGAAGTTACAGTATTTTGAGAATAGTGCGACGGCGTTGCCCCGAATATAAAACTTATTCATGAATAAAATCTAATTTTGGATTGTGACATTACAAGCGAATGCTACCGGTGAGCAGAAGTCTACTTTCAAAATTGAATCGTTGATTGTCACATTATAGGTGAATGTAACCATGTTTATAACCCTCAAGTTATAGGCAAAGGTACCCTATTTTAAATCCACATTTCGCTAACTGTATACAAATCTCATGCTATAGAATCGTGCCTTTTGTCATCATCATCATGCTCAGTCTGACGTCACCCACTGCGGGGTATAGGCCTCTCTTTACTTGTGTCAAGCTCCACGTTCTTGTGCCAGTCACATCCAGGTTATTCCCGCAATGGTAAGACATTCCAACCAACCACACATCATCATTTGCCTAGCCTTTTATTTATTTAAAATTCATGTACAATAGTGGTACATAGGCGGATTTAATGCCACAAGGCATTCTCCACCAGTCAACCATTGGGTCATGGGTCAACTAAGACAGCATTGTGATAGAGTACAACAAAAACAAAAATAAACATACCATTTTTCAAGAATAAAATATGACACATAAATGGGTACCTACATAATTATACATACATAAACATATAAAATAAACTAATATATATTAAAATACATACAAATAGTCCGAAATACGAGAAACCTTATAGGTAATAATGATTACGACTCTAAGAAAAGGTAGTTGGTAAAAAATTTTGACCTACTGTAACCTTTTCGCAAATACGTTGGGGTCGGCTTCCAGTCTAACCGGATGCAGCTGAATACCAGTATTTTACATGGAGCGACTGCCTATCTGACCTCCACAACCCAGTTAGTATTGGGTAATATAACCTTGGTAACACTGGTTGTCAAATTTTTTGGGCCAAAGATCTACTTTTATGATGACTGTCAAAGATCTACTTTTATCGGTATGTAATAGGTGGTTACCCATCCATAGACCAACCTAGGCAAGCACGGTTTAACCTAAAGATTGACCCGAACGGCTGTTGTTATTCACATCAACAACTAACAAGTCATAAATCCAGACTTCTGCCTGTTAATGAGAGATAACCTTTGTAATTAATTATTTAGATTAATCTCAAAATAACATAACAAATAGTTTTATTTGAAAGGATTAAATTATGTTATGAAAGTTATTTGTTTATGCAAAGTATGTCTTTGTCCTTGTCTGCCATTGTGATCCCGCAGCTAAGTTGAAATTATTCTAAACACAGAGTTTCAATTACTTTCAGATTATAAGTAACAGTATTTAAAATACCTTTATTATGAAGATAATCCTCTGCAATTTTAATTCTTGTGTATAATAAATCTTGTTAAAAACCTCCTAACGAAGCCGGAAGGCACTATTGTTCTCCCCGTTACTGCGGTCATTTTTTTGTTCTACACCATACCTAGGAACCTTCTAGTTACGGAGATATCAAAGGTAAAATTTCCAACTTTTTGACAAGTTTTGTTTTTTTTTTCATGTTTTTTTGTAAGATTTTTTACTTTAAACACCTCCACGACTCCCGTACTATTCAATCCATCCACCATTATAATATATAATTATTGTAATATTTGAGTGCGTTACATCGAGTTCTACCACGAAACCTAATTTTTCACGCCAAAAAAAAGGGTTTCCCAGCAATAATTTTTGCGTAAAGTTACTTAGTTTGATGTACAGAATGCTTGGTTGACGGCTTTGTGATGAGGTTGTTTACACCCTGTATAACCCCAGGTATACCTATAAGGTCCATGTTCACCGAAAAGATGACGGTCTGATCATCTAAAAACGGCTGTTTCAAACACATTTTTGTATGGGAACATGTCACAGTGACAGCTGTTTTTGGATAATCAGACCGTTATCTCTTGGGTGAACATAGACCTAAGTCTTCAAGGTTAAACCAAGTTTGCCAAGGTCGATCCGTGTATGGGTGACCATAATGCATACTAAAATTTCTTCGTGCCTCGGAAAGCACTTTAAGCTGTTGGTATCTGCTGACATTTGTAAATGTTTAACAGTCGTCACAGGTATTCAGTGGCCCGAAAATGCGACAATCAGTCTTACCTAGTGATTACGTATTACCCAGTACTAACTGGGTTGTGGAGGTTAGATACCTAGGTGGTTACTCCATTTAAAATATTGGTATTCAGCTGCGTCCGGCTTGACTGGAAGCCGACCCCAATATAGTTGGGAAAGGAGATCTACCTTTGCTTTTATATAATACTAGCTGACCCATGCAACTTCGTCTGCGAGTGAGGGTTAGTTTTTTTTTTAATAAAAAGTATCCTATGTTACTTTTAATACCTCCAAGAATATGTATACACAGTTTCATGATGATCGGTTGAGTAATTTTCGCGTGAAAGCGTTACAAACAAACTTACATTCACATTTATAATATTAGTAGGGATTTTACATATTTTTTGCTATACCGCATTTTCGTCACTATTAAAAAGCATATTCCTTTTGAGCTTCGCTCAATTTTGCCTTTAAATTCTTTCACAAACCTTTTTTTTGCCACAAAAATGTTAACTTCGGATTTTTTTCCCTTCTTTTTTTCTTTTGGTTGCGTAGATAATAAAATAACTTTATCTTTGGGAAGGAATTAAAAACTAGATTCCGACGAAGTTGAGTTCTTTGAAAAGAAAAGTACCTAATGTAAACCCCATTTGGTACTATTCTGTGTTGTGTTTTTATGCTTAACGTAATAACGTAACTCTCAAAATCCATACTTGTCATAATATATCTAGCGCAAACTGCTCTTGTAAAAATATTGAAAAAGTGACTCATATAAGATACCTAGGTATAATTGTTGATCAGAGGTTGTCTTGGCATACTCATGTAGATATGGTCATGGCCCGTGTTAGAAAACTTATCTGGATGTTTAAGAAACTACGACATGTTACAACTAAAAAAATGTTAACTGAAATCTATGTCGCTCTGGCTCAGTCAATTCTTACATACTGCATACCCGTGTGGGGCGGTGCAACGAAAACGAAGTTTCTTGAGCTAGAGCGAGCACAGAGATCTCTCATCAAGGTCATGTACACTAAACCGTTCAGATTTCCAACTAATGAGTTATACTCTCTGAGCGGCATTCTCTCAGTCAGAAAATTGTACGTACTACATGATGTCTTAAAATTACACAAAGTCCTACCCTACGACCCTCACCATCAGGAAAGAAGACGAAAATACATTGTGGCACCAACAAAATTCGTTAAAACTGTGTATGCCAAAAGACAATGTAACGCAAACTCTGCTGCTTTGTATAATAAGATAAATAAAATTATTAACATCTATCCCATGCGTACCAAAGATTGCAAAAAGACAATAGTTCAATGGCTAAAACTAAAGTCCTATGATGATATTGAATTATTGCTGCAAGCACCGTGATCAAAGAGAGGCAAACATACACACATACGCACACATACACACATACACGCACGCACACACACTTACACACACACACTTACACACACACTCAAAGGCACATACACTCTCACACACACATACTCACTTAAACTGTTTTGAAAATATCTTTAAGTTTATTTTTCTTTGTTGCTTAGTTTTCGATCTTAGTAGTAATTTATTTTGTCATTTTATTTTTATTTATTTTTTTTGTTTTGAATTCTGTTTTATTTTTGTACACTACTTTTACCATTACAAAATTTGTCATTGAAGAGCGGGATCTCCTAGCACAGGTATATCTTTTACTTAAAAGGAGGTCTCCATGTAAGATTTACTGTAAAAGTTGTACAAGTTTCTGCAATAAACCTTCTAGCTTTTAGGCTTATTCGTCAACTGGTGACTGTGAACCTCTTGAGTGCTCGCGAGTTGGCACCTACCTTTTTTTTGCTGTCGTCAACTTGCACATACTTGTAAATCTGATGTATACTACTTATTAAATGTATAAGTAATCTAATAATATCTTTAAACGAGCAAAGCTTGTTTTTCTAATTTTTTAGATAATGGTTTAAATCCGTTTTCATTTGACTGTACTTTATAACGTGCGTGTTCTTTGACGACAAAAAAAAATAAATTAAAATTGGAAGGTGCCAACTCGAGAGCACTCGCGAGATTAAAAGTCGCCAGTTGATGAATAAGCCAGCTTTTACCAGCGACTTCGCTCCCGTTATATCATCTCACGGAAACGTCATATTTTTATTTTTAAATTAGCCTTTGACACTCGGCAGGGCACATTGCTCGCAGAACGGATGGCCAATGGGGCCGAAAATTCCTGGAGTGGCGAAAACCGGATGACGTTGCGTTGCAAGGCTTTCCACTAAGTGGACCGATGAAGGAATCCGCTGGATGCGAGTCGCTCGGGACCGGTCAATGTGGTAACACTTGGGGGAGACCTATGTCCAGCAGTGGACGTCTTTCAGCTGAAATGATGATGATGATGACACTCGGGAATAAACCTGTACGAATTCTTAACGTTTTGACGTAGATATTGATAAAACAACGTCCTGTAGTAGATATATGTTTCAAATAGCATGTTAAACTACTCATTTGTCACACAAATATTTACGACTATTTGTTGTCCGAGTAAAATTATTGTAACAATACTAGCTGTTGCCCGGGACTTCGTTCGAGGGGTAATTTTGATGTGTTTGTGTGAGACTAAAAATTATCCTACGACCTATTCTCAGATCAACCAAATATCAAAAAAAAAACATTAAAATTGGTCTAGCTGTTTCGGAGGGGTTCTATAACAAACACTGTGACACGACATTTTTATATATTAGAGATTACTTCCCTATTTGAATCAGATATGGTTAATTTCATGGGTTTTATGTTTTAGCAGGAAACCCTCATCCTTTTTCTAAAATAGCCTAAGTTACTTCTAATATCAGCTTTCTGCCTGTAAAAGTCTCGCCGTTTCGGAGATTAGCGGAAATAAAAAGACAGACAAACACATTTTATGTTATACGTACTGTATGTAATATTTTGATAATTAAATATGCATTAAATAAAAAAGCTATTGTCATGTCATTTGGGGTATTGAGATCTAACGACTAATCTAGCCTTGAATTGTCGGTATACTTGAAATTGACCAATAATTGGGGTGCGGAGGTCAGGTGGTTGTTTCATGAAAATATTGATAATTAATGCGGGTATCTGACAACGATTGAAGGTCACTCAAACTCGGAAAATGGTTAGGCATATAAAAACCGACTCCAAAAAACACAAAAAAGTGAAAAATAACTTTTGTTTCAGAAGTTTGATTGATTTACTTAGTTTTTTGTCACCGATTTCTGAAGCTAAAGAAATTTTTCACTTTTTTGTGTTTTTTGGAGTCGGTATTATTTTTTGCAAAAAAGTTTTTGTTTTTCACTTTTTAGTGGTTCACTTGTGCTTACCCCTTCACAGCTTAGTGGCGTGATGTTATGTTATGAACTGGTGTAAACAAAAGATAGACATGAGATTTCAGCAATCCCAGTCCATTTGCTATCATTTATTAAGGAGTTCCGTTGCCTATCTCCAAAGTTCTTCATCAGATCTTCACCAAATTGAAATGGGATAACTTTAAGAAAGTACTCTTCCAAAAACTACCCAAATCACATCAAAAGTACTTATAAATAAATAATATAGTAAATAATTGAAGAGTTCTCTCAATTTCTCCAGGATCCCATCATCAGATCCTGACTTGATGATTATGGGATCACCTAGGAAGTATACCTTTTCAAACAAAAACAGAATAATTCAAATCGCTCCAGCCATCTTCGAGTAATCGGGGAACATACATAAAAGAGAAAAAAAAAAGGTTCCGACGAATTGAGAACCTCCTCCTTTTTGAAGTTGGTTAAAAATAATTAAGCCCTTGAGGAGCTCGTGGCTCAATAATAACAGCCACTCGGGCCAACCTTTAGGTGCGCCGTGCTTGCCTAGTTTGGTCTGTGGGTGGGTGACCACCCTTACATACCGAGTTTCCTCCGTGCCTCGGAAAGCATGTTAAGCTGTTGGTCGCGGTTGTCATTTGTCCATCTTTGGCAGTCGTTATAGGTGATCAGTGGCCCAAAAAGTTTGACAACCAGTCTTACCAAGTGGTATCGTATTGCTTAGTATTAACTGGGTTGTGGAGGTCAGATAGGCAGTCGCTCCATGTAAAATACTGGTATTCAGCTGCATCCGGTTAGACTGGAAGCCGACCCCAACATAGTTGAGAAAAGTCTAGGCAGATGCTGATGAAAATCACACCTTTCAAGAACGGTCATAGGAAAATCATTTATAATTCGCAGGTTTTATACTCGTAGTTCTTGTCACATTTTAATAATAATAGATCGCGTCTGTACCAAAACGATCATAACGCGAACACAAATGTCAACCAGATCATCGTCTGCTTCAAGTTTAACCGTTTACTTGTTCGGCGACCCAAAACACAAAGCATTTTGTACCAGTCAACGTTTGGTTGATGCAGAGACAAACACCGTTCAACTATTATAAGTTAAATAAATCTCACCGCCCGACTTTTAAAAATTGTGACATGTAAGCTCAACTATTGCGTCCATGTGACAGATCGCTTTGGTTAGGATGTCCTAAGAAAAACGCATAAAACAGTCTCCTTAAATGAAAACAGGATCAAATACATTACTACAATTTATTAGACAGACCACCGCACTCCAGATTTATTATAAAGTCTTGACCGCAACTCGGAGCCTTTATTTATGCTGAAACCACATCAGGATAGCAACTGATGCTTTTGTTCGCTTAGATGTACTCACTGATTTGAGAAAGAAAATGTAGCTAGAACTGCTGTATATTTAAGTGTTTAATCTCGGACTGTGCTTTTGAACTGAAGAATTTATTGAAGCAGTCATCTATCTGTCTAGCCTATTTTTAACTATGTTGGAGGCGGCTTCCAGTTTAACGGGATAAAGCTGAATGTATATACATGGTGCGACTGCCTATCTGAAATTCACAACCCAGTTAGTCCTGAGTAATACGACACCCCTTGGACTGGTTGTCCGACTTTCGGTATACTGACTACCTGTAACGACTGTCAAAGATTTACAAATGACAGCTGGGACCAACCCACAAAGGAATCTCGACAGTTCAGGGTGACTATCATAACAAACCGACCCTGGCAAGCATGGTATTAAATTGATGATCAACCGAGCAGCTGTTATTATTTAACCAAATATTTCACTATGAATTTGGTTGCTAATATCTCTCTAACATAAATGCTCAGTCTCTATTTTGTGAGAGCAGATCATAATCCACCACCACACCTCTACCGTTTTGAGAGCAGTGGTAATGAAATTGATAACTCAAAAAAATTAAACTCTGTTTAAGTTGTAACCCATCACACTAAATCTCGCTGCACAATCTATGATTTAGTACTTCTTTGATTTAGCTCTTTAAAGTATCAAGTATTTTTTTAAGACTCAAAGGCTTGCATTTTACTGCAACTCACCTGATATGAAGTCATGATGCGGCCAAGGATGGCACACGCATGCCTAGAAGAAACTGATTATCTCGAACTTAGGACTTCATCACCATCATCTGCCTAGACTTTTCCCAAATATGTTGGGGTCGGCTTTCAGTCTAACTGGATGCAGCCGAATACCTGTTTTTAACATGGAGCGACTGCCTATCTGACCTCCACAACCCAGTTAGTACTGGGTAATTTAAATTACCATCAGTAATAAAAGGAGAACAAAGTTATGCCCGGTTCAAAAAGTTACTAAAAGCCCACACAATTCATACATACAAATAAGTTTAAAAAAAAAAAAGGTGAACTACATAAACAAAAAGCATATCTTGTAATTAATTAAACTAAACTAAAAAAAAAACTAAAAAAAAACTACTTTAAATAAATATTATATAAATCATGCATGTACCAAAATTTTATATATAAGACAACAAACCTGCTCACAACAGGCTAATCCATTAATGCCACATCCAGTAAAAATCTTACTACATCCGTGTTGTTTTGTTAAAGTTATGATCGAGTTTTGTTATTATTTATCTGTGTACCCACATAATCTGTGCGCTTTAGTATAAATTTTAATTTTAGTGTGTTTCTCAGTAAGTGAATTAACTATGTAATTCTTATGAGAAATAAAGTTATTCTTAAACCTTAATACGGTACTCCTTAGTAAGACTGGTTGTCTGACCTTTTGGGCCACTGACTACCTGTGATGACTGAAATATTTTGATTTCTATTGACGATGCCCCTTGATAAAAGTGGTTGTCAGACTTTGGAGCCACTGACTGCTTATAACTACTGTCAAAGATATACAAATGACAGCCGGGACCAACAGCTTAACGTGCTTTTCGAGGCACGGAGGATGGTCACCCATCCACAGACCAACCTAGGCAAGCACAACTTAACCTAAAAATGGACTCGAGTGGCTGTTACTATTTGCCACGAGCTTGGACAGACATCCAGATTATAATGATCAGAGAAGCCGCCATTGAATTCTATAACTAGCGGTTACTTAAGTAAACGATGGGCTTTTAAAGTACAATGTAAATTCGACACAAAAATAGTGTGTGTAAACTCGCCAAAGCTGTCTATGTTTAACCAAGCCCTGATAAATTCGAGTATCAGCGTATTCCAAATTCGAATAAAAACTGCTTGTTTATTTAACACAAAATTTGACTCCAGTAACAAACTACGTTTTGACCGAAAAGCGCAGTTGCTCGAAAAATATCAAACCATTCCCGTAAAAAATAAAACCGACTTCAGAGAAAACAAAAGTCAGTGACCTTTGTTTGATTGATTTAGTATTTTTGTCACCGACTTCTGAAGCGTTTTTTCGGAAGTTATTTTCACTTTTTGTTTTCTCTGAAGTCGGTTTTATTTTTGTAAAAAAGTTTTTTATTTTTTCTTTTTAGTGGTTCACATGTGCTTACCCCTTCACAGCGTACCGGCGTGATTTTCGGTTATGAATGGTGTGGTGTGGTGTAAACAATAGACAGATATGAGATTTCCGCAATCCCAGTATATTTGCTATCATTAATTGAGGAGTTCCGTTGCCTATCTCTGAAGTTCTTCATCAGATCTTCATCAAATTGAAATGGGATCACTTCGAGAAAGGACACTTCCTAAAACTAACCAAATGTGTGCCTATAAAATGTGAAGAGTTCTCTCTATTTCTCCTGGATTCCATCATCAGATCCGGATTTGATGATTATGGGACAACCTGAGAAGTATACCCGTTCAAACTATTAAAAAAAAAAAACAAAATCAGTCCCGCCATCTTCGAGTAATCGGGGAACATTGAATTGAGAACCTCCTTATTTTTGAAGACAGTTAATAACGACGTTATGGTAGGTGACTCAAATATCTGGATAGCCTAAATAAGATTCGGCCGAGTATCGTTAATTTGCTCTTAAGAATTTAAGAGTTCCGTTCCTTTGTCATGGATCCCATAATCAGAAGTAATCAGAACCTAACCAAATTCTCGTCAATATACCCTTGGAGTACATCCTTTCCAATAAAATAAAATAAAAAACAATACATGTCACGGTAATAGGGCTTATCCCCAATAAATGGAACTTAACTCACCTAACAGTCGAAATCTGGGTGTATTATACACTTCTGACTACCCCCTCAAAGCATACAGGTGTGATGTTACGTCGTGATATTATTGTTTAAACAATAAACAACCAACCGTTTTCAGCAATAACTGCAGCTTTGCCGTGTATTTTTGAAGAGTTCCATTTATATCTCCGAAGATCAGCATCAGATCTTCTGCAAATTAAAATGGGGCCACACGAGAAGTACCAGCTTTCAAATAAAAAAAGAACCATCAAAATCGGTTCACCAAGTCGAAAGTTCTGAGATAACAAACACTGTCGAAATCTGGGTGTTTTGTACACATCTGGGCACCCCCTCAGAGTATACAGGCGTGATGTTACGTCATGATATGGTATAAACAATGAACCTACATGCGATTGCAGCAATCACTGCAGATTTGCTGTGTATTTTTGAAGAGTTCCATTGTATATCTCCGAAGATCAGCATCAAGTCTTCAGCAAATTAAAATGGGACCACACGGGAAGCACCAGCTTTCAAACAAAAAAAGAACCATCAAAATCGGTTCACCCAGTCGAAAGTTCTGAGGTAACAAACACAAAAAAAAAAAATACAAACGAATTTAGAACCTCCTCTTTTTGGAAGTCGGTTGAAAACCAACTAAACTAAAAAAATATACTAAAATTGTTACTACAAGAGCCTTCAACGGTCCATAAATAATCCCATGAGAGTTCCGCACATTTTTCGTGCGTCCAATTTCCGTCGTTCAATTTGGCTAGCTGAAAGTCTCTATCAGAACGTGGTAAGGTCCATAATTCTTTGCGCTCAGTATCAATATTGTAACCAATGGATTCAGTGATCGGGTTATGTTATATTGCATTGGCAATTTCTTGTGTGGAGAAAACTCGGGTCGTCAAGTTTTCGCAGTAAAGGTTTGGGTTATATGTTATGGGTAGGATTTCTTTGGGAATTCGCGATTGGAATAAATCTCGTTTTGAGACCAAGTGGATGAAAGGGGTAAAAAGGTAGGTAAGACTATGATGTTACTAAGACCAAACATGGCCATTAAATTGTTTAAAAAAGACATTGATATGAGTTTTCATAAAACCAGAGTTATACATAATACATAACTTAAGTTGAAAGCGTCAGGGTGTCATAAAAGTCATAAAAGTCAAAGAAGGACTTTGACCGTGAAAAATTCGTTCATCGACTCTTATAAACTTGGAGGGTATTATTGTATTGATGATTTTGATGATTATAATTCTGTAACATAATACGTCTTACAGCCGCGACCGATATGTTTATCAACATACAACTTAGCACTACCCTGCAAATTGCAAAAAAACGTAAGAAAATTTGAATTTCGCGAGCTACATTGGAGCATCCCTCTTAACATCAAGCCCTAAAGGCCTAGATGGAATTTAACCTAATAGCACAGTATAAATATGGACTAATAGTACGCCCACATTTCGCAGTTATGTTTTAGTCCCAATATTTGGTTAATTAACCAAGGAAGTTAGTTTCAGATTGTCTCGGTCTATACGTACTGTATTCATATTCATTTATTTTGCATTCCATATTGTATAAACAGAGTGTTACAGAGGGCTTCAAGCTAGGTACATAAATATGGACACTGCAAGGGCAGTTTTTTTTTTTTTTTTTGTCGTCTACCATGTCTACGGTTGCATAGGTTTCCTTAATTGCTTGTATCTCACTACGAAGTAGCATAATGCCCTTCAACAACTTCGTAACATTTATATGATCAAAGATATCGGAGGCAAATTTTTTAAGTCGTGCTACGAAGGTGGGAATCACATCCTTCAAGAGACAGATAATGTTATCTAAGTCTCTTTGCATTTTGCCATCTCGCCTTCTCGAATTTTTCCTCTGAGAAGTCGTAACAGATTCAAAAAACGAAGTTTTCGCCTCGTCGATATCTGGTTTCGAGAAGGCTGACAGGCACACACGAACTATAGACTCGTTATCCATCACATCATGTTTATTTTGGATGAACGCTAGTGCTTCACACATCACTATATTGCAATTAGAACACTTCAACTTATTAACCGCCATTGTGTATGTCTATATAGGATTCACGCGCACGTCAGCGTTATGCGAGGGAGACTGACTATTGCCTATACGTCATAGTGGGCGTCATATGTGGACTATTGCCACCAACTGGGCTTTCTGAAAACTTACTTACTGAGAAATAATGCCTGATGGCAAAAATCCAATAAGTAGATTGATTCAAGATGGCAAGACTGTATTAACTTAACTTTCAAAATAAGCGTGCTTAACTGAAACTCTTTTTTACACTTTGCTGGTATGATATCTATATATAATAAAATCGTTGAGACCAAAAAATCTGTACATTGAAGATTAAAAAAAAAAACCGATCAGGGTGACTTAAAATAAGTAACTGAACATTATTAAAACCATTTTTAAAATTTTTGTTTGTTTGTTTGTTTGAACGCGCATCACGTAAAAAGTGCTAGACGGATTTTGATGAAAACTTCACTATTCTATTTAAATAATTTCAGAATAACACACAGCTACAGAAATTATGGAAAATTTTGGAAAAAGGGGGTGAAAAGGGGGTAAAGTTTGTATGAAAAAAAAAATTTAGATTGTTCTAGATTCATAAAACTCAGAGTCAATACTTATTATTAAAAATAAAGAAATCTCATCTAGAGACGTAAAAAAGAGGGTTTTGTGTTTAAAATTAACTAACTTCATATACCTATAGAATAAAATCCAATGAAGTGTAAACCTTTAAAAGTTGTTGTAAATACTTCAAATCTAATACAGGTAAATATAATTTCTCAATTTTTTTGAAATTTGATTTTTGAAGTGAATACGCCCAAAATAGCGGAACTCAAGAAAATCGGCTTTCCTCGGTATAAGTAGTTGGTAATACAGGATGGAAACGGTAAACGGGGAAGTAAGGGGAGCTGCAGCTACACGAAAATGGTCTTAGAAAACAACCCGTATTTTTTTCGAGAAATGGTGTTCACAGATTTAATAAAAAAGTAAAGAACAGTTAGCAAGAAAATTGCCATTTTTCATAAAACAATTTTTTTGATGCCAATCGATCTTCTTTCCGACACTGATCAAAAAGTTCTTCCAGACCAACCCAGGTTAGAGTACTCAAAAAGTCACTGCAGCTACATGAAAATGGTCTTAGAAAACCATCCGAAATTTTTCGTGAAATTTTGATCCCCATTCACAGATTAAAAAAAAACGTACGGGTAGCAAGAAAATTGCTATTTTACACAACATTTTTTTGATGCCAATCGATCCTGTTTCTTATACTCAACGGTTTAGCTCCCTTTACCGTTTCCACCCTGTACGATAACCGTTTCCACCCTGTTTATTACATATTACAAATAAAATAATACAACGAACTACTGGTCCAATCTATTTCAAATTTTTAACAGAATTGATGGAAGACGTGTTTAATTGAAATTGAATTGATGAAAAAAGGGGTAGAAAGTTATTTTGGCGGTGATTTGTTTCAAATTTGATATCAACACTCCTTAGGTCCATGTTCACCGAAGAGATAACGGTCTGATTTTCTAAAAACCGCTGTCCCTGTGACATGCTTCCATACAAAAATGTGTTTTAAACAGCTGTTTTTAGATAATCAGACCGTCATGTTTTTGGTGAACATGGACCTTAGTGCTTTTGATTTAAACTACATGTTATTTTAATAAATGTTTGAAAACTCAATCCTATTTTATTCAAAAAAGGTTGGACTCACATAAAAACTTGGTGCTAATACTCTTTAAAATTGGAATGTCCCGATAGTCACCGTTTTGAAGGTTTTTAAGATTTAAAGAGGTTGTGCACTTTAGGACACGGCCTCATAGGCACGTAGAGTTCGAAATTTGAAATGGCTTATAGTTGTAAGAGGTCGGCAACAGTTTACAGCAGCTAAATCGTGTCGCGGCTCATTTCATACACGTTGATGAGAACTTCAGACCTAGCTGGAGTATGAGACTGTCGTCGAGTGTCTAACTAAGGATGAAGACGTTAGGACGTCGAGAGAAGCCCTTTAAACTGTTTTTATAAACATGGTAATTTATCCTTATCAAAATAAATACGTTGTTAATCACAAGTGTTTAATTTTAAACATAATTGCCCTTGGATACGTAATTTGATTTCAATGAATATCAGAGATACACCGTTTTAAATAACTCAGCAGCAAAATAATGATCATGTACCGGGCGTGCTTTTCATTATGCGGAATGATGTGTGTGATGTGATGTGCTGTTTGACAATTGTATTAGAGGTGCTTACGACCCACTCTCTGTAACCCTGTCTTTCACTCATGTGTCGCAGACGAAGTTGCGTGGGTCAGCTAGTCATAAATATAATCAATGTTACTTTCAAATAGTACTCAAAAAGAAACGCTCTACTTTTAGTATAACAAAATAATGAAACAATAAGCTCGTTTAGTTGTTAGCCGACATCGGAGACTGAAGCCGGACCGCAGGCAACAATAGGGCAGAGAAGTGGCCCCTTTACTGCGCACAGTGATGTAGATTGTACTAGAACTGATAGTGTAACAAGAAAGTCTGAATTACAGAGTAATTTTAAGGGCACTGTACCTCAGTCGGCAAAAACAGAACCCTTATACTTATGCAGGGCGTAAGTAGACCCTCCACGAAGCCGTTAACAAAGCATCCTGTACACCGAACCAATTAACCCTAAGCAGAAATTATTCCTGGGAAATGACCTTTTTTAGTTGGAAAATCACGTTTTACGGTAAAACTCGATGCAACGCACTCAAGACATTGTGCTGGTGGATGGATTGAATAGTGTGGGGGTCGTGGAGGTGTTCAAAGTAAAGTTCTTACATTAAAAACATGATTTTCAAAACAAACTTGTGAAAAAGTTGGAACTTTGACCCCCAATATCTCCGTAACTAGAAGGTTCCCAGGTATGGTCTAGAATGGCAATTACAGGCACAACAAGTGCTTTTCGGGTTAATTAAAGGCTTTTTACACCCTTTAGGATCACTTTGCTGTCCGTCTGTCTACCCGTCTGTGTCTAGCAGATCCTTCTTCTCTTCTTTTCTTTTGGGAACGGAAATCATCAAATGACTCCTCCCACTCTGGGTGGAGTGGGAGGGAGTGTCAGACTTTTACTGACTAAAACCCATCCATGTTCTTTCCTCGACCTTTATGTTTTGGGGGCACGGTATCTCTTTCGAACAGTCCCGCAGCCCCGGCAGGGGGTGGAGGTGTGCTACAGACAACGCCCCCACCCCCTACCGGAGCTGCGACATACCTACAAGTTGGATTTTGACATACGAGTTTGATTTGAAAAAAATAAACTTGTATGTCAAAATCCAACTTGTGTGTCAAGACGATCAAAAGATATGACCGTTTATGCGGCCATTTTTGTCGATTTCACAAGGTAATAAAAGCCTATAGGGTGCTACTGTAAGTTGACCTAGAATCATATGAATTTAATTATTTTTATCATTAGGGTAAAATTTAGTTAAGTGACCGCTTCAGAAAGGGGGGAGGGGGGGGGTCCCCCCTACCCCCTGGTACCACTCCCATGAAAAGAAAATGCACCATTCCTGAGAAAAATCGATTAATGTAACCTAACCTCAAAACACTTAAAAGTCGCTTAAATGGCGTATTAGGGTTAAAATATATATCCTATACCAGTCACTGTGGCACAGTCGAGGGTGGGGCGGTCGACGGAGCCCCGCTTCGAGGGGGCTCCTACTTCTGAGTGGTTTAAAAAAAAATAACCACGAAGGGTATGGCGGGGTCAAATGAGCGAGCGAAGGGAGCGAATAGACCCCGCCATACCCTTCTAACCTAAATCAACCGTGTCGGGGTGCCCCAAGTCCCGAGCTCGCTTCGCTCGCTCTTGCATCCAAGTTCTAGTAGATGGTTGGGGCTCCATCGTTCGTTGAAACAACAAACGAAGTCCGGGATACGCGCAAAAGTCAATCGAGTAGGCAATAAATCGGTGTCCGGTGTACAAAAGCGTAGGTTTATCGTGAGGGCAAATAATTCGAGTCCAGAGGGAAAGCCAAAGTCGTCGAATAAGGCCACAAGAAAAACTACGAAACACGGAACACATTCACGAAACTCGAGGAGAAACGGAATGAACATAGGAATGACAGTGACACAATAACAAACTTTTTTTTTTTACGTTTCGTTTTGCAGACTTTTCACGTCATTTTGCACCATAGACACACATTTGGAACAGATTTGTCTGTCAATCGTCTATTTTAACGTTCCGTTTTCGCTATAGAACTAATCTGAGGTTAGAAAAATTTTACACTAATTTCACGGAAAATATGCATTATCTTGTATAAGAGTGGTCTAGTCATAACAGGGGGACTCATTCCCTACCAGCATTAACCCTTTTTAGCCCTCTCCGCGGCGGTCACGAAACTAAAGCCAACCCAAGTGTCGTTAGTGAACCCATATTAATAAATAAATCAATCAATCTTAGTAAATTATTTCGTCGGCATCTATCACGGTGACATACGTATACGCTTAATATTTTCATCAACAATTGTTTCGCCAGTGTTCTTTGACAAGAAGCAATGTCTCGTCAGCACATGTAAAGGAAAAAATCAGAAAACCGTTAAAATGCATTTTAAACTACATTACACAAAAAACACTTACAGACTCACTGCGTTCAATTAAAAAGAAAACAAAACATTCAATGAATTCAATCTCCTCTGAAAGTTCCCATCAACTGCGGTACTTGCACTCTGCTTTTGATTAACAAAGTTGTGACAGCTAACGGATGGCACCGAATAGAGGATTGCTCAGTTGTCAGTACCTAGCTAAGTGAGTTCTAAAACGAAATAAGTTTATAGTGACTCAAATTGAAGTGTGCATCATTGTTGATCAAGGCTGCATTATTATATTAGCTTCTGCCAGCGGCTTCGCCCGCGTGAAGTTTAATAATTGTCACATGGGATCTTACTAACGGGATAAAAAGTATCCTATGTGTTAATCCAGGCAATACTATCTGTGTGCAAAATCCGTTCAGTACGTTTTGCGTAAAAGAGTAACAAACATCCATCCATCCATACATACTCACAAACTTTCGCATTTATAATACTATAAGTAGGATAGGAAGTAGGATAACTAGCTGACGTCACGCGGTTTCACCCGCGTAGTTCCCGTTCCCGTGGGAGTACGGAGACAAAATATAGTCTATGTTACTCAAGGAGAATGTAGCTTTACAATGGTGAAATAATTTTTGAAATCGGCACAGTCGTTTTTGAGTTATAAAATTATATATCGTCGTTACAGATACTCAGTGGTCTGAAAACCATATCGTACTACCCAGTACTAACTGGGTTGTGGAGGTCAGATAGGCAGTTGCTCCATGTAAAATACTGGTGTGCATCTTCATCCTTATAGAAAGGAAGCTCATGGTAGGGTAAAGGCTAGATGATAGAAGGATAGATGATGATGAGAAGGCACAGAAAAAAAAGTGGTCACCCATCCAAAAACCGACCTTGGTAAGTGCGGTTCAACCTTGAATTTCGACCTGTGCGGCTGTTATTATTTACCCATTCTCATTTAAAAAGCATTGTATTTAATTTATTCACATATTATGTATCTCTGGTTGAAAACAGATCATTATTAAGAATACATAATTGCCCCAAGAGGCAGATTTATAAAAGGAAATCGTTTTCCATCCAGCATTTTAACATCTCTATTCGTCTCTAGAGATGCCACTAAGTGAAGACCAAGTGCTCTCGAGAGCCAACAACGTTTTCTACATAGAAAACCTAGGAAGCACTACGTCGAGTCTGTTTGTAACTAATTGAAACCGTTGACCCTTTGACATCAAAACCGCTGTTCTGGCTCGAGGTTAAGCAACGATTGTTGAGGTCAGTCTTTAAGAGGCCTGCGGAGCATGCGAATTTCATACAAACGTAATACCAAATAATTTGTAAGTAAATCAAACATTTTCTTAAGGTAGTGCGTATTTATTTTGATTGGATTACAAACACATATTTTAATGTACACTGATTTAAACAAGAGTTATGAGAAAAAATAATTTTCTATAGAAATTTTAAATTCCTCATATCTCGTCTTTATATCATTGTTTTTTCAAAATATTTAATTGGGAACATAGATATTATGCAATCCAATCGAAATAAATACACACTACCTTAAGAATATGTTTGATTTTCATATTATTTTGGTATTACGTTTGTATGAAAAACGCATGCTCCGCCGGCCACTTAAGTTTTAGTAAAATCTAGGTTAAATAGGTTCTGTTGTAAAATCTTCTTCTTTATCGTGTGGTAGTGCCTAAACTGGTGTCAGAATTTTTATGTCACCCATAGGCCTCTGCCTTGGTTTTTACATGATGATGAGAAATATCCTCATGATGTTTTCCTTCCTTTTCTTAATGTATAATTATCACTTCCTTCCAGCAAGTGATAATTAATTATACAATACGCACAAGGATCCAAAAAATCTGATTCAGAGGTGTGTGAGAATGTCTTGGGTTCGAACTTGAAACATGACTTAGCAGAACAGACAAAACTACTAGTCCATTTTCTTTCAAATTGACGGTACGGTTGGCGCAGTGACTGAGCGATTGGTGTATCGGGCTTTGTTGAGTGTATCGGGTTTGAATCCCGCCAGTAAATAATATTTTGTACGACCTACAGGTGGTTTTTCAGGTGTTTGTTTTTGTGAGTTGAAATGTTTGTAAGCGCTCTCACGATATAGAAGAAATTTCAAGCAGGGCAAGGCTTAAAAGAAAAGTAGTCAAGGACAACAGCCTAAAATAAACACGGAAGAAGAGATCCTAAAGACAAAATTCTTACAGCGACACAAGCAAATAGCTAATTAGAACCCGCAAGCGCGTCGTACACTGATTTAATACCCAATAAAGCCGCTTTACGAAGTCTATTGGTAGCGCTAACAGCGCTGGCGGATATAAAATGTAAACCTATTGTTTCATGCTTTTGCTTCCACAATTAAGGATTGGAAGAGAATATTTTGTGAGCGTATCGGATTATACCGCGGGAATGGAGGATGGAGTAACTTTGAAATAAAACGTGGTTGAATAACGGTAAAGGATGAAAAGACTAAACATTTTTATATCTAAAATGCCAGGTTTTTTGAAGTGAAAACTTCTTCAGGCGCGAAGTTTCATGATTTTTGTTCACCCACAGGTTGCTCGCGTGACCGTCACTTGATGCTTCGTAGCACTCGTAGCCGATCAACTACGGCGTAGTACCACTTAGGGGTGCGCGGGGCACGAACCGTAGCAGATATAGATTACTTACTTCACTTCTATCGGAAATGGGATTCAAAGTATGAAGATTAAAATAGTTACGAGTAGGCACATTTTTTCACTTGTTTCGCCTTTCACTTGTTTCGACGTTTTGTCTTTTGTTTAGTTGTCGAAATGGGAAAGTTACGAGAAGGGCCGGAGCCCCCAAAGACTGCCCCGCGTGTATTTTTTTTAATGCCCCACACACTACGAATTTCTAATGTATTGTTAGTCTGTTCAAAAACATTTAAAATCACACAAGCAGGCGGACTCAGAACAACTAGGCAATACAAATATTTGTTCCGTGCAGGGATCAAACCCACGGCACGCAGCGCAGCAGCCGATTGTGCTGACAGACTCTTACCAACTTTCCCTTGTATACTGCCTTGTAAATGCGACTACTGAACCTAGGATCCTGGAAACCCGGATCAGACAGGATTGAGGTGTGCTCAAACCGAACCGCGGGTTGGTTGCGGACTTTGATAGCTATTTCAGTACATTATCATTCAAAGCTTGCTCTGCAGCGTATTACATTGGAATTGACCGTATCTTTGCTTGTATTTACAGGAGCAGATTGATTCATGGAAGTTGACAGCCCGGGTCTCGGAAAGCACGAGAACTCTTTGGTCCCACACCTGATCCTTCCCGTCGTTGATATTGCCGTCCCATCAGATCATAAGAATGCGTCTAGAAACGGCAGTACTAATAAAATTCTAGGCGCCTGAAGTATGTTGAGTTCAGAACTTTTGTCTGTTAATTTTTGCCTATGAAAGAGTCAATTCATAATGGCTGCTAAGTAAACTTCTTATTTTTTTAGCAGCACTGAATTTCGCATATTCTTCCAGATACTCTTCTCCTGCGCCACCTCGAACCAGTAAAATAAGTAAAAAGTAAAACTCACTTAACGAAGACAAAAGGCACTTGTACTCCCGTCATTGCGATCGTTTTTTTTTGTTCTAGACCGTAGCTGGGAACCTATTATTTACGGGATATTTGGGATCAAAGGGGATCCCAAATATCTTTAATCTCTAATCTATCCACGGGATATTTCACAAGTTTTAAATTATACCTACTAATTTACTTTACTTACCTTCACAATTCCCGTACTATTCAATGCATCCATCAGCACATTGTTTTGATTACGTAACATTTAGTCCTACCGTAACAACTGATTTTTTACCCAAAAAATAGTCATTTCCCAGCAATTACTTGTGCGAGAATGTTTAGTTGACGGCGTCATGAAGGACTCGTTTCGTTTCGTTTCGTGTCGTAGTACAAACTATGCACACAAAGCATTCAAATGGAATGTGTTTACAATGCCACTTCTAGCAGCGGACCAAATCCACAAACATCCCTTATTTAACCACATCAAATAGGGGATGAACGTTTATGTACGGGGCAGTCCATCATTTTTGGCGATGGGTATCCCCGGCCGATGCCATCTGAAACGAGTTGATCCGACAGAGAACTAGAGTTTTCGAAATAGCTCACAGAATAAGTAAGCTGAAGTAGCAATGGGGGGTCGGGGGGCTTTCGGGACCAGGACCGCGGTCCCGGATAACCCCTAAATGTTTATTAGTGGTATTTCGGGACCACAAGAAAAAAATGTTTTATTTTTTCTTGTGGTCCCGAAATACCAGTAATCCTAAGTTATATTTTAGGAAAGTACGGTCAATCAAACCATTTAGAAGTTATAGTTCTTGAGTGGAGACCGCGAATTGCAAGCGTAAGGAGGGATGCCCTTAGGCTCGGTAGAGCGACGATTTTCGCAGGGTACCTGGTAGCAACTGGATGAGGGTTTTCGAGAATCGAGTTGAGTGGCCTGCAATTGAGAAAAGGTATGTCGAGCAGCGGACTGCTGTAGGCTGAGGATGACGATGCGGATCACAGTGAATCCTTGTATAAATTTGATTCAGTAGTAGCTTTAGGTGACCTTTTTTTTTCGGATGGGAAATCATTAAATGACTCCTCCCACTCTGGGTGGAGCGAGAGAGAGTGTCAGATGTTTACTGACTAAAATCCATCCATGTTCCTTCCTCGCCCTGTACGTTCCGGGGCCGCGGTATCTCTTTCGAATAGTCCCGCAGCCCCGGCAGGCTTCGGCCCTTGCGGGCTCCTTCATTTTGCTGACATCTCTTTGAGGCGTGCATGGAACACAAGCGCGCCGTCGACAAGGCCTGTCGTCATAAGACGGACGGACGGCGAGCTAGCCCATAGCTCACCGTCCACACCGTCCAGCTTCAGGTGGCCTACCATGACGTTTTAAAGCAGTATTGTTCTAATCTTATTCCAGAGTAGAAAGAGATGGCGCTAGACGTCCTCTATAGCGTCGTCTTTTTCCCCATACTGGATTGACATTAAAACAAGTCTGCTTTAAAACGTTATGGTAACCTCCCAGGATAGCCTACTAACCTAATTCTTTATAAATGAGCTCATCCAAAAATAGATCAAACTCGTACCCATTATCTACCTAAATAACAAAGTAACTCAGTGACACTCCTGTCTCGTTACTCAATTGATTCCCTAAGGAAGGATGACAACGAAACTTTTGGGTCCTCACATGGAGTAAGGAGAAAATGGAATGTCAATCACAGTCGCACACACTTCGTCTAGAATAACTTTTGTTGCTACGTCATTGGTCAATCAATGAGGGAGTGATATGTTAGTCCCACATAGCTTGCGCTTTGTTTGTCAGTAAACATTATTTTGTAAAATGGTCTGTACAAAAAACAAAAGACGGCGGGATTCGTTCTGAATATGACCACTCGTCAAAAGAAACATGCACCACTACGAATATTTGTTACTGTCACTCAATAATTACTGCCATGGAGTTTCTTGGTGAACATTTTGCCCAAGACCTAGCGAAGTGTATTGTCAAGGTTAGATTGTTAGTATGACAGTATTTTCTTATAATGCATCATTGTTTCACTGCTGCCTCGTTGTCCGTGTAATCGCAAACATAAGCTCTTGGGTTCGATCTCTAGGTCCGCTAAAGTATCATATGGTTATCCGTCAGGAATTTTTCAGTTTGAGCCACGGAATCTAGATTTATGCCCTTTTGATGGCAACAGGCACGCCTCTATTATATCGGAGTTAAACAAAACTGACTGCGTGATGTTATGTTGTGCGTGATTTTTACAAAATTAATAACCTTAGTAAGCAACAATTGAAACGCATCGCAAAACTGCACAATTCCACAGATACAGACCACATAAACACGGCTGATTTCCATGTAACTTAACGAACACATTTAGAAGTAGCAATGTCGCATTCTACGTAAGCGTGTACGTCAAAAGTACGACCATCATAAACGAAAAGCATACATCCGCACACAAACACTCCATTTCTACAATATCCATGTTCACTTACGTCACGGTAAGTTCGGACCTTTTACCCCAGGTACATGTAGGCGCCTCCCAGAGGCATAGTACCAACTCGACTAGATTACACGTTTTGACAAACTTGGAATTGAATCTCGGTGTTTCGGAGTACCTAACTACAACGTTGGTTTGTTTTGTTTGTTTGTCAAAGTTAGGTTGGATGATGTTTTCTGGGATAGAATTGTTGCTTTATTGAAGTTATTAAAAAACTGCGAATCTGGAAAGTTGAGATAATTATATCTTTCAATTTTTACTTCAATAATTTATTAAATATGAATATGTTAGAAATTCAAAGCTATTTTTACTACTTAACATTGGTTTTTTTTACGCCTTGTATTGGCTCATCTAAACATTGTGTTGGATTTGTTTATCTTTATAATACAACACTTGTTATTTTTCAATTAAATATTTTCTGTAGCGAGTTTTTGGTGAAACGGAACGCAAATCCAAAACGCATCGTCGCCGCCAGTGACGTCGAACGTTATGTGTCAAAGAACCACTTTTATTTGAAAATTACTTAAAGTTTCACTAAGATATTATTATAGTAATGTTATTGCTATCTTTACTTGAATAAAGCTTATAAATTCAGTAAAATTATTGATTATATTAATGGTAAGAACGTAAATGTTAACAGGGCAGATAGACGGAAATGACGACAAACGCTGACATGAATGGCCGCGACGCGGTCTCGGACGTTTGAGCTGGCGCGGTCGTTGACAATTTTCGAAGTTAAATTTTTTTTTTGAGCGACTAGCAGCAACTTAACTTTTAATCATTTTATTGGGTTTTTATTACTGTATTTTATAGATTTAGGGGAAGGGAAAAATACATGCATAAATTGTCATTGACTTACAAGTGCTTAGAAACTACCTCGTTGGTCTAATGGTCGCAATCGTATCTACTAAGCATGAGATTCCCAGATATTATTATTAATTTTAAAATCGACTTAGGTATTTACGAAAAACGTCCATCCATACATTCAAAGATCTACAAATGACAGCCGAGACCAACGGCGTAACGTGCGTTCCGAGGCAACTTGGTATGTTATGGACGGTCACCCATCCACTGACCGACCTTGGAAAACGCTGCTTAAAATAAAAATCAAGAATAAAAATAGTGTTTTATTGCAGGCATAAATACCCATAAGTATACCAGAAAAATACAATTGAACCCGATAAATTAGTAGCAAAGAAATCATGAATAATCATAAAATATCAATCAATTCATTACACATCATAAAAATATCATTTAATTCATTACAAATCATAAAATATCATTCAATTACTTAATTAAAAAACATGAAATATAATTCAATTCATTAAACAATCACTAAAAAATAAAAAAAACATCAATAAAACCATTAAAAAACTAAAAACATGGAGGTATGTTTAGGTACACATAGTCTTCAAAAATAACATTGTTTTTTTTTTGCTTAACCTTGTCGCTGTTATTGTTCAGCTCTCTATTCGTATTACTATCGCGTCAAATCTAATTCAAGGCTTGATTAATTAGACCGCTCGCCATTGTTCGAAACATCATTAGTAATACTATTGTATTGTATTGATTGGATCAAATCTTAATTTATTGGACGCTGAGTGTGCAGTTTGGTTTAACACATTGTGAGCTTGGTAATGGTGTTAGTAGGGAACCATACGGGATTTGATTTTGATACTGCAACACGCACACATATACACGGTGATTAGTAATTGGGTGCAGGCCTTAAAATGGGTGATGCTAGACCTTATTTGCAACAATTTTGACCCCAATACAACCCTTTTTTTTTGTAGTATGGGAAATCATCAAATGACTTCTCCCACTCTGGCCGGAGCGGGAGGGAGTGTCAGACTCTTACTGACTAAAACCCATCCATGTTCCTTCCTCGCCCTTTATGTTCCGGGGCCGCGGTATCTCTTTCGAACAGGCCCGCAACCCCAACAGGCCCGCAACCCCCCAATACGACCCTAAGAGTTCGATTTCTCGGAAACCACCCAGTTTGGACCCCAAGTTATCGGGTCAAAATTGTTCCAAATAAGGTCTTTCATATTATTTTAAGGCCTGCACTCAATTACCAAACACCCTGTAGATATACTAGTCCAGGTGGTACCTTTGCATTTTAGGTAGTGTTTTTACGCCGATCGGTTGCCATCTCATTCAATAGATCTCGAATGACTGTTAGGTAAAGCTAAAATAAATGATGCACGCCTGATAAAAAAAACTAAAAGCAATCTATCACATACTCTCTACTTGGTGTTAGATTGCTTTTAGTTTTTCATTACACCTGTATCATTTACAAGTTCATGCGAGCGGCTGACGCATAATCCCCCTGCACCATGCAGCTGACGTTTTAAGCTCGTTATGATGTAAACTATTTCTGAAAAAAGTATCAGCCGGCGTACTATGACTTAATTTTTATTTGTTTTTACAACTTTCGTAACCTCCCAATCCTACACCCACCGCTACTTGAGCAACTGACGGTTGGTTTACTTATTGGTATTATAAGATCAACCTTCGATGACAATATCAGCTGGCTTACTATATTTTTTTAATTTGTAACGGTACCTTCCGTACTATACGTATTTTGTTCGAAAATGCCCAGAATGAAGTTTTGAGTTATAACGTTGTTGTTTGAAACAAATTACATAGTTAGCTTGTTGGGGCAGTAGAAAGGTTAAGCGTAAAATGCTTAAACCGGGAACGCGAAGTGGGTGCTCTAAGTGCTCTTGCGCTTTCTAGGTTTATTTGTATCTGTGCTGCAACATCAAAATCATGCTCATGTAGAGAGCGTTGAAAAGGTTGGCTGATGGCCAAAAAGTTAAAAAACCCGAAAGACCAATGATCTGGTTAGGTGGCGGGAATCCGCTGGATGCAAGTCGCACGGGACCGTTTAATGTAGGGACAGTTGGGGGAGGCCTTTGTCCAACAGTGGACGTCTTGCAATTGAAATGATGATGATGAGTGTAAACTTATAAACTAGTGCTAGTAACAATTATTCTAAGCTGCGTGAGGCACTTCGATCCTAGGGAATGTCTACGTGACTGTATCGTCGTATCCACCGCCCCAAGACCGGAGAGTTACTCCTACCAGCCAGCGTTCTAAGAAGGATGTAGGAGCCGGCGTAAAATTGTAAGTTACTTTTGAACCTAGGACGTGCCGATTTTGTCTGTTTATTTGAGACTAGCACTCGGCTCGAGTAGCTCGGAGGAACTCGTGGCTAAATAATAAAAGCCGCTCGGGTCGATCTTAAGGTTAAGCCGTGCTTGCCTAAGTTGGGCTGTGGATGAGTGACCACCCTTACATACCGCGTTTCCTCCGTGCCTCGGAAAGCACGATAAGCTGTTGGTCCCGGCTGTCATTTGTCTACAAATGACAGCTTTGACAGTCGTTACAGGTAGTCAGTGGCCCAAAAAGTCTGACAAGGGTCTTGTCAGGGGTTATCGTATTACCCAATACTAACTTTGTTACGGAGGTCTGGTAGGAGATTTGAAACTAGCACTTCTCACGCGACTTCGCCCGCGAAAATTGTGATAACTCGGCTAATTTGCATGACATCAATATAATTTATAGCGTATATTACTTGGTGAAGATATAACTTTCTAATGGTTAAAGAATTTTTAAAATCGGTAGATTTTTTTTGAGTTAAATCGTAACAAACAAACAAACAAAAATCAAATCTTTCCTCGTTATAGTTATTAGCCCTCTGCGACTGACGTGGCTCAATTTTTACAATTTTATTGTACTGACATGGTAGTACACGAGTCACCATTTCAACTGCAAATATTTTTATAGAATTACATTATGCATCCGGTGGATGCGAGTCGCACGGGACCGGTCAATGTGGCGACACTTGGGGGAGGCCTATGTCCAGCAGTGGACGTCTTTCGGCTGAAATGATGATGATGACGATGACATTATGCAGCTATTTTATTCATATTTATTAGATTGTTAGCCTATTTTGTATGTTAAATGAACTTTAAATAAAAAAAAAACATTTAGTATTTTCAAAATTAAACAGTGTTTATTGACTTCACACAAATCACTCTATGAATCTTTAATGACCTGGAAAAATTACAAAATCAACTTTTTAAATTTAATAATAAGTACACATAATTGTTAAAAATTAACAATTACAATAATCAGTCTAGGAAATATGATAAACATTCATTGGTTGACTTCAAAATTAGACAGTTTCAAAATCACAGTTTTTTTTTTACAAATATTACCTACATAATGGCTTGGAGCACTGAAGGTACTCGTAAATTGGCTTCGAACAATCACAGCAACGGACGAACAGAATTATAGACCAGTTTTCTGCCATTTGGTGGAACAGACCGAACTGCTGGTGGTGGACGGGGGATATACTTACCCGAAACCCTAGTGAGTCATGCGCAGTGCTAATGGCAATCTATCATTGTATGTCTTGTGACTCATCTGAAGATTATTGGCATTCAACCACTGTGGCTGTCTTTTAGCGATTGTACTTTTAGCTCTGGACCTTCTTCACATGAAATGACGTCTTCTTCAAGGTGTTGGATTTCTGGCGCGAAAGTTGGAACTTCATCTTCATCATCAGAATCGCTAAACGCATGTTCACTTTCACTCTTTCAGCCACTGTACTATTTGATCTTCGTGACCTACAATAGTTCCAGCCGACATTTTCTTACAAGCAGAAAAGTACCTGGCATAGGGTTGTTACGTCAGCCATCTAAAAACATGTTTTAAAAATACAAAAGTATCTCCTTTATAGTATTCGTATAGAAGGATAGATATGTTAAATTATGTAAATAAAATCAAATTCTAAAATAACGCGAAATAATACAGAACAATACCTTATTGTAAGATAAACTAAATATATTTTCTGATGTGGTTGTCTAACAGGTCAGCCGCAGAGGGTTAGTTTAGATTCCAGGACAATACACTAACTCATTAAAAATCAGATAATTTACATTTGGATTCAACAAACTAAAGTGGCACTATCAGTTTATCTCACTCATAGTTTTTCACAATTACAGATAGACGGGATTATACTCGTACTTTATGGTAGGCACCAAAACTGCCATTAAAATGAAAACAAATGACTCCCAAAAAAGAAAAATAAAAAAGTGTGATCGCAAAAACGCTAAACAGAATGAATTTCAAAAAGTACACTTGTGCTGAAAATAAATAAAATACGAATTCAATTGCCAACTCAACTGTACTTCCGACGTCCGTTTCGAATGTGAAGTATTTTCCGGGCAAACAAGTCGAAATTGGACACAAAAAAATAGTTCGGTGCATTTTCGTCCAATCTCCTGATTTTGGGATAGGTTTCTCTCTGTGTCTGTCTATTTCGTGGGGCATTTAAAGTAACAAATTGAGCTGTCTTATTGCCCGTATTGGGGCAATAGAACTATTTTTGACTTCTCTTTTTGGGTCGCTTCTATCCGGCTCGAAGGACCATTGACGTTTTGACAGAATTGGGAATATATTTTTAGATAATTTGACAATTTGCTTTGAGTTATTTATGTTATGGAACTAATAAAGTTCTTTTACATTTATAAGTCCTCATATTTCCACGTAATAAGTCCAAGTATTTTAGTAAATAATTATACATTTCTGATACTGATGTTTTAAATGATTTTGATGTAGTTATTGTTCTAACATTATACATGTTTTACCCATACACAATAATTTTCAGTGTTTATTCAAGTTTGTTGATAGTTTGTAAATTGTGTTTATGATTGATTTAGTCGGTGACGTTTGTATGATTGATTTAATTTTTTTGTCACCGACTTCAGAAGTTAAAGTTATTTTTCACTTTTTCGGTTTTTTTTTTGAAGTCGGTTTTATTTTTTGCAAAAAAGTTTTTATTTTTCACTTTTTAGTGGTTCACATGTGCTTGGTACACATGGAAAGTGCATACCGTTACAATTACAACAAGCCCAAACACGACTAGGATACATTGTCTCATTATGGAGTTCCGTGACTCTTGGCTTCATCATCAGATCTGATGGTAGAATGGTTCTTATCAAACGCAAATGCTTCACTTGTTGTAGAAAATACCAAAATTGCTGTACGTTATCCTATAAAATTTGAAGAGTTCCCTCGATTTCGCCAAGATTCCATCATCAGATCCCGACTTGGCGACTATGGGACCAACTTGGAAGTATACCTTTTCAAACAAAAAATGGAATTTTTCAAATCGGTTCAGGCGTCTTCGAGTAATCGGTGAACATACATAAAAAAACAATGCAAAATATTTTGAATTCGACAGGCTACCTTGACAAATCCCCCGTAACGTACACATTTCAAAAGCTAAAGAGCCTAAAAACAAACAAAACACGTTAGGAAACTAATCACAAACGGGCGCAAAATAAAATTCTCGCGTCACCAGACACTTTCAAGCGGAATTCCCAAGATATTCAAACCCTACAGCTAAAAGCGCTTTATACGTACCGAGTCGCTAAAAGGAAGAAATTTGTCCACTTTAGGTGTCGGAAAGATTTATGCAATGAGTTTCTTCGCTGCAGCCGCTAAGTTTTTTATAGTTCGCGCAGATGTGGGTATTGTAGTAAGTTTAGGAATCGTTTTGAATATTAGGATAGTAGTCTTGACAAAATATTGTCTTTTGATATTGAAACTGCAAAGTGATGAAAATAAAAGGGATTTAATATAATTAAATATAATTTCTGATTATATAATATGCATCAGTTTATTAGAGAAGTTGAACAAAAATGTTTCGAAGGAAACAGTAGTTTTAGTAAAAAAACACTTTTTCACGTCTTTGCTATAGTTTTTCCAAAGGCATCGTCAGCATCATCTGACAGGCTTCCAATTTAGGCTTGGAAAATAGGCGTGCAAAGCCGGGACGTGCCACTCAAAATAATAAAATTAACTTTTATAAACTTTATTATTTTATTAAACTTTTTTCGAATCGAACCTGTATGAATCTAAATATTTTACATCGGTAGAAAGGTATTCGTTTAAATCTATTTCCGAGTTCAGACGTGCAGAGGAAGCTGGGTGTCATTAGAACATCCTCTCTTACTTACGACGCCGGATGTTCAAATAGCCCGCACCTCCCCTCAAGGAAAATGAGAAATGGACGGTCGCATGCGGAGTAAATAATATTTTATTTATTTATCAATGATGTATGCGCGTTTATTTTTTTATTTATTCCGTAGTCTTACATAACACAGTTTCTGCGGTTCTGTCTTGTACCACAGGTGAAAGTCTATTTTTCTCATTTGTAGGTAGTTATTTCTTTCATACTAATAAAAGAGGAAATGTTTGATTTTTTGTTTGTTTGTTACGATTTAACTTAAGAACTACTCAATCGATTTTAAAAAAAATATTTCACCATTAGAAAGCAACATCTTAACCAAGTAACATAGACTATAAATTAAATTGATATCATGTAAATTAGCCGAGGTATTACAATTTTGATGAAGTCGCGAGCGAAGTGCTCGTCACAAATAAATATCGCGCAGTACCAATTCGAATTTTCATACAATTAATTATATCGTTATGAGTTTTACAGGATCTTGTGACTAAGTAATAACAGCCGCTAGGGTCTATCTTCAGCTTAAACCACGCTTGCCTGGGTTGGTTCGGGGATGGGTGACCTCCCATTACATACCGAGGTCGCGGCTGTCAATTGAAGATCTTTGACAGTCGTTACAGGTAGTCAGTGGCCCGAAGGTCTGACAGCTAGAGGTCAGATAGGCAAACGGTTCAAGTGAAATATTGGTACGCAGCTGCATCCGGTTAGAGTTGAAGCCGACCTTCACATAGTTGAAAAAAGCTAAGCAGATGTTATGTGTTTCACCGCACTGAATTTTGAGCAAAGAGAGTTTAAATTCCAACAACTATTACACTTAGGGCCGATTTTTCAATCATTAGATAACTTTTATCTGAAGAGTAAATCTGATGTTTTGGTAGAGTGTCCATACAAAAACTGTCAAAATGTCAAACTTATTCGTCGGATAAAAGTTAACCTTACTTATATCCGTGATTTTCCTTTGTTTCTATGAGCTCTGGATATTTCGACGTTGTTGCAAGCATCATGATCGCGGAATACTGAAGAGATAAGCGGGTGGGACGATAATTATTAATTATGAGCAGACAAATCTCTCTACCCTCTTTCTTAGTCTTTTATTACGCGCACTACTGGAACTCGATTGTAACTCACGACAGAACGTAGCGACAGAACAAAGGAAAATCACGGATATAATCCCGTAACTATTTTAAGTGTAGTGAAAAAGCATGAAAGTCTAAAACAGTTCAACAACCATTCACGTAACACACAGAAAATCACAAAATCTAGTGATGGGTCGTTTTCAAATGTTCGACGCACCAAACGCAACCATTTTCCCAACGACGGAAACTGTTGCAGAAAACGGTCGTCGTTGCAACTGGTTTGAACGAAGAAACTTATCCAACATGGAACAGAATTGCGATTGAAATACTTGTGGTTGCTTACAACTATTGCAAGAAATGTTTTGTAAACGAAAGCGGAACCAAGGACTACATTATAACACGGAACGTTATGGTCGACGACGCGACGACTCCAGTGAGAAAGATAGTTTTTTTTTTCAATCATTGCATTTTCGACTGTATTTTCATAAGTGTAAAATAAAAATTCACACCATGTAACTCGAAAACTGGTTTGTGTAACGAATACTGTTTGAAAGGTCTTAAAACAGTTTCATCGTCGCTGAACACAAAATTGTCTTTGATAACAGTTTATCGTCGCAACGCCCACCACTGACAATTCCATCGCCCAACCAATCATGATAGAAGTAGCTAACCTACTTTTTACATAATCCCCACAAAACACAATCTAGACGTCCGTTGCTCGTCCTGCAACCGAATTTACGGGCGCTTTGACTGAAAACCAGAGAATTACTGCCCTGGCTAGAGATGGCAAACGCGGCCACTGAGTGGATAGGTACAGAGCACGATGTGACGCACTAAAAATGTAAAGAAGTTTGAATCAAAATTACAATTATCATTTCCTTTTTCTTCTTATCAAGCCTATTATCACTCAAAGCCAAAAAATAAGTGAAAGCAAGTGAATATTATGCGCTATATATTTATATGCGCTTAAACTTTGACTTATTTTTTTTTAATGTTTCGAATTTTGTTAACTACACAGTTTTCTAGGACCAAAGAACGATTCATACAACAGGCGAAAACAGATATTTGCAATAGATGCAAATGGCTGTACCTACCTACCTACAAAAATTTTTTGAAGTGAAGTCAAAATCGAAACGCCATAACACCATAATTTCACAAAATATTATTGCCAACGAGGTTCAGGAGAGCAGCGGTGGCCCAGTGGTGGCGGCCCCGACTTACGAACAGCAAGTTGTGGGTTCGAACCCAGACAGACGCATTACTTTGGGAAATTTATTTCATCACCACTGCTCTCAAAATGACGAAGACATCGTGAGGAAACCGGCATGTCATAGAACCAAAAAATTCGACATGTGACCTGCCAATCCGTACTGGGCTCGTGTGGTGGATTATATATAGTTCATTCCCTCTTATAGAGAGGAGGCCTGTGTCCCAGCAGTGGGAACAATAATAGGCGGATTATGATGATGACGAATGAGGTTGATCTGCTAACATTATTTTAAGTGCCATCTATGAATCAAACACATAGGTAGATCAAGAGAAACCAATGCCAGTCGACTACAAGTGCGCTTGCACTCGTTGTACGTGAAGCGTGTTTATCGTATATTTGTTGCAAGCGTATACTGTTAATAATAATAATGATAATTATCGACGTCATTAAAATCATTTGGAAAAATGAGAATAATGACATGATTTTACAAAATGATTACGAGAGCTGCCTTACGACGCACGTACTCGTCGCTCAGCTCCGCCCCGCCGCCGCCGCGGACCCCGGATCACCAGTGTCACCGGCAGTGGCAGAAGCGTCGAGCTCGAATAACGAATATTTCTCTCCACCGACGTCGCCAACACCTGTACGTCGTGCGGGGAGAGGCCGGCCACCGAAGAGCTTGGGACTTAGGGGCCAACAGGCCCCGAACCGGGTCCCCGCTACCGGTGGTTGTGTGCAGCGCATGAGAAGGACTCAGTCCATAAACGAGAACGTCATGCGCGCATACTACGGGTTTACAGAGGGGGGAACTAACCTCACTGCGTACCGTGTTAGGATGCTGTCTATGTTTCAGGATCTTGAACCAACCATCAACGCTTAGGCCCAGACTGTCGGTTCAGGTGCGGGTCATCCAATGGAATCCACCAGCGGATTTCTATTTTATATATTTTTAAATGTTTTATATGTTTTTGAAGAAATATTTAAAAATGTATAAAGTAAGGTGTTAAATGAATAAAGGAGATAATAATAATAAATCACTTATTTTAGATTCATCCTAAGATTACATCCATATTTGCTAGTAAAATTGCGAGCTTACATACTAGTGTCGACTCAATTTTATTCGAGGGAGACACATTTGTTTGAAGACTAGCAACCTCCAGTACCTATTCATTCTGTGTAACAGCTTTGGAACCAGCATTCAAAACGCACAGGAACGGAGACTGTTGGTCGTACATAATCTGCCTCCAACCCAATTGTTGTGCGGGTTTATTACTTGGCTTAGTGATCTGGGATTTAGAAGGATTGGAATTTTAATATGATTTATTATTATTGTTGTCTTTTTTGTCGTATGTAGCGTTGATTTCTGAGATTTTAATAGTGTGAACACCTTACAAAAAATCAGGACGATCATTAATTTATTTTTGTTACCTACAAACTTATAAGCAATACGTACCTACATTATTATAAAAATCCCTTTTTTACACACTTGCAATCATATTTGTCTTAGTATCGTATTTCATAGAAATAAAAGCTAGTTTAAAAAAAAAACACTAGAGAACTACTTCTTAGAGGAACCATTTCCTAAAACATGTTAATGCAAGCAGGTACACTTTAAGATAGCTCTAGACACAACTTCTGAAGAATTCTTTTATTAATTTAAATTCAAAAAACACAGACACTTAAACAGAATCCTTAGAAAAACTAAGTACTTTTATTAAGTGACTTCTTTGACGTCTTCAAAAGGTATAAGTTTAATCTTAGAAAAAGTTACAAGAGAAATACTAGGTCTTATCATCTGACGTATCTTTTAATGGGCACGAGTTACTCCTACGCAGACATTTTTATTTTTAGTTCAGTAGATAGTTATGACACGTTTTGAAGTGATCTTTTTGTACTATATAGGGTGTTCGAAAGTTGAAAGAGGAGCTCGCGCCTAAATATCAAGAGCCGCTTGGGATCATAGGGGTTTCGGGTTGGTCCGTGGATGGGAGACCACTCAAGGAGGAGAAGCCTTTTGGCTTCGTACAGGACGAGTTTCGTTTCTTTTAATTTTTTATCTGTTTCAAATACTGATAGTTTTGATGTGTTTTGTCCTGTGCAGGCTAATAAATGTTTTGTCTTTCTTTCTTTCTCAATTACATATCGAGTTTCCTCACGCCAAACGATAAGCCAGCTGTCATTTGTAGATCTTTGACAGTCGTTACTTTTTTTTCCCCCTTAGCCCTATTCGAGCAGGCTAAGCTAGACCATACTGCCTCGTCTTCAGTGCTTATCATCCTTCTTGTCACGTCATTACAGAGGCCTGAAAATCTGACAACCAGTCTTACCAGGGGGTGTTGTATAACCCAGTACTGACTAGGTTGTAGAGGTCTGATAGGCAGTCACGCAATGTAAAATGCTGTTATTCAGCTGTATTCACTTAGACTGGAAGCCAACCCCAACATAGTTGGGAAAAGGCTTAAAATCCAATCATTTAAATTACGTCGTGGCCTACTAGAAAAAACATTTCGCTAGTTTAACAACAATAATTTTGCTCTTCTATTTGTGGTGGTAATATATTGACAATACCACCACAAATAGAAGAGCAAAATTATTGCTTATATTATTATTCCTCAAACTTAGAACTTGGAATGAGGTCAAAATTATTGTTTGAAACCTAGATTCGTTTCAGGAAAATCACTGTCGAAAAATATTTCTAAAATTCCTCGAAGATTCATCCATCACGAATAATCAAATGAGTCTACCAAGGTCTGATCGATTCTGACACGTTCCCAACTCCCCATTCCTTTGAAAAATCATTATAATTAATAGCTCTGACATTCAAAAGGAGTATAATCTGTCATTTTATTCAATTAACTGAAACCCCGAAGAAAAAATGTTGTTCCTTTTTTTTGGAATTTTGTGGGTCAAAGGAGGTTCGAACTGGCCATCGAATTCGAAATTTGAAATTGGTTTTGTTAGATCGGTTAAAGAGTCTTTAATCGAGGATAATAAAGCTGGTACTAAAGTCTGGCAAACGAAAGTAAAGACTGAAAAAGCGCGGCAAATTTAAAAAATCTGAGCCTAGTAACCCCAAAATCTGTATGAAGTACCCGGGATAACCTGACTTGATACTTTACAGTTATAGTTGGTCCAAAAATGGGAACCCATGGTACTTTTTGTATGGTAAGTCGTATTTTAAGTTGAACGCACACTTATCAGAGCCGAAAGAAGCGAAAGAGCCGAAAGAATCGAATTTTAGAATAACTTGTATGAAATCCTATAAAACCTCGCACATTTATCCGCGTCGAATCGGACGAATCGATGACGTTATACGAATGAGAAAAATTCATTCGGCGCGGATAAGTGTGCGTCCACCTTTAATCAGAGGAAGCAAACTGAAGTTTCGAGATGTTAAATCATGTCTACCCATTATGATTAAAACCAAAGAGGCATTTCGTGCGTGACAATTCGAAAACATTATATTATGTGTGTGTCTGAATTAAATAAAAACAACAATATTCCTTAGTATTTTTAGGGTTCCGTAGCCAAATGGCAAAAACGGAACCCTTATAGATTCGTCATGTCTGTCTGTCTGTCTGTCCGTCCGTATGTCACAGCCACTTTTTTCCGAAAGTATAAGGACTATGCTGTTGAAACTTGGAAAGTAGATGTATTCTGTGAACCGCATTAAGATTTTCACATAAAAATAAAAAAAAAACAATAAATTTTGGGGGTTCCTTACACTTACTATACTTAGAACTGAAACTCAAAAAAAAAAAATCGTCAAACCCATACGTGTGGAGTATCTATGGATAGGTATTCAAAAATGATATTGAGGTTTCTAACATCATTGTTTTCTAAACTGAATAGTTTGCGTGAGAGACACTTCCTAAGTGGAAAAATGTGTGTCCCCCCTGTAACTTCTAAAATATGAGAATGATAAAACTAAAAAAAAATATACGATGTACATTACCATGTAAACTTCCACCGAAAATTGGTTTGAACGAGATAGATCTCGTTTAGTAGTAGTTTTTTTTTAATATGTCATAGATCGTAAACAGCAATTTACCTTTCATTCAATCTGGTACGGAACCGTTCATGGGCGAGTCCGACTCGCACTTTTTTTATAATTACGAATACAAAACTTATGATATCCAACACCACACGTAAACAATCTTCTTTCTGATGGAATTGGGCGTCTTTCTCCTGTTGTTTTTCTTCAAACTTCGAAATCATGCGAAACAACATCTCCCGCGCTCCACTTTTAATCGTTTTATTCATGTTTAAATGCTCTTTATAGGTCCCAATGAATCAACAACAATACGTCATCCTAATTTGACAAATTGTGATTGACATAAATTAAACATTACCTACCTTAGATGAAAAGTTTGCAAATAATTCGAGTGTCTACTTTCATTTGCCAGAGTGTAGTATCACATAAATAAAATAATACAAAAGAAAGAAAGAAAAAGTATTTTTTTTTAAAGTCTGACACCAGTCTTACCCAGTGGTATCGTATTAACCAGTATTAACTGGGTTGTGGAGATCAGATAGGCAGTCGCTCCATGTAAAATACTGGTATTCAGCTGCATCCAGTTAGACTGGAAGCCGACCCCAACATAGTTGGGAAAAGGCTAGGCAGATGATTATGAAAGAAAAAGTATTTATTAGTCCGCACAGGACACTTTTTTTTATTAGCTTGTAATGTCCCACTGTTGGGCAAAGGCCTCCTCCAATTCCTACCATGTGCTCTTTTCCTGTGCCGCCTCGGACCAACCCTCGCGATGCGAGTCCAAATCGTCTCGCCACCTTTTTTAGGTAGATTTCCTTTTTTTGAAAAAAAAAAAAAATCTACCTATTGGTCTCTCACCTACGGGGATATATAATGAATACGTATGTATATGGGTGACAAGCAAAATTTAGCCACACTCTACAGGTCGCAATTATGAATCGATTGCTTTCAAACTTGGCCAAAAAATCGAAACGGTCAAAACTTAGGCTAAGTTCGTGAATGGGCAGAATTCGTTCATGGGGGGCGGCGGGGGGGGCGGTTTTTCTAGAATCAGTTTTTTGGCCATAACTTTTTTCCTATGGAAAATTTTTGAACCGTTTATCATTTTTATCATTCTGAGTACGAATACGGACATCTTTAAATTAAAACTTTTTTGATGCGACCCCTAAATTGGGGAGGGGGTTGAAAATTCCATATTTTTTGAGAAAAAAAATCATATCTCCGAAACAGTAAACATTTTGAGCGTCGCAAATATTTTTTTTTGAAAGCAAATTGTTTACTTTACAATTGTTACCTTCAAAGTTTAGCGATAAAACTTATAGTTTTCGAAATAAAAAATTATAACTAAACATTTGAGGGCGTTTCCATGCTAAACTCGGAGAGAATTTAAAAAGGGTAAACTTTCCATTACAGGACAACGATTTTGAAATCATATTTTTTTTGTAGATTGTACACGTATATACAACTCTTTATACAAATTTTCAATAGTCGGACGCTCCAGCACCTTCTTCGAAATCTACCTCCTCCTGCGGCTTGCCGGAGGGATTTTTTGGGTTGGCCTCGGCGGCGCTGTCCGTCTTCCGGCAACCATCGTGTGGAGACCTTTGCCTAGCGGTCATCGTGCATGCGACTGACGTGACCTGCCTAACCCATTTAGCCTAGCAGCCTTCATGCCAACGTCCACTATGCCCATTGGCATTTCAGCAACGTAACGTGACGCACGTTATAAAGCAGTAATTAAAAATTGTGTAAAAATAAATACAGAGGAGCTCGTGCTCAAGCCACTCGGGTCGATCTTTAGGTTAAGCCGTGCTTGCCTAGGTTGGTCTGTGGGTGGGTGACCATCCTTACTTCCTCAGTGCCTCAGAAAGCACGCTAAGCAACAGCTTAGCGTGCTTTCTGAGGCACTGAGGAAGCACAGTGGACTAACAAGTCCTGGCTGTCATTTAGAGATCTTTGACAGTCGGTTACAGGTAGTCAATGGCATTAAAACTATGACGTATCGCGTTCGAACTGGGGTGTGGAGGTCGGATAGGTAGTCGCTCCATGTAAAACATAGTGTAACATAGTTGGGATAGGGTTAAGCAGATCACGTGTAAAAATAAATGTTAAAATTGACACCTTTATAAAACTCGTCGTTCACAGCCTTAAACGTACTGTGGTAAAAAAAGTCGCTTAAAAAACCCCCGACCACATAACACTTCCTGTACAAAAAACGCGACGTTCAGCAACACACGCAATCCTTTTGCAGAAACATATGTAAACATCTAAAAATAACCCTTAATGGTCAACAAAATGTGCGAAATGTAATTAAAATTCCTTTCGCGAGAGATTTTCGTCGTAGCAGCCGTTTTCATTAAAAGTTTGGCGAAGCGAACGTTAAATTCGTCACGGAGTGCGCTCTCGGCTCACATACCGACGTACCTACGGAACCTTTAATTCATGAGTTAAGCCTTTGCATTCAGTTCATTTGTTTCTCGCTTCTGAACTAGTTCGAGCGAGATACGTTCTAGTTTTGAACGCTTGATTATAGGGTTGTGGAAGTTGTTTTTATAACCAGCTCCACTGCATGTCCACTTTTAATTAACCGACTTCCAAAAGGAGGATGTTCTCAATTCGTCGGAACCTTTTTTTTAAGTATGTTCCCCGATTACTCGAAGATGGCTGGACCGATTTGAATTATTTTTATTTTGTTTGAAGGGGTATACTTCACAGGTGGTTCTATATTGATTAAGTCAGGATGTGATGATGGAATCCTGGAGAAATAGAGATAACTCTTCAAATTTTATAGGCACATATGAAACGATTTAAGTAGTTTTCGAAAGAGTACTTTCTCGGAATGATTCCACTTCATTTGGTGAAGATCTGATGAATAACTTCGGAGATAAGCAATGGAACTCTTCAATAAATGATAGCAAATTGACTGGGATTGCTGAAATCTCATGTCTGTCCATTGTTTACACCAGTTCATAACATAACATCACGCCAGTACGCTGTGAAGGGGTAAGCACATGTGAACCACTAAAAAGTGAAAAATAACTTTACTTAGCTTCAGAAGTCGATGACGAAAAAACTAAACCAATCAAAAAAAGATCACAGACTTCTGAAGCTAAGTAAAGTTATTTTTCACTTTTTTTTCTGTTTTTTTTAATTAAAAACATTCCTTTCAAGTGAATCGGATTTTGTTAGTAATTTTAAGAGTTTAATTTTTAACATATCATAAGAGTAACTTTTAACGATATCAGCTATCGGCCAGTAATAGTCCCGTCGCAATCGGTCCAACCGTTTTAGAGATTAGCCGGAAAAAGTAGTAGAACTTAATATAATTTGAATATGTTTTAGTTGTATAAGTAGTTGTATAAGAATAAGAATAATTGATTTAGAAAATATTACAAAAGTGTACATTTAGGCGCAGTAGTGTTATTTCTCAAACAATTTAATGGTATAATTAGTGCATAAAAGTGAACTAAAACATATTTAACAGTTGCAAGTAACGATAATGTAGAATTGAAATCTTTGGTAGTGTTCTGCCCGATCTAGATGTTTGAGCACAATATTGGAATTTCTTTAAAAAAACTCGTTGATAACTTGGTAGTTGTATAATATGGAATAATTTAGAATTTTCATTAGCGGAGCCAAAATGATGAGTGCAAAAGTTTTCTGGTCGGACTACCTAACACAAGTGAATGTATTGTGTCAACTAAACAAACAGAGAAAAAATAAATACTGTAGACACAAAACACAAATGTGATGAATTGCTCTAAAAATATGAGCAGGCGCGAACACTAGGTTTATTTAAACCTGTATATCAGGTCATCACCTTATAGGTACCTAAAGGTTGTAAAAAACCTCTTCACGAAGCCAAAAGGCACTTGTTTTCCCCATCATTGCTAACATTTTTCTGTTCTACACCATACCTGTGAACCTTCTAGTTACGGAGATATTGGGGTCAATGTTCCAACTTTTTGAACTAAGTTTTTAGTATTAGACTTTAAACGCCTCCACGACCCCCGTACTATTCAATCCATCCATCAGCACAATCTTTTGGTTGCGTTACATTGAGTTCTACCGCAAACAACCACAAAACATGATTTTTCATCCAAATAAAATCGTTTCCCAGCAATAACTTTTGCATAAAGTTACTTTGATGTACAGAATGCTTGGTTGACGGCTTTGTGATGAGGTTGTTTACATCCTGTATAGTACCTACTAGCGGACGTCACGCAGTTTCACCCGCGTAGTTCCCGTTCCCGTAACAGTACGGGAATAAAGTATAGCCTATGTTACTTGCTGATAATATAGCTATCCATTGCTGAAAGAATTTTTCAAATCGGTCCAGTAGTAGATTTTAAGTTTATTCGTAATTTACAAAAAAATAACAAATCTGTCCTCTTTATGTTAAATGAATGATAGAAGGCTGTCATCTCTACCTGTAGCAGACAAATAAACCCTTTCACAAATTCCACATAAATATCTAATGTATATGCCACGAGGAGCTATTTGTAAACACACATCCGGGTTCACAACTTTTGGATCAAATTGAAAATGACAGCGTCAGCCTGATCTTTCTTCAAAATGCCAGCCCAAATGTTTACGTTCCAAGATGTCAGATGCGTTCCAGCACCACAAAACATTAGACAATAGCTCTTTATATCGCCAAAATACAACACGAACTATAGAAATTGTTCGTTAGTTTCGTATTACACGTTCGATGATTTGAGTTGATTGAATTTGGTAGTACTTCATGTTGATTGAATTGTCGCTACATATCTTGGTAGGAATTCTTGGTTTACGAAAATTATAGCTTCTCGTGGCGCGGAATATAGGTACCTACTTGTTTCAGTTAATCCTTCTTCCTCATGTTGTCTATCTATGTTGTAATTTGAACATCTGAGGCCATCAATTTCCTGCCAGTCTTTGTTATAAATTATCACATTGAAAAGGGTCGCCCTCTTATTATCTAAATTAAACAACATTTAAAATAGGATTCGGTTTATTTGCTCACTTAATAGGCGGGCGGTTGTGAAATAATGAAGAAATCATTTGTTGTTCTTTATTTGAATGGAAAAATTACGTTTTCTTTTTCCATTGTTTTCTAATCATTTTCAAGGATTAGGCCATATAAGTGTTTGTGGAGAACTAACTAACTTATCAGATAGATGTTTTGCTGGGGAGGTTTCTTCTACCACTTCTTTTATTTCCGGATGGGAAATCATTAAATGACTCTGACGCTCTTGGCGGAGCTGAAGGGGGCGTCGGACTTGTACTGATTAAAACCCACCTATGTTCCCCTCAGCCCTTTGCGTTCCAGGGTCACGCCATCACTTGAGAACAGTCTCGCAGCCTAGCCATCGGTCGTTGCGGACCCCTTTCCAGTCTGCTGATAGCTCTTTGAAGCGCGTGGAACACGGATGCCCCATCGACACAGGCCACTTCTTCTCCTCAGATTCGTTCCCTAGGGAATGGAGACGAGCAGTTGGCGTTCAAAAGTGCTGATTTTCAGTAAATTTAATGACTTTTCTTGATGATTTTCAAATTATGTCACCATATGTATAGTATTTGCTCGACTGCGTTTAGGTCACCTTTCAGAGATTTATTACAGCAGCTAGCAGTTCAAATCAATCATGTTTCATAATGTTATGCCAACCACAAGGTGATTCGTGTCCCAGCGTTGGGTTTATTACTGGCTGATTATGTAAAATTCGAAGACATGTGACGTCTACCAATCCGCACTGGGCCCGCGTGGTGAATTATAGAGTTTGGCAAATGAAAGTAGACACTCGAATTATTTGCAAATTTTTCATATGGCAATGTTTATTTTATGTCAATCTCAATTTGTCAAAATAAGATGGCGTGTGGTTGTTGATTTTTTGGGACATAAAAAGAGCATTTTTTAAACTTAAACCTGAATAAAACGATTAAAAGTGGAGTGCGGGAGATGTTGTTTCGCATTATTTCGAAGTTTGAAGAAAAACAACAGATGAAAGACGCCTAGTTCAATCAGAAACAAGATTGTTTACGTGTTGTGTTGGATTTCATAAGTTAGTATGACGATTTGATTTTGATACTTTGTTTTTATTCGTAATTATAAAATGATTATAGAATACTGTTGTTTTTTTCATTCAGACAATATCACATATTACCTAGTCGTATTTTATTTATACAAACAAAGTTGAGGTTTTCGAATTGTCACGCACAAAATGTCTCTTTGGTTTGGATCATAATGGGTAGACATGATTTTACATCTCGAAACTTCAGTTTGCTTCATTTGATTAAAAATACGACTTATACAACAAGTATCGTAAAAGGAAGGGGCCCGCAAGAGCCGAAGCCTGCCATGGCTGCGGGAGTGTTCGAAAGAGATACCGTGGCCCCGGAACATAAAAGGCGAGGAAGGAACATGGATGGGTTTTAGTCAGTAAAAGTCTGACACTCCCTCCCGCTCCGCCCAGAGTGGGAGGAGTCATTTGATGACTTCCCATCAGAAAAAAAAAGTTCCCATTTTTGGACCTGTCCACATGCTGTCAAGCAGTAGTGTACAAATATTGTTGTACACAAAAAACAAATAACTGTAAAGTATCAAGTCAGGCTATTCCGAGTACTTCATACAAATTTTGGAGTTACTAGGCTGAGATTTTTTTAAATTTGCCGCGCTTTTTCAGTCTCTACTTTCGTTTGCCAGACTCCAGCCCCTTCCCTCTCATACAGAGGAGGCCTGGCCCAGCTGTGGGAACATTAATAGGCTGATGATGATGATGATTATGTAACGTTTCATAATCAAAACCAAAAAACTACAACTACATCATTTTCATCATCCGCCTAGCCTATACGAACAGTAAGTCGTACATTCTAACCCTTCCACGTGCGCTTCAAAGAGATGTCATCAGAAGAGAGGGGCCCGCAAGGGCCGAAGTCTGCCGGGGTTGCGGGACTTTTCGAAAGAGATATCGCGGCCCCGGAACGTAAAGGGCGAGGAAGGAACATGGATGGGTTTTAGTCAGTAAGAGTCTGACACTCCCTCCCGCTCCGCCCCGAGTGGGAGAAGTCATTTGATGATTTCCCATCCTAAAAAAAAAAAAAAAAAGGCAGGCCCATCACCTTGTGTTATTTATTTCATCACCACTGCTCTCAAAACGATGAAGGAAAGCATCGTGAGGAAACCGGCCAGTCCTAGAACCAAAAGATTAGAAGACATGTGACATCTACCAACCCGCACTGGGCCCGATGGTGGATTATAGCCCATTTTCTCCCATAGAGAGGAAGGAAGGGTGTGTCCCAGCAGTGGGAACATTAATAGGCTGATGATGATGATAATGAATGTTATGCCAACCACGAGACTATTCGTGTCCCAGCGTTGGGAATATAACAGGCTGTTTATGTTACGTTTCATAATCAAATCCGAAAGACCTAGCCTTTTTCCATTATGGTTGGTTTTCAGTTGTCAAGTCCAACCGTCTCTTCAGATCTATGGCTATGAAAAAGAAAACAAAAAACACTAAACTACTACAAAAATACTATTACTATAAAATTCTTCAATTTAGTCAAGGATTTTCTTCTACGATACAACCAAACTACCATACCGTAACAAACAACCGTAGAAAAAAAAACACATAAATCTAATACCTACATGAAAACTTGATATCAAAACAAAAAATATTTTTTGTACACAGGCTTACCTTCACAAAATAGTTTCAGAATAAATCCTCTTTGCGGTTGATACATTTTTGCTGAAAGGGCGAACCGTAACCCCCTTCCCCCTTACGTCTTCCGGCGGGATATAGCTGTACACGGATCATTTGGCGTGTGGCCAAAATCAGAACTATCATCATCATCATCATCATCATGGGGGTTTAGGTTTCCGCACTTAGTCCTTGAAGTGGACCATTGTGCGTGAGCCATGGTGGCCGATTACTCCAACCAGCCCACCTCCCTCCAGAAGCAGATTAAACTTCCCGGTCTCCTCAGGACATCTGCAAGTGATCCTGGTGTTCCCAGGGTCTCTTCGCGAATCTTGGTAACGCCTGTGCACTCCAGGAGCACATGCGCTACCGTCTCCTCCGCCTCCAGGCACGCTCTGCACAGGGGACTGTCAGTGATACCTAGAGTGTGGAAGTGTTTGTTCAACGAGCAGTGTCCAGTGATGGTCCCCGCCACCAGACGCAGGCTATCTCTGTCCAGGCGCAGAAGGCGCCTGGTCAGCTTTGGATCCAAGGATGGCATAGCTTCCTTGGACTGCCTACAACCTGGTGCCGAGGCCCACCATTTCCCTGCTTGTAATCGGGTGTGATCCTTTAACCAGTTCCTCAGCTGCTTGAAGGGAATGGGCACAATGGGTTCGGGTCCGTATGGTATTGTACTGGATCCTCTTCTGGCAAGTTCGTCAGCCGCATCATTGCCGAGTGATCCACTGTGTCCTCTAATCCATTGCAGCGTTACCGTGTTGTGATTCAACACCGTGATTTGTTCTAGGGCCTTGTGGCATTCTAGTATTAGTCTCGACGTGATCTGGTTACTCTTTAGGGATTGAAGGACCGAGGCACTGTCGGAGAGTATACGAATGTTGGTATCCGTAACCTCCCTGGCCTCTATAGCGTGTGCTGCTTGGATAATGCCCACACACTCCGCTTGGTAGACAGAGTTGAACCTTCCAAGAGATTTTGATATTTTAATGTTGAGGTCGTCGGAGAACACCCCGGCGCCTGTCCCATCGTTGGTTTTTGATCCATCAGTATAGATTCTTAGCTCTCTTGTGCCTGAGTAGTCGCACAACTCCTCTATGAGCTCTATGTTGTAGTGTTTTTTGAAGCAGTGAGTCTTCAGAGTTCTGTCGATAGGGGATGCCATCATCGGTTGTTCTTTGATTGCATCTTCTTTGATGCGTGTATGTTTTATTCTTGAGTCGTTCCTTAGGGTGCCGGCTAACTCGAGTCTGAAAATCGCTACGGCCGCCTCCTCTCTTACGACGAGGTGTAGGGGTGGTAGCCCCAGCATCACCTGTAGGGCAGCAGTTGGTGATGTTCTCATGCTGCCGGTGATTGCCACGCAGGCAAATCTTTGTAGTTTCTCAAGGTCCTTTTGGGTCGTACTTAGGTTGGTCCTGGGCCACCATACTAAAGACCCGTATGTGATAATTGGTCGGATAACTGTGGTGTATAGCCAGTAGGTGATTTTGGGGCTTAGGCCCCAGTTTCTCCCGAGGAGTCTCTTGCATTGCCAGAGAGATATACTGGCTTTTGTGACGATGTAATCCGTGTGTTTTGCCCAGTTGAGCTGTTTGTCCAAATAGATACCCAGGTATTTGGTTTCAGTCGATAGGCTTAGAGTTGTCCCAAAGAAGCTTGGTAGTTGCAACGTTGCCAGCTTCCTTTTCTTTGTGAAGAGGACGAGTTCGGTTTTGGTGGGGTTCACTGCTAGTTTGTGTTCCTTGCACCAGTCTTCTACTATCCTTAGGGCCTGGCGCATAAGGTTGCATAATGTGTTTTCATGTGTGCCGTTTATTATTATAGTCAGGTCGTCGGCGTAGCCCACCGTGTAGTAGCCTCTGCTATTGAGGCGGTTGATGAGGCTATCTACTACGAGGTTCCACAGTAGTGGCGAGAGGACTCCACCTTGGGGGCAGCCCTTCGCCACTATGGCTCTAGTGGTGTCGTTCACCGTAACTTGAACGGCTCTCAGTCGGAGCATATTTGTGATCCAGCCTCGCAGGGTTGGGTCCACCCCATGTTTCTCGAGGGCTGCGTTGATGCTATGGAAGATGGTTTTGTCAAAGGCGCCTTCTATGTCGATGAAGACGGCCAGTGACGAGCGTTTATGTTCCACTGCACTTTCGATCCTGGAGATCACACTATGCAGCGCGGATTCTGTTGATTTTCCTGTGGAGTAAGCGTGTTGTTGTTTGTGAAGTGGTCTTTCCCTAAGAGGTCCGTCCCGAATGTGTCGATCGCAGAGTCTCTCGAGGGTTTTCAGTAAGAAAGATGTTAGGCTTATTGGCCTGTACGCCTTGGGTTGTGTGTAATCTGATTTGCCTGGTTTAGGGATGAAAATGACTTTCACCTCTCGCCATGCAAGTGGTATATATTTCTGTGCTATGCAGGCTTGATAGATGACGGTCAGCCATGGCGTTAAGACGTCTACTCCCCATTGTAGGAGGGCGGGGAAGATTCCGTCTAAGCCTGCGGATTTATATGGTTTGAAAGTCTTTATTGCCCATTTTATTCTTTCTGCTGTTACTATAGTGCGGGCTCTGGCCCAGTCTTGGTCGTTTGGTGTGTGCGTTGGCTCAGTTGCCCAGGTTCTGTCCTCGGAGAGGTCGCAGTCTGGAAAGTGGGTTTCCAGGAGAACCTTACTTGTCTCGTGGTCCGATTTGGTATATGTGTTGTTTGGGGTTTTCAGCGACCCGAGGGCGCGATCCTGATCGGTAGATAGGATCTTTCTCACGCGTGCGGCCTCGTTGTTCGATTCAATCTCTTCGCAGAACCTTCGCCAGGCCGCCCTGCTGGCGTACCTGACTTGTCTTTTGAAGGTGTATTGTGTTTTCTTGTATGAATCCCAGTCTTCTGGTAGTCTGGAGTTCTTGGCTTTGTTAAATTGTTTGCGCATGGTTTGCCTGAGCTTACTAAGTTCCGAGTTCCACCAGGAGTTGCCCTTTGTCTTGGTGTTTTGGTCTTTTAGTTTGCAGCAGGCGTGGTAGGCTTCGATTATGAATTCCGAGAGTTTTGTTACAGTGTCTTCAAGTTGTTTAGGGTCTGTTAGAGTTTGGGGCGCTTGGTGCTGCGTTAGCAGGGAGGCCAGTAGTCGTTTGTAGCCGGGTACGTTGGTACTGTTCTATAGCTAACTGGAGGGAGTAAGTAACAACGCGGTGACTGTCGCTTAACTGATTTATTGAATGCGTGTAGCTTCTTATAACTAGGTTCTACCTACATACATATATACTCGTATACCACAATACTCTAAATCTGACCCTTGGCTCTGGTCAGCTGGACTCGGCATGTACTCCTGACTTAAATCACTCGTGCTCTGTGCCTCCTCATATGGAGAAGACAAAGATGCTTTGTGATGTGGAGAGGATGGTGGAGTAGATATCACGCGACCAGACCCTACGTGATCATAGGTGTGCCTTGCACTAGCCGAAGACGTACCTTCAGTCTCACCCGTGCCACCTTCATCAAATATTGGATTGTATTTATTATCTGGAAATTTAAATATTTGATCAATGTGACGCCTGTGTTTCTCATTTTCATACTGAATTTCATACATTACATTTCCCATTCTACTTATTACTTCCCCTTTTTCCCAAATTTCCTTATTGTTTCTCCACTTCTTAAACATCACCATATCTCCTACTCTTATGTGTCTCTGCTTGCCTCCGAATGTATTTTTTTGTTTACATTGTTTGTCAATGACAACGCTTCTTGTATTAGGTCGCAATAAATCCAGGCAAGATCTTAACCTACGCCCTAATAACATTTCACTAGGCGATTTCTGAGTCGTGCTTTGTATTGAATTACGATAATTTAACAAAAACCTACTTATTGCAATGTCAACAGCGATTCCTTCGTGCGCGGCTTTCTTTAAGCATTTTTTTACCAAACCAACTGCATTTTCCGCGGCACCATTGCTCCTAGCATGTCGGGGTGAAATCAATTTATGGTCTATGCCGTTTTTCTTCATAAAATCTGTAAATTTTTCGCTTATAAACGCGGGTCCATTATCTGTGACGACTTCATTGGGTAACCCAAACCGCGAAAATATTTCACGCAATTGTTTTATCGTTATCTCAGCATTAGTTGAACTGACTTTGCATACTTCCATCCACTTGGAATGCGCATCAATGATGACTAAATAAGTACTATTTGCAAATGGACCTAAATGATCCAGATGAAGCCTGTACCATGGCTTGGTGGGCCATGACCATGGCACCAAAGTACTTTTCACGGGGTTGTCTCGCTCTTTTGCACAAACTACACACGAACCACATAACTGTTCAATATCCTTATCTATATTAGGCCAATAAATGTAAGTACGCGCTAACGACTTCATTTTTACAATACCTAAATGACTGCTATGCAGTTGTTTCAACGTTTTGCTCCGTAGGCTGCTAGGTATTATCACTCGATAACCGAACAATAAACATCCATGCTCGGATGTGATGTAATCTTTCCTATTGTAATAATCTTTACACTCATTAGGCATATCCTTACTAGCGGGCCATCCGTGCAACACATAACCATAAATTTTATTGAGAGTTATATCTTTTTTTGTCTGCTCAGCAATGTCTTTAAAATCTACGGCTTTCGGTGCATCAATAAAGTTTACCATTGACTCATTACATTTTTTCTCCCTGCTACTACGACTAACATCTTTTAGTTCTTTATCTAATTTAATTGTGGCCGCCCTCGACAAACAATCAGCAACACAGTTGTCCTCTGATTTCACGCATTTAATCGAGTAGTTGTACTCGCTCAAAATTATCGACCAACGCTGTAATCTGCCGGCCATCATTAAGGGAATACCCGTTTTGGGTCCAATAATGGAACATAAAGGCTTACAATCACTGACCAGAATAAAATGCCTGCCATACACATATTCATGGAAACGTTGTACTCCAAAGATGATGGCCAAACCTTCCCTACATATCTGGCTATAGTTCTGCTCAGCAGGGGAGAGTGTCCTGCTGGCGTGCGCCACAGCGCGCACCCGTCCGTCCGGCATCTCGTGCCCAAGCCACGCGCCCACTCCGCGCGGTGATGCGTCACATGACAACACCAAGGGGAGCTCGGGGTTGAAATGGACCAGCACATCCGAATTTTTTAATAAATCTTTTATCTTTAAAAATCCCGTTTCACATTCCTCTGACCATAGCCATGTTTTATTTTTCTTCAATAAAGCATACAAAGGTGCGACTACAGTGCTAAAATTATTAACAAACTTTGAGTAATAATTTATGAGGCCTAGAAACGCTCTCAGTTCGCCTACGTTACTAGGCCGTTCCGCTGCGAGAACGGCATCTACCTTCTTTGTTTCAGTATGTAAACCTTCCGCATCAATTAAATGACCCAAATATGAAACCTGCTTTTTGAAAAAACAACACTTTTCCTTACTGATTCGTAAACCGCAATCATTTAATATTTTAAAAACTTTATCCAAGTTCTCTTTATGTTCTTGCCCTGTCTCCCCCGTGATAATCAAATCATCTACAAATACGGTTACATGAGGTAACTTGAATAAAGAATCCATTATCCTTTGAAACTTGTTTGATGCGGTTTTTATTCCGAACGGTAGTCTATTATAGACAAAATTCCCCTTGTGCGTTACAATAGTGCATAGCTTCTTGGACTCCTCGTCCAATAAAAATTGCTGATAGGCGCTTTTTAAATCGATTTTACTAAACGTCTGTCCTCCTCTCAAGGCAGAAAATAAATCCTCAATCCGCGGAAGAGGATACTTATCATCGCACAACACAGGATTCACCGTTACCTTGAAATCGCCACAGATTCTGATGTCCCCCGACTGTTTTTTTACTGGTACTATGGGCGTTCCCCAGCCACCTACATGTTCCACCGGGCTTATAATTCCCTCAGCCTGCAGCCGCGCCAGTTCGGCGTCAACAGCTGGCCGAAGTGCGTGCGGCACCACTCGCGCGCGCCGCCACACTGGCACCGCGTCCGTACATACACTTAAGCTAATGGTACCGCGATTGAAAGTACCTATACCTGGCTCGAATACATTTTTGTACTTGCCCATTATTTCATTCATTATGGTATTGCCCTCATCACACGAAATGTTTGCCACGATTGGTAATGATATTTGTAATTCGCGCATCCATTTTCTTCCTAGTATTGGAGGGCAATCACCGTTATCTATGACGTACAATTTGGAGGTAAACAGCTGATCGTTGTTGACGACGTTGACTGGCAAAATACCTACTGGCTTTATTTTCTCGCCGCTGTAAACGGTTAATACTTTATCGGACTCGATCAACGGTCTGCCTTTATATAGTTTGTTATAAGTATTTTTAGAAATTGCGCTTACCGAAGAACCGCTGTCGACTTGCATGTCTAAAATAACGCCCTCCACATTCAACTTACAATACCAGGGCCCATCTGACTCTTCTGAGTCACCTAACTGATACAGTGTAGGAGATTCGATATCTTCTTCCGACTCACTTCCGTCCACTTGGAACAGCCTCGACTGTCCTCTTTTATTACGACACATATGACTTATGTGGCCGACTTTATCGCACTTATAACAGGTAGCACTTTTATAACCGCACTTATCCGATGAATGCTGCCGCGATCCACACCGGTAGCACCGGTCGCCGCTGCTGCTGCCGCCAGCGCCAGCGCTGCCTGCGCGCTGCGCGCCGGCCCCGCTGCCGCCGCCTGCGCCGCGCGCGCCTGCTCGGCCTCCGCGCTGCGCGCCGGCCCCGCTGCCGCCGCCACGTACTGCGTACACTCCGCCATGAGATGCCTCTCCGGTTCCGCTGCTTTTGCTACCGCCAAGCTTTGCTTCCAGCTCCGCCGCCTCCAACGACGTAGCTATTGTCACCGCCCTTGTGAAACTTAGCTCCCGCTCAGTTAATAATCGTTGCCTGTACTTCTCGCTTCTCAACCCGTACGTAAACTGATCTCTGAGGTTTTCCTCCAGCGATTCTTGTCCTTTAAACTTGCACGTCATCGCCAGTTTTTTGAGACGCAACAAGTATTCGCTCACTGTTTCGCTTTGATTTTGTAAACACGCTCGTAACTTCATACGTTCTGCCATATCACTAGCTTTCGGATTAACATGGTTTTCCACGATGTCAACTAGCTCATCGAATGTTTTTTTTTCTGGTTCTTCCGGGCTACACAGCACCGTCATGAGGTCGTATGTTTCATTTCCCACTAGTGTGATGAGAAACGATGTTTGAACCTCAACCTTTATGTCGTTCACCAAGAAAAATGCTCGTATTCGCTTGATGTAACTCTTCCAAGTGTCTGTATTCAAGTTAAATTCTTTTATATTTCCGATTGCACGTGTATTGTCCGCCATTTTGAACCACCTCGTCGCCAATGTTCTATAGCTAACTGGAGGGAGTAAGTAACAACGCGGTGACTGTCGCTTAACTGATTTATTGAATGCGTGTAGCTTCTTATAACTAGGTTCTACCTACATACATATATACTCGTATACCACAGGTACGGCGTGGGTTGCGTCTGGGTTCGGGTTTTTTTATACTAGCCACTAGTGAGAATCGGATTCTTCTGTGGTCGGAGCAGGAAGGCTCGTTGGAGACGTGCCAGTCAGATATAAGTTTTGCCGCGCTTTCCGAAGCCAGCGTGAGATCGATAATTGTTTGTCCGCGAGATGTAACCCAAGTGGGTTCCGAGCCGTGGTTAGCGATGTTAAGGTTAGTGGAGAACAAGTATGTGCATAGTACCTCACCTCTAGTGTTGGCTTTGTTGCAGCCCCAAAGTGGGTGATGGGCGTTTGAGTCCGTGCAGATGACCAGGTCCAGGTTGGCATCTTCACAATACCTTACCAGGTCGGCCATCTCCTTTGGTGGGCAGTCCTCATCCTCGCCAGGCATGTATACCGAGGCTAGGACGATATCAGGTGCATCACCGTCGGTTTTTATCCTGACTGCTGTTAGATCTCTGGAACATAATTGCGTGAGTGTGGTGGTGGGTACATCTTTGGGTATATAGGCGCAGGTTCGAGGCTTTTCTGTGCCTTGTGTATCGAGGATTAGCTTACCTCCAATGTTACCAAGGCCACATATTCTATTTTTGCGGATCCACGGTTCTTGGATGAGTGCAATGGTACAGGGTTCCGTCTCCAGTGCCCTGCGCAGGCAGGCGGTAGCCATCTGGCTGTGCTGGAGATTGGTCTGGATAATTTTTATTGGGATGTGGGCGGTAGTGGGGTGGAATTAGGAGGAGAGGGATCCATCGGATGATACACCCCCCCCTTCCAGCCCGTGCTGGTCTACACTCGGTACCGGTGACGACGAGAGCAGCCGCTCCGTCCACCCTGATGGTGAGGCTGCAGTCCTCACCGCGTCGGCATCAGCCATCGCCGTTCTGGCCATCTCCTCCTCCAGTTCGGTCATGGTCGGGTCAATGTCCGTCGGTGCCGGTTTCGTCCGTTCCGTGTCGGTGTCGGTCTGAGTGTCAGTCTGTGTGTCGGAGGGGTTGGTTTTGGGGATGAAGCGAACGTATATCGACCCAAGAAGGTACGATATTCGTCGCTCCCTACCCAAGACCTTTTCGGCTTCGTCCGGTGGGATACCCAGGGTCAAATAAGTCCCATGGTTATCTCCACCGACCGAAGTCGCCCTATATAGGGACCACCTACCGACAGCGTACCAGGGGTTCTGGCATGTCTAAATCTTCTGGAGCAGCGCTATGTCCCCATTATACCTGGGTACGAAGAGCGCCGCTCGTAATGGGGTCGGTACGTCGGACTGTCTCATTATAGTCAGTGTCACGTCAGTGTCCGGCAGTCGTATCTTGGGTACGTTCAGAGTTAGCCAAGTCAGCGCGTTTTCGTCCTCGCACCATATGTGCACCGTGCCATCCACTACCCTTGGGTAGCCGCGGAAGGCCGGGACTTTGGTGGGGTCCGTACAACACGTGTCCACTATCAGGTCTTCGAGCTTGGTCTTTACGACCTCGCCCTCGACAGGTGTCATGTCACGTGATGGAGGCGGGAAGCAGATCGCTACGGCGAGTCGCGCAGGAATATCCTTCGTGGCCCGCGCATAGGTTCTCTGCTCCCCTTGAGCAGCCTGGGTTCTGAAACGCTTGGCGTCCCCCTGGAGCGTGCTTGGCGAGGCCGTATCGTCCGGACGCTCCCGCTTCGCCGCTCCCTGGCCACTTGGCCCTGGTTGCGGTTCTGTGGGGCCCGGCTTGGCTCTTTGTTCCAGGGATGCCCGGTTTAGGAACCCAGCCCGCTTTCCTCGTTTTCTAGTCCGGTGTCGGTCGCCAGTCGTCTCATTGCGGTTCTGGTTGCTTCCTCCGGATGGTCCCGGTGCGGGCAGTGACTTCTCGCGTAGGGTTTCCCCTTCGCGTACTGTTCCCTGCCCGCTCGTTTCCGCGTCCGACTGCTGCTTGCTCTGGGTTTCCCCTTCGCGTGCCTGTAGTCGGTCGCGTACTCCTTTACAACCTCCCGTTTGCGCATCGCGTAGACTATTGCCTTCGCGGGCTTTGCGCAAACGTTTGTTGAGCTCTCTTTCTCTGTTTCGGAGTTTTCCGCGCTGAGTCTTCAGCTTGCGGACCTCGTCCACAGAGATGAAACCGGAACCACCAGGCTCCGCTTCCTTTCCCGTCCCGAGAGAGTCTATGTCCCTCAGCCTTGCCTCGATCTTCTCACGCTGGAGTGCCAGCGTGCGGAGTTCGCTGCTAAGGCTGGATATTCGCGGGTTGTCGGCGTCATTGTCGGGATTGTTTGTGACACTGTTCCGAACGATACTCTGTTGCCAGGCCATCGTGGAAGGTGTCGCAGTCGTCGTCGAGTCAGTGGGCGCACAAATCGCAGCCGTGGTCGTGTCCGTGTGTGTTTTAGTTGGCGCGTGAGCCGCAGCCGGTGCTGGCGGTAAAACCGCCTTAGGCAGAAGAGTGCCCCCCCCCAGATTACGGTGGAGGCAGACCGACGAGTCGGTGTGGGATTCCCCGGCATTACCGGGACCCACCTGGGGAATATTATTTTTGCTTTTCTGCGACATGTTGGGTTTGGTGGGCTTTTTTGGAATCGAGGTTACCCGTCCTCATGGACCGAAAGGATAAAAGGGAGAAGGGAGGGAGGGTCTGGGTGTAGGATCATGGAGATGGGGTGAGGGATTTCCCTAGGCCTGGGATTGTGGCTTTCGGGAAGGTGCGAAAAAGCGCCTGGGGGTTTTCGTTACGTCTATTTCTTATGGAATTAGACCAAGAACAGGGTGGCAACCTCGTGAAGGTGAATCCCCCAGACCTGCCTTGAGGATCTACACGACCGTAGCGCTCCCCCTCAAGACCCCGCCACCCTACTGCCTCTGATGGAGGCAGTAGGGTAGGCCTGCATCTATACTACCAAGCAAAGCATAAGCAAAGCATGTCGTTGTGCAACCGCGAAAGCATAAATACAGACCCTCCCCCAGTTATCAGAACTATCGCTGCCAACTTGTTCTTGCAAAACATTTTGCACTTTGAGAGATCAACTAGTTCAACCAGGCTTTAGACTCGCTAAAGTAGACTCATCTTTCATGGGGTACTGTTAGGTATGCTATAATAAAATTCCACAAAGTATTCTTGAACTGAATGAGACGAAATTTAAAACGTGCATTAAACGCACACTATGCAACCATGTTATAAGTTAGGCGATTATATCGCTGATAAAAATGCTTACCTCAATACTGGTCCTGCTCCAGAAGGACAGGGGCGCATAAATTAGCATTAAATGGTATTGCTGGAGCTGCTTAAGATTGTACAACTACCTTTGCATTGTATAGATCTCTTTAGTAACTATTATAATTATACTCGTAATCGTATAGCCCATATTGTGTGAGTACTAAGAAAGCTATCACTCACTGAAAACCTGCGTCTTTTCTTGACTTGAATGTGCCCTGACGGTTGAGAGAATGTCATGCTCACTCAAATGTCTCACTGATTGATTTTACCAATAGGTACAATTTTATTGCTTGTTGAAGATTGTGAGGACGGTCTAAGTGGTATCATTGAACGAGATTTTCTTGAAGTGAATTGAACGAGATATTTTGCTGTGAAGCCCAAGAATCCTGCAAAGAAATAAAAGTTACCATAATCAGCTTATAATGTTCCTACTGCTGGAACACAGGAATCTCTATGAAAAGGGAATGGGCTATAACCCTCCACGCGGCGCGGTTGCAGTGTGGGTTGGTGGATGTCATATTTCTATGAATTCTTGGTTCTAAGACATGCCGGCTTCCTCACGATGTTTTCCTTCGCCGTTTTGAGAGCAGTGGTGATGAATAAATTACACAAAGCTGCTCATAAGTCGAGGCCGACACCACTCAGCCACCGCTGCTCTCTTAACTACTATTCTATACCTAACAACGAGAATTTCAAAATTCGATCACATTTCTTTTGTTTCTAGAAAGTTCACAAGCATTATTGCAGTCTTCAGATCCAATATGTTATGCAGTTTTCAACAGAATGTTGAACACCTCGCACGCCAAATTGAATTTTTCTCTACCGCATTTTGACGAACAGCTTGACTTAATACCTATTGTATTACCAACCCAATCTTCTTTCGCGCGGCTGCAATGTAGTGATCAGGTGTCATGTCAAAACATCGATATTCCTGTATAACTTAGTCAAATAAATAGAAGTAATAGATGTATAAAAGTGTTGTGACAATCTGATCTCGTTTGCGGACACAACATTGCCTGATATCACATAGGACAGAGAGGTTTGGAAGCAGAAAGAGAACGCTTTTGCCCAGCAGTGAGACACTCAAAACGGTTTAATTTTTCTTAGCCTGTGATATTGTGTCCAAAGGTCCTTGCAATGATTTCCTTCACCGAAGCAAGTGATAATAATTATACAATATGCATATAAATCCGTCAAAATCAGAGGTGCGTGTCTTGGGTTCGAACTCGAGACATAAACAAGCGTGACCATTGTACGTCTATTTTAAACACATTAACACTTTTAGAGACAAATCTAACTGTTATTGTAAACCACATCTCAAATTCATCATCTAGTTTAGAAACCCAAAACGAAGATGTAGTATTAGAAGCGATATGCCAACAGAAGATATAACAAAAATAGCAATAAACAAAACAGTTCTAGAAAAATCCCCAACCACTGACCAGGTTAATCCAACCCTTTAGACCAAAACACCTATAATGACGCACAAAAAGGGGTAAGTTATTCTTACCCAAAAAGTTCCTAAACAAAAGAAAAACAAAGTTTGGCAAAACAACTTGTGTTAACAACATTGTTAGTAGAGAGGACCACGCTTCGGTGAACAACGCTTATATTCCGAATATCCAATCAAAAGTCGAAATATCTGCTGTCAAAACTTCGGAGGAAACTAAGAAAAAGTTTGGCGATACACTAAAATAAAACGTAAATTACCTGCGAAGTTGGATAAGGGGCGTCATAGACAGGATGCTTTAAGTATCAAGCATCGGCGATAGTGCGACTGGAAAGAAAGAAAGAAAATGTATTTAATATTTCTCGTACAGGACAAACAAACAAGTGCTGAATTAATAATAAAACACAAATTTAACAAAAAGTTATGAGTAGAATCTGCCTAGCCTTTTTTCAACTATATTAGGGTCGGCTACTAGTCCGGATGCAGCTAAAAATAGAAACACGAAATTGGGCCTGTACGTAGCCAAAAGCCCCCTATCTCTGCATGGTTATATAACATTTAGGAATAGAACAGTGGCGTCTATCAATGATACTTTTGAGTGCTTCGTTGGTCTCGTGGCACCGAAGGCGGTCGCATCGCATTTTACTGATTCGATGCGTTTGAGCGCACTATCAGGATTGCTCGTTTTTAGTAATTTTTGTGATTGAGTCTTTCTGCATTGGGTTTCAGCGACTCATTGTATTTGACTACAGAATCAAAGTTACGTTATTTTCCACCAGTCGCAGCATTAAACTTTTGAGAAGCGACTGAATCGTTGGTAATTGCTGACGCTAACAATATGCGGGGCTAAGAGACCAGATTTATTGAAATTCCTAAAAGCGATTTGCACTACAACTCACTGAGTGTGTTTAACGTTAAACATTTAATTGAGAAACCCTTCTGTTTTTAACATTTTCAAATAGTTGACAGAAACAAGAAAATCGCTGATCACCGATGCTAAAAGTAGCATGTCTGCAAAACCCCGAAGACAAAGAAATGGAAAAAGGAAAAGGACAATGTTTAGGGAAGTAGGAAACAATATTGCAAGTTACAAAAAACTCTTAAAAGGTGGCCCTGGAGCGAATCGCGACATGAATGCGAATTTTGTTTCCTGTTACACTTTTATGGATACAGGTGGAATTGTTTACCAACATGTTCGATACTACAAGTTTATTATTAAAAATTTGGTCTTAGGTGTACGTGTAGAAGATATTTATTTATTTATTTATATGGCACTTCAACGACTTACTCACTAAAGGATAATAAGTAAAATAATAATCAGTCAATACAGTTACTCCCGGAAGGAAACAGAACCCCATATGAGAGGGGGCTCTAAGCTAACATGAATGGGTAATGCTTATGATTCAATGAACATTCGACAGTTAGTCATTCGTTATAGTAAGCTTCTGATGTTTCCAACATCGCAATGATGAACATTCTTATTGACAAATTCGTCATAGCGAGCTTGTGAACATTCTCAATTAAATAGGTTGTCTTAGCGTACCTCCTAACTAGCGAGTCGTTATTTTTACTTTATTGAATACTGTACCTACATCGTACGATGTTAAGTATGACAGTCCCCAAATGCCTTCAAAATCAAATTTTGGTTCTAGGATATGCCGATGCTGGTTCACGATATTTTCTTTCGCCGTTTTTGTTTAGAGATTTGGACTCCAAATCTACACTTTGTGTACAAAGTAATGGTATCAGCTAGTGTGTGGCGATTCGAACAGGACCTCATGCTCAACAGTTGCTGCGACCACCAGATCAACGAAACAACCACAACTACTAACTTTAAATATAGTTGGACGAAAGCAAACTCTTTGTGTATCAGCATTACTGTTTGTCAAACGATAAAAAAATTAAAAAGTCAACATCAGAGTCACATTATCGTTTATTTGCCTTTTTAAAATAAACTTAAAGGTATTGCTTTTAATTTCATGTTAATTTCCTTAAGCCATTTGAAGACAAGGAAAAGGACAGTATTGGATTTAAATAACAGAGTCTTTCTGCTTAGAGTACCCTATCCAGTAAGGCCAGCTTTAAAATAGGACAGGAAGTATTCAAAACGCTCATTTGTCCTACATCCAATAACAAAATTAAAAACATTTTGTTGACTTTTCATTAGGAATTTTTCAGTAGCATCTATTGAGTGTGGAGTCTGGTCTTACCAAGTGGTATCGTATTACCCAGTATTAACTAGGTTGTGGAGGTCTCATAGACAGTCGCTCCGTGTAAAATGCTGGTATTCAGTTGCATCTGGTTATACTGGAAGCCGACCCCTACATAGCTGGGAAAAGGCTAGGCAGATGATGATCCATTGAGTCTGGATTCGTAGCCGGTTGGTAGCAATAGGCTCACACTTTATTTGTGGGACTTTAACATAACAAGCGAATTAATGTACTATTAGATACACCTCTGTCTAACTCTTCAAGATTACGGGCGCGATGGTATGTTTTAAAAAATCCTCAACTTTGGTCATTCAAATAAAACCACGAGAAACACAAACATTTATAAATTTCATAGCATCTCCATCACAAAACAAATATAGGTGACATGGCTCACAAGGGTGCCCAACTCAAATGAGTTTGGGCAGGTCATGTCTGCCGCACGCTGGGCAATCTCTGGACCAAAATAGCAGGCAACTGGTGCCCTGGCACAGTGAGGCGAGGTAGTGACAGGCCACGAAAGAGATGGCGGGACGAAATGGACAAGTTCCGTCAGAACTGGAAGGAGGAAGCGCGGGTTCGCGAGAAACAGAAATAATGAAGGAAAGCTGACATGGCTCACAAGGGTGCCCAACTCAAATAAGTTTGGGCAGGTCATGTCTGCCGCACGCTGGGCAATCTCTGGACCAAAATAGCAGGCAACTGGTGCCCTGGCACAGTGAGGCTAGGTAGTGACAGGCCACGAAAGAGATGGCGGGACGAAATGGACAAGTTCCGTCAGAACTGGATGGAGGAAGCGCGGGTTCGCGAGAAACAGAAATAATGAAGGAAAGCTGACATGGCTCACAAGGGTGCCCAACTCAAATGAGTTTGGGCAGGTCATGTCTGCCGCACGCTGGGCAATCTCTGGACCAAAATAGCAGGCAACTGGTGCCCTGGCACAGTGAGGCGAGGTAGTGACAGGCCACGAAAGAGATGGCGGGACGAAATGGACAAGTTCCGTCAGAACTGGAAGGAGGAAGCGCGGGTTCGCGAGAAACAGAAATAATGAAGGAAAGCTGACATGGCTCACAAGGGTGCCCAACTCAAATAAGTTTGGGCAGGTCATGTCTGCCGCACGCTGGGCAATCTCTGGACCAAAATAGCAGGCAACTGGTGCCCTGGCACAGTGAGGCGAGGTAGTGACAGGCCACGAAAGAGATGGCGGGACGAAATGGACAAGTTCCGTCAGAACTGGAAGGAGGAAGCGCGGGTTCGCGAGAAACAGAAATAATGAAGGAAAGCTGACATGGCTCACAAGGATGCCCAACTCAAATAAGTTTGGGCAGGTCATGTCTGCCGCACGCTGGGCAAACTCTGGACCAAAATAGCAGGCTACCTTCTGGTGCCATGACACAGTGAGGCGGGGTCCCGGCAGGGCACGAAGGAGATGGTGAGACAAACTGGACAGGTTACGTCAGAACTGGAAGGAGGACGCGCGGGTTCGTGAGAAACAGAAATAATGAAGGAAAGCTGGCTTACCTTCGGATTTTAATTATATTTTTTTTCGTCAACTCGCTCGACTTTGAAAATCTGACGTAGAATATGTCAGATGTATGTGAAGCTATTTGGTTTACAGTGTAACCCTCAAATTACATTGTAAAATGTAAACCAAGTAGCTTGTTCGACCGTACTCTAAAATCGGAAGGTACCAAGTCGCGCACCCTCGCGATTTTCTAAGTCGCCAGTTGATGAATAAGCCGAGAGACCTATGCCCACGAGTGAGACAGAGCAGGCTTTAAAAAAAATAAACAAAAACACATAATTCATTACAGTACCTAATTCATCTCATTGCGCAAATGTCACTCCAATTAATTTTGATCTAGTGACCTTGACTCGTTTTTCTTATCTCTTTCTCGTTATCAGATAAAATAATGGAAATATTTTGAAAGATTTGTTGTTACTCAATCAGTAATTGCTGCAATGAATGTGATTAGATAGTGAACTATTATGCATGCAAACAAAATTAGGTTGAGGAATTCGGTCACAAGCAAGATTTGTTATTTTTATTTAAGTGTTCCGTACATGATAATTAAAGTGATATTCTTTTGTGTTTGGTGATTTAAACTTGTTAAATAATGTTTAAAAACATCTACATACCTGCTCTCAAAACGGTGAAGGAAAACATCGTGAGGAAACCAGCACGTCCTAGAACCAAAAATTCGAAGACATGTGACATCTACCAATCCGCACTGGGCCCGCGTGGTAGATTATAGCCCATTCCCTCTCATTGAGAGGAGGCCGTGTCCCAGCAGTTGGAACATTATAGGCTGATGATGATGATGATGACATACCTCGTAATGTAGGAGCTCGTGGCTGAATACATAACAACTGTATGCGCCGATCTTCAAGGTCAAACCGTGCTTGGCGAGGTTGGTCCGTGCATGGGTAACCACCCATAACAAACCAAGTTTCCTCCGTGGCTCAGAAAGTACGTTAAGTTGTAGTAATTCCGTTGGTCTCAAAAGTCATTTGTAGAACTATGACAGTCGTTACAGGTAGTAAGTGGCCCGAAATTCTGACAACCAGTCTTACCAAGGGATATCGTATTATACAGAACTTAAGAGGTCAGAAAGGCAGTCGCTCCACGTATAATACTGGTATTCAGCTGCATCCGGGTACACTGAAACTGACCTAACATAGTTGAAAATAGGCTAGGCTGTTAATAGACCATGATGATGTTATTAGATCATGATCTGCTTCAGAACTTAGGATACTAGCATTCGGGCTGCGGGACTGTTCGAAAAAGATACCCCGGAATGTAAAGGGCGAGGAAGGAACATATATGGTTTTTAGTCAGTAAGAGTCTGACACTCCCTCCCACTCCGCCCAGAGTGGCAGGAATCATTTGATGATTTAGAAACCAAAAAAAAAGCATACTAGCATTCAATTAGTCATTTTTCAATGTATAATTCCTGACCACCACACAAGAAAAACCAAGCTAGTAATGCATACTCGTATAATATACTGGGTGTTACGGCCTTTGAAGCGGAAACTGTTACCATAAATTCAATACACGGTCATGCAACCCTAATTTTTCAGTTACTGAAAAAATCCCTGAGGCCATGTCCCTCACACTATGTTTATCAATTTATTGTGCGAACCGTCAGTCTGTGGAATTCACTGCCGGCTTCTTTGTTCCCTGATCATAATTATCGTCTGGATCTACTATTTAAAGTTCGATTGAATCGGTTTCTTCTAAGCAAGCGTGCTGCACCCTAGGCCGCATCATCGCTTCACATCAGGCGAAATTCAAGAATAGAATCCTGAGCATAGCGGCCCGCCATTATTCTAAAATAAAATCCTGAGCGTGGCGAGGGATTCAAAGTACATCGCCTGAGGGAAACATATTTTTGCTTTCGAGTCATATACTCTACTTTTCATCTCCTTCTATGAGTTTTTCGTATTAAAACTATATATTATTATTATTATTAAAAAGTTACATTTTTCGGCACGAGGCAATCGCCAACCAATTTCGATGTATCCAATTGGCTGTCTGCCAATCAGGCTATAGAATTTTGTGTTATTTCAGAAGAACCCTGTCACCGTATCAATAAATAAATAAATACTAAAACAATACACTCAATTGTAATAACTCTGTCCTCGACAAATCACGCAAACGAATCTACACGTTATTCGAACATGTATAAAAGCTTGAATTGTGTGGCAATTCATGTTTAGGTATTCTATTAATGGATTTGTTGACTCAATTAGTCAATGGCGACCCTTGATAATGCTCCATTACTTTTAATTGCCACTTAACAAAGTGTGAGATATAAATAGATTTTAAGGCGATTAGGTACACGAGCTAAACGCGAGTTTTATAATTACTAAAAGTATATGATTCACTGCTATAAACAAGACCAGAAAAATATATGATATTCTTCAGGATATATGCTAGCATGATACTGTTCTGAAAACATAATACAATTAATTAGGCTCGATAAAAAGAAATCACGAACTTACCTCTAAAAATCACCCAGAAACAATAAAAAACATAAGTACTAATATGCATGCGAAAATTCAGATTTTTTGGCAAATAATTCTACAAGCAATATATTAGCATGATACTGTTTTAGTTTTTTAATTTAATCCAATCAATAGTTTTTTTGTAAATCGATCGAAACCACTCATTTCGCGCTATTTGGCCCGCAGTGGCTGACGTAACAACCACTTTGTAGTGCAAGCTGATTAGAACTTTATTCCAACAGCATTTCAAACGAAGTTTGAACCACCATAAATAGAGTTGCTAATTTAGCTCGTCTAAGCGCCTTAAGAAATTTATACATCACATCGCAATAACAGAGCAAGACGCTTGAAATGACATACACAATTAAATTTCTGGGTATACTCAATTTAGTTTGCATTAACATGTTAACAAAAAGGCCCGCTTATTCGCCAGTTTTATTTCAAACCCATGGGTGTGCATCCCCTTTCTTCTGCCACTCTTCTAAGTTCTTTGTCATGCATCCGTTTTCCGCGATCTTTACGATATATTCAAAACTAGCTTCTGCCAGCGGCTTCGCCCGCGTGAAGTTTGATTATTGTCCCATGGAATCTTACTGCCGGGATAAAAAAGTATCCTATGTTTTAATCCAGGTTATAAACTATCTGTGTGCAAAATTTCATCCAAATCCGTTCAGTAGTTGTCGCGTGAAAGCGCAACAAACAAACTTACATTCACATTTATTCTCCGAACTGCTAAGCTATCGGGAGTTACACGTGTTATTGTGAGTCAACTATAAAAGATAGACATATGCTGTCCTGGGATATTTTTTATATAATTTTATGTGGAATATTTCCGTTATACATGATTTCTATGTAGCTTTAACCATTAAGGCTGCACACGCGACGGAAGCTAAAAAAACCAAGTAACTTCTCCCGTTTTCCCAACATTTCCTTTCACTGCTCTGCTCCTATTAATGGTAGCGTGATGAAAAGTATACTATTACCTGCTCAGGAGTATGTAGAACAATTGTACCAAGTTTCGTTAAAATCCGTCGAGTAGTTTTTTTTCTATAAATAACATACAGACAGACAGACAGACAGACAGACAGAAAGACAGACAGACAGACAAAAATTTTACTGATTGCATTTTTGGCATCAGTATCGATCACTAATCACCCCCCGATAGTTATTTTGTAAATATATTTCATGTACAGAATTGACCTCTCTACAGATTTATTATAAGTATAGATATAGATATAGATATAGATAGATAACTCGCTGTTGAATGGCTTTGGTTTCTTAGATCCAGCCATCAGCCATCTCCGCCGTCTATCACGACGTCCTGCGCAATGAATCGCCTAATCCCCGACGTCGAAGACATTCATCTGACGACGGATTTCGGTGTTACGCACTCGGACTGTGCCGATAGGATTGTGCCGAGCATAACCATCTAGACAGAGCACATAGATATTTTTCTTCGGCGAAGCAAATTATACCCACATTATTCGAAAAAATAGAAGACTTATGATCCATAATTTTGAATTTCATAGCCTCGTAAATAAAAATGTAGCAAAGAAGGAAAAATAAGTACCAAATTGCTTGGTATGTTTTGAGCCAAATGACAACGAAGTAATTAAGGTCACGAGCACCTCACAATTAGAACCGAAGCTGCAATATGTATGTCAAAATAATATTGAGGCATCATATTCCCATCTTTTGAACCCTAAAACACAATAACACGTATAAACTTCACCCACTTATGAATCATGTAATCCTCTTGCCTAAACAAATAATAATCTTGAGACACAGAATAAATACTACACAGAAGGTCGGCTCGATACAATGAACGAAAATGCACGCACACATAGATAGGCTTCACGTACAGTGAGTGCAATCACACTACTAGTGATAGTACAAGTGATACATCGGGATGCAATTCTCCCAATAATACCGGAATCGTGTTTATATCGCATCGTCTTAAATGACATCATCAGTCAATACAAAAAAAACATGCGGTGCAGTCTTTGGGAATTGCCGATAGAAGTGAAAACTCGTAGCCGATCCGCTACGGCGTAGCCGAGGCTACGAGCGCTACGAAAAGCGTACATGACCGTCACGGAAGTTCAAAGTGGTCAATGCGCCTAAAGAAGTTTTCACTTCAAAATAGGAATGGAGACCACAAAATGGATTACGTAAAACAAATTACAGGGAACTCGAAACAAATAATAATCATGGCGTCCGTTTTGAGTGCTCATGACAGTACAAAATAATTTCTTGAATTTGGCCAAGACTCCGAAACATCGCTACAAATGCATGTATCAGTAGTAAATATTTTTAATATTTGAAGAATCGGATTGAAGCTATGCTATACGATTCCGGAATCTACTTGCATAGTTGAGATACGAAAGACGAATGCAAGTTTGTTTGAGATCGCCGTACGCACGCGTCTAAAGGGAAGACACTTAATGAAGCCGCAAGGCATTTGTTGTCCCCGCCATTGCGATGTTTTTTGTTCTAAACCATTCCTGACAACCTTCTACTTTCGGAGATATTGCGGGTCAAGTTCAACTTTTCCACAAGTATTTTTTTTTTATATACTTACATGTTTTTAATGTAAGTAAGTTTTTTTCACACACATCTCAATTTTTTTCAATCACACTCCGTGATCCATACTATTCAATCCTTCCATCAACTCAATGTTTTGAGTGCGCGATTGAGTCTTACCGTAAAACGAAAATTTTCACCCAAAAAAAAAGTCGTTTCTCAGCAATTATTTTTGGGTGGAGTTACTTAGTTTGACTTTATGAAGAATTTATTTACACCCTGTTTGTGTGCGTACGCTGTTTTTTTACTCGTTGCATGGACCCGACCTTTTGTATTTATCTATTTAATTCTTGAGATCCATCTTTATCAGTCGAGTATTCAGTGAAGGTAAACTATTATCAGTTAAATTACGTTGACCTTAATAATCTTTTGTAATTTTCAGGTATAAATGTTCAATCATTAGTAAGAAGGGACAGTAGCTGTGATTAGTTCAACATGCTTTCGTTACTGTACTTTTTGGCGTTTGTCAGTTATGTCGGTGAGTTCCTTTTTTTAATCAGACTTAAAAAAACGAAGAAGGTTGTCTATTTGTATGAATCCTTCTTTTATTTGGCATTTTAAAATTTGTGATGGAGTTTTAATTTGTGTATCTACTATGTAATTTTAAGGGTTCAGACAACGTGACATTTTACCTATGATGGTGAAAAGTTCAAAAATGTTTTAGATGTCTTTTGTTTTGTATTTACTGACTGTTGTAGAAAATATCTACCTCTTCTAAAGTTATTAAAAACCCGCTGTTGTGTCATCAAATTGGGTTATATGACATTTTCTCGTGAACCTTGGTGATACCAAAAATTTCATTTCCTGCAGCATTTAGTTTGAAAATAGCAATTTAATTGGTCCCTTATATCAAACAAATCAGAAATTCATCCTCATCATGGAGTATTTATTGCTATATAACGTATTTATGGCAGAATAACTCTACAAAATAAAATCTTTCTATCAGTTTAGTTTACCTATAACAGTTTTCGATCAATAATCGGTCAACCTCCAAACCAAGAGTAAATCGATATCTTTGAACGTTATCCGTCTTCCAAGATTGAGGTGAAAAGTAGTCTCATTAGAAACTAACAAAGAAAAAATCTCGAGTTTCAAAATTAATGTTACAGTGTCTACACCCACGATAAAATCTTTAGATGATCTAAAGATCGTTGGAGGAGAAGACATCGATATCACCGATGCTCCATACCAGGTGTCTCTAGTGAGAAGAGGCAGACATTCCTGCGGAGGAGCCATAGTAGCTAGAGATATAGTAGTGACTGCTGCTCATTGTGTTAGTGGGTGAGTATGTGTGTGTGATTTTTGTGACAGTGCAGAAAAAAACTATGTCAAAAATATATAAAAGATAACTAAGATGTAAAATCCTTACTAGGGGGTACGCGTATTACCCAGCACTAACTGGGTTGTGCAGGTCAGATAGGCAGTCGCTCCATGTATTGATACTGGTGTTCAGCTGCATCTCGTTAGGCTGGAAACCGACTCCAATAAATTTGGTAAAAGGCTAAGATGATGATGAACGAAGATGGAATAAAAAAACTGGTAATATAGTGGTATTTCGGGGTTAGGTTAGGTTAGGTTAGACTGGAAGCCAACCCCAACGGAGTCTGGAGGAGGCTCGGTCAAAGATGTTAAGAAAACGTTTACAAACCGTGAAGATCAAAATATGTCGTTCCTTGTCATTTGGTCGTATAATTGGTGCAATATTTTGTCTTTATTGAATTTCTGGAAACTCAAGTTAAATAACTTTTTTAACATTGGGAGCTGACTTAATATGAAAAGATTTTTTTTGTGTCCCTCAAGCAGATATCTAACGCTTCACATTTTCTTAATTTTTCATTCGAAGTGAAACATCATGAAGAGAGCAGCGGTGGCCCAGTGGTGGCGGCCCCGACCTACGTTCGTAAGTCGTGGGTTCGAACCCAGGCAGGCGCATTACTTTGTGTAATTTATTACATGACCGCTGCTCTCAAAACGGTGAAGGAAAACATCGTGAGGAAACCGGCATGTCCTAGAACCATAAATTCGAAGACATGTGACATCTACCAATCCGAACTGGGCCCGCGTCGTGTATTATATAGCCCATTCCCTCTCATAGAGAGGAGGCCTGTCCCAGCAGTGGGAACATTAATAGGCCGATGATGATGATGAAACATCATAACATAATTTATTCAAGGTTGAAAATGAATTCAATGGATAATTTCGGCACTCCGTAAATTTCCACTTAAATAAACAAAAAAAAATTCAATGAGCTGATAGATCTTGTGTCAATTTATCAATGAGTGACTGCAGTTATCGTGGAACATAAATGAACATTCACTTAATCTTTCATCTTTCCTCAGGGCATACCCAGAAACGTTCCAAGTCCGTGTCGGTTCTTCACTCAGCCAAGAAGGTGGAGAATTATACCCCATCGGGGATTTAATATGGCATCCTGATTTCAACTACTCCAAAATGGACAGTGACATAGCTATACTGTGGCTCTCAAGACCCTTGACGTTCAGTGATCAAGTAGCACCGGTAGAAATGATGGCAAGGGGTGAAGAAATCAGTGATGGAGACCTGACTGAAGTGACTGGATGGGGTAATCTTTTTGTAAGTAACACAACCTTTTTAATAAGTTCTTGATGTCGCAAATGTACAAAAAAGACCAACTCTTTAACAAGTTAAATTAAATTAAAAATTAAAAAACCACCGACACAATGTACAAAAATTTAAATAGAAAATAATTCGATAATTCGCCATTTTGTGGTGGCGGCCATCTTGGATTTTAATTTATCATAGTGTATAGTATTCTTCTAGTCAAGCCCTTTCATTTAATACTCATTTTGAGGGAGTTGTTGAATATGTAATCCGCCATTTTGTGGCGGCGACCACCTTGGACTGATTTTTATCAAACCTAGCTAAGAACACTCCCGACTAATTCACCTTTCAAACAAAATCAAAATCGGTTCATACACAGACACACGCACAGACACGTCAAACTTATAACACCCCGTCGTTTTTGCGTCGGGGGTTAATAAAATTGATTAAATTTTGAATAAAAGTTGGTGGAAGTATATGGATGGGACGCCCTAGAAGGACAGACACAGTCACACAGCCCTTATTGATGAGGTGCTTCAGAAATGTCAGATGCGTAGTACTCGCAACCGACGTGCGTGTATGATCAGATTATATGAACGTGGACGAAGCAGAAAGAGCATGTAAGGATCGTAGCAGGTGGTGTTCTGTGGGTTTTTGCCTACCTCCATAGGAAAAAGGCAGAGATGGATGGCCGATAGGGCCGAAAAGTTCTGGAGTGGCGACCGCGAACCGGAAGATGACGTGTTGGAAGACCTCCCACTAGGTGGAGCGATGACCTGGTGAAGGTTGGATGCGAGTCGCAAGGGACCGGTCAATGTGGCGACACTTGGGGGAGGCCTATGTCCAGCAGTGGATGTCTTTCGGCTGAAATGATGATAATGATGTTAGGAAAAAGGCATGAGTTTATGTCTGTATGAAAGTTTGATATTTTTGTCATCATCATCATAGGGCGTGCATTTACTGACAAGATTTTCCATAATGAAGAAACTTCAGTACGCCATCTAATGCGATTCTTACATACTCCATTTTTGCTTCATCAACATTCGTACCGCTGGTCATAATTGCAAGTTGGTCTAAGCACTAAGCGCCTGATATCCTAAAAAACACCCCTCTCTTGAAGGTGATAAAGATTGAGGATCTCTTTGTCATCATCGTCATCATCTTCCTGCCCTTGTCCCATTTTATTTGGGGTCGGCGCAACACGTTTTCTTCTTCCATTCTCCCCTGTTAGACGTCACGGCCTCATTTACTCCTTTCTCTTTCATATCAGTCTTTACACAATCCATCCATCTTTTCTTTGGCCTTCCTCTCCCTCTCTATCCATCAATACTAATTGAGGATCTCTTTGTACTCAACCTTTTTTTTTACTTCTTTGCAGGAAAGTGGCGGCATCCCAACCATGTTGCAAAAAGTATCAGTACCGAAGGTGAATGAGAAGAAGTGTAATGCCCTATACCAGCCGGTGTACAGCATCACACGCAACATGCTCTGCGCTGGAGCCAGTGAAGGAGGAAAGGACGCTTGCCAGGTAATATTTGAGTACCTACCATTAAGTCAGGAGACCGGCATGTCCTGGAACCAAAAAAAAACGAAGTCAAGTGACCATTTACCAACCACCACTTGGTGGTCCACCGCGTGGTGGATTATAGCCCATTCCCTCTCATAGAGAGAAGGCCTATGACCCAGTGCGAACATTCTAGGCTGGTTAGCTATACCCATTTATAACGACTGATTGTTATATAAATCGAAAAATACTGGAAAAATACCTTCCATTTAAAAATAATAACGAGCGGATAACTTTTGTTTATTGTATAGTGTATACCAATCGCCGCAGACGAAAAGATTTCGTCCGAACTTTACTGTCGTCTACAGTAAAGTTCGGACTAAATCTTCCTCAGGCCGAAAACAAACCTTGTGTGAGAAGACGGTAAAATTTCTTACTAAAATCAATTTATTTCCTCAGGGTGACAGCGGTGGTCCCTTAGTGCACGGCAGCAAACTAGCTGGTATCGTATCCTGGGGCCTAGGATGTGCCAGACCCGACTACCCTGGAGTGTACTCTAAGATCTCCGCCCTCAGACCCTGGCTAGACAAGAACATTGCTAATATACGCTGGAAGCATCTCTTCAGACCGGCTGTGTAGTTTTAATAAATTATTATTAAAAAAACCGTTCGCTATTTGACCCGTCCGATTCTAATGCCGTGGCCTAATCAAAGTGAATGGTTGCACAAATACACGATCGTAGCGTAAGAGATCTAAAGCACATTATCAGAAGCAACCGTTAAGAGTACACTGGGAAAGCACCGTATACTACTCTAAACGTTACGCTTGCTTTGGTTAGGACGCGGTCTATGAGTTTGACTATCCGTTATTATGCTCGTGATTATATTATGTAAATGACTTTTTTCGATGTGATCAAATTAAATTTACGTTAAAATTATAATGGGTTTTCTTTTATCAAAAAAATTAAAACAATAATGTCTTACCATTGTACAAGTTAGTATTACGTGTATTTTTGGGTTACGCAGACCAATGACAAAAAATAAACCCTTGTATTGTACTGTATTGTACAACGGGCTGGTGTACGCAACTCCACGTCAAAGCGCGTATTTTGCGTATGGGCTACCTATAAAATCCACCACGCGGACCCAGTGCGGGTTGGTAGATTTCACATGTCTTCGAATTTTTGGTTCTAGGACAAACCGGTTTCCTCACGATGTTTTCCTTCACCATTTTGAGAGCAGTGGTGATGAAATAAACCCGTGTAAATTTATCCTGTCCGTCAATCCCTCTTTCCATGACATCGATTTTTCACCATACTGTTGAAATTTTAAGGAGCCGGCGGAGCATGCGTATTTCATACAAACGTAATACCAAAATTATTTGTAAATCAAACATTTATTCTTAACAGTGTGTATTTATTTCGATTGGATTACAGAATATCTATGTTCCCAAATATATATTTTGAAACCACAATGATATAAAGACAAGATATGAGGAATTTAAAATTTCTATACAAAACTTATTTTTCTCATAACTCTTGTTAAAATCTGTATTCAATCTAAATATATATTTGGGAACCTAGATATTCTGTAATCCAATAGAAATAAATACAAACTACCTTAGGAATATGTTTAATTTACAAATTATTTTGGTATTACGTTTGTATTAACTATGCAAGCTCCGCAGGCTTCGTAATAGTAGGTCTTCCATGTAGCAATCTACAAAAAAGTAAAAGGGAAACAAAATAGGAGATTTAAAAAAAAATACTTTTATACTCGTAACTTTGTAGGGTGACTACAGACAGGTCTTGAAAGATGGTATAGAGGTTATGAAAAGTTTGTTTTCTATAATTAAATGGTTGATGAGATGTTCTTTTCTAGAAAGGAAAGTACTTTTTTGGATTTAATTGCAGCAGAAACTTTGTTTTTCATTAACATTATTTATGCCAAACCAATTGTACTTTTGCTTTTGAGTGTAAATAGTAATATCTAACTGTTAAAAATATTACTACTGTATTGTTTAGTGCTAAATAATCATCGCGAGTCCGACTTACCCGCTTTTTTTTAAGATGATGACTGCATTTTTCACAGACTCGTTATACCGAATATAACTCCGAAGATATGGTTTCTTTTAGGCCATAACTTAATTACAACAGTAGGTTATTGCGTGCGAGAGGTAACTCTATGATTTCGTAAGTAATCAATGAAGTTTATGCAAACTTCATTGATTACTTACGAAATCATAGAGTTACCTAATAATTACTGCGTGCTTTTGCATCTATACATGCGTATAGATGCAAAAGCACGCAGTAATTATTAGACCAAAACACATAGTCGAGGACTCTCCAAAAGTTCAATCAACTGCACTGCATGCATTGAAAGACATAATCCGCTCCCATATCCAAATGGATCGCTCAGCAAACTAGCTAAAAATCGGCTAAGTGCGTTTCGGATCCTAGTGAAGGGTTCTGCAGTTGGATTGCATAGTATTGACACAGAATAGATAATAGTACTAGCGTACAGAAGTTGCACTCCTTTGATCTTGAAGAAAGCCGACATTTTAAATACCTAAACTGGGCGCGCTCGATCTAAATTGTGCCTTGACGCCACGCGTTGGCGTATGTTATTCGGCATCTCGCTGCTTAATGGTCAATCAGTAGGGCTGCCACAAGTACTAAAATTAAATACTACCAACATTTTTGTATTTTAATGTGTTATTATTTTAATGTTAATTAAAACTTATAGAAGTACAATTGTTTTACTTAAAAATAAAATGTCTCATATATTTCTTGTTTTCTCATTTTTTTCTACATTTATTAAATGTGTTATAACTTCCGTTACCGAGATTGAGAGACCAGCGAAAAGTGGTTTTTCAACCTGGCTGGACACGTTTTCGATCGATTATCTAAGATTCTGTAGCGTCACAAATTCTGAAATAAAGGTGTTTAGCCGTCACATAAAATACAAAAGCTGCTTCTCTGTTATGTTCATCGATGTAGTGCTAAAAAACCTTCGAGTAAAATATATTTCTGCAATCCGGACAAACAGACACATAAAATCATGAGGGTCCCGTTTTTGCGATTTGACTACGGAACCCTAAAAATTAATGACGTCCCCAGTAACTCTTCAATCACCCAGGCTGGATTAACTCAATGTCCCAACTTTCCTATTTCCTACTATCGATGATGTGAGAAAAAGTTTTCCGATCGTGAAATGCAGTTTGAATATAGCTAAGCGTATCCTTAGAGGGATGCTACACGATATTGTGCGTTGTCGAAGCGATGACACTGCGTCGTTCTTCAAATAAATCAGAACGATATGCCAAAAATAAGGGGAAACCATGGAGTTTCTTGTCGGTTCTTCTCTAGTCAAAACTACCAATATTTTTTGACTTTTTAGCCTATAGCCTATGTAGGTTCAAACACTGTTTTAAGCTATCACAGTTCTAACTAAACTTAAAATGTCACTTACGGGATATCTCCCGTGATGGTTATTTGTATAGCGTCAGCGTCGGCGTCGGCGTTTGTTGTTTTGTTAGCGTTTGTGTAGCGTCGAAATATCGGGAGCTCAATACAAATAACAATCACGGAAGATACCCCATAAGTGACATTTTAAGCCCATGTAGGTTTTGGTGAAATAGAATTCTTTGATCGATTGATTATATTCGGAGCGTTTTGAAATGACGTGCGAGACTCGTGGCTATATGGTAACAGCCACACGGTTTGATCGTCAGGTTAAACCATGCTTGCCTAGGTTGGTCCGTGGATGGGTGGTTACAAACCGAGTTTGGTTCGTGCCTCAGAAAACACGTTAAGAGTCCCAACTGTCAATTGTAGATGTTTGACTGTCGTGACAGGCAGGCCCGGAAATCTGACAAACAGTCTCGCCAAGGTGTTTCGTATTACCCAGTACTAACTGGGTTGTGGATTCAGATAGGCAGCCCCAACATACATAGTTGGGAAAAGGCTAGGTAGATGATGATGCGTTGAAACGACTTGGGGCGACACATTGCGCATTAGTCGGTCAAGCGGCCTGAGAGACGAAGCGAGGACGGGTGCTGCAATACAACGCCGAAGCTGCAACTCAACGCAGTATTGTACAAAGATTTTTTTTAAACACTCCGACGTAGTAGTAGTTTTTGTGTTGCGACGTCACACATGCATTTCGTTGCTATAATAGCACTTATTGCGTTGAAATTAAAGCGCATCGCACCGGCAACGCCTGTGTGGCACTCCTCTTACCGTACACTTTCTCTTTTTTTTTATTTTCTTTTTTGGACCTGCTCTTTTGTACCCAGCTAGAATGGCTAGTCTTTTGATTCCTCCCATTTTGTAAAGTTGAAAGGATAGCGATACCCTGAAAAAGGCTTCGTTTAAAGTAACTAGGTAGTGAGCTGAAATATAAGTGGTTGGTACGGTTAGAGGAAAAATGATCCTAGTAACTCGAAAGTTAATCCAAGTCTTTGTTGCATTCACGTGTACATTTAGTTGTTACATAAAGGGTGTAAAAAAACTTCTCAAAGAAGCCGAAAGGCACTTATTCTCCCCGTAAACCTTCTAGTTACGGAGATATTGGGGGTAAACAGGTTTAAAAAAAAAAACTAATTTTTAATGTAAATTTTTTACTAAACCTCTATGCATTATATATGCCTATTCAATCCATCCATCAGCACAATGTTTTAAGTGATAAGGTTGTTTACATCATAAAACATATAAAAACGGGTTTTCACGGGTATCCGGTCGAAACGTCGGGCTTAAATTAAGGGTAAATTCGCCATAAATACCCGTTTTTATATGTTTTATGATGTGTTCTGATCGTGAAAGTTTAAAAAAGACAAGGTTGTTTACACCCTGATGTAAGTTCCAACATGAACCTCGGTTAGATTGGGCAATCCTATGAGTAGGTAAACTGAAACAATTATAATTATTATCGAAAATACTGCTAGTATGAGGTTTAAGTCGTTGTTTTAATTAATATTGTGAGGTTATTCAATTTCTTTACGTGTATTTATTATTGGGTGCCAGAGCTCATCGTAAACACTCTTTTCCCTAGTTGTGACGCTGCTTAGGGCTTAGTTAAGTGTTTCGTGTACAAATAGTGAAGGTAAAAAAAATATATAAAGGGTGTAAAACATATCTTCACGAAGCGGAAAGGCACTTGTTCTTCCCATCATTGCGATCATTTTTTTGTTCTACACCATACCTGGGAACCTTCTAGTTACGGAGATATGGGGGGTCAAAGTCACAACTTTTTGACAAGTTTTTTTAGAAATATAAGTTTTTTTTGTGAGATTTTGACTTTTAACACCTCCACGACCCCCGTACTATTCAATCCATCCACCAGCACAATGTTTTAAGTGCGTTACATTGAGTTATACCACAAAACATGATTTATAACCTCAAAAAAAAAGTTGTTTACCAGCAATAATTTTTGCGTAAGGTTACTTAATTTGATGTACAGAATGATTGGTTAACGGCTTTGTGATGAGGTGGTTTACACCCTGTATATATATATAATTATATATATTTGTATTTTATTTTGTATCAATTATTTAATTAATTTATATATTTAAACATCCTTTTTATATTTATAATGTACTAGTTTGTATTAAGGTGAAAGCGTCAGGGTGGCCCGCGAATTTCGTGAGCTACCTTGTTTACTTGATCTTTAATTTTTACTAGGCAACATAAATATGGATGGAAAAGAGGACTATGTATGCAACATGTGCCCTATGTTTTACTAGACTGCAAAGAAAGGGTTATGTTTTTATGTAATCACGATGATACCCTTACATAAGGCCATTTGAAGTCAAGATTGATAACCTTATCAGTAATATGAAGTGCATTGATGAAACGTGTAATAATAACGATAATCCAAACACTTTACAGAGTGTTAAAACACTCTTAAAGAAGACGAAAGGTGCGTGTTCTCCCGGCCACACCATACCTGGGAAAGTTCTAGTTACGGAGATATTGGAGGTCAAAGTTCCAACTTTTTGACAATTTGTTTTTGTAAGATTTTTACTTAAAACACCTCCACGACCCCCTGTAGTATTCAATCCATCCATCTGCACAATGTTTTGAGCGGGATGTGCGTTACATTGAGTTGTACCACAAAAAATTATTGTACCCCAAAAAAAAAGTCGTTTTCGAGCAATAATTTTTGCATAGACGTTTCCACCCTATATAAGGTGCTTTTATCTTAATTTACACAATATTATACCTAACTGGGCTAGCTCGTGGCTAAATAATAACAGCCGTTCGGGTTGATCTTTAGGTTAAGCCGCGCTTGCCAAGGTTGGTCTGTGGATGGGTAACAAACTTTAATTAACGAGTTTGCTCCATGCCAAAGAAAGCACGTTAAGCTGTTGGTCCCGGCTATCATTTGTAGATCTTTGACAGTCGTTACACACCGGTCAGAGTGTGGTAGTCAGTGGCTCAAAGTTCTTACAACCTACACTGGTGACCAAGGGGTATCGTATTTTACCGATTTTACCTCCACAATCTAGTGCTAACTGGGTTGTGGAGGTCAGATAGGTAGTCGCTCCATATGAAATACTGGTATACAGCTGCATCCGGTTAGAGTGGAAGCCGACCCCAACATAGTTGGGAAAAGGCTAGGCAGATCATACCTAACTTGCTACTTATTACGGATCATAAAATACAGTCCACTGACAGACTAGTAATATGGAAAAATAAACCTTATTTATTTACAAAACACGGACACTAAATAAGCTGACTTCCTACAATTGTACTTTAATACCTATATGACCCACAAAACACTAGCTTCTTTTTTTTCTTCAAAGATTCGGCCAGTATTCAGCGCATGTACGCGTCTCTAGAGGCACTTAATCAATTTTAATGAGGTCTTGAAAGCAAAGGCTTTGCGCAAGCTTTTCCTCTGCACTTTATTTAAATACAAGATCTTCTTATCAAGAAATTTTTTCTAGACCTTATGGGTTTTATGAATGAGAAGATACAATTTTCAAAAAAATAAAGAAAAAAACCGGCCAAGAGCGTGTCGGGCCACGCTCACTGTAGGGTTCCGTAGCTTCCCAGACCATTAAAAATACCAACATTTTTCGTCAGCAAAAATAACTTTGTTTTTCATAGTATTTGTATGAAAAACAAAGTTATCATTTGCGTTTTTTTGAAAAAGTGCTATATAACTCAAAAACTATTCAACTCATCAAGTTGAAAATAATTTTCCTAGAAAGTTCATATAAAGGTCTACTTCTGTGATTTTTTTCATATTTTTTAAACTTATGGTTCAAAAGTTAGAGGGGGGGGGGGACACATTGTTTTTGACTTTCGGAGCGATTATTTCCTAAAATATTAATATTATCAAAAAATGATTTTAGAAAACCCCTATTCATTTTTAAATACCTATCCAACAATATATCACACGTCAGGGTCAAAATTAAAAAAAAAATCGCTCCCCACTTTACGTCTGGGGGAGGTACCCTAATAAAAATGTTTTTTTTAATTTTTTTTTTTTATTTTTTTTTTAATGAAACTCATTTTTTTTTTATCAAACCCTTACTGTGGGGTATCTATGGATAGATCTTCAATAATGATATTGAGGTTTCTAATATAATTTTTTTCAAAACTGAAAAGTTTGCGCGAGAGACACTTCCAAAGTGGTAAAATGTGTGTCTCCCTCTGTAACTCTAAAATAATAGAATGATACAACAAAAAAAAAATATAAGTGAAAATAAATGATGTACATTGTCATGTCCACCAAAAGTTGGTTTAAACAAGATCCAGTTTGTAGTTTTTTTTACATACGTCATAAATCATCATCATCATCATTGATTTTGATTTTCATTGATTGGCCTATTAATGTTCCCACTGCTGGGACAGGCCTCCTCTCACAAACAGCAATTTACCTTTCATTCAATCTGCTAGAACCCTTCATGTGCGAGTCCGACTCGCACTTGGCCGCTTTTTTAATTTTTTTTTTGCTGCTCACTTTCCGTTGTCTTGCAAGTTTATCTGAACCTGCAGTCACCTGCTTTTTTGCTTAGCAACAACTGCGAAACAATCGCTCGCTATGCTATCTCGCATCACAACGAGAAATAGCCTACAATAACAGTAGTCGTATCACGTATTGGTAAGACATGTCATTGTATTTATTTGTATTTTATTCATAATCGGGTTTGTTAACATTTCTTCCGGGTTTTCGTGACTTTACAATAACATGATAAGAAGGCAATTTGTTTATCTGATAGATATTATTGCAGATAAAATTGATTACGTAACTAAGAATTACACAATTTTGCGCAACATCCGTGCAATATATTATATCGGTACAAAGTGATACATTCTTTAAATATCAATGCTGTAATATTTTGTAGTTTTGTATAAAAAGTATTTTTTCTTATTTAGAGTTTTCTAAACTAATTGTTCATTTTTGGGCCCAGGCTGCGGGACTGTTCGAAAGAGATACCCTGGCCCCGGAACATAAAGGGCGAGGAAGGAACATGGATGGGTTTTAGTCAATAAAAGTCTGACACTCCCTCCCGCTCCGCCCAGAGTGGGAAAAGTCATTTGATGATTTCCCAACCGAAACAAAAAAGGGTCGTTTGCTAGCACAAAAAAGTATTAGTTATTTTCCTTGTAACGTTGAACGTTTATTCTTAAAAACTTTAAAAACATAAAAAATAAATAACTTAATTATTAAGAAAAAAACTTGCAACACCACAATTCAAGTGGAATCTTTAGGAATTGTTCTGGCAACACAAGTGTGATGACAGCTACGTCGTGATTGGCTGTATTCTCCTTCCACTAATTACTTCTAGAACAATCCGTCAATAGGTTATAAAAGGGCCGGTCAGCTCATTTGACGGGAACGGAGATACTCAACTCAACTCAACTCAAATCATTTATTTCAATTAGACCATTACGGCACTTTTGAATGTCAAAAATACAAAACTAAATCAAAGCTACAGTCACAGTCACAAGGCATAATAACTTGAGAAAGTACTGTAGTTGCCCATTCCCTAGCGTAGATCTCTATGGAGAAGAACGGGCAAGAAACTCCATGGACACTCTTTTAAATCAAAATATTGTTACAAAATCTTGGTTACATCATTCATGTTGTGATTATACATATATGTGAGAACGATGTAGACAGACGTGCACATTAAGAGCGTCCAGAGAAAAGATGAAACCAACAAATTAAAAAATAAATAAATTAAAATTAACCGTGGCAGCCGAGAGTTGACCAGTCTCAATTGACAGCGCCCGTTCACGAACATGACGCATGGATCAGCACCATTCAGCTCAACCATATTGAAGGGAACTAAATGACCCGACACACCCGCCACCATCACCGAGACATTTGAGTGAGCATGACATTCTCTCAGCCGCCAAGGCTTATTCAAGTCAGAAAAAATAAAATAACTAGATGTAAATGGTGGCTTTACAGTACATAGTACTCACACATGCGCTATGAAGTTATATAATACTAATATATGGAATCTATACAATGCAAGGATCTTTTTTACAATCTTCTGCAGCTTCCACAATAACTTGACTGGGAATCAATTAGTTTGCTCCTATGGTTGTGGAGCAGGACCGGCATTGAGCCAAGCATTTTTATCATCAATGTAATCCACCAACTTATAATACGCTTGACTACATAGTGTGCGTTTTACACAAGATTTAAATTTCGTCTCATTCAGTTGCAGAATGTGGAGAGGTATTTTATTGTAACATTTTAAGCAGTACCCCATGAAAGAGGAATCTACTTTAGCAAGCCTGAAACCTGGCTGAACTAGTTGGTCCCTATTTCTAGTATTATAGTGTCCACTTCTTCTAAATCATTTACGAACGACATCTTATCGTGGTCACAACTTTTATTTTAAGCTAAAGCCTCAGATCAAATAAAAAAAGTAGATACCGCACTTAGTACAAGAAAGTGTCGCCATTTTTTCAACCATGTGTGAGTAAATGAAGTATTGCCACGTTTTGAAAAAAAAATCCCTTAAAATTGCGTAAAATAGGTAATATGCCAATGGGAAAATAAATGTCTCATAAATTATAATAACATTATTTATAAATATGTAGGAGGTGTGTAGGATCACTTTATAAATGGTCTCAACAGATAGTCCCGAAAAAAAATACAACAAGGTTATGTAAAGAGTGTTTATTCAAAATAAATAACATAAAACAAAAAAAGACGGAATCATTTCGACTCTGTCGAATAGCAGCTACCCATTCATCTCTTATTAAAATATTTGCTGGCAACCTAAAACCAATAATATTTGATAGTAAAAAATAGAAGGTAAGTACTCGAGACTGTAGAAAGAAACGAATGTAAAAAAAATAACTATTTACATAAAATGAAGTGATTATAAAATAAAACAATAATTATGTCCACTCTGCCTAATTATTTTGCTATGACTTTGCTTACAACTTACTTACCCACATTTTTGGGTATTACAAATACGAAATCCTGGCAACACTCTCTCGATACGTCATTTCGGGACATTGACGTTATTTATGTGGAATAACCTCAAAACTGTGTTTGAATAATATAAAAAAAGATAGTCTTGTGAGTACTTACGTGTGAAATGATATTCCTTCAGACTTTTTGTTCACTTTCGAGTTGTTTTTACACCATTTCATAACACACGACGGCATTTTTAAGGCAAACTTACTGCACGATGACCCATAGGATAATAACAAAAATGAGCATAGTTTGGTGCATGTGTGTGTGTGAGTGCGTGTGTTTACTTGAATGAGCAGAGTTTTGTGGCTTCACTATTGGCAAAGGCCGTGCGGTATCTACTTTTTTTATTTGATCTGAGGCTAAAGCACTAATTTATTAACTTCAGTGAAGTGGCTACCCCAGACGGGTGAGTTTTGCAAACGTCTATTTCTTCGCCGCTCATATTTAATTGTCTTAGCCTTTGTAACATCTCTGTAACAATTAAACAGCAAACCTTGTGCCATCAGTGTTTCTGCGCGTACGGCGATTGACTAGATCTACCTACAACCTACTTTTCTAAATGTACTAAAAGTTAATCGTCGTCCGTGCTCAATCTTCTTTGACTGAATAATTTCTTCAGCGGGTGTAATCTTGTTCTCTCACTGTCTGTAACGAGTCGAGGATATCCAGGTCTGTCAGTACCGTAAATTCATGAGTGGAAAGAAAGTCTATAATTTTTATTCATCTACCTACACACTTGGATATCATTCTTTTCATTCTTGATTGCTATGTCTTTTTATTGTAACGCGCCCACTACGCTGCCTCATCCCGATAACTAATAGATGCCAGCTCACTGCTGTTCACCGTAGGTAGGCTTCTTGGCCTACGGTTGTCGGGACGTGGCAGTCGGTTGCGCGACTCCGGACACCACCTAACCGGACAAACCGGCTCGTTCCAGGGTTCCTTCCTACGACTACTTCCTACAACTACCTACATCTGCGCACCCCGGTGTCTACGCTGCACCTGCACCAGCGTGCCCGCCAGCGCTGCTCGACGCATTGTCCGGAAGCGGTTACTAACCCCAGACCGCCGTCGCCACAGGGGAGTGGCTGGACGACCCTGTTGCGGCGCTACGAGACCCTGGCCATCTAACTCCAGTCCCCGCTATCTACGTCTGGAAGACCTGCAGGACAGTAGTGTTCTACAGGCAGTTCTAACCTACTCGCGTGCTCGATATCTTACACACACCCGGCTCAACCGGCTTGTAATTACTTTATCTATAAATTAAAACTATTTTTGTAACGTATGTTTTTATTTATCTTCTACCTACCGCTAGGCACTACCTAACGCATAACTTTGTAGTTCCACTATTATCGTGGACTACGACTAAAAAACCGTTACATCCTTTTTTCACTAATGTAATCGTACTTAATTTTTTTTATAAGAATATAATTTTCATGACAAACAAGTAAAACCGAGAATATTGCTATGGACTAAAGCCGAAGTTAACGTTTCGCGCACAACTGCGCCTGTGGTTACGAAAATTGTATCGAGTCACCTTTCACAACCTGAATAATCGTAGTACATTCGTAGTACTACGGTAGGACATAGATAACAGAAGATTGATAACTGCCTGTTTGATTAAAATACGGTTGAATTTTAATGTAAAGTTTATATTTAAATAAAAATCGACTTTATTCTCAAAGACAGGTAAGGGGTATTTGAATATCGAAGATTAAAATACCTATGCTTAAAATACCAATGTTCAGAACATCGAAAATTTAAATATCGATTATATCATCAAAATGTGAAAATTGTCATACCCACGCTTAAAATCCACGTCGAAGATTGAAATTATTTATTTTTTGTCTGTTTCAGTCTGCTACTAACTCAACAAGTCGCAACTGTATCAACCGTAGTTTTTTTTTTTTTTTTTTTTTCTTAGTACACTCACTTGCCGTTCCATTTCACTTTCGACATTGGCAGAATAGTCGACATCGGCTTCAATTGCCATTCATCAAAAATACACTCGAGAGCAATGAATCCGGGTCACTTAAAGAATCCTAAATATCTCGGAAACTAAAAATGCTATGATAATGCAATAAATTGTATTTAATAGACAATGCAATACTCCTTAAATGAAGGTATTAAAACTTCTTAGTTATTGTAAAGTTATATCATATAAAAATCAAATTTGAAAAAGGGCCACTTTCGAAGATGGAACTACGAAATTACAGCATTTGGTTTTGCTTTTGTTTGTAATCTGTCATTTATGTGGGTACATAAACCATGTTGATAGTGCTCTATATTCATTATTCAAGCTGAAATTATGTCGCTTACGCCTGAAGAATGCACCAGAATACTTACAATGCTGGAAACCGGCCGGAGTCAGCGCGATACAGCCAGGACTGTCGGTGTGTCGCTGTCAACAGTACAAAGAGTTCTCCGACGTTACGAAGAAACTGGTTCTAACCTACGCAGACCAGGAACGGGCAGAACCAGGTGTACCACAGCACGAAAAGACCGATACTTGGTGAACACCATGCTTCGAAATCGCTTTCTCACAGGAACTGAACTCACAAATCAGTTTCGACGCCTCGGAGGAAGTAACCCAAGTGCATGGACAGTAAGACGTCGGCTTGCTGAATCTAACTTAAACCCCCTTAGACCTGCAAACAGCCCTAAACTGGAGCGTGGGCATCGTATTTCAAGACTAAGATATGCCCAGAGCCACGTAAATTGGAGTATTGAAGATTGGTCAAAAGTTATGTTCTCCGACGAATCAAAATTTATGCTCTACAAGCACGATGGAAGACACAGAGTGTATCGAAGACCAGGGGAAAGATTCAAGCAAGCATGCATCGAAGAAAAAGTAGCCTACGGTGGTGGGTCTGTACTTGTGTGGGCCGGAATTTCTTCTGAAAGTCGCACAGAGCTGGTGATCATAGAAAACGGCTCTTTAACTAGCGTAAGATATGTGGAAGAAATCCTCAATGATCACGTTGGTCCATTTATGGTCAATTTAGGTGAGGATGCTATATTTATGCATGACAATGCCCGAACTCATACAGGTAGGATTGTGAATGACTACCTTCAAGACATGAACATTACTCGTATGGAGTGGCCAGCGCGCAGCCCGGATATCAACCCGATCGAGCATGCTTGGGACGAGCTAGGCAGATGCGTAAAACAACGAAACCCTCCCCCAATCACGTTTCGTGAGCTCAAGCAAAATTGCTCTCACAGAGGAATGGGAGAATATTCCCCAAAATCGTATAAGGAACTTGGTGTACAGCATGCCAAACCGCGTAAACGCAGTAATGGAAGCACGAGGAGGCAATACAAAGTATTAAAATTCAAGAAAATCGTAATAAAGTTCAAAAATTTCATGTTTCCTATTTTTGTTTTAAGGAGAGATCAGCAGTTTTTTTCTTTATGTAATTTTGTGTTAATAAAGTGTATGGTGACTCATATTTTTTTTACTTTCATTTAAGGAGTATTACATCGTCTATTAAATACAATTTATTGCATTAACCTATCATTTTTAGTTTCCGAGATTTTTAACATTCTTTAAGTGACCCGGATTCATTGCTCTCGAGTGTAGAATAGAATAGAAGATTGAAATGCCGAGGGATTAAAATTTCGAATGACTCAAAATATCAACATTTAATACATAGTTCATAATATCTACGTTAAAAATAACTAGTTAAAATACCGAAATAAAAATTGTCTAAGCAGTATGAGTGTATTCATAAATGTAGGAATGTAGGTAATGTGTATGTAATGTACCTAGTAACTGATTACCATCTAGCAAACAAGCATGCAGCAACATGCAAGCAGGCATGGTTTCTGTCACGGCTCCGGCGCTGCAGGGCTCCGGCAGTCCCACGCGAGCTTAACGTCGCAGATGATCTAAACGCTCACCAGCGCAGCTTCGGCTTGGTGGCCGGCTTCGCCGGAGGAAGAGGTGGCTCGCAGGTGGAGGTGAACATAGATGCCTATCCTTTGTTACGCAAGGGCGAAGGGGTTGCACTTCCCGTAGCGCCGGAGACGTTGCAGAAGCAACCTTTTTCCACTCATACTACTTATATCAAAATTTGTTCGATATTTTAACTTGTAAGTACGTATTTTTAAGTTTGAATTAATGAATGTATTAAATGTTGAAAATGAACCCATTTTTACACGTAGGTATATTAATTTTCGATGTTCAAATAATATATTGTACCCATCGATATTTAAGACGTTCGATAGTTTGGATTCGATAATTCATTCTGTATTAAGATATTTGGATCTTTTGATGTAACTTTTGTAGATATTTAGACTTTAGATACGAGATTGGACGTAGGATATTTAACCATTCGATATTATAAACTTTCGTTATTTTAATTTTCGATTTTATGGTCGTCCGATATTTCCATTTTCGATGTTTTGAACATCGATATTTTAACAGTAGGTATTTTAATCTTCGATATTCAAATACGTACCCCAGGTAAGATAGTTTAAAGTAGTAGGTACCAGCGTATGAGTGTTTCCATAAACATAGTACAATTAATCAAAATGATGAAATATTTATACTTAATAGTAGAAAGTGTTGATGATAATAAAACCAGTATAATCTGTTTTTTTAATCTATTATTGATATGGACCGCGATATGTCATTTTAAGTTTGATATAATATTGGCACCATTTTGCGGACTACTGCACTGACTTTGCAAGCAAAAAAAAAGTGAAACAAAAATGTTTCGCTAATTTTATCAGTACTTATGTGAAGTTTTTATCTAAACAGCCGGTATTTAATCAACAATATATCTATTTGTTGTTCATATCGGTCTGAGACGCCGCGAAAAAATGACGGCACCGGTGATCTTGTTGTTATTTTTAACGTTGTCAATAGCATCCATCGATGCGGCAAGAATACTAGCGTTTTTTCCACTTCCGTCTATCAGCCATCAAGTTGTGTTTCGTCCTCTAACTGAAGAACTGGCCAGGAGAGGACATGAAGTCACAGTCATCACAACAGACCTTGCCTTCCCAGATGGAAAAACTCCTGCAAATCTCAGAGAAATCGATGTCCACGACTTTTCTTATGAGAACTGGAGGACTCTGTATAAATACACCTCTGCAGGAGACAATGACTTGATCTTACAAACGGAGAAAGCATATCATATGATGGCTAAGCTCGTCGAATTGCAGATGAATGTGGATGAAGTCCAAAAAATGATAAAGGAAGAAAAGTTTGATTTGCTGTTGCTCGAAGCTTGTGTCAAACCTGCGTTACTTTTATCACATGCAGTTAAAGCACCCGTAATTCTTGTGTCTTCTCTTGGTCCTGTGAATTTCAATGTTGAAACTATTGGATCAGCGTGGCATCCTTTATTGTACCCTGACGCTTATAACCAACGTTTGTATGATTTGTCAAATTGGGAGAAGTTAAAGGAACTGTGGAATTTTCATAGGCTAAAAAATGTTTTTAACGCAGTTGAAGACGAAGAAAATGTAATAGCGAAACGAATGTTTGGACCAAATGCGCCTACTATAAGTGAACTAAAAAATAATGTTGATATGTTGTTTTTGAATACGTATCCTACATGGGAAGACAATCGTCCAGTGCCTCCAAGTGTTGTGTATCTGGGTGGGTTACATCAGAAGCCACAAAAGGAATTACCAACGGTAAGATTTTATTTAAATTGTTCTATTAATTTAATCAACATTGGAATTTTATGCTTTATTCAATAGAATTGATGCTAAATATTTACAAATAAGGGGCTCATTTGTATATAAACAACAGGGTCCTAAGGCGTCTAAAACCATGCTAAAAAGTAAAATAATAAACTGTTGATCACTGTAAAATACATAAATATAAATATAAATAAATAATATAAATATCGCTGGACATTAACACACAGCGCCACCTAGTGCCACACTAAGCAAAGCTTGTGTCGTGGACACTAGATAGTTGATATACTACATATATACTTTTTTGTTTGTAAATACATACTTATTATACATATAAACATCCATGACTCGGAAACAAATATCCATGCTCATCACACAAACATCTGCTCCTACCGGGATTCGAACCCAGGACCCTTAGAACGTAAGGCAGCCTCACTACCACGACGCCATTCGGGTCGTCAAAAAAAATTCGGGTCGTCAATAAACATCATGAAATTGACATTGTCTCAGTCAACAAAGATTTAAATTAAGGCTGACATACTTGCTAAACAGGCTATTTTGTTGGATTGGAAATTGACATCGCTCCGTTCTATACAGAATTACTTGGCTATTACAAGAACATATGCTACAATCGGTTTAAAGAATATTTTGACAAGAAGTCTAAAGAAAAAGGCATATGGTATAAGACTATGCAAATTGAGCCTACTCGAATCCCTTGATTTGCTGAAAGTCATACAAAGAGGTCGTATGTTGTTATGGCACATAGATTACGTTCTGGTCATTTTCCATCCAGGAAATTTGGATACCTAATGATAAAAGTCGATTCCCCTAATTGCCAAGTGTGTAATAAAGTCGAAGATGTCCAACATTTGCTGGTGGAATGTGAAAATAACAGGAGAGAGAGGGAGATTGTGATGCGGGAGTTAAAACTTAATATGTATGATGTTGGGGCTTTCATTAGAATTTATCTACACCTGATTCGGGAGAAGCGAAACTGATTTATGAAATGGTTGCTGCATCGCTGTCTCCCTCGCTTACGCAATAATATTTGTATCAATAATATTATAATTATGTGTAATAATTAGTTAGATTAGGATATGATGAGGCTGACGTACCTTTGTAAGGTAAAAGCCTCTAAATAAATAAAGATTAAAAAAAAAAAAGATTTAAATTTTATTGTACGTTGTAAGTAAAAATGTGTTCGTTCTTGAGGATAGCGTGTAAAAAAATATTTATTTAAAACTTTCGTTTGCAGGATCTCAAAACGTATCTGGACTCCTCAACGAATGGCGTGATCTACATTAGCTTTGGTACAAACGTACAACCTTCACTGCTTCCTCCAGAAAGGGTAAAAGTAATGGCCAAAGTTTTCTCTGAGTTACCTTACGATGTATTGTGGAAGTGGGACACGGATGAGCTTCCAGGACGCTCTAAGAACATCAGGATATCCAAATGGCTACCACAATCAGATCTTCTGAGTAAGTTATAGTACTGATTATCATTATCTTTTTCTTTGGGACAAGCCCGCCACACTTTTCCCAAACCACTGTATTTCCCGAAAGCCAGAATCAGCAGTGGCGACCACCAGAATAGCGCCGAGACAATAAAGTTCGATGAAGTCGGGAATTTGGGCCACTTACTACCTGTAACGACAGTCAAAGATTTGATGAAATTACAGCTGTGACTAACGTTGCTTAACGCCCAGTTGTGACTTAGTGTGCTTTCACGAGGCAAAAAGGAAACTGTTATTGATTAAATTGTCATAATGAGAATTAAACAATGTGTTGTTTTGGGTACAAAAATGTACCACTATAACAAATTTACTTACAGACGATCTAAGTGAACATTACTTACTTTCAGGACATCCAAATATCAAAGTGTTCATAACACAATGTGGTCTACAATCAACAGACGAAGCTATCACTGCAGGTGTACCACTGATTGGTGTACCAATGTTGGGTGATCAATGGTACAATGCTGAAAAGTATGTACATCATAAGATTGGAGCCAAAATTGATTTGCCCACAATGACTGAAAAAGACTTTAAGGATGCTATCACAACTGTCATTGGTGACGACAGGTACGTAAATAAAATAACTTTACATTTTCATTATTTTAAATGGACAAGTTGACTAAAACCGTACTTTAAGGAATCTTTTTGTCGTGAAAATCTAAATGCATTAAGTCATATTATAAAAGTCCTATCTGCAGACTGGATTCTTGAATTCAATCATGGGTCCAACTGCCCGATCCATGCGACGATTTTCACTAGTGGCTGGTAGTAGCTGTATGAGAATTGTCGAGGACCGAGTTGCATTATGAAATTCACAAGAAAGTCTCAATAAGTTCTCTTTGCAAGAGCAAAGAGAGAACGTCTATGACCTGCGGTGGACAGCTATTGGCTAATGTTAACGATCCGATAATAATAGTATAATAAAATTTATGCAGATATACTTATCAAATATTTTCAATACTTTCCAGTTATCGCCGCAATATAGTAAAACTAGGCAGCGTAATGCGTGATCAGCCGGAGCCTCCACTGCAGCGCGCCGTGTGGTGGACGGAGCACGTGCTGCGTCACGGTGGTGCGAAACATCTACGTGCGCCCGCCGCCAACATGTCGTGGGCGGAGTACCTAGAACTAGAACTAGTCCTCACTCTATTAGGAATTGCTTTAGGCTTTGTTCTACTATTATCTCTTACTGTGTATAAGTTATGGAAGTATTTTAGTAATAACGCAGAACATAAAAAAATTAAAAGGAATTAATTTACAAAAAAATCTTGTCTTATAAGTTATAAATATAGAAAAAAACTGTGATGAGCATGTTAAGTCAATTAAAAAAAGAAGAATGTAGATTCGTTTCTACATTATTTCAAACTAAACAGCTCACTAACTAACTCTACTTTCGTTTTTCTTTACTTCTCTTATTATTATCCAAAACAATAAGTGATTGGTCGCGCGGGAACGCAATCGTCGCGTTCATAACATTTTGAAAATCAAATTGCATCTCTTGCCACGCGTTCAGGTTCGTCAAAGAATAAAAACACAAACTGCGTAATGCTTGCTTTGGTTAGGAAACCTAGCATTTGAGACGACTTATCAGTAACATGAAGTGCATTAATATCACGTGAAATAGTAAAAATAATTCGTACACTTAATTGGGTGTTAAAAACCTCTTAACGAAGCCAAAAAGCAACAAGTTCTCCCCATCATTATGATCATTTTATTGGTTTACATAACGTTTTTCAAAGTGGGCGATAGCGTCCCCCTTGTGGGTGCTGCAGGCATAAAGGGGGGCAGTAAGAGAACCAGAAAAAAATGGGGGCGTTGTGTAGAGGCTTAGGTGCGATTGGTAATTTCATCTGGGAGGAATCTTAGACACCTACTGAGCTCTCAATTCTCTAATATTCTACTAATATTAATCAAGATATTGCTCAAACTAACTCGGTTCGATAATTCTCCCCGGGTAATTCATAATATATCTGTCCTGTTTTATTGAATAAATAAAAGCAAAATAATTAAATAAGGAATAACATTCAATCAATCAGTTTATTTGTGAAACATAGGTTATGAGAAGAGGTTTCAGTCAGGGGAAACAGAAAGTCACTGGTTGTAAAATAAAAGTAAAAGTTTATTCACAGTTCACAGTATAGGTAAAATCAGAAAGAGTTCGGTATAAATAATTAGGTATATTCGTGGACAATGCAAGTTGTGCGGGAAGTTGATGAAGCACGTACATGTGCCTTGCGCGTAAGCAGCGGACTGGCGGCCCCGCGCGCATCGGTAACACGCTTACTACAGCCACACGGGAAAGAGATGGAGAATCATTCCGTATATCGGAGCGGCACGCGACCGCGGGACGCTCTTATTGGTCGAGTCATTTCGTTCTGGGTTGCTACAAGGTGTTAATAAACAAATTTAAAGAAATACATTAAACTAATAATTTATTAAAGCTATAATAGCTAGCTAAGCTAAAATAACAGTTGTTTAGTTTTTAGCAGTTTGCTACTTACTATTATTTTTTAATTTAATTTATTAATATATATTTTTTTTAAATTACATTTTTGCATAAAGGAGATATTTTTTTTGTTCGGAGATTAGGCCTCCCATATAAATTATAGCATTTAATAATGAAACGTACATTGATTTCTTCCTCTAGATTCTAGTGGTTAAATTAGCTAAATCGTGTCTAACCAGAGTAAATGCGAAAAATCTGCAAAAACACTGACGAAAACCAAATTAAACAGAAAAAGTAAATGTCAAAATAATGAAGTTAAGGTTCCGTGCCACGTCGATTTTAGTGTAAACCTTTAAAAATAGCATTAAAAATTCTCACAGTTTAATAATATTAATTTATATTTGTATTCTATTCTGATTCTATTTTAATTAAAGCAGATTGATATGATTACCAATGCGTAGGTACCGTACTTTTTTTGTAAACGAAAAAAAAAACGCCCCTGTTCACGTAAATATTTTCTGTCAAATGGCATTGACCACAAAAGGAATGATTTAAAATATCATAACATAGCATATTAATTATAATTTTAAGATTCTTGATTTTAAGATTATGTAATATTTCGTTTAAAACTATACTAAAATGGCTACTTTGTTTTAATAATAAATGCTTAAAAAAATGGTCTCCTTTCTTTAAACTCTGTATAGGGTGCTTTTATCTTTATTTACTTAATATTATACCTAACTGGGCCACCTCGTGGGTATCGTATTACATAGTACTAACTGGGTTGTGGAGGTCAGATAGACCAGTAAAATACTGGTATTCAGCTGCATCCGGTTAGACTGGAAGCAGCAACATAGCTGAGAAAAGGCTAGGTAGATGCTGAATATTATAACTTTTTTAGTTTTTTTTTCGGATGGGAAATCATGCAAAAACTTCTCCCACTCTGGTTTGAGCGAGAGGGAGTGTCAGACTTTAACTGACTAAAACCCATCCATGTTCCTGCCTGGCCCTTTATGTTTCGGGGCTACGGTATCTCTTTCCAAAAAAATATTTAAAGAAAAACAAAAAACCCGACTGCGTAAAAACTGATTTTAAAAAATACGTGAAACAACATAAATAAACACTGAAAAGAAAGAAACAAGCCCAGTAGTTTGGAATTCTGTTACAAATCATAAATTCTAATGCAGAACAGAACGACTCACAGTCTGAATAGGCTTGTTTCCACCATCAATAAATTGCAAATCTATTTAGTCCGTCAGTTAGAGTATTAGAAAAAACTTTTTTGCAAAAAATATAACCGACTTCACACAAAAAAGTGAAAAATAACCTTAGCTTCAGAAGTCGGTGACCTTTGTTTGATTGATTGAGTTTTTTTGTCACCGACTTCTGAAGCTAAAGTTATTTTTCACTTTTTTGTGTGAAGTCGGTTATATTTTTTGCAAAAAAGTTTTTATTTTTCAATTTTTAGTGGTTCACAGGTGCTTACCCTTTCATAGCGTATCGGTGTGATTTTTTGTTATGAACTGGTGTAAAAAATAGACAGACGTGAGTCTTCAGCGATCCCAGTACATTTGCTATCATATTTTATTAAGGAGTTCAGTTGCCTATCTTCCGAAGTCACCAGATCTTTATCAAATCGAAATGAGATCACTCCGAGATTCACTCTGCCTAATACTACCTACCTTCTGGTGTGCCTATAAAGTTAAGGAGTTACCTACCTCTATTTCTCCGGGATCCCATTGAATGGAACTTTACACGTCTAACTGTCGAAATATGGGTGTATTGTATACTTCTGTGTACTCCCTCAGAGCATACAGGTGTGATGTTACGTCATGATGTTGTATAAACAATAAAAAACCAAGCGATTGCAGCAATTACTGCAGCTTTGCCGTGTATTTTTGAAGAGTTCCATTTATATCTCCGAAGATCAGCGTAAGATCTTAACCAAATTGACATGGAACCACATGAAAAGCACCAGCTTTCAAATAAAAGAAGAATCATCAAAATCGGTTCACCCAGTCGAAAGTTCTGACGTAACAAAAATTGTCGAAATCTGGGTATATTGTACACATCTGCGTACCCCCTCAGAGCATACAGGCGTGATGTTACGTCATGATGTAGTATAAACAATGAACCTACAAGCGGATGCAGCAATCACTGCAGATTTGCCCTCTGTTTTTGAAGAGTTCTATTGTATATCTCCGAAGATCAGCATCAGATCTTCAACAAATTAAAATGGGACCCAACGGGAAGCACCAGCTTTCAAATAAAAAACGAATCATCAAAATCGGTTCACCCAGTCGAAAGTTCTGAGGTAACAAACACAAAAAAAAAAAAAAAAAAAAAAAAAAACATACAGACGAATTGATAACCTCCTCTTTTTGGAAGTCGGTTAAAAATAATGGACACGTATTTTTTGTTTTTGTAAATCAACGAATATTGACGAAGATAAAACGCATCAAAACTCGGGAGTGGGCGCTCGTGACGTCAGCACTCACTAAGAATCATACCGAACAGTGACGTATTGGGAATTTTAAAAGCGTCGTATCTTCGTCAATTTTGTTTTAGGTGACAAAAGAAAAAAAAATCCCTCCGGCAAGCCGCAGGAGGAGGTAGATTTCGGAGAAGGTGCTGGAGCGTCCGACTATTGAAAATTTGTATAAAGAGATTATATGTGTGCAATCTACCAAAAAAAATATGATTTCAAAATCGTTGTCCTGTTATGGAAAGTTCACCCTTTTTAACTCCTTTCATAAGAGTTTAGCATGGAAACGCCCTCAATTTTTTAGTTATTATTTTTTATTTCGAAAACTATAAGTTTCATCGCTAAACTTCAAAGGTATCAATTGTAGAGTAAACAATATTCTTTCAAAAAAAAATATTTGCGACGCTGAAAATGTTTACTGTTTCGGAGATAAGTTTTTTTTTCGAAAAAATTTTGGAAATTTCAAGCCCCTCCCCAATTTAGGGGTTGCATCAAAAAAGTTTTAATTTAAAGTTGTTCGTATACTTACAGAAATGATAAAAATGAAAAACGGTTCAAAAATTTTCCATAGGAAAAAATTTATGGCCAAAAAACTGATTTTAGAAAAACCGCCCCTCCCCCCCCCGCCGCCCCCCATGGACGAATTCCGCCTATTCACGAACTTAGCCTAAGTTTTGACGTTTTCGATTTTTTGGCCAAGTTTGAAAGCAATCGGTTCATAATTGCGACCTGTAGAGTGTGGCTAAATTTTGCTTGTCACCCATATACATACGTATACATATATATCTCCGTAGGTGAGAGACCAATTATAGGTAGATTTTTTTTTAAAAAAAAAAGGAAATCTACCTAATACGGGTCAAATATTATTTGATAATCTAAGTTACGGACTAATTACATTTTTTCAGTTAACAAGCCTATTGGCCCCGACTGTGAGTCGTTCGTTTTTATTTTATACTTTTTAGTTACGAATAAAAACTTAAGTCACTAAGTAAGAAAATTAGCGAAAATGATTGTTTTGTTAAACAACTTTAAATCGTTGTATATACTAAACTATTATTTAAAATGAAAAATGATAAAAGGAACCTAAAGATGATTTTAAAATACCTATTCAACGACATCCCACTTGACATAGTTCATCGCCTTTTTTTAAATTTTGACAATATGGCGTCTGGTTGTCGCTGTGGTGAATTTTGATTACTTTCATGTCTTTAGTGACACTCGCAAGGTTAAGACAAATCGATTGACGTAAGAATTATCAAAATCAGCCTATGCATTTGGTCTTTAGAACGCCACATAGAAACAAACATACATACATACATAGACTGATAAACACATTACCCTCCTTTGCGTCGCGCAGTCGAGTAAATAGCCCCGCAGCATGAATATTATACCTAACGGGCTATCTATTACGAATCATGAAATACAGCCCGCTGACCGACTTAGTAATAGGGAAAAATAAACCTCATTTATTTACAAAACACGGATACTAAATAAGCTGACTTCCTACAATTATTGCACTTTAATATGACTCACAAAACACTTGCTTTTTTTTTCTTCAAAGATTCTGCCAGTATCCAGCCGCATGTACGCGTCTCAAGAGGCACTTAATCAATTTTAATGAGGTCCTGAAAGCAAAGGCCTTGCGCAGGCTTTTCCTCCGTACTTTATTTAAATAAAAGATCTTCTTATCAAGAAAATGCTTCTAGATTTTACGGTTTTTTATGTACAAAAAGATACAATGTTAAAAAAAAAAAAAACAAAAAAAGGTCATGCAACCACCACTGTAATCCCCAAAAGTTTAAATAGAAGTGTACCTAATAGTACACCTTTCGCCGGTATGTTTCGTCGTATGTATTAAAAGGTGAGCCTATTGACATCAACAGGGCACAGATGTGGATGCCGTGGTAGCTTCTATGAAATCACTGGTGATATAATCTACTTACACTTTAGCACTTTGCCAGAAAATAGGCTTGTGTCCTGAAAAAATCTAATTAATCCTTCAGTTACATTTTCAAAAACTATTTGACACGTCAAATCCTATGAAAAATATTTAGTTTTAATACCGCTAGACAAAAATATCCAGGTCTGAAAGCAGGACACAAATCCCACCGTCATGCATATGCACATGCACATATGGGCCCACCCTCCCGCCCTCATGCATATGCACACATACAAAACAAGTGAGAAATAATTAGCATGCCATGCAACCAAACCAAACCAAACCAAAGGTTTGGTTTGGTTTTCCGCAAAGTAACGCCTGATTCCATAACTTATTTGACACGTATTTTTAGGGTTCCGTAGCCAAATGGCAAAAACGGAACCCTTATAGATTCGTCATGTCTGTCCGTCTGTCCGTCCGTATGTCACGCCTTCATGGGCGGGTCCGACTCGCACTTGGCCGCTTTTTATTTCTTTTGTTACGTGGACCAAATTTACGAAGATACGACGCTTTTAAATTCTCAATACGTCACGCCGTGCTATATTTGACGTCACGAGCTCCCACTCCCAAGTTTTGATACGTTCTAACTTTGTCAATATTCATTGATTTACAAAAACAAAAAAATACGTGTCCGTTATTTTCCAATACTCTAACTGACGGACTACATAGATTTGCAATTTATTGATGTTGGGAAATAGCTTATTATTAAAATCGAATCCAATCCGTAACGTTAAGCAGACACGACCGATGAGAGCAAGTCGTGGGTTGAAACCCAGACAGGTGCATTACTTGTGTTATTTATTTCATCACCACTGCTGTCAATACGGTGAAGGAAAACATCGTGAGGAAACCGCATGTCCTAAAACCATGTTTTTTTTTGTTCTTCACCATACCTGGGAACCTTCTAGTTACGGCGATATTTCCCAGAAATTATTTTTGCGTAAAGTTACTTAGTTTGATGTACAGAATACTTTGTTGACGGCTTTGTGATGAGGTTATTTACACCCTATAGATAACACAAGTATCCGTATGGAAAAAAGTATGAAAATTTTTGACTACCTACTATGACGTCATTAGCACAATTAGTTACCAATCAAACAACTTGTACGATACAAAATAGACATCCTTTTTGTTCTTTAAATGTTAAGAATGAAATTCTTGAGTTGTAACGTTGTTGTTGTATCCAAATTAATTGCTAAATCAATAGCTATATTAGGCATAAAATGTTGAAAATGTTGATGCAGAGTAGGTGCTTCTGCGTTATCCAGGTAATATCCAATACCATTTTGCGCATTAGACAGTTTCCGGATACTTTCATTTCAGATTCAATTTTCCAAAGAAACCCCGAGCATACACACAGCAGATACAAATCTTCCCCGTAATTGGCAACATTGAGCAACAAGTCAGCGTGGTAAATCTAGTAAATAGGATAGTTTTCAGCATCACTAAATTTCAAATCAATTTATTCCGTCAGTAATATTAGTAATAGTAGTAGTTTTAAGAAAATGATAACTCTGTTCATAAACTCAACTTGTTTATTCCAAACTAATATACAATTCACAGTCTTAATATCCAGTGTGTGTAGTCGACACGTCTTAATGCTACGATAGCCAAGCACCAAATTGCCTACAGACTGCCGATGCCGGTCTGTCCCCACTCTTACCCCTACCATAATGATACTCGGGTTCGTGATTGGCTACAAAAGTGACAGCTAGTGTTGCCATATTTCTAAGTAAAATTATGTTACAATGCAAAATCACGACAGTAGTATTGGAAAATAATGGAAACGTATTTTTTGTTTTTGCAAATCAATGAAAATTGACAAAGATAAAACGCATCAAAACTTGAAAGTGGGGGTTCGTGACGTCACAACGCACTAAAAATTTTAACACGGTGTGACGTATTGAGAATTATAAAAGCGTCGTGTCTTCGTCAATTTTGGTTTAGGTAACAATAGAAAATGTACGTGTCAAACATTTTTTGATTATCTGACTGACGGACAAATTAGATTTTTTCAGGACACAAGCCTATTTAAATTATGTTTTTTCGTGACAAATTGGTTCGTTTTTCATGATTTTTTTTAAACGACTTCAAAAAGGAGGAGGTTCTCAATTCGAAAACTTTTTCGGAAACTTTTTTTTATGTATGTTCCCCGATTACTCGAAGATGGCTGGACCGATTTGAATTATTTTTTTTTTGTATAAAAGGGTATACTTCCTAGGTGGTCTCATAATCATCAAGTCAGGATCTGATGATGGGATCCTGGAGAAATAGAGATAACTCTTCAAATTTTATATGCAATTTTGATGTGATTGAGTGTAGTTTTTGGAAGAATACTTTCTTAAAGTGGTCCAATATCAATTTGGAGAAAATCGGATGAAGAACTTCGGAGATAGGCACCGGAACTCCTCAATAAATGATAGCAAATGGACTGGGATTACTGAAATCTATTGTCTGTCTATTGTTTACACCAGTTCATAACATAGCATCGCCGGTACGCTGTGAAGGGGTAAGCACAAATTTACCACTAAAAAGTGAAAAATAAAAACTTTTTGTGGAAAAAATAAAACCGACTTCAAAAACACAAAAAAGTGCAAAATAACTTTAGCTTCAGAAGTCGGTGACAAAAAAACTAAATAAATCAATCAAAAAAAGGTCACCGACTCTGAAGCTAAAGTTATTTTTCACTTTTTAGTGTTTTTTGAAGTCGGTTTTTTGCTGCTCAATTTCCGTTGTCTTGCAAGTTTATCTGAACCTGCAGTCACCTCCTTTTCTGCTTAGCAACAACTGCGAAACAATCGCTCGCCATGCTATCTCGCATCACAACGAGAAATAACCTACGATAACAGTAGTCGTATCTCGTATTGGTACGACATGTACTTACCTATTTATTTGTATTTTATTCATAATCGTTTTTGATAACATTTCTTCCGGGTTATCGCGACTTTGCAATATCATGATGAGAAGGCCATTTTGTTTATCTGATATATTATTGTTAACAGCAGATACAAATTGATCACGAAACTAAGAATTACACAATTTTGCGCAATATCTGTGTAATAATTATCCGTACAAAGTACTACGAGTACATTCTTTAAACATCAACGCTGTAATATTTTGTGGTTTTGGTATAAAACGTATTTTTTTCTTATTTAGAGTTTTTTTTGTAAAGTAATTCTTCATTTTTGGGCCCAGGGCCATTTGCTAGCACAGAAAAGTATTATTAATTTTCCTTTTATCACTAATTAAATCGAAAATATTTTTTTATAAGAAAACAATTTTCATTATAGACAAATAAAACCAAGAATATTGCTTTCTACTGAAGTCGAAGTTGACATCGCGTGCAGAACTGCGCCTTTGATTAGGAAAATTGTATCGGTTAGCCTTACAAACACCCTGTGTATTCGTAGTACTACGGTAGGATATAGATAACTTATGATTGATAACTGCCTGTTTGATTAAAATACGGTAGTAGGTATTTTAATGTGAAGTTTTTATTTAAATAAAAATTGACTTTATTCTCAATGACAGATAAGACAGTTTAAAGTACCAACGTATGAGTGGTTCCATAAACATAGTACAATAAATCAATATTATGAAATAGTAGAAGGTGTTGATGAAAATAAAACCAGTATAATCTGGTTTTTTAATCTGTTATTGATATGGACTGCGAAATGCCATTTTAAGTTCCATAAAATATTGCCAAAATTTTGCGGACTACTGCACTGACTTTGTCAGCAAATCCGTACATGATTAAGACAAAAAAAAACACTAACAACATGTTTGTTTTTCTTTTGGTAGGAACCTAATATTCTATTTAAACTTCATGTACAAGAGTGGTACATATACAGAAATAATGCCACAACGCTTATTCAACATGATTTATCCCAAAGGAAAAACAAAATATGACAGTGAAACAAAACTGTTTCGCTATTTTTATCAGTATGTAAAGTTTTTATCTAAACAGCCGGTATATAATCAACGATATGTCTATTTGATGTTCATACCGGTCTGAGACGCCGCGCGAAAATGACGGCACCGGTGACCTTGTTGCTATTTTTAACGTTGTCAACGGCATCCATCGATGCGGCAAGAATACTAGCGTTTTTTCCACTTCCGTCTATCAGCCATCAAGTTGTGTTTCGTCCTCTAACTGAAGAACTGGCCAGGAGAGGACATGAAGTCACAGTCATCACAACGGACCTTGCCTTCCCAGATGGAAAAACTCCTGCGAATCTCAGAGAAATCGACGTCCACGACTTTTCTTATGAGAACTGGAGGACTCTGTATAAATATACCTCCACAGGCGACAATAATTTGATCTTACAAATGGAAAAAGCATTCCACATGATGGCTAAGCTCGTCGAATTGCAGATGAATGTGGATGAAGTCCAAAAAATGATAAAGGAAGAAAAGTTTGATTTGTTGTTGCTCGAAGCTTGTGTTAAACCTGCGTTACTTTTATCACATGCAGTGAAAGCACCCGTGATCCTTGTGTCTTCTCTTGGTCCTGTGAATTTCAATGTTGAAACTATTGGATCAGCGTGGCATCCTTTTTTGTACCCAGATGCTTTTAACCAACGTTTGTATGATTTGTCAAATTGGGAGAAGTTAAAGGAACTGTGGAATTTTTATAGGCTACGAAATGTTTTTAACGCAGTTGAAGACGAAGAAAATGTAATAGCGAAACGAATGTTTGGACCAAATGCGCCTACTATAAGTGAACTAAAAAATAATGTTGATATGCTGTTTTTGAATACGTATCCTACATGGGAAGACAATCGTCCAGTGCCTCCAAGCGTTGTGTATCTGGGTGGGTTACATCAGAAGCCACAAAAGGAATTACCAACGGTAAGATTTTATTCAAATTGTTCTATTTATTTAATCATCATTGGAATTTTATGCTTTGTTCGATAGAATTGAAGCTATAACTGAAACTAAATATTTACAAAATGAGGGGACTAATTTGTATAAAACAACAGGGTCCTAAGGCGTCTAAAACTATGCTATACATTGTGTCACCCCTTGTAAAATGTTTAAATTTTTGTATTTATAATTTTATGGTGAACATAATAAAGAGTTTCTATTTAATTCTATTCAAAAAAGTAAAATAAAAACTGTGAAATTCATAAACAGCAAGAAATTAACGTTGTCTCAGTCTTTTTGAACAAATATACAAATTTTATTGTACGTTGTACGTAAAAAATATGTTCGTTTTGAAGGATAGCGTGTAAAAAAATATTCGGTATAAAAACTTTCGTTTGCAGGATCTCAAAACGTATCTGGACTCCTCAAAGAATGGTGTGATCTACATTAGCTTTGGTACAAACGTACAACCTTCACTGCTTCCTCCAGAAAGGGTAAAAGTAATGGCCAAAGTTTTCTCTGAGTTACCTTACGATGTATTGTGGAAGTGGGACACGGATGAGCTTCCAGGACGCTCTAAGAACATCAGGATATCCAAATGGCTACCACAATCAGATCTTCTGAGTAAGTTATTTATTTATTTATCATCATCTTTTTTTGGGACAAGCCCGCCACACTTTTCCTAAACCACTGTAACTCCTGAAAGCCAAAATCAACAGTGGCGACCACCAGAAAAGCGCCGAGACAATGAAACTCAACGGAGTCCCAGAGAATGGATTTAATTGTCTTGGATCCCGCAACGGAATTAATCAGAAAGTATAGCGGAGGAGTAGGAAAATTATCATCATCTGCCTAGTCTTTTCCCAACTATGTTGGGGATGGCTTGGCTGTTGCCTATGTTGGACTGGTTGTCAGAATTTTGGGCCACTGACTACCTGTAATGACAGTCAAAGATCTGATGAAATTACAGCTGTGACTAACGTGGCTTAACGCCCAGCTGTGACTTAACGTGCTTTCACGAGGCAAAGAGGAAACTGTTACTATTGATTATAATTATTGTCATAATGAGAATTAAACAATGTGTAATTTTGGGTACAAAAATATGTACCACTATAACAAACGTACTTACAGACGAGCTAAGTGAACATTAATAAAATTACTTTCAGGACATCCAAAGATCAAAGTGTTCATAACACAATGTGGTCTACAATCAACAGATGAAGCTATCACTGCAGGTGTACCACTGATTGGTGTACCAATGTTGGGTGATCAATGGTACAATGCTGAAAAGTATGTACATCATAAGATTGGAGCCAAAATTGATTTGCCCACAATGACTGAAAAAGACTTTAAGGATGCTATCACAACTGTCATTGGTGACGACAGGTACGTAAATAAAATAACTTTACATTTTCATTATTTTAAATGGGCAAGTTGACTAAAACCGTACTTTAAGGAATCTTTTTGTCGTGAAAATCTAAATGCATTAAGTCATATTATAAAAGTCCTATCTGCAGACTGGATTCTTGAATTCAATCATGGGTCCAACGGCCCGATCCATGCGACGATTTTCACTAGTGGCTGGTAGTAGCTGTATGAGAATTGTCGAGGACCGAGTTGCATTAAGAAATTCACAAGAAAGTCTCAATAAGTTCTCTTTGCAAGAGCAAAGAGAGAACGTCTGTGACCTGCGGTGGACAGCTATTGGCTAATGATAACGATCCGATAATAATAGTATAATAAAATTTATGCAGTAATACTTATCAAATATTTTCAATACTTTCCAGTTATCGCCGCAATATAGTAAAACTAGGCAGCGTAATGCGTGATCAGCCGGAGCCTCCACTGCAGCGCGCCGTGTGGTGGACGGAGCACGTGCTGCGTCACGGTGGTGCGAAACATCTACGCGCGCCCGCCGCCAACATGTCGTGGGCGGAGTACCTAGAACTAGAACTAGTCCTTACTCTATTAGGAATTGCTTTAGGCTTTGTTCTACTATTATCTTTTACTATGTATAAGTTATGGAAGTATTTTAGTAATAACGTGCAACATAAAAAAATTAAAAGGAATTAATTTACAAAAATTCATGTCTTACAAATTATAATTATAGAAAAAAACTGTGATAAGCATGTTTTAGCCAATTAAAAGAAGAAGAATGTAGACTCGCTTCTACATTATTTCAAACTAAACAGTCTACTTTCGTTTTTCTTCACTTCTCTTTTCATTATCCAAAACAAAAAGTGATTGGTCGCGCGGGAACGCAATCGTCGCGTTCATAATATTTAGAAAATCAAATTGCATCTCTTGCCACGCGTTCAGGTTCGTCTAAAAATAAAAACACAAGCAATTGCGTTATGCTCGCTTTGGTTAGGATACCTAGCATTTGAGACGACCTAAAGTCGTCCCGTATTTGATGTTCAGTTTTCAGCCCGGCTTCAAAGTTACAGGATACTATAGAATTGATTATCGTAATCAAAGGTTACAATGCTGGTTTTAACAATTTGTTCTAACGCTTTTAACACCGTTGACCACGAAATTCTTCTTTTCATTCTGTCTAGATTGGGGTATTTTTACTGTCACGAGTTTTGATCTTCATAACATCTTCCTGGTCGCTAGCAAACCATGCGTGCTGATCAAAATTGTTTTAACTGGTGCAACCTGGTAACTGGTGTGCCACAAGGTGGTTTAATCTCACCTTTCTTACTAAGCAAATAATTGTATTTGGTACATTGACATTTACTACGCATCTCCATTTTTTTTAAATATTCCTGAATGAAAATAAAAAAAAGGAAGGAAAAGAAATCAAAAAGAAAAGTATGTATTAGTCCGCACAGGATCAAATAAAACAAGGGGATAAATTAAGAGTTAGACCAAATTATTATAACTCCAACTTTCTGAATGCACTACCTTAGATTTAATAATTACTTATCTTTACAGTTTGCAACCAGAAATTTGGCGTAAAAACTGTTTATTGTTATAAAAAGTAATCAGTGATAATAATTGCGTGACCGTTATTGAAATGGTTATAATAAACAAGGTTTTTTTCGCTATTATTTAGGATCAATGTCAGGATTTAATAAAATTATTAAAGAGCCGTTGTACCCTAACAATGAAAAATATTAAGAACAACTGAAATATTTTTGATCTTATAAACGTAGTTTACGAAACTTTACAAATCCCGAAGATTTTTGTGAACTTTTTGTTAATTATAACATTACAACTTTTAATAAATATAATAATTAGGTTGATGTTATTGACATGCGGGATGTGGATTCAGCGATCATTGAGCTGACAGTCGTGTTAGCCAATAGCTAAATTGCCTAAAGCTTCGACCAAAACGTAAGCACGCTCCCCTTGGGCAGTTGGATCAGGGGCCTGATTTAGAAAGCGGTACTTGTTTCAGTCGTCCTACTTCCGATTAGTAACCTTTTTTAAATTAAAAAAGTTGATTAAATAATCAACTTTTTTATTTCTAAAGCCTATGTTGTTAGTCAGCATGGTAAACAGGACCACCGACAGTATAAAAACACAACAATCCTTCTAACCAAAACTAATTCTAGTTGTTTTTTTATTATCAAATCAGTATCAATAAGTATATTATGTGTATCTAAATAGTGTGACTTATGAGCTTATATTTTCGCCACTTCGTACTGTATAGTGGCCTGAGTAGAAAGTAAAAAAATGGTGGTTCACTTATTAACGTTATTGTTACTTAACTTCTCTGTTATGTTCATCAATGCGTCAAGAATACTGGCGTATATCGCATCCCCGTCTGTAAGTCATCAACTTGTGTTTCGCCCTCTTACAGAAGAACTGGCTAGGAGAGGACATAAAGTCACAGTTATCACCACAGACCCCGCCTTCCCAGATGGAAAAACGCCAGCAAATCTAACAGAGATTGACGTCCACGACTTGTCTTATGCCAGATTTAGAAAAATGTATGAATACAGTTCTTCAGGCAGAGGAGATTTTTTCTCTGTAATTAAAGTAACACTCGTACTTCTGGAAGAAATCATTGAACTGCAGCTAAAAGACGATAAAGTGCAGAAAGTATTGAACGAAGAAAAGTTTGATCTGCTTTTGCTAGAAGCTTCTATTAGACCGGCGTTACTTCTGTCACACGTATTTAAGGCTCCTGTGATTCAAGTGTCTTCTTATGGTGCCCATAACATGAATGTGAAAATTATAGGCTCAACCTGGCATCCATTTTTATACCCGAATACTTTGGCCCAGCGTTTGTACAATTTGACAAGCTGGGAGAAATTATTGCACCTTTGGAATATTTATAGAATAGATAGCATGATAGAGGAATATGAAGACGCAGAAAATGAAATGGGCAAAAGATTATTTGGACCGAATATTCCGCCTATAAATGAATTGAAAAATAATGTTGACATGCTGTTTTTAAATATTCATCCTCTTTGGGAAGGAAATCGTCCAGTGCCACCTAGTGTTATTTATTTGGGTGGATTACATCAAAAACCATTTAATAAATTGCCAACGGTAATATTTTTATTGATTTAATTTATATTTCATAAAAATTTCTTCTATAAATTAACGAATAATCTCCAACGAATACAGGTTACCAAATTTAGTCAGAACATCAGTCATTTTATTAAAACATTTGGATTACAGGATCTCCAAAGTTATCTAGACTCCTCAAAGTTCGGAGTGATCTACATTAGCTTTGGTACTAACGTGCAAAGTTCATTGCTTCCTAAAGAAATAGTTCTTTTGATGGCAAAAGTTTTTTCTGAGTTGCCTTACGATGTCCTATGGAAGTGGGACACAGATGAACTACCAGGACGCTCTAACAACATCAGGACATCCAAATGGCTGCCGCAGTCAGACCTTCTGAGTAAGTTATATTAACATTGCTTACGAAAATCGAGCAACTTGTAAATAAAATTTATCATTTTTGGTGACACTGTAATTGTGACTAACATTAGTTCTTGCAGACGAACTTAGCAAAATATTAATTACTTTCAGGGCATCCAAAGATCAAAGTGTTCATAACACAATGTGGCCTACAATCAACAGACGAAGCTATCACTGCAGGTGTACCACTGATTGGTATACCAATGTTAGGAGATCAATGGTACAATGCTGAAAAGTACGTACATCATAAGATTGGAGTCAAACTGGATTTGCCTACAATGTCAGAAAAAGACTTTAAGGAGGCTATCACAACTGTCATTGGTGACGACAGGTACTCTAATGAAATTACAATATTTTTTTCGAAAATTACATTTGAAATGTTGACTGTAAAGTACGAGTTTGAGTTGTTGGTGAAATGTTTTTTGAAAAACAATAATGTGAAAATATATATTTAAGATTATTATTTTAAGATGTGATATTGTAATAGTTCTGGCCTGTTCCATTGGCAAGCCTAATTCTTGAATTCGAGCATTGGACCATACTCGAATTCAATCATACGGGGGGAAACAAAATTGAGGAGAATTATTAAGACTACGTAGAAAGATCTGTGATTTGTGGTGGACAGCTGTAAGCTGATGACAATAATCCAAGCAGAATAATAATGTTCGTAATTGTCAGGGTATGTGATAAGGAGGGACAAATTGCATGTCACTAAAAGAGTGATGAATATGTAATGTTGATAGATGGAGAAAGAGAAGAAGACCAAGTTAACGATGGATGCATTATATGAGGAATGATGATGAAAGCATAAGGAGTAAGGAGTATTGGACCCCAAGCAACATAAGACAAGGGCAGGAAGATGATGATGATGAATTCTGATTTTAAACAGACAGACTTATCAAATATTTTCAATAATTTACAGCTACCGTCGTAATATAGTAAAACTCAACAGCGTGATGCGCGATCAACCACAAACTTCTCTGGAGCGCGCCGTGTGGTGGACGGAGCACGTACTGCGTCACGGCGGCGCAAAACATCTGCGTTCACCAGCCGCAAACATGTCGTGGGCGCAGTACCTAGAACTAGAACTAATTCTTACTGTATCAGGAATTGCTTTAGGCTTTATTCTACTACTATCTTTTATTATAATAAAATTCTGGAAGTATTTTAATAATAGTGTCGCATATAAAAAAATTAAAAGGAATTAATGTACAAAAATGCATATTTTGTAAATTAATGTAAAAAAAAACTGTGTGAAGCATCTTAAGAAACGTAAAGTTATTCAAAAGAAATATAATGAAGATTTGTTTTAAAAAGGGTGTAAAAATACCCGTAAAGACTGACGACGCACTTGTTCTCTCTGTCATTGCGATATTTTTTTTGGCCTGGATACTACCGGGTTTTTACATTACATTTCACATTACTAGTTTTTAAGGTCATAACTTTATTTCAAATACCTTCATAACCCGTTTCTATTAAATGCGATCATCAGCACAATGTTTTGAGTGCATTACATTGAGTTTTAACATAAAACGTGATTTTTCACCTCCAAGAAAAAAATTGTAACCCAGCAGTAATTTTAGCGTTAAGTTTTGTGAAATAGTTTTATGTACAAAATGCATTTATTTCCAACTCGACAGTATTTTTTCCTTCGTCTCTAAACAAAGCAATCAGTCACGAATACGCGATTGTTGCGTTGATTTCATGTCATGGTCTTAAACTGCCTCTCAAAGTAGGTAACCTGTATCACCTCCAAGAAAAAAATTGTTACCCAGCAGTAATTTTAGCGTAAAGTTTTGTAAAATAGTTTGATGTACAAAATGCATCTATTTCCAACTCGACAGTATTTTTTCCTTCGTCTCTAAACAAAGCAATCAGTCACGATTACGCGATTGCTGCGTTGATTTCATGTCATGGTCTTAAACTGCCTCTCAAAGTAGGTAACCTGTATCACCTCCAAGAAAAAAAATGTTACCCAGCAGTAATTTTAGCGTAAAGTTTTGTGAAATAGTTTGTTGTACAAAATGCATTTATTTCCAACTCGACAGCATTTTTTCCTTCGTCTCTAAACAAAGCAATCAGTCACGAATACGCGATTGTTGCGTTGATTTCATGGTCTTAAACTGCCTCTCAAAGTAGGTAACCTGTATCCTGAGAGACAGTAGTGATTCAGCATAAAAAGTGATGCTATACCTACGTATAATAGTAAACTGTGTCGATCTACCTGAGCGACTGTGAATTCACCACTAATTTTCAATTAGTTCAAATACTTATAGGGCTGCTTAAAGATGGTCTTGTTATTATTATATGTAAACAGAAAAGTTATTAGCGTTTGTTTATATCCCAAAATGTCACTCAATTAATGGAAATATTGTACAGGCCATTCTTTAATTTTTATAAGTATTCATTAATCGTTTTTGTGATCATCATCCGTTTTTCAGTCATTCATCGGAGCATCGATGCGTCATTCGTTTATGGATTTACCAATTATGACAAATTTTCGTAGACAGTTTTGGGATTTAGTTTTTTTGACTTTTGACTAGGTACCTACCTACATAAATATGATCAGTGAAGGGTACGGATACCGCTCCATTTTTTGGACTATTTAAAAATTGGTGATGTATAAAGCTAATTAAAGTAATAGCTATTATTAAAAACGTGATGTGTGTGTGCGTATATGTGTGTGTGTGAGAGAGAGTATGTTGTATGTGATTGGTGATATGTAAGTCGTTAGGAGACGTACTTCAGTAAGGATTCTGTTTGTAGGTAGTCCTGTTCTAGTAGCCATTCCGTCAAGTTTTATTTTATTTCAGATTTATTTAGATCGATTAAGGAACGGTCGGTTGGTCGGATCGGTTTGAATTTATAATTAGTACTTATTAAATATATAAGTACTAATTATAAATTCAAACCGATCCGTGTTCCATGTACAAAATATCTTTAGTCCGCGCGCCAGAGGAATCCGATGCTTACTTAAATCATCGGTAGTTTTATTTCAAGTACATAATACCCTCATAGATTGATTTTATAATTTACTAGTACTCCGCGCGAACTAAATTATGAAATAAATTTCACAAAGTTCCTTACAGGGAAGTTTCAAGTTATAGAGGTGAGCATAATGCCATCGGCTAGACACTAATCTAGGCTTCGTAGTTGGAACTATGAAATTCCAGGTAAAAAAACCAAATAACACATTGGCTGACCTGGAAATTGAAACTAGGACCTCATGCGTAGAAAAAAAGACCAAAAGAAAGAAAAAGCAGCAGCAGCGGCAGTTGCGCTTGCGACCACTTCACTAAAGAGGCAAGCAAAAATTGTTGCTCACACGAGCTTAAGTCGAGGCGAGGCTTAAAGCGCGGGCGCACAAGCGGCGCACCCGCATCTATATTTTCTTTAGGAATGAACGGCAGTGCACTCAGTGGCCATAGATAATACACTATATAATACAAGATAGATGCGCAACTCTGGTTTTCGTTTTTATAACTGTGTACCTAAGCTGTTAGATGGCGCTGTTAGTTTTTGTTCAACCAAGTAAATACAAAAAGTAATTCTTACTTGAAGAGAACTATTATTCACAAGGCAACCGCTGTCACCGCTAGGCTATCTACTTCTCTGACAAGTTGTCTAAAATAGCTGTTCTCGTTATGACAGTTGTAAGCTGTCAAACAGTTGAAAAGTTGGTGTCCCTAACCACACAGATGGCAGCACTATGTATGAAAATTTTGTTTGAAGCCAATGTATGGAAGTTTCACCCCCCTGCTCAGTGATTCTACGTAGGTACCTATCCTTGGACGTACTTACCAAGACGCCGCGCCGCCGCCGCTGCCTTGTCTTAGACCCTGTGTCCACCAAAGCGGAGAGGAGCTGAGCAAAGAGATGTGCAAGATTCTGTGATTGGTCTAATCTTGTACCTCTCCTTTCCACTACGCTCCTCTCCACTTTGGTGGAAACCGGGCCTTAACAGTGAGCGACGCGCTTAACGCGTCACGTTCAGAAAGTAAGCCATCTGTTTATTGTTATAAATAAGTAATTAGTCATGAATAATTCCGTGACCATTATTGAAATAATAATAAGAAAATATGTTTATCTTGTGACTTTGTTTGATTATGGATATGGTATTACCTAGCTACGGGGTTGTAGAGGCACACTAAGAATTTCTCCTATATTATAGTGTCACACACTAACAGCCAGATCTTAAAAAACTACCTCTAGGTCAGTAAAGTAAAGTTCGTACATTTAAAACATGTATTTATTATACTTTAAAAAAGTTGGATCTTTGACCTACAATATCTCTGCAACCATAAGGTTCCGAGGTATGGTTTAGAACAACAAAATCATCACAATGACAGGGAAAACGAGTGACTTTTGGCTTCGTTAAGAGTTTATTTAAACCCTTTGTTTGTTCTGTGAGAGGATTGACCCTGTGAAAAGCAGTGTAATAGCCAGTCGCTTGGCCACGGTCCCGTTATTTAACTTCCATTCTTTTCAACGTCAGTGATTTGACTGCATGCTTGATCGAAACCCATTCACCAGCCAATTCAGAAACCAGGCTAGCCACCTCAAAATGCCTTTGATCACATCATCCCTGAGAATAAATTGCCATAATAATATTTAGTTTATCGTTAGAAAATACCATAAATATTACTACTACTAAGCTGGTGGCATAACTAAGGGAAACTCTTAATAAAGTCGCGACAATATTGGAACAAAAAACATCTTCAAACAAATCCTAATAGCATTTTAGTGTTAATATTAATATGTGTATAATGTCCATTTTAATAGCGTAGCGACTTTTAACTCATTTTTATTGTATAGCGAACTGAATAGACAGTAAAAAATGGTCGCACACATATCGTTATTGTTACTTACATTCTCTGTAACGTCTAACAATGCAGCAAGAATACTAGCGTACTTCCCAGTACCGTCTATCAGCCATCACGTGGTGTTTCGCCCTCTAACAGAGGAACTGGCCAGGAGAGGACATGACGTCACAGTCATTACCACAGACCCCGCCTTCCCAGATGGAAAAACTCCAGCAAATCTAACAGAGATTGACGTCCACGACTTGTCTTACGACATATATAGAAAAATGTATAAATTCAGTGCTTCAGGCAAAGGCGATATGATCTATTTAGTGCGATTAGCATCCATCATTTTTGAGGAGCTTATTGAATTGCAGCTGGAAGACCATAAAGTGCAGAAAGTATTAAAAGAAGAAAAATTTGATCTGCTTTTGTTAGAAGCTTGTGTTAGACCTACATTACTTCTGTCTCACGTTGTTAAGGCTCCTGTGATACAAGTATCATCTTTAGGTCCCATAAACTGGAATGTGGAAATTATTGGGTCAGCCTGGCATCCTTTTCTATACCCAAATACTTTCGCCAAGCGTTTGTACAATTTGTCAAGCTGGGATAAATTATTGGAGCTATGGAATTTTTATAGAATAGAGAGTATAATAAATGAATTTGAAGATGCAGAAAATCAAATGGCCGAAACATTATTTGGACCAAATATTCCGCCCATAAGTGAATTAAAAAATAATGTTGATATGTTGTTTTTGAATATTCATCCCATTTGGGAAGGAAATCGTCCAGTGCCACCTAGTGTTATTTATATGTGGGGACTACATCAGAAGCCAGCGAAAAAATTGCCAGAGGTAATGTTATATTTTGTTTGACAAATTTCTAGTAAAATAATGTAGTTTTGTTGAACAACATAAATTATTAAGTAGAATTGAACTACAGTAATTGATAATATATAAAATAATTGGATTGCAGGAACTTAAAAGTTATTTAGACTCCTCAAAGTACGGAGTGATCTACATCAGTTTTGGTACCAACGTGCAACCTTCAATGCTTCCTAAAGAAAGGGTTCTTTTGATGGCCAAAGTCTTCTCTGAGTTACCTTATGATGTCTTGTGGAAATGGGACAAAGATGAACTACCAGGACGCTCTAATAATATCAGGATATCCAAATGGTTGCCACAGTCAGACTTGCTAAGTAGGTGATAATAGTTTAAAGAAAAATCATCCAGCATAACATAGATTGCCAACTGATCGTACAGAATTATATTTGGTGAAACTATTTCTTGAGACATTCCTGGCTGTAAAACTAACACTTTGGTAGACAAACTAAATGAAAATTGAAATTTCAGGACATCCAAACATTAAAGTGTTCATAACACAAGGAGGTCTACAATCAACAGACGAGGCTATCACAGCGGGAGTACCTCTGATTGGTATACCAATGCTGTCAGATCAATGGTACAATACTGAAAAATATGTACAACATATGATTGGAGTCCAACTTGATTTGCTTTCGATGACTGAGAAAGACTTTAAGTATGCTATTAACTCTGTGATTGATGATGAAAGGTACGTAGCATTATTTTTATGCCTAAAATATTTTCACGGTATTATGAACTTGCTGTTCTGATTAGTGTAGCATAACACGCCTTGAATGAGATGCAGGTGTCCCAGCTGTGAAGCAATTGTTATCTTCGTTGCAAGATTGAAGGATGTTTGAATCACTCAATTTTTATTTAATATCTAGTGCACCGTACAGCTTCGCAAGGAGACAATCACTACATATTATAAAACAAAGTCTTCCGAAGCATCTGTGTGTCTGTTCGTGATAAACTTATTATATGTTTATATGTATAATAAGTATGTATTTACAAACAAAAAAGTATATATGTAGTATATCAACTATCTAGTGTTCACGACACAAGCTTTGCTTAGTGTGGCACTAGGTGGCGCTGTGTGCTAATGTCCAGCGATATTTATTTATTATTATTTAAACTCAAAAACTACTGCACCGATTTTCAAACTGTTGTCACCAATGGATAGAGTGGTTCTCGAGGAAGGCTTTAGTATACAGGATGGAATTTTGCAATGCCACCTGAAGAGAAAGTACTCGAAATACTTCAGATAGCAAATTTTAATCAAAGGAAACATTCCTTCATTTTTAAAAAGAATCAAATCTGCATTCACAGATTTTCTAAAATTCGTTTGCCACACTCGGGAATCAAACCGACTAAAGTTCGAAAAATAACATCCTGACTTTTTTGACATCAATCGATAGGGCCAATTGTATGGATCAAATCTCTCTAGCAAACATAATAAATTAAATGAAGGGAAAACCATGGAATCTAAAGAACAGTTATGAATTCAATGGGATACTCGTAAATTCGACAAGAGTACTTTTATTCATGGTTTTCCTTTCATTTAATTAATCATGTTTGTTACAAAGATTTGATCCATATGATTGACCCTATCGATTGATGTCAAAAAGGTACAGAGTGTTATTTTGTCGAACTTTAGTTGATCCATCCCGGGTTCGATGGCCGAGGGTGGCAAAATAATTTTAGAAAATATGTGAATGCAAATTTGTTTCTTTTTAAAAGTAAAGGAATGTTCCCTTTGAGTAAAATTTGCTATCTCCAGTATTTCGAGTACTTTCCCTCCAGGTGGCATTGAAAAATTCCAGCCTGTATAATTTGTGCGCGGGCGTAGCCAAAGGCATCAGCTAGTAATACTATAAAGTATCTATGACCAGAAGTAATAATATTATTACCTATGTAAATATTTTTATCATTCTCATTAATTATCCACTGACTGCATTGACTGATCAGATCGATATCAAACTATTATCGAAATTTTTCAGCTATCGTCAAAATGTTGTAAAACTTGAAAGCATAATGCGTGATCAGCCTCAGCGTCCACTGGAGCGCGCCGTGTGGTGGACGGAGTACGTGCTGCGTCACGGCGGCGCGAAACATTTGCGTGGGCCTGCAGCCAACATGTCGTGGGCGCAGTATCTAGAACTTCAACTAGTACTTACTGTACTGGCAATTGGTCTAGGATTTATTCTTCTTTTATCATTTGTTTTGTACAAGATGTGGAAGTATTTAAGTTTTCGTTTTAATCAAAACAAAGTGAAAGTGAAATAAGGACTACGTGCTTTCAAATGTTAAGGTAGAATAGTGTACAGTTACAATATAATTAGAAATTCATGTGTATGTAATTTTTTTAACTTCTCAAAATACTAGCAGCCGAGATGATAGTACCAGGAACACAGAGAAGAAATGGACTCACAACTACAATTACCTCAAGGTTATCTGTTTTTCCTGCTCCAATAATCCTGCTCAATAATCCTGCTCAAAATATCAACCAAACCACTGAAACAACCATCGAACTCCCCAACCAAGCGCAAATACAAAACGAAACAATCCTTGAACCCGTGAACCCATCACAAATTGCGGAAACCATCCAAATCTTGTTCCTAAAAGGATTCAATGCAAAATTACTTAATTGCGAAGGTGGCCCAGACTCTATCTGGAGAGAACGTTGGGAAAAACTTTTAAATTTTCACAGTAAGCAATATAGTATCCCACAAGGAAATGTGGGCAGACAACTAACCACACTCCTAGCCACGGAAATAAAGGATCTCACAAACAACCTTCCAGGAGAAGGAAACTCTGAAAGAATTTTCATCTTATGTAGTACAATACTACAGAGAGACAATTTAGTTAAATCAGGCCAGGATATCAGGCGAACACTTCAAAGAAGATTGGAGATGTGGAACTCGGGTCATTATGATGAATTAATTGCAGAAACTCTAATATGCAACTCGAAAATAGCATCAAAAAACAAACAGAAACAAGACATTGATCATACTGTCCGAATATTTGGCCGCCTCATGTTACAAGGAAAAATTAGACAAGCAAATAGATGGATTACGGAAAGATCTGGGGGTGGAATCTTGGACCCAAATGGAAAACTAGGAAATAAAACAGTACATCAAATATTTAAAGACAAACATCCTTACCAAGTAACCCCATAACTATCAGATTTTATAGATCAACCTGACCTCCCAATTATGACAAAAGTGGATATCACCTCGAACCATATAGAAAAAGTTGCCAAACAACTCTCTGGCGGAGCTGGACCAAGCGGCACTGACTCAGAACAATGGAAATCACTCTTACTTCGCTATGGAAACCACAGCAAAGAACTGAGAGAATCAATCGCAGCACTAACAAGAAAACTAAGCAGTGAAATTGTCGATTGGGATAGCATAAGAGCTCTATTAGTAAGAAGAGGTATAGCATTGGATAAATATCCAGACGTGCAACCTATTGGCATAGGTGAAATACTTCAACGCATCATTGCAAAAGCCATGGCGACCGCAACAAGCCTAGATGTTCAACTAGCATGCGGCTCTGATCAGCTATGCGCAAGTATGAAATCGGGTATTGAAGGTGGAATTCATAGGGCACGCCACGATAGTGGCGGTAAGTCCCCTCTTTGAGGAGTGGCTAGAGAGGCGCCACGGCGTCCTCACCTTCCGCCTGACGCAGGTCCTCACCGGACACGGATGTTTCGGGAGGTACCTGCACCGAATCGGGCGGGAGGAGACGCCCGGGTGTCTCCACTGCGAGGATCGACCGGAGGACACGGTGGAGCACACGGTGGAGGTCTGCCCTGCGTGGGCGGAGCACCGCCGTGTCCTCGTAGCGGCGATCGGCGGCGGCGACCTCTCGCGTCCGGCTCTGGTTCAATCCATGGTCCGGAGCGAGACGGAATGGGAAGCCGTCACCTCCTTCTGCGAAGCAGTCATGCTAGCGAAGGAGGTGGCGGAACGAGAGAGGGAGAGAGCCTCTCTTCCCGGCCGCCGCGGGAGACGCACCGGGCGTCGGGGGCCACGTGGTGGCTACCGGCCACCGTAGATGCGGGCCTGTGGACGGTTAGCTATGGGCTAGCTAGCCGTCCGTCCGTCTAGTGACGACAGGCCGTGTCGACGGCGCGTTCGTGTTCCACGCGCGCCTCAAAGAGATGTCAGCAGCAGAGAGGGGCCCGCAAGGGCCGAAGCCTGCCGGGGTTGCGGGACTGTTCGAAAGAGATACCGCGGCCCCGGAACGTAAAGGGCGAGGAAGGAACATGGATGGGTTTTAGTCAGTAAGAGTCTGACACTCCCTCCCGCTCCGCCCAGAGTGGGAGAAGTCATTTGATGATTTCCCATCCCAAAAAAAAAAAAAAAAAAAAAAAAGGGGACTAATTTGTATAAAACAACAGGGTCCTAAGGCGTCTAAAACTATGCTATACATTGTGTCACCCCTTGTAAAATGTTTAAATTTTTGTATTTATAATTTTATGGTGAACATAATAAAGAGTTTCTATTTAATTCTATTCAAAAAAGTAAAATAAAAACTGTGAAATTCATAAACAGCAAGAAATTAACGTTGTCTCAGTCTTTTTGAACAAATATACAAATTTTATTGTACGTTGTACGTAAAAAATATGTTCGTTTTGAAGGATAGCGTGTAAAAAAATATTCGGTATAAAAACTTTCGTTTGCAGGATCTCAAAACGTATCTGGACTCCTCAAAGAATGGTGTGATCTACATTAGCTTTGGTACAAACGTACAACCTTCACTGCTTCCTCCAGAAAGGGTAAAAGTAATGGCCAAAGTTTTCTCTGAGTTACCTTACGATGTATTGTGGAAGTGGGACACGGATGAGCTTCCAGGACGCTCTAAGAACATCAGGATATCCAAATGGCTACCACAATCAGATCTTCTGAGTAAGTTATTTATTTATTTATCATCATCTTTTTTTGGGACAAGCCCGCCACACTTTTCCTAAACCACTGTAACTCCTGAAAGCCAAAATCAACAGTGGCGACCACCAGAAAAGCGCCGAGACAATGAAACTCAACGGAGTCCCAGAGAATGGATTTAATTGTCTTGGATCCCGCAACGGAATTAATCAGAAAGTATAGCGGAGGAGTAGGAAAATTATCATCATCTGCCTAGTCTTTTCCCAACTATGTTGGGGATGGCTTGGCTGTTGCCTATGTTGGACTGGTTGTCAGAATTTTGGGCCACTGACTACCTGTAATGACAGTCAAAGATCTGATGAAATTACAGCTGTGACTAACGTGGCTTAACGCCCAGCTGTGACTTAACGTGCTTTCACGAGGCAAAGAGGAAACTGTTACTATTGATTATAATTATTGTCATAATGAGAATTAAACAATGTGTAATTTTGGGTACAAAAATATGTACCACTATAACAAACGTACTTACAGACGAGCTAAGTGAACATTAATAAAATTACTTTCAGGACATCCAAAGATCAAAGTGTTCATAACACAATGTGGTCTACAATCAACAGATGAAGCTATCACTGCAGGTGTACCACTGATTGGTGTACCAATGTTGGGTGATCAATGGTACAATGCTGAAAAGTATGTACATCATAAGATTGGAGCCAAAATTGATTTGCCCACAATGACTGAAAAAGACTTTAAGGATGCTATCACAACTGTCATTGGTGACGACAGGTACGTAAATAAAATAACTTTACATTTTCATTATTTTAAATGGGCAAGTTGACTAAAACCGTACTTTAAGGAATCTTTTTGTCGTGAAAATCTAAATGCATTAAGTCATATTATAAAAGTCCTATCTGCAGACTGGATTCTTGAATTCAATCATGGGTCCAACGGCCCGATCCATGCGACGATTTTCACTAGTGGCTGGTAGTAGCTGTATGAGAATTGTCGAGGACCGAGTTGCATTAAGAAATTCACAAGAAAGTCTCAATAAGTTCTCTTTGCAAGAGCAAAGAGAGAACGTCTGTGACCTGCGGTGGACAGCTATTGGCTAATGATAACGATCCGATAATAATAGTATAATAAAATTTATGCAGTAATACTTATCAAATATTTTCAATACTTTCCAGTTATCGCCGCAATATAGTAAAACTAGGCAGCGTAATGCGTGATCAGCCGGAGCCTCCACTGCAGCGCGCCGTGTGGTGGACGGAGCACGTGCTGCGTCACGGTGGTGCGAAACATCTACGCGCGCCCGCCGCCAACATGTCGTGGGCGGAGTACCTAGAACTAGAACTAGTCCTTACTCTATTAGGAATTGCTTTAGGCTTTGTTCTACTATTATCTTTTACTATGTATAAGTTATGGAAGTATTTTAGTAATAACGTGCAACATAAAAAAATTAAAAGGAATTAATTTACAAAAATTCATGTCTTACAAATTATAATTATAGAAAAAAACTGTGATAAGCATGTTTTAGCCAATTAAAAGAAGAAGAATGTAGACTCGCTTCTACATTATTTCAAACTAAACAGTCTACTTTCGTTTTTCTTCACTTCTCTTTTCATTATCCAAAACAAAAAGTGATTGGTCGCGCGGGAACGCAATCGTCGCGTTCATAATATTTAGAAAATCAAATTGCATCTCTTGCCACGCGTTCAGGTTCGTCTAAAAATAAAAACACAAGCAATTGCGTTATGCTCGCTTTGGTTAGGATACCTAGCATTTGAGACGACCTAAAGTCGTCCCGTATTTGATGTTCAGTTTTCAGCCCGGCTTCAAAGTTACAGGATACTATAGAATTGATTATCGTAATCAAAGGTTACAATGCTGGTTTTAACAATTTGTTCTAACGCTTTTAACACCGTTGACCACGAAATTCTTCTTTTCATTCTGTCTAGATTGGGGTATTTTTACTGTCACGAGTTTTGATCTTCATAACATCTTCCTGGTCGCTAGCAAACCATGCGTGCTGATCAAAATTGTTTTAACTGGTGCAACCTGGTAACTGGTGTGCCACAAGGTGGTTTAATCTCACCTTTCTTACTAAGCAAATAATTGTATTTGGTACATTGACATTTACTACGCATCTCCATTTTTTTTAAATATTCCTGAATGAAAATAAAAAAAAGGAAGGAAAAGAAATCAAAAAGAAAAGTATGTATTAGTCCGCACAGGATCAAATAAAACAAGGGGATAAATTAAGAGTTAGACCAAATTATTATAACTCCAACTTTCTGAATGCACTACCTTAGATTTAATAATTACTTATCTTTACAGTTTGCAACCAGAAATTTGGCGTAAAAACTGTTTATTGTTATAAAAAGTAATCAGTGATAATAATTGCGTGACCGTTATTGAAATGGTTATAATAAACAAGGTTTTTTTCGCTATTATTTAGGATCAATGTCAGGATTTAATAAAATTATTAAAGAGCCGTTGTACCCTAACAATGAAAAATATTAAGAACAACTGAAATATTTTTGATCTTATAAACGTAGTTTACGAAACTTTACAAATCCCGAAGATTTTTGTGAACTTTTTGTTAATTATAACATTACAACTTTTAATAAATATAATAATTAGGTTGATGTTATTGACATGCGGGATGTGGATTCAGCGATCATTGAGCTGACAGTCGTGTTAGCCAATAGCTAAATTGCCTAAAGCTTCGACCAAAACGTAAGCACGCTCCCCTTGGGCAGTTGGATCAGGGGCCTGATTTAGAAAGCGGTACTTGTTTCAGTCGTCCTACTTCCGATTAGTAACCTTTTTTAAATTAAAAAAGTTGATTAAATAATCAACTTTTTTATTTCTAAAGCCTATGTTGTTAGTCAGCATGGTAAACAGGACCACCGACAGTATAAAAACACAACAATCCTTCTAACCAAAACTAATTCTAGTTGTTTTTTTATTATCAAATCAGTATCAATAAGTATATTATGTGTATCTAAATAGTGTGACTTATGAGCTTATATTTTCGCCACTTCGTACTGTATAGTGGCCTGAGTAGAAAGTAAAAAAATGGTGGTTCACTTATTAACGTTATTGTTACTTAACTTCTCTGTTATGTTCATCAATGCGTCAAGAATACTGGCGTATATCGCATCCCCGTCTGTAAGTCATCAACTTGTGTTTCGCCCTCTTACAGAAGAACTGGCTAGGAGAGGACATAAAGTCACAGTTATCACCACAGACCCCGCCTTCCCAGATGGAAAAACGCCAGCAAATCTAACAGAGATTGACGTCCACGACTTGTCTTATGCCAGATTTAGAAAAATGTATGAATACAGTTCTTCAGGCAGAGGAGATTTTTTCTCTGTAATTAAAGTAACACTCGTACTTCTGGAAGAAATCATTGAACTGCAGCTAAAAGACGATAAAGTGCAGAAAGTATTGAACGAAGAAAAGTTTGATCTGCTTTTGCTAGAAGCTTCTATTAGACCGGCGTTACTTCTGTCACACGTATTTAAGGCTCCTGTGATTCAAGTGTCTTCTTATGGTGCCCATAACATGAATGTGAAAATTATAGGCTCAACCTGGCATCCATTTTTATACCCGAATACTTTGGCCCAGCGTTTGTACAATTTGACAAGCTGGGAGAAATTATTGCACCTTTGGAATATTTATAGAATAGATAGCATGATAGAGGAATATGAAGACGCAGAAAATGAAATGGGCAAAAGATTATTTGGACCGAATATTCCGCCTATAAATGAATTGAAAAATAATGTTGACATGCTGTTTTTAAATATTCATCCTCTTTGGGAAGGAAATCGTCCAGTGCCACCTAGTGTTATTTATTTGGGTGGATTACATCAAAAACCATTTAATAAATTGCCAACGGTAATATTTTTATTGATTTAATTTATATTTCATAAAAATTTCTTCTATAAATTAACGAATAATCTCCAACGAATACAGGTTACCAAATTTAGTCAGAACATCAGTCATTTTATTAAAACATTTGGATTACAGGATCTCCAAAGTTATCTAGACTCCTCAAAGTTCGGAGTGATCTACATTAGCTTTGGTACTAACGTGCAAAGTTCATTGCTTCCTAAAGAAATAGTTCTTTTGATGGCAAAAGTTTTTTCTGAGTTGCCTTACGATGTCCTATGGAAGTGGGACACAGATGAACTACCAGGACGCTCTAACAACATCAGGACATCCAAATGGCTGCCGCAGTCAGACCTTCTGAGTAAGTTATATTAACATTGCTTACGAAAATCGAGCAACTTGTAAATAAAATTTATCATTTTTGGTGACACTGTAATTGTGACTAACATTAGTTCTTGCAGACGAACTTAGCAAAATATTAATTACTTTCAGGGCATCCAAAGATCAAAGTGTTCATAACACAATGTGGCCTACAATCAACAGACGAAGCTATCACTGCAGGTGTACCACTGATTGGTATACCAATGTTAGGAGATCAATGGTACAATGCTGAAAAGTACGTACATCATAAGATTGGAGTCAAACTGGATTTGCCTACAATGTCAGAAAAAGACTTTAAGGAGGCTATCACAACTGTCATTGGTGACGACAGGTACTCTAATGAAATTACAATATTTTTTTCGAAAATTACATTTGAAATGTTGACTGTAAAGTACGAGTTTGAGTTGTTGGTGAAATGTTTTTTGAAAAACAATAATGTGAAAATATATATTTAAGATTATTATTTTAAGATGTGATATTGTAATAGTTCTGGCCTGTTCCATTGGCAAGCCTAATTCTTGAATTCGAGCATTGGACCATACTCGAATTCAATCATACGGGGGGAAACAAAATTGAGGAGAATTATTAAGACTACGTAGAAAGATCTGTGATTTGTGGTGGACAGCTGTAAGCTGATGACAATAATCCAAGCAGAATAATAATGTTCGTAATTGTCAGGGTATGTGATAAGGAGGGACAAATTGCATGTCACTAAAAGAGTGATGAATATGTAATGTTGATAGATGGAGAAAGAGAAGAAGACCAAGTTAACGATGGATGCATTATATGAGGAATGATGATGAAAGCATAAGGAGTAAGGAGTATTGGACCCCAAGCAACATAAGACAAGGGCAGGAAGATGATGATGATGAATTCTGATTTTAAACAGACAGACTTATCAAATATTTTCAATAATTTACAGCTACCGTCGTAATATAGTAAAACTCAACAGCGTGATGCGCGATCAACCACAAACTTCTCTGGAGCGCGCCGTGTGGTGGACGGAGCACGTACTGCGTCACGGCGGCGCAAAACATCTGCGTTCACCAGCCGCAAACATGTCGTGGGCGCAGTACCTAGAACTAGAACTAATTCTTACTGTATCAGGAATTGCTTTAGGCTTTATTCTACTACTATCTTTTATTATAATAAAATTCTGGAAGTATTTTAATAATAGTGTCGCATATAAAAAAATTAAAAGGAATTAATGTACAAAAATGCATATTTTGTAAATTAATGTAAAAAAAAACTGTGTGAAGCATCTTAAGAAACGTAAAGTTATTCAAAAGAAATATAATGAAGATTTGTTTTAAAAAGGGTGTAAAAATACCCGTAAAGACTGACGACGCACTTGTTCTCTCTGTCATTGCGATATTTTTTTTGGCCTGGATACTACCGGGTTTTTACATTACATTTCACATTACTAGTTTTTAAGGTCATAACTTTATTTCAAATACCTTCATAACCCGTTTCTATTAAATGCGATCATCAGCACAATGTTTTGAGTGCATTACATTGAGTTTTAACATAAAACGTGATTTTTCACCTCCAAGAAAAAAATTGTAACCCAGCAGTAATTTTAGCGTTAAGTTTTGTGAAATAGTTTTATGTACAAAATGCATTTATTTCCAACTCGACAGTATTTTTTCCTTCGTCTCTAAACAAAGCAATCAGTCACGAATACGCGATTGTTGCGTTGATTTCATGTCATGGTCTTAAACTGCCTCTCAAAGTAGGTAACCTGTATCACCTCCAAGAAAAAAATTGTTACCCAGCAGTAATTTTAGCGTAAAGTTTTGTAAAATAGTTTGATGTACAAAATGCATCTATTTCCAACTCGACAGTATTTTTTCCTTCGTCTCTAAACAAAGCAATCAGTCACGATTACGCGATTGCTGCGTTGATTTCATGTCATGGTCTTAAACTGCCTCTCAAAGTAGGTAACCTGTATCACCTCCAAGAAAAAAAATGTTACCCAGCAGTAATTTTAGCGTAAAGTTTTGTGAAATAGTTTGTTGTACAAAATGCATTTATTTCCAACTCGACAGCATTTTTTCCTTCGTCTCTAAACAAAGCAATCAGTCACGAATACGCGATTGTTGCGTTGATTTCATGGTCTTAAACTGCCTCTCAAAGTAGGTAACCTGTATCCTGAGAGACAGTAGTGATTCAGCATAAAAAGTGATGCTATACCTACGTATAATAGTAAACTGTGTCGATCTACCTGAGCGACTGTGAATTCACCACTAATTTTCAATTAGTTCAAATACTTATAGGGCTGCTTAAAGATGGTCTTGTTATTATTATATGTAAACAGAAAAGTTATTAGCGTTTGTTTATATCCCAAAATGTCACTCAATTAATGGAAATATTGTACAGGCCATTCTTTAATTTTTATAAGTATTCATTAATCGTTTTTGTGATCATCATCCGTTTTTCAGTCATTCATCGGAGCATCGATGCGTCATTCGTTTATGGATTTACCAATTATGACAAATTTTCGTAGACAGTTTTGGGATTTAGTTTTTTTGACTTTTGACTAGGTACCTACCTACATAAATATGATCAGTGAAGGGTACGGATACCGCTCCATTTTTTGGACTATTTAAAAATTGGTGATGTATAAAGCTAATTAAAGTAATAGCTATTATTAAAAACGTGATGTGTGTGTGCGTATATGTGTGTGTGTGAGAGAGAGTATGTTGTATGTGATTGGTGATATGTAAGTCGTTAGGAGACGTACTTCAGTAAGGATTCTGTTTGTAGGTAGTCCTGTTCTAGTAGCCATTCCGTCAAGTTTTATTTTATTTCAGATTTATTTAGATCGATTAAGGAACGGTCGGTTGGTCGGATCGGTTTGAATTTATAATTAGTACTTATTAAATATATAAGTACTAATTATAAATTCAAACCGATCCGTGTTCCATGTACAAAATATCTTTAGTCCGCGCGCCAGAGGAATCCGATGCTTACTTAAATCATCGGTAGTTTTATTTCAAGTACATAATACCCTCATAGATTGATTTTATAATTTACTAGTACTCCGCGCGAACTAAATTATGAAATAAATTTCACAAAGTTCCTTACAGGGAAGTTTCAAGTTATAGAGGTGAGCATAATGCCATCGGCTAGACACTAATCTAGGCTTCGTAGTTGGAACTATGAAATTCCAGGTAAAAAAACCAAATAACACATTGGCTGACCTGGAAATTGAAACTAGGACCTCATGCGTAGAAAAAAAGACCAAAAGAAAGAAAAAGCAGCAGCAGCGGCAGTTGCGCTTGCGACCACTTCACTAAAGAGGCAAGCAAAAATTGTTGCTCACACGAGCTTAAGTCGAGGCGAGGCTTAAAGCGCGGGCGCACAAGCGGCGCACCCGCATCTATATTTTCTTTAGGAATGAACGGCAGTGCACTCAGTGGCCATAGATAATACACTATATAATACAAGATAGATGCGCAACTCTGGTTTTCGTTTTTATAACTGTGTACCTAAGCTGTTAGATGGCGCTGTTAGTTTTTGTTCAACCAAGTAAATACAAAAAGTAATTCTTACTTGAAGAGAACTATTATTCACAAGGCAACCGCTGTCACCGCTAGGCTATCTACTTCTCTGACAAGTTGTCTAAAATAGCTGTTCTCGTTATGACAGTTGTAAGCTGTCAAACAGTTGAAAAGTTGGTGTCCCTAACCACACAGATGGCAGCACTATGTATGAAAATTTTGTTTGAAGCCAATGTATGGAAGTTTCACCCCCCTGCTCAGTGATTCTACGTAGGTACCTATCCTTGGACGTACTTACCAAGACGCCGCGCCGCCGCCGCTGCCTTGTCTTAGACCCTGTGTCCACCAAAGCGGAGAGGAGCTGAGCAAAGAGATGTGCAAGATTCTGTGATTGGTCTAATCTTGTACCTCTCCTTTCCACTACGCTCCTCTCCACTTTGGTGGAAACCGGGCCTTAACAGTGAGCGACGCGCTTAACGCGTCACGTTCAGAAAGTAAGCCATCTGTTTATTGTTATAAATAAGTAATTAGTCATGAATAATTCCGTGACCATTATTGAAATAATAATAAGAAAATATGTTTATCTTGTGACTTTGTTTGATTATGGATATGGTATTACCTAGCTACGGGGTTGTAGAGGCACACTAAGAATTTCTCCTATATTATAGTGTCACACACTAACAGCCAGATCTTAAAAAACTACCTCTAGGTCAGTAAAGTAAAGTTCGTACATTTAAAACATGTATTTATTATACTTTAAAAAAGTTGGATCTTTGACCTACAATATCTCTGCAACCATAAGGTTCCGAGGTATGGTTTAGAACAACAAAATCATCACAATGACAGGGAAAACGAGTGACTTTTGGCTTCGTTAAGAGTTTATTTAAACCCTTTGTTTGTTCTGTGAGAGGATTGACCCTGTGAAAAGCAGTGTAATAGCCAGTCGCTTGGCCACGGTCCCGTTATTTAACTTCCATTCTTTTCAACGTCAGTGATTTGACTGCATGCTTGATCGAAACCCATTCACCAGCCAATTCAGAAACCAGGCTAGCCACCTCAAAATGCCTTTGATCACATCATCCCTGAGAATAAATTGCCATAATAATATTTAGTTTATCGTTAGAAAATACCATAAATATTACTACTACTAAGCTGGTGGCATAACTAAGGGAAACTCTTAATAAAGTCGCGACAATATTGGAACAAAAAACATCTTCAAACAAATCCTAATAGCATTTTAGTGTTAATATTAATATGTGTATAATGTCCATTTTAATAGCGTAGCGACTTTTAACTCATTTTTATTGTATAGCGAACTGAATAGACAGTAAAAAATGGTCGCACACATATCGTTATTGTTACTTACATTCTCTGTAACGTCTAACAATGCAGCAAGAATACTAGCGTACTTCCCAGTACCGTCTATCAGCCATCACGTGGTGTTTCGCCCTCTAACAGAGGAACTGGCCAGGAGAGGACATGACGTCACAGTCATTACCACAGACCCCGCCTTCCCAGATGGAAAAACTCCAGCAAATCTAACAGAGATTGACGTCCACGACTTGTCTTACGACATATATAGAAAAATGTATAAATTCAGTGCTTCAGGCAAAGGCGATATGATCTATTTAGTGCGATTAGCATCCATCATTTTTGAGGAGCTTATTGAATTGCAGCTGGAAGACCATAAAGTGCAGAAAGTATTAAAAGAAGAAAAATTTGATCTGCTTTTGTTAGAAGCTTGTGTTAGACCTACATTACTTCTGTCTCACGTTGTTAAGGCTCCTGTGATACAAGTATCATCTTTAGGTCCCATAAACTGGAATGTGGAAATTATTGGGTCAGCCTGGCATCCTTTTCTATACCCAAATACTTTCGCCAAGCGTTTGTACAATTTGTCAAGCTGGGATAAATTATTGGAGCTATGGAATTTTTATAGAATAGAGAGTATAATAAATGAATTTGAAGATGCAGAAAATCAAATGGCCGAAACATTATTTGGACCAAATATTCCGCCCATAAGTGAATTAAAAAATAATGTTGATATGTTGTTTTTGAATATTCATCCCATTTGGGAAGGAAATCGTCCAGTGCCACCTAGTGTTATTTATATGTGGGGACTACATCAGAAGCCAGCGAAAAAATTGCCAGAGGTAATGTTATATTTTGTTTGACAAATTTCTAGTAAAATAATGTAGTTTTGTTGAACAACATAAATTATTAAGTAGAATTGAACTACAGTAATTGATAATATATAAAATAATTGGATTGCAGGAACTTAAAAGTTATTTAGACTCCTCAAAGTACGGAGTGATCTACATCAGTTTTGGTACCAACGTGCAACCTTCAATGCTTCCTAAAGAAAGGGTTCTTTTGATGGCCAAAGTCTTCTCTGAGTTACCTTATGATGTCTTGTGGAAATGGGACAAAGATGAACTACCAGGACGCTCTAATAATATCAGGATATCCAAATGGTTGCCACAGTCAGACTTGCTAAGTAGGTGATAATAGTTTAAAGAAAAATCATCCAGCATAACATAGATTGCCAACTGATCGTACAGAATTATATTTGGTGAAACTATTTCTTGAGACATTCCTGGCTGTAAAACTAACACTTTGGTAGACAAACTAAATGAAAATTGAAATTTCAGGACATCCAAACATTAAAGTGTTCATAACACAAGGAGGTCTACAATCAACAGACGAGGCTATCACAGCGGGAGTACCTCTGATTGGTATACCAATGCTGTCAGATCAATGGTACAATACTGAAAAATATGTACAACATATGATTGGAGTCCAACTTGATTTGCTTTCGATGACTGAGAAAGACTTTAAGTATGCTATTAACTCTGTGATTGATGATGAAAGGTACGTAGCATTATTTTTATGCCTAAAATATTTTCACGGTATTATGAACTTGCTGTTCTGATTAGTGTAGCATAACACGCCTTGAATGAGATGCAGGTGTCCCAGCTGTGAAGCAATTGTTATCTTCGTTGCAAGATTGAAGGATGTTTGAATCACTCAATTTTTATTTAATATCTAGTGCACCGTACAGCTTCGCAAGGAGACAATCACTACATATTATAAAACAAAGTCTTCCGAAGCATCTGTGTGTCTGTTCGTGATAAACTTATTATATGTTTATATGTATAATAAGTATGTATTTACAAACAAAAAAGTATATATGTAGTATATCAACTATCTAGTGTTCACGACACAAGCTTTGCTTAGTGTGGCACTAGGTGGCGCTGTGTGCTAATGTCCAGCGATATTTATTTATTATTATTTAAACTCAAAAACTACTGCACCGATTTTCAAACTGTTGTCACCAATGGATAGAGTGGTTCTCGAGGAAGGCTTTAGTATACAGGATGGAATTTTGCAATGCCACCTGAAGAGAAAGTACTCGAAATACTTCAGATAGCAAATTTTAATCAAAGGAAACATTCCTTCATTTTTAAAAAGAATCAAATCTGCATTCACAGATTTTCTAAAATTCGTTTGCCACACTCGGGAATCAAACCGACTAAAGTTCGAAAAATAACATCCTGACTTTTTTGACATCAATCGATAGGGCCAATTGTATGGATCAAATCTCTCTAGCAAACATAATAAATTAAATGAAGGGAAAACCATGGAATCTAAAGAACAGTTATGAATTCAATGGGATACTCGTAAATTCGACAAGAGTACTTTTATTCATGGTTTTCCTTTCATTTAATTAATCATGTTTGTTACAAAGATTTGATCCATATGATTGACCCTATCGATTGATGTCAAAAAGGTACAGAGTGTTATTTTGTCGAACTTTAGTTGATCCATCCCGGGTTCGATGGCCGAGGGTGGCAAAATAATTTTAGAAAATATGTGAATGCAAATTTGTTTCTTTTTAAAAGTAAAGGAATGTTCCCTTTGAGTAAAATTTGCTATCTCCAGTATTTCGAGTACTTTCCCTCCAGGTGGCATTGAAAAATTCCAGCCTGTATAATTTGTGCGCGGGCGTAGCCAAAGGCATCAGCTAGTAATACTATAAAGTATCTATGACCAGAAGTAATAATATTATTACCTATGTAAATATTTTTATCATTCTCATTAATTATCCACTGACTGCATTGACTGATCAGATCGATATCAAACTATTATCGAAATTTTTCAGCTATCGTCAAAATGTTGTAAAACTTGAAAGCATAATGCGTGATCAGCCTCAGCGTCCACTGGAGCGCGCCGTGTGGTGGACGGAGTACGTGCTGCGTCACGGCGGCGCGAAACATTTGCGTGGGCCTGCAGCCAACATGTCGTGGGCGCAGTATCTAGAACTTCAACTAGTACTTACTGTACTGGCAATTGGTCTAGGATTTATTCTTCTTTTATCATTTGTTTTGTACAAGATGTGGAAGTATTTAAGTTTTCGTTTTAATCAAAACAAAGTGAAAGTGAAATAAGGACTACGTGCTTTCAAATGTTAAGGTAGAATAGTGTACAGTTACAATATAATTAGAAATTCATGTGTATGTAATTTTTTTAACTTCTCAAAATACTAGCAGCCGAGATGATAGTACCAGGAACACAGAGAAGAAATGGACTCACAACTACAATTACCTCAAGGTTATCTGTTTTTCCTGCTCCAATAATCCTGCTCAATAATCCTGCTCAAAATATCAACCAAACCACTGAAACAACCATCGAACTCCCCAACCAAGCGCAAATACAAAACGAAACAATCCTTGAACCCGTGAACCCATCACAAATTGCGGAAACCATCCAAATCTTGTTCCTAAAAGGATTCAATGCAAAATTACTTAATTGCGAAGGTGGCCCAGACTCTATCTGGAGAGAACGTTGGGAAAAACTTTTAAATTTTCACAGTAAGCAATATAGTATCCCACAAGGAAATGTGGGCAGACAACTAACCACACTCCTAGCCACGGAAATAAAGGATCTCACAAACAACCTTCCAGGAGAAGGAAACTCTGAAAGAATTTTCATCTTATGTAGTACAATACTACAGAGAGACAATTTAGTTAAATCAGGCCAGGATATCAGGCGAACACTTCAAAGAAGATTGGAGATGTGGAACTCGGGTCATTATGATGAATTAATTGCAGAAACTCTAATATGCAACTCGAAAATAGCATCAAAAAACAAACAGAAACAAGACATTGATCATACTGTCCGAATATTTGGCCGCCTCATGTTACAAGGAAAAATTAGACAAGCAAATAGATGGATTACGGAAAGATCTGGGGGTGGAATCTTGGACCCAAATGGAAAACTAGGAAATAAAACAGTACATCAAATATTTAAAGACAAACATCCTTACCAAGTAACCCCATAACTATCAGATTTTATAGATCAACCTGACCTCCCAATTATGACAAAAGTGGATATCACCTCGAACCATATAGAAAAAGTTGCCAAACAACTCTCTGGCGGAGCTGGACCAAGCGGCACTGACTCAGAACAATGGAAATCACTCTTACTTCGCTATGGAAACCACAGCAAAGAACTGAGAGAATCAATCGCAGCACTAACAAGAAAACTAAGCAGTGAAATTGTCGATTGGGATAGCATAAGAGCTCTATTAGTAAGAAGAGGTATAGCATTGGATAAATATCCAGACGTGCAACCTATTGGCATAGGTGAAATACTTCAACGCATCATTGCAAAAGCCATGGCGACCGCAACAAGCCTAGATGTTCAACTAGCATGCGGCTCTGATCAGCTATGCGCAAGTATGAAATCGGGTATTGAAGGTGGAATTCATAGGGCACGCCACGATAGTGGCGGTAAGTCCCCTCTTTGAGGAGTGGCTAGAGAGGCGCCACGGCGTCCTCACCTTCCGCCTGACGCAGGTCCTCACCGGACACGGATGTTTCGGGAGGTACCTGCACCGAATCGGGCGGGAGGAGACGCCCGGGTGTCTCCACTGCGAGGATCGACCGGAGGACACGGTGGAGCACACGGTGGAGGTCTGCCCTGCGTGGGCGGAGCACCGCCGTGTCCTCGTAGCGGCGATCGGCGGCGGCGACCTCTCGCGTCCGGCTCTGGTTCAATCCATGGTCCGGAGCGAGACGGAATGGGAAGCCGTCACCTCCTTCTGCGAAGCAGTCATGCTAGCGAAGGAGGTGGCGGAACGAGAGAGGGAGAGAGCCTCTCTTCCCGGCCGCCGCGGGAGACGCACCGGGCGTCGGGGGCCACGTGGTGGCTACCGGCCACCGTAGATGCGGGCCTGTGGACGGTTAGCTATGGGCTAGCTAGCCGTCCGTCCGTCTAGTGACGACAGGCCGTGTCGACGGCGCGTTCGTGTTCCACGCGCGCCTCAAAGAGATGTCAGCAGCAGAGAGGGGCCCGCAAGGGCCGAAGCCTGCCGGGGTTGCGGGACTGTTCGAAAGAGATACCGCGGCCCCGGAACGTAAAGGGCGAGGAAGGAACATGGATGGGTTTTAGTCAGTAAGAGTCTGACACTCCCTCCCGCTCCGCCCAGAGTGGGAGAAGTCATTTGATGATTTCCCATCCCAAAAAAAAAAAAAAAAAAAAAAAAGGTGGAATTCATGACATGACCAAATGTTTTAATGAAGGTGAAGATGATGAAGGACTCCTCCTAATAGATGCCGCGAACGCCTTCAACGCACTGAGTCGCCCAATCGCTCTTTGGAATGCTAGAATCTACTGGCCGCGCTGTGCAATATTTCTTTTTAACACATATAGAGGCTTCGCAGTCATTTGCCTATCAGGCTCAAAAGAATTCATCCTAAGCAAGGAAGGAACAACACAGGGTGATCCTTTAGCAATGCTAATGTATGCAGTCGGAATTCTACCTTTAATCCAAAGCTGCAAAGACCCTGGAAAATATATACAAAACTGTTATGCTGATGATTCTGCTTGTTTTGGTAAATTTAAACACGTAAAAGAATGGCTAGAAAAACTGATGAAACAAGGCCCGAAATACGGTTTTTTCCCAGAACCTTCTAAAAGTTATATTTTAGTCAAAAATAAATCAATTGAAGAAGCCAACAGAATATTTGGAAACTTTGGGGTGAAGATTGTACTTTCACATCGGTTTCTAGGCGGTGTCATCGGAAACGAGAATGGACGAAAAGAATACATTAAAGACAAAGTTAACGAATGGATAGAATGTATAAGACTACTATCAAAAGCAAGTAAAAAACATCCACAACTGGTACATACAGCTTTTACAAAATCACTCCAATGCGAATGGAGATACCTACAAACAGTCATGGATAACACCTGTGTGGAATTTCATACATTAAAACAAACCATCATGACAACGCTGATAAAATCAATCCTAGACAGAGAAATAATGTCATTTGTATAATTATGAACTATTCAGTCTACCGGTGAAACTTGGCGGATTAGGTACCACCGACCCCATGAATAACAACGACTGTTATAAAACATCGGTAGAATCAAATAGAATACTAATGCATGCCATCAAATCCGACGAAAAACTAGACTCATTATCTCATATAACTCATGCTACAAAGACTGTCAAAGAAGAAAAATTATCGCGGGAAAAGAGAGACGCTGAAAAAAGTAATTTCATAATATCTAAACTACCAAATAAAATGAAAAGATGTGTCCAAAGAGTCGTTGAAACGAACTCTTCACAATGGCTAACTATCATCCCGATTACGGCTAACAATACTGATCTCACAGCTACCCAGTTTAGAGATGCTTTAGCTATTAGATATGCCCACGAACCTGCAAACCTCCCTGAGGCTTGCGACGGTTGCGGAGAGAGTAATTTCGACTTAAATCACGCACTAAACTGCAAGAAAAGAGGATTAATAAAAAAAGGTCATGATCAACACAGAGATGACTGTAAAAATTGGGCTGAGCTAGCATGGGGAACTGGCACAATAGAACCCATAATGCAAGACGCAAGTATCAATCAACCAGCACTTATAGGTGATATGTTACTAAACAGTGTGTGGGAACCTGCAAGGAAAGCGTTCTTCGACGTTCGCATTGTAAATGCTGACGCTTCCTCTTACAGCAACCTCACATGGCAAAAAACAGCACAGAGACATAGCCGAGAGAAACACTCAAAATACGACCGAGCAGCTGAAGACCTAAGAGCCTCATTCACCCCGTTAATCATTTCATGCGATGGAGCCATAGGAACTGAATATAACAGTTTTTTTAAAAAAACCGCATCAAAGCTTAATGAGAAATGGGGAAACGCTTATTCTCAAACAGTGTACTGGTTGAAAGTGAAAATACAAATCTCAGTTATAAGAGCAGTTTCAATGAGAGTAAGAGGCACGCGAAAACATGTCAGGGCCTTTCAATGTGAAGATGGAGCAGGAATACTTTAGTGACAGCTTGATCTCGTAAAACAGAATTACCTACATGTGTTTTTATATAAGTATGTGCAATGTATTTTTATATATATTATGTGTGTGCAATGTATGTAACTCTGAGTTGTTTCTATAATAAACACTATCTACGAAACTACTTGGGACCACAAAAAAAAAAATAAACATCTATTATACTATTATTTGTTTTCCTATATTTTCTCAACATAACCATCTTTTACACTATTATTCAAAGTCATATATTTTTTGTTTAGATTTGTTTTTATTCATAATAATCAGTATAATATACCTGTCATTAATTTTGCGTAACTTTATTTTCACATAACATAAAACACCTAAATGTAAGGCTAAAAGTGTCTCGGTGTTTTTTGTCTCCGACTAACCGTTTGTCGCAAAATCAATGTGGAAGGGATCCATAGGTTAGGTTAGGTTAGAAGTGTGACCAACTACTACGCGCGAGCCGAGCGAGCGGAGCGAGCGGTGCCGCGGCAGCGGCCGGCGAGCCCTACCTCGAAATTGGTCGCGAAATTTTTCGGGTAAAGAACTTTAGGTGAGCCAATATGGACCCGTCTTGATTACTAGCTCTGGTTAAAGTCTCTGTCACTGCTGGGCAAAGATCTCCCAATTTGTCCATGTTTCGGTGTTTTTTTTCGTTTTAACAGTAACTTTTTCCAACGCAATTCTACAATGTTTTGTCCTGCCAGTCGATTCTGTAAGATTCAAACAACAAGTCGATTCTCACATGCCTATTCACTCTCACTTCCCATCAGGTTATTTTTATTTGACACTTTGAATCGGGTTCGAGTGCGAAGTGAGCGTCGAAGTGATGGGCGAATTACCTTAAAGAATGCCACTTCTTACGTCATCTCATACTTTATCTGACAAAATCTCTCTGTCAATTTAGTTAAACTCGCTGACACGCTCGCAAGGGTGGCGCTAATGTATTTCGAATTATCAACCGAGTTTTTAGAATGCCAATCAAGAAACTCACAGCGGATTTCGATTCGAAGTTTAGAATGAGGTCTTACAGAATCACACCCGTGAATCTCAAGTACTTCTAAACAAAAAACTGATGAGTCAAGCATCAGATTAATTCATTAAAAAATCTAAAACTTAAATTTGAATGAACTTGTTAAAACTTGTCGGATCATGACGGTGATTAGTAGTTACGCACTATCTGAATGATAGATAACTTCATGGACACAACAAGATATATAAACCAGCGTACGAATTTATTATCGGAGTAATTTTCAACGCGCGTTCAGTCATGTCAGCCTTTGCAGTGTTTTTTTTACTAATTTTATCGGTAAAGTTTAACGATGGAGCAAAAATACTGGCTTATTTTCCAACTCCGTCTATTAGTCATCAAGTTGCATTTCGTCCTCTAACTCAAGAACTGGCCAGACGAGGGCATGAAGTCTCAGTCATCACAGCAGATCCCGCATTTCCAAAAGGTGAAACGCCAGCAAATCTTACAGAAATTGACGTTCACGACTTGTCCTACAATAAAGTGAAAGAACTGTATGAAATAACATCTACAGGCGATAGTGATGTGGTACTACAAATGCGTTCTTATTACCGACTGATGGTGGAACTCGTTGAACTGCAGCTGAAAGTGGATAATGTGCCAAAAATGTTAAAAGAAGAAAAGTTTGATTTGCTTATATTAGAAGCGTGTGCTAGGACCGCGTTATTTCTGTCACACGTCGTAAAGGCACCAGTGATTCAAATGTCTTCTTTTGGTCCAATGAGCTTTAATACGCAAACGATAGGGTCAGCTTGGCACCCTTTATTGTACCCAGACACTTTAAGCATGCGTGTGTACAATTTGACAAAATGGGAGAAATTAAAGGAGTTGTGGAACTTTTATAAATTAGAAAGAGCTGTTCAGGAATTTGAAGATGCAGAAAATGCAGTGGGCAAAAAAATTTTTGGTCCAAATGTGCCGACTATAAGTGAATTAAAAAATAACGTAGATATGTTGTTTTTAAATGTAAATCCGATTTGGGAGGAAAACCGTCCTGTGCCTCCTAGCGTTATATATATGGGGGGATTGCATCAGAAGCCAGAGAAAGAACTGCCAACGGTAAGTTAAACTACGTCACTGGCATCGCAAAGCTAGTAATAATCGACATCCTAAGACTTTTAATGTTGCACAAAAGTATAAAGAAAACTCCTCATTCTCCTGCCCTTATCTCAATTTATATGGTGTTGTCGCTGGATGTCTTCTTCTTTGATACTTCTCTATCACTCGTTATGTCAGCAGTCACCTCGTTTCTAGCCATATTATCTTTCACATAGTCCATTCTTTTGGTCTTTTTCTATTCTTATAGTTATTTCATAGATATGCATGTATTCAACATTTTCCCCATTCCCACAAGTCAAATATTAATTTAAAGTATAAAATAATACGCGTATACTTATTAAATTTCAGGACCTCAAAACATATCTGGACTCCTCAAAAAATGGCGTGATCTACATTAGTTTTGGTACAAACGTGCAACCTTCACTGCTTCCTTCAGACAGGACACAAATGATAGCAAAAGTCTTCTCCCAATTGCCATACGATGTACTTTGGAAGTGGGACAAGGATGAACTTCCTGGACGCTCCAAGAATATTAGAATATCGAAATGGCTACCACAGTCCGACCTTTTAAGTAAGAGACAATCGTTTTGAAAGCCCAAAAATTCAGAATCATGGTTTAAGCAACTGCTTAAGCCAAGCAACTGCTCCGGGCAATAGATTAACCAATATGCAAATTTTAATTAAATTCATAAAATGTACTTTTATGACTTTTCAGGGCATCCAAAAATAAAAGTGTTCATAACACAAGGAGGTTTACAGTCAACAGACGAGGCTATCACAGCAGGAGTACCTTTGATTGGTATACCGATGTTGGGAGATCAATTCTATAATGTTGAAAAATATGTACATCATAAGATTGGAGTCCAACTTGATTTATTAACGATGACTGATGAAGAATTTAAGAATGCCATTAACACTGTGATTGGAGACAAAAGGTAGGTAGCATTATTTTCATGGTTCAAATATTTCAACGGTATTGTGAACTTGCTTTTCTGATTAGTGTAGTATAACTGATTGACTTAATTAGATAACGAAAATGTTTGGTAAAATCATAGTTAGTAATCTTTGCACTGGTATTTTAAACACGTTCGTTATCTTGTCATGCTACATATTAAGCTATGCTAGAAGATTTGAAAAAATATACGGATCTATGAACTGATAATAGAAGAACTCAAAGAACTCAAGGTCAGCAGCGAGTTCAATGGAAAACGACTGGATGACTTCTCCGTCAAACTTGCCATCTGTTGGTTCCCTTCAATCCGACATCGATTTGATTAAATCGGAGCTGTCCGCAAGCGATCAGAGATCAAGGCTGAGCAATGTTGAAATCAAAATCCCCTGAAAAAGGACGAAAATCTGTTCGCTATCCTGGAGAAGATAAGTCAAAAGGTTAATTTTACGTTTCCTAAAACCCAGGTCAACTTCAATATCCAGGGTTCCATTGTTCAACACTAAGGACAAGTCCATTGTGGTTAGCTTTTTAAACAGGTATATCAAGGAAGATTTTGTTGCGGCTGCACGCTCTTTCAAGACGTTGTCGGCCCATGACATTGGATTTACAGGCCAATCAAACCGGGTATACGTGAATGATCACCTCAACCCGGACTCCAAAAAGCTGCTGAATAAAACCCGAACGATAGCAAAGAAGAAGGAGTATAAGCACGTTTGGGTTAAACACGGAAAGATCCATGTCCGCAGGCATGAAGGGTCGGCTGTCTTAGTAATATCTAAAGAGAGAGATTTAAACAAACTAAATTAGTGTGGAGCATCTTTCGGTTATCATTCTTTTATATTTTTTTTCTAAACAAATGTCTAGAATTAAATTCTTATTTTTCTATTATTATGTACTATCAGTCGCATCTGTTTATCTTTTGAACGTTTATAAAAGGTTTGGCATCTCTGACGTACTCGAAGCATTGACACCTCGCTTTGTATTCGCATATGGGCCTTTTGTTTCCCTTATCGCCCTGTTCTATTCGTTAGAACATCGCAATCAACGCTTATCTCGCTCGCACTTATTATTGAGTCTAATTACTGCTTGCTTACTCGCACATTTATCTGTGATTTCGCTGCATTTTTTGTGCCGTTTAACTTGTGTGTATGCCTATTTACCCTACTTGTTGGATTATTCGTTATTATTTTGTATTATACATTTCTCAAGAACCGCAATCATTTATTATCCGTAAATATTGTCTCATATACTGCAATGTTGTGTCTTTTAGTGTTTTGTTACCTGAGTGGTTGTTATGGTGGTGTTAATTATGCTGCTACAAGTAGTTTTATTTATCAATGGCTTTAGATGACAATAAGAAACTGCATGTTTATTATCAGAATGTTCGTGGGCTCCGTACCAAAACTGAATCCTTCTTTCGCCAACTGTGTCTATGCTCATATGATGTGATTGTTTTAACGGAAACTTGGTTAGTTGACGGCATATCAAACTCGGAGTTATTTGGTGATCAATACATTGTGTTTCGTCGCGACCGGGATTATGTTCTCACAGGTCAGTCTCGTGGAGGTGGAGTCTTGATAGCTGTCCGTAAATGCATTTCCGCGGTCCCCCAACCATTATTTCATTCCTCAGCCGAAGACTTGTGGGTAACTTTGAGCGTACGTCAGCCTAGCACTAGGAATTACTTTAAATTGAATGTTTGTGTCATCTACCTATGTAATCAGAACCGTGGTTATTCTTTTTCCGACCAACTATCTAACTTTCTTCACAGTTTAAGTAGCACAGTGTTAAACAATCCAACTGATAATTACTTAGTTGTTGGCGATTTTAACTTGAGTGGAATTTCGTGGCAATTAAATAACAACACATGAAGTGAATATTTCTAGTTATGACGAGTACTAACATACTTACGGATGTATTGCGTGTTTTAGGGTTGAATCAATATAATGGAGTGTTAAATGAATTTGGTAAAATTCTTGATTTAGTTTTATATAATGAAACGGTGTCGGTGTGTAAATGCTTGGTACCTTTATCACCTATCGATAAGTATCATCCGGCACTCTGTATCGACGTGAACTTTGCTGAGTACACCTACTTAACTCCCGCTCCCTTTACTAGGTACCTTTATGGTAAGGCTGACTTTGCGGCAATGAACAGGGAAATAGCAGCTATTGACTGGACGAACGTTGTTTTGGATATGTCGCTCAATGACGCCGTAAACTACTTTTATGCTACTATGGCTGATCTACAAAATAAGTTTTAAGACAGTTTCTTACAGCTCATACCCTATTTGGTACAGCCCGGCACTTAAACGGTTGATTAAAGATAAGTCTAAATATCTCCGGAAATTTAAAACGTATGGCAGACTTTCTGACGAGGCAACCTTTAAGCATTTACGTGAGCGGGTCAATAAACTTGAAGCAGTTTGCTACGCCAACTATTTAGGTGAAACGGAAGCCTCAATCGAAAAGAACCCTAAACGCTTCTGGAGCTTTGTGAAGCAGCGGTCCAAGTCCAAAGCTATACCCAGTTTCCTGAAATATGGTGACGTGTCGGTTTCCTCTCCTGAGTCTATTTGTAATGCATTCTCTTCCCACTTTTATTCTACTTTTCTAGACCCTACCATTGATGTGTCTCCTAATTTTTGTCCACCCTTAACTGCTATAAATTCTATAATACCCTCGGATATTCACTCAATTGAGATTGACCTAAATGTTATAGTTAAGTTAATTAGTCAAATTGATCCGTTTAAATCTGCTGGTCCGGACCACTTATCACCTAATTTGCTGATTGGATGTGCTAAAACCATCGCCTTGCCAGTGTCTCTTTTATTCAAAAAATCGCTCTCTTCAACTTCTGTTCCCCAAATCTGGAAGTCTGCTTTTATAACTCCGGTACATAAAAAGGGGCACAAAAATGAAATAGTCAATTACAGACCTATTTCCGAACTTTGCATATTAGCTAAAATATTTGAGAGGGTCATCTATGACCAAGTTTATGCAGCACTGTGTCAATCTTTTAGCCCTTCTCAGCACGGTTTTCTTAAGGGTCGTTCAACTGTATCAAACTTAGCTTTGCTCAATGACTTTTCAACGGGCCGAATGAATAAGGGGGCTCAAGTTGACGTGATTTACACGGATTACAGTAAGGCTTTCGATAGAATCTTAAAAACTTTTATTTAACGTTCACATTGAGCAAATAGTAGCTAAAGCTTTGTAATCACTGGGCTTTATCATGAGACTCTCTGGATGTTTCAAGAAGGCCAAAACCCTTAAGATCCTCTATTGCTCTTTTGTCAGAAGTCACCTTGAATATTCGTCACAAATATGGAACCCGTGTTATGGCAAAAACATAAATCGTATGGAGAGTATTCAAAAAAGATTTATTCGTTTTCTTTGTTTTCGGCTACGTATAACATATAATTCTGATAATTACTTAAATCTCTGTAAGAAATTCCATTTACAGCCACTCTTAGATCGCCGCCGACTTGCAGATTGCACTTTTCTTTTAAAAATTATAAATAACGATGTTGACTGTCCTGATCTCCTGCATAAATTACATTTCAATGTCCCTCAGAGGTCAGTCAGATTTAATCCACCTATCTCCATTCCCTTTTCCTCATCCAACTATAGGCAAAACTCATACTTGGTGCGAGCGAGTAAGGACTTTAATATTCTTTGTAAGGAGTTCTCTTTTGACCCATTTTGCGTCAAAGCCTCTTCTGTACGCACTCGGTTAAATGCAAACTTTTTTAAAAAAGCGCGTAGTGCTTAAGTTTATTTATATAATTTTTTCCCCCATGTCAACAATGCCTAACCTAGTGTCTGAGTGTATTTAGTGCTTATTGCTTATTTTTAATTATCTTAATTTGTATTATTATCGTGCTTGCTATTTAGTGATCTAAGTTTTCTACTATCATCTCTGTGTCTACTCGTAGGAACCTGTAATTGGCTCTGTGTCGCTTATTCAATTGTTACTCATTTATTTTAGCTGTTGGTTCTCCTTTTAATAAATAAATAAATAAAGATTGCGGCCGTCCATGGCATACAGACCTGCTCGTCTATCCAGGAAAAAAATTAAGTTCTATAGAAGTTAATCCGAACGATAAGTTGATGTCGAATGACCTCACCTGACCTTACCTGAAAAACCTCATGCAAAACATCTTACGCCTTGACAAAATGAACTTGGTGTGCAGAAAACCAAAAATGGAGGTGTCATTATCAGCACCGAGACGCTTGCAGTTTAGATGCCACCGCCGCCTCACCACCGACCGCGGGCCTGTAGACGGTTAGCTATGGGCTAGCTAGCCTTCCGTCCGTCTAATGACGACAGGCCGTGTCGACGGCGCGTTCGTGTTCCACGCGCGCCTCAAAGAGATGTCAGCATAAAGGGAGCAAGGACCGAAGCCTGCCGGGGTTGCGGGACTGTTCGAAAGAGATACCGTGGCCCCGGAATGTAAAGGGCGAGGAAGGAACATGGATGGTTCACTCCCTCCCGCTCCGCCCAGAGTGGGAAGGGTCATTTGATGATTTCCCATCAGAAAAAAAAGAAGCCTCAACGCCGACGAGCCCATTTAGCGCAAACCACGGATCACAGCTGCTATAGGAGTGCAGACTTCTTTGGCTGATGCTGACGTCTTCAGTCGTCAATACAAACTATTCAAAATACGTAAATCTTTAGTATCTCAGGCGAGAATTTTTATTACTTAGAATTCCTGCCCTATTAGAGACTTTACCTTGGTTACCAGATACAACAAATGACAACAATTTGGTCATGAAGCAAAGTCATGCATATATGTAAACTTTACGTGTGGTCACTGGGGAAAAGCAGGACACTCGATGTCTGACTGCGCGAAGGAAGCGGACACCCCTAAATGTTTTAAAAAATCCAACCTCCTTAAAACAGGAGATTTCGAGTGCCCAGCTAAGCAACTAGCACAATTTATAGGTACATCAACTCCAACGAATACGAGGGTGCGTAGAGCGTCATACTTAGGTTAGACTTTCGCATTTGGGCTTGACTCACGCTAGACCGTGTCGGGTCGGAGCCGAGAGTCGACCGTGCAATTTTGTATAGACAGAGTCGCACTTCCGAGCCGCTACCGAGCAACGGACAATGGAATCTTTACTGAAACAACAAGTTATCAATAGAATACTGCGCTGACAATACTTACTATCGATTTTATTTATTGTAAGAACATTACTTACTAGGTGTAAATATCGAATTTAAAGAATTGCGCCTCGAATGTGTTTTGCAACCAATTAACAAGTTTTTAAATAAAAAATTAAAAAGTTGTCCTACATATAACATAACATTGTTATTCTTAGAGTTCCTGCAGCCTATGAAATAGGACAAATACTTAAATAAAAATCCTAGAACAGGCATTTTTTCCTTATTTTTTCGGATGGGAAATCATCAAGTGACTCCTCCCACTCTGGACGGAGCGGAAGGGAGTGCCAGACTTTTACTGAAAATAACCCATTCATGTTCCTTCATCAGCTTTTGTGTTCCGGGGCCACGGTATCTTTTTCGAACAGTCCCGCAGCCCCGGCAGGTAGAACAGGCAACATACATTATTATACCCACGTTGTTAGTTTTTGCATTCATATTGTATTTTACCTTCTGAGATTCAACATAAAGATTTATTATTTCCATTGTTTAGTCTCTATACTTCCAATTTTACATTTTTAAATATTCCATGATGATGATGATAATGATGATAAAATATACCATATGCATATTAGCGTTGGGAACTGGGCCCGAGCTGCCGATGGTCGGGGTTCTTGAGAGAAGAACTTCCAACAATACGTGTCGTGTCATTGGCCGACACGACGCCTATCAGCACAATGACTGCTGTACTCACGTCCCACATGTCGACAATCTTGCGAGCCAGATCAATTTACGAGTATTATTGCAAAGTACTTTTTTGTTTTTGTTGATAAAGCGATACCTAGAGAAAGCTTATCGTGGTGTTATTACTTAGCAAAATGGTTTCTTTTCCTTGAAAGTTATGCTAAAATCTAGATCAGCCGCATACAACATTGATTCATTACAACCGGTGTCATTTATGTGTTACAGCTATCGTGAAAATATAGTTAAACTTGGCCGTTTGATGCGTGATCAGCCACAGACTCCACTGGAGCGCGCCGTGTGGTGGACGGAGTACGTGCTGCGACACGGCGGCGCGAAACATCTGCGCGCGCCCGCCGCCAACATGTCGTGGGCGCAGTACCTAGAACTTGAGCTTGTACTTATTCTATTAGCAATTGCTCTTGGATTTGTTTCAGTATTCTCATTTATTGTGTATAAGTTGTGGAAGTATTTTAGTTTTAGTGTAGAACATAAAAAACATAAAAAGAATTGATAGGAAACCTACCTATAATTAATGTAATTCTATTCAATGTGTAAAATATCGAATAAACTGTGAGATTGAAATTTGTGAACCTACATTTGTATAATTATTATTGACCGTATTATTAGGATGTACCAATTACTATCACAAAGTTTCTATTATTTCTATACAAATATGTCCGAGTGGCAAATGTAATGACACCCAGTCATAAAAAAAATTAATACACTTATAAGAATACTGAGAGATACATTAGACGAGTAATAGCAAGCTAATATAAAGAATAATCTAATCTGTTTCACTGCGAACGACCGTGTTGATACCCAAGAGACTTGTATTGTATAGCGGACTGGTGTCCGTGACACCACGTCCAAATCGCGTATTTTGTGTTATTTGGTTCAGACTATATTCAATACCCCACTATTGCTCTCCTTATAGTATACCAACCACAACTGACACGAAATTCATGTAGCACTCACCAAAATAAAAAAAGACGTGTGGCACTCGGGGACTACCGCGGTAAAGCTATTGCATAGCATTTTTTATCAAGTTATGCAATTATAATTATTTGTTTATTTTATTTTTCCGCTTGTTGCCGGCTCGAGGACCAAACGCAGACTGAATGTTCAGGCTCGGCTTCTCATCACGATGAAATTATGAATTTTATAATGATGGTTCCACACACACATACACAGACACGTCAAGCTTATAACACCCCGCGGTTTTTGCGTCGGCCGCGCGTGGTCGGCGCGCAACCAGCGCGCGGACGGCGCGCAAGCACGCGGTCCGCTCTCTTGCGGCGCGCGGACCGCGCTCGTGTATGTATGTGTGGAATCAAATATATACAACCTACAACTCCTAGTTACGGCAATATATTAAAAAGAAAACTAGCTTGTCATTGTCATTGTCTGACATGGGGTGACATGGGGTGTTATAGGTTTACATACTCTTTGGTGTTAGGTTTTTTTCGTTAGGTTATTTTCGTTAGGTTATTTTCGTTACGGAATTTCTGGATTCAGTCTCCACGCTCAAGGCCCGCGATAGAAGCTATGCAATAGCTTTAAAAATAGGTCATATGTCAAACATGGCATCAGCACAGAGTCTTTGAAATTAGACAAACCGGTTCTCCTCCCATACATCACCAAGCTCTTTAACAGCATTCTACAAACCGGTAGATTCTTAAAAAAAAAATGTAAGTAACTCAAATATCGTTTTGCTTCACAGAAAGATAAGTCAGAGATAATTACAGTCCTTTTAGTCTCGTAACAACCATCTTATACATTTATAAAAATAATAGAAAATCTTGAAATTAAATAAGCATCAACCTTCTGAAAAAACGAGCTTCCGCCCTGGCTTTTCAACTACAAACCATCTACTGACAGTAAACCAAATAATAGAAAAAACACCTAGAATACAAACTCCCACTACATCTAGCTTTTGTCGATAACTCCAAAACCCTCCACAGCATTTTACATACAGCTATTTTTAAAGCTACCAAAATATTGTTTGCACTTACTTACATCGACTACGTAACATACAAAAACAGTACAGCCGCAATAAGATTACATACAACAGGACAAACATTTTAAAATAGAGAAAGAAGTCAAACAGGGCGACCCTTATCACCTTAACTATTATCCAGTACCCTCATAGAAATCTTCAGAGAGTTGGCTGCCATTAGGAGGGATAGTGGCGTTGTTTTTGGCGAGACGAGACTGTCAAATTTAAGTCACGCCGACGACATCGTTCCCTTTGCATCCTCAGCCACCGAACTTCAGCTTATTCTTCATTCAGATCTAAGCTATGCAAACCTTGAGGTTAAACTGAAGATGAATGTATGGAAGACCAAAATTATGTGTGTATTAAGTGTGAGTGAAACACCAAAAATAGTAAAATAGTTTCGGATGGGAAATCATCAAATGACTTCAATCCCCTTTAATTTGCTGACATTTCTTTGAGGCGCGCGTGTAACACGAACACGCCGTCGACACGGCCTGTCGTCATAAGACGGATAGACGGCAAGCTAGCCCATAGCTCACCGTCCACAGGCCCGCGTCTACGGTCGCCGTTAGCCACCACGTGGCCCCCGACGCCCGGTGCGTCTCCCGCGGCGGACCCACATACATAGTGCATACCTTTTTTTTTTTTTTTTTTTTAGGATGGGAAATCATCAAATGACTCCACTCTGGGCGGAGCGGGAGGGAGTGTCAGACTCTTACTGACTAAAACCCATCCATGTTCCTTCCTCGCCCTTTACGTTCCGGGGCCGCGGTATCTCTTTCGAACAGTCCTGCAACCCCGGCAGGCTTCGGCCCTTGCGGGCCCCTCTCTTCTGCTGACATCTCTTTGAGGCGCGCGTGGAACACGAACGCGCCGTCGACACGGCCTGTCGTCACTACTAGACGGACGGACGGCTAGCTAGCCCATAGCTAACCGTCCACAGGCCCGCATCTACGGTGGCCGGTAGCCACCACGTGGCCCCCGACGCCCGGTGCGTCTCCCGCGGCGGCCGGGAAGAGAGGCTCTCTCCCTCTCTCGTTCCGCCACCTCCTTCGCCAGCATGACTGCTTCGCAGAAGGAGGTGACGGCTTCCCATTCCGTCTCGCTCCGGACCATGGATTGAACCAGGGCCGGACGCGAGAGGTCGCCGCCGCCGATCGCCGCTACGAGGACACGGCGGTGCTCCGCCCACGCAGGGCAGACTTCCACCGTGTGCTCCACCGCGGAACAGGATACACCTGGAACAGCTACTGGTCTATTCAAAAACTATTTAAAGGTGAGTTGCCTATGGCTTTGAAACACTAGTATTCTCTCCGTCTAACCTATGGTGCACATACTTGGTCTTTGACATGATTGTCTTTGACTATATTCAGAAGTCCAAACTCTAGGTTTGCCAACGAGCAACGAAGCGCAGTGTACTATGTGTTAATTAACGCTTAAAGAAGAGGACGCACGGCTGTTTGTAGTTACCTCAAGGCCATCTTGGTTTTCGGTAAAGGTGGTGTTGAGTCTTGATCACTGAGACAGGATAAAGTCATTGCACTGATTGTAGTTTCGGTTGCATTTTATCGTGACGAGAAATCAAGTTCTACTACTAGTCACTGCTGGGCAAAAGAACCCAATTGGCCCGTGACATTATCTTTAAATTAAGTTATTGCAAAGCAATATCATGAGGTTTTGTCCTTCATCAAAACTACTTCTTAACAAAAACAAGAATCATTGGTACTTATGGCTTTTTTGTTTTAAAAATACTACGCTTAAATACTAATGACTTTGTAAAAATATGTCGGGTCATGATAATGATTGGACGTTAACCACTATCTAAATGAAAGATAACTTTATGGACACAACAAGATATATAAGACAGCGTATGAATTAATTTTCATTGTAATTTAAACCGCGCGTACAATCATGTCAGTCTTGACAGTGTTTTTTTTGGTAACTTTATCAGCAAAGTTCAACGATGGAGCAAAAATACTGGCTTATTTACCAACTCCGTCTATTAGTCATCAAGTTGCCTTTCGTCCCTTAACTCAAGAACTGGCCAGACGAGGGCATGAAGTCACAGTCATCACAACAGATCCCGCCTTTCCGAAAGGTGAAACGCCAGCGAATCTCACAGAAATTGACGTCCACGACTTGTCCTACAACAAATGGAAGGAACTGTATGAAATAACATCTACAGGCGATGGTGATTTGGTATTACAAATGCGTTCTTTTTTCCAAATGATTGCGGAGATCGTTGAACTGCAACTGAAAGTGGATGACGTGCCAAAAATGATAAAAGAAGAAAAGTTTGATTTGCTTTTAATAGAAGCGTGTGTCAGGCCCGCGTTAGTACTGTCACACGTTGTAAAGGCACCAGTAATTCTAGTGTCTTCTTTTGGTCCAATGAGCTATAATACGCAAACGATAGGGTCAGCTTGGCATCCTTTATTGTATCCAGACACTGTAAGCATGCGTGTGTACAATTTAACTAAATGGGAGAAATTAACGGCGCTGTGGACACAATATAAATTACAAAAAGCATACCACGAAGTTGAAGATTCAGAAAATGCAATGGGAAAAAGATTGTTTGGACCGAATGTGCCAACTATAAATGAATTAAAAAATAACGTAGATATGTTGTTTTTAAATGTTAATCCGATTTGGGAAGAAAACCGTCCTGTGCCTCCTAGCGTTATTTATATGGGTGGATTGCATCAGAAGCCAGAGAAAAATTTACCTACGGTAAGTTATGACATTTCACTGGTACCGCGCTGTATGTTTAATATTTATTTTTAAAGCATGTTATATCTAGATTTTCTTTTAATTTTTATGTTTACCCTGATATTTGTATGTTCTTTAAGTATATTATCTTCTCATTAGATATGTAGCATGTCTTTTAGCAAAGGCCTCCTCTAATTGTTTCTATTGTTTCTATCTTGAACCACTCTTCTCCATTTAAAGCTTGTACGCTTGTAGTAACATTCATGTCATAACGTGATTGTGTACAAAAGTATAAACAGATATTTTTTTTTAATTTCAGGATCTCAAAACGTACCTGGACTCCTCAAAGAACGGCGTGATCTACATTAGTTTTGGTACAAACGTGCAACCTTCACTGCTTCCTTCAGACAGGACAAAAATGATGGCTAAAGTCTTCTCTGAGTTACCATACGATGTACTTTGGAAGTGGGACAAGGATGAACTTCCTGGACGCTCCAAGAATATTAGGATATCGAAATGGCTACCACAGTCAGACCTTTTGAGGCATCCTAACGTCAAAGTGTTTATAACACAAGGAGGTCTACAATCAACAGACGAGGCTATCACAGCAGGAGTACCTCTGATTGGTGTGCCAATGTTGGGAGATCAGTGGTATAATGTTGAAAAATATGTACATCACAAGATTGGACTGCAACTAGATTTACTAACGATGACTGCTGAAGAATTTAAGACTACTATTAACACTGTGATTGGAGATAAAAGGTGAGTTACTTATCTTTTAGCTCAATTTTTTTTTTGATTAGGTACTGTTTTTTTAAACAAGTGTCCTAGTAGTGTTTGATTTACTCGATTAACGAAAATACTTTTGGACAAATAATCCTAATGTTTTATACGCAAGGAGATTTACTACTACTTATTTTTTGCGGTCGGGCGATGCCTAGTTTTGCGTATAAATGTGTATGGGTACAAGATTAGAAGAAGACCAAAGAAACGTTGATATGGATCGAAAGGAGTTGTCTGATGAGATGATGAATAATGGAGAAGTATGAAAGAATAAGACATGCTGCGCCGACCCCAAAATGTATCGGCTAGGGACAAGAGAAAGAAAGATAAAGATGATTATGATATGGCGATGGCTTAACTAGATTCCAGATCAGCTAGTTATAATCTCAACTTATATTTGTATCATTGATGTGTTTCAGCTTTCGTGAAAATATAAGTAAACTTGGCCGTTTGATGCGTGATCAACCGCAGCCTTCACTGGAGCGCGCCGTGTGGTGGACGGAGTACGTGTTGCGTCATGGCGGCGCGAAACACTTGCGTGGGCCCGCCGCCAACATGTCTTGGGCGCAGTATCTAGAACTAGATCTTGTATTTATTCTATCAGCAATTGCTCTTGGATTTGTTTCAGTATTATCATTTATTGTGTATAAGTTGTGGAAGTATTTTGGTTTTAGAGTAGAACTTAAAAAACTTAAAACTAATTGATTGATACTTGTCAATGTTTCTTTTAAAGGCGTAAAACATCAAATAAACTGTGATACTGAAATCGATTTTCTTTTTGGGCCCGATTCTTTTCGTGTACATTCGAATAGTTACGATAAATCTTTGTTATAAAGATATTTTATTTAAATTTTAATCCTTAAACATGCTACCCGGACATAATACTATATGATAACATTATAGGTAACAGTGCTCGTTCATAGAGATAATTATAATATAGCAATGTAATACAAACAATAATCTAATCTGTTTCACTACGAACGATCATGCTTACACAAGTGACAAGAGCAAGCTGACATATACTCGTAAATAAAATATAGTCAAGGCCAGACATACCGGTAAAATTAGTGGCACACAAACTAGACGATTTTGTGAATGATTTTGTATACAACTGATAACTGTGAATGGTTCACTAGAGTGAAGCGAACCCAAATATTCATTTTATTTCGTTACGCGCTCACTTTCGAATTAGTTTATGTTCAATATTTTCAGTTGTATTAAAAGAATAACGAATGTTACATTTGGTTATTTAAAAAAGAAAATAACTAACAACATTCGTTGTCCGTTAAATGTTTTCCAAAAGCTAAAATTCTCCGTTTTTCCTTTTTGAAAAGTCTCAGACATATTTTTATGATCTGTATTCGTGAATATCGTTGAACAGAATATTGTAATTGTGATCTGTACCTTGGCTAGGCCTGATGAAGGCAGGCTAAGCAGAAAGAAATACTTGCCGAAAGATCTTCTTGTCGCTGGCACGACTTTATATTTTGCCCGCGGCTTCGCCCGCGTACAAATTAATACTAGAACCTTCCTCGAGAACCATTATATCTGTTGGTGAAAACAGCATAAAAATCGGTGCTAATGTAGTGCAGTATTTGAGTTTATCGCGAACAGACAGACAGGCAGACAGAAAGACGCGGCGTAGGACTTTGTTTTATAATATGCAGTGATAGTGTTAAGCTTAAAACTTTAACACTTCCACGGCTTCGTTGGTGGCAAGCGCAGAAGTCACCCCAATTGCATGTTTTGGGGCCCAATGGGCGGGATAAAAGGTGCAGCATAATTTGCGACACAACTCCGTACATTACGCCGCGCCGCTGATCCGTAGAAGTCACGAGGTTGGAGTTACCTAGTAGTCACCCCACTTCACGAGGTTGGAGTTACATCTTACCACTTGGGTCTGAGGAGTTATGGTACTTTTATGTAGACCACTGGAGGTTGGACCCTACGGAAAGATGCTTACTAGGTAGTATATAGTGAGAGGAAGAGGACAGGTATTTTGCCTTAATTTGCGTCGGCCAGGTTTCCTGGTAGAGTGAACCTGCAAAAGATGATGGGAAAGTCGCACAGACCAGGGAAGGTAGAAAAGGAAAAAGGCCTTTACCAAGTAGTGAGTCTAACAAAGCTGACAATGACGATGACTATGATGTCAACCCTACCTGTATATTTGTCTCACAAGCTACACACTGTTACTTTATAACTTCCGAAATTGCTCACAAAAACTAAAAAATAGAATATTATGAATTTTATTCATGCCCTAATTTAGGGCTACAAATGTTAAGCATTTCTTAATTTTGTGTGTATTAGTTTTATCTAAAACAAACTCAGTATAAAAGGAGACGTTTTCAACAATCTTGCATCATATCAATATTTGAAACACTCGCACGAATATGTCCGCACCGATAGTACTATTGGTAATAGCGTTATCATTGACTTCGAACGAGGCAGCTAGAATACTGGCTTTGTTCCCAGTTCCGTCTATCAGTCATCAAGTTGTATTTCGACCTCTAACCCAAGAACTTGCTAAACGAGGTCACGAAGTCACAGTCATCACACCAGATCCCGCCTTTCCAAATGGAGAAACACCTGAAAATTTCATAGAAATCGACGCCCACGATTTCTCTTACGAGAATTGGAGAACATTATATGAATTCACGTCTACAGGTGATAGTGATTTGCTCTTACAAATGAAATTAGCTTACGACATGTTAGCTAAGCTCGTCGAAATGCAGCTAAAAGTGGATAAAGTGCAGAAGATATTACAGGAAGAAAAGTTCGATTTGCTTTTGTTAGAAGCTTGTGTAAGACCCGCGTTAATTCTGTCTCATATTGTAAAGGCACCCGTGATTCTAGTGTCTTCTTTCGGTCCTATGAGCTTCAATACGCAAACGCTAGGATCGGCGTGGCATCCTTTACTATACCCAGACTCTATGAGCCAGCGTTTGTACAATTTGACGAAATGGGAAAAACTTGTGGAATTATGGAACTTTTATAAGCTAGAAAATATTATGAACACAGTTGAAATGACGGAAAATGAATTGGCTAAACGAATGTTTGGACCAAATGCGCCAACTATAAGTGAGTTAAAAAACAATGTTGATATGCTGTTCTTGAACGTGAATCCTGTTTGGGAGGGAAATCGTCCAGTGCCTCCTAGTGTTATTTATATGGGAGGACTACATCAGAAAACAGAGAAAGAATTGCCAACAGTAAGTTATTTCAACGCTGGTTATTCAAAAATTAACTGAGAAATTTAAATAAATGTGATACAATTTTCTGAATTGCAGGATCTTAAAAATTATCTAGACTCGTCTAAAAATGGCGTAATATATCTGAGCTTTGGTACAAATGTTCTACCCTCTTTGCTACCAGTAGACAAGATCAAGATGATTGCCAGAGTCTTCTCTCAACTACCTTACGATGTGGTATGGAAGTGGGACAATGATGAACTTCCAGGACAGTCAAAGAACATCAGAATATCAAAATGGCTGCCACAGTCAGATCTTTTGAGTAAGTGATTACAATTTTATAGGCCGAAAGTAGCCTCACCAATGATTTACTTGCTACTTTTTTTGGTTATAATATATTTGAACAAACACCTTGCAATATTACCGTAGTTTGAAAACTGCTTACATTGACGATCTACATGATAATTATATGATACGGAATTTCAGGACATCCGAAGATCAAACTGTTCGTAACTCAAGGAGGTCTTCAATCAACAGACGAAGCTCTCACAGCAGGTGTACCTTTAATTGGTATACCAATGTTAGGTGATCAATGGTACAATGCAGAAAAGTATAAACATCATGGCATCGGAGTCAAACTTAATTTGATCACAATGACAGAAGAACAATTTAAGAATGCTGTAGTGTCTGTTATCAATGATGAAAGGTGGGTAAATGAAATCACTGTTGGTTTTGATTAATTAATCTTTTACGTGCTTAGCTGAGCTGAAACGCAATTGACTTGTTGTGACAAATGTTGCGGAAGAAAACAAATGAATGGAATTGTAGAGCGTGCCACAGGCACAAGCGATAGGAACAACTGACACAAGCCGTTACTACTAGACCACGAGAAGTGGCGGTCTGTGTGTGTTAGGCATCAACAGATTTCATACAAGCTTATACGATGTGAGATCGGCTTCACCGCGAGACAAGTGTGTATGAGAATTGACTCGGACATTTTGCCTAAGTTTCATTTTAGTACTCGTAGCATTATCAGAACCTTAATTAGGTGATTTACGGGAATCAAAATTGATATTGGTCTTCAAATTTATTACTTAGATAACATAAGCAAATATTATATTTGACAACAGTCTAATCTTCATTACAATTAAGGGGTTTATTTAGAACGTGTAGCATGACAAAATGACAGATTTCTTTTCACCATAACTTTGTCACGTTGTCATTTGTCTTTCATCGACAAATTCTGTTTCAACGGTGGCCATGCTACGCATGCTGATGTAGTTGTCAATTATGTTATTTAACCGACTTCCAAAAAGGAGGAGGTTCTCTATTCGACTGTATGTATATATTTTTTTTTTTTTTTTATGTATGTTCACCGATTACTCGAAGACGCCTGAACCGATTTGAAAAATTCTTTTTTTGTTTGAAAGGGTATACTTCCAAGTTGGTCCCATATAAATATTTTCATGATCTGATCACGAACTTCGGAGATATGGAACGGAACTCTTCAATAATAGACAGCAAATCTGTCGTGATTGCTGCAATCGCTTGGATGTTTATTGATTACACAACATCATAACATAACATCACGCCTGTATGCTCTGAGGGGGTACGCAGATGTGTACAGTATACCCATATTTCGACAGTTAGTATCTTGGCGAAATCGAGGGAACTCTTCAAATTTTATAGGATAACGTACAGCGATTTTGGTATTTTCTGCAACAAATGAAGCATTTGCGTTCGATAAGAACCATTCTACCATCAGATCGGATGATGAAGCCAAGAGTCACGGAACTCCATAATGAGACAATGTATCCTAGTCGTGTTTGGGCTTGTTGTAATTGTAACGGTTTGCACTTTCCATGTGTACCAAGCACATGTGAACCACAAAAGAATCATCAAAATCGGTTCACCCAGTCGAAAGTTCTGAGGTAACAAACACAAAAAAAAAAAAAAAAAAAAAACGACGACGAATTGAGAACCTCCTCTTTCTAGAAGTCGGTTGAAAAAAGTGAAAAATAAAAACTTTTTGCACAAAATAAAACCGACTTCTAAAAAAAAAACAAAAAGTTAAAAATAACTTTAGCTTCTGAAGTCGGTGACAAAAAAATTAAATCAATCAAACAAAGGTCACCGACTTCAGAAGCTAAAGTTATTTTTAACTTTTTGTTTTTTTTTAGAAGTCGGTTTTATTTTTTTTTTATTTTCAGATATCGACAAAATATAATAAAACTTCGGAACAAGATGCGTGACGAACCGCAGCCTCCTCTGGAGCGCGCTGTGTGGTGGACGGAGTACGTGCTGCGTCACGGTGGTGCGAAACATCTGCGCGCGCCCGCCGCCAACATGTCGTGGGCGCAGTATCTAGAACTAGAACTAGTGCTTACTGTATTGGCAATTGCTTTGGGATTTCTCATATTGGTTTCATTTCTTCTTAATCGGTTACTGAAGTGTTTTTCTTCAAATGGAAAATCGAATAAAATAAAGGGAAACTGATGATATATTATTTGATAATTTATAGTAAAAAAACATAATGTATACTTGTACAAAACTGTTATAGATTAAGAATGAGCCAATTAAAAATAAAGGAGATGTTGAGTTTTTTTTTATCTACCCATAAAAAAAAGAACTATATAGTAAACAAACAAACCCAAGTATCGACAAACGTCATTGAAAATAAGGGTTGAGCAACATCTAGTGAAGACGCGGCGTGCAAATAGCCGACGCCACACGGGGAGAACAATTATGCATATTATGTTGTTTGATTAAATTAAATGATTCTTATGAAACCCACCCTGTGAACGGAGGAAGTACAAACGGTTTCAACGTCAGCTCTTTGAAAACTATTGGCCCACTAACCTTCAGACCAGGTCAGGGACGCCTCAACTGCAACTGCCGGCAGCTCACACCGTGAAGCACTTTCACGGAACAGATTGTCAAATCACTGCTGGGTATCTTCACGAGTTTCATGAAAACCTTTAACTGTCTATCGTGAAGAAAAAGCACTCCTCACCAAGAAAATACGCGAGAAGCACACACGAGATTTCGAAAGGAACTGTTAATGCTCCCATTGGTCGGCGCTCGGGGAGCGGCAGCCAAAACTTTGGCGCTGGTGTCGCCAGGTTCGGCGAATCCAAGAGCGCGGCGCGTGAACCAAATAGCCTCATGTACTAACTTATTGAAACCATTTGAAACAAATTACTTACTGTTAAAGAAATTACCTAAAACATAGGTTTATGAGTAATAAATATTGAACAAGTCAATTTTGGGTCACTTAAGGTGCCCAACCATCTAGCATCACGGAATGCACTTTTGTATGCCCCTTTCCTTTTCTGTCGCTCAGAACCGTAATTTAATAGAGAGGGAATATGCGACATGTCAGGTTTAACTACACAATGACTATATAAGATCTAGTAAGGGATTTGAATTTTTTGCCGGATTACCTGCCGCCATTTTGTTTTTTTACAAAGTAACGGCCACACATATGACCAATATACATCGATAGCTGGAATCAATACAAACAAGTTTTGTTAAGGGCAAAATGTCTAAAGTATAACGTTTCCGAGATATGAACTATTAAATTTAAAATACGTTCACTGATAGCATCTTCAGCACAACTTTGACTTGATCAGACACGCATAAAACGAAACGCACGCATCAATTGAAAGCTGGCATCAATACAAACAAGTTTTGTCTGAGATCAAATGTTCGAAAGTGCGTCAGGTTTCCGAAATATATGGTGTTGTGATCGCTACCTTGCACCACTTTGGTAGCTTAAGGTCTATGTTCACCGAAGAGATAACGGTCTGATTATCTAAAAACAGCTGTCACTGTGACATGTTCCCATACAAAAATGTGTTTTAAACAGCCGGTTTTAGATAATCAGACCGTCATCTTCTTGATGAACATGGACCTTATTCTCGGAAAAATCTTGTTTGTATAATTGCCAGCTATCGATTGATACACGTTTTATGAGTGTCTTGTCACAAAATATCCAGATATTTCGAAATTGTGACAGTTTAGAACATTTTGTCTCTCTCAAAACTTGGTTGTGTTGATACCAGCTATCGATTAACATAGGTTTCAGACGTGGCTTCACTTTAAAAAAATGGCTAAAGAAAATCCGGCCAAAAAATTCAAAGCCCTTTGGACCCATGACGAAAACGATGACAAACGCTATGGCATGAATGGCCGAGACGGTCACGGACATTTGAATTGTCGTAGAAAATTGTAGATTTAACAACAAGTAGTAGTTGAATTTTCCTCAAGTAAAAAAAATATATAATTATGCATATTATCTATTACTATTGACTGGGTTGTGGAGCTCAGATAGGCAGTCGCTCCATGTAAAATACTGGTATTCAGCTGCATCCGGTTAGACTGGAAGCCGATCCCAACATAGTTGGGAAAAGGCTAGGCAGATGATATAATCAGCATTATTAATTATTATACTAATCTATAATATAGATTATTGTCTGGTATCTGTCTGTTCAAATGAAAGTCGAGGATTAAAAATTTAGTATTCTTTTTATTTTCAACAGTACTAAACACTATCGGCTATTTTTTTATTTTATTATAATAATTATTATCGCAATAATGCATATTATTCAATATTGTCTAATACCATGTACTAACCAAAGCTATCATCGCACAATCGCCGCGTTTAGTTTGTTGCACACACGAGTTTTCCGAACAAATTCGATCAAGTATTGGCGCGACTGATCGCTTTGGTTAGGACGCACGGTTTAACGCGGCTTATAAAATTACTATAAAACTGACTCCTACATCTTATGTGTACAAGTGCTCACTGATATCCGCGAACCCTATAAGATTTATAAACGTTAATTAGCCGCGTTATTTCTATCTCTGTCTCACGACTGCCTCAATACAAATGCAGAGGACAGGAACATCTTTTAGTCCTCACGCACTACGTGACGTTTCAAATCTAGTCCTGAAATACGAAGACGATACACATACAAACAATTAAATACCAGTACAACATGGCCTCAACATGTTAAGTTTTCCCTAACAATGACAGATAAACTGTTTTTAGGGTTCCGTAGCCAAATGGCAAAAAACGGAACCCTTATAGTTTCGCCATGTCTGTCTGTCTGTCTGTCCGCGGATAATCTCAGTGACCGTTAGCACCAGAAAGCTGAAATTTGGTACCAATATGTATATCAATCATGCCGACAAAGTGCAAAAATAAAAATTTAAAAAAACATTTTTATTAGGGTACCTCCCCCAGACGTAAAGTGGGGAGCGATTTTTTTTTTAATTTTGACCCTGACGTGTGATATATTGTTGGATAGGTATTTAAAAATGAATAGGGGTTGTCTAAAATAATTTTTTGATAATATTAATATTTTAGGAAATAATCGCTCCGAAAGTCAAAAACAAGGTGTCCCCCCCCCCTCTAACTTTTGAACCATAAGTTTAAAAAATATGAAAAAAATCACAGAAGTAGACCTTTATATGAACTTTCTAGGAAAATTATTTTCAACTTGATGAGTTGAATAGTTTTTGAGTTATATAGCACTTTTTCAAAAAAACGCAAATGATAACTTTGTTTTTCATACAAATACTATGAAAAACAAAGTTATTTTTGCTGACGAAAAATGTTGGTATTTTTAATGGTCTGGGAAGCTACGGAACCCTACAGTGAGCGTGGCCCGACACGCTCTTGGCCGGTTTTTTTAACTTGATTCTAAACAATACTGTCATTACTTGCACAATTAACCTCTGACAGCAGGAAACCAAAAGAAAACTTATTTGAATGGGGAAAAAAGATAGCTGTCATTTTGACACTATCGTCAGCGGCAGCAACCCGATAGCAACCTTAATTGAACGAAAGATAGAACGACTGCAAAAGGCCTACATCAACAACATTTTAAACTAACTAACTACTCTTAACTTTAGCCTTAGTAATAAAGTTATTAATAACAAACTTATAAAAACTATAAGCAATACCAGCTGCAACTAATAACGCAGCGAGTAAAGCCCCTAATACAATGGCAATGAGTTCAAATTCGAGGTACTCTGCCCACGACATGTTGGCAGCGGGCGCGCGCAAATGTTTCGCACCACCATGACGTATCACATGCTCGATCCACCAGATTGCTTTGTCTAAAGGCTTCATTGGCTGGTCCTGTATTAGAGTCCTTAAGTGGACAATGTTCTTGCGGTAGCTGAAAGTAAAATAGAAGTTATGAATTAGTTGTACAGGCTATACTAAAATCCTTGTTGTTTGCAACTGGTTGCTACTTCCCTATAAACTTTCAATTTGTTTTTGGCTTCTTCATTATCTTCACCACTGATAGATTGTGAGTTTGTTACACCCCTACCGTCGTTTGTAATCTTGGTCTTTATAAATTGAGTGAAAGTAAAATACAATATTATACGTGCAATCCCCAAGAGGATTCACTGATGGACACTGACCGGTCCCGTGCACCTAGCATCCAGCGGATTCCCTCAATCTTCACCAGATCATCGGTCTACCTAGTGGGCCAACCAACCTTGCGTTGCCTTTTAACGTTACGATTCACAGTCACCATTCCAGAACTCGTAAGCCCCATCGGCCATCAACGGATGGCCGAAAGAGCCGCGAGCAACGTGCCCTGCCCACTTCCACTTCGATCTAGGTCGGTAACCTTGATGATGTCTTTATGTCTGATTCGATCACGCAAAGAAACTCAGAGCTTAGCCCTCTTTGTTGCCCTTTGGGCGACTTTAAGTATTCTAATTAGGTCCTTTGTGAGAGACCACAATTCGGTCCCTTATTTTATCATTGGCAACACACACTGGTCATAGACTTCCGTCTTCCCGAACGCTGCCCAGCCGAATCGACAATTGACCACTCTCGCGCAGCCGACCTACCTGCCTAACTGGACCGTTTGTTCCAGGTACACATAATCGTCTACAACTTCGAGTGTAAAAACTCCGATCTTGATTGGAGTGGGTGTGACAGGATTATTCAACATGACCTTGGACATAAATAAATATGGACAAAACCATGTTTATTTTAAGACTCTCTCTTCCGGAAGCTCTACTAAGCGAGCATTGTACTGAGTTCCTTCATGGGCTCAGCCATGACCACTTTATCGTCGGCAAACCAAAAATGAGTAATCTACTCGCCAGTGACGTTGATGCCTAGCCTTTTCCAGTTCAGAACCTCATGGTTCATGGTTCAGCGAGGTGTAACCTCGCTGCAAAAGGATAGGCTAAAGCTTGGTCCTGACATCGGACTGACATGGTAGTTTTTTTGTACAAACACTTCAACACCTCGATATAGTGGTAATCGATTTGGCACCGTTGGAGAGACCGCAGTTTACCCCAAGTCTCGATCGAATCAAAGGCTTTTTGATGGTTCACAATCGCTATACAGAGAAGCAGGTTATACTCTTCGGTGTTCTGTATAACCTGCCGAAGCGTACGTATGTGGTCCACGGTGTTAAAGTTAATAAAAAAGGGTTTTATTTAGGGAATACGCGTTTAACTAAAAACGGGTTTTAACTGTAACATATCGACTTAAAAAAAACTATTTAATTTTACCTGTCATCTCCAATAACTGTTTGAACAGCATTCGAAAAAGATTCTTCACTCAGCGATTCCAATTCAAGTCTCTTTCCAATTCTGTGATGTTCATATTTTTCAACGTTGTACCATTGGTCTCCCAACATTGGTAAACCGACCAGTGGTACTCCTGCTGTGATAGCTTCGTCAGTCGATTGTAGACCTCCCTGGGTCACGAACAGTTTGATCTTGGGGTGTTCTGCAAGGGATGAAAGCATAAATAAAATAATTTTGCCATTGGAGGTCATTTGATGTGCTTACTTTAATCTGTGTTTTTTAAAGGGTTTTGATTTTGAATTTCAATATTTGAAACACTCGCACGAATATGTCCGCACCGATAGTACTATTGGTAATAGCGTTATCATTGACTTCGAACGAGGCAGCTAGAATACTGGCTTTGTTCCCAGTTCCGTCTATCAGTCATCAAGTTGTATTTCGACCTCTAACCCAAGAACTTGCTAAGCGAGGTCACGAAGTCACAGTCATCACACCAGATCCCGCCTTTCCAAATGGAGAAACACCTGAAAATTTCATAGAAATCGACGTCCACGATTTCTCTTACGAGAATTGGAGAACATTATATGAATTCACGTCTACAGGTGATAGTGATTTGCTCTTACAAATGAAATTAGCCTACGACATGTTAGCTAAGCTCGTCGAAATGCAGCTAAAAGTGGATAAAGTGCAGAAGATATTACAGGAAGAAAAGTTCGATTTGCTTTTGTTAGAAGCTTGTGTAAGACCCGCGTTAATTCTGTCTCATATTGTAAAGGCACCCGTGATTCTAGTGTCTTCTTTCGGTCCTATGAGCTTCAATACGCAAACGCTAGGATCGGCGTGGTATCCTTTACTATACCCAGACTCTATGAGCCAGCGTTTGTACAATTTGACGAAATGGGAAAAACTTGTGGAATTATGGAACTTTTATAAGCTAGAAAATATTATGAACACAGTTGAAATGACGGAAAATGAATTGGCTAAACGAATGTTTGGACCAAATGCGCCGACTATAAGTGAGTTAAAAAACAATGTTGATATGCTGTTCTTGAACTTGAATCCTGTTTGGGAGGGAAATCGTCCAGTGCCTCCTAGTGTTATTTATATGGGAGGACTACATCAGAAAACAGAGAAAGAATTGCCAACAGTAAGTTATTTCAACGCTGGTTATTCAAAAATTAACTGAGAAATTTAAATAAATGTGATACAATTTTCTGAATTGCAGGATCTTAAAAATTATCTAGACTCGTCTAAAAATGGCGTAATATATCTGAGCTTTGGTACAAATGTTCTACCCTCTTTGTTACCAGTAGACAAGATCAAGATGATTGCCAGAGTCTTCTCTCAACTACCTTACGATGTGGTATGGAAGTGGGACAATGATGAACTTCCAGGACAGTCAAAGAACATCAGAATATCAAAATGGCTGCCACAGTCAGATCTTTTGAGTAAGTGATTACAATTTTATAGGCCGAAAGTAGCCTCACCAATGATTTACTTGCTACTTTTTTTAGTTATAATATATTTGAACAAACACCTTGCAATATTACCGTAGTTTGAAAACTGCTTACATTGACGATCTACATGATAATTATATGATACGGAATTTCAGGACATCCGAAGATCAAACTGTTCGTAACTCAAGGAGGTCTTCAATCAACAGACGAAGCTCTCACAGCAGGTGTACCTTTAATTGGTATACCAATGTTAGGTGATCAATGGTACAATGCAGAAAAGTATGAACATCATGGCATCGGAGTCAAACTTAATTTGATCACAATGACAGAAGAACAATTTAAGAATGCTGTAGTGTCTGTTATCAATGATGAAAGGTGGGTAAATGAAATCACTGTTGGTTTTGATTAATTAATCTTTTACGTGCTTAGCTGAGCTGAAACGCAATTGACTTGTTGTGACAAATGTTGCGGAAGAAAACAAATGAATGGAATTGTAGAGCGTGCCACAGGCACAAGCGATAGGAACAACTGACACAAGCCGTTACTACTAGACCACGAGAAGTGGCGGTCTGTGTGTGTTAGGCATCAACAGATTTCATACAAGCTTATACGATGTGAGATCGGCTTCACCGCGAGACAAGTGTGTATGAGAATTGACTCGGACATTTTGCCTAAGTTTCATTTTAGTACTCGTAGCATTATCAGAACCTTAATTAGGTGATTTACGGGAATCGAAATTGATATTGGTCTTCAAAATTACTTAGATAACATAAGCAAATATTATATTTGACAACAGTCTAATCTTCATTACAATTAAGGGGTTTATTTAGAACGTGTAGCATGACAAAATGACAGATTTCTTTTCACCATAACTGTGTCACGTTGTCATTTGTCTTTCATCGACAAAATTTGTTTCAACGGTGGCTATGCTACGCATGCTGATGTAGTTGTCAATTATGTTATTTTATTTTCAGATATCGACAAAATATAATAAAACTTCGGAACAAGATGCGTGACGAACCGCAGCCTCCTCTGGAGCGCGCTGTGTGGTGGACGGAGTACGTGCTGCGTCACGGTGGTGCGAAACATCTGCGCGCGCCCGCCGCCAACATGTCGTGGGCGCAGTATCTAGAACTAGAACTAGTGCTTACTGTATTGGCAATTGCTTTGGGATTTCTCATATTGGTTTCATTTCTTCTTAATCGGTTACTGAAGTGTTTTTCTTCAAATGGAAAATCGAATAAAATAAAGGGAAACTGATGATATATTATTTGATAATTTATAGTAAAAAAACATAATGTATACTTGTACAAAACTGTTATAGATTAAGAATGAGCCAATTAAAAATAAAGGAGATGTTGAGTTTTTTTTTTATCTACCCATAAAAAAAGAACTATATAGTAAACAAACAAACCCAAGTATCGACAAACGTCATTGAAAATAAGGGTTGAGCAACATCTAGTGAAGACGCGGCGTGCAAATAGCCGACGCCACACGGGGAGAACAATTATGCATATTATGTTGTTTGATTAAATTAAATGATTCTTATGAAACCCACCCTGTGAACGGAGGAAGTACAAACGGTTTCAACGTCTGCTCTTTGAAAACTATTGGCCCACTAACCTTCAGACCAGCTCAGGGACGCCTCAACTGCAACTGCCGGCAGCTCACACCGTGAAGCACTTTCACGGAACAGATTGTCAAATCGCTGCTGGGTATCTTCACGAGTTTCATGAAAACCTTTAACTGTCTATCGTGAAGAAAAAGCACTCCTCACCAAGAAAATACTCGAGAAGCACACACGAGATTTCGAAAGGAACTGTTAATGCTCCCATTGGTCGGCGCTCGGGGAGCGGCAGCCAAAACTTTGGCGCTGGTGTCGCCAGGTTCGGCGAATCCAAGAGCGTGATCCTTATGGCGCGTGAACCAAATAGCCTCATGTACTAACTTATTGAAACCATTTGAAACAAATTACTTACTGTTAAAGAAATTACCTAAAACATAGGTTTATGAGTAATAAATATTGAACAAGTCAATTTTGGGTCACTTAAGGTGCCCAACCATCTAGCATCACGGAATGTACTTTTGTATGCCCCTTTCCTTTTCTGTCGCTCAGAACCGTAATTTAATAGAGAGGGAATATGCGACATGTCAGGTTTAACTACACAATGACTATATAAGATCTAGTAAGGGATTTGAATTTTTTGCCGGATTACCTGCCGCCATTTTGTTTTTTTACAAAGTAACGGCCACACATATGACCTATATTAATCGATAGCTGGAATCAATACAAACAAGTTTTGTTAAGGGCAAAATGTCTAAAGTATAACGTTTCCGAGATATGAACTATTAAATTTAAAATACGTTCACTGATAGCATCTTCAGCACAACTTTGACTTGATCAGACACGCATAAAACGAAACGCACGCATCAATTGAAAGCTGGCATCAATACAAACAAGTTTTGTCTGAGATGAAATGTTCGAAAGTGAGTCAGGTTTTCGAAATATATGGTGTTGTGATCGCTACCTTGCACCACTTTGATTAAGCTCTATGTTCACCGAAGAGATAACGGTCTGATTATCTAAAAACAGCTGTCACTGTGACATGTTCCCATACAAAAATGTGTTCTATACAGCCGTTTTTAGATAATCAGACCGTCATCTTCTTGATGAACATGGACCTTATTTTCGGAAAAATCTTGTTTGTATAATTGCCAGCTATCGATTGATACACGTTTTATGAGTGTCTTGTCACAAAATATCCAGATATCTCGAAATTGTGACAGTTTAGAACATTTTGTCTCTCTCAAAACTTGGTTGTATTGATACCAGCTATCGATTAACATAGGTTTCAGACGTGGCTTCACTTTAAAAAAATGGCTAAAGAAAATCCGGCCAAAAAATTCAAAGCCCTTTGGACCCATGACGAAAGTGATGACAACCGCTATGACATGAATGGCCGAGACGGTCACGGACATTTGAATTGTCGTAGAAAATTGTAGATTTAACAACAAGTAGTAGTTGAATTTTCCTTTTTTGGGTTGATAATACTGTACTAGGAATCAAGTAAAAAAAATATATAATTATGCATATTATCTATTACTATTGACTGGGTTGTGGAGCTCAGATAGGCAGCTGCCAGATGAATAATCAGCATTATTAATTATTATACTAATCTATAATATAGATTATTGTCTGGTATCTGTCTGTTCAAATGAAAGTCGAGGATTAAAAATTTAGTATTCTTTTTATTTTCAACAGTAAAAAACACTTATCGGCTATTTTTTTTATTTTATTATAATAGTTACTATCGCAATGCATATTATTCAATATTGTCTAATACCATGTACTAACCAAAGCTATCATCGCACAATCGCCGCGTTTAGTTTGTTGCACACACGAGTTTTCCGAACGAATTCGATCAAGTATTGGCGCGACTGATCGCTTTGGTTAGGACGCACGGTTTAACGCGGCTTATAAAATTACTATACAACTGACTCCTACATCTTATGTGTACAAGTGCTCACTGACATCCGCGAACCCTATAAGATTTATAAACGTTAATTAGCCGAGTTAATTCTATCTCTGTCTCACGACTGCCTCAATACAAATGCAGAGGACAGGAACATCTTTTAGTCCTCACGCACTATGTGACGTTTCAAATCTAGTCCTGAAATACGAAGACGATACACATACAAACAATTAAATACCAGTACAACATGGCCTCAATATGTTAAGATTTCCCTAACAATGACAGATAAACTGTTTTTATAACTTGATTCTAAACAATACTGTCATTACTTGCACAATTAACCTCTGACAGCAGGAAACCAAAAGAAAACTTATCTGAATAGGGAAAAAAGATAGCTGTCATTTTGACACTATCGTCAGCGGCAGTAACCCGATAGCAACCTTAATTGAACGAAAGATAGAACGACTGCAAAAGGCCTACATCAACAACATTTTAAACGAACTAACTACTCTTAACTTTAGCCTTAGTAATAAAGTTATTAATAACAAACTTATACAAACTATAAGCAATACCAGCTACAACTAATAACGCAGCGAGTAAAGCCCCTAATACAATGGCAATGAGTTCAAATTCGAGGTACTCTGCCCACGACATGTTGGCAGCGGGCGCGCGCAAATGTTTCGCACCACCATGACGTATCACATGCTCGATCCACCAGATTGCTTTGTCTAAAGGCTTCATTGGCTGGTCCTGCATTAGAGTCCTTAAGTGGACAATGTTCTTGCGGTACCTGAAAGTAAAATAGGAGTTGTTATGAATTAGTTGTACAGGCTATACTAAAATCCTTGTTGTTTGCAACTGGTTGCTACTTCCCTACAAACTTTCAATTTGTTTTTGGCTTCTTCATTATCTTCGCCACTGATAGATTGTGAGTTTGTTACACCCCTACCGTCGTTTGTAACCTTGGTCTTTATAAATTGAGTGAAAGTAAAATACAATATTATACGTGCAATCCCCAAGAGGATTCACTGCTGGACACTGACCGGTCCCGTGCACCTAGCATCCAGCGGATTCCCTCAATCTTCACCAGATCATCGGTCTACCTAGTGGGAGCCCAACCAACCTTGCGTTGCCTTTTAACGTTACGATTCACAGTCACCATTCCAGAACTCGTAAGCCCCATCGGCCATCAACGGATGGCCGAAAGAGCCGCGAGCAACGTGCCCTGCCCACTTCCACTTCGGTCTAGGTCGGTAACCTTGATGATGTCTTTATGTCTGATTCGATCACGCAAAGAAACTCCGAGCTTAGCCCTCTTTGTTGCCCTTTGGGCGACTTTAAGTATTCTAATTAGGTCCTTTGTGAGAGACCACAATTCGGTCCCTTATTTTATCATTGGCAACACACACTGGTCATAGACTTCCGTCTTCCCGAACGCTGCCCAGCCGAATCGACAATTGACCACTCTCGCGCAGCCGACCTACCTGCCTAACTGGACCGTTTGTTCCAGGTACACATAATCGTCTACAACTTCGAGTGTAAAGACTCCGATCTTGATTGGAGTGGGTGTGACAGGAGCATTCAACATGACCTTGGACATAAATAAATATGGACAAAACCATGTTTATTTTAAGACTCACTCTTCCGGAAGCTCTACTAAGGTCATCGAGCATTGTACTGAGTTCCTTCATGGGCTCAGCCATGACCACTTTATCGTCGGCAAACCAAAAATGAGTAATCTACTCGCCAGTGACGTTGATGCCTAGCCTTTTCCAGTTCAGAACCTTGAAGACATTCTCCAGTGGAGCGGTGAACAGTTTCGGAGCGTCTCCCTGTCTCACACCTTGCTGCAAAAGGATAGGCTAAAGCTTGGTCCTGACATCGGACTGACATGGTAGTTTTTTTGTACAAACACTTCAACACCTCGATATAGTGGTAATCGATTTGGCACCGTTGGAGAGACCGCAGTTTAGCCCAAGTCTCGATCGAATCAAAGGCTTTTTGATGGTTCACAATCGCTAAACAGAGAAGCAGGTTATACTCTTCGGTGTTCTGTATAACCTGCCGAAGCGTATGTATGTGGTCCACGGTGTTAAAGTTAATAAAAAAGGGTTTTATTTAGGGAATACGCGTTTAACTAAAAACGGGTTTTAACTGTAACATATCGACTTAAAAAAAAAAAACTTTAATTTTACCTGTCATCTCCAATAACTGTTTGAACAGCATTCGAAAATGATTCTTCACTCAGCGATTCCAATTCAAGTCTCTTTCCAATTCTGTGATGTTCATATTTTTCAACGTTGTACCATTGGTCTCCCAACATTGGTAAACCGACCAGTGGTACTCCTGCTGTGATAGCTTCGTCAGTCGATTGTAGACCTCCCTGGGTCACGAACAGTTTGATCTTGGGGTGTTCTGCAAGGGATGAAAGCATAAATTAAATAATTTTGCCATTGGAGGTCATTTGATTTTTGATGTGCTTACTTTAATCTGTGTTTTTTAAAGGGTTTTGATTTTGAATTTCAACGAGTGTCCACGTCCTAATCAAAGCGATCGGTTACTAAAATATACGATTGGCCATTTACGTAGCACAATTAGTATCTTCATGAAAGTAGAAAGTGATGATTGATGGACAGAACGCTTGAAGAGTCTGTTTACGCCCATTATTTACATAATTGTGCCGTATCGTCTATAACACTGTCAAGGTTACATCGCTAGTTTTTTTTTGCTATAGAAACTAATTCCAACCATAAGCGTGCATTCATATCAGTGGAAACAGGTTAATTTGCAAAATTACTCTTGGTTGTCAAAATAATTAATTCTAATCTTAGCAAACTATTTAATTTATTTCTGTTCGTATTGTTTAAGCAGCAGAACTACACAGATGCTGTTAAAATTTCGACACTCTACCTTTTACGGATCATGAAATACAGTCCGCTGACAGACGAACGGATAGACAACGGAGGAGTGATAGAGTCCCGTTGATTACCCTTTGGTACGAGACCCTGACAAAAATAAATAAAGAATCAGTTTTACTTACTCAGCATATCTGACTGAGGCAGCCACTTGGATATCCTGATGTTAGCTGACTTCCCAGGCAGTACATCTTTGTCCCACTTCCAGAGGACATCATATGGCATCTTAGAGAAGGCTTTGATGAGTGTTTGTATCTTCTCTGCTGGTAGAAGACTTGGTTTCACATTTGTGCCAAAACTGATGTAAATGACGCCATTTTTAGATGAATCCAAATATGATTTTAGATCCTAGAAACGAGAATAAATTAAAGATTTGTGATGATATCGGTATTAATGGCTCGTGGCTAACGTGGCGGTTGCTTGGGTCGGTCGTGGATAGGTTGGAACCTTAAGACACGGAGTTCTTTCGGGGAAGTTTAGAAAACACCTTGAGCTTTTGGTCTCAACTGTCATTCGTAGATCTTAGATAGTCGTTACGGGTTATCAGAAACCCGAAAATCTGACAACACATCTTGCCGGAGATTGTTTTAAACCTTGCCGCACTGTAGGATTTTTTTTTGTGTTTACAATTTTTTAAGCTTACATACACAAAAAGCTGGACCCAGAACAACTACCTGCCAGGCCATACAAATGTTTGTTCCGTACGGAAATTGAACCCAAAACGCGCTGCAGCCAATCTGTGCCATCAAAAATTCAAAATTGTGTTACCAGTACCTACCCAGATAATTGGTTGTGGATGTCAACTATGCAATCAAATGTGTTATTAATATGTGTGTGTTAATATGTGTGTGTGCAATTAATATGTCTGCAATTAATGTGTATGACGACCTGAATGGCGCAGCGGTAGTGAGGCTGCCTTACGTTCTTAGGGTCCCGGGTTTGAATCCCGGTAGGAGCAAATGTTTGTGTGATGAGCATGGACATTTGTTTCCGAGTCATGGATGTTTATATGTATAATAAGTATGTATTTACAAACAAAAAGTATAAATGTAGTATATCAACTGTCTGGTAACCACGACACAAGCCTTGCTTAGTGTGGCACTAGATGGCGCCGTGTGTAATGTCCAGCGATATTTATTATTATTATTATTATATGTGTAATACACTTCTCATCAAAAAAATCGAAACACCTCGCAGTTTATGATTTGATAAGGATTATCAGAAAAATGTGTATATTTTGGAATAAATGTAAAATGTCATTTAATAGTGAGTAGTATGAGGTTTTTAAATCCTAATGTTAATGTTCTAAATTCAAATTAAGTCTTCATAGGTTTCGTATTTTGTATAATGAGTAATTTTTACCCTGTATGGAATATGAAGGAAATGGGTAAAACAACACGCGTAAATGAAAAAAAAATGTAAGAAACGTTTATTTAATAACTTGTATTCCCTCCGCGAGCTCTTATTACTTCTTCCATACGGTTCTTCATCGATCGGATGAGAGTCACGATCACATGTTGTGGTATATTATCCCATTCCTCTTGGATTGCATTTTGCAGCTGGCTAAGTGTTTCTGGGGCTGGATCTCTTGCTCGAATTCGTCTCTTTAATTCATCCCATAAATGTTCAATGGGATTCATGTCCGGGCTTCTTGCTGGCCATACCATAATGGAGATACCGACTTCGGTAAGATAATCTCGTACGACGCCCGCGGTGTGAGCTCTAGCATTGTCGTGCATGAATACGAAGTCGTTGCCAATAAAATGTGCATAGGGCATCACATGAGGTTCAAGACACTGTTCGATGTACCGATGAGAGTTTAGTGCAGGCAGCCGTGGCCCAGACACAAAGGCAAGTTCTGTCTTATCGTCGGCGCTGATTCCTCCCCAAACCGTCCACGAACCGCCACCATAGCTGACCTTTTCTTCAATGCAGCATTGTGCAAAGCGTTCTCCATCTCTTCTGTAGACCTTGTTCCTTCCGTCGTTACCATACAGCATAATTTTACACTCATCAGAAAACAGTACTTTGCTCCACTGAAGGTATGATCAAGTTAGGTGCTCGCGTGCAAAGTTAAGGCGCGCTCTTCGATGGTCTGCAGTTAATTTCGGCCCATTCGCTGGCTTATGCGGTGCCAATCCGCGTTCCTTCAACCTTCTTCTTATTGTAGAGTCACTTACAGCTACTCTTCGTACAACGCGAAGCTGCTGCTGTAGTTGAAAAGCGTTAAGGCGTCGATTTCGTAAAGAAGTTGTTACAATAAATCGATCATCTCGCTCAGAAGTGACCCGGTTCCTGCCAGATCCTGAACGGCGCGTGAACGAACCAGTCTCCCGATAGCGTTTGTAGACTCTATGAACAGATGATAAGCTTAGATGCAATCTTGCAGCCACAACACGCTGACTAAGTCCAGAATCCAGCAATGCCACCACTTGGGCGGCTTCTGCGGGCGAAGTATCCATATGTTTTAGAAAAAAAAGTTTTTTCAGACGTCCCAAAGTCACAGTAAATGAAATAAGAAACAAAAAGTTTAAAGACAAGCGCAAATTTTTTGTTTTTAAACGAGAAACTTACTCCAACCCTAAATACACATATGTCTCAAAACAGTAATTAATTTCATTTATAGGATAAACAAATGAAATTCTAATTTCGAATTTTGATTTTTTTCTTCTTACTGTAATGACCAAACTGCCAGCTACACAATAATGTTTTTTTTTTTCATGGAATGAATTCTCAAAAGTGTTTCGAATTTTTTGATGAGAAGTGTATAATATATTTTAATTTAATCTTCAATAATTTAAATATAATATCATTACGTAGCTGCTATGGGTGAACTTTATGTGACTAGGTGCAATGCCTGAAATAAAATGTTTTATTTTTTTATTTTTTAGAGGTATTCAAAAATGTTTAAATTTTATGTAAATAACTCAATGAAATGCAAATAATTCTCAAATAGGAATTGATACAGTATGCATTTGCTGTTTGAATATCTTGTTTTAAGAACCTTGTTGTTTCATTTATTTTGACTTATTCATTATTTTCACCATTGCTATTAAGTAAAATTGAAATTAAACTTGTTTGCATGTGTTAATACAATCTTATGGTATTCTAATAATTTCATAATTTTATTTTAGTATAATTTAATGTAATAATTTAGTATATTTTATTGGAGGTTGCATATTTATGTATGCACTGGCCTGTGAGAATAATCATATTTAACACATGTCTGTCACTGATTTGAACTTAGTATAGTTACGGTTTGTTGTTTATGTTCTTATACATAGTAACCTGTTCTTGTAACTTGCGTGTAAAAATATTGACCACGAATGAATATACTCTACCATCCTACTACTGCTCTTATCATTATTCCAATAGGTTATGGGCCCAGGTCCCGGAAACACAAATGCTAGAGGATAATTTATAAGTTGAGTGGTTTTAATATTAATCGTGTGCTTGTGAAACTTACGAAATCTCAATTATGTCAGCTGAAGTTGGCATAAGTGGTATTAAGAAGCTAAAAAGTTCGTCCGACTACCCAAACTGGAAATTCCTGGTCCGAAATTACTTGGAGAATAAAAACTGGTGGGGAGTAATTTCTACAGATGTAGTAAATGCTGACGTAGACCGGCAGGCACGAACGACAATATGCTTGTTGTTAGAACCAGAGTGCTTTACCCACGTTTACAATGCGAAGACTGCGAAAGAAGCCTGGAATAGCTTACGGAAAGCGTATGAAGACAAAGGTTGGGGAAGACGTGTACATATTCAGCGAGAACTTTTTAACTGTAAGTTAGAGAATTTCGATTCTATGGAAAGCTACATATCCAAAATTACGTTCCTGACACAACAATATTGTCCGATATTGATGCTCAAATCCCTGATGATTGGATCATATCGATTTTGCTGGGTGGATTGACCGCTGAGTACAGCCCTCTCATTATGGCTGTAGATAATAGTGGATAAGAAATCACGTTAGAGCAAATTAAAATGAAATTGTTACAAGAAGGAAGTAGACAGAGTAAGTTGAACACAGAGTACGATAAAGTTCTAGTTACACGTAAAGTACAGAACGATGCAAGATCTAACACTAAAACTTATGATCGTAAGCAGAAGTTCGTCTACAAGTGTTTTAAGTGCCACAAGCAAGGACACAAGGCGTCTGAATGCAAGGAGCGGATCAAAACCGCGAATATCTGCCTGAATACGAAGGGGGCGATAGACAAAGATAAGTGGTATTTAGACAGTGGGTGCTCAAATCATATGACCCATGATAAAAACAAATTGTTGTCTTACACACATGTAAAGGGCAACATGAAGATCGCAGTAGCAAACGGAGAGAAGTTATTGGTGAAAGGAAGAGGAAATGCTGAGCCACGAGTCAGCGAAAACGAAAAATTAATTTTAGAAAACGTTTTATTTGTTCCTGATTTATCCATGAACCTAATTTCGGTGAGCGATTTGACCAAGAAGAATTATTGCATGAATTTTGACAATGAAGGTTGCATGATTAAAAAATCCCTCCGGCAAGCCGCAGGAGGAGGTAGATTTCGAAGAAGGTGCTGGAGCGTCCGACTATTGAAAATTTGTATAAAGAGTTGTACTTATGTGTACAATCTACAAAAAAAAATATGATTTCAAAATCGTGGTCCTGTAATGGAAAGTTTACCCTTTTTAAATTCTCTCATAAGAGTTTAGCATGGAAACGCCCTCAAATGTTTAGTTATAATTTTTTATTTCGAAAACTATAAGTTTTATCGCTAAACTTTGAAGGTAACAATTGTAAAGTAAACAATTTGCTTTCAAAAAAAAATATTTGCGACGCTCAAAATGTTTACTGTTTCGGAGATATGATTTTTTTTCGCAAAAAATTTGGAATTTTCAACCCCCTCCCCAATTTAGGGGTTGCATCAAAAAAGTTTTAATTTAAAGATGTCCGTATTTGTACTCAGAATGATAAAAATGAGAAACGGTTCAAAAATTTTCCATAGGAAAAAAGTTATGGCCAAAAAACTGATTTTAGAAAAACCGCCCCCCCGCCGCCCCCCATGGACGAATTCCGCCCATTCACGAACTTAGCCTAAGTTTTGACCGTTTCGATTTTTTGGCCAAGTTTGAAAGCAATCGGTTCATAATTGCGACCTGTAGAGTGTGGCTAAATTTTGCTTGTCACCCATATACATACGTATTCTTAAATATCCCCGTAGGTAAGAGACCAATAGGTAGATTTTTTTTTTTCAAAAAAAGGAAATCTACCTAAAATAAAAATCGAACTATAGCGAGATGTCAAGAGGTCGGCGGAATTTATGAATTGACAGAAAATCAAAATAACGTTGTGAATGTGACATTGTCAAAACAAAATGAAACTATTTCGAACATTTGGCATAAAAGATTAGCTCATTTATCGCGTAATTATATGAATAAAATGAAAGTTTTAGTAAGCGGTATGGAATTTAAGAGTACCGATTTATGCGAGCCGTGTATTTCATGTCATAATCATACAGAAGTCTAGGTTTCGTTCTTCGACGGGCATCGAGTTTTACAAATATACATACAGTTGCAGCATTGTATAATGCGCTTATCCGATCTCAGCTTGAGTATAATGCTGTCATATGGGCTCCGCATGAGACTAATTATAGTCTCATGCTGGAGCGTGTACAAAACAAATTCACCAGATTTTTGTATAAGAAACTTTACGGTGTCTATCCCTTCTATCCGTTGATGTACCCGACTTTATTCGTTATCGGTATGGTCGGGTACAACAAACTCGAGACAAGGAGGGACCTGGCGATAACCACGTATGTTTTTAAACTGTTGCGTGGTAAGACATACAATTCCGGTGTTTTGAAGGAGATATGTCTAAATGTGCCTGACAATTTTGTATCGCGGCGCCGGAAGCCACGGTTACTAGCGGTGCCTCAAGCTCGAACCAACTTGCTCAGCAAAGCGCCACTGACGCGCGCCTTGCACGCACTGAATGACACTGCTGAAAGGATCGATCTATTTACCTGCTCTCTGAATGAATTCACAAAAACAATGTTGTATGTGTTATGTTATTTAAAATAGTTATTTATAAGATAGTTTAATTAAGGACCACGCTAACGCATTAGGATTGCCCTGTAATGTTAGTAGTGTTTGTTATAAATAAATAAATAAAAAATAAATAAATAAATAAATAAATAAATGTATTGAAGGAAAGACATGCAAAAGTCCCTTTAAAAAACAAGGTACGAGAGCGAACGAGTTCTTACAGTTGGTTTTTAGCGACGTTTGTGGACCAATCGAGGAGCCGTCGTTCGGTGGTTCGAGGTATGTTCTTCTGTTTATCGACGATTATTTTTTGAAGAACAAAAGTGAAACTTTCGATAAGTTCCGTGAATATAAGGCGGAAGTTGAGAATGAGACAAGTAAATCTATTAAATGTCTAAGATCTGACCATGGTGCAGAGTACTGTAACGGTAAATTTAAATCTTTTTTGAAGTCTGCAGGCATAAAACACCACACGACTGTACCGTACACGCCGGAACAAAATTCTGTCGCAGAAAGAGCGAATCGTACTATAATAGAAAAGGCAAGAACATTACTGTCAGAATCGAATCTAAGCAAGAAGTATTGGGCCGAAGCTGTAAATACTGTTGTTTACTTAAAGAACAGAAGTCCCACGAAAGCATTGAATAATGCGGTACCAGAGAAGCTTTGGACTGGAAAAGATGTGGATGTCAGTCATCTGAAAATCTTTGGCTGCTTGGCATATAGATTGTTACCAAAACAAAAGAGACGCAAACTGGACATGAAGACGGAACCAATGATTTTTATTGGATATCCAGATAATCAGAAGGGTTATCGTCTAATGAATCCCAAGACAGGTGAAGTGACGACTGCGAGAGATGTCAAATTTCTAGAAAACGTCTTTCTACAAAAGGAAAACGTAAAAGAAACGGAAGTAATTATAAACCTGAATACAGATTCTGTTCCTTCCAGTTTACCCAACGGATCTACGAGCAGATCTGAATACTTGGAGGCTCACGATGATATGTATCGTGATACTGTAGACGAGAATGTAGAAGTATCAGAGGAGATAAGACCAGTCCCTGTAGAACCAGAGCGAGTACCTGATGACGTATTGACTGAAGAAGAAGTCAGAATACCTGAATCAGTAAGAAGGTATCCTGTAAGAGAACGCAGACAAGTTGATCGGTACGGATGCAATGTTATGTATGCCAAAGAGAGCAATCTTGATGGTGATCCATTGACTATTAATGAAGCGTTGGCGAGACCAGATGGTGATTTATGGCAAAAAGCGATAGATAATGAACTTATGTCACTAAAGGAGAACCAGACTTGGACGTTGGTGTATCTTCCAGCTGATAAGAAGCCTATCCAAAGGTAACGAAGTACAAGGCTAGACGTGTAGCAAAAGGTTTTACACAGGTATGTGGTGTAGATTATACAGAGACTTATTCTCCTGTAGTTAGAAGCTCTACTCTAAGATTATTGTTCTCGCTAGCTGTTGAATACGGTTGGTTTATTGATCAGTGGGATATTACTACTGCCTTTTTGTACGGGAAAATCAAAGAAGACATTTTCATGCTCCAACCAAAAGGAGCAGTAGTCAAAGGCCAAGAAACCAAGGTATGTAAACTGCAGCGTTCTTTGTATGGATTGAAACAAGCTTCGAATGCTTGGTTCAAGGAATTGGATAAAGAAATGTTGAATTTAGGCTTTGTACAATCAAAAATAGAACCGTGTTTGTATCAAAAACAGCTTAAAAACAATAAGAAGTTGATTGTCGTTATTTACGTAGATGACCTTTTTATTTTTAGAAATTGTACACAAGAAAAGCAAAAGTTAAAAAACGATTTGCTTGACAAGTTTAAAGTGAAGGATTTAGGGCCGGCTAGGCATGTTTTAGGCATGAGGCTGAGAAGAGACAAAGATGTTATTTTTCTAGATCAGCAACAGTTCATTTCAGACATTTTGAATGACTTTAACATGACAGACGCTAAGCCATTTTTGACCCCAATGGAAGTCGGTATGAAATTAGAAAGATCGACATATTCACATAGCGATCTGCCATATCAAAGCTTGATAGGGTGTCTAAATTACTTGGCCTGTAATACACGACCAGACATAGCACATGCAGTAAGTGTACTTTCACAATTCAATTCGTGCTATGATGAAATACACTTTAAATGTGCGAAACGGGTCTTAAGGTATTTAAAAGGTACGTCTAACCTTTGTCTCACTTTTAGGAAGTCCGGGGATTTAGACTTACGAGGCTACGTTGATGCAGATTGGGGAGGGGCACTTGATAGAAAGTCTTTCACGGGATTAATTTTCAAGATAGGTAAAAATATAGTGTCATGGGAGAGTAGGAAGCAAGCGACAGTATCCTTGTCCACCACAGAGGCAGAGTACGTAGGACTGAGTCAAGCTTCGAAGGAAGCTCTCTATTTACGTAGTTTACTGAACAGTTTGACAGCTGTGGATAGTAAAGCGGTAGTAATTTACAATGACAATCAGTCGGCGCATAAAATTGCAGCTAACAAAATGATGCATAATAGGACAAAGCATATAGATATCAAGTATCATTTTATTCGTGAATGTGTACTGACAAACAAAGTTGAAATAAGGTATTTGTCAACTGATAAGATGATAGCGGACATCTTAACCAATAGTGTTCACAGCCCGAAGCTGAGAGAATTTTTAAAGGATTTATCCCTGTCAAATTATTCTATTAAGGGGGCGATGAATAGTTAAATGTTTTGATGTAGGTTTTCTAGAAGTGATTTGTGTAATAGATAATTTGTAGTTTTGTTATGCATATTTTATTTTGTTAGATTTCTTCTGTTTTTGTGCTATCCTTTGGAACATAGAAGTGTTAGTGATTTATGTTGTTTTATGTACCGAGTACTGACAAGTACAGAAGTAATCATACGCATGCGTAATAGATTAAGGGGCCGTATTGGAGGTTGCATATTTATGTATGCACTGGCCTGTGAGAATAATCATATTTAACACATGTCTGTCACTGATATGAACTTAGTATAGTTACGGTTTGTTGTTTAAGTTCTTATACATAGTAACCTGCTCTTGTAACTTGCGTGTAAAAATATTGACCACGAATGAATATACTCTACCATCCTACTACTGCTCTTATCATTATTCCAATATATTTGTCACCGTAAAATTGTCAAATACGTTATATTACAATATAACGTGTCTCTCTTTACCGATATTGTAAACTCTCGAATTACATATTGTTGGATATGAAGCTACAGAGGTGTGAAGTGAAAGACGGAATGATTCGCACTGATATATTTACGCGGTGTTCTTACTATGCGGCGCAGCCGCAACTATAGCTATAGCTACATACATAACACTTTTCCCCCTCACAAAGAAAGAAATACAGTAGGTAACTAAAATTATTAAAATGTGTGGTAACTAAAAATACTTTTTATAATCTACTATAGGCCTATTCCTACGAACACGAACTGCCACAGGCGTGTTCGAGATATCATCATCGGCTGGTGCCGGCTGTGGGGTGCTGAATTCTGGACTACCATCCACTGCCGGGATGCTTGGTGGCGTGTGCGTACAAGGCGTCCCTGGCATCGTTGGTGGACCTGGCGATGTTGATGTTTCCGTTGTGTTGTCAGTGCTCCCAACGTCATGGTTAACGGTGTTAATGGTTCGTGTGTCAGTGGACACAGTTACTGTATAATCCGACGGTGTTGACACGTTGCTTGTTGAATTTTCATTATTTTCGAAGTTCTCCTCTTCTTGTGGTATAGTTACATCCCACATTAAGTCAGTTGTGTTGTCGCTGTTAACAGTTTGTTTACCGTTATATGATCGAAGCTGGTTTTTATGTCGCAAAATGTTCTTTCTTATTCCTGGTATTTCTATTTTGTACATTACTTTGCCTATTTTACTTGTAATGGTTCCTTTTGCCCAACTGTATTTTTTTTTATTTATGTATTGTTTGAACCACACTATGTCACCATTTGAGTAACTTTTTTGTGGCTTACCACCATAATTTTTAACCTGTAAGCACTGTTTTTTCTCGATTAACGCGGGTAGCGCCGATGACGAGGGAGTTTCAATAACGGATTTAGAAATAAGATCCAAACGTGAGCGTAGCTTACGTCCAAAAACTAACTGAGCTGGAGTAGTCTCGGTTGTACTGTTTATTGAATTGCGGTAGTCAAAAAGATATTTGGATAGCTGATTTTGTAAGTCATTCATGTGACTTGATGCTGCAATGGACTTAATCCCTTTTTTCATTATTTTTACGAATGACTCAGCCTGACCATTACTCATTGCATGATAAACAGGCGAGAATAAATGTGTTATGCCATTTAACTTAAAAAACTTTGTGAAGTCGTGTGATGTGAATGAAGTTCCGTTATCAGTTACAATTGTATCAGGTATGCCAAATCTTGACATAAAATCGGTCAATTTCGTTAAAACTGCTTGTGTTGTAATACTATTATTCATTATGTAACACTCAGCCCACTTTGAATATGCATCCACGATTATCAAAAACATTTTATTGGACATGGGGCCTAAGAAATCCATGTGAATTCTGTGGAATGCGTGCGGCGGTTGAGGCCATGGCGCGAGCGGTACGCGTGGCGGAGAAGGACGCAGCTGCGCGCAAACTTCACATGCACTTGCTAACCTTTCCAGAGCGCCATCGATGCCCGGAAACCAAAATCGAGCCCTGGCTTCTGCTTTCATTTTGACTATTCCAAAATGTGAACTGTGGAGTTCATTTAAAATTGTATTTTGCAGGTTTTTGGGTATTATTACCTTATGTCCTCGCAATAGTATTCCATTTTCTGTTGATATTTGCATACGACATAAAAAATATGGCTTTATTAAATAATCCGTTACTTTGCGAGGCCAACCGTTCTGGACAAAGCTGCATACCTTTTTTAAAACCGGATCCTTATCAGTTTCTATTTCTAATTGACGCGCAGTCACAGGTAAACTGCCATCAATAACAAAGTTCACATATGCAGCCTTCTCCTTCGCTCCTATCGCACAAACTTGTTGTTGTTCTAACACACTGTTTCTCGGGATCGCACGTGATAAGAAATCAGCTGTATTTTGCTCGCTCCTAATGAACTCGATTTCATAATTATATGCACTTAAAAATATTGCGTAACGTTGTAGTCGGTTTGCCGATATTTCGGGAATGCCACGGCTTGGCTTAAATATAATAGTCAGAGGCTTATGATCCGTGCGTAAGATGAAGGGTATTGGTCTACCATAAAGATACTGATGGTATTTTTTTACGCCGTAGATAATAGCCGTGGCCTCCTTCTGTATTTGTGAATATTTTTTTTCTGCGATTGTTAATGAGCGCGACGCGTATGAAACCGGTTGTTCCACGCCGTTGCTACCTATTTGCGATAATATTGCACCTAATCCGACTGGGGACGCATCTACTGTTAGTATAATTTTTGCATTGTTATCATAGTGTGCTAGTATCTTATCTGAAGACATTAGTTTTTTGATGCTGCTAAAGGCAGTACTCTGCTCCGATCCCCAGTGCCATTTGATACCTTTTTTTAATAACTCATGTAATGGATTTAGTATTGAAGACGCATTCGGAGTAAAATTCCTGTAATAATTGATCAATCCTAAAAACGATTGTAACTCGCCTACGTTTTTAGGCACTGCCGCTTGTAAAATAGCTTCAACTTTGAGTGGATTTTTTCTAATACCATTCTTATCAATAATATATCCCAGATAGGATATTTCTTTTTGAAAGAATACGCATTTGTCTTTCCTTAAGGTAAATCCGGCGTCTTGCAAACGGTTTAACACTACTTTTAGACGGTTAAAGTGCTCAAGTCTGTTGGCACCAGTTATGCAAATGTCATCTTGAAACACTAAAACCCCTTCCAAGTTACCCATTATAGATTCAATTGTCCTTTGAAAAATTGATGGGGCGCTAGCTAAACCAAAGATTAGTCGAGTGTAATTAAATAATCCACGAGAAGTATTTATGCAAGTTATGTTTTGTGACTCATTGTGTATTTTCAGTTGGTTGTAGGCCATTGATAAATCTAATTTACTAAATTCCTCTCCACCATGCAGCTTGGTGAAAAGCTCATGCGCAGTGGGAAATGGATATTTATCTACTAGCAGTTGCTTGTTTATCGTTACCGAGTAGTCGGCGCAAATGCGAACACTGCCATCTCGTTTGAGTACGGGCACGATCGGCGATGCGTACTCTGAATGAGAAACCGGTTTAAGAATTCCTAGCGCGACCAATCTGTCCAATTCTAAGTTTACCTTATCTCTCAATGCGAAAGGCACAGGACGCGACTTAAAAAACACTGGTTTTGCGTCTGCTTTAAGGGGTAACTTAATTTCGAATTTAGTAAAGCAACCTAATTTATCAGAAAACACATTCGGATAAGCCTGAACAAGTTCTTGCAATAAGTTATCTGCAGCGGTAATATTGTTACAGTTACCAAGTGTCGATACAATACGTAATTCAAATGCGCGCATAAAATCACGCCCGAGAAGGGGAGGACCACCATTTCGTATGACGTAGACTGGCAATCTAACCGTACGACCTTTATACGAAATGTTCATAATCATGCACCCCGTTACTATCATTTTAGTACTTGTATAGGTCATCAAGTTTTTTCTTGGAGCTGATAACGGAACTTTTGGGAAAGTACTTTTATATAAGGATTCAGAAATAACTGAAACTGGCGAACCGCTGTCGATTTCACATTTTATACTATAACCCTCCAGACTCACAGTTTCTGTCATCGGCACTTCATTGAGGCAATTAATATTCAAAAGTAACTCACCGTCATCTCCCTCGTTATCGCTACTACCTTGTTCAATGCGTTGCACTTTATTTTTCGAACACATTTTACGCAGATGATCTTTACGATGGCACAATTTACACGAATAGTTAGAAAAACGACAGTCCGACGTTTTGTGATTCTTATAACCACACACCAAACACTTTTCACGCTGATCCTTTGATGACGTGGCCGAAGTTTTACTGTTACCGCTTTGACCTATTTTGTACACCGAATCCTGGTTTCCATCGATATTTGCTGCTGGTCCCAATGCGGCGCCTGCACGCGCACAGCGTGCAGCTTCTGCTAGATCCACAGCTTTACTCAGCGTCAAGTCACTGACATCTTTGGCAAACAGTTGGTCTCGTTCGTGACCTGGTAACATGCCCATGACAAACTTGTCTAGAAGATAATCCTCTAAATTCTTGAATGCGCAGTAAGCAGCAAGGCCTCGTAACCTAGCGGCCCACTGCGAGTGCGTCTCACCGGGTTGCTGCACAGCCGTATAAAACTTATGCCTTTCCGCGAACCCGCAGCGCTTCGGCACGAAATGGTCATCCAAAATTTTCAGAATATCGCTGTAGTTCTTTGTATCGATGTCGTCAGGCAAGGCGAGATTACACGCGAGTTTATACGTGTTCTCCGTGAGTGCACTCAACAATACCGCTTTCCTCTTAACTCCAGCTTTGTCATTGTCCTCACCGATGCTGTTGGCGATGAACCATTGCTGAAGTCGCCCTTTGTAAAGCTTCCAATCTTGGGTATGATGATCGAAATTGGATATAGATCCCATAATTGAATTTACGCCAAACATATTTCACTAATGTGGGTACTCGTCGCCAATGTTGGATATGAAGCTACAGAGGTGTGAAGTGAAAGACGGAATGATTCGCACTGATATATTTACGCGGTGTTCTTACTATGCGGCGCAGCCGCAACTATAGCTATAGCTACATACATAACACATATTGTCAACTGAACATACGGAAGTATCTCTGCCCCCATAATCGGGACTTGGGGCACCCCCCCGTTTGGTTAGTTAGGTTCCTTTAAACCCTGCACTCAGAAATAGGGGCCGTCGACTACGCTTTTTAGGGGAATATAAAGTGTTTTAAGGTTAGATTATATTAATCGGTATTTCTCAAGAATGGTACATTATCTTTTCATGAGAGTGGTACCACTGGGCAAGGGGGACCCCACCTTCCCTCCACACCGCGTGAGTTGACTACCATCGCATGCATTTCACGAAAAATAATGCGTTTTATTGTAAGCAGTATGTTCGTTTGACAATATTTCGAGATTTTACAATATCGCTAGAGATATTACAATATTACGTATTTGACAATTTTACGGTGACATATTCATATAATATACGTTTTTATTTATTTTTTGTTACAAAAATTTGTATTGACATACAAATTTTGGCAAAACATAGCGCATTACCTAATTTTAAGATCTTGTTGTAATTATTACCTATGTTTACGAATAAATGATTCTGATTTTGATAGCATTCTACGAGCAGTAGAAGCGGTCTTTTGTAACCTTGGTCTCATAAACTGAGTGAAACATAACATCACGCCTGTAACACTCGAAGGGATAAGCACTGAGAGATAGAATGCAAATCATGCACATAATATAATTATTGTCACTTGTTCAAAAACTCTATCAGCTAATTGAACTAAACCACTTACAATGGTCGTGTAAATCAGCCACTAATTTAGTGACTCTTCATCGCTATCTATTTATCAATTGTCACGATGACTCTGTATAAATTGAAACGAGATAAAAGTCTCCGTAATTAGTCAAGTGATAAGATAGAAGAACGCTTCTGTCCCCGAAGGATGATACTGAATTGTACAGAAAGTACTCTTATTTGGACAGTTACGTTTGAGTTCCAAGTATTAGAGGGTTGCTCTATTGCCACCAACTAGGCAAAAATCCTAACAACTGAGAAATTCTAAATAGAAAAAAAAACATAAAATACTTTGTCCAACCTAAAATTGAAGCCAGGACCACACTCAGTAGTGTTTGCAAGTACTAGACCAACGAGGCAATTAACAGCCAACTATGAATAAAACATTCATCATAAAAAAAAGCTCACCTGCGGCAATTCCTTATGCGGTTTCTGGGGCAGTCCTCCTAGATGTATGACACTCGGAGGCACTGGCCGACTTCCTTCCCAAATCGGGTTGACGTTCAAAAACAGCATTTCAACATTATTTTATAGCTCCGTTACACCAGGAACATCTGCTCCAAAATGTTTCCTGATCAGTTTATTCTCATCTTCTGCCATGCTTGCGGAAAGACCGTCTACCATGTAGTTGTTGTATAATTCGTACAACTTTTCGTACATTGTCAGATTATAAAGCTTCCGGTTTACGGTGGTGGGGTACAATAATGAATGTGTAGGTGCTCCAATCACTCTGTAGTTCTCCCAAACAGCTCCAAATGAAGAAACTTGAATCAAAGGTACTTTGAACACGTGTGAAAAAGCTAGCACTGGTCGAACACATGCTTCTGTCATCAGAAGATCGAACTTCCCCTTTCCTTTGATCAAATCTTTCACTTCTTTTGATTGCAGCTGTGCGTCCAAAGTACTAATAATAACTTCCACTATAACCCTCATTTGTGAGACAAGATCTTCTTTGTTCCCTTTAGCTGTAGCCATGAATGCTTCCCAAACATTGTAAGAAGTGTCGTGGACGTCGATTTCCGTAAGATTCTTCGGTGCTTCACCTTTCTTGAACATTGGATCCGCTGTTATTACCACTACTTCGTGTCCACGTTTTATCAGCTCCATGGTTATTGGCCTGAAGGTGATCTGGTGACTGATGGACGGGACTGGGTATACCGAGAGGATCCTCGCCGCATCTGCGACGCAAATCGCCAAGAGAAGGTACATTGCTACACGTCCTAACATCGCCATTGTGAAACTGCTGTACAACTATGTCACACAAGTTGATGTTCGGGTGTTATATACGGAAATCAGTCGAGATAAGTACATATAGTCGGTATAATTATGAATGACTCCTTTTTTTTTTATTAATTCGTCCGTTATAAAAGTCAGTCTTTAGAAGCGTGATAGAAATATTGGTATTTCGAGTTTTAGGGTTACATGTACGGCCAATTAAGAATATTGTAGAGGAATCGTTTCAGGAATACTCGTGTGCCAAATTGTCGGTCCGTCAGTCACAGTCACAGCCAATTGGATCCGCATCTACTGGACCCAATTAAGTTAAAATTTAGTACAGATAAGATTTTTTTGTAACCCAAACGCGGACGCGAGCAATCCAATACAGTTGTTATTTATCTTTAGGGCTCAAAAACAAAATTGTCTCCAAACTGAAAACAAGACACATTAAATTAAAAAAATTAAAAACCGGACACACAGGGTCATATTTCCAAAGTATTTTTGAACAAAGTCCTTAACGCGGCTAACGCCCTTTCATTTAATACCAATTGAAAAAACATGTAATTCACCATTTTGTGGTGGCGTTCATCTTGTATTTGAAATTTATTATAGCGTATAGTTCTACTAGTAAAGCGTAAAACCATTTGATACCCCTATTGAGGGAGTTGTTGAATAAATAAAATCCGCCATTTTTGGCCATCTTGGACTGATATTTATCAAAGTAAGAACACTCTCGACTAAGTCACCTTCCAAACAAAAACAGCAAATTGAAAAGCGGTTCATCCTTTCAAGACCTACAATGCCCATTTTGCCGTCGCCGTCGGGGGCTGATGAAATAATTCTAGTCATCGCGATTAAATACCCTTCGATTTCAGACACGCACTTGGCTGTATTCTTTTAATAAGATATTGTTGAATGTATCGAGTCACTGCATGTAGACACTTTTGTTATTACGCTTTGCCTTGTGCGGTATCGGTATCCGAATGACGTTTTCGACGACGTGGTGTTCTCGCACTCACTATCACTCATTATATTAGCGTTCAATTCGGAGTCACTGGAATAGAGGTGTTGTCGAGTGTGTTGAATAGGCAGGAGCGTCCAAGTCACTACTCAGTAGTGCTCATAGTTCTATTTGGAGTAAATAATTAAGTCTACAAAACAGAAGAACAGGAGAACAGAGATGATATTTATCAATCAGAGTCACAGTAAACACAGAACACGAAGGATAGGTTTATTTTTTCTGTAGGTACACCAAGAAGGCTCCGAGGTTGAGTTTTTAACAAATTATATTATTTATTTAGGGGCAGAGATACTTCCGTTGGTTCAGTTGACAATATTTCCAGAGTTTACAACATCGCTAGAGAGAAACATGTTTGACAATTTTACGGGGACATATAATATATATATCACGACAGGGAAACTCTGGAGAGTAGCAGTCCTCGAACATTGGCGCCATTCGCCGCCATACTTATTGTCCTGCAGTCTCTAATCATCACATCGCCGTGCGATGTGATTCTTCATTGTTGGTAGATGGGTAGTTGAAATCACACACAACATTTTACTCAAACTCCAAACGTTTATTTCTAAGAAACCATTTAGGTACAGACACAATAAACATTCTGAGTCGAGCAGCCCGTTCGCCAATATTGTTAATAAGGAGAAGAACGGACAAAGAAACTCCTTACACTCTTTTCAACCAATATTACATTTCTCATTTACACAAGCTTGTAATGTTCACTTCAAAAGCTATTATTATTTGCTTAATAGGTAATTCAATTGTTTCACTCATCGTAAGATAACGAGACACTGCCTAATCGACGCGTCTGTTCCTTGAATACCGGAAGTGACACCACATTCAGTACAGTAATTCATTACATCGTAAGTTCATTAAAACTTACAAACAATATCAGAATACTTCACACTTAATTACTGTAATAATTAAACAATACTAATGTTCACAAATGCAAAGGTATTATTAAGTTTAAGCTAAATTACTAGATTCATTACTGTTTTAAAACCATTTCCGGCAGATCGGAGGACAGGTCAAATTAATACAAAGAATAGGTCTTCCACTAATAAATTGCTTTGTAAATAATCTTGTTACTTTTTAGTTTGTAGTTAGTTTTAGAAAAACTGATTCTAGTTATAGTCTAGAATTATAAATTGACTTATTGACCATTAAAATTGTACTTGGTGCCACATTCCACAACATGTGGAATGTTGCCATACAAACAAAGAAATCATAGTCCACGAAAGAGCTATTACAAATTGGTAAAATCCCAATAGTTATAAAATATTTGCTATCTTAATTTTAACTATAGTTCTAGCTAAACTTGTTTAATTAATCTCTTAAATTGTCACTCGAAGATCTATTTAAGTACTAGTTACTACAAAAGCCAATAGATGGCGCTTAACCCTTTTGTCAATTGAATAATGATCTTTGTAAATAATTGTTAGCAGGGGCGTGAAACTTAGAACTTTTGCGATTTTCGACCTTAATAACATACAAGTGCTGCCGTCTTTGAAAGTTTTGCAGAACTAAATGTCGATAAAACCGTGTCCAAGTGATTTTAATCTCGGTAGAGTGCGCCTGTTTTGCTTGAGCGACTGTTTTATTGTCAGAACTGTCAGTGCCGGAGAAATCATTCAATGTCAATGCGACTTTGAAACTATTTTTAAACTTTGAATTCAAACTCGAAAAGTTGTTTTTCCGCGTTATCGTAGTGTTATTTGTTGTTTAATGTGTTGTTATTATTACTGTTTGTTTCTTTGCTGTTTTCTTTGTTATTAATAGGTATAAGAATTCGTTAGCGAGTTTTACATTGCAATTCTCGCAATGAGTTCTCGTCAAGCTCGTTGCATTTTTGGTTGCGACACTTTCGGTAAGTATTGCACTTAATAATGAAGTTAATGGACTTAATTAGGCTAGTCTGTAATGTTAAAACACATTGTTTAACTTTTCAACACCATAGTGTTTTCACAATCAACGCTAAGTTGGGATTTTGAGATTCCAGTTCTATTACAATTACAACCCAAGACGACCCACTGACCCAAAAGTCTAAAATAGTAAACAATTAGCATCAACACTACAACTCTGAAATCATAATTACACCTGTAGAAAATATTTCTTTAGTAAGTACCTACCTATATACGTAAATACTATTATTTCCAGGAGTGTCAATGCATGGTTTTCCGAATAAAACTAAATACCCTACCCTCTTTGAAGCATGGGTATCAGTCATACCCGAAAATATGGCACATGAAGATCATGAGAAGGTTGCAAAATCATTAAAAGTGTGTGACTACCATTTTAAACCAGAACACAGGACACGAGGCCATGGCATTACTAAAACGGCTATACCCTGTCTGTATTTAGAAGGTAAAATGTGTATTGATTATTTGTTATGTCTTCCACAACTTTATTTATAATTAATAGGTATGCATAATAATTAATGACTACATGCACTTTCACCTTCAACCTAGGAAAACTGTGGGATAAAAAACCCAGGCCTATGCGTTAATCCAAGACATGGTCGACCTGTGTGCCAAATTTTATGGAAATCTTTTTGGCTGTCTAGGCATGATTGAGTAACACGCATCGAAACAATTTTAACTTTTCACTTGAAGTGTCAGCCAGACACTGGTGCCCTCTCACTTTTTGTATTGTAGAAAGTCCCTTGTCATTATAAATATATGCATATGCAGGGATACATTTTAAATGTAAAAACCTGCCCCTACTTACCTAACACTAAATTACGTTTCAGGAGTGCCAAAAGTAATAACCGATCTGGATACAGAACATAATTATTGCTTACCAAGGATGAAGCTAGCTGTTTCCTCAGCAAACGTTGAAATGGCTACACCATCACCATCTGGTGTTACACAGAATACCGGTAAATAATAATTGTCAGACATATTTATCATGTTTTCACGGCTAGCAGGGAGTGTGGTCAAAACAGTTTAACATCCCTACTTTATCTATATGACAGAAGATAGATACAAGGCCTTCCTTAATATGACTAAATATTATGATTGCCATTTAAACCATCCGCATATTAATTGGTTGTCTCCGTATCTTTATTTGCTTTGGTCCTGAGAAGAAACTTCTCTCTTTCCTATTTTTTGCTATACTAGCCCTGCTGAGATTGTATACTTATCCATTCCTTAGATTGGTTAACCTATCAAGCAACTTAGAATGCTGCTATGTTTGTAGAGGCAAAGGTCATTCAATTATTTTAAAATTCTATCAATGAATTATGGAATAACTCTAAAAACAACAATTATATATATACAACTTATAAGGGTCACAGGACTCACAGGGAGCCGCTGGATGCAGGTCGCTTCCAACCGGCCAACTTGGAAATCATTGGGGGAGGCCTATGTTCAGCAGTGGACATCTTATGGCTGATATGATGTTACAACAATTGTATACTATATTTGTTTTAAATATTTTAAAACTGGATAAAATTTTACCTACTTATTTATAATTATTTTTTTCTTTTTAGACACTGCCTGGGTGAGCCATGTGCATATGGAAACATCAGTAGCAGCTTGTATGCCTCATAGTGATACTGATAAAGAACCTTCTAAATTGTCATCATCATTATGCAAAGGTAAGTTAGTATTTTCTCTATGTAGATAAATGATTTATTGTTTATTGTACATTAAATAAATAAGTGGTAGCTCAACTGAACTTACTTAAGAATTTTTTCAAAGATTCTAAATAAAAGAAACATTCACATAAATGTGTGTGTGATGGACATCAGCACCACCTTTACATTTAATTTAAAACAAATAATCTGGCATTTTGATGACATATATTAATAATATTATAGTCTAGCCTTTGCTTGCAACTTCCAGATTACTGGGATAGTAAGTATCCTGTGTTAATCTAGGATGTCCAACTATTTGGGTTCAAAATTTCATCCAAATCCATTCAGCTGTTCCTGCGTGACTGAGTGAAAATTATAAAAAAAGCACAAACATCTTCAGAAACTCCCATTTTCTATTATAACAATTATTAATAGGGCAAATGTTTTTATTGAATCTTTTAATATAACAGTCGGTCTTAATTTTTCAGGAAAAAGAAATATTCCCCAAACTACTAGGACGGAACAGATCAAAGACTTCCAGAGGCAAATCACAAACCTGAAGAAAATGGTTACTCGGATGAAAAATAAAGAAGAGTCGTTCAAAACCCGACTGGCGAGGGCAGAAAGAATTGCACGATCGTCTGTCAAAGTTACAAGTAATATGTCCAAGGCGGCCAGAATTTTTACTGGTTTACAATGTAGGGAGTCAGGAAAAAGCTCACGAGGTCGAAGATTTACTGAGGAAGAAAAAGTACTTTCGCTTTCCTTACTGAAAAGGAGTCCGAAAAGTTATAGCCTTCTCAGCAAGTATTTTTGTTTGCCATCTAAGAAGACTCTGTTAAATGTTTTAAAAGCCGTAAAATTAGTACCCGGCATAAACAAAATAATTTTTGAAAAGTTAAAAGATACTGTTTCAAAAATGAATGCCGAAGATCGTGTATGTAGCCTGATTTTTGACGAAATGTCCATAACTCCACACGTCTATTATGACAAATCAAGGGACGAAATTATTGGTTTCGAGAATCTTGGCACTTACAAGTCCCATAAGTTTGCTGACCATGTCACGGTTTTTATGATAAAAGGTCTGAGGAAAAATTTTAAGCAGCCAGTTGCGTATTACTTTAGCCAAAATATGAAGTCTGTAGACTTGAAAAATATTCTGATAAATGTAATAAAAAATATTCAGTCCACTGGACTTCGGGTGTTAGTGACTGTCTGTGACCAAAGTGGTATAAATACTGCCACTATCAACAGCCTCATATTGGATGCTAAGCGACAGTATTTAAGAAAAGAGGAAAATTTTAAAAACAATATTTTCATTGTTGGTGCAATGGAAATAATACCCCTATATGATGTGCCACATCTCTTAAAGGGTTTGAGGAATAATTTATTAAATAAAGATTTAATATTTGTTGATCCAACTTCAAAAGAGAAGGTTACTGTAAAATGGGAATATTTTAACATGCTCTATGAGGCTGACATATGTTATGGTGAGCTCCGGTTGATGCACAAAATCACAGAGGAGCATGTACTGTCCGAAAAAATTAATAAAATGCGGGTCAAGCCAGCTGCACAACTATTTAGCCACAGCGTAGCTGTTGGCATAAAACACTTGTCTGTTAGGAATGAAGTTCCAAAAGAAATGGAAAAAATAATACCATTTATACAAATGATTGATAAATTATTTGATAGCCTAAATGGTAGCACTTTTCATATTAAAAATGGCAAAATTTATACAGGAGCTGTAAAGAAAAACTCACCACATCACAAACTGTGGGAGGATGCAAAAAGTTTTTTAAATTCTGTTCTCTATATAGATAGAATAAGCAAAATAGAAAAACGAGTTCCAACTATAAAAAATTGGATTAAAACCATAGAGGGATTCAAACTTTTATGGAAAACATTAAGTGAGAAATATTCCCAAGACTGTTTCCTCACTCGAAACTGCAACCAGGATCCTCTGGAAAATTTTTTTGGAAATGTCAGGAGTATGGGTGCACGCAATGTGTCGCCAAATTGTGTAGGGTTTGAGGGAGCATATAAAACATTGCTTCTAAACAATTTTAGTGTTCACCATTCACCTCGTGCAAATTGTGAAGAGGACATAAATTCTTGCCTACAGTCGCTGCATTTTTTTATAACTGAAAAAGAAAAAATCCAAGAAGAAACCAATAAATATGAAATTGTGCACATTGGTGAGCCACTTGAACTGTTAAGGATAGGTGACATGGAATCTCCTGGCATCTTCCAAAGAAATTATGTTTGTGGATGGGCCTTAACAAAGGTATTAAAAGCTGTAAAAGGGTGCACAAAATGTAAGCTTTCTCTTTGTGGCAGTAAAAACGAACAAGGAAACGATTTTATAAAATTAAAGGAGTATAATAATAACAAAACTTGGCTAGTATATCCATCCCAAAATTTGTCAATATCTTTTAGCCAAATCCAATCTGTGGTTTCCAATTTTTTAACACACGATGTACACCTTCCAGGTTTAAAAGAAAGAATTAATTCTCTTGTAGAAATAACAACTGACTTTTCATATCACAATTGTAATAAACATAGAGAAATTGTAATTAAAAACTTTACAGAAATCTCAGTAAATCTGTTAGTCTTTAGTTGGTGCAAAAGCATTAATAGAATTTTGTCAGGAAAATGCAACTACAATGGTGAAGACCAAATTAAATTAGCAGCCCTTTCATACTTCATCAAACATAAAACAAAACCAAAAAAGTAAATGGCATGGCATGGTCTTATTGTTGTTATTGATTTTGTATTTATATAACTGTAAATTATTTCTTATGTATCTAAATGAAGGCTAAATAAGTGATTAAAAAACTATGTTAAAATGATTTTGTTTTATTATTTTAATAATTTATAGGCGATCGTACACCAGCAGCCTGATTTGCATTTAATTGTGCTTGTTACTTATGTATTTATTTTCTTTGTTAAATGCAAATCTGACTGAGGCTGCGGTGTAAAGATCGCCTTAGTAAACTCCCTTTCAATTTTTAAATACCTACAAGTAGGTACCTGCCACGGCTTTGGCGGTTAGTTCTGATAAAGTTTCATAGACGGCAGCACTTCCTTCGTGGACGTTCTTTATGGTCGACTTGCCTCTCTATTCCTTTTTTAGTTACTATACTCTATGATTGTTAGTGCCACTGCCAAAGCAGAGATGGCAGGTTCATCAATATTATCATGGAATAGTTTATGAGTGTTAATGATTAGATTAAATCTTAGCAGATAGAGACTCCTGCGGCGACATATATAATACCAGCCAAACCCGATTACAGGACAAACGAGTTTTGCCTAGGCTAAACTGAAACTTGAGCTCGTTCTGACATCCTAGTCGAGGGAGACCTGGTCGACGGAGCCCCGCTTCGCGAGGCTCCTACTTCTGAATGATTTATAAAAAAATAACAACCCAATCTATCCGTGTCGGGGTGCCCCAAGTCGGTATAGTTCAGTCTAGGAAAAACTAGTTTGTCCTGAAATCGGGTTTGGCCGGTAACATATATATTACTTATAAATCACAGGACACTTGTACTATTGAGTTAACTGACGGTGTGCCGTGTGCGGCGTGCGGAAGCCTCACACCGTCAACTGTCAACCGTCACCGTCGTCGTGAGCTATCAATCAGCTTTGCCCAGCGGTTTTGGCATGAGACTATATAATAGGGAGTTACGCCTGTATGAAAAATGTGAATGAAACAATAACAATGCGATCATACGATGGTTTTAATTAGGGTAAATGTTCATATGCTGATAATTACAGTTTTTTCCTTAACACTGCTGTTGAGAACCCAAAATGACAGGTTTTCACTTACTTCACATGCAATTTTACCATGCTCTGTATCTTAGCAGGGAGGACATTGTCGCACACAGTATCGTCGCCTGCGTGATGATGCTCAGCGTTTCTTCACACAAAGCGGTAGCGTGCCAATATTTATCCCTGCTTATTTGGATCAGCATTATTTTATTGGATCAATACGTAGATGAGTATATATATCTAGGACAGCTAATAACCACACAAGATGCTATGCATAGATGTTTGCAATAAAGTTGTTAAAATAATTTGGTGGAACCGCCTGGATAAAAGGGCCGGTTTCGGTGTGGCCATCAATCAAAACGATTGACATAATTATGGGGTTTTTCGGACAGCAAGTTTCCTTTTTACGTGGCATCCCTGCACAGGTCACGAAACTCGGAGCTGAGTAAAAAACTAAATAATTTAATTCGTAAAAACTCATCACAGACCACTATGTGGTATAAATAATGGAAAAGAACCAGCGGATTGTTCATAATTAGTGACAAGAGTACATCAAATATCTACGCTGTAAGTATCTGAACAGATTCCAATAAAACACGTTGCATTTTCACAATGGTTTACTATGGATTTCAATCTTGCGTGATTCTCGTGTTTTTGTCAATCAGGGCTCAAATGTACGTTTAGTACGATGATTTACTTGAGAAATAAATAAAATGCTCAAACAATGAGGACATAACGTGGAGGCATGTTCATCGGTTTCGAAATTACATGTACGAGTGCTGATCCAAATAATAAAATAAGCCTTTATTGCTGTTTTACAATAACTAAATTCTGATTGGTTATTGATGATCAATTTTCAACCAACAGCTTATCCTTCGACAAAAGCCTCCTCCAAAGACTGTCTATCTCTGTCTCTTGCAATTCTGGGCCATTCTGGACCAGCGACTCTTTTGAGATCGTCTTCCCAGCGTTTCATTGGTCTACCGATTCTTCGGTCAATTTCTTTATGCATAGCATCCTGTGTGGTTATTAGCTGTCCTAGATATATATACTCATCTACGTATTGATTCAATAAAATAATGCTGATCCAAATAAGCAGGGATAAATATTGGCACGCTACCGCTTTGTGTGAAGAAACGCTGAGCATCATCACGCAGGCGACGATACTGTGTGCGACAATGTCCTCCCTGCTAAGATACAGAGTATGGTAAAATTGCATGTGAAGTAAGTGAAAACCTGTCATTTTGGGTTCTCAACAGCAGTGTTAAGGAGAAAACTGTAATTATTAGCATATGAACATTTACCCTAATTAAAACCATCGTATGATGGCATTGTTATTGTTTCATTCATATTTTTCATACAGGCGTAACTCCCTATTATATAGTCTCATGCCAAAACCGCTGGGCAAAGCTGATTGATAGCTCACGACGACGGTGACGGTTGACAGTTGACGGTGTGAGGCTTCCGCACGCCGCACACGGCACACCGTCAGTTAACTCAATAGTACAAGTGTCCTGTGATTTATAAGTAATATATATGTTACCGGCCAAACCCGATTTCAGGACAAACTAGTTTTTCCTAGACTGAACTATACCGACTTGGGGCACCCCGACACGGATAGATTGGGTTGTTATTTTTTTATAAATCATTCAGAAGTAGGAGCCTCGCGAAGCGGGGCTCCGTCGACCAGGTCTCCCTCGACTAGGATGCCAGAACGAGCTCATGTTTCAGTTTAGCCTAGGCAAAACTCGTTTGTCCTGTAATCGGGTTTGGCTGGTATTATATTATATATGTCCCCGTAAAATTGTCAAACACGTTATATTACAATATAACGTGTTTCTTTCTAGCGATATTGTACACTCTCGAAATATTGTAAACTGAACATACGGAAGTATCTCTGCCTCCATAATCGGGATTTGGGGCACCCCCTCGTTAGGTTAGTTAGGTTCTTTTAAACCCTGCACTCGGAAATAGGGGCCCCGCGAAGCGGGGCTCCGTCGACTATGCTTTTTAGGGGAATATAAAGTGTTTTAAGGTTAGGTTATATTAATCGGTATTTCTCAGGAATGGTGCAGTCACGTCAGTAATATGTATACACCGAGATTACAATATAACGTGTTTGACAATTTTACGGTGACATATATTTCACTTTTATCAGTCCCACGTGTAATAAACGTGACTTCTATTTATCAAGGCCGTCCTTAATTAAAGCTTTCCTGATAAACTTGATACTTATATAAAAAAAAGATAATTGTCTGGTATCTGTCTGTTCAAATGAAAGTCGAGGACTAAATATTTAGTATTCTTTTATTTTCAACTGTACAAAACACTTACTAGCTAGATTCTTTTTTTATTAATTAAAATTATTATCACAACAATGCATTTTATTCAATTTTGCCTATAACCGTGTATTAACCAAAGCCATCGCACAATCGTCGTGTTCACTGACTAACACGCGACTGATCGCTTTGATTAGGACGCATGTTTCGACGCGGCTTATAATATTACTATACAATAATTACTCCTACATTTTATGTGTACTTACAAGTGCTAACTGACATCTGCGAACACTCAAAGATTTTTAAACGTAAGTTAGTCGCGTTATTTCTATCTTTGTCACACGATTGTCTTATTACAAATGCAGGAAAAAGACATTAACATCTATACGTAAAATCATATATTAAGTGACGTTTAAGATCATGGCCTCAAATACGAAGACACATATATTAAATCATAAAATACCAGTATAACCTGGCCTCACTGTCGGCGCCTCACATATGCGTGGACGACCGCGGGGAGGGCGCGGGGCTCGGGGTACTGAACCCGGCTACGCGAGCGCGCTGCGCGCCCTACCACTCACGGAGCTCACAGACGCCGGCCACTCCGGGCATTTCTTTGTACGGTCTTCATATATAACTTGTTGTACATGTTAATTGTGGTATTACACCTATTTAAATACAGTCCACTACTTTTATTACAAAGTCCCACCGAGTCTATTCATTGATCCGGCTCGAAGGACCAATGAATAGACTCGGTGGGACTTTGTAAAACATGTTCCAAGACATGTTCAAATTTCCACTACAATGAGAGATAAACTATATTTTGGAGCTTGATTGGTTGTCATGCGTAAATTATTTAACCTTTGACAGCAGTAATCCAAAAGTAACCTTATCTTATCGGGAATAAAGAACACTGCCATTTTGACATACTAGTCATAAGCAGTAACCCGATAGCCAGGGACTTAAAAACACCGTAAAAAGGTTCACAAGGTTCCGTTTATACCTTCGTAAAGGTCAGAATTATAAGTGTTACATGTTGAATTGGTAACAGAATCAAATATGTAACACTTATAAATGTGTTTTCAATGTGTTAACCCAAAACACTTACAAAAGTGTAACCGCAACATACTCGTATCTGTATATCTTATTCCGCTTTGTTTGTTATGTCTTATTTCGATTTGTTAGCAAAATGGCATTGTTCTCATTGATTTTGTACTCTACCACAATGCTGTCATATTTGACCCAATGGTTGACTGGTAGAAACTGCCTTGTGGCATTAGGTCCGCCTATGTTCTCTTGTACATGAAGTTTAAATAAATAAATAAATAAATCTGTAACAGATATAAAAGGTTTAACAGTGTAAATAAGTGTTTAACAGGTAAACTCAGCGTTTCCAAATTTACACTGTACTTATTTATGGTTAATAAGCATTAGATAGCCAAAATCTAGTCGCAGTCGGTTGTAAAACTGATTATTTCAGTTACAAATATTAACACATATTTTATAAGGTTACAGTTTGATTCGGTAACATTATTGTATCTGTTACATCTATAAGTGTTTTTCTGTTGAAACTGTTTTAAAAACAGTGTTAAAAACACATTATTACGGTTACAGTTTGAGTCCCTGCCGATAGCAACCTTAATGGAACGAAAGATAGAATGACTGCGAAAGGCCTACATCAACAAAATTTTAAACTAAACTAAGTACTCTTAACTTTAGCATTAATAATATAGTTATTAGTAACAAACTTATACAAACTATAAGCAATACCGGCTAGAACTAATAATGCAGAGAGTAAAGCTCCTAAAACAATGGCAATGAGTTCAAATTCGAGGTACTCTGCCCACGACATGTTGGCGGCGGGCGCGCGTAGATGTTTCGCACCACCATGACGTATCACGTGCTCGATCCACCAGATTGCTTTGTCTAAAGGCTTCATTGGCTGGTCCAGCATCAGAGTCCTTAAGTGAGCAATGTTCTTGCGGTAGCTGAAAGAAAATTAAGAATTGTCATGCATTTGCTGTACTTAAAGTTCTAGTTGTTTCCAACTGGTTGTTATTGCCTCATAAACATTCAATCTGTGGTTCCCGAAGTATAGACTGGTAAACTAAGTTCTAGTTCAATGTAATTATGGGCAAGGCTATTGACATCAGTCTAGACTCCTAGGCTTCTGAAAGTGGAAAAAAACCTTATGATACTGTGCCAGGCTCGAGAATCAAACCCAAGACCTGTTCAGCAGAAGCGTTTGCGAACACTGGACCAAAGCCTTGACCATATACGAAGTAGATAAATAACTAATTATATTTTACCTGTCATCTCCAATAACTGTTTGAACAGCATTCGTAAAAGATTCTTCACTCAGCGATTCCAATTCAAGTTTCTTTCCAATTCTGTGATGTTCATATTTTTCAACATTGTACCACTGGTCTCCCAACATTGGTACACCAACCAGTGGTACTCCTGCTGTGATAGCCTCGTCAGTCGATTGTAGACCTCCCTGAGTTACAAATAGTTTGATCTTGGGGTGTTCTGCAAGGGAAGATGGAATAAATAAATAAATTTTGCCATTGAAGGTCATTTGATTTTTGATGTGCTTTCTTTCTTTAATCTGATAATTTTTTAAAAAGGTTTCGAATTTGAGTTCCTACATGAGTCCACTTCCTAATGAAAGCGATCGGTCACGCGAATATACGATTGGTGATTCATGTTACACAAGTATCTTTATGAAAGTAGAAAGTGTGTTACTTAGTTTGATGTACAGAATGCTTGGTTGACAGCTTTTAGAAGAGTCTGTTTACACCCTGTTTAATAATTATTTACATAAGTATTGTGCCGTATCGTCTATAGCACGGTCAAGGTTAAAACGAGTTCCAAGCATAAGCGTGCATTTATATCAGTGGAACAGGTTATTTTGCCAAATAACTCTTGGTTGTCACTATTATTTTTGCTAATTTTTAATTAATTTCTGTTCTTAGTTATTTTAGCAGCAACAGAAATATTCAAGTGCTGTTATAGTTTCGACACTCAACCTTTTACTGATCATGAGATGCAACCCATTGACAGACAGACAGACGAACGGACGGACATCGGAGGCTTAGTAATAGGGTTCCGTTGATTACCCTTCGGGTACGGAATTCTTACAAAAATAAATAAGGAATCAGTTTTACTTACTCAGCAGATCTGACTGAGGCAGCCACTTGGATATCCTGATGTTAGCTGACTTCCCAGGCAGTACATCTTTGTCCCACTTCCAGAGGACATCATAAGGCATCTTGGAAAAGGCTTTGATGAGTGTCTGTATCTTCTCTGCTGGTAGAAGACTTGGTTTCACATTTGTTCCAAAACTGATGTATATGACGCCATTCTTGGATGAATCTAAATATGATTTTAGGTCCTGGAAACGGGAATAAATTAAAAATTTGTGATGATATCAGGAAAAGTGGCTCATGGCTAACTTATGTTAGCTGTAAGGTTCGATAAAGGTTATGCCAAGTATGCTGGGGTCAGTCGTAGATGGGTTGGAACCATAAGATACTAAATTCCTTCTGTCCTTAACACCCTTAAGTCTTCTATCGCAACTGTCACTCGTAGATCTTAGGTAGTCTTCACAGGATAACAAAAGCCCAAAAATATGACAACACGTTTTGCTAGATCTTTTTTTAAACTTTGCCTCACTCTAGGATTTTTCTTGTATCGTGGGTGCGTTTACAAGCATTTAGACTCACATACACAAACGCCTGGACCCAGAACAACTACCTGTAGGTCCTAAAAATGTTTGTTACGTAGGGGAATTGAACCCAAAACACGCTGCAGCCAATCTTTGCCGTAAAAATTGCGTTACCCAGTTAATTGGTTGTAGATGTCTTATGCAATCAATCTGTGTTATTATTGGTATTCAATCAAAAATTATTGATTTATTATAAATAACTCAATGAATGGCAAATAATACTTTAAATAGGAATTTATACTTGTGAATAACTTGTATAAAGATCTTTGTTGTTTTATTTTATTTTGACATATTCAAATATTCATTATCTTCACCATTGCATTCCACGAATAGTGGTACCGGTCTTTTCTAAACTTGGTCTTATAAACTGAGTGAAACATAACATCTCGCCAGGGGCCTAATTCTGCTATTTTAAAAATTTCGTCACTCCAACATTCTCATCCCATTGTCATTTTGCTTAAAGTTCGTAATCTGCTAAATTCACAATGGTCGGTCAATGGTCTCATAATAAAATTGTGTTTTAATGGCATTGTCGTATTGTCATTATTATAAAACCCTTAGTACAAATGGTTTTCGAAATCTACTACTAAATGCGAACATTTATTCATGCGAGATTTCATGTACGAGATTAATATTCTATGACATTTCTTTCAATGGAGTGTCAATGGTTGTTCATTGAGAAGTCATAATGGCGCCATTATGATAGTAGAATTCACAAAACTTGTCAAAATTTGACACAACTTGATCATTATGAAATCAATGATCGAATACTCTGACACTATTGTAATAGCAGAATCGAGGCCCAGTAATCCGCGAAGGAATAAGCACTTAGAGATAGAATGAAAATAATGCACTTAACAAATAGATCTAACTGATTTTAATGGTCGTGTGAATCAGCCACTACTTTTGTGGCTCTTCACCGCTATCTATTTGTCAATTGTCACGATGACTCGGTAAGTTGAAACGAGATAAAAGTCTCCGTAATTAGTCAAGTGATAAGATAGTAGAACGTTCCTAACGCCCCCGAAGGATGAGACTGAATTGTTCAGTGAGTACACTCACTTTTCGACAGTAATGTTAAGGTACCACGTAATAGAGGGTCACTCTATTGCCAGCAACTAGGTAAAAATCCCAACACTGAGAAATTCCCAATAGAAAAACCAAAAACACTTTGTCCAACCCAGGTATCGAACCCAGGACCTCACGCTACCTCTATAATGTTTGCAAGTTATATTAATCATACAAATTAAAGTTACCTGAGGCAATTCTTGATGCGGTTTCTGAGGCAGTCCTCCTAGATGGATGACACTTGGAGGCACTGGCCGAATTCCTTCCCAAATCGGGTTGATATTCAAAAACAGCATTTCAACATTATTTTGTAGCTCAATTACATCAGGAACATCTGCTCCAAAATGTTTCCTGTTCAGTTTATTCTCGTCTTCTGCCATGCTTGCGGATAAACCGTCTACCATGTAGTTGTTGTATAATTCGTACAACTTTTCGTACGTTGTCAGATTGTAAAGCTTCTGGCTTACGCTGCCCGGGTACAAAAATGGATGTGAAGGTGCTCCAATTACTTTGTAGTTCTCCCAAAAAGCTCCAAATGAAGAAACTTGAATCAAAGGTGCTTTGAATACGTGTGAAAAAGCTAGCACTGGTCGAATACATGCTTCTGTCATCAGAAGATCGAACTTCCCTTTTCCTTTGATCAAATCTTTCACTTCTTTTGTTTGCAGCTGTGCGTCCACTGTATTAATAACAACTTCCACTGCAACCCTCATTTGTGATATAAGATCTTCTTTGTTCCCTTTGGCTGTAGCCATGAATGCTTCCCAAACATTGTAAGAGATGTCGTGGACGTCGATTTCCGTGAGATTCTTCGGTGCTTCACCTTTCTTGAACATTGGGTCTGCTGTTATTACCACTACTTCGTGTCCGCGTTTTATCAGCTCCATGGTTATTGGTCTGAAGGTGACCTGGTGACTGATGGACGGGACTGGGTATACCGAGAGGATCCTCGCCGCATCTGCGACGAAAATCGTCAAAAGAAGGCACAATGCTACACGTCCTAACATCGCTATTGTAAAGTCAGCGTACAACTAAGTCAGACAAGTGGATTTTGGGTGTTTTATACGGAAATCAGTCGAGATAAGTATAATCAGTATTATTAAGATTGACTCGTTTGGTTTTTTTTAATTCGTCCGTTCTGGAAGTCAGTCGTTAGACTGAAGCGTGATAGAAATATTAGTGTTTCTAGTTTTGGGTTAATGTACGGCCAATTATGTTATGAAGGAATCGTCAGGAATACTCCTGTGCCTAATTGTTGGTTAATAAAATTGGTTCCGCATCTACCGACGCATGGACCGATTAAGTTGAAATTTAGTACAAACAAGATTTTTTTTGTATCCCTAACACGGACGCGTGACGTAAATATTATAAAAAAGCTATTTAACTTTAAAATCTTTATTTATCTTTAGGGGTCAAAAACAGAATGGTCTCCGAACTGAAATAAAAGATTATAGTCATCCCAATTAAAGACCCCTCGGTTTGCCCGTTCCAACTCGCACTTGGGCGTTATCTTTTAATTATATAATAATTTTATTGTAATAAGATATTATTGAATGTGTCGAGTCACTGCGAGTCGACACTTTTGTTATTACGCTTTGCCTTGTGCGGTATCGGTATTCGAGTGACGTTTTCGACGACGCGGTGTGCTCGCACTCACTTTCACTCATTTTATTAGTGTTTATCTTGGGTTCACCAGTATAGAGGTGTTGTCGAGTTTGTTGGGTAGGCTGGAGCATCCATGAAAGTCACTACCCAGTAGTGCTCACTGTACATTCTATTTGGAGTAAGGTCATCAAAACAGAAGAAGCGTGTGACGATGTAGACGGCAAGCAGTTACAAGAGGTACGCAACAGTTTGCTGCACTGTGTCATCACTGAGTGGATTGCGTACGATCTTGCGTTTCTGAATGAAGTAGTGATTGCAGTGAAAGCGCTACTAATATTAAAATTTAATTGAGAATAAAAATGATGAATTTCTTACTTCTTGACTGGAGTTACTGTGTTTCAGTTCCAAAACGAAGTAAAATATTAACAGTTTGATGGTGATTAATGTGTAATAAGTGATTATTGTAAACACATAAATAAATCTGTTTGTATGTAAATGTGTTGTGTGATATACAATAGAACTAATATATGTTAACTAAATATAAGAACCCAAAGCCCCGAAGAATTGCCAAACTTAAGTGGCAATGGGCAGTACATATTGCTCGCAGAACGGATAGCCGATGGGGCCGAAAAGTTCTGGAGTGGCGACCGCGAACCGGAAAACGATGCGTTGGAAGACCTCCCACTAGGTGGACCGATGACCTGGTGAAGGTTGCGGGAATCCGTTGGATGCGAGTCGCAAGGGACCGGTCAATGTGGCGACACTTGGGGGAGGCCTATGTCCAACAGTGGACGTCTTTCGGCTGAAATGATGATGATGAAACTAAACATAAGGTGTATTATACCCTACACGCTCAGTGACTGTAGATTAGATTTCAGGTTGTAAAGTGGTCGATCTTCAGAGAACTCAGTAGTACATGTGTCCTGTGTTTTATAAGTATATCACTTTATCAGTCCCACGTGTAATAAACTGGACTTCTATTAATTTATCAGCAATGACGTCGCCTTTCTTTGCCAAGACCAGTCTTATTATTAATTAAACACTTCATCATAAACTTTATTGCCTAATTTATAACATAGATTATTGTCTGGTATCTGTCTGGTCAAATAAAAATAGGGGAATAAATATTTAGTATTTTTTTTTATTTTCATTTGTACAAAACACTTATTACCTATTTTTACTATAATTATTATCACAACAATGCATTTTATTCAATTTTGTCTCAGACCATGTACTAACCAAAGCTATCATCGTACAATTGTCGCGTATAGTATGGTCGGCGCACAAGCTTTTCGAAAAAATCCAATCACGTATTCGCGCAACTGGTCGCTTTGGTTAGGACGCACGGTTCGACGCGGCTTATAATATTATTATACAATAATGACTTCTACATCTTATGTGTATTTAAAAGTGTCTAAGTGTCAAAGCAACTGACTTACGCGAACCCTCAAAGATTTATAAACGTTAATTACCCGCGTTATTCCTATCTCTGTATTACAACTATCTTAGTACAAGAGCAAAACAGAGACAATAACATCTCTAAGTCAAATCAAGCACTAAGTGACGTTTAAGATGTCGGCCCCAAATACGAAGACTGTACAGTGCAGTCACGGCGACACATCAAACCTTACTTTTCCAAGTATAATATGGCCGCGCCATGTATAGAATATATCCCATACAATAAGAGATCCGCATAAACTGGTTTTGCAGATATAGCTTGAATGGTCACAGTGTGTACAAAAGAGGACTGTCCTCACTTATACGTTTATTATATCTCTGATAGCAGCAAACCAAAAGAAACCTAATCCCACAGAGAATAAAGATCACTATCATTTTGACTTGTCAGCGGCAATAACCCGATAGCAACCTAGGCTTGTGTCATAAAAAAACTAATTAGTCCGTCAGTAAGATTATAAAAAAATAATTGACACGTATTTTCTCTTTTGTTACGTAAACCAAAATTGACGAAGATACGACGCTTTTAAAATTCGCAATAAGTCACGCCGTGCTTTAGTTTTTAGTGCGTTGTGACGTCATGAGCCCGCACTCCTGAGTTTTGATACGTTTTATCTTTGTCAGTATTCAAATACGTGTCCATTACTTTCCAATACTCTAACTGACGGACTAATTAGATTGGTAATTTATCGATGGTGGAAACTAGCCAATTATAGAACAGTTTGCAAAAGGCCTAATATCAACAACATTTTACACTTAATTAAGTACTTTTAACTTTAGCCTTAATAATATAGTTATTAGTAACAAACTTGTACAAACTATAAGCAATACCGGCAACAACTAATAATGCAGAGAGTAAAGCTGTTAATACGATAGCAACGAGTTCAAATTCGAGGTACTCTGCCCACGACATGTTGGCAGCGGGCGCGCGCAGATGTTTCGCACCACCGTGACGTATCACGTGCTCGATCCACCAGATTGCTTTGTCTAAAGGCTTCATTGGCTGATCCAGCATTAGAGTCCTTAGGTGGGCGATGTTCTTGCGGTAGCTGAAAATTAAAAAAGAATTATTGAGCATTTGCTGTACCAAAGTCCTAGTTATCGTATTGAGTAAAAAAACCTTTGGTATATTTTACCTGTCATCTCCAATAACTGTTTGAACAGCATTCGTAAATGATTCTTCACTCAGTGATTCCAATTCTATTTTCTTTCCAATCCTGTGATGTTCATATTTTTCAACATTGTACCACTGGTCTCCCAACATTGGTACACCGACCAGAGGTACTCCTGCTGTGATAGCCTCGTCTGTTGATTGTAGACCTCCTTGTGTTACGAACAGTTTGATCTTGGGGTGTTCTGCAAGGAAAGAAGGGATAATTTAAAGAATTTTACCGTTTATTCTTCGATATGTTTACTATGTCAAAATCTGTATCTGATTTAATCATCATCAATCATCGCTTCTGTGTTCCAGCATGTATCCGCATCCTAACCAAAGCGATCGGTTAGCGTCAGTTTGCATCACGGGACACGACGCTGCGCGCCGATACTGGAAGAAACCAGTAAATTCTCGCTGCGCAGCGAGACGCCCCGTGGCACAGCGAGGCATCACGAGGCGCAGCGCTGCATGGTGCAACATATTCTTAATTGAGTCGCACTATTAAAATATGGGCGCGGTCTGAGGTTCAAAGTTAACTAGGAAACACAAAGTAAACATCAGATAATCGACTTGTTTCTAGGTACTTATTCCACTAATATAATTACTATAATTTTGTACGTCAGTATTAATGGAACCGGCTATACTCGTTGGTACGGCCAAGGTTACATAGGTGCGATATTTTTGCTAAAGAAACGAGTTCCATCAACTTTTTCTTTACATTGGACCTAAACGTACGGTAACAGAGATTCACATGTTCAGACCGGTTCCACTGTCATTAGCGTACAACGGTGACTTTGCGACTTCTATAATTATATCGTCTCACTCATAATGTTCTGTTCATCATGAGTCGGCGATATTTAGATGAGCAACAATACTTAAGTACCTATTATGCTTGACAAAACAGGTTGATTTAAACAAAAAAACTTGTAGTCGTAACTCTTAAGTAATACAGATTAAAACATTATGTAATACGAACTGAGATCAAGGTCATGTATAAACATGTACGAGTATCTTATGGAACCATTTAGTACGTGCCTAAAATAATTTTGCTTAGTTTTTGATATGAATCTAGCTATTTATTTTAGCCAGTGAACAAAATAGAAATAAGAATCAGTTTAACTTACTCAGCAGATCTGACTGTGGTAGCCACTTGGATATCCTGATGTTAGCTGACTTCCCAGGCAGTACATCTTTGTCCCACTTCCAGAGCACATCATAAGGCATCTTAGAGAAGGCTTTGATGAGTGTCTGTATCTTCTCTGCTGGTAGAAGACTTGGTTTCACATTTGTACCAAAACTGATGTATATTATGCCATTTCTGGATGAATCCAAGTATGATTTTAGGTCCTGGAAACGATAATAAATTAAATATTTGTGATGATATCGGGATAAGTGGCTCGGGGCTAACTTATGTTAGCTGTAAGGTTCGTTAGAGACTATGCTTAGGCTGTTGGGGTCGATCGTGGATAGGTTGGAACCATAAGACACTGAGTTCCTTCTATACTTTAGAAAACACGTAAAGCCTTGGTCTCAACTGGCATTCGTATTTCTTAGGTAGTCTTTACAGGTTATCAGAAGCCTGAAAGACTGAAAGAAGACTGGTATTCGATCACGATATGAAAACAATAAAAATAAGTCTAAAGCATGCAAATCATACACTTGATATAACTTAAGTATTGTCTCTTGTTCAATAACTCTATCAGCTAAATGAACTCAACCGATTTCAATAGTCGTGTAACTTTAGTGACTCTTAACCGCAATCTATTCATCAATTTTATTGTCATGATGACTTGACATGAATAGAAACGAAGTAAAATCACAGCAAAACTCTTCGCGATTAGTTTAATGATAAGAACAAAAAAATATTACACGACTTTTGATACTTGTTTTATAGGCTGTAAAAAACGTCTCAAGGACGCAGAGAAACATTTTTCTCCCCATTATTGCGTTCATTTTCTTGTTCTTTAACATACCTGGAAACCTTGTAGTTACGGAGATCAAAATTTCAACTTTTTCACAAGTTTGTTTTTTAAATACATGTTGTTAATGTAAGATTTTTACTTTAAACATCTCCACAACCCCCGTACTATTCAATCCATCCGTCAGCACAACGTTTTGAGTGCGTTAAATTGAGTTCTACCAGAAAACATGATTTTTCAACCCAAAAATAAAAGTTGTTTCCCAGGAATAAAATTTGCGTAAAGTTACTTATTATGATGTACAGAATACTTGGTTGGCTTCTTTGTGATGAGTCTGTTTACACCATGTATTATGTATCGTTGAGTAGGTACTTGAGGACCTCTACAGTACTAAGACATAGTACTGTGGAGGTTGAATTTGATTTAGATTTTGGTTTTGATTTTCAATTTAGATTTATTTTTGAATTTAACTTAGATTTTTATTTTAATCGATTTTAATTTTAATTTAGATTTGTTTGTAATTTGCATTGTGAAAATTAATTGAATTTGGATTTAATAATGTATTTAAAAACCATAGCTGAGTACGTATACTTAGGTACTCATATGATTTTCAGTCGACACTCAACGACAAATAAGTAGTGCATTATGTGCTTACCTGTAAGAGGTATGATTCTTTTGAATGTATTTTATATATGTGAAGCAGTGTATTCAATTGTTGGTGAGCCAAATAAATAAATACTGTAGATTTCCTCAAGTACTTACGTAAAATAATGAACTTACCTTTCTACGTAAAATAATGTACTTACTCTAAACGACACAGTCTGTTTTTATTAATTGAAGGCATAATAGGCTTGTTAACTGAAAAAATCTAATTAGTCCGTCACTTAGAATAACAAAAAATATTTGACCCGTATTTTTTCTTTTGTCACATAAACCAAAATTGACGAAGATACGACGCTTTTAAAATTCCCAATACGTCACTGTTCGGTATCATTCTTAGTGAGTTGATACCGAACAGTGACGTCACGAGCCCCCACTCCCGAGTTTTGATGCGTTTTATCTTTGTCAATATTCGTTGATTTACAAAAACAAAAAATACGTGTCCATTATTTTCCAATACTCTAATTGACGGACTAAATAGATTTGCAATTTCTTGATGGTGGAAACAAGCCTATTGTATGCTATGGTATGGAAATCGTTGCAGCCATAAAGCATTCAATTTGCCTGCTTTATTACATGACTGTGTCTTAGAAAGAAAGTATGAAAATCTTTAAACTGTTAAAAAAACCCTTTCTACCGTAACTAACCTAGAGTCTTAGCAGTGATACCAGTCGAAATTATCTTTATAAATGAACAGGAATCATTTCGATTTTCATCATTTTGATAATCAAAAGGTCCTTTTAATACTGTAAAGAGGACTGTGAGAAATGTGTGTGTTTTAAATTTTGTAAGTGTACAATAATAATGGAGAGATACGTTACGGTTTTATCCAATACTGTTAAATAAGGATATTTGCACATTTTCTTATATTATTTAAAATCATGTTCTCGAAAATGGCTGTTACGATTTTGATGAAAGTTGCAATAGAACGGGTTTACGGGGGCGAAAACTGCTGTCATTTGTCGATTGTTGGTTTTGGTCTCGACAAAGGCCTCTTATTAACCCAAACCTATGTTTGCTAAGAAATAAACGATTTGATTTGGGTTGATTTGATTAAAATTGTCTCAGGAACTATCTTTGCACTACTAGAGAATACTTCAACTGACATAACATCATAATATCACGCTTCTTTCCTCGAAGGATAAGCCATCATTTATCATTTATCACTGAGGAATTCCAAATGCAGAAATCCAGAAACCCTTTTTTCAACCTAGGTATTTAGAATAGATCCCTGGACATCACGCTCATTGAAAAGTGTATGCAAGTACTTAACTAGACTAGACGCAACTAACCGAGCATACTTTGAATAAAACATCTTACGTAATAGGTTTGCGAGTATGGATGGATGTTAATTACTCTTTCACGCAAAAACTATTCACGGGAGCTTTACTAGAAAATCAAGTTAATGATACAAGAAAGTAGGCTCACCTGAGGTAACTCCTTATGCGGTTTCTGGGGCAGTCCTCCTAGATGGATGACACTCGGAGGCACTGGCCGAATTCCTTCCCAAATCGGGTTGACATTCAAAAACAACATTTCTACATTATTTTGAAGCTCTTTTACATCAGGAGCATCTGCTCCAAAATGTTTCCTGATCATTTTATTCTCGTCTTCTTCCATGCTTGAGAATAGACCTTCTAACATGTAGTTGTTGTATAATTCGTACAATTTTTCGTACATTGTCAAATTGTAAAGTTTCTGGTTCATGCTGCCCGGGTACAAGAATGGATGTGAAGGTGCTCCAATCACTTTGTAGTTCTCCCAAACAGCTCCAAATGAAGAAACTTGAATCAAAGGTGCTTTGAACACATGTGAAAAAGCTAGCACTGTTCGAACACATGCTTCTGTCATCAGAAGATCAAACTTCCCCTTTCCTTTGATCAAATCTTTCACTTCTTTTGTTTGCAACTGTGCCTCCACAGTCTTAATAAACACTTCTACTCCAACTCTCATTTGTGAAATAAGATCTTCTTTATTTCCTCTTGCTGAATCCATGAATGCCTTCCAAACATTGTAAGAGATGTCGTGGACATCGATTTCCGTAAGATTCTTTGGTGCTTCACCTTTCTTGAACATTGGATCTGCTGTTATCACCACCACTTCATGTCCGCGTTTTATCAGCTCCATGGTAATTGGTCTGAAGGCGACCTGGTGACTGATGGACGGTACTGGGTATACCGAGAGGATCCTCGCCGCATCTGCGACGAAAATCGTCAAGAGAAGGAACAATGCTAAACGTCCTAACATCACCATTGTAAAGCCGTCGTACAACTAATTTAGATGAGTTGATGTTCGGGTATTATATACGGAAATCAGTTGAGATAAGTATAGTCAATATAATTGTGAATGACTCGTGTGTTTTTTTTTTAATTCGTCTGTTCATTATGTCAGTCTTTAGAAGCGTGATAGAAATATTATTATTTCGAGTTTATATGGTTTGGTATGGCCAATAAATAATAAAGGATCAGATTCGTGTGTTTGTTTGTTTGACTGTCCGTCGCGTCGGTCAGAGACAATTACAATTTAATCTACTGGACCGATTAAGCTGAAATTAGCAACTAATTTTAATAAAACAATAACTGGGATACGGACGTGTAACGTTTATTGAAAAATTTTGACAGGATCACTTTATGGCCAAATCAGAAAATTAAAAAAAATCTCCAAACTAAAGCTGGTATTTAATTATATATTTCCCAGTTACGGATCTTCAGTCTGTTTGAACACGTCTTTGGCTGTTTTTTTATGACTTCGTTTTAGTTACATATTAATGAATGTGTCGAGTCACTGTGAGTAGTCACTTTTGCCCACCCGATACCTATTTTATACAAATGGCCGTGATGTAATTTAAGATAATCATTCCTCAGAGCGCACCTATTTCTAAGCGCAACCAACTAAGCGCAACTAAATCATTCCTCAAAGCGCAACCATAATAGAACTGTTATTTTAGACAATTTGTCAGCGACGCGCGAAGTAGCCCGTTGGTGTCAGCAACCAGCCTGTGAACAGTGGCTTACAAGTTCGAGCCTCTCCTAGGATATTCTCTTTTGTATTTATTTACAATTTTTGAACGTTAACAAATATTAGCCAAGGGTTGTAAGTTCGGGGCTGCGGGACTGTTCGAAAGAGATACCGCAGCCCCGGAACGTAAAGGGCGAGGAAGGAACATGGATTGGTTTTAGTCAGTAAAAGTCCGACACTCCCTCCCGCTCCGCCCAGAGTGGGAGAAGTTGTTTGATGATTTCCCATCCGGAAAAAAAAAGGGTTGTAAGTTCGATCCCCAGCTGGTTTTCACCTTTTTAAGTAGGTATTTTGTTTTTTACAAAAGCTTCAAAATTTTAAAATCATTACAAAATAGTTTTCTACTTACAGACTTTTAGATTTTTGTAACCATCCAAACGTTCAAACTCAAACGATGTAATCAGTACTATCTATCAAAAGACAATCTCCGGTTGTTGAAGTGAAGACTTCTTTAGGTACGTTGAGTACTTTTGAGTGAAATCATGTGACTCGCGTGATCGTCACTTAACGCTTCGAAGCACTCGTAGCAGAAGAATTAGAAGAGTTTTCACTTCAATCGGTGTTTCCTAAAGGCTGCACAAAATGTTTTGTTCGGTAAAACACAAACACACATACAAACACAAACATACACATACCTACACACGCATACACACATACCCACGCACACACTCACTCACACACTCACTCACACACAAACTATAGTTATGTTGTTTTATTATGATTTTTTTTGTCTACTTTACCTATGATATGTTTTAAATAATTTTCTTTCTTTTGTTATGGAAGAGCGGAGTCTTCTAATACAGGCATTGTTTGCTTAAAAGAAGGCTCCAATCACAAACTAATTGTTGTCATTTGGTTGAAGAAATAAACAATTTTGAATTGTTTTTTTTTTAACTGAAAACATCACGTCTAGTTTTTTTTTGTTTTTTTTTTTTTTGTGTCTTGGTGGCTTACAGCTAACAAAAGCATACATAGTAAGGTAATTAACGAAAAGCCATTTACAAGCCTCCACAGTTAGCACTAAACTATTGTTGCACAAACTTATATCTCAGCATAATCTATACATATAATAAAAGAGTAAAAAAGCTGTGTCTGTACATTGAATATATTTAAAAAATAATAATTGAAGGGGGTTTAGAAACAGTAATAGAGCACGAATCCAAAAAAAAAGTCTGTCTGTTTGTCTGTTTATCTGTTTGTCTGTTTGTTTGTACACGCTAATCTTCGGAAGTACTGGACGGATTTGAATGATTTTTTTTTGTTGTATAGGTATTATGTCTGGGCAACATATAGGCTATAATTTATCTTGGAAACCTGAACACCTGATGTAGAACCGCAATAGACCAGCTAAACTATAAGAGATACAAATATGACACCATAGCAAAAATTGTTTTACGTGATGAGCATTTTCTGCTGAGATAATAAATTTGAAGATCTGGAATACGTGATGTGGAACTCCAAGAGCCCAGCTACACCATAACACATATAGGAATGACGTCTTAGCAAAAGTTGTTCAATCTGATGAGCGCTCTCTATTGACTTATAAAAATCGAAGATTTGGGACACCTGTCGTGGAACTCCAATAGCCCAGCTACACCATAACACATATAGGAATGACGTCTTAGCAAAAGTTGTTCAATTTGATGAGCACTCTCTGTTAATTTATAAAAATCGAAGATCTGGAACACCTGTTGTGCAGCCCAGCTACACCATAACACATAGGAATGATGACGTCTTAGCAAAAGTTGTTCGGTCTGATGGGCATTTCCTGTTGACTTATAAAAAATCGAAGATCAGAAACATCCGATGTGAAAATTATTGCAAAGCTATCACTAATTTCACTGTATAATTATAAAATAACAAAAACTGGGAGTACCTCCACGCGGTTAAGGAGGTAACAGTTTAGGACTGATTTTCGATTTTCGATGACGATGGTATATCATTGAAAATTTGACTCTACTGGCCAAAACTCCCATTTATTATTTTATTTTATCGAATAAATATGTCTTCGAGCTTATGTTATTTGAGTGTTTTTGGCATGAAGAGACAGAAGAAGAGTGCCGAACACGCGCACAACAAAATATTCATAATCTGTTAGAAAGTGAGAGAGAAAGAATTGCTGGAGTACCGGCATGAAGAGACAGAAGAAGAGCGCGAAGACTTCGACATTCTCTGAACAGAATGTCGATAACATCTGAAGAATCGGGTGTCTCAAGATATAGCCGTAGGGCATGATGACCTTCCTTGGGTTGATAAGAAACGGAGTTCATTTACGTATACTCCTATGATTGAATACGCCACATATTCCGCCATCGGAGGTATGGTTCACAATTTAACTTTTTGTGAAGCTGTTAAATGGCAAAAAGAAACAAATGGTATGTGTTGCTCAGGTGGGAAAGATCCATTATTTTCCCGTCCCCGGGCTCTTAGAATTAGACGATTCAGATCTTCGATTTTGACGAACCCGGTGTCGCTGGCAAAAGCAATAGGATCCGCGTACGAAGTCGCGGGCAGAAGCTAGTTAATAATATAACTTATCATAATATAATAACAAAGAATAGGACAAAAAAAAATACTATTCAAATCCATCACAAAGAACATAGGTTTTAGACAAGGCAGTACTAAATGCCGCTAAGCTACTTGCAAACAAATCGATTGATGGGTGTCCGTTCGTTACAATTGCGTTTAATGCTATGCTATGCTATGTTTCATGAAAATAACAATGACATTAATATGTATGTTACTAGAAGCATTGTTTTTCCTATGCTCGCAAGCGTTACAGCTAAGCATGAGGTTATGAGTTCATTTCCTAGGTCGGGCAAAGTGTTATTGGGCTTTTCCAAAAGACATTCAAGCCAGAACTAATATATTGTGTTGGTTCTGGATTCAGCTGTATTCGATTAAACCGGAAGTCGAACACCTTTTATAACTTGAAAAAGGAGGAGAATCTCGGAATGGGCAGCGTGCCGTTTCGAAGATCGTTGCTTTTTAGGGTTCCGTAGCCAATTAGCAAAAAACGGAACCCTTATGGATTCGTCATGTCTGTCTGTCTGTCCGTCTGTTTGTCTGTCTGTCTGTCTGTCCGTCCGTATATCACAGCCACTTTTTCCGAAACTATAACCATGCTGTTGAAACTTGGTATGTAGATGTATTCTGTGAACCGCATTAAGATTTTTACACAAAAATAGAAAATAACAATAATTTTTGGGGGTTTCCCATACTTAGAAATAAAACTCTTTTTTTTTTATCAAATCCATACGTGTGGGATATCTATGGACAGGTCTTCAAAAATGATATTGAGGTTTCTAATATCACTTTTTTCTAAGCTGAATAGTTTGCGCGAGAGACACTTCCAAAGTGGTAATATGTGTCCCTCCCCCTAAAACTAAAAAAATATATAATGTACATTACCATGTAAACTTCCACCGAAAATTGATTTGAACGAGATCTAGTTAGTAGTTTTTTTTTAGTACGTCATAGATCGTAAACAGCAATTTACCTTTCATTCAATCTGCTACAGAACCCTTCATGGGCGAGTCCGTCTCGCACTGGGCCGAATTTTTTTCTATTCTTTATATCCTCAAGAATCAAGAAACTTCAAAAAATTATTTTTAAAAATGGTTTTCTGTAAAGTCTGTTTACGGACAATAATATAATAACGTCATTAAACATAATAACGTAATATGATAACGTCATTAAACCGCCTAGGTAATTATTTTACAGAAATGCAAAAATATACGTTTTATTACTAATTTTATGGGTTAACTATATAAATTCATAGTTATAATTTCTTTTGTTGGAACTATCAAATTTATTTTTTAAGTCTCATTAAGATGAAAATACCTAACTGTTTGACCCGCGCGATCGGGTTCGGGTCGCGTTCGGCTGTTTTCGCGTGCTTGTTCGAAAGATCCAAGCGCAGTGCGCTTGCAACGACCGATCCTTGCATGTTTGGTCTGTTTATGTTACAAAATTAAATAGTTTTTGTTGCTATTGGTTTAATATTATTATTTATTTAATTAAACTTCATGTACAAGAGTGGTACATAGGCGGAATTAATGCCACAAGGCATTCTCTACCAGTCAACCTTTGAGTCAAATAAGACAGTATTGTGTGTGATAGAGTACAATAAAAAATAGAACCGACTTCAAAAAGTCAAATCTTTAGCTTCAGAAGTCGGTGACCATTGTTTGATTGATTTATTAAGTTTTTTTGTCACCGACTTCTGAAGCTAAAGTTTTTCACTTTTTTGAAGTCGGTTCTATTTTTTTGCAAAAAAGTTTTTTATATTTCACTTTTTAGTGGTTCACTTGTGCTTACCCCTTCACAGCGTACCGGCGCGGCGGCGTGATGTTATGTTATGAACTGGTGTAAACAATAGACAGACAATAGATTTCAGCAATCCCAGTCCATTTGCTATCATTTATTGAGGAGTTCCGGTGCCTAACTCCGAAGTTCTTCATCAGATTTTCACCAAATTGAAATGGGACTACTTTAAGAAAGTATTCTTCCAATAATCGCAGACAAACATACAATCGTTTTTCAAAATCTACAATCCAAGAAAGCGAAACGGGATCTATGCGGCAACGTCACGTGATATCCAATAGTGTTATATACTAAAACCTTCCCAAAAATGTAACAAACACTTCAAAACCGCATCAAAATCGGTTCAGCCAAACGCTAGATAATCGCGGACAAACATACATACATACATACAACTTTTTTTTTTGAAGTCGGTTCAAAAAAAAAAGTAGTAGAAAAGTAGTGGTCGGAGTTCTCAGGAAAGTGTATTAAATAAGCCCGTAGAGTATGACTTTCATCGAAGGTATGACGATGAAGACTGAACGCAGTTGCAAAAAGTCAGCAACAGTTTACAGCAGCTATATTTTTGTCGGGCTTATTTCATGCACCTTAATGAGTACTTTAGACCTGGCTGAAGTACGAGTGTCATCGTAGATCTGACTATGGGGATAGAAGCGCAAAAGGTCAGCAACAGCTTACGTCAGCTATAATTGTTATTGGGCTCATTTCATGTACCTTGGTGAGACCTTTGAACCTAAATAGAGTATGACATTCATCAAAGGTCTGCCAATGTAGACAGAAAGCAGTTGCAAGAGGTACGCAACAGTTTGCACCACCGAGTTGATCGCATACGATCTTGCGTTTATTAATGAAGTAGTTAAAGCGTAGTAAAAATGATGATTTTCTTACTTCTTCGACTGGAGTTACTGTGTTTCGGTTACAATACAATGTAAAATTAACCATATATGTAATGGCGATTAATGTGTCATAAGTGATTATTGTTAATACATATGAATAAATCTGTTTGTATGTAAATGTGTTGTGTGATATACAATACAAATATGTAAACTAAATATAAGGTGTATATCCTACTCGCTCACTGATTGTCGACCAGTTTTCAACCTTATGTATTAATAAACATTATTTCTATTTATCAATTATGCGATTCTTTGCCAAGACCCTCCTTATTATTAATTAAACCCTTCCTGATAAACTTAATTGACGATTTATAATAATTAGATTTTTTTCTGGTATCTGTCTGTTTAAATGAAAATCGCGGATAAATATTTGGTATTCTTTTTATTTTCAACTGTACAAAACACTTATTAGCTATTTTATTTTAATTATAATTATTATCACAATAATGCATTTTATTCAATTCTGTTTATGACCGTGTACTCACCAAACCTATCATCACACAATCGTCGCGGTCAGTTTGTTCGGCGAACAAGTTAGTTTTCCAACCAAATTCAATCACGTATTTGCGACTGATCGCTTTGGTTAGGACTCACAGTTGGACGTGGCTTATTATAATACTTACTACAAAATAATGACTCCTACATCTTATTTACAAGTGCAACAATTTATTATTGTAATTGTAAAAACACTAATTTATAAACGTTAATTAGCAGCGTTATTTCTGTCTCTGCCTCTCGACTGTCTTAGTACAAGAGCAAAACAGAGACAAAAGCATCTCTAATTAAAATTTTGACATACTTGTCAGCGGCAGTAACCCGATAGCAAACTTATTGAAATCAGATATCTATAGAACAGTTTGCAAAAGGCCTACATCAATAACATTTTAAACTTATTTAAGTACTTTTAACTTTAGCCTTTATAATAAAGTTATTAGTAACCAACTTGTACAAACTGTATGCAATACTGGCTATAACTAATAATGCAGAGACTAAAGCTGATAATACGATAGCAACGAGTTCAAATTCGAGGTACTCTGCCCACGACATGTTGGCGGCGGGCGCGCGATAATGTTTCGCACCACCATGACGCAGCACGTGCTCGATCCACCAGATGGCTTTGTCTAAAGGCTTCATTGGCTGGTCTAGCATTAGAGTCCTTAGGTGGGCGATGTTCTTGCGGTAGCTGAAAATGAAAAAGGAATTATTGAGCATTTGCTGTACTAAAGTTCTAGTTGTCGTATTGAGTAAAAAAACCTTTGGTATATTTTACCTGTCATCTCCAATAACTGTTTGAACAGCATTCGTAAATGATTCTTCACTCAGCGATTCCAATTCAAGTTTCATTCCAATTCTGTGATGTTCATATTTTTCAACATTGTACCATTGGTCTCCCAACATTGGTACACCGACCAGAGGTACTCCTGCTGTGATAGCCTCGTCTGTTGATTGTAGACCTCCTTGTGTTACAAACAGTTTGATCTTGGGGTGTTCTGCAAGGACAGAAGGAACAATTTAAAGAATTTTACCGTTTATTCTTCGATATATTTACTTTGTCAAAAATCATTTGATATAATCATCATCAATTATCGCTTCTGTGTTCAAGCATGTATCCACATCCTAACCAAAGCGATCGGTTAGCGTCAGTTTGCATCAAGACGCAACGGGACTCGACGAAACACAAAGTAAACATCGGATAATCGACTTGTTTCTAGATACTTATTCTACTAATATAATTACTATAATTTTGTACGTCAGTATTTATGGTACCGGCTATACTCGTAAGTACGGCAAAGGTCTCATAGGTGCGATATTTTTGCTAAAGAAACGTGTTCCATTTAATATCAACTTTTTGTTTACATTGGACCTAAACTTGTTTTTGTACCGTAACAGAGATTCACATATTAAGACCGGTTCCACTGTCATTAGCGTACATCGATGACTTTGCGGCTTCTATAATTATATCGTCTCACTCATAATGTTCTGTTCATCAAGAGTCAGCGACATTTAGATGAACAACACTACCTACTTTAATACCTATTATGCTTGACAAAAAACGTTGATTTAAACAAAAAAAAAACTTGTAGTCGGAACTCTTAATAAATAAATAAAAATAAAAATAAAAATAAAAATAAAAATAAAAAAGCCTTTTATTTCCAGTTAACAAAATTATTAAATCTACCTTACAAAACAAGAGAAAAAGAAAATCTAAAAATTACACTAATATCTATGTTATCTAAATTATTATCTAAATATAATTCTAATTAATACTATTCTAGGATATGTTTTAGTAGGTAGGAACTAGTACTAATTATTATTTTTACTGGAACCCCCCTCAGGTAAAGGCCTCCTCCAAAGCTTTCCATTTCTCCCGGTCCTGGGCTATTTTTTGCCATTGTGGACCGGCTAGTTTTTTGATATCATCCTCCCATCTAGTAATTGGTCTTCCCCTGTAGCGCTTGCCCGATGGGCCTTTCCATAGCGTAACTGTTTTTGTCCATCTTTGATCTTTGAGACGCGCTATGTGTCCGGCCCATTTCCACTTTAATTTTTGGCTGTAGCTGAGTGCATCTATTGCTTTGGTTTTAGATCTTATTTTGGTGTGCCTTATTCTCTGTACTCTCTTGATATTTAGCATGCTACGTTCCATTCCTCGCTGGCATGTCATTATTTTATTCTTTATTTTGTTGGTAAACTTCCATGTTTGGCATGCGTACGTCAGACAAGGAATGAGACACGAGTCCATGATTGTTTTCTTCAATTTGATAGGCATTTCACTTTTAAATATCTCCTTGTAGCTCCAGTACTTATTCCAGGTGTGCTTGACTCTTCTCTCTACTTCTAGTTCATTTCTATCTCTGTTAAATCCAATTTTTTTCCCCAAATATATGTATTGATCCACATACTCTAATAAGTCATTTTCGATTTGTATTTTTGTTTTTTTGAAATTTGTCATGAGTTTGGTCTTTGTGATGTTCATTTCCAAACCCACTTTTTTGCTTGCTTTATGTAGAGTGTCTAACATGTATTGTAGTTGTAGGCTCGATTCTGACAGTAATACCAAATCATCCGCAAATCGTAAGTGGTTTAGGTAATTACCCTGTATATATAAGCCACAATCTTTCCAGTCTAGTTTTCGTATGACAGATTCTAATACCGCGATAAAAATTTTTGGTGATATGGGGTCTCCCTGTCTAACCCCTCTCCCAACTGGGAAGCTTGGGCCTGTGGTTTCCAGTTTGACTCTACTTGAACTATTGCTATAAAGGTGCTTGAGTATGTTTATGTACTTATTTTCTACATTTTGAGCCTTTAAACTGACCCATATACTTTCATGTGAGATTGTGTCAAAAGCTTTTTGATAATCAATGAATATGATATACAGCGGCCTCTGTTGTTCTTGATATTTTTCAATTATCAGTTCTAATGTGTGAATGTGGTCTATAGTAGAATAATTCTTTCTAAATCCCGCTTGTTCAATGGGCTGGTTGATCTCCAATGTTGTGCTAATTCTTTGATTGATTATTGTAGAGAAAAGTTTGTAAGTACCTGGTAAAAGGCTTATCGGCCGGTAGTTGCTGATGTCTCTTGGGTCTCCTTTCTTATATAGCAAGATAATACTAGATTCGGACCATTGAGACGGTGTGGCACCAGTTTCAAATATCAAATTAAATAGTTTTGTTAGCGGCGCAGCTAGTATGAAGCAGGCGGTTTTTAAAGCGTTGTTAGTGATGTTATCTGATCCTGGGCTCTTGTCTAGTTTTAGTCTTTTTATTACTTCTATAACTTCTATACAATCTATTGGTTCTATGTGGGATTGTGACGTTTCAGTATCGATGTAGTTTTTTCCGTTATGGTCTATATCTCTGGCCGAATCTGGCGTACTATAAAGTTTTTTGTAAAAGTTTGTAGCGATGTTAATTATGTCTTTTCGGTTATAAGCAGTATCTGTATCTCCTGACTCTTTCAAGCTTTCAATCCATGTTTTATTTGTCCGTAATTCCTTGTATCCCTTTTTCAAACTTCCACTTTGTTCTATATGTCTTTGAAGGATATCAGTTCTATGGTTTTTATAATCCTTTTTAATATATTTGCTTGTCAGTTTGTACAGTGCTTTGATTTCGTTTTTCATTGCTCGTGTTTTGTTTTTGGTCCTTTGTAGCTCTTGTCTTCGTTTTAAAAGTCTTTCTGTATTTTCTGTGAGTACACTATGCGCTTTTGTTGAATGTAAACTTCGTGCGGCTTGTAAGCTGTCTATTATACAAGTTATAATTTTGTCATAATAGTCTTGTACTTCTACAATTGGCTCGGTGTGGAGGAGTGATATTCTAGTGTTTAAGTTATCCTTATATATTTGTATTTCTTCTTCGCTTTTAAGCGTACTGTTTTGCTTATTTACAAACATGGTTCGCGTTTTCACTGGTTTAGTGAGTGATATTTTGGCCCTGAGTGGCCTGTGATCCGATGCAAAGTTTATACTTAGTGTTTCTATATCTTGAAATGATTGAGGATGATTAGACAGTATGAAATCTATTTCGTTTTTATATTGACCATTTGGAGACTGCCATGTCCATTTTCTTCTCTGTTTTTTCTTGTAGAAAGTGTTGATGATAGCTAGTTTATTTTCCATGGCAAAGTCAATAAGTCTTTGGCCTCGTGCGTTTCTTGTTCCATACCCATACCGTTTCATTACTAAGTATTCATCTTTTTGTGGATTACCAATTTTTGCATTGAAATCACCCATCAGAATAAAATCTTCGTATGCTTTATCTATTGCCTCATAGATGGTATCATAGAATATATTTATTTCTTCTTCGTCTGCTGCTTCTGTTGGAGCGTATACTTGTATGATGGAGAATTGCTTTCCTGGTATTTTGAGATTTAGCAGAGCGACGCGTTCAGAGATACCGAAATAACTTTCTACATATTGTTTCAGATATTTTTTTACGATAAAACCGACTCCATGTTTGCCCTGTGTTTGTCCTGTACTGCAAAGAATAAATTCTTTGTATTCTTCTATATTATTCCCGAGGCGCCGAACTTCTGATATGCCTATTACGTCGTATTTTATACGTGTTAATGCTTTTTCCAGTTCTATTATTCGCTCGTATGATAGCAAGGTTCTAACATTGTAGGTTATTATATAAAATTCGTTATTTTTTCCTTTTGATTTTTTTGCGTGATCTTTTGGTGATATCTTTGGAGGGTTGTGGTCATATTCTTCCACGGTGACCAGCCGGCTTGGAAGATGCTCTTTTTTTTGCTTACTTTCAGTGTAGTTTTGCGTGTGAGAGGGGGTCTTTAATTGTTATATGTTATTACTTTTATTGTCTTCATTTCTCGATAAGTTAGTCGGGTGTTTTGTATTTGTATGGAAGAAGTTTAATATGCCAGGTTTTATTGGTCCCTCTGATAGACTGGATGACCTTCGTATGGGCGTCTCCGTTTTATTTTTCTTATTGGTCTGCGTTTTGTGTTCATCGCTAGGGTTTTTGCTTGTGGTATTGTTTTCAGGGGAGCTTGAAAGCATTCTTTTATTATGACTTGATGTATCTGACTTCTTATTCATAATTACTATTTTATCATATTTAATTCTAACTGAGTTTCCTTTCTCCTTTTCTATTCGCACTTGTTCTTGTAGCTCCTTTCTTTTATTTAAGACATACTCCGGATAGTCTTCTTTTATGTAATATGGGGTGTCTTCAAGTACTTTCTTCTGTTTAAATATTGTTATTTTTGTACCAAGTGTTGAAACAGTAATAATTATTGGTCTTGGCCTATCCCCTTTTTTACCGATTCGTTTTGCCTCCTGTATGTCTCTGTGGTCTATATTTGCGGTAAAGTATTCATTTATGAAATTTATGATAATCTTTACCAAGTCGAAGTAAGATGATTCAGTTTCCTTTAGACCAAATAGAACTATATTTCTTTGTCTAGCTTGTTTTTCGAGGAAGTATAATCTTTTTTCTTGATTATCCAATTTACCCTTGAGGTTTTCATATTTTTCCTCCAAAATCTTGAATTTCTCGTCTAGTATGTTATTTATATTTTGTGTTACTCGTTCTGTAACATTTTCCCCGCTTTTTTGGATGGTTATTTTTTGTTCGTCTAGTTCTTTTTGAATTAGTTGGAGTGCTCTTAGTACTTCTTCCATGTTGAGATAGGGTTATTGTTTGTTTATGCTACTAGTAGCGTACTCTAGTGTCGCGCTTCCGTACTATTATCAAACTATTGACTCGGTTCGATCTGCTAGTCGCTTTCGTTCCTTGTAGTAGTACTCTCAGATTTCAAAAGATGGCGCTGTTTACGTGTTTGGGATGTCGACTTTGCTGATTCATCTGATAGATTAGGTTATGATTTTTATATTTTTCGTATTTAGTCGACGTTATTTGTTTAAACAACACTCCACTCAACATACACGAGTCCAAACACTCACTATTGGTTTCTGTTTATAGAAGGGCACTTTTTATCGCCCAGTAACACTTTATTAAACTTCGATCGTATTTCACTGGTTATTGTTTATTGTACTCGTTTTACAACACTGTCCACAATATATGTTGAAATTTAAACAAAAAAAAAACTTGTAGTCGGAACTCTTAAGTGATACATATTAAAACATTATGTAATACAAACTGAGCTCATGAACATGTATAAACATGTACAAATACCTTATGGAACCATTGAGTACGTTCCCAAAAAAATTTTGCTTGGTTTTTGATTAGAATCTAGCTGTTTATCGTTAAAGAGCCGTTAAAAAATTGTTGATAAGGCATCTGTTTCACCGAAAAGGAAAAGCAAGACTGGTAAAAATTTAAAAATTGTTTGAGCAACAAGAAATAACTTGTGTGTTCTCTCTGGCAGTGCACGAACTGTTAATGTCATCATCATCATCATTAGCCTACAACAGTCTAATGGTGCTCTCATTCAGTTGCTACCAGCTACCCTCAAAACATGCCCGTGATCGTCGCTCCACCGATTCTGAGGGCGTCCCACCTAATGTTGGCCGATTCGCGGGACTCCACTCTAGAAAAAGTCTACCCCAAGGGTGATCGGTTTTACGGCTAATATGGTATGAACAGTCAGCAATCAACTATTCATATAAATGTATCTCTATAACTGACACCGCAACTACACGTATTTGTACGTTTATTGAGCGAGAATATAGTCGATAGCGAATCGCTTCCCGTCAGCAATGCGCCTTAGAGAGTGGATTTTCCAAAACTTCGCTTCTCAGTAACGACTTCCATTTAGCCTTCTGTCAAGTAATCAGAAATGTTCTACATTACCGATTAGTAATATTGAAGCCGAAGACAACGGCAGTCAACAAAAAAAATAAGAATCAGTTTAACTTACTCAGCAGATCTGACTGTGGCAGCCACTTGGATATCCTGATGTTATCTGACTTCCCAGGCAGCACATCTTTGTCCCACTTCCAGAGGACATCATAAGGCATCTTAGAGAAGGCTTTGATGAGTGTCTGTATCTTCTCTGCTGGTAGAAGACTTGGTTTCACATTTGTACCAAAACTGATGTATATGACGCCATTTCTGGATGAATCCAAGTATGATTTTAGATCCTAGAAAAAGAATAAATTTAAGATTTGTGATGATATCGAGATAAGTGGCTCGTGGCTAACTTATGCTAGCTGTAAGCTTCGTGAAGTTGCGGATACCAGCCCGTTGTACAATACAATACAAAACAGGGTGCGATAAAGATAATGCTAAGGTTGCTGGGGTCGATCATGGATAGGTTGGAACCATAAGACACTGAGTTCCTTCTGTACTTTAGAAAACACCTTAAGCCAGGTTTGGTTTCAACTGGCATTCGTATTTCTTAGGTAGTCGTTACAGGTTATCATAAGCCTGAAAGTTTTAAAGTCTGAAAGAAGACTGGTATATAATCACGATATGAAAACAATTAAAATGACTATAAAGCATGCAAATCATACACTTGATATAATTTATTGTCTCTTGTTCAATAACTCTATCAGCTAAATGAACTCAACCCAGGTCCCAGGTCGTGAAACTTTAGTGACTCTGCACCGCAATCTATTCATTAATTTTATTGTCATGATGACTTGACATGAATTGAAACGAAGTAAAATCACAGCAAAACTCTTCGTGATTAGTTTAATGATAAGAAAAAAAATTTTGACATGACTTTTGATACTTGTTTAAAAGGGTGTAAAAAACGTCTCAAGGACGCAGAGAAACGTTTTTCTCCCCATCATTGCGTTCATTTTCTTCTTCTTTAACGTACCTGGAAACCTTGTAGTTACGGAGTTTCGGAGTTACGGAGATCAAAATTCCAACTTTTTCACAAGTTTGTTTTTTAAATACATGTTGTTAACGTAAGATTTTTACTTTAAACACCTCCACAACTCCCGTATTATTCAATACATCCGTCAGCACACTGTTTTGAGTGCGTTAAATTGAGTTCTACCAGAAAACACGAGTTTTCACCCCAAAAATAAAAGTCGTTTCGCAGGAATAAAATTTGCGTAAACTTACTTATTATGATGTACAGAATACTTGGTTGGCAGTTTTGTGATAAGATGAGTGTTTACACCATGTATTATGTATCACTGAGTAGGTACTTGAGGACCTCTACAGTACTATGTCTTAGTACTGTAGAGGTAAAATAATGTACTTACTCTAAACGAGACACAGTCTGTTTCTATTAATTGAAGGCATAATTATATGCTATGCTATGGAAATCGTTGCAGCCATAAAGCATTCAATTTGCCTGCTACGAGGATTATAAATGACTGTGTCATAGAAGGAAAATATGAAAAAAAAACTTGAGAGGTGTCAAGGGACTCCCGGATGGAACGAAGTTCTTTCGATTAACTAGTGACGGAATTGTAATAAAATTTTATTTGTTTATTATTAACAAATATAATGTTCACTCAACAAAAATAATCGTCGCGAGACAACACTGTTCAATGCGAAATAGAAATGAAACAAACGCATTGCAACCTTCATTTATTTTTAAAAAGTGTCGTGACAACTTTTTCGTAAGAATTTTTTCCGTCTAGCCCCCTTTCACAACGTGCGATAAGGAACTTCGTTCCAAAATCTTTACACGATTGAAAAAACTCTTTCTACCGAATCTAGCCTAGAGTCTTCTAGCTGTAATAATAGTTGAAATTATCTTTACAAATGAACAGGAATCATTTCGATTTTCATGATTATGATACTCAAAAGGTCCTTTTAATACTGTAAAGAGGACTAAGAGAAATGTGGGTGTTTTTAATTTTGTAAGTGTACAATAATGGAGAGATACGTTACGGTTTTATCCAATACTGTTAAATGAGGATATTTGCACATTTTCTTATATTATTTAAAATAATAATACTTCGACTGACATAACATCATAATATCACGCTTCTTTCCTCGAAGGATAAGGCATCATTTATCATTTATCACTGAGAACTTCCAAATGCAGAAATCCAGAAACACTTTGTTCAACCTAGGTATTTAGAATAGATCCCTGGACATCACGCTCATTGAACAGTGTATGAAAGTACTAGACCAACGGGCATTTAACCAAGCATACCTACTTTGATTAAAACGTCTTATGTAATTGGTTTCCGAGGATGGATGGATTATTAACTACTCTTTCACGAAAAAACTATTCACGGGAGCTATACTAGAAAATCAAATTAATGATACAAGAAAGTAAGCTTACCTGAGGCAACTCCTTGTGCAGTTTCTGGGGCAGTCCTCCTAGATGGATGACACTCGGAGGCACTGGCCGACTTCCTTCCCAAATCGGGTTGACATTCAAAAACAACATTTCAACTTTATTTTGAAGCTCCTTTACACCAGGAACATCTGCTCCAAAATGTTTCCTGATCATTTTATCCTCGTCTTCTTCCATGCTGGCAAATAGACCTTCTACCATGTAGTTATTGTATAATTCGTACAACTTTTCGTACATTGTGAGATTGTAAAGTTTCTGGTTCATGCTGCTCGGGTACAAGAATGGATGTGAAGGTGCTCCAATTACTCTGTAGTTCTCCCAAATAGCTCCAAATGAAGAAACTTGAATCAAAGGTGCTTTGAACACATGTGAAAAGGCTAGCACTGGTCGAACACATGCTTCTGTCATCAGAAGATCGAACTTCCCCTTTCCTTTGATCAAATCTTTGACTTCTTTTGTTTGCAACTGTGCCTCCACAGTCTTAATTAACACTTCTACTGCAACCCTCATTTGTGATATAAGATCTTCTTTGTTTCCTCTTGCTGAATCCATGAATGCCTTCCAAACATTGTAAGAGATGTCGTGGACATCGATTTCCGTAAGATTATTTGGTGCTTCACCTTTCTTGAACATTGGATCTGCTGTTATCACCACCACTTCATGTCCGCGTTTTATCAGCTCCATGGTAATTGGTCTGAAGGCAACCTGGTGACTGATGGACGGTACTGGGTATACCGAGAGGATCCTCGCCGCATCTGCGACGAAAATCGTCAAGAGAAGGCACAATGATAAACGTCCTAACATCGCCATTGTAAAGCCGTCGTACAACTAATTTAGATGAGTTGATGTTCGGGTATTATATACGGAAATCAGTTGAGATAAGTATAGTCAGTATAATTGTGAATGACTCGTGTGTTTTTTTTTTAATTCGTCTGTTCATTATGTCAGTCTTTAGAAGCGTGATAGAAATATTATTATTTCGAGTTTTTAAGGTTTGGTATGGCCAATAAATAACAAAGGATCAGATTCGTGTGTTTGTTTGTTTGACTGTCCGTCGCGTCGGTCAGAGACAATTACAATTTAATCTACTGGACCGATTAAGCTGAACTTAGCAACAAATTTTAATAAAAAAATATAACTGGGATACGGACGTGTAACGTTTATTGAAAAATTTTGACAGGATCACTTTAAGGCCAAATCAGAAAATTAAAAAAAATCTCCAAACTAAAGCTGATATTTAATTATATATTTCCCAGTTACGGATCTTCAGTGTGCCTGTTTGAACACGTCCTTGGCTGCTTTTTTATGACTTCGTTTTAGTTACATATAAATGAATGTGTCGAGTCACTGTGAGTAGTCACTTTTGCCAACCCAATAAAATAAGTTTTTTATAAAAGCTTCAAAATTTTAAAATCATTACAAAATAGTTTTCTACTTACAGACTTTTAGATTTTTGTAACCATCCAAACGTTCAAACTCAAACGATGTGATCGGTACTATCTATCAAAAGACAATCTCCGGTTGTTGAAGTGAAGACTTCTTTCCCCGTTTAGGTACGTTGAGTACTTTTGAGTGAAATCATGTGACTCGCGTCACATATGCCAACAGTTCTGAATGTATTGGCAGACGGTTAGTTGTTCCGCCAACCTAAACTTAAAATAGGCCCATTGTCATAAACATGCACTATTTGCCCAACGAATAGCCAACAAAGGGCCTTCTGTTACTATTCCTACTGTTGGGTGATTTTTGCAGAGACTTCAGTTATTATAACAACATTGGGCCTACTAACGACGGGCCTGCTGCATCTATTCCCACTGTTGGGAGATTTTTGTAGGGATTTAAATTACTAAAACAACATTGGGCCAACTAACGACGGGCCTGCTGCTTCTATTCCTACTGTTGGGAGTTTTTTGTAGGGATTTAAGTTATGATAACAACTTACATCGGTCCAACTTAAACCTTTCAATGGGCCTGTTAGGGATGATACGTATATACTGGTACAGGTAGGTATAATAAGAATTACCTAGTATGAGCTTACTAGTACTCTCTTAACTCTTAGTAACTCTTAGATTTACGAAACATATTTTTTATATTTTTGTTTATATTTGAGATTTATGGTTTATACTGTAAGTAAACAAAGTGCAAAAATGAAAATTAAGGATAATTTAAGAAGGACATTCCGTCACTAAATGTCCTTGGTGGGCGGTATGTTCATGCCGAAACCGTAATGATAATATCGTAAAGGTTCAAAAGTTGTACCCCAACCTCGATAGATGGCGTTGTAGTCCAATTAGAAGTCGCTATCGTTGTGTTACCACGATTTGGTTGGGTTCGAGTGAATTTTAGTAAATATATCACCAGCTTAGGCACATGACACACACGAGTCGAATGGCGTATGGTGGTGGCGCGGGAGGGAGAGTAAGTGGCGCCACTACCTACCTCGCCGCACCCGCACACGCGCCAGCGCCGCGCCACCGCCATACGCTACTTGTATATGACCCGCGCCTTAGATCAGAAAGCAATTTGATTTTATTTCAACCCTATTAGTGTTCACACAAGGTTGTTAGTTCAACACTACTAGCTCGGCAGTAAACATTGGTAGTAGTTGAAGGCCCAAGTACTTACTTAGGCCTTCGTAGGCAAATCCACGTTGGGCCTTCGTAGGCAAATCCACGTAGGCCATCAGTTTTGGGCCTGCCCGCCAATTGTATGCATTTGCCAACTAACCAGAGGTATGTGGCCCAACTAAATGCCAACAAAAAATGCTACTAGGGGTGATCGTCACTTAACGCTTCGAAGCACTCGTAGCAGTTTTCGTGTTTCCTAAAGGCTGCACAAAATTATGAAACATATGACATCCGGGTATTTATCGCGAATTTACCTTTAATTTTATCCCGACGTTTCGACCGGATTGCACCAGCCGTGGTCGCGGGGAGACTGAAGCATTGGAGGTACCGCGACAGCAAAGTGAAGGCGTTTTTTCAACTACCCTCACTCATCTTCATAAATGTTAATTAGGGCCGGTTCACACTAGGACAGCACACTACACTAACAGTGTCCGTATATTGAGGCGATTTCACTTGACGAGTACACTTAGTGATCACTGGATTCCACGCTGAAGAGAGTTTGAAGCCGTCTTCGCGATTGAAATTAGGATACTTCTTGATCTCAATCGCTTCCCGAACCATTCTCTTATAATAGTGCTTCTCATGGGCAAGGATTTTTGGGTTGTGTAACTCCATCCAGTGGTTGGGTCCTGAGTCTATCACATGCTCCGCTATAGCAGACTTGTTTGTTTGTCGATTTTTGACCACTGCTATGTGTTCTTTGACCCTTTCAGCGACTGTTCGCTTCGTTTGGCCTATGTAGGAACGCCCGCAGCTGCAATCGATCTTATAAACACCAGGAACCTGGAATGGTACTACATCCTTTGGTGTACGCAGACGCTTCGCCACTTTGTTTAGTGGAGCATAAACAGACTTTATTGAAAGCTTCTTGAAGAGGTTCCCAATTTTGTCCGTTACCCCCTTCACATAAGGCAAGAACGCTGGCTGTCTGGTTACCTCAATGTGTTTATTCTTCTGCTTGCGTCTGCCATCTGGATGCCATCCATTCGTCCTGTACCCGTTTCGTTTTAGAACCTCCTGAACATGTTCCAGCTCTCCGGGCAGATGTTCAGGGTCACAGAGGTCATAGGCTCTGTTCATAAGAGAAGACACCACAGACTGAAGATGTGCTGGATGATGATGAGAGGCAGCATTCAGATATCTGTCCGTGTGCGTTGGTTTTCTGTATACAGTATGCGACAAGGTTCCATTGGCCTTAACCATAACTTTTAAGTCTAAAAAGGCTAAAGATCGGTTATCCTCCATCTCATACGTGAACCTTATCTACATAGGCCAAACGAAGCGAACAGTCGCTGAAAGGGTCAAAGAACACATAGCAGCGGTCAAAAATCGACAAACAAACAAGTCTGCTATAGCGGAGCATGTGATAGACTCAGGACCCAACCACTGGATGGAGTTACACAACCCAAAAATCCTTGCCCATGAGAAGCACTATTATAAGAGAATGGTTCGGGAAGCGATTGAGATCAAGAAGTATCCTAATTTCAATCGCGAAGACGGCTTCAAACTCTCTTCAGCGTGGAATCCAGTGATCACTAAGTGTACTCGTCAAGTGAAATCGCCTCAATATACGGACACTGTTAGTGTAGTGTGCTGTCCTAGTGTGAACCGGCCCTAATTAACATTTATGAAGATGAGTGAGGGTAGTTGAAAAAACGCCTTCACTTTGCTGTCGCGGTACCTTCAATGCTTCAGTCTCCCCGCGACCACGGCTGGTGCAATCCGGTCGAAACGTCGGGATAAAATTAAAGGTAAATTCGCGATAAATACCCGGATGTCATATGTTTCATAATGTGTTCTGATCGTGAAAGTTTAAAAAAGACAATTGCTAACCGGTACGGGCCGGAAATAGTAAAGAAAGTTCACCATCTGGAATTTTTACGGAACAAAAGTGCTCGTCTTATTACATCACTGGCATTTTTAACTAAATGTCGTGATTGGGACTTAATACCTACGTGTTGTCGACTCAAACCGCGTAGTGATATTGAACATTCCGGAAAAATTCTAAGAAATGCGAGTGTCCGCCTTCTTAAGCAGTTAATTAGAAATGATAATAACTATCTCAACAAAGTGCAAAGTGACCTGTATCATGTTCATATGGAGTGTAGCGTAGTGTTGTCATTCAGTGATTTTGATGTGTGTGACCGAGTTACTTTTTATCAAGCGCAACGAACCAAGGAGTGTTGCGTCGAGCGACATGAGAAGAAGTTCAACCGTCTGTTGGCTCGAAGTGGTAAGGCCCAGCATAATAAGGTACAAACGCAAAAGGCTAAGACAGTGATAAATCTTACTGAGTATAATTACAATGACGACACACTTAGCATTCTAGAAAAAGGCACAAATTTTGCTTTAACGCCTAAAAGGATTCCGTATGAGGATATAGTGAGCAGTGTCGAGGAGGCTATTGTTCGTAATAAGATTCCTTCGAATGACGCGGAAACGCTAAGACAGGATGTCTCGGTTATACTACGAAAAAGTCGGCCTCCAAAACCCAACGTAACGGCGGGTGAGCTACAAGCGCTTGAGGACTTAAGGAAAAATGATGAGATTCTCGTGCTTAAAGCGGATAAAGGTAACGCTACCGTTATAATGAAGTCAGAAGACTATGACACTAAAATACGGAATCTACTTGAAGACAAAAAGGTGTATAAGCCGGTTTCATATAATCCCACGGCTAGAGTCACGAAACGGGTCAGGGCAGTTATACACGAGTATAGTGACTTGTTCGATGAAGATGTTTTTGAACGCCTATATAGACCAGCTATAGTTCAGTCACCCAAATAGTATGGATTACCAAAAGTTCACAAATCCAACGTACCCCTGCGACCTATCGTTAGCCAGGTGGACTCGCCCACGTACAATTTGGCGAAACATGTTGCTGGTATACTGCAGCCCATAACAGGCAAGACGTCTTCTTTTGTCAAGGATTCGCGACATTTCATCGGCATCATCAAGGGCATGAAGTTGGAACCTAGAGATATAATGGTGAGCTTTGACGTTGAGTCTCTTTTCACTTGTGTTCCTCTGAAGGATTGTCTTGATGTTGTTAGGCAAAGATTATGTGATCATGAACTTCCTGACCAGTATGTCTGTCTTCTGGAGAACTGTTTAGACGGAAATTTCTTCTTATACCAAGGGCAACATTACCTCCAGATTGATGGCGTAGCTATGGGTAGCCCTGTAGCTCCTGTACTTGCCAATATCTGGATGGAACACTTTGAAACTATGATCAACATGACAGCTCACGGTGTAAGGCTCTGGAAAAGGTACGTCGACGATGTTTTCTGCGTTATCAGGGGAGGTAAACAGGAAGTTGACCAACTGACTGAACATCTTAACTCCATACACCCGAAGATAAGGTTCACGTATGAGATGGAGGATAACCGATCTTTAGCCTTTTTAGACTTAAAAGTTATGGTTAAGGCCAATGGAACCTTGTCGCATACTGTATACAGAAAACCAACGCACACGGACAGATATCTGAATGCTGCCTCTCATCATCATCCAGCACATCTTCAGTTTGTGGTGTCTTCTCTTATGAACAGAGCCTATGACCTCTGTGACCCTGAACGTCTGCCCGGAGAGCTGGAACATGTTCAGGAGGTTCTAAAACGAAACGGGTACAGGACGAATGGATGGCATCCAGATGGCAGACGCAAGCAGAAGAATAAACACATTGAGGTAACCAGACAGCCAGCGTTCTTGCCTTATGTGAAGGGGGTAACGGACAAAATTGGGAACCTCTTCAAGAAGCTTTCAATAAAGTCTGTTTATGCTCCACTAAACAAAGTGGCGAAGCGTCTGCGTACACCAAAGGATGTAGTACCATTCCAGGTTCCTGGTGTTTATAAGATCGATTGCAGCTGCGGGCGTTCCTACATAGGCCAAACGAAGCGAACAGTCGCTGAAAGGGTCAAAGAACACATAGCAGCGGTCAAAAATCAAGTGAATGTTCAGGCTCGGCTTCCCATCACGATGAAATTATGAATTTTATAATGAATGTTCCACACACACATACACAGACATGTCAAACTTATATAATAACACCCCGTCGTTTTTGCGTCGGCCGCGCGCGGACGACGTGCAAGCACGCGGTCCGCTCGCTTGCGGCGAAAGGACCGTATAATTGCATAAGTTGATGAAAAATGCTATGCAATAGCTTTACCGCGGCAGTCCCCGAGTGCTACACGTCTTTTTTTTTTAAGTTTCTGTATAACCACTCAGAATAATATTTTCAGGATAATGATACCATTGATTTATCACCACAGTCTATGAATTATGAAAGGTAATTTATGAATTAATAGTAGGCAAGTAAAAATAAAAATTCCAAACCATAGTTTTCAGTAGAACATAATTTATGCTGCTTGAAAAGTATTATAGCAATAAACAATCATGTTTTTTTTTGAAGATTTCAGTATCTCATTCGGTCGTTTCGTCGGAAAGTTAGTATTTTAGGCAGAAGATTTAATATTTTGACAATTTTTCTTTTTTTGTCGGAGCTTTTATAAACCAACCCACCCAATGATAAACTTCTTAATTCTTCGACTGACTGGAGTTACTATGTTTCGTTTCCAAAACGACGTAAAATTAACCGTTTATGTGATGGTGATTAATGTGTAATAAGTGATTATTGTATTTAGATATATCTGTTTGTATGTCAATGTGTTGTGTTGTGTAATAAACTATTCAATTATGTAAACTTATGTAAACTTAGGTGTATTATCCTACACGCTAACTGACTGTCGATCAGTTTTAGGCCTTATAACTCAAGGCATAAGGTTGAAAATTGGTCGATCGAAAAGTAATCACGGGATTACATCCGTAACTTTCTTGGTTTCTATGAAAAACCGTAAAAGTCTAAAAATATCGTGAACATGACTTCTATTTATCAACAATGACGTCGTGTTTCTTTGCCAAGACCATCCCTATTAATAATTCAACTCTTCCAGATAAACTAGAATAACTAATTTATAATATAGATTATTGTCTGGGTTCTGTATGTTCAAATGAAAGTCGGGGATTCAATATTTAGTGTTCTTTTTATTTTCAACTGTACATAACTCTTATTAGCTATTTTATTTTTTAAATTATAATTATTATCACAACAATGCATTTTACACAATTTTGTCTCAGACCGTGTACTTCACCAAAGCTATCATCGCACAATAATCGCATTAATCGTTTGTTCGGCGAACAAGTTTTCCGAACAATTTCGATCACGACTGATCGCTTTGGTTAGGATTCACGGTTCGACGGGGCTGGTAATATAATTAGGTATACAATAATGACTCTTACATCTTATGTGTAATTACAAGTCCGAACTGACTTCTGCGAACCCTCAAAGATATAAACGTTAATTAGCCGCGTTATTTCTATCTCTGACTCACGACTGTCTTAGTACAACTGTAAAACAGAGAAATAAACATCTCTAGGCAAATCTCTAGGGCAAATACGCACTAAGTGACGTTTAAGATCATGGCCCCAAATACGAAGACTGTACACTGTACAGTGCACACACGGCGACACATCAACTCATACGAATCCAGCGTAACATGGCCTGACCATGTATAGATTTCCAATACAATAAGAGATCCGCATAAACTGGTATCATAGGTAAAGCTTGACTCACACATTTATTATATCTCTGACAACAGCAAACCAAAAGAAACCTCATCTCATAACGAAATAAGATCACTGTCGTTTTGACATACTCGTCAAATGCAGTGACCCGATAGCTACCTTATTGGAACGAAAGAAATGACTGCAAAATCAATAACATTACCATTAACATTAACATTTAACATTTTTTTTTAGTATGTATGAGTATGTATGTATTTTAATTTTGTATATATTTAAGATATTTAATCTGTTTTATGTATTCTATTTTCTCTCCTTCTTTTACACACTATGTCTACATCTCTTTATTTAGTATCTCCTTTCGCAGGTATGCTGGAAGAGATTTCATTAGAAATAAGCATCACCTTTGTACTATTTTCTGTTCCTTTCTTCTTTTCTGTAACAAGTGTGTATAAATTGTTAAATAAATAAATAAATAAATAACAATTTAAACTAAACTAAGCACTTTTCACTTTAGCCCTAATAATATAGTTATTAGTAACAAACTTGAACAAATTATAAACAATACCGGCTACAACTATTAATGCGGAAAGTAAAACACCTAACACAATGGCAATGAGTTCAAATTCGAGGTACTCCGCCCACGACATGTTGGCGGCGGGCGCGCGCAGATGTTTTGCACCACCATGACGTATCACGTACTCGATCCACCAGATTGCTTTGTCTAAAGGCTTCATTGGCTGGTCCTGCATTAGAGTCCTTAGGCGGGCAATGTTCTTGCGGTAGCTGAAAGTAAAATACAAGTTGTTATGCATCATCTGTACATAAAAGTCGTAGTTGTTTCCAACTAATAATTTATTATGTCCCTATAAACTTTCAATTCGGTTTTGGCTTTTCATTATCTTCACCACTGATAGAATGTGAGTTTGTTACCCCTCTACGGTCTTTTGTAACCGTGGTTTTTATTGTATATTGAGTAAAACACAACATTAGACATGCAATCCCAGAAGGGATTCACTGCTGGAGATAGCCCCCTCCCCCAAGTATCTCTATATTGACCGGCCCGTGCAACTCGCATCACCAGATCATTGGTCCACCTAGTGGGAGGCCTTCCTACGCAAGGTCTTTCAGTTTGCGGTCGCCACTGCAGAACTTTTCAGCCCCATCGACCATCCGTTTCTTCTTCCGCTTGGTCTTGTGCATGTTTATTTTAAGACCCACTCTTCCGATAGCTCTACTGAGGTTATCGATCATTGTACTGAGGTCCTCCAAAGTTTCAGTCATGACGACTATAATATCTTCGGCAAACAGAAGGTGAGTTAAGGCCTAACACTCTCCAGTCTAGAACGCTGAATACATCCTCCAGTGCAGCGGTGAACAAAGGCTTGGTCCTGAAGTCGTACTGACATGATAGCGTTTTTGTACAAACTCTTCAACACCTCGATGTACCGGTAATCGAAGGCTTTCTCGTAATTCACAAACGATAAACAGGGAGGCTTGTTATAGTGTTCGGTATTCTGTATAACCTACCGCAGCGTGTGTATGTGGTTCATGGTGAGCGAGACAATTCGTGACTCTTCAAAACCACTTGCAGATATGGCTTTGAAGTGAGATAAGCCTATAAGTCTTCAACGTGGCATTGTCGCCCTTCTTGAAGAAAAGAACCACTAAACGTGAACGTTCTGAAGGGCTTTAAGTACCGTCATCACCCGTTGCCAGGTGTGCTAATAGTGCATCCAAAATTGCCAGTTAAGTTCTAGTCCGCCATATAAAAGAAGGAGGCTATTGTCATAAATTGAGCCCCAATCTAGACTCCTGGGACTCTTGAAAAAGTTTCTGTTGAAAACAAACCTACTAAAACCTTGCCCAGCCTGAGAATCGAACCCATGACGTGTTGTTCAAGAATAGCGTTTGCAAACACTAAACCAAAGCCATGACATATTAACTTGAAAGAAATCCTTTGTTTATTTTACCTGTCATCTCCAATAACTGTTTGAACAGCATTCGTAAAAGATTCTTCACTCAGCGATTCTAATTCAAGTTTCTTTCCAATTCTGTGATGTTCATATTTTTCAACGTTGTACCACTGGTCTCCCAACATTGGTACACCGACCAGTGGTACTCCTGCTGTGATAGCCTCGTCTGTTGATTGTAGACCTCCTTGTGTTACGAACAGTTTGATCTTGGGGTGTTCTGCAAGGGAAGAAGACATAAATAAAATTATTTTGCCATTGGAGGTCATTTGATTTTTGATGTGCTTACTTTTAAAAATTCACATATTAATATGTGAATTTTTAAAAGGGTTTCGATTTTGTGTTCCATCGTATGTTCACTTCCTAATCAAAGCGATTGGTCATGTAAATATACGATTGGCGATTCATGTTGCACAAGTATCCTAATAAAAGTAGAAAGTGTGTTTCTTAGTTTGATGTACGGAACGCTTAGTTGACGGCTTTGTGAAGAGTCTGTTTACACCCTGTATAATAATTATGTACATACTTATCGTGTATAGCACGGTCAAGGTCACATAGGTGGGGTTTCATTGCTATAGAAACGAGTTCCATTAATCAACTTTTTGTTTAGGTTTGTTTAGGTAACCTGGTCTACTGATATAAGCGTGTATTTATGTCAGTGGAACAGGTTACTTTGCTAAATTACTCTTTGTTGTTACATTAATAACTCTAGTATTGGTAAGCTTTTTAATTTTTAATTAATTTCTGTTCTTACTTATTTTAGCGGCAACAGAAATATACAAATGCTGCTAAAATTTCAACTCTCTACCTGTTACGGATCACCGACATACATATACAGATACAGCCCACTGATGGGCAGACAGTCAGACAGACAACGGAGGCTTTAGTAATTTGGTCCCGTAGATTTACCCTTCGGGTACGGAACCCTGACCAAAGATAAATTAAGAATCCGCTTTACTTACTCAATAGATCTGACTGAGGTAGCCACTTGGATATCCTGATGTTAGCTGACTTCCCGGGCAGTACATCTTTGTCCCACTTCCAGAGGACATCATAAGGCATCTTGGAGAAGACTTTGATGAGTGTCTGTATCTTCTCTGCTGGTAGAAGACTTGGTTTCACATTTGTACCAAAACTGATGTATATGACGCCATTTTTGGATGAATCCAAATATGATTTTAGGTCCTAGAAACGGGAACAAATTAAAAATTTGTGATGATATTAGGAAAAGTGGCTCGTGGCTAACTTATGTTAGCTGTAAGGTTTGATAAAGGTTATGCTAAGCATGATGTGGTCAGTCGTAGATGGCTTTGAATCATAAGATAATTAGTTCCTTCTGTACTTCAGAAAACACCTTAAACCTTTGATCTCAATTGTCATTCGTAGATATTAGGTAGTCTTTACAAGACCCCAAAAATCTGACAACGTCTTGCTGGAGCTTTTTTTTAAACCTTGCCCCACTTTAGATTTTTTCTTGTATCATTGGTGCGTTTACAAGCATTTGGACTCACATACACAAGAATCTGGAACGCACTAAAAAATATACCAAGGCGTGACGTATTGAAAATTTTTAAAGCGACGTATCGCTGTCAATTTTGGTTGACGTTACAACAGAAAAATACGGGTCAAAGGGCCAAATATTTTAATTTTGAGTATCTAACTGACAGATTAATTAGATTTTTTAGGGATCTCTAATATGCAATCAATCTGTGTTACCTAATACTGGCATTCAATAATGTTAAAAATTAATTTAAAATAACTCAATAAAAAACAAATAATGCTTGAAATGGAAATGTATACCTATGAATTTGCTGTTGGAATATCTTGCATTAAAATCCTTGTTGTTTCATTTTATTTTGACTTTTTCATTACCTTCAACATTGATATCCATTCTATGAGCAGGGGTCGTGTCTTCCGGGGTTGCGGGACTGTTCGAAAGAGATACCGCGGCCCCGGAACGTAAAGGACGAGGAAGGAACATGGATGGGTTTTAGTTAATAAGAGTCTGACCCTCCCTCCCGCTCCGCCCAGAGTGGGAGAAGTCATTTGATGATTTCCCATCCAAAAAAAAAAAAAAGGGGATATTATAAACTGAGCTTGCCTGTATTCCCCGAAATGATAGGCACTGATATCTCTCAGTGCAGATCATGCACGTCGTCATCTAATTATTGTCACTTGTTCAATAACTCTATCAGCTAATTGAACCAATTGGTTTCAATGGTCGTGTAAATCAGCCACTAATTTAGTGACTCTTCACTTTCTTGTCACGATGACTCGATAAATTAAAACGAGACAAAAGTCTCCGTAATTAGTCAAGTGATAAGATAGCAGAACTTTTCTGTCCCCGAAGGATGAGATTGAATTGTACCGATAGTACACTTACATTTGAACAATTATGTTTAAGTACCACGTAGTAGAGTCGGGTCACGCTATTGCCACCCACTTGTCAAAAATCCCAACATATGCTACTGAGAAATTGCTAATAGAAAAACCCAAAAACACTTTGTCTAACCCAAGAATCGAACGCAGGACCTCATGTTTACTCAGTAATTTTTGCAAGTACTAGACCAACGATGCAATTAGCAGCCAACTTTAAATTAAACATTGATCATACAAAAAAAAACTAACCTCCGGCAATTCCTTATGCGGTTTCTGGGGCAGTCCTCCTAGATGGATGACACTGGGAGGCACTGGCCGACTTCCTTCCCAAATCGGGTTGATATTCAAAAACAGCATTTCAACATTATTTTGTAGCTCCGTTACAACAGGTACATCTGCTCCAAAATGTTTCCTGTTCAGTTTATTCTCGTCTTCTTCCATGATTGCGGATAAACCGTCTACCATGTAGTTGTTGTATAATTCGTACAACTTTTCGTACGTTGTTAGATTATAAAGCTTCTGGTTTACGGTGCTCGGGTATAATAATGGATGTAAAGGTGCTCCAATCACTTTGTAGTTTTCCCAAGCAGCTCCAAATGAAGAAACTTGAATCAAAGGTGCTTTGAACACATGTGAAAAAGCTAGCACTGGTCGAACACATGCTTCTGTCATCAGAAGATCGAACTTCCCCTTTCCTTTGATCAAATCTTTCACTTCTTTTGCTTCTAGCTGTGCGTCCAAAACACTAATAATAACTTCCACTATAACCCTCATTTGTGATACAAGATCTTCTTTGTTCCCTTTGGCTGTAGCCATGAATGCTTCCCAAACATTGTAAGAGATGTCGTGGACGTCGATTTCCGTAAGATTCTTCGGTGCTTCACCTTTCTTGAACATTGGGTCTGCTGTTATTACCACTACTTCGTGTCCGCGTTTTATCAGCTCCATGGTAATTGGTCTGAAGGCGACCTGGTGACTAATGGAGGGAACTGGATATACCGAGAGGATCCTCGCCGCATCTGCGACGCAAATCGTCAAGAGAAGGTACAGTACTAAACGCACTAACATCGCCATTGTGAAGCCGTTGCACAATTAAGTCAGACAAGTTGATGTTCGGGTGTTATATACAGAAATCAGTAGAGATAATGTTGAATGACTCGTTTGTTTTTTATTAAATCGTTCGTTGTAGACAAGTGAGTCTTTAGAAGCGTTATAGAAATATTAGAGTTTCAAGTTTTAGGGTTATGTTCGGCCAATTACGAATATTATAAAATAATCATTTAGAAATACTCGTGTGCCTAATTGTCGGTCCGTCATTCGCAGCCAATTGGTTCCGGATCTACTGGACCAATTTAGTTGAAATTTAGTACAAATAAGATTTTTTTTGTAACTCGAACAAGGACGCGTGACGTAAATATTAAAAACAATCCATCCTTGAAATTTTTATGTATTTTTAGGGGTCAAAAACAAAACTGTCTCTAAAACTGAAAATAAAAATTATAGTCATCCCGATTAAAGACCCTTCGGTTTGCCTGTTCCGATACGTACTTGGCCGTTTTCTATTAACAATTTTATTTTAATAAGATAATATAACGAATGAGTCGAGTCACTGCGAGTAGACACTTTTGTTATTACGCTTTGCCTTGTGCGGTATCGGTATCCGAGTGACGTTTTCGATGACGCGGTGTGGGCGCACTCACTATCTCTCATTAAAAAAAAATCAAAACGTTTATTTCAATTAGGCCAGATACCGAATTTTTATTAGCGATATCATTGCTCAATTTGTTATATGCTTGCTTATATAGTGTGCGTTTATTGCATGTTTTAAATTTCGTCTCATTCAATTCAAGAATACTTATGGAATTTTATAGCATCTCAAACAGTACCCCATGTAAGATGAGTCTACTTTTGCGAGTAAAGCCTGGCTGAACCAGTTAGTCCTTATTAGTACTGTAATTGTGTCTGTCACCTATTTTACCAAAAAGATGCAGATTTTTTCTTGTGAAACCATACTGATGATCATGTAAGATTCTGTTGATGTTAGTATGATAGAGCATTTGATTAAGCATTACTTTTTCAAAAAATCTTGCCAATAACTGGCAGAATGGATACAGATCTATAATTATAAGCATCTTCACTATCCTCAGATATAAAAAGAGGTATGACTTTACTGTTATTCATTAAATCAGGGAAAACTCCTTGGTCTACACATACATTAAAAGTTAACGATAAGTATGGGGCTATGATCTCAAGTTTAAATGTACAAACTTTGATAGACATTCCCCATAGATCTTCGGTCAGTTTGATTTTAATTTGCCGGAAAGCTTTAATCACTGTCATAGGGTTAATGTTTTAAATTTAAATTCAGCCAGGGAGCCAGACACATTTGCCTTGAATAAACTAATTGAGACTTCAGGTGAGAAATTAAGAGCCTCCGTAGTTACAAGTATTAATGGTATTTCTGTAAAGAAATTTACAAATTCTTGAGCTACTTCCTGATTAGTGCTTTTAGGACCATGTGCTGTATCCAATGTGTAGCTATTGTTAAATAACCCGTCTTTTCGGTTTGTCTCCACCGATCACAGTATCGGATCAGGTTAGCCACGGATCACGGGGAGTTGTATCCACTGATACCCTTATCCGTTTCCCTCGTTATCGTGTTACCCACTGATCACGATAATCCGTGGAAACATGAAAAAATTTAATTTAATACAATTACAATTGAATCAATTTACTACAATAAATACAAACTGCATGCATGAATCAAATAAATCAATTTTTCTTTTGTATTAACTATTTATGTAAAATTTGCACGGCGAAATTAATGACAGCATAAGAGAAATATAATTATATTTTATCTATTAGATCCTCCTGTACCTTATTTACGCTAATAAATGATTTTGATTTTGTAAAATTGTTCATTCATGCCCCGTTCCAATTGGTTCAAGCGTGATGTGTTTAAAGCCTTCCTCGAAAAATGGGCGATAGCCCATTTTTCACTAAAATATTTTTTTAATTCAACAAATCAAACGAACAAACCCTTGAGCTTTTTACATTAGTATACAATCAAGTAAATATTGGGCTAAGTATATACAGGGCTTCCCTCGACACCTTAAGTCTTCGTCCATAGACACTAGATAACAGTCATACTCTAGCTAGGTCAAAAGTTCTCATCAAGGTGCATAAAATGAGCCAAACACGATAAAACTGCTGTAAACTCTTGAGTACCTCAGGATGCTGCCTTGCATCTTCATTGTTAGGCCTTTGATAAGAGTCATACTCCACGCAAGTCTTGAGATCTCACCAAGGTGCATGAAATGAGTCCAATAACAATATAGCTGCTGCAAACTGTTGAGGACTTTTTACAACACTGCCTTTTGTCTCCATCGTTAGACCGTATATGACTTTCATACTCACGATATAGACGCTGTAAGCTTTTGAGGACCTCTTGCAACTGCCTTGTGTTTCCATCGTCAAACCTCCGATGATTTTTTTTTATTTTTTATTTTTTTAGTATGGGAAATCATCAAATGACTTCTCCCACTCTGGGCGGAGCGGGAGGGAGTGTCAGACTCTTATTGACTAAAACCCATCCATGTTCCTTCCTCGCCCTTTATGTTCCGGGGCCGCGGTATCTCTTTCGAATAGGCCCACAACCCCGGCAGCCTGTCGTCATTAGACGGACGGACGGCTAGCTAGCCCATAGCTACCCGTCCACAGGCCCGCATCTACGGTGGCACGTAGCCACCACGTGGCCCCCGACGCCCGGTGCGTCTCCCGCGGCGGCCGGGAAGAGAGGCTCTCTCCCTCTCTCGTTCCGCCACCTCCTTCGCCAGCATGACTGCTTCGCAGGAGGAGGTGACGGCTTCCCATTCCGTCTCGCTCCGGACCATGGATTGAACCAGGGCCGGACGCGAGAGGTCGCCGCTGCCGATCGCCGCTACGAGGACACTGCGGTGCTTCGCCCACGCAGGGCAGACTTCCACCGTGTGCTCCACCGTGTCCTCCGGTCGATCCTCGCAGTGGAAACACCCGGGCGTTTCCTCCCGCCCGATTCGGTGCAGGTACCTCCCGAAACATCCGTGTCCGGTGAGGACCTGCGTCAGGCGGAAGGTGAGGGCGCCGCGTCGTGGCGCCTCTCTAGCCACTCCTCAAAGAGGGGACTTACCGCCACTATCGTGGCGTGCCCTGCACGGGGTTGCGACAGTCGCTCTCTCCATGTCGCCATGAATGAAAGTCCGTACCTCTAGACAGGTTTAAAGTCATCAAAGTGCATGAAATAAGCCCAAACAGGATACAGCTACTGTAAACTTTTCGGGACTTATGCAACACTGCTTTCCATTTCCATCGTCAGACCTTCGATAACAGTCAAACTCCAGCTAGGTCTACTCTATGAAAAGAGCCCAAACACGATTTTCTTTTTATTATAAAGGGGAAACCTTTGAGATACGCTATTGTTTAAAAAAACCATGGAAATATGACTTGTCTGTTAAAAAAATGTGCGTGGTACATAAAATAAAAATAAACGGTTTAAAAACTAAAATAATGTATAAAACTATTAAAAAAACCCACATATCTATTATCAAATAGTAAAAACAGGCTGGGGTCGAACTTGCGAACCAGGATTATTACATTTTAAATGTAACAGCATTAAAAAAAACTAAATAAATACAATCGAACTTACGATCCATTGTCCACAGGGCGGTTGCTGACACCAACAGGCTACTGACTTTGGTAAGAATCATTCTATAAAATATTTGCTCTATTCTAACGACAGTTCATGATAGTTTTCAGTTGTCAAACAGTTGAAACTCCGTTTTAAGGGTCCTATTAGACTTTTTACGCAAATTCATGATTTTTGACGCTGTAATTTTCAGCAGCAGTAAGATGTTTTAATTATTTGCTTATGAATAACGATAGTGCCATTCTTTTTCTTGAAAGTTGGTGTTACGAAATTTCATGTTTCTTTTCGTGTAATTTACTATAAATATTTTACGAACTCAATTTGCAAGAAAAACCGTCGTCGATGGAAGTTTGACGCTCAGATTCACATAGTTACATTCAATTCTTATAAAAGCTAATAGTACTAAAAGATAAGTTGATTGTTTTACTTGAATCTCGGAGTTCTAGAAATTCGTTAAATTCCTTGAGTTTTCTCAAAACAAATTGTAAAGAAAGCCTAATTTAAGCCAAAAATGTGTTGATTCAGCGGCCATTATATATTCCAAATAAACTCAATTTTATGAAATAAATTAATATGATATAAAATTTCGATCTTCAATGAATACGTTTCATTAGTTTTCGTTTGTCAGTATTATAAGACAACGTTACAATAAATAAAATTAAAGCACTCTAAATTTTGCATCATTTCAGCTCGCTCCTCAGTTTCATTCTGACGCGAGCGCTGGACGAGGAAGGACCTGTACACAAAATTTTTGTCAATAACAATCCACTCGTGTATGACGATCAAAATTATTTGATCCAGGATGTAAAAACCAAAAATTTGCAAAAGAGTTGTAATAGGACTCATAAAGAGCTATTTATTCATTTCTGCCTAGCTAGACAAAAACTGTGATAGCTCGACTAATATGCATGACATCGATAAAGTTTGAACCCTATAGCACTCACGAATAATGTAGTTTTCTAACAGTGAAACCTTTTTTAAATTGGATTATTATTAGTTCCAGAGATTACCCCCTACATTCAAAATTACAAACTCACAAACAAAATTTACCTCTTTGTAATATTACAAAGTATAGATGGGTCGCAAGTTAAAACAAAGTAGTTTTCTAACAACATACTTTTCGATTTTTATCGATTTAAACGATCGAATCCAAACGGATTAATCGGTACTATCTATTAAAAGATAGTTACCGGATATTTTTTCGGTAAAACATCACGTGTAAACGGTGTTCTATTAAAATAAATTAAAATTGTTCAACAAAAACTTTTCATCATTTATGTAATATACATGTACAGTTATTTATTCTGTTAAATCAAAATGATACTTTTAGATAAAATTCCGATTTGCATGTTTTTTTTAATGAAAAGCATAGACCGTCAAGCTTAGTCACTTTTAAATTGAAAAAAAACGTGCTTTGGCTTATAGAATACATCGTGATGAGAACTGCAGACAGCTAGCTGGAGTATGACTGTCACCAAAGGTCTGACGATAGACAAGAAAGACGAGGAGCAAGAGGTCCACAACAGTTTATGGCAGCTATGTTGTTATTGAGATTTTATTTATATTAGCTATATTGTTATTGATATTTGCACCAAGGTGCATGACCTTGGTAAGTTTGAACCTAGCTAGAGTACCGTCGAATGGGGGAATAGGGATCCAGGGGTGAATGGAAACAAAACTTTGAATGGGATTTTATCGCTGATTGTATATTTCCAACAAGGTACCTTTATAATTAAGTATGATTTAGTTAACACAATAACCCTATTGTGTTAACTAAAAATACCAACAAGTACCCACTTGTTGGTACCATATCATGTGAATTCAACTTTAAAATCCATTCCAAAGTTTTGTTTCCATTCACTACTGGATCCCCATTCCCCGCATTTTACCGGTAAGACTTTCATCGAAGGTCTGCCGATGTAAACGGAAAGCAGTCGCTAGAAGTGCGCAACAGATTACAGCAGCTTTATCGTGTTTGGGATCATTACATGCACCTTGATGAGAACTTTCAACCTTCGACTTTCATCGACGTTCTGACAATGCAGACGAAAGGCAGGTCTGCAAAAGTTTACAGCAGCTATATTTTCATTGGGCTCATTTCATGCACCTTGGTGAGAAATTTAAACCTGCCTGGAGTATGAGTGTCATAAAAGGTCTGACGATGAAGGTGGAAGGCAGATGCAAGGAGTCCGCAACAGTTTGTCTCGCTACGTCATCATCGAGCGAATCGCGTACGATAATGCGTGTATTAATGAAGTTGTGGAAGTGCTAATAAGATTTGACTCGAACCACTATAAAAGTGATAAACTTCTAACTTTTATAACTGACGCCTTACAAAAAATAACAGTGCCTATAGAAACTATTAACATAACACGCTCACTGACTCTCGATCAGTTTTCAGCCTTATAACTCAGGGCATAAGGTTGAAAAGTGGTCGACCGTCAGTGAGCTCAATAGTACATGATTGTGTCCTGTGATTTATAAGTATATCACTTTTATCAGTTCCACGTGCAATAAACATGACATAATTATCAACAATGACGTCGCGGTTTTTTGACAAGACTTTTATTATTAATTGAACCCTTCCTGATAAGCATGATTGACTAATCTATAAAATAGATTATTGTCTGGTATTTGTCTGTTCAAATGAAAATCGGGGATTAAATATTTATATAGTATTCTTTTTATTTTCAACTGTACAAAACTCTTATTAAATTAGCTATTTTTTTTTAAATAATATTAATTTATTATCACAACAATGCATTTTATTCCATTTTGTCTAAGACCATGCAGTAACCAAAGCTATCATCGTACAATTGTCGGCGAATAAGCTTTTCGAACAAATCCGATCACGTATTCGCGCGACTAATCGCTTTAGTTAGGACGCACGGTTCGACGCGGCTTAGAATATTATTATACATTTAGCATTCAGAAGTGAAGATGTTTAAAATAAGACGACGAGGTACATAAAGTAATGAATACAACCGTTTATTCTAACTTGGAACAAAATATCAATTGCTGAAACTATCCATAACCACAATAAATCATAAGGAATTCAATTAACACGTAATCGCTTAGAAAAGTAGCGAGTAAGTACACAAAATAGGAAAATATAAATCTTACAGCCCTTTGAACGATATTCCCAACAAGTCTACCGCGACCAGAGACTAATGCAAGTCGTCTGTCAGTCCTTTCCATAGAAGTAACCTGTGCTACGTACAACCTCATTTCTTCATAATGCTACGCGAAACCTCATTTCTTCCTAACACGGCTTCTCCTGACACCAAGTCGCCCTCGACTTGAAAGTTGTAGGTTGCAGTAAAGTGGTGATCTTGATGCCGCATAGCTCCTATTCCAGCATCGAGATCAGGTGTGGACAGCCCTACCGCCACGGGCTCAGGTCATGCTCAACATCATCAGCTTCGTCATCTGAAAGCGTTTGCGATGATTATTCCTTGTAGGCAACAACGCATGCTAATCACGTAGAAATTCAAAGTCCGCAATGGCAAAAATATAAGATGGTTAGCGTCCCAATCATCCCATATCACTGCCAAAGACTTTACCTCAGCGAATAATGACAAAAATATAAGATGGTCAGCGTCCCAACCATCCCATACCATTGTTCACATAATTACTACGACTAAACTAGACGGTCGAAAGGTCTAGCATTCACACAAAACTAGAAGGTCTAGTATTTACACAAGACTAGACATAAGACACAAGGTCAAGTATTCAACAAGACCAGACATAACACACAGGATCTAGATTTCCAACAGTATACCATAACCAGCGCGTACTGCACCAGCAGCGACAGGCGCACGTGTTGCACCAGTAGCGACAGGCGCACGTGCATCCTGCGCTAGCAGCGCGCCCTGCACCAGCACCGCGCCCTGCGCCAGCAGCGCGCCTTGCGCCAGCAACGCAGCAAGATCTGCGCCAGCAACGCAGCGAGTCCTGCGCTAGCAGAGCGACCTGCGCCAGCAACGCGTCCTGCGCCAGATGCGCATCCTTCGCCAGCAACGCAGCGAGTCCTGCGCCAGCAGCGCGACCTGCGCCAGCAGCGCGACCTGCGCCAGCAGCGCGACCTGCGCCAGCAGCGCGACCTGCGCCAGCAGCGCGACCTGCGCCAGCAACGCAGCGAGTCCTGCACCAGCAGCGCAACCAGCGCCAGTAGTGCGACCTGCGCCAGCAACGCAGCGAGTCCTGCACCAGCAGCGCAACCAGCGCCAGTAGTGCGTCCTGCACCAACAGCGCAACCAGCGCCAGCAGAGCGTCCAGCACCAGCAGTGCGTCCAGCTCCAGCAGCGCAACCAGCGCCAGCAGAGCATCCAGCACCAGCAGTGCGTCCAGCTCCAGCAGCGCGCCCATGCGCGCTCAACAACACATGCCTTTGGACACACCCGCACGTTTGGCGACACGCGCCTTTGGGAACAAACCCGTGCGTTTGGCGACACACGCCTCAGGGAACAAACCCGCGCGCTAGGCTACACACGCCTCTGGGAACACACCCGTGCGCTAGGCGACACACGCCTGTGGGAACACACCCATGCGCTAGGCGATACACGCCTGTGGGAACACACCCATGTGCTAGGCGACACAAGCCTGTGGGAACACACCCATGCGCTAGGCGACACACGCCTGTGGGAACACACCCACTGGATGAACGACTCACGCCTCTGGCAGCACACCCACTGCATGGGTGACTCACACACCTTTAAGCACACGCCCAAAACCATCTCTGAAACCATAGATAGAAAAGAAACAGCACTCAGCAAAACAAAACATTATGACACTCGTTTCTGGGCACGTATTGGGAGTCTGCTTATGTGGTTTTTCCTCAGCGACTAACAAACAGTTTCAAGTTCATGGCTCTCGTATCCCAGGGTCTAGTTTGCTCATTGATTCATCATCGGCTTATTAATGTTCCCACTGCTGGGACAGGCCTCCTCTCTATGAGAGGGAATGGGCTATATAATCCACCACGCGGGCCCAGTGCGGATTGGTAGATGTCACATGTCTTCGAATTTATGGTTCTAGGACAGTTCTCCGGTTTCCTCACGATGTTTTCCTTCTCCGTTTTGAGAGCAGCGGTGATGTAATAAATTACACAAAGTAATGCGCCTGCCTAGATTCGAACCCACAACTTACTGAACGTAAGTCGGGGCCGCCACCACTGAGCCACCGCTGCTCATTGCTACTTTATTACAAAGGTAAGGTCGACGACCTCGTATTCACAAGACTGGCGGTTGGACCGGTAAGGTGGATCGTACCTTTATTCCTCTTCAGGAGTTCACAAGAGCGACATCAATCGATCTCCCACAAAACTTTTTTTGTTGTTTTTAGAATGCTTGTGACTAGGTCACGCACCAGCAACCATATGGGCGGAGTAGAGGCGTCAGTACCAATAATAAAATTGACGACTGTGGTTTTTGCTTGCTCACATGCGTTCATGCCTGACAGTTCCGGGGATCAACGACTATTTTCCGAGAGCTCGGCCACACCTGACCAAAGCTTGAAAGCATTGAACCTTCGTTCACTATTTTCCGAGAGCTCGGCCACACCTGACCAAAGCTTGAAAGCATTGAACCTTCGTTCAGGACGATTTGAATGTCAAAAGTTCTAGTGAGGTACTGCCTCTCTTTGCGCACGTTAGTAATGCTACCACGGTTAAGACTGTCAGCAGTTTCCAGGATTATTACAGTTTTAAACTACGAAGCCATAACTTGCCGTTCCCTTACGCTTTTGAGAACACAGCGGTTGGAGTTACTCGACAAGAAAGGTGCTTAAAAACATCAAACAAAATCAGCGAAACCAAGCTCCACTATATCTATGAGAAGATTGGCGAGAAAATAAACAAAACAGAGAATTATAAATCTATGGGTGTATCCACGGATGCCTTGAACAACAGCTGTAATAACGTCTGTTTTGTTATTCGACAAAGCTTCGCTGATTCCTAGATTGTGACCGGCTCTTAGTAAAGCACGTCTCTTTCTTGTACCCTTTTCTCTTGCATTATAAACACTGCGCTCCATATTTGGCAGCAGTAATATCATTGGCTGTACCCTGCGTCCCGGATTTTTGAAAACGGAAGCATCAACCGGTTCCATAAGAAGCTTTTTAGAACAATTACGACATCTTATGTCCTCACTGATTACATTCGTAGCACTTGGGTTCGAGATCGAGCGAGCGTGCTTCTTACGGCCTCTAAAACAACTTACTGTTCGGTTTCGGTAGGTTGCTATCTTCTGTCTGTTTGACATTTTACTTAGAGACTGTTACGGAAACAAAACGTCAGTGAAAAACATTCTTTGATTTTTCAAGTAGGTGACGCAGATAGGATATTTCAAGCTAACTTTGTTAATAGAAACACTGATAGCTGTGAGACGTGGCATAATAACTGACAGTTATACGTAAATAAGTTACAGAAAACGGGGCTTAGTCAACCCGCCGGAAGACTCAAGTTTACAACTTGGTTTTACGTAAATTGAAAGAATCAAGACTATGTCTTCAGTTGCTAAGTTCGCATTTGCCACGGCTGCCATATATTGTGGGTTGTCAATAACGCGTACAATCAATACCGCGTATAACCAATTAAACTAATAGGAGTTCGTAATTCTTCGGTAAGACTCTTGTCAAACGTAACAAACTTATGGTACGCCGGGCATACTCAGCAACTTATGTTGTAAAATTGTCGGATGTTGTGTTCATTGTTTCCAATAAAATCCTACTAAATGCGAGATTTTGTGAGTATGGATGTTTGTTTGTTACTCTTTCACGCAAAAACTCTGACCGGATTTGGATGAAATTTCGAACACAGATGGTTTACAACCTGGATTAAAACATAAGACACTTTTTATCCTAGTAGTAAGATCCCATGAGACAATTATCAAAGTTCACGCGGGCGAAGCCGCTGGCAGGGGCTAGTGTTAGCATTATCTAACTTCTGAGGGCAAAAGGGTTTTGAGTTAAAGAGGGTTAGACAAAACGTATCCAACGACGAAACGATAGCGTCCCTTTATGCCATATAACCGCCGTATTTATTATAAAAATTCTCCTATTTTACAAGTTCATAAAAAACACAAGAAGTGTCCCTTCAAGTGGCCACGAAAAAACAGTTATCTTTATTTTAGTTTTTGCAGTTTCATCGAAACTACCTTCCTATAATTGTTTCAAAACGTACCCATTGACGACTCATTTCACGCATAATATGACTTGTTGTTATTCAAAGACTAGAAACATTCAAGTTTTTCTGAACAGTTGTCAACCGCTATTCAATTCAATTAGTATTTAGGCATCAACCACTATGCCAACTTATTATGTATTGGATCCTTGTAATAAAAGATAATTAAGTGGAAGCGCCTTGTTCAATCTCGCACAACGGAATGCCACTTGTTATCGCCAAGCCACTCAATCTATTGAATGACACCTCGCAATCATACGCATCTTCCTCGCTTCATTTGCCGCTGCGAACTGCGACACACGTCGCACCACCTGGGACCCCTCTGCTGCTTTGACCCCAGGCATCGTTCCACGGACCGATAACCACACCTGGACGACATCGAACCGAGAGTCCAATGGACAGACAAGTTGCCAGTGCGCCCTGACAGATGTCCCAATTTTGGGAAATTCTTTGAGAAATCGCAACAAATCTAAACGAGACCGCTAATTATCCTCCTTGCGCTAAGTACACATTTAGCCTACGCAACAGTCGGATAGAAGGCAGTAGTTGTTTCTTATCTCAAAAATATAATTGAGGCTTTTAGATATGATTTTCAAACGGTATGATGCTTGCGACATAAGAACAAACCAATTTAAATAAAGCTTATTTTGGGACATGTAAAATAAAAGTAGAGTCCAGCTCCTAGAGAAATCTGGCCATTGTTCTTTTAAAATTTGACCAAGTTTGGTCATTGATGACCCATTCATTTAGCCAAACTTTTGCGTCGTCGCCCTTGAGACAAAAAGCTACTCGCGAAAAACACTCGGGAGTACCGCTGCACGGTCCACTTCGTGACGCCACACGTCAATGTCGTGTTTGCTTAGATACATACTAACCAGGGCGACCTCACAGGCTGTAAAGGTGTTATACCACACTATGCTCCTTGTGCTGCTCAACGCTATGCTCCTCGCGCTGTCGCGATGGTCCTCGCGCTGACACGATGCTCCTCACGCAGCCGCGATGTTCCTCGCGCTGCCACGATATTCCTCACGCCGTCACGATGCTCCTCACGCTGCTGCGATGTTGCCCTCGCTGACCACACACTGCTCTACTCACGCAATTAATTGCTACACTCCGCACTGCACACAAAGGTTAATAGATTTTCAGCTTTATCGCTAACAAGCATTAAATTCAAGGTTGATTGGGAAAAAGCTTATCCGAATGATTTTACAACAAAGTATTGACGGTTAGGTTTGAAATCGAATGAGAGAAAATCTGATATTGCTGGTCCTTTGACCTGCACTCAAAAACCGACGAAATAGGGAGCGGTGGGCACGACGAAGAAAATGATGTAAGGCATGACGAGTAATGTTGTCGCACTACGTCTCTGCCTCCTTTCCTCACTACTTTCCATGCCACTCGTCGAGTGTATGGCAGGCCCATTAAAGCTTCCACGAGAGTAATCACATACGACCAGGCTTTGAAACTGTAAGCGATTGGATCGTTTGTACGAATGGTTAATAATGAAAGACACTCGAAGTTCTTTGGACGAACTCGTTGCGGAACATCGCTCAAGTGTACGGGGCTAAGCTAACACGAAGTGACCGCGAGGCCCGGGTTCTCAGGGTTAGTTCTTCACCGTCAGCATACCTGCCTCGCGTGTCACCTTTAGGTCAATCTCATGTATGACGGTGATCACGCCTTCTCAGCATATATATCGCAAAGCTTGATATTCAATCACACACGTAAAATAACAGAAATGACAAGAATAAAAACGAAAAAGTCAAAAATCGCCATTTTGACTTTCGGTTGAAAGGTAATTGTTATTTTGTTCCTTGAATATTTTACACTTTCGTGGGCAATTTGTGTTCACTATCCCACTTCTGAATTTAGCATTCAGAAGTGAAGATGTTTAAAATAAGACGACGAGGTACATAAAGTAATGAATACAACCGTTTATTCTAACTTGGAACAAAATATCAATTGCTGAAACTATCCATAACCACAATAAATCATAAGGAATTCAATTAACACGTAATCGCTTAGAAAAGTAGCGAGTAAGTACACAAAATAGGAAAATATAAATCTTACAGCCCTTTGAACGATATTCCCAACAAGTCTACCGCGACCAGAGACTAATGCAAGTCGTCTGTCAGTCCTTTCCATAGAAGTAACCTGTGCTACGTACAACCTCATTTCTTCATAATGCTACGCGAAACCTCATTTCTTCCTAACAATACAATAATGACTTCCATATCTTATCTGTATTTACAAGTGTCAAAGGAACTGACATACGCGAACCCTCAAAGATTTACAATCGTTAATTGGCCGCGTTATTCCTATCTCTGTCTCACAACTGTCTTAAAGCAAGTGCAAAACAGAGACAGAAACCTCTCTAAGTCAAATCACGCACTAAGTGACATTTAAGATCTTGGCCCAAAATACGAAGACTCTACAGTGCACACACGGGGACACATCAACCCTTACTTTTCCAGTATAACATGGCTTCGCCCTGTATAGATTTCCCATACAATAAGAGATTCGCATGAACTGGTTTTGTAAGTCTAGCTTGATTGGTCGCCGTGTGTACAAAAGAGGACTGTCCTTACATACACTTTTATAATATCTCTTACAGCAGCAAACCAAAAGAAACCTTATCTCATACGAAATAAACATCACTGTCATTTTGAAATACTGCAAAAGGCCTTTATCAACATTATTTTAAACCAAACTAGGAACTCTTAACTTTAGCCCTAATTATGTAGTTATTAGTAACAAACTTAAACAAACTGTATGCAATACCAGCAACAACTACCAATGCAGAGAGTAAAGCTGCTAATACGATAGCAATGAGCTCAAATTCGAGGTACTCTGCCCACGACATGTTGGCGGCGGGCGCGCGCAGATGTTTCGCACCACCATGACGTATTACGTGCTCGATCCACCAGATTGCTTTGTCTAAAGGCTTCATTGGCTGGTCCACCATCAGAGTCCTTAAGTGAGCAATGTTCTTGCGGTAGCTGAAAGAAAATTACGAATTGTCATGCATTTGCTGTACTCAAAGTCCTAATTGTTTCCAACTGGTTGTTATTGCCTCATAAACATTCAATCTGTGGTTCCCGAAGTATAGACCGGTGCACTAAGTTTTAGTTCAATGTGATTAAGGGCAAGGCTACTGACATCAGTCCAGACTTCTAGGTTTCTGAAAGTTCCTGTTGAAAAAAAACCTATGATACTGTGCCAGGCCTGAGAATCGAAACAAAGACCTGTTCAGAAGTAACGTTTGCGAACACTAGACCAAATCCCAAATACTTGACCATAATATATCAAGTAGATAAATAACTAAGTATAATTGAGTAATAAGTATTATTGAGCATTTGCTGTACTAAAGTTCTAGTTGTCGTATTGAGTAAAAAAACCTTTGGTATATTTTACCTGTCATCTCCAATAACTGTTTGAACAGCATTCGTAAAAGATTCTTCACTCAGTGATTCCAATTCAAGTTTCTTTCCAATTCTGTGATATTCATATTTTTCAACATTGTACCATTGGTCTCCCAACATTGGTACACCGACCAGAGGTACTCCTGCTGTGATAGCCTCGTCTGTTGATTGTAGACCTCCTTGTGTTACGAACAGTTTGATCTTGGGGTGTTCTGCAAGGAAAGAAGGGATAAATTAAATAATTTTACCGTTTATTCTTCGATATGCTTATATATGTTGTCAAAAATCATCATCAATCATCACTCATCGCTTCTTTGTTCAAGCGTGTATCCACGTCCTAACCAAAGCGATCGGTTAACGTCGCTTACACCGAGACGCAACCGGACGCGAGGTTGCGCGCCTATACTGGAAGAGGCCAGTGATTTCTCGCTGCGTCGCGAAACGCATCGCGACGTCCAGAGGTGCATCGTAAACTCGTAGAAAGCATGACGTCTCGCTGTGTAGCGGGACGCCACGCAGCGCCGCGAGGCATTTCGAGGCGCAGCGCTGCAAAGTGCAACATATTCTGAATTGAGTCGCTCTATTAAAATCTGCGCGCAGCGTCGCGTCACGTCGTATCTCGGTGAGAACTAAACCTTACTTGAAACCACAATTATTGGATTTATGTTACACTCACACAACGATTGCTTTGGTTAGGTTAGGTTAGGTTCGAAGTTAACATGGCAGAACATAGTAAACATTAGACAAACGACTTGTTTATAGCTGTACTTATTCCACTAATATAATTACTATAATTTTGTACGTCAGCTCGTTAGCACGGGCTAGGTCACATAGGTGCGATACTTGTGCTATCGAAACGAGTTCCATCGAGTTTCAACTTTTTGTTGACATTGGACCTAAACTTGTTTTGTACGGTAAAAAAGATTCACATGACATGTTTTGACCTGTGCCACTGTCATTAGCGTACATCGATGACTTTGCGGCTTCTATAATTATATCGTCTCACTCATAATGTTCTGTTCATCATGAGTCGGCGATATTTAGATGAACAACACTACATAAGTACCTATTATGCTTGACAAAACAGGTTGATTTAAACATAAAAACTTGTAGTCGTATATGATACAGAATAAAACATTATTAATAAGCTTAAAAGATAAGCGAAAAGCGAGTGTTCTACTCACTTATCGCTTATCTTTTAAGCTAGCAACTAGAAAAATCTTAGAGCAACAAGAAAGAAATACAAAACTTTTGCAATCGACAGTCAACGATTGACCGTTCTCATATAAATGTTTATCTTTTACTGACACCCGACTTACATTATTGTACGTTTCAGGATCAAGAAAACAGTCGATGGCAAGTCGCTTGGGACCAGGGCCATAGAAGGCAGATTTTTCAAAACTTCACTTCTGAGTGACGACTGCAAATTAACCGTCTATCAAGTAATCAGAAAGGCCGATTGGTAAAATTGAAGACGAAGACAATAGCAACAAACAGAAAAAATGTACAAAAAAATTGTTTTACTTACTCAGCAGATCTGACTGAGGCAGCCACTTGGATATCCTGATGTTAGCTGACTTCCCAGGCAGTACATCTTTGTCCCACTTCCAGAGGACATCATAAGGCATCTTAGAGAAGGCATTGATGAGTGTCTGTATCTTCTCTGCTGGTAGAAGACTTGGTTTCACATTTGTACCAAAACTGATATATATGACACCATTTTTGGATGAATCCAAATATGATTTTAAATCCTGGAAACAAAATTTAAGATTAGTGATGATATCAATGATATAGGTGGCTCGTGGATAACTTAAATTATCTGCAAAGTTTGATAATGGTTATGCTAAGGTTGCTGGGGCCGATCGTGGTTTTAACCATAAAATACTGAGTTTCCTCTGTACTTTGGAAAACCCGTAAAGCCTTTGATCTTAACTACTCGTATCATTACTATGCATAGGTCTTAGGTGTTCGTTACAGGTTATTCGAATCTGAAAACAAGTCTTGCCAAAGAAAATTGTGTTACCCATTTTGTTGGTTGTGGATTCCAAATAGATTCTTCACTCTGTGTTAAATACTCGTACTCGGTGTGGTAGACATAGCCTAGGGGTTGACCGACGGACTGCCAAATCATAATATTTGACTTAAGATCAAACCAGAGACAGGCACTTATCAGTTGCTTCGGTGAAGGAAAACATCGTGAAAAAACAATCATTTCTGAGAGATAATTCTCTATAGCATGTTAAGCCAAATTAGAGATTCATGGGGGACCTAAAAACTCTGACACCAGGTTAAGCTCTAACCACACGAAAAAGGAAAGAAGACTAGTATTGAATCACGATAAAATCAATTAAAATTACTCAAAAGCATGCAAATCATGCATTGGGTATAATTTTGATCACTTGTTAAATAACTCTATCAGCTTATTGATCTCAAATGGTTTCAATGGTAAATCAGACACCACTTCAGTGACTCTTCACCGCAATCAATTCATCAATTATCACGATGACTTAGCAATTGTCATCGTGATACAAAATTGAAACGAAGTAAATTCTCAGCAAAACTCTCCGTAATCAGTTTAGTGATAAGATAAAACATGATTGCATGAGTTTTGAAACTTGCTGAGATTTTTTAAGTGCTGTTGTATGTTAAGGGTGCAAAAAACCTCCTAACGAAGCCGAAAGGCACTTGTTCTCCCCGTCACTGCGATCAGTTATGGAGATATTGGGGGTCAAAGTTCCAAATATTTCACAAGTTTTTTTTTTAAATACAGGTTTTAATGTAAGATTTTTACTTTCACACCTCCACCTCCCCTATATTAATCGATCCATCCATCAGCACTTTTCACTCCAAAAAAACAATTTGTGCCCTTCAATAATTTAGCATATACTCGTTGATTATTTAAAATCATGCTCTCGAAAACGGCTCTAACGATTTCGGTGAAAGTTGCAATATACGAGCTATGTGGGGCGAGAACTACTGTCATTTGGAGATCTTGAGAGTTAGAGTGGTAATAGTATTACCCAGTACTAACTGGGTTGTTGAGGTCAAATTTTAATAGGCAGTCGCTCTATGTAAAATACAAGTATTCAACTACTTTCGGTTGGACTGGAAGCCGACCCCAACATAGTTAGGATAAGGCTAGGCAGATGAGGACGATGGGGGCGAAAACACGATATAACTAGGTCTTTTAAGTGGGTAAATTATTTTCGGTCAGCTGCGTAGGTATAAATTACGCAATGAATTGGAAATACTCGTAATGTTACGATAAGGATGAAACGCTTTGTAATGTTTATTTACATTAAAATCCAATATCTAATAATAGCTAGTATTGTTTGCAATAAAGTACACATAAGTTGATATTACAAAAAATAAGATATAATACTATAATAACTATATCTTACTTTGGAAATCTGAATTTTCGTGAGTTTGGATTTATGGATGTTTGTTACTCTGTCACGCAAAAACTTCAGGACAGATTTGGATTAAACTTTGCACACAGATAGTATATAACTTGGATTAACACAAGATACTTTTTGTCTCGGTAGTAAAATCCCATGGGACAGTTATCAAATCCACGTGGGTGGCAGAAGCTAGTATACGTATAATTATAATATACTAGCAGTACACGCTGACGTTCGCATTGCAGTCTAAATCGCCGTCCGGTTAGACTGCAATCCGTCACGACAGCGTGTAGCTGATTATAGTATTATACATGAAGTGACTGACTATCTGACCTCCACAACCCAGTAACTATATAACACAGTACCTCCAAATAAGACTGATTGCCATACTTTCGGGTTTCTTGTTCCTCGTAACGTTTCAGATCTACGAATGTCACTAGATACACATTCATTTCATATAAAATTCTAAATATAAAATCCAGAAATACTTTGTCCAACCTAGGAATCGAACCTAGGACCTCACGCTCACTGAGTTGTGAGCAAGTACTAGAACAATGAAGCAATTAACTGAGCAAACCATAAATAAAAAAATAATCATACAAAAAAAACTCACCTCCGGCAACTCCTTATGCGGTTTCTGGGGGAGTCCTCCTAGATGGATGACACTCGGAGGCACTGGCCGACTTCCTTCCCAAATCGGGTTGATATTCAAAAGCAGCATTTCAACATTATTTTGTAGCTCCGAAACATCAGGAACATCTGCTCCAAAATATTTCCTAATCATTTTATTCTCGTCTTCTTCCATGCTTGCAAATAGACTCTCTATCATGTAGTTGTTGTATAATTCGTACAACTTTTCGTATATAGTCAGATTGTATAGCTTCTGGTTCATGCTGCCCGGGTACAAAAATGGATGTGAAGGTGCTCCAATTACTTTGTAGTTATCCCAAATAGCTCCAAATGAAGAAACTTGAATCAAAGGTGCTTTGAACACATGTGAAAATGCTAGCATTGGTCGAATGCATGCTTCTGTCATCAAAAGATCGAACTTCTCCTTTCCTTTGATCAAATCTCTCACTTCTTTTGTTTGCAGCTCAGCCTCTACAGTATTAATTACCACTTCTACTCCAACCCTCATTTGTGATATAAGATCTTCCTTGTTTCCTCTTGCTGTTGCCATGAATGCTTCCCAAGCATTGTAAGAGACGTCGTGGACGTCGATTTCCGTAAGATTCTTCGGTGCTTCACCTTTTTTGAACATTGGATCAGCTGTTATTACCACTACTTCGTGTCCGCGTTTTATCAGCTCCATAGTAATTGGTCTGAAGGCGACCTGGTGACTGATGGACGGGACTGGGTATACCGAGAGGATCCTCGCCGCATCTGCGACGAAAATCGTCAAAAAAAAGCACAATACTACACGTCCTAACATCGCCATTGTAAAGCCCTTGTACTACTAATTCAGACGAGTTGATGTTCGGGTGTTATATACGGAAATCAGTCGAGATAAGGTATAGTCAGTATTGTTGTGAATGACTCGTTTGTTTTTTTAATTCGTCCGTTCTTTATGCCAGTCTTTAATAACGTGACAGAAATGTTATAATTTTGAGTTTTTTATGGCCAATATATAGAATAAAGGATCCGATTTGTATTTGTTTGTCCGTCAGTCACAGTCAATTTGTTTCTAATCTACTGGACTGATTAAGCTGAAATTTGGAACATAATAATATAATAATTTTTGCTACCCGGATACGGACGTGTACTTAACGTAAATTGAATTAATTTTTAATAGATTAATTTTGAGAATTTTAACAGGATCACATTAGGGCCAAATAAGAAAATTAAAAAAATGTCTCCAAACTAAAAATGATAATTAAAGATACTGATGCTCTGTCAAGAAAATAACGGGAAAAAATCAATATTACACAAAATGTTTGTTATTCATTTTATCACCTTCAAAGTATGCTCCTTCAGAAACGATACACTTACGCCAACGAATAATCCAATCATTAAAACGTTTTTTGAACGCTGTTTCCGGAATTGAGTTCAGTTCTCGCCGCGAATTCTTGATTTCCTATTATTTAAAAAAAAATCCACCTATTGGTCTCTCACCTGAAGACGAGGATAATATATGTCTACGTATGTATGTGGGTGACAAGCAAAATTTAGCCACACTCTACATGTCGCGAGTATGAACCGATTGCTTTCAAACTAGGCAAAAAAATCGAAAAGGTCAAAACTTAGGTTAAGTTCGTAAATGGGCGGAATTCGTCCATGGGGGGTGCCGGGGGGCGGTTTTCTAAAATCAGTTTTTTGGCCATAACTTTTTTCCTATGGAATTTTTTTAACGGTTTTACATTTTTATCATTCTGAGTAATACAGACAACGTTAAATTAACACAATCATAAGTACAATTCTTTAATTATACAAATTAACAATAGTCGGACGCCCACGGTTTACGAGATTTAACTATTTAAAATTTCTATAATAATTGGAAAACAGGACGCCATTTGCCATGGTAGACGTCAAAGTTGGTAAATATGCAAATGAACATAAATGATATGGCGTTAGTTATCGGATGTTGCCTCGCAGACTGCAGTTGTTTGAAAATAAATTGTCCTAAAAAATATTTATTACCTTCAATAATTGTACACGAAACACTTATCTAAGCACTATGCGGCGTTACAACTAGGGAAAAGAGTGTTTACGATGAGCTCTGGCACCCAATGTAAGATTTAACTTGTGTTTAAGGTGCCAGGGTCCTCGCCTATACTTTGGACATGTAACATTAGTTGTAAGACGAGTACAGTATATCATAATTTAATTACAATACTATATTTACTAGCTAATGCAACCAAGATGTGGCCTATTTATGTATCTATGTATAGGTGTGTAAATGAGTGTGAAGGATGGATAAATATGGTGAAAACTTGTGTTTATGTAAGTCAAGCAATATGTTTATAATTATATCTATACAAGATATAATTATAAACATATTGCTTTACTAACTGCATTAGGTTAAGCGATCGATATCCGTAGTAAGTCTTCAGTTTCGTTATAGGTTAATGTTAAGAGCCATTTTGTGACTTTGGTTTTGCATCCTTTTGTACACATCCTAAAAGTCTTACTAGCTAGCATGAGGAGCGTAGGACAAAAGCCGGCGGAGCAACGACGACATTTGTGATAGAAAGTGGGTGCGTAATGTAAAATGCGAGCGTATCGAGCGCGCGTCATGAAGTCATAGCTGGTTCTAATTCTTAATTTGCTTATAGCTCGAAAACGGTCCGTTCTATCGCAAAAATAATGAAAAATTTGGCCCCCATTAAGACCACCCAAGAATATATATTTACAAATGTAAATATGGGTGAATCCTTTTTCGAAATCTACCTCCTCCTGCGGCTTGCCGGAGGGATTTTTTTTTCGGTATCGGTTCAGTGGGAAGGCGCCACTCCGAATCTTGTTGACTAGTTTGCATTTCAAACTCGTAAACCCACATCTCGTCACCAGTAATTGCTACTGGTGACGAGACGACTCAACATTACGACTCATCGGAATTGACTCGTTCTTACGTCATGTCCTCAGTGACTCTCATGCGATTGAGTTTTTGGAGAAAATTTTGGCCTTTTGGGACTTGCCGAGCGGTAACATGTTTCATACCCAAATGATTAGTTAAAACAGTACGGATTGACTCGTGAGATACAGAAAGTTCGGCGGCTATCTCTCTTAAATTGGAATGAAAATTTTCAGTCACTATTTCCTTCACTTTTGTGATGTTAACTTCAGTTGCAGACGTTGATGGCCTACCAGAGCGAGGCAAATCTTTCATCACATCTCGACCGCTTTTGAACGCTTTGTACCACTCATAAGTACGTGTTTTTGATAAAGTCGATTCACAGTAAGCCTTCTGTAACATTTTCAGTGACTCCGAACACGAAATTCTATTGGCGATGCAAAATTTAAGACAAACTCTTTGTTCGTTTTTTTTTTTCCAACAAAGGTCGGAAGGGGTCAAATAAAAGTTCAAAGGTCACGTGACTTGAGCGCGCTTGACTGGAAAATAAAGAAAAAGGCTGCGCGCTTAAGAGGTTATTGAAATTCACCATGCACACTAGATATGATATAACTAAAAACAGCTCTGTATTTAATTTAGATAGCAGATGCAACTCAAACTTTGCGCCAAAATGGAAAATAGTTGTGACAATCTAACAACAAAAAAAAAAACAAAAATTTGAATTTTTAACCATAAATAAATCATCCATATCCGATACTTATTTGACTGCATGACACGTATATTTCCCGATTACGGATCTTCAGTGTACTTGTTCCAACAAGTTCTTGGCTGTTTTTTTAATTGTAGTAACACATTATGGAATTCATTCATCATTCATTAATGTGTCAAGTCATTGCGATTAGACACTTTTGTTATTACCCAATATTTTATTCTTATGGCCATGATGTAATTTTAAGCTAATCTGTTTATTATCAGCTTTTTCGACCTGTCTGTGCCTCTCTTTTTAATCAAAAATCATTTTGATACATTTTATTTATGAAAAAAAGAAAGTAAGAAATCAGGATATTGATGTCCGGGATCGTACAGAACAAAAAATAAAAATTTTCCCTTTTTTCACACTTATTAGATTACATCACAAATGAAAGATCCATTTATAAAATAAAATATTAATTTTATTTTTTACTAGCTGCTGCCCGCGACGTCGTCTGCGTGAAGGCTCTACAGCACCAAAAATTCCTAAGATGCCAGTGTTGCTATAGCATTGTAAGTAAACAACTTTTAAAATAGCATTAAAATATAAGTTTTGTTTTGCAAGCGAAGCAAATGAAGAGAGTTATTAAATATGGGAATCCTGCTGAGTTCAGTCATAATATGTGACTGAAGGAAATATAGAAAATAATGCAGGAATACATTCCAGGACACAAAAGAGTAAAAATATGTAGAAAGGTATCATACCTTACAACACTTCCCTATAAACTACGTTGGTAGTTATGCTGCCAGGAGCCAAAATGTAAGGAGAGTCAGGACTGGTGACGCGGGAGCATGCGACGTACAGTTGCCCGTGTGAGAAGCAACTCGTCCTGAGGTCGACACCCGCTGCCCTCAGTGTCTGCCCCTGCGACTTATTGATGGTCATTACGAAGCAAACACTCACGGGGAACTGTACGCGCTTGAACTGGAACGGGAAGTTATGAGGTATGAGGGGAATGCGTGGTATAAATACTGCTTCGCCGACGCCACAACCCGTAAGAATTTCTGCCTCAATAGTATGTCTGTGGAGCGAGATGACTTTAAGGCGGGTCCCGTTACACAACTTCGCAGGAGATAGGTTCCGAAGAAGCATAATCGGGACACCGACCTTCAGCTTGATGGTATGCGCTGGAAGTCCACTTGCTGACAGGGAGTTCAGAAATTCCACGGGAAAATGCTTCAGCACTCTCGCACGATCGAGTGGCATTAGTGCGGCTGCGCTGCGAACTCAGTCTTGTCTCTCGTTGCGTGTACGTCTCTGACGCACGAGACTCAGCATGGCGCTCCCGATCGCTTTCAAGTCGAGCTTCTCGCGCTTCAGCACTCTCGCACGATCGAGCGGCATCAGTGCGGCTGCGCTGCGAACTCAGTCTTGTCTCTCGTTGCGTATACGTCTCTGACGCGCGAGACTCAGCATGGCGCTCCCGGTCATTTAATAGCCGCATCTCATATGGTCCTGCACTTTCAAGCGACCGCGACAATGCATTTTGAATGCGCATAGTATCTAATCGCGCCTGGCGCGACGTAGGTACTACTTTCTCCAAGTCGAGTTTCCGTATTGTGTTCTCGCAGAACAGCCAACCTTGCCTCACGCTCAACGGCGGTTTCAAGAGATCGAGCTTACCTTTTCCTTCGGGAATCATTTGTGGATTGAGATAGGTTAGACCGTTTTCTAGGCATTTTGATTCTTATTAATTTGAAAAACTAAACAAACAAAGATAACAGAAAAATAAATTACACAGAATAATGCAAAGTATACCTAAATATGAATAATTTGATGAGATGATAATAATTAATCAGTAGTTCGATTGAATAGCGAATTAAGTAACAATTATTTTATGAACAAAAAATTTATATTTCCACGCAACCACGTTAAATTCGACCAACCACACAATAACTAACAGACAACGCAGGTAACCCCCGTTTCCATAGGTTGAGGCGGTGACATTGGTACCCATAACATTACTTTTTGTGAACGAAACCATAGCGCGATCTAATTCGACGCCAACACCATCTAGTTAGGAAAAAGGAAACATTTATATATGGTGAAATATTATCATGACTACACTATTTTAACATAAAATAAATGGCTGTATGCTTAAGGTAACATGCAAAAAACTCCGCATGCATAAACTATATTCTCCAATGCTCGAGCGCTGGATACGACTACACACGGTCAAATAAACACTCGCACGAGTGTCGGAGTATCCACTTGGTCATGTTTAGTTTGTTTTTGTACTTAGTTTTAAAATGTCTCATGTGTGTAATTACTAACATTAGTTTGTCATAAGTATTTCTGTGTTACTAACAATTTTATGGATGTTTATCTGAAATAAATGAATAATAATAATAAATAATAATAAAGACCGGAAAACCCGGACCCCAACCGACTGGAAGCCGACCCCAACATAGTTGGGAAAAGGCTAGGCAGATGATGAATCTAATTTAATCATTGTAATCTAGTTTAAAAATAACAATAATAATAATAATCTAAAGGTCTAAATAATAAACATAACATTTTAAGAAACTTATATTTATATTTTACTTAAATATAATATACCGGGACGAAAAGTTGAACTATTCAGCAAGATGCTAAAAAAAATTGGCTTTCAATTTACCCAAACTCTCGTCTTCCTCCCCTTATCCACATTCATACTCCAAAGTTTCCATTTCAATACATTTCCTCGAAAACTGGTTCTTATCGCACTACGATTAGGTTCGATTTCAACAAGCAATGTATTTCACACGCGTGCGTTTTTTGACAGTTTTCCAACTCGTGTGCGGTAATGAAAATTGCCACGGATAACTTATACCTCTATTTAGTCCAAATTGTTCAGAGGTGAATGGTTTTTTTTCGGCAAAGAAATATGCGTCCTTACGGCGTAAACATTTTTGAATACTCTGTGTTTATAAATATTGAGTGATTTGAGTTCTGTTTTCGAAAATATATAAAAAAACTTCACACCTTTGCTTCTCCTTCAACCTAGCGAAAGCAAAGCGCGGAAAAAAAAAAGAAAATTGAAATCATAGTTTCGTAATAATTCATGACAAAACTATTTTTCATTCTTTAATTTTATTTCTTTAAAAGTGTATTGAAGAACGTCGTTTGATACACGTCGGACATTTGTTATTGCAGTTCTCGGCTCAAAAACACCTTCACCTACGGCTCGTGTGATAATTCCGAAAACAACAAACAACCACAAACCACAAACACAAACATTCACCACTTGTATCAAAATGTACAGTCAGCAAAAGAATTAGGTATGCAGGCTAGCAATCTTCTTACGATTATCTATCTATTACTTATAATAAATCTGTAGAGAGGTCAATTCTGTATACATGAAATATATTTACAAAATAACTATCGGGGGGTGATTAGTGATCGATACTGATGCCAAAAATGCAATCAGTAAAATTTTTGTCTGTCTGTCTGTCTTTCTGTCTGTCTGTCTGTCTGTCTGTATGTTATTTATAGAAAAAAAAACTACTCGACGGATTTTAACGAAACTTGGTACAATTATTCTACATACTCCTGAGCAGGTAATAGTAGGTATACTTTTCATCACGCTACCATTAATAGGAGCAGAGCAGTGAAAGGAAATGTTGGGAAAACGGGAGAAGTTACTTGGTTTTTTTAGCTTCCGTCGCGTGTGCAGCCTTAATGGTTAAAGCTACATAGAAATCATGTATTACGGAAATATTCCACATAAAATTATATAAAAAATATCCCACGACAGCATATGTCTATCTTTTATAGTTGACTCACAATAACACGTGTAACTCCCGATAGCTTAGCAGTTCGGAGAATAAATGTGAATGTAAGTTTGTTTGTTGCGCTTTCACGCGACAACTACTGAACGGATTTGGATGAAATTTTGCACACAGATAGTTTATAACCTGGATTAAAACATAGGATACTTTTTATCCCGGCAGTAAGATTCCATGGGACAATAATCAAACTTCACGCGGGCGAAGCCGCTGGCAGAAGCTAGTTATAAATATGTCTGTAAATATCGATTTTTGTTATTCTTTCACGCAGAAACTACTTAAAGAATTTGGATGAAATTGCAAACAGATTGATTATAACCCTTTTCCATTTATAATAGTAGTTAGAAGATTGCTAGCCTGTAAACCTAACTGTTTTGCTGACTTAACTATTTCCTCATCACATACCATACCAACATGATCATCTAATACTTTCCAAGACCATTCCATTCCTCGGAAAGTCAGTCTCTCTTGTTCATTTTTTGAAATTCCTACGGAAAATAAAACAGCATCCTGCAAGGAGTAAATGCATTTTCTTTTCATCCTCAAATTACCATATAAATTACGTGCTTGAAAAAGTTTTTAATATTAAAATTCTAGACAACACTACTCTTTTACGATGCGCCGCGACTAAGGTAAGCCAACGTTATTCTTCTTCCTAAGATCGTTGTAAAGTAAGTGGTTTTATTTTAAACTATCAGGGTCCTATTTAAAACAGCTCGCACCCTGTGTAAAAACGAGTGTTATTAATTATTTTCAGAAATACACTGCTTGTAGTGTTTAGTCTGAATAGATCAAAATGAATGGACCGCGGTCCGTTCAGACGTAGACAAAAATGTTTACGTCCAAACGGACCGATGCCGCGATGTCAAAAAAAAGCCAATTAATAAACTTCATCAAGTACATTGAGGTGCAAAAATTAAAAATCTTCTTTAGAAAAGCAATCAAATAAGGCTAGTAGTAGCCTCACGAAATGTACCTACTAGGCTAGCATGAATCCAAGATGTTATTATATGCTATTATTTAATTCATTACTAGTGGACAAATACGAAGTACATACCATCTTGAACTAATGTCAGCCTAGTATTGTTTGGGATACGTAGACCGATTCTTAAAATACATACTACCATGAACTTGGTTGCGTACCATTTGAAATAATAACAAAAATTCTAACGATCAACTGACCTAATTTCATTTCATATACTTTTTTTTTAGTATAGCGATGAAATGATATAATGAATTATTGATATACTTTCAGTTCATCAAATTTTATATGGTTTGAATTACAACATTTTCTATAATGCACATTTGAAGTAATATTCAGTTAGTACAATAAATGTTATTAGAGCAAAAGAAGTTTATATGACATGTAACATTAGATCACATTAAATTATGTTATTTGTTTTATAGCATAAGAAAATTATATGATGTGAACGTTATTTCAGGTGAAAATATACTCGTACTATCTGTTATTATGCCATATTATTATATTACACACCCCATGAACTCATGCCAGCCTAGTACTTTTTGGGGTGTTTAGAACGTGGGTTTCGGGCTCGGGAGCCTTAACTGGTCTGCAGCTCAGCGCTTCAATATGCTTGAACAATGAAAACAACAATGTATGCGACTGTTCCTTTAAACATAGTATTTTTTTTCCTTTGGTTTTTTTTTGACACCGGTCCGTTTGGACGTAGACATTTTTTGTCTACGTCTGAACGGACCGCGGTCCATTCATTGTTGTCTATTCAGACTAAATACCCGTCTCTTCATCACCCAATGGTTGACTGGTAGGAAATGCCTATCACATTTACTCCGCCTCTGTACTTTGTGCTCAGTGTTAAATCCTACTATATGGATCTATGGATGTTTGTTACTCTTTCAAAGAATACTGAACGGATTTGGACGAAATTTTGCACATCATCACCAACAGCCCCACTTCACCCACTGCTGTTAAAGGCCTCTTTTTGTTTGTGGCAATCTCTACCGCTCTTGTGCCAACCAAATCCAGGATATTCCTATCTTGCACACAGATAGTTAAATCCTGGACGTGGATAAAAACATAAATTATACAGGGTGTAAACCACCTTGTCACAAAGCCGTCAATCAAGCATTCCGTACACCAAACTATGTAACTTTACGCAAAAATTGTTGGGGTGAAAAACACGTTTTGTGGTAGAACTCAATGTAACGCACTTAAAATATTGTGCTGCTGAACCGATTGGATAGAACGGGGGTCGTAGAAATGTTTAAAGTAAAAATATGACATTGAAAACTTGAATTTAATAATTTATACTTGTCAAAAAGTTGAAACTTTGACGCCTATTATCTCCGTAACTAGAAGGTTCCCGCCTGGGAACCTTGCCACCAAGGCAAACCTTGCTTGTAATTGTGTGCACCATGCCTATGGTGTACACAATTACAATATTCTATCTACAAAAAAATACGAAACTGGCTGTCTAATTTTCTTTGATTTTTTTGTAAATCTGACTCACACTAAAAAGTTTCCACAAGATAATTGAAATAAATGATAAAAGTAAAATACAGCCTAAAACAATTGCATATACAGTGAATACAAGTTCTAGTTCGAGATACTGCGCCCACGACATGTTGGCTGCGGGTGCACGCAGATGTCTCGCTCCGCCGTGACGCAGCACGTGCTCCGTCCACCACACGGCGCGCTCCAGTGCAGGCATTGGCTGGTCATGCATGACACTACGAAGTTTCACGATGTTATGACGAAAACTGCAATCAATCAAATCCGTGATAAGTCTATCACAGTCATTACCATCACGGATGTCGACGATGATTTTTGTTTTGATCGAATGTCTGGAGATAGCAAAAGTAATATGATTTTCTTTTGAAAACATTCTGTATGTAATGTTTTTACTATTGAAAATTTGTAACAAATCGGTGTCTATCGGTACGATTTCACTAATTAGAGGAACATGTTCTTTATGTTCACGTGCGTAATATGAAACATGGATCGATACGGACTAGTAGCTATAACAAAAATTAGCTCTTTGTTTGTGTTAAGTAAAAAAACTTGTGTTGGAAAATTGTGGCCCTTGTTTCCCACAAGGCCACAATTTTCCATACAAACGTTTTTCTCTTTTTTTTTCAGAATAATGCATCTAAAGCAATATTTTTTTTTCTTCATAAAATCAAGTTCTCTAACTGTAGACACGTCTCTGTCATTTCCTTTTTTTCAGCACTAATGTGTAAACAAAAATTTAAAAAAATACCCACATTTGCGACAGTGATTAGAGGGAAATTCGAAAAAAAATTAACATAACAGAAATTGATAGGACCCTAGACATACTTGTTCTTAAAAATTGAATGTATAAAATGAATATTGGGCTCAGTTCTCTAGGAGAAAAAAGGGGAATACAAACAAAGGAGATCTCGTCACAAACTTTAAGATACCATCGGTCTGAACTGCAGCTGTCTATCAAGTAGCTGTGATAGGGATAGTTTCCAACCAAAAGCCCGAGCAAAGCCGCGGGAAAAAGTATTTTTTTTTTTCATCAAATCAATCATCGTGATAGATAGTATAAACTTATCTTTTATCATTAATGACAAGGCTAATGACATATTTAAATTGTTCCTCAGTCATCGTTTCGTCAGCAAATCAAGATTGACTCAAATACGATTATTTTCTGTAATACTAGCTGTTGCTCGCGACTCTGTTCGCGTAAAATATTTTATAAAAAATTATATTACATCGCTATTTGAAGCGGATTTTGTTAACAATTTCAAGGGTTTTATTTTTTTGCACGGGGTCTTAATTTTAATTGTAAAAAAGCTAGCCTAATTTACTCTTTATAACATCAGCTATCTGCTAGTAAAAGTCTCATCAAAGTCGGTACAGCCGTTTCGAAGATTAGTCGGAACAAACAGACAGACAAAAAACTTTTTTTTTATTAGTTCTGTGTAGTATTACAGTGTATTACAGTCATAAAATATGCATTCATTAATAAAAGCTGTACATAATGACATGTGTATTTTGAACCAGATGGGCAATGCAAAAAATAAATAAACAATTTAATAAAAAAGATTAATTATAACATACCTTTTGTCTCCAATCACAGTGTTAATGGCATTCTTAAATTCTTCATCAGTCATCGTAACTAAATCTAGTTTGACTCCAATCTTATGATGTACATATTTTTCAACATTGTACCATTGATCTCCCAACATCGGTATACCAATCAGAGGTACTCCTGCTGTGATAGCTTCGTCTGTTGATTGTAGACCTCCTTGAGTTATAAATACTTTTATCTTTGGATGTCCTGAAAGTATATGTTTTAATGAAATCTTCTGTAAATTCTAGTGAACCGACGACCTGGTGAAGGTTGCGGGTATCTGCTGGATGCGAATCTCACGGGACCGGTCAATGTGGCGACACTTGGGGGAGGCCTATGTTTAGCAGCGGACGTCTATTGGCTAGAATTATGATGATGATTTTGATGAAAATAAATACTAGTAGGTATGGCTATTTTCTTTTTAAAGTTTTTTAAGTGTCATGGTCATTAACAAGTAAATATCCCGTGTTTAGTGTAAATGATATTTTTTTCTTAGTTTTGGCGCTGGCTTTTTTAAGATTAATAAAAATAACCCAAAGCCAATTTGCCCCAATTTAGGCTAGTTTCACCCGACAAAGGCGAAGCCGAAAATTGGGTTATGAGTTTCACCTATGTAGACTCTTAAACGGATGAACCGATTTTTCATCATACTTATAAACATTGTTACAATTATTTTGGTGGTGCGAGTATACAGTCACATTTTTTTTTTAATAAAAACCTATTGGATTTATGGCGCGCAAAAACAGCTAGTGGATAAATTAAGCTGTTGTTAAAATACCACACCAATTTAAACACGAATCAGTTTCAATTATTTCCAAACCCTAATGAGTTTACGTTTAATTAACTTTGGGACGAAAACCCCGAAATTAGCAATAACAGTTAGCGACCCATATGCGAGGCCATTTCCCTTAAAACTATTACCACTTAGATACTTAGAAGGCCTTTACCAGTTCACTATCCTGTAGAATTCCCTAGATTTAAATCATAAAGGGTGTAAACAAACTCATCACGAAGCCGTCAACCAAGCATTCTGTACATCAAACTAAGTAACGCGAAAAATTATTGCTGGGAAACAACTTTTTTTCTTGGGGTGTAATGTCATGTTTTGTGGTAGAACTCAATATAACGCACTCAAAACATTGTGCTGATGAATGAATTGAATAGTACAAGGAATGTGGAGATGTTTAAAGTAAAAAATGTTACAATAAAACATGTGTTTAAAAAAACTTTAAAAAAAGTTGGAACTTTGACCCCCAATATCTCCGTAACTAAAAGGGTCCCAGGTATGGGGTGGAACAAAAAAAACAGTCAACAGACGGGGACAACAAGTACCTTTTGACTTCGTTATGAGGTTGTTTACACCCTTTATATTAGATGTGCTTTTACGATGAGCGTAACAGGGTGCCGGTTCCCAAGAACAGAGACCAAGCTACCTACTATCAGGGCTTCAGAATTAACCTCCTAAAAATACGAGCCGTGACTTTCTGAATCGAGCCCAGTGATCCAGCAGCTTAACGAGACCCTCCTCAGTTATTGGTCGAGGCTTTTAGCAATTGAGATATTAGCTGATACGACTATCGGCACAATGATCGCTGAGTCCACATCAAAGATGTCAACAACCTCGCGTGACAAGTCAAGATACTTGACTGTTGTGTCTTTCTTGGCTTTCACGAGGTTGTCGTCATGCGGGAAAGGTCCCACATGACGAGACAAGGGTCCCACTGCAGTGTAAAGGCCTTCTGTCCATTCTTCTCGCTCTTAAGCTATTTGAGATTTTGAGACCTATCCTTTAGAGAGTAGTAACTTAGAGCTCATCAGTATTTTAAACCAAGGCGTCACGAATTCCTGTAGTTTAAAACTCATTCCGCGGATATTATTGTCCAATTTTTATGGGACATGCGGCTGACCTTAAGATAAGATAACTAATGTCACTTACTAAGTAGATCTGATTGAGGCACCCATTTGGTTATCTTGATATTCTTAGAGCGTCCTGGAAGTTCAGCCTTGTCCCACTTCCACAGGACGTCGTAGGGTAACTCAGAGAAGACTTTGGCCATCAGCTGTACGCTTTCCGGAGGAAGCAGTGAAGGTTGCACGTTTGTACCAAAGCTGATGTAGATCACGCCGTTCTTTGAGGAGTCCAGGTACGTTTTCAGATCCTGGAATACATTTTCTTTTTTTAATTTGTTACCACATTAGATTGTCCAAAAATATTTGACCCCCATTTTTTTCTTTTGTTACGTAAACCAACATTGACGAAGATAAGCAAGGCTTGTGTCGTAGACACCGGGTAGTTGATATAATACATTATTATATACTTTTTGTTTGTAAATACATACTTATTATACATACATAAACTTATCATAATTACTCGTATCGCTCATCACACAAATTTATACTTTTTCTACGTGAATTGATCTAATTCAAAAAGTCTACAAAAATCTCAGTTATAAAAAAAATGTAGCCGTTACAAAAATGAAAAACTTTAAACTCATTTTTCTCAAAACGAGGATTTCTGAGTTGTACCACTTTTCACTAAAGGCACAGAAATGTCCATGCTCATCACACAAACATTTGCTCCTACCGGAATTCGAACCCAGGACCCTAAGACCGTAAGGGAACTTCACTACCGCTACGCCATTCGATTGATGGGTCATGTGTGAGACTGCTTCGTTGGTCAAGTTGTCGCAAGCGCTACTGAGCATGAGGTCCTGGGTTCGATTTCCGGGACGGGCAAAGTGTTATTGTATTATTTGTGCCCTGTTGATGGAAAGAAGCTAAATATGCAAAATGTGGGTGTAGGATCAGATACACCTCTACCTAACAGTGGCGAAGGGTGAAAAGAGTGTCAGGGGAAGCCGAAGAAAAAAACAAAGAGAATTGTTTTTTTTTGCTTCTGTTAACTTTTTCCCATGTTAACATTGACCTCATTTTCATTATCAGCGACACCGAAAACCACGGAAACGACACCCATGATGAAAAATATCTATTATTTTCCAATACTGTAACTGACGGATTAAATAGATTTGCAATTTTTGATACTGTCGTCATGTCTATACTCTCTAAAATAAAAATATATATGCCTTCAAAACTGCTTCTTAAATAAATCCAGCAGGGAAACCAATATAAGCTTTTGCCCGCGGATTTGGTCGTTGAAATTTTCCAACTGTTCCACAAAAACGTAGGAATAAAAAGTATACATGGTGGAAGAACCGTATGTACCTCAGAACAGACGACTCGAATGGCGTAGCGGTAGTGAAGCTGCCTTACGTTCTTAGGGTCCTGGATTCGAATCCCGGTAGCAGCAAATGTTTGTGTGATGAGCATGGACATTTCTGTGCCTTTAGTGAAAAGTGGTACAACTCAGAAATCCTCGTTTTGAGAAAAATGAGTTTAAAGTTTTTCATTTTTGTAACGGCTACATTTTTTTTATAACTGAGATTTTTGTAGACTTTTTGAATTAGATCAATTGAAAAATGTTATTATTATATTGGATATGCTTTGAATGTGTTAAAAAATAATTAGATTTTGAGATAATTAAAAAAAAAATAGACTTATATCATTAGCCACATTTAAGTTCTTAACTGTATATTGTTATTATTTAAATTATATCATTTAACACAATATTAAATGTACTTGTATTTAATGGTACAAGTATTATTTAAACATCTCTTTGATGGCAATAGAGTTATTAATAATAAAACACTAGAACTAATTTTGTTTAAAAAACATTTAAGTTTCATGGGAACCGTGTCTTTTTAGTGTGCTGTGATAAAATCAAACTTATATCACTTTACACACCTTTATTACAATAAAAGATGTGGTGTATATTGATTTATCCTGAATTATATCCAGTAAACAACAAAACTTCCAAGGTGTAAAGTAATACGAGTTTCAAAAAAAAACTACAGTACTTTCTCAAGTTATTATGCCTTGTGACTGTGACTGTACCTTTGATTTTTGTATTTTTGATATTCAAAAGTGTGCCGTAATGGTCTAATTGAAATAAATGATTTGAGTTTTTTTTGAGTTTTGAATTTATTTCTATTCTAGGGGCCTAGTAACGCCGGGGTTGCGGGCCTGTTCGAAAGAGATACCGCGGCCCCGGAACATAAAAGGCGAGGAAGGAACATGGATGGGTTTTAGTCAGTAAAAGACTAACACTCCCTCCCACTCCGCCCAGAGTGGGAGAAGTCATTTGATGATTTCCCATCCGAAAAGAAAAAGAAAAAGGGGCCTAGTAACATGTACTTATACTGGCAGGGTCTATTTAAATCTAGTGAATAAAAGTGAAAATACATTAAGTATATTTCCTTGGTTATTTTTTTTACATTTTTAATATTAATTAAAAATAAATAGATAAAACATTTCAAAATATAATAAAAATTGTATCCCACCGGTATCGCGAACAGGATCCAAGCTACCGACGGCGGTCAGGGCTCCAGAGACGGACCTCCTAAAAATACGAGCGGTGTCCAGGAGTCTCAATCCCTTGATCCAGCTGCCTAACGAGAGCATCCTCAGATATCGGTCGAGGCTCTAGGAAATTAAGCCATGGGCTGATACGACTATCGGCACGATGATCGCACCCACTGAGTCCACTTTCCACATGTCGACAACCTCGCGAGCCACGTCAAGATACCTGATTTGTTTATCTTTCTCGGCTTTCACGTTCTCATCATGTGGGATCGTTATGTCAGCAATCATTGCGCGCCGCTCTGATCGATCCATCACCACTATATCAGGCCTTTTGGCTATAATAGTCCTGTCAGTGATGATTGATCCCAGTACAATGTGATACTGCCATTATCGAGAACTGGGGCGGCACTTCCAATTCCATAAGGTTGTATTTTAGAGCAAGTTGCTGACGGATAATCCTAGCTACAAGGTTGTGTCTATGCAAGTTAAGTACATTATGTATATTATTATTTCCTTTATTCCGTTATTTACATATAAATTTACATTTTTAAATATTCTAATATAAGATTATATAAAAAACATTTAAAAATATAAAAAAAAAGTAGTCCACCAGCGCCGGGAACAGGGTCCGAGCTGCCGGTGGTCAGGGCTCTTGAGAGAGGAACCTCCTAACAATACGCGCCGTGTCCAGAAGTACTGCTTTCTGAATCAAGCCCTTGATCCAGCTGCCAAGCGAGAGCCTCCTAAGATGTTGGTCGAGGCTCTTGGCTATTAAGCCATTGGCCGACACGACTATCGGCACAATGACTGCTGTACTCACATCCCACATGTCGACAACCTCGCGAGCCAGATCTAGATATTTGTTTTTTTTTATCTTGCTCAGCTTTCACGAGGTTCTCGTCATGCGGGACCGTTATATCAACAATCATTGTGCGACGCTCCAATCGATCTATCACCACAATGTCAGGCCTATTGGCAATAACAGTCCTGTCGGTGGTGATAGGTCGGTCCCAATACAATGTGATATTACCATTTACGAGAACTGGGTCGGGCGCATACTTATAGTATGGCACTTCTGACTCCACAAGGTTGTATTTCAAAGCAAGTTGCTGGTGGATAATCCTGGCAACAAGGTTGTGTCTATGCAAGTACTCTCCGTTAGCCAGACTAGAACACCCAGAAATAATGTGTCGGATCGACTCTCCCGGACGGTGGCATGCCCGACATATGTCAACCGTGCCGTCCTTCACAATGTATTTGCGGTAGTTATTCGTCATCATAACTTCGTCCATAATTGCACAAACAAAACCTTCGGTTTCCCCGAAGAGGTCACCAAAGCGTAGCCAGGATACGGACGCTAAGAAGTCTACATCAGGGCCATGTAGGGCCCGGTAAAAGCGTCCGTGAAGCTCCTTGCCTTGCCATTCTTCCCTGCGGTCATTAGTGTCTAATACTTTAGGCTTGCGCCAGTTCTCGTTAGCCAGGGAGAGCGGGGTGAGGCCCTTGTCCACTGAGACCACATCTCGGTGCATCTCCACGTCGGCTTCCAGGAAATATTCCCTGAGACTGCATACCTCTCGGTTGTGCAGGTTCTTAGCATTTAAGAAGCCTCGACCCCCGCACTTCCGAGGGATATACAGTCTCATCATCGACGACCGTGGGTGATGCATTCGATTTGCGGTCAGCAGTGTGCGTACCCTCCTATCCAGGGCATCAAGTTCCGTCTGAGTCCATTTGAGTATGCCGAAAGAGTACATTAAAACCGGCATGACCCAACCATTGAAGGCGCGCACCTTGTTTCCACCTGAAAGAAGGCTATTTAAAACCTTCTTCAGGCGACCAAAGAAGCGCTCCCTCAACGATTGCTTCATGTCAGTTACGTTAATGCCTAACGCTTCCGACATACCCAAATACTTATAACTCTCGGATGAGGAAAGAGATCTTAGGTGTATGGAATCCGAGAGCTGAAGTCCCTCGGATTCCATAATCTCCCCTCGCTTTACATACATGACCGCACATTTGTCAACACCAAATTCCATCCTGATGGCGTTACTAAAAGTTTCAGTTACTTTCAGTAGCTCCATCAGTTGCAATTTGTTGGGGGCAAAGAGTTTCAGATCATCCATGTAAAGCAGGTGAGATATAACCTGACCATCTTTCCTCAACCGGTAGCCTAGTCCTGAATTCTCCAGCAATGTGCTTAGAGGATTCAGGGCTAAACAGAACCAAAGTGGACTCAGACTGTCGCCCTGGAATATTCCCCGTTTAATCCATACAGGTTCATCGTTCCCCTGGATCTGTCGACATCCTGGATATCGAAGGACCGTTCTCCATTGCCCCATACATGACTCAAGGAAGACGCGTAGAGTTGCATCTATTTTGTACAACTCCAGCACCCTCATGAGCCATGTATGAGGCACAGAATCATAGGCCTTCTTATAGTCTATCCAACATGTAGACAGATTCTTTCGGGAGCGGCGAACCTGTTGGCTAATGGCCATATCAATGAGGAGCAGCTCCTTAGTACCGCGGGACCCGTTCCTACATCCATTCTGAGAGGCAGACATGATAGAATTACTCTCAATATGTTTGTTGATTTTTGCTCTCAAAATGGATGTAAGAACTTTATAGACCGTTGGTAAACAAGTGATTGGTCTATAATTTTTGGGCTCCGCAGTACTACCTGATTTATGGAGCAGGTGGGTAATTCCTGTTGTCATGAACTGGGGCAGCGACCCTGACTCTAAAGCTGATTGAAACTGGGACGCCAAGCGAGCGTGTGATCTTTGGAACCACTTGATCCAGAAGTTGTGCAGTCCGTCTGGTCCTGGAGATTTCCAGTTAGGCAGCGGACGGACTGCACAAGCTACGTCTTGGGGGCTGATGATGATTGCCCCCATTTCCGGTATTTGATCACACACTTGTTCAACCTTCCGGATCCAATCGCCCTCAGTGTGACTGACAGGCACCGACCAGATGCTGCGCCAGAATGAACACATGGCATCATCATCCGGTAGACGCGTGTCAGTCGCACCTTGGTCCGGTCGCTCCCAAGCCCTATATACCCACCTTTCATCACTTTGGAATGTGCGATTCTGAGTATATCGCTCCACTCGCCGCTTATACCGACGAATACGGCTTGCCCATGCACAGATTTTCTGCTTCAGGAAGTCTATACGCTCTGTGACGCGGGACAAGTAATCTCGAAAACTAATATCAGTTCCCGAGAACGCCCGCCTCACAAAGCGCATCACTCTAGGGCGAGTATTGCCCTCCCTGAAGCAGATTAACTTGCCGATGAGTGCCCTAGCCACACCGATACGTCGCTCAATCCTGCACTGCCAAGCTGGAACAGCTAATTTCGGTCGTGTAGCTCTGTCATTGTTGGGGAATTTGACTTGAGCTACACGACATGCCGCTACAGCTCCACAGTACAATATTGAGTGGGTATCAGCGAGGTCTTTGCTGCTGTCAAAGCAATTTGACAGCTGCGAATCTAGAGCACACACCAGCGCCTTGTTTTTCTTATGCATAGGCAAACGAGGCAAACGTGGCCTAAGTTCAGGCGGTGTGGAACGATACTCCCGGAACGCGGCCTCCAAAGCGCTCCTCAATTGTGCGTTGCATTGGGTACTCACGGATGTAACTCAACTCAACTCAACTCAACTCAACTCAAAGCATTTATTTCAACTAGACCATTACGGCACTTTTGAATGTCAAAATACAAATAAAATCAAAGCTACAGTCACAGTCACAAGGCATAATAACTTGAGAAAGTACTGTAGTTGCCCATTCCCTAGCGTAGATCTCTATGGAGAAGAACGGGCAAGAAACTCCATGGACACTCTTTTAAATCAATATATTTTTACAAAATCTTGGTTACATCATTCATGTGTGATTAAACATATATGTGAGAACGATGTAGTAAGACGTGCACATTAAGAGCGTCCAGAGAAAAGATTAAATCAACAATATATAAAAAAAAGAAATTCAAATTAACCGTGGCAGCTAAGAGATGACCAGTCCCAACTGATAGCGCCCGTTCACGAACATGACGCATGTATCGGCGCCATTCAACTCGACCATATTGAAGGGAGCTAAATGACCCGACACACACGCCACCATCAGCGAGACATTTGAGTGAGCATGACATTCTCTCAGCCGCCAAGGCATATTCAAGTCAAAAAAAAAAAAGATAACTAAATGTAAATGGTGGCTTTACAGTACATAGAACTCACACAAATGTGCTATGCAATTATATAATATTACGAGATGGAATCTATACAATGCAAGGATATTTTACAATCTTCTGCAGCTTCCACAATAACGTAACCTGGGAATCAATTAGTTTGCTTATGGTTGTGGAGCAGGACCAGCATTGAGCCAAGCATTTTTATCATTAATGTAATCCCCCAAATTATAATATGCTTGCCGACATAGTGTGCGTTTTATACAAGATTTAAATTTCGTCTCATTCAGTTGTAGAATGTGAGGAGGTATTTTATTGTAACATTTTAAACAGTACCCCATGAAAGATGAATCCACTTTAGCAAGCCTGAAACCTGGCTGAACGAGTTGGTCCCTATTTCTAGTATTATAGTGGTGTCTGTCACCTCTTTTACTGAATAAATGCAGATTTTTCCTAACGTACATGATGTTTTCATAGATGTATTGGCAAGGTACTGTCAAGATATTAATTTCCTTAAACAGTTCTCTCAGAGAATCGCGTCTACGTAATTCGTATATGGCTCTGATGGCTCTTTCTTCGTCACCATCCTCTTCACCATCGCAGTCGGATCGCGGCGGCGCACTGGGAATACTTTCCTGTACTGCGATCATTGGCGAAGCAGGCGTAACCAAGTTACTCCGTGATTCGGAGCGTAGTCGATCAAGTAAGGTGTCATCCAACATATGGTTACGCTGGATGGCCCGCACCTGATCCGACCGTCGTTGTGCCTCTACGTTGACAGCCGGTTCAAGTACCTGAAACAGAGAGAGCATTCGACCACGGTACGCAGTCAAGTTGCTTCCCCCCTCAGTAGCCCCATAATATGCGCGCATGACGTTTTCATTAATGGACTGAGTCCATCGCATGCGCGACACATTTCCACCGGCAGCGGGGACCCTGCTCGGGGCCTGTTGGCCTCGTGGTCCCAAGCCCGCTGGTGGCCGTCCTCTTCCTCGTCGTTGTCCTCGTGATGATGGTGGTGGTGGTGTCGACGGCGGGGAGAAAAACTCGTCGCTCGAGCTCGACGCAACTGCAGCGACCGGTGACACGGTGCGCACGGGTGTGGCACGTCCCGGCGGCTGCGAGGCGGAGCTGAGCGACGAGCCCGGAGATGGTGGGTGTGCTTCGCTTTGTATTTTGGCCCGGTGCCTTGTTATCATAGGTGACATTTTGACAATTTCTATGTGGTGGTAATGAGTTCCTTGCTATGGTCCATTTTTATGATATTTAATTGTCCAACGTGTTTGAGGTTGTTTTTTTTTTCTTCTTTATCATTATTTATTGTTACTTATTACTCATCTGAATAAATTTGTAAAATAAGATATTAAAATTCGGAACAGGAAAAATTTACGACTTGTCACTTTGGTCCTCTAAAAATTTTATCCGAGCATTATTTGTTAGCAAATCAGTGATTGTATTAATATTTATACCTATCTGGAGAATTTTGGAACGCTAGGAGGTGATGTTGACACTGTTTTGGCTGACCTACAACTCCTCAAACATCAGTTTAAATCCATTGGCCTGGACCTTAACTCCTCAAAGTGTGAAATTTACCTCTCTCACGTTACCGACAGACAATCGACTATAGATAAATTTAATGCAATCGCTCCTCAAATCAAAATTTTAGAAAAAAGTTCCCTGCACCTCCTAGGTTCCCCTATTTTAGAAGAAAGTTTTTCATCTTTCATCGATGACAAAATTATACATTTCAATGATATTTCGGATAGACTCTCCAAAATAAATTTACATGCGGCATTCACCATTATCAGATATTGCTGTTTTGGTCCAAATTTTATGTATTTTCTCCGTTGTTCTCCTCTTTGGAAGAAACCACAACTTTCGTACAAAATTGATCAAATAATTCGCAACACATTAACATCCATTCTTAATGTGGCCCTGGACGACCGAGCGTGGCTACAAGCCACCCTACCAATTCGTTTTGGTGGCCTCGGCGTCCGCAAAATTTCTAGTATAAGCTTACCGGCGTTCCTGTCTTCTGTCCACAGCACTGAAAAGCTAACCAGGAAAATTTTAAGCCTTTCCCTGGTTGACTCGGAAGTGCCGTGCTTGACCGATGCAGAGGACGCCTGGAAATTGACTTGCCCGGACACGGATCGGCCCGAGAACCCGTTTTCCCAGAGACAGTGGGATGAGCCGCTCTGCAGGTTGGTACGGAATAAACTTATTAATACGTCTACCAATACTGCTGAGCGTGCCCGCCTGCTGGCTGTGGGTGAGTGGGAGTCGGGTCTCTGGCTTCAGGCACTACCGTCACCTAATATAGGGACTTTGTTAGGTGACACGACCTTCCGGGTCGCTACATGTTTGCGTTTGGGCGCTCCTTGTGGGGCTCCACATCGCTGTCAATGTGGTGAAGTAGTCGACTGCCTCGGACACCATGGCCTTTCTTGCATTAAGAGTGCAGGTCGGATAGCGCGGCACGCCAGCATTAATGATCTCATCCGTCGTGCTCTTGCCACCGCCGGGGTGCCAGCTGTATTAGAACCTACTGGCTTGGCACGCGTCGATGGCAAGAGACCAGATGGTATGACCATAATGCCATGGAAGTTGGGTAGGCCTTTGGTGTGGGATGCAACTTGCGTCGACACCCTTGCGCCATCCCATCTTCCTAGCACGGTTTGCTGCGCTGGGGCGGCTGCTGCAGGTGCTGAAAACCTCAAACGGCGCAAATACAATAATTTAATTGGTGATTATGTGTTTGAGCCGTTTGGGGTTGAAACACTAGGGCCATGGGGTCCGAGTGCCCACCTGATATTTCGGGAAATCGCCAAACGGTTGGTCGACTCTTCACGTGACCAGAGGGCGGGCCTATTTTTTGGCCAAAGAATCAGCATTGCCATCCAACGTGGCAATGCTGCCAGCCTTCTGGGCACTTTTCCTGTTGGCAGCGATGTGGACGAATTTTTCGATGCCCTGTAACCCCTTTTTGATACTTGTACATATTTTTATATCTATTATAGTGTTAGTGTGTATATATTGTAAATAAATCTTATATCTGGAGAATCATTTGTAAACTATCTTCAGAAAAATAAAATACAGGGTGTAAACCACCTCATCACAAAGCCGTTAACCAAGCATTCTGTACATCAAACTAAGTAACTTTACGCAAAAATTATTGCTGGGAAATAACTTTTTTTCTTGAGGTTATAAATCATGTTTTGTGGTAGAACTCAATGTAACACACTTAAACCATTGTGCTGATGGATGGATTGAATAGTACAGGGGTCGTGGAGGTGTTAAAAGTCAAAATCTAACACAAAAATCTTGTATTAAAAAAAAACTTGTTATAAAGTTGTAACTTTGACCCCCATAATTATCTCCATAACTAGAAGGTTCCCAGGTATGGTGTAGAACAAAAAAAATATCGCAATGATGGGGAGAACAAGTGCCTTTCGGCTTCGTGATGAGGTGTTTTACACCCTTTTTAACGTCTACATTATTGTTATTCACGTGACATAATTTCAGAACGAAATCTAAATCCAAACTAAGAGACGCCATGTGGAATAGAATTTTGAATGAGTGAACATTGTAGGCTTTTTAGATTCCCGGATGCTGTTTAACTTTTGTTAAATATTCCTTTTGTTTTACATTTTTTTTATAGTAAGCAACGACCTATTGTCGGGCCTACGCTGTCCCCCATACTTTAGTACTAATGCTGTAATGTAACATAATAATATTGTAATACCAAATGATTTGAAAAGACTAACTTTTCGTAGACTACATAGACAGATACTAGATAGAATAGATATGATAAAATCATGCACACATCTCTTTGTTTTTGGACGGAAATAGGGATTATTCTTGCATAACATTTGTTGACATGGTCAATGGTTATGGTTTTTTCTTCATTAGTATAAAGCTGGATTTTGCTCGTTTGTGTACCGGAAAACTCTAACGTCTGACCATAGAAACTTTTGTCCGTTACAGTTCACTTTTTTATTTATGAGCTGGAGTTTAGAGAATGACTATTTATGATGAGTTTAGAGAATTAGGAACCGAAAAAGACGAACTATATCACTTTACACAATAATCACTATGGATCGGTTTCTAAAAATCCCATACTGTAGCGGTATAAATAAATTTATATTATTAAGAACTAAAAATGTTACAAAAAATAATTCACGTGTAATTTGATAGAGATTTAGTTGTATTACTTTCCACTTGGTGTTATAAAATATTTCTAAAATTTAAGAGATATAATTTGAGTTATATTATTATTCACAATTGATAATGGTGCGGTATTATTTGTGTCACTTAATACAAATTGTGTTGTATTAAAAAGCACAAAGCTCATGTAAATTATATTAAATGTGTCAAGTAATACAAATCGAGATAACCTTATTTACACGTATTTTTTCAAGTTTATGCTTTAGTTCAACTTAATATTACCAAAGACATATCAGTATACACAAAAAATATCACCAATATTAACCAAAACTGCTACTTGTATTATTCAACACGAAACTTATTTCCTGTTCTATAACAGATAGAGTTATACCGAATAGATAGAAAAATAGGAAAAAATTCAAGTTTCAAGATTGTATAAAAAACTCAAAACTGCTTCAAGTCGAGTTATATCACTTTTCACTAAAGGCACAGATTTGTTTCCTAGTCATGGATGGTTTATATCTATGACTAGCTGACCCACGCAACTTCGTCTGCGTCACATAAGAGAGAGAGAGAGGGTTAGAGTGAGCGTGAATCAAGCTTAAAAGATCAACATATGCTATCGATGACACAAGCCTTGCATAGTGTAGTACTAGATGGCGCTGTGTGTTCAAAAAAAAAAAAGACTGACGTTCTGAATAATGTCAACCATTTTCACTCCCACTCATGATCTTTGACGCGTTTTATCTACGTCAATTTTCTAAATTTGGTAAAACAAAAAGAAAACGTATCCAATATTTTTTGATAATTTAAGTGACCGACGAAACAGAATCGTATTTTTTTTTTCAGGAATATTGGGCCTTTTGGCAGCCGCTCCCCCCGTGATGGGAAACATCGTCGGGAAACCGGCATGTCCTAGAACCAAAAAACTCGAAAACATGTTACATCTGCCAATTCGCACTGGGTCTCAACAGGAATGATGTCTTACATAACCAAGATTTTGTAACAACATTATGATTTAAAAGAGTGTCCATGGAAATTCTTGCCCGTTACTAGGGAATGGGCAACTACAGTACTTTCACAGTTTTTATGTCTTGTGACTGGGACTGTAGCTACATTTAATTTTCACCTTTGTTTCGACAATTCAAAAGCGCTGGGTCAAACGATACCAAGGGGTATCGTTTGACCCAGTACTAACTGGGTTGTGTAGGTCAGATAGGCGGTCGTTCCATGAAAAATACTGGTATTCAGCTGCATCCGTTTAGACTGGAAGCTGACCCCAACATAGTTGGGGCAAAGGTACGCAGATGATGATCCAGCTTAGAACCAGTTTCAAAACAGCAAATGGAATGGGCACTTGAAAGATAAATAATCATTTGAATTATAGTTTCTGTAGTAATTGTAACAAAGCAATTCAGGAAGCAATCAATTTATTCCTGACCTTGATGATAATCGTTGAGTATGTATGTGTACGTGCGCGTGTAGATTCATCGACATCAATAGCGAGAAATATTATAAACATATAAGAGATCTTAATAATTACAGTATCGTACAGTGACTGAAGTCACCTGACACGCTAGTGATTATTTAATAAAAAAAATACAATTTAAAAAGTACGGCTGAGTAAAAAAGAATTTAAATAAAAACTGAAAAAAAAAGAATTTTAAATTCGAAGAACATATTTACTGCAATAACCCATCGGGACCCATTCAATAATCTAAAATATTACATCCAATATGCACTCCTTTTTTGAGCATTTGTGTAAATCATATTATCTGCATGATCCTCATGTGAATTGAGCAACATTATGTCTGGACTTCTACAGAGACTATGATCTCTGAGTTTGTTTCGGCTGTTTCTTCTCAGAGTAGTCTAGTTAAAAAAAAATTACGTGTAAATGTATGTGAAAACCTACTTACCGTCCTACACTTCATCATCATCATTCTGTTGCCCTTATCCCAATTTATTTGAGGTCGGCGTAGCATGTCTTCTTCTTCCATACTCCTCTATTTTTCGTCATCTCATCAGACAATTCGTTTCTTACCATATCCTTCTTATTACTGTTTACAGTCCATCCATCGTTCCTTTGGTTTTCCTCTACTCAAATACCCATCCACATTCATACTCAAAACTTTTTTCACGACATTTTTCTCTTTCCTCCGCATCACATGCCTATACCACGACAACCGATTATCACACAACTTTTCAGTCACCGGCGCCACTTTCAGACTTCCTCTAATATACTCATTCCTTACTTTATCCATTCGCGTAACACCACACATCCCCCTTAGCATTCTCATCTCCGCGACATGCAGATGCCTTTCACTCATACCTTTTGTGGCCCTTCCTACACTTATCTTCTAGAAATGGCAATAAAAATATTGGATAATCTTGATTTTTTAGTAAAATTTCACGAAGCCAAAAGGTTATTTTTCTAGTTACTAACGCCATTTCCATTATTCGTAGACTTCGAGTTGATAGATTCCAGTAAATTGCACTGAATTACGACATGAAATTAAAAAATGATGTTTTTTGCCCGACTTTTTGATAAAATAATTTTTATTTATTTGTTTATGTACACACAAAATACTTAACAGGACATTACATTAAGAAAGAAGAGCACAAAGGTACTGCTTATTTCATAAGAAATTTCTTCCAGCAGACCTGAATTTTATTTGTAATATCTTTAAAATTTATCTTTGACTGACAAGACAAATTGACATTCTATATCAGCGAAAACTATAATGGAAAAGTTAAAAATCTATTGCATTTAAAAAAAAAAAAACGACGCATGCAAGTGATTTCTTAAAAAAAGTGGCCCTCTTGCCATTTTTTTAGTTGGCCTGAGCTGTCCCGCTCCTATGCAAAGGCCTACCCCAATTCTTTCCACTTTTCTCTCTCTTTTTGTGTTGCGCCTCTTCTCTCCAATCGATGATGATGAGAAAGCCATCCAAGGCGTCCCGCCATCTTCTCCTCCGTCTGCCGCGACCCCGTGTAACTTTTTCAGGACTCCAGGTGAGCTGTTGGCAAACATGGCCTGCCCAGTCCCATTTTAGTTTAGCGGCTTTAAATAAAATGCATTGTAGTCTTATTTTTAACCCCTGACGCAAAAACGACGGGGTGTATAGACTTGTCTGTGTGTATGTGTGTGTCTGTCTGTTGCATCGTAGCAGCCAAACAGATGGACCGATTTTGTTTTTGTTTTTTTTTTGGTTGAAAGGTGATTAGTCGGGAGTTTTTTTAACTATGTTTTATAAAAATCAGTCCAAGATGACCGCCGCCACAAAATGGCGGATTACATATTTATTCAACAACTCCCTCAAGATGGGTATCAAATTAAAGGGCTTGGCTAGTAGAATACTATGCGCTTTTAAATTTGTAATCCAAGATGGCCGCCACCACAAATTTTTTAATAACCTTGTTTTTTACAAATTCCTCAATATAGGTATCACATGAAAGGGCTTGACATCCGTAATCCGCGTTAAGGAACTTCGTTCCAAAAAAAAAAACACATATATAATTATCCCGTGTCGGGGGATTTTTGAATTTAAATTTAATGAAACTTGTTAGAACTAGAAACGCACTAATGGACTGACAGAGAAACGTTGTAGTTTATAAAGTGTAAGGGTAAATTGTTAGATTCCACATTTTGTATCATAAGCAATTAATTGTTCAAAAAAACTTACCACTGGCAATTCTTTCATTGGCTTCTGATGCAGTCCACCCATGAATATAACACTAGGAGGCACTGGACGATTCCCTTCCCAAACGGGATGAGTGTTCAAAAACAACATATCAACATTATTTTTCAATTTACTTATAGTCGGCACAGTTGTTCCAAACATTCTTCTGCCCATTTCATTTTCTACTACTTCAACTTCTTGCATAACATTCTCTAACCTATAAAAGTTCCATAACTCCTGTACTTTCTCCCATTTTGTTAGATTGTACAAACGCTTGCCCAAACTGTCTGGGTATAATAAGGGGTGCCAGGTAGATCCCATAGTTTCCACATTAAAGTTCATGTGACCGAAGGACGACACGAGAATCAGGGGCGCCTTCACAACGTGCGATAGAAGTAACGCTGGCCTAACACAAGCCTCTAACATAAGCAGATCAAACACTTCTTCTTTTAAGATTTTTTGAACTTCATCCACTTTCATCTGCATTTCAATGACTTCCACCATCATATGGAAAGCTTCTCTCATTTGTAGAATTAAATCGTTGTCTCCAGTCGACGTCACTTCGTATATTGTTGTCCATATCTTGTAAGATAAGTCGTGGACGTCAATTTCGGTTAGGTTTGCAGGCGTACCTCCATTTGGAAACGCGGGATCTGGTGTGATGACTGTGACTTCGTGCCCTCGCTTGGCAAGTTCTTGAGTTAGAGGTCGAAACACAACTTGATGACTGATTGATGGTACTGGGAAGAAGGCCAGTATTTTTGCCGCGTCGTTAGAAGTAATTGATAATATTAATAATATAAAGGCTATCATCGATGGTGACATTATTCTACGTGCGAATGCCAGTTGCTGTGAGAGATAAATGAATACTAACATAACATAATATACCGCGTTCTTATATAAAACTGTCCTATTAGATGACACTAGTAAAACTCGCGACTTCGTTTGCGTCGCATTATCTTTTGTCCATCTGAAGTGTTCATAGGTACGTTCAAATTTAAAAATAAAAAAATAAGTTCCCATTTTCAATTCTTTAATAGATAAAGTATTATTCTCGATTTACACACAGTATAACAGCAAAATATAGCTACGAAGAAACATTTTCTACACTTTTTTTTGACATTGATATCAAACAACATTACACGACCATTAATTTGCTTTTACTTTATTTTGACTTTGATTTACAGTATAGTACTTCCATAAGTAATATGCAATCAATGAAAAAACTAAAACGAAGCCTAGAATAATTGCAGATAGAGTTAGCACTAGTTCTAGTTCTAGATACTCCGCCCACGACATGTTAGCGGCGGGTGCACGCAGATGTCTCGCTCCGCCGTGACGCAGCACGTGCTCCGTCCACCACACGGCGCGCTCCAGTGGAGGTTGTGGCTGATCACGCATCATGCTGCCCAGTTTTACTATATTTTGTCGATAGCTGAAAATTAGAGATAAATCAAATATGTAGTATTTATTTTGGAAGAATGCAGATTGTACCTAACATTACTTAAACCCTCATACGAAGAAGAAAACCAACTGTATCATACAACCCTGAGTAAGGCAGTAGTCTATACAGCATGTATCGAAAAGGCCCATATCATCGCACTGAACCACTTTCTCCATGGGACCAACAACGTAAGCTGTTCCATTCCTTTTGATCGTGTTGGTTCCTGTTCATTTTGTATGGGACAGCTGACTGACACGCTATGGAACAAACTCGAACCTCTCGTAAATAGTGGCTTTACTTTCGTACAAGCCTTAAAGCTTGGCTCGCACTTATTTATATCCAACGACTATTCATGAGGGATTCTGAACAACCAAACAGATTGTTCAGACACCCTAAGGGGCTTGCCATGTCGTTGGCCCCTAGGCACTTCACCGATTTTATTACTATACTAGCCGATACCCGCGGCTTCGCCCGCGTAAAATGATATACCTACTAAAACCTTCCTCTTGAATCACTCTATCTACTAAAAAAAACCGCGTCAAAATCCGTTGTGTAGTTTTAAAGATCTAAGCATACATAGGGACAAATGAAAACAATGGTTCAGCGCTTTCATCATTAAGGTACTCACCTTTTATCACCGATTACAGTTTCAATAGCGTTCTTAAGCTGTTCTTCAGTTAACGTCATTAAATCAATTTGAACACCGATCTTATGGTGTACATATTTTTCAACATTGTACCATTGATCACCAAACATTGGTACACCGATTAAAGGTACTCCTCCTGTGATAGCCTCGTCTGTTGATTGTAAACCTCCTTGTGTTATGAATGCCTTAACCTTTGGATGCCCTTTAAATGCACAATATTCATTTAGTTCATCTGTTTGTTAATTATATCATAGCGTATGATTGTATTCTTTATTAGTCACTACTGATGAGCTTGACGGCATGAGTACGATGCCTGGGTCGGGAAAATGTTAATGGTTTATATATAGTATAGTTTCCTATCAGAAATTTATAAGTAGCAGCTCCGAATCCATGTCTAAGTATCCTGAATCTTGAAATCAAGTCAGTAGCCTCGTCCCTGTTACAGTCAACCCCAAAAAAATGTAAATACGGACAAAGAACCATTTCATTGTATACAACCCTGCCCTGCCTTGTTAGAGACTTCACCTTGGTTACAAGGTGCCACAAATGCAAACAATTTGGTCATGCAGCAAAATCATTCAGAGAGGTGAACTCCACGTGTGGTCACTGCGGAGAAGCAGGACACTCGATGTCTGAGTGCGTGTAGAAAGCGGACAGCCCTAAATGTGCGACGTGCTCGCGTTTTAAAAAGCCAAACAACCACAAAACGGGAGATGTTGAGTGCCCAGTGAATGCTAAGAAATTAGGCGAATATAGATACATCAACTCCATCGACTACGAGGGCGCGTAGAGCGTCATACTCTAGGTCAGACTTCCGCGTTTGACGCGTATTGTTGAAGCAACATGGTAATGACAGACCATTGCACTGACATACTAACCAACGATTTTATTTATTGTAAGCATATTAGTTGCTGGGAGCAATTATCGAATATAAACAAGAACGCCTCGAATGTGATTTGCAACCTCTAATTAATTCTGGTGATGCAAATATTTTCGTGTAACAATAAGGTGTTAAGTTCTAAGTTGTTAGAGTTTAAGTTAATGAAAATAATTTTGTCAGTATGTAATTTTAAATATTAAACAAAAACCTACTATCCTACATAGAGCATATTGTTAGAGCTCCTGCAGCCTGTGATACAGGATTATCTTAGTACAGGCATTTTACATTTGATACCTTCATTGTTAGTTTTTAGCTTCTGTATTTTATCTTTTTAAATTATGAATAAAGATTTATTTTTATTATTACAACCATGGTTGATAGTTGTGTATCCAATGTAAAGCTGCAAAATATAGTAGCACTAACGCAGTAGCAAGACTAAAGAAACAATGAATGAACTGTGTGAAGAATGATAAGGCTAGAAATGAGGTGACTACTGAAATGACAAATAATGAAGAAGAAGATACATTGTGCCAACCCCAAATAAATTGGTATAAGGGCAGGAGGCATTACTTTGTGTAATTTATTTCATCACCGCTGCTCTCAAAACGGTGAAGGAAAACATCGTGAGGAAACCGACATGACCTAGAACCAAAAATTCGAAGACATGTGACATCTACCAATCCGCACTGGGCCCGCGTGGTAGATTATAGCCCATTCCCTCTCATTGAGAGGAGGCCGTGTCCCAGCAGTGGGAACATTATAGGCTAATGATGATGATGATGAAGGGCAGGAGAGTCAAGAGGCACACTAATGTTACTTACTTAGAAGATCTGACTGTGGCAGCCATTTTGATATCCTGATGTTCTTAGAACGTCCTGGAAGTTCATCCTTGTCCCACTTCCACAGGACGTCGTAAGATAATTTAGAAAAGACCTTGACCATCAATTGAACTCTTTCTGGAGGAAGCAGTGATGGTTTCACATTTGAACCAAAGCTCAGGTATATCACGCCATTCTTTGAGGAATCTAAATATGTTTGGATGTCCTGCAATACAATCAGAGAAAAAAAATAATAATGTCAAGAGAAGAAATAGAAGCTAGCCTAGATAAGATTTATAAAGTAGACCATGAATGAATGAAACCATTTCAAAGATGAAAAAACGACTTAAAGCTACGCCAGGAGAGGCATGGAGAAAGATTGAGAAGTAAGGGGTAGGCATAAGTTAAATAGTAAAACGATTTGGAATCTATTAATGGCAATGTAAAAAAAAAGAACTGTATGGCTATTTGATATTAAGTAATACCCATAGAGAAAGATTTCCTTCTACCACTTAGAAGAATTTTGTAATCATACATTTCTTCCTCCATTAATTTCTTCATTATTCATCTTCTTCATGACCTATCATGAACGAGTTTAAAAAAACATACTGATAGAGTATTCACAGCAACAAAGTAACCGTAGCTTCAAAACTAACCGTTGGCAAATCTTTTACTGGATTCTGATGTATTCCTCCCATAAAAACGACACTTGGAGGTACTGGACGGTTACCTTCCCATACAGGATAAGTGTTCAAAAAGAGCATATGAACATTATTCTTTAATTCATTAACTGTAGGTGCATTTGGACCAAACAATTTAATAGACAGTTCATCTTCTGGGACTTCAACATCTTTGAAAATGTTTTCTAATTTATAAAAGTTCCACAGTTCGACTAGTTTCTCCCAATTCGTTGTGTTGTACAAACGCTTGCTTAGACTGTCCGGGTATATTATAGGATGCCAGGCTGATCCAATCGTTTGCACATTGAAGGTCATAGGACCGAAAGAAGACACTAGAATCACTGGCACCTTAATTATGTGAGACAAGAGGAGTGCAGGTTTAACACAAGCTTCTAACAAGAGCAAATCAAACTTTTCTTCTTTCAACACCTTTTGTACTGCATCTACTTTCAACTGCATTGCAACTAAATCAACCATCATGAGGAATGGTATTCTTATTAGTTCAATTGGATCAGTATCGCCTTTAGATATTAATTTATACAGTTCTTGCCATTTCTCATAAGATACATCGTGGACGCTGATTTCTGTTAGATTCACAGGCGTTTCTCCATTTGGAAAAGCGGGATCTGGTGTGATGACTGTGACTTCGTGCCCTCGCTTGGCAAGTTCTTGAGTTAGAGGTCGAAACACAACTTGGTGACTCACAGAAGGGCTGGGAAAAAGGGCCAGTATTCTTGCTCCATCATTGCAAGTAATTGATAACACTAATAGGATCACCGTTATCAATACTGACATGATTATATGTAAATAAATATGTTTCCACTGTGAATGGGTTATGCAAACTACCGTCTTATATCAAACTAGCGCTGACCGCGGCTTGGTTTACGTCGAATTATTCACATATGTAGACCTTGTGTCAATTTCATTTTTACTGAAACATAAGAAATGTTAAAAGAAGAAATATAATCTACATATTTTAGATTTGATATTGCTGCTGGGTGGTTAGTAAACAATAAATAGATCAGGTAATAAGTAGAAACATCAAGTACGGTTACACATTATTTTACAGAACCAAGACAATACGTTTTTGTAATATAGGCGTCCATTTAAAATGAGAACATTTTAAAGGGGAGGGGGTGTCGGTCTGAGTTTTATCCAATCTCACGGGGCAGAAGGGGGTTTTCGGCAAATATCACTTATTATTTCCCCGGAAGTAAGGGGTTAAGTTAAATAAAGTAAAACATGTTTACATAACATCACCCCCTGTAATCCCTGAAGGGTTAGCTACTTTCAACCAGTCACAAATACAAACACCTTGGCTGCTACTAACAAATAATCTAAAAATCGCTAAGATCAAAATATTTTATATCACCTAGGCCTAGACAATTCCAAGGAGAAGAAGCGGCAAGAAACTCCATGGTTACTCTTTTCAAATCATTTTTACAATAATATTATTATGTTACAGAATTCGGTATGTAAAGTAAAAATTAACCTACGCTGATTCCAAAACCATTTGGAGATTTTAGGGTCTTATGCCTTATTTTTCTATTTTTAGCTTTCTATATCACAAGATTGTGTTTATTTTCACAATAATACTTGTAATCATTTGACTTTCATTTGACCTCTAAATTACGTCATAACGTAGCCTGAATAGACTACTTCCTTCGTGCTTTTCAAGATAAATTAAAAAAAAAATACTTTTGTTTGTCATACCGTCAGTGTCAAATCAAAACTGTCAATGCTAGTTACTGTGTTATTTATTTGAATGCATCGCGCGCTGATAATTTCGCGTTCAAATGATCTTCGCAACAAAAAATACGACGCCCAGGCTTGTATTCCATATTTACTTCCTTGCACCACTTCTTTTTTAGCGTTTCTTTCACATTTACAAACAATTTGTGTCGGCTATTTGTTGTAGTGTTTTTACATGACGGTACGAAGCATTTAGCACTAGTTGTCGATGACAGATTCATTGCACGGATACGCAGCACGGATAATGGATAGAAATTAAAATTTGCTAAAAATCGTAGGAAAAGAAACTCAAACAAAAAGTTCACATCACAGTCACGATCACAGCATTCACATTTCACAACAAAATAAAAACACGTATCTGTCAAGCGTCAACTGTCATCAATGTCAACTTTGAAGTTATTTAGTGTTTTTTGTATGTACTGAAAACGTGGCAAAGACTTAAAGCTATTCAGGCTATGAAATGACGTCATCACGAATAATACTTAAAAAAATAATAAAAAAGAAACTGTAACTTGGAAAAAAAAAAGCTTAAAATTAGTTGCTTAAAATTAAATGTTTTACGAAATAAAAATGTAAAAAAAATACCTGAAAAATACTTTACATGCCGAATTAGTACTTTGTATGGGGGGACAGCGTAGGCCCGACAATAGGTCATTGCTTACTATTCAAAAAATATAAAACAAGATAAATATTTAACATAATTTAAACAGCATCTGGGAATTTAAAAATTGCCTCATGTAATTTAATGGACGCCACCAAGATTTTCGGTAGCTATATCAATCCAATATATTGCTAACTTTTCCATCAGCATTATCTTTAGATCTATCCTCGGTCTAGACCCACATATCAACAACGACCTTGACACCTACTTGACCGCTCACTAAATACGTCAAGAACTCATGAATCGTGACGTAACAATAAAACACACACCTAACAACACTTAACTGTAAACACTGTTATTTGTGTTTGATAAACAACTTTTTTACATTGCCAATATTTTTTATTCTGCATTAAGATCACTTTTAATACAACTTATTTACGTAACAAATATTTTTTGTCTGTATTAAGCTCATTTTCACAAACACGTTTGTACGCCGTCTAGTTCTATGTTTAGTGATAGAGTCCCTACCTACAGCGCATGTGCGTTACGTCATTTTAGAGTCACCGCGGCGCCGTCAGGTCTATTCACAGTTGTTAAACTTCACCCTTGCATCGCTATCTAATAAACCAAAATGATATTTATATCCATAGACATAAGGTTGTTGTCAGGCAACCATTGAAAATCTGTCAAAATTAGAATGTTTTTTTTTTAAATGACTGTAAGTTTGCTGATGAACTGCAGCTCTCTTTAATAATAAAACATCACACATTAAAAAAAAAACAGTCAGTTCACTAATTTTATTTTACGTATTCTTCTCAGCAAACCCTTTCGTTTGATACCCATTACGCGGGAATGCAGCATAGCGGATTTAAAATAACGTCACTTAGTTAACCCTGAACTGTCATTCAAACTATAGTTGCTGCCAGTTTGCCAGTGACGCAATAGCGGTCATTACCCTTTCAGTAATATTTCTAAGTACGAACCAAAACACAATGAACTATGTATCGTTTTTATTACGAAAAAAAATGTTAAAAATCACGATAAATTCCGATTCAAGACTGTGACAGGCTTGTTTTTGGATTTAATAATTAAGAACTTTAATAGAATGTTGGGTATGTTAGTGGCCGCTATTGCAACAACAAAAACTGCAACAGCAGCAACTATAAGCATGTTTGCAAAATTTTAGCTCAATCGGAAACCAAAAAGTGGGTCAAATTTAACTTCTATGTTTTTTTTTTTAGAATGGAATATATTTATTGTAAAAACATGAGTAAACATAAAAAAAATATGTGCAGTCTTAAATAAAATTTTAATACAATACTATCAGGTGAAGTTAATGAAAACGTGTTAAAAACCGTACATTTTAAGCAAAGATATGTGTGATCTAGACACCTAATGCTTAGTCCACTCATACTGACCTAGAAAATTAAATATGTAGTTCTCGCCATTAATTCGAACAGCGTTTGTCTATTTATAGCACTAGTTAACGCTAGCAACCTTGTAGCGTCAGCGCAGTATAGATTCCTTTAACAATGCAAGTGCGTTGGGTCCAAACATTAGCTTAGCCAATTCATTTTCGGTCATTTCAACAGTGTCCATAACATTTTCTAGCTACTTAACTTTTATAAAGTTACACAATTCCACAACTTTTTCCTATTTCGTCAAATTGTACAAACGCTGGCTCATAGAGTCTGGGTATAGTAAAGGATGCCACGCCGATCCTAGCGTTTGCGTATTGAAGCTCATAGGACCGAAAAAAGACACTAGAATCACGGGTGCCTTTACATTATGAGACAGAATTAACGCGGGCCTTTTTTTTTTAGGATGGTTAATCATCAAATAACTTCTCCCAAGCTTCTAACAAAAGAAAATCTATATTCTCCTTTTAATATTTCTCCTTTTTTCTCCTGCACTTTATGGATAAAGTTTTAAAAAGGTCAAAATCATGTAGCAGATAGTAGACTATCAGCTGCATTTCAACAAGCTTAGCTAACATGTCGTAAGCTAATCTCATTTGTAAGAGCAAATCACAGTCACCAGTAGACGTGAATTTATACAATGTTCTCCAATTCATTGATGTCGTCATCTATAGATAAAACTATCACATCTTAGAAAGTTTACAGTTAGAATCATCTTTTGGCATTCATTTTATATGCATAGTAAGGGAAAGACGCATCTTCATCATCTCTATCACGTCACAGAAAATTCGTAAAATCAGTTGATTGTGAACACTAGGTTTTTATTGGCCTATAAAAAGCAGGCAAAACATGCTAACAAGCATACATCGTGCATGTAGCAAGCATGCAGTATGGCAAACATGCCAACCACCATACATCATACATGCAGCAGGCATAGTTTTTGTCACGGCTCCGGCGCTGCGGGGCTCTGACGGTCCCACGCGAGCTTATCGTCGCAGATGTGTTTAACGCTCACCACCGCAGCCTCAGTTAGCGGGAGTGACAAATAAAATTATTCCAAAGGAATTTCTGCCATCTTCATCGTATGCCAAATGAAATTAGATTAAATAATCGTCGCTCTAAATAAACGTTATTCTGAACGACATTATGCGGAATTTGAACATTGCCAAAGGTAATTATGCCAAGTATGTCAATGTCAATTCGGAGATACAAAAAGGAGACGGAAACGATTACATACATTCTTGGGCCCTGGATGTAAGGAGATGAAAATGGTATGAATCAATAGATTCAGACTTATCAGTCCTTCACTGAAAATTCAGTAAGTTTTGACAATCTGAGAGCCGAGTTATTTGAGGTTTGGTAAAAGTGAGGTTATGTTAAAGTCTCTATAAAAGAGCTGATTACTAATCAAGTTCTTTAAGCACTAATGTATGTTTTATTCAGTGAAGAATGTTTGAAATGTCATATTTTGATTGAATATGAATGACTTGAAGCCATTAATAGATAACAGAAATGGATTTATCGAAAAGGCGTCCAGAATAAATAAAAAGCACATTTTAATGTAGAACACGGTTTATTCATTTTACATTATTATTAAAATGTCGTCTAGAAATTGTGCAGGTGGAACAATATGATCTTGGTACCTAGCCCAGCTAGGTTATACTTGCTTTCAGAGTTTGTTGAAAGCCACTGCCGAATCACTGACGGAATTGTTTCACGTCCGCGGGTCGTCGGCCTAGGGTATTGCAGTGATTAGTTGCAATCCCACAGTTATTCATACAGCGATCCATATTTTCAATAATTCCAAGAAAAACAATTCCAAGTCAAACGCGTGAGCGATCTTCGGTGTGTCCAGTATGGAAGCAAGTGTCGTACAAGGTAAGCAGGGTCGGAATCCGTAATAAACAACGCAGTGGTCGTTGAAATTATAAAATAATCGGGAAAGCACTTAAAACATAACGGAAAACACGAAACGAGTTGAGCAGAAATAATTGACAAGTGTCAGTGTCGGTCCGCTGTAAATGCTGTCAGTGCTGTCACAGATAATACATATAAGGCTGTTATTAAAAATATGAATGATTTTAATCGATACGAAATCGATAATCATTTAGATTTTTCAGTTATTAACTGTATTTTCTTTAATAATTAAATACACTATATTGTAAACAAGTATTTAAAGTTCAATTAAATACTTTCGAGTTAATTACCTAGTGCAAAGCTTTTATTTTTATAATTTCTGTAATCGATTAATTCAATCGGTATGTTATGAAAACTATCGTTCTCATTTTTCTCCGCTTCCAGATTGAGAATTGAGCTGAATTTTGGTATTTTAATATAAAAAAATATGACTAATTTTTTAGACCATATCTCAACTTATTACAATTGGGCCCACCATTTCCCGTCTCCTTTGGCCAAAATAAATTATATTTAAAAAAAACATGCCTTAAAAATATTCATTTAGTGAAAATTGTGCCTTAAAAATATTCATTTTGGGGAAAGTATGCCTTAAAAATATTAATTTAGTGAAAATTATGCCAAGTGTGTCAAACTTGGTACATTTATTTAATACATTATGCCAAGTGTGTTATACCAAATACATTTCGGAGCATCTTTGTGCTCAGCGTGCCTTAATCAGGTCTAGCCAAGGTACAGATCACATATTCTGTTTAACGATATTCACGCATACAGATCGGTGACCAGTCAGATCACCAAACATTAATTCACAAACTTTTACTTGACTAGCAACGATTAGAAAACACATTATTTGTCATTTCATCAGTATGCAACAACAAGTTTAACAAATAATTCACTTCGCAAAATAATTATCACCTAAACTTTTAGTTAATAACGTATTATTTGACAAACAATTCATTATTTTTTCGTTTTATCTCATAAAACAACGTTTGAAATAAAGACGTTACACAAATTGATTGTGACATTTAAAAAAAAAAGAAAATAAATGAATTTGGTTTCCTATAAACACAAATTTTGTGACAGAAATGAATCGCTGCAGAACCGACTCCACGTAGTCTTTTCTGCTCTACCCCTAGAGTGTAATTTAAGCCCGCGTAGGCGCGGAGGGGCGAGGCGGGCCGCGAGCTGAGGAGCAAGTGGTGAGCGTTAAAACCCTCTGCGACAATAAGCTCGCGTGTCACCGCCGGAGCCCCGCAGCGCCGGAGCCGTGACAGAAACCATGCCTGCTGCATGCAGCAGGCATGGTTGCAGCAGGCAAGGCTGCAACATGCAGTATGCAACATGTTGCATACTGCATGTTTGCATACTGCATACTTGCTGCTTGTTGGTTGCATGCATGCTGCATGCTTGCTGCATGATTGCTGCTTGATTGCTACATGCTTGCTACATGCTTGCTGCATGCTCGCTAGCCTTGCTGCTCGTTTGCTGCATGCTTGCTGCTCGCTTGCTGCATGCTTTCTAAATACCTGCTGCTTTCTTGCTGCTTGCTTGCTGCATGCATGGAGTATGCCTGTTAGCATGTTATGAATAAACTATGCATTGCCTTATTTTTTTCTTAAAAAAGAGTAATAAAAAATAATAGCCTGTAAATTATTTTGTTAAAACGTGATTTGTCCAAACGTATCTAAGTAACAAATGAAAAATTTATAAATGAATAAATATCATCTGATGCATTTGATAAAAGAAGTATTTGCCAAATAAATGTTTGTAAAACGAATATTTAAAAAAAATAACATTTGCGGCATAAGTTGTTTGCGAAATAAATAGTATACGAAATTACAATGACAATGGACTTTTTGTAAAACATTAGTGAACCATACAGATCAAAATATGTCTGAGACTTCTCAAAAACTTAATACAGTGAACTTTAGCGTTAGAAAAACATTTAACGAGCAACGAATGTTGTTAGTAATTTTTTTAATTTATAACAAAACGTAATATTCAGTGTCTTTTAATACAAGCGGAAAGATTGTACATATATTAATTCGACAGTGAGCATGTAATGAAGCTAAAATTAGTATTTGTATTCGCTTCACTCTTCTGAACCATTCACGTTATCAGTAGTATAATATATAATCATGCACAAAATCGTCTACAGTTTGCGTACCACTGATTTTACCGGTAAGTATGTCTGGTCTTAACTATGTTTTAATTCAGCTTGCTCTTGTGTAAGCATGGGGTCTACCCTTTATAGCAGAACTGTTTATTTCATAATATTATTTTGCATACCAGCTGATAGCTTCTTCATTTCGCAGAAAAAAGTTTGGCAAATTTATCATACGTTCAAACTCATAATTTTGTAAGTCAGAATCATATTTAGGCATAAATTTCATATGCACAAGATTTAAAAGTAGAACCATCTTATCGCAGAAACTTCACAGTCTGAATCATATTTTGGCATAATTTTCATATCGATAGTCTTCAAAGACAGAATTATTATATCTCAGAAAGTTTACAGTAAGAATCATCTTTTGGCATACATTTCATAAGCCGCGTATAGACTGAGCGAGCAGCCTCGCGAGGAAGCCTCGGACATTTGCTTCGCAACGTTTGCCGCGCGAGGCTACCTCGGTTTGTATTTAAATATACATAAGGCTGCCGCACGCGGCAAAGCCGAGCCGGAGCGAGGCAGAGCCACAGTCGAACGACACGAAAGCTAGAACAGAGGCCATGCGAGCGTAGCGGATATTCAGTTCTGCTCAAGATTGTCATGAAGCCGTGCGTTCGGGAGGCTACCGCCACCACTGCCATTCATCAACTTGTACAAAAAAGGAAAGTTTAGTAAAAAAAAGGTATAATCAGGACATTGCGCGTCCCAAAGTAGTCTATATTTGCCATAATATAATTGTATTAATTTGAGACACTGTTCTCAAGTCGTGATTCCATATTCTTCGAACAACCGAGGCAAAACACAACCGTCTTGAGTGCGCGAGGCAAAACTTACTGAGGCGCTTTTGAGCATGGACAAATACCGACAACGTTTGGCTCGGGCCGCGGCACGCTCGGGCGAGGCAGCGCGTGGTTTTGCCTCGGGCGAGGCTCGTCTTGACCGGCCGAGGATTTGCCTCGCGCGGCTGCCTCACGAGGCTGTTCGCTCAGTCAGTACGCGGCTATATGCATAATAATGGAAAGACTCATCTATCAAATCACAGAAAATTCATAAAATCAGTTGATTGTGAACACTTGGTTTTTATTTCCCTGTAAGAAGCAGGCAAACATGCAAACGAGCATACATCTGTAAGCTTGAAGCAGGCAAACATGCAAACAAGTATACATCGTGCATGTAGCAAGCATGCAGTATGCAAGCAAGCATGAAGCATGTAAGCAAGCATGCAGCATGCAAGCAGCAGGCATGCAAACATCTGAACAAGCATATACCATGCATACAGCAGCATGCAAACAAGCATACAGCGTGCATGCAAACCAGCATGCAGCAATCATGCAGCATGCAGAATGTAGGCATAGTTTCCTTCACGGCTCCGGCGCTACGGGGCTACAGCGGTCCCACACGAGCTTATCGTCGCAGATGTGTTTAACGCTCACCACCTGCTCCTCAACTCGCGGCCCGCCTCGCCCCTCTGCGCCTACGCAATTTTAAATTACACTCTAGGGGTAGGGCAGACAAGACTACGTGGAGTCGGTTTTGGAGCGATTCGTTTCTGTCACTAACTTTTCTAGAACAACATTTTGTCTCTTTAAGATAATATTTTAATTTTAATTTAAGGTTAAAAATGCTATTTTGTGGCATTGAAAAGTGACAATAATGCCAAATAAAATTATTCCAAATGAAATTCTGCAATCTTCGTAATATGCCAAGTGAAATTATATCAAATAATCATCGTTCTAAATAACATTATTCTGAACGAAATTATGCCAAATAAAATTCTGCTATCTTAGAAGTATGCCATTGCAAATTCACACATACAAACATTCAGCCAAACACTAATTATATTTAAAAAAAATATGCCTTTAATATATTCATTTATGGAAAAATATGCCATGTGTTATGCTAAATGAATTTCGGAGCATCAAGATTCTGCCAGATAGATGGAACACGTAAGCATGATCGACGTACGATCGTAAATAAACAAAGGAAAATCGAGCCCAAAAAGGAAAATCAATTTCAATATCACAGGTTGTTTTACACATAAAAGAAACTATGTCAAGTATCCAATCAATTTTTTTTATGTTTTTTAAGTTCTACACTAAAACTAAAATACTTCCACAACTTATACACAATAAATGAGAATACTGATACAAATCCAAGAGCAATCGCTGTAAGAATAAATACAAGTTCTAGTTCTAGATACTGCGCCCACGACATGTTGGCGGCAGGCCCACGCAAGTGTTTCGCACCGCCATGACGCAACACGTACTCCGTCCACCACGCGGCGCGCTCAAGTGGAGTCTGCGGTTGATCACGCATCAAACGGCCAAGTTTAACTATATTTTCACGATAGCTGTAACACATAAATGACACTGGTTTTTACGAATTGATATTATAACTAGCTGATTTAGATACTTATCATCAATATCATTATCTGGCTTATCCTAATTCATTTGTGGTCGGCGCAGCATATCTTATTCTTTTATCTTTCTCTATTACTCGTCATCTCACCAGACAACTTCTTTCGTACCATGTCATCGTTCACACATCCTATCTATTGTTTCTTTGGTCTTTTTCTAATCTTACCACCCATCCACATTCATATTCAAAACTAGGCATCGCCCGATCTTAATATAATTTTAAATCTCCTAGCGTCCAAAAGTTAGGATCATTTTACCTAAAGTATTTTCGTTAACTAAGTAAATCAATCAGAACTTGGACACTTGTTTAAAAAAAAGAGTCCCCAATAATAAAATATTTAAAACTAAAAGAAAAGTAACTCACCTATTATCTTCAATCACAGAGTTAATAGCACTCTTAAATTCTTCAGCAGACATCGTTAGTAAATCTAGTTGCAGTCCAATCTTATGATGTACATATTTTTCGACGTTGTACCACTGATCTCCCACCATTGGTACACCGATCAGAGGTACTCCTGCTGTGATAGCCTCGTCTGTTGATTGTAGACCTCCTTGTGTTATAAACACTTTGACCTTAGGATGCCTCAAAAGGTCTGACTGTGGTACCCATTTCGATATCCTAATATTCTTGGAGCGTCCAGGAAGTTCATCCTTGTCCCACTTCCAAAGTACATCGTATGGTAAGTCAGAGAAGACTTTAGCCATCAGTTTTGTCCTGTCTGGAGGAAGCAGTGAAGGTTGCACGTTTGTACCAAAGCTAATATAGATGACACCATTCTTAGAGGAGTCCAGATACGTTTTAAAATCCTGAAATTCAAAAAATATCTATTTATACTTTTGTACACAATAATTTTATAATATAATTGGTACTACTAGCGTAAAAGCTTTAAATGGAGAAAAGTGGCTCAAGATACAAAACAATAGAATCAATTAGCCTTTGCCAAAACGCATATCTAATTAGGAGATATTATTATACTTAAAATAACATACAAAAATAATGGTAAACATCAGAATAAAAGAGAGTATAAATAAAACAAGCTTTAAAAATTACCGTATAGTAAGTATTAAACGTACCGCGAGGTACGGTCGAACAAGCTATTTGGTATACAGTTTAACCCACAAATTACATTGTAAAGTGTAAACCCAATAGCTTGTTCGACCGTACCATTGAAATGTCATAACTTACTGTTGGTAAATCTTTCTCTGGCTTCTGATGCAATCCACCCATATAAATAACACTAGGAGGCACAGGTCGGTTTTCTTCCCAAATCGGATTTATATTTAAAAACAACATATCTACGTTATTTGTTAATTCATTTATAGTTGGCACATTAGGTCCAAACAATCTTTTGCCCATTGCATTTTCTGAATCTTCAACTTCGTTGTATGCTTTTTGTAATTTATATTGTGTCCACAGCGCCGTTAATTTCTCCCATTTAGTTAAATTGTACACACGCATGCTTGCAGTATCTGGGTACAATAAAGGATGCCAATCTGACCCTATCGTTTGTGTATTATAGCTCATTGGACCAAAAGAAGACACTAGAATTACTGGTGCCTTTACGGCGTGTGACAGAACTAACGCAGGCCTAATACACGCTTCTATCAGAAGCAAATCAAACTTTTCTTCTTTTATCATTTTTGGTACATTATCCACTTTCAGTTGCATTTCAACAACCTCCACAACCAATTGTAAAAAAGCACGCATTTGTAATTCCAAATCACCATCGCCTGTAGATGTTATTTTATACAGTTCCTTCCATTTGTCGTAGGACAAGTCGTGGACGTCAATTTCTGTGAGATTGGCTGGCGTTTCACCTTTTGGAAAGGCGGGATCTGTTGTGATGACTGTGACTTCATGCCCTCGCCTGGCAAGTTCTTGAGTTAGAGGACGAAATGCAACTTGATGACTAATAGACGGAGTTGGAAAATAAGCCAGTATTTTTGCTCCATCGTTAAACTTTGCTGATAAAGTTAACAAAAGAAACAATGCCAATACTGACATGATTGTACGCGTGGTTTAAATTACTATGAAAATTAATTCATATGCTGTCTTATATATATCTTGTTGTGTCCATGAAGCTATCTTTCATTCAGATAGTGGGTAATGTCCAATCATCATTATTAGCTGACATATTTTTACAAGTTCATTGGAATTGAAGCATATCAATTTGTTAAAGCAGAAAAGCTTTTTCCAATGGTTGATTCCTGTTTTTGTTAAGAGGTACTCTTGATGAAGGACATTATGAAATTGCGTTGCAAAGTGTCTTTAATATTAAACAGATAGATAGGAAAGATAAAGTCACGTGCGAAATGGGGGACTTTCGCCTAGCAGCGCCTAGTAGTCTCCTTTTTTGGTGGTCGGTTAAGAATCATAGAACTTGATTTATCTTCATGATAAAAATGCAACCGAAACTATAATCAGTGCAAGTACTTTACCTGTGTCACTGATTAAGATTAAACAACACCTTTGCCGAAAATAAGATGACTCATAATGCATAACAATTAGGTTTTTTTTTTGAGTTTTCGGCACTAGTCCGTATTGATCCATGTTTTAAATCGACTTCAAAAAGGAGGAAGTGACTCAATTCGACCTTATATATTTTTTTTAAGTGTTCGTGGATAACTTCGTCATTTATGAACCGATTTTGATGAATATTTTCATGTTAGAAAGGAAATGTCCCAAGGGTACAATGATAAGATAACCAGGATCTGCTGATGGCATCCCAGAGAAATCAAGGGAATCCTTCAAAAATCGTAGTGGCTGGCGACTAGTGCGTTTGTTAATTTTTTCATTAAAATATATTTGAAAGCATTACTTATTAATGAAGGTCTGAAGTCGAACTGATGATGGGGCCGAAAGACAGTCGAGGGAACCCCGTTTGGGCTTGACTTATTTTTATTGATGAGAACTTTACACCTAGATGGGTTGTGACTGCCTTAAGGGGTCTGATGATGAAGACGAAAGTCGGTCAAGGGAACTCCTCAACGTTTCACAGTAGCTACCTTATGTTTGGACTTAATTCATATCTAATGATGAGAACTTCGTACCCAATATGGCTTATAAGTGCCATTTCAGGTCTGATGATGGAGACCATAGACAGCTGAGGGAATTCCACGATATACAGCAAATATTTGTACACTAAAACAAAAACATATATTATTAGTTTTGTATAACAAAAATGAAAAAAAAACTGTTGCATAAACCGACTTAAAAAAAACACAAAAAAGCGAAAAATAACTTTAGCTTCAGAAGCCGGTCACAAAAACTCCAAATCAATCAAACAAAGGTTCACGTTTTGGTGTTTTTTTTTAAGTCAGTTTTAAACAAATACACGTGCATTATAGAACATGTTTCCGTAATTATTTAAATCGTACCTATAGGCACTGATTTATTACAAATTTTCTATACTGAAAACGTTACATACAGAATGTTTTCAAAAGAAAATCATATTACTTTTGCTATCTCCAGACACACGATCTAATTAAGAATCGTCGACGACATCCGTGATGGTAATGACTATGATATATATCACGAATTTGATTGATTGCGTTTTCGGCATATCAACTTGAAACTTTGTAGTGTCATGCCTGATCAGTCTTTACTGCACCCACTGGAGTGCGCCATGTGGTGGACGGAGCACGTGCTGTACTGAGTCACGGCGGCGCGAAATATCTGCGCGCGCCCGCCGCCAACATGTCGTGGACGTAGTACCTAGAACTAGAACTGGTATTCACTGTATATGACAATAGGCTTGTGTCTTAAAAGAATCGAATTAGTCCGTCAGTTAGATTATAAAAAAAATATTTGACCCGTATTTTTTCTTTTGTTACATAAACCAAAATTGACGAAGATACGACGCTTTTAAAATTCTCAATACGTCACTCCGTGCTATAGTTTTTAGTGCGTTGTGACGTCACGAGCCCCCACTTCCGAGTTTTGATGCGTTTTATCTTTGTCAGTACTGAGTGATTTACAAAAACAAAAAATACGTGTCCATTATTTTCCAAGACTCTAACTGACGGACTAATTAGTTTTGCAATTTATTGATGGTGGAAACTAGCCCATTGTTTTTGGTGCGGGACAAATACAAGAGGTGGTGGTGTGACGCGGACGCAGTACTGATGATGATGATGATGGGATAGAATATTATAATTGTATGTTCCTCCAGTGAATAACGAATATTTAATCATATATTTTTTAATAAACATCTTTTCATACTTTTATAAGGATATTAAAACGAAGAAAATCAATATATATAAAAATCAACGCCAATTTTCGTTGTAATTTTATAACTCAAGAACTGGGCTCACCTATCCAAACCAAATGTTTAGGCTTTGTTCGGACTATTTAGTAGATGGTTTATGTGAAGTTTGCACAAAATCGGTAGAGCGGTTCTTCACGCAGACGAAGTTGCGCGGGTCAGCTAGTTTATTATATATTTAGCATTCAAAAGTGAAGATGTTTAAATTAACAACGAGGTACACAAAGTAATGAATACTACCGTTTATTCTGACTTGTAACAATAACCGCCACAAATCATAATGAATTCAATTCATTCAACGGTTTAGAAAAATAGCGAGTAAGAACACAATTAAATGTTAATCTTACAGCCCTTAGAGGGATCCCGACGACCCAACCAGTCTCTCGGACCAGCGCTAATTGGAAGTTGTCTGTCACTCCTTTCCATAGAAGTGACATATGCTACGTTCAACCCCATTTCTTCCTAACACGGCTTCTTCTGACGCCAAGACGCACTCAACTTGAAAGTTGCCGATTGCTGCAAAGTGATGATCTTGATGACGCACCGCTTCTATTCCAGCATCGAGATCATGAGTGTAGATAGACCTCCCGCCACGGGTATAGGCTCGTTACTTTCAGAACGGTCCAGGTCATGCTCAACATCATAGGTTTCGTCATCTGAAAGAGTTTACGATGATTACTCGTGTAAGCAACACATACTGTTCACGTAGAAATTCAAAGTCCAGAAGTGTATCCCTAAGGATGACTGATGAAAATGACTATTTATTCCAAAGTTATTTTTATTAATGTAAATTATAGTCCCCGCCACGAGAAGCTATGAATTTTGTAAACACACATTCGGGTTCGCAACCTTTGGATCAAATTCAAAAATGACTGCGTCAGTGTGAACTTACAAAATCAAAATCAAAGCATTTATTTCAAGTAGGCCAGTTACAGGCACTTTTGAACTGTCGAAACAAAAATGAACATTTATAGTAGCTACAGTCCCAGTCACAAGACATAAAAACTGTGAAAGTACTGTAGTTGCCCATTCCCTAGCGTAGATCTCTATGGAGAAGAACGGGCAAGAAACTCCATGGACACTCTTTTAAAGCAAAATATTGTTACAAAATCTTGGTTACATCATTCATGTTGAGATGGTTTATTATGTGAGAACAATGTAGCAAGATGTGCACGTTAAAAGTGTCCATAGCCAAACAAAAATAAAATACAACTCAAAAACAAAATAATTTAAATAAACCATGGCGACTAAGAGATGACCAGTCACAACTGACAGCGCCCGTTCACGAACATGATGCATGGATCAGCACCATTCAGCTCAACCATTTTGAAGGGAACTAAATGGTCCGACACACGCGCCACCATCAGCGAGACATTTGAGAGAGCACACTCTCAACCGCCAGGGCACATTCAAGTCAAGAACTGCCGTAGGTTTCCAGTGAATGATAGCTTACTAGTACATAGTACTCACACAATATAGGCTATGCGATTATATAATACTAACATTGAATCTATACAATGCAAAGATAAGTTTGTACAATCTTCAGCAGCTCCAACAATACCATTTAATGCTATCAATTTTTGCGCCCCTGTCCATGTGGAGCAGGACCAGCAAGCATTTTTATCAGCGATATAATCGCTCAACTTGTAATATGCTTGTTTACATAGTGTGCGTTTAACGCATGTTTTAAATTTCGTCTCATTCAGTTCAAGAATACTTTGTGGAATTTTATTATAGCATCTCAAACAGTACCCCATGAAAGATGAGTCTACTTTAGCGAGTCTAAAGCCTGGCTGAACTAGTTGGTCCCTATTTCTAGTACTGTAATTGTGTCTGTCACCTCTTTTACCAAAAAGATGCAGATTTTTTCTGACGTACATTATGTTTTCGTAGATATATTGGCAATGAACCGTCATGATGCCAATATCCTTAAATAGTTCCCTTAGAGAATCGCGCCTACGAAGATTATATATGGCTCTGATGGCTCTTTTCTGCAGAATAAATATAGACTCAATATCAGCAGCCCGTCCCCATAGCAAAATACCGTAAGACATTATACTATGGAAGTAACTAAAATAGACCAGTCTAGCGGTATCTACATCAGTGAATTCTTACTTCAAAATAAGACCAAATGTTTACGTTCCATAATGTCGGATGCATTCCAGTATCACAAAACATAAGACGACAGCGCTTTATATCGCCCAAATCACCAGACCAAGTGAAATTGCTCGTTAGTTTCATATTCCACGTAATGTATCATAATTTGAGTTGATTGAAAATGGGAGTATTTTTTGTTGATTGAATTGTCGCTACGTATCTTGGTAGAAATTCATTGTTTACGAAAATTATAGCTTGTTGTAGCGCGGACTATATACGAGTAACATACAATTCATATTGCTAACTTAATTTAGTTGGATACCATAAGTAGTGCTTTGTTTGTGAAACGTGATGTTATTGGACCGACGATTGTCTTAATGGAGATCAGCAAAGGCATGTCCTTACACCTCCCCCGATAAGTATCGAGTACAGCTTCCCCCGATAGCGACAAAAAAAAGAAAGGTATATTGTACCTTTCTTTTTTTATATAAGTCACGGTATATATATATTTTTTTCAATAACAATAATAAAAATTACAATAACTATTAATAGGGTCACTAGTAATTCGACGTATTCCTTGCAGGACATCATAGTAGGGTTATAATGCCTGAAATTAAGCAACTAAATACGAGTACTCTACCGAAATTAAGTGGTTTTTGAATCAGGTCGATTTTTATTTTTTATTTTTAAATCCCAGATTAGAATGTACTGAAGTTTAACTTAGTTTTAGTACCACGGTTAAGACTTTCAGCAGGTTTCAGGATATTTACATTTATGAACTACAAAGCTATAATCACTTTTAAGAATACAGCGGTAGGTTTAAATTGACAAGAAAGGTGCTTCAAAACATCAGACAAAATCAGTAAAACTAAGCTCCACTATATGAGAAGATTAGCGAGTAAGTAAAAAAAACAGAAAATTATAAATCTATGAGTGCACCCACGGATGCCTTGAACAACTACTGTAACAAAGTCTGTTTTGTTATTCGACAACGCTTCGCTGATTCCTAGATTGAGACCGGCTCTTAGCATAGCACATCTCATCCTTGTGCTTCTTTTCTCTTGCAAAATAAACACTGTGCTCCATATTTGACAGCACTGGCTGGACCCTGCGTCCCAGTTTTTTTTTTAATGAAATCATCAACCGGTTCTATAAGAAGCTTTTTAGAACAATTACGACTGAAATGTCCTCACTGATTACATTCGTAGCACTTAGGATCGTCATAGAACGAAAAGATCGAGCGTGCGTGCTTCTTATGGCCTTTAAAACATCTTACTGCTTGGTTTCGGTAGGTTGCTATCTCTATCTGTTTGACATTTTGGTTACGGAAACAAAACGTCACAGAAAAACTTTCTTTAATTTAACCAAATGATGAATCAAGTGACAGGTAGATGACGCATATAGAATATTTCAAGCTAACTTTGTTTATAGAAACACCGATAGCTGCAAGACGTGACATAATAACTGACAGTAATACGTAAGTAAGGCATAGAAAACGAGCTTTAGTCAACCCGCCGCCCGAAAGACTCAAGTTTACGTAAATGGTTTTACGTAAATTGAAAGAATCAAGACTGTCTTCTGTTGTCAAGTTCACATTAGCCGCGTCTGCTCTAATTTGTAGGTTATCAATGCCGTGTATAACATCGGTTAGACTCTTAATTATTGTTAAACGTAACAAACGTATAGTACGCCGGGCGTACTCGGCGGCATACGTTGTATAATTGTCGAATGTCGTTTTCCTTGTCTACACTTTCTACATCTACACTAATATTATAAAGAGGAAAAATTTTTATTTTTGTGTATATTTATTTATTTATTTAAACTTCATGTACAATAGTGGTACATAGGCAGACTTAATGCCACAAGGCATTCTCTACCAGTCAACCATTGGGTCTAATAGACAGCATTGTGATAGAGTACAATAAAAAAAATAAAATATAAATATGTTTGTAATGAATAAACTCAAAAACTACTGTGCCGATTTCAAAAATTCTTTCACCATTGGAAAGCTACATTCACCCTGAGTAACATTTTATCTCCGTACTCCCACTGAAGCGGGAACTACGCGGGTGAAATTTCGAATACAACATTAGCACAATCCAACTTCCGATTTGAAGAACCAGCGTTGAAATAACTTACTGTTGGCAGTTCTTTCTCTTGTTTCTGATGTAGCCCTCTCATATAAATAACACCAGGAGGCACTGGATGATATCCCTCCCAAACAGGATTCACGTTGCACGTAGCAGTATAATATCAACATTATTGTTTAAGTCACTTAAAGTCGGCGCATTGGGTCCAAACCTTCGTTTAGCCAATTCATTTTCGGTAATTTCAACAGTGTGTATGTCACTGTAAAATTGTAAAACCCGTTAGAATCCTAGTAACCTATCGAGAAAGATTGTAAACTCTCGAAAGATTGTCAACCGAACATACTGCTTACAATTTAAGGCATTATTTCTCGGTAGATTTTAATTAAATTTATCAAAATGAAACCGTAAAATTGTGAAAACCATGTAACGTTACGGTAGTACCTCTGCCCCCGTAATCGGGACATGAAGAACCCCGACGTTAGTCTAGTCAGGTTGAATGATGCATTACCTTTTCATGGAAGTAGTACCAGAGGGTAAGGGAGAACCCCCCTTCCCCCCTCCCCCTCCATCGTACGTCGTACACATTTCACAATTTTGTGGTTTCACTTCGATAGACTATGATCTACCAAAAAGGAATGCGTTAAATTGCAAGTAGTATGTTCGGTAGATAATCTTTCGAGAGTTTACAATCTCGCTAGTTAAATTACAATTCGGGTTTTACAGTTTTACAGTATCATAATATGCCCCATTCAAATATTTGGACAAACTTTTAGGATTCATTCACCAAAATAAGGACAATAGTAAAAAAAATAAGAAAAAAAACGGATCAGATACTTACTTAGAAGAAAAATAAATCTAGCTAACGAAAATACATTAAAAATTTTGGTTATTCAATACATACACACATCCATGTCTTTGTTATCTCAATGTTTATTTTGGTTAGATATCTTTAGTTAGACGTACTGAACGCTGTGTTAAAATGGATTGACTTTGTCTGCAATCTCGGAAACGGCTCCAACGATTTTTATTTTCATGTCGAGTATCATATTATGCAGGGGGTAATATGGGCGATAAATCGATCTAGCTAGGTTTCATTCTAAGAAAACGTTGTTCACCAAAAATAAGCAAGGCTCGGTCATCCAGATATTATTCTTTATTAGCCATACATAACCCTTAAAAATTCAAAATAATAATATTTCTGTCACGTTATTAAAGACTGACATATAGAACGGACGAATGAAAAAAACAATCGAGTCATTCACAATAATACTGACTATACCTTATCTCGACTGATTCTCGTATAAAACACCCAAAACATAACTCGTCTGACTTAGTTGTACAACGGCTTCACAATGGCGATGTTAGTGCATTTAGCATTATGCCTTCCCTTGACCGTTTTCGTTACAGATGCGGCAAGGATCCTCTCGGTATACCCAGCCCCGTCCATCAGTCACCAGGTCACTTTCAGACCAATTACCATGGAGCTGATAAAACGTGGACACGAAGTAGTGGTAATAACAGCAGATCCAATGTTCAAGAAAGGTGAAGCACCGAAGAATCTTACGGAAATCGACGTCCACGACGTCTCTTACAATGCTTGGGAGACATTCATAGCTTCAGCGAGAGGGAACAAAGAAGATCTTCTATCACAAATGAGGGTTATAGTGGAAGTTGTTAATCATACTGTGGACGCACAACTGCAAGCAAAAGAAGTGCAAGATTTGATCAAAGGAAAAGGGAAATTCGATCTTCTGATGACAGAAGCATGTTTTCGACCAATGCTAGCTTTTTCACATGTGTACAAAGCACCTTTGATTCAAGTTTCTTCATTTGGAGCTATTTGGGAGAACTACAGAGTGATTGGAGCACCTACTCATCCATTATTGTACCCAACCAGCGTAAACCAGAAACTGTACAATCTGACAATGTACGAAAAGTTGTACGAATTATACAACAATTACGTGGTAGACGGTTTATCCACTATCATGGCAGAAGACGAGAATAAACTGATCAGGAAACATTTTGGAGCAGATGTTCCTGATGTGATGGAGCTACAAAATAATGTTGAAATGCTGTTTTTGAATATCAACCCGATTTGGGAAGGAAGTCGGCCAGTGCCTCCGGGTGTCATCCATCTAGGTGGACTGCCCCAGAAGCCGCAAAAGGAATTGCCGCAGGTAAGGTTTTTTGTATGATTCATGTTTGATTTACAGTTTGCTCAGTTAATTGCCTCGTTGGTCTAGCTTTTGCACTACTACTTAGTGAAGTTCTGGATTCCATTCGTAGGTTGGACCAAATGTTTCTGGATTTTTACATTTGGAATTTCTCAACAACAGGAGTCTGGATTATTGCCCAGTTAATGGTAACAGGCTCACTTTCTATTACTTGGGACTTAAATGGCTAAATGTGGGTGTACTCTCATTATAATTCAACATCATCCTTCGGGGATAGAATAGTGATATTATGCTATTATGTCATGCTTAGTTCAAGTATTCTCTAGAAGTGGAAATATAGTTTATGAGGCGATTTTAGGAAGAGTTTTGGGTGACATTTAAAGAAGGCTGCATGTCTGATAACCAGTCTAACCAAAGGTATAGTGAAACCTAGTAATTTTTGTAGAGGTTAGATAGGCAGTCGCTTCATTTAAAATACTAATATTCAGCTACATTCGGTTGGACTGGAAGCCGTCACTGAGAACAGGGTGGCCTGCTGGTGTAATATAATAAATTACCTATTTTACATCAGTAAAAATTATATTAACCTGAACTTTACTGGTACCTGTACAAGTTATACTAATGTAGATACTGTATTTATAATATAAACGAACGTTATCTGGATGAACGAACTTTGCTCGGTTTTTTTTTGAAAGACGTTTTCTAAAAATGAAACCTAGCTAGATCGATTTATCACCCCCGAAACCTGTTTACTAAATTTAATGAAAATCGTTCGGAGCCGTTTCAGATTCTGAGATTCAGATTATACAGAGTGTAAACCACCTCATCACGAAGCCGTCAACCAAGCATTCTGTACATCCAACTAAGGAAATTTACGCAAAATTATTGCTGGGAAACGACTTTTTTTTTTTGGGGTGAACAATCATGTTTTGTGGTCTTATAGAACTCAATGTAGCGCACTTAACATAATGCTGATAGATGTACTAAATACAAATAGTACTGGGGTGGTAGAGATGTTAAAAGTAAAAATCGTACAATAAAAACTTGTACTTTAGAAAAACCTTGTCAAAAAGTTTGAACTTTGACCCCCAATATCTCCGTAACAGGAGGTTCTCAGATATGGTGTAGAACAAGTCGAAAGGCACGTATATTCTCTCCATCATTGCGTTCATTTTTTTTGTTCTATGCCGTACCTGAAAATCTTCTAGTTACGGAGATACTGGGGCTCAAAGTTCCAAGTTTTTAATATTTTTTAATGTACATGTACCTACTATTCAATTCATCCATTAGTACAATGTTTTGAGTACGTTACATTGAGCTTTACCTTAAAACGTGATGTTGTACCACAAAAAAAAGTCGTTTCCCAGCGATATTTTTTTCGTAAAGTAACGTACTTATTTTGATGCACAGAATGCTTGGTTGACGGCTTCGTGATGAGGTTATTTACCCCCTGTATACAACAGCCCTCGAAAAATCTTGGCAAGTATCAATTTTAGAACGAGGTACATGTTATCAAAAGTCATGTAATCATGTTCTTCTATCTTATCACTTGTCTAATTACGGAGACTTTTATCTCGTTCCAATTTATCGAGTCATCGTGACAATTGAGTAATTTTAATTGTTTTTTGTTATCATTGTAGAATACCAATATTTAACACACAGTGATTGCATAATATTTTGACACCCACAAGCAATAAACTGGTTAGGTAACACAATTTTGACGGCACGGTATGGCTACAGCGTGTTTGGGGTTCGAATCCCGTACGGAATAAACATTTGTATGGCCTACGGGTAGTTTTTCTGGGGGCTGTTTGTGTATGTGAGTTTAAATTCTTGGAAACGCATTCATGATACAAGAAAAAAATGCTAGAGTGGGGTGAGGTTTAAAAAAAGCTCCAGGAAGACGGTTTGTCTGAGTTTTGAGTTTCTGATATCTTGTAATGACTACCAAAGATCTACGAATGACAGTTGATATCAAACGCTTAAGGCGTTTTCTGAAGTACAGAGGGAACTCATTATCTCATGGTTTCAACCCATCCACGATCGACCCCAGCATGCTTAGCATAACCTTTATCGAACCTCACAGCTTCCATTAGTTAGCGACGAGCCAACTATCCCGATATCATCATCATCATCATCATTTCAGCCAAAAGGCGTCCACTGCTGGACATAAACTTCGACCAAGTGTCACCATATTGATCGGTACCGTGCGGCTCGCATCCAGCGGATTCCCGCAGGTTTCACCAGGTCATCGGTCCGCCTAGTGGGAGGCCTTCCAACTCAACGTCTTTTGGGTTGCGGTCGTCACTCCAGAACCCCAATATCATCACTAATCTTTAATTTATGTTTGTTTCCAGGATCTAAAATCTTATTTAGATTCATCCAAAAATGGCGTCATTTACATCAGTTTTGGTACAAATGTGAAACCAAGTCTTCTACCAGCAGAGAAGATACAGACACTCACCAAAGCTTTCTCTAAGATGCCTTATGATGTCCTCTGGAAGTGGGACAAAGATGTGCTGCCCGGGAAGTCAGATAACATCAGGATATCCAAGTGGTTGCCTCAGCCAGATCTGCTGAGTAAGTAAAACTAATTCTTATTTTTTTATGTCGCTGCAGTTGTCTTCGTCTTCAATATTACCAATCGGTAATGTAAAACCTTTCTGATTACTTGACAAATAGGTAAATTGCAATCATTACTCAGAAGTAAAGTTGAAGTCTGGTTTTCCTAACAGGAACACGCAAATTGAATTTTAATGTGACCGATCGCTTTGAATAGTGCGTGGGCTCACGCTAGAACTCGGAAACAAAGTTTTATTTAATTATTTTTTTAAATATCTAACTTGGCTTGTACATCACAGATTATTAGTAAAGTAAGCATATCAAATAATCAATTGAAGTTCAAGGGCAAAATTATTTATTTATATTCCTCTTTCCCTTGCAGGACACCCCAAGATCAAACTGTTTGTAACGCAAGGAGGTCTACAATCGACTGACGAGGCTATCACAGCAGGAGTACCACTGGTCGGTGTACCAATGTTGGGAGATCAGTGGTACAACGTTGAAAAATATGAACATCACAGAATTGGAAAGAAAGTTGAATTGGAATCGCTGAGTGAAGAATCTTTTACGAATGCTGTTCAAACCGTTATTGGAGATGACAGGTAAAATATACTAAGGTTTTTTAACTTAATTCATGCTTTGGTCTAGTGATCGCAAACGCTACTGGTAAACAACAGGTCATGTGTTCGATTCTCGGGCCTGGCAAAAGATTATAGGGATTTTCTTCAGAGGAACTATAAGCAACATCCTATAGGAGTCTCGATTTGTGCCCGGTTGATCACATTAGCCTTGCCCTGTATTACATTAGACTAGAACTTAGTGCACCTCTGGCTATCTTTCGGGAATCACAGACGTGATATTTTATTGGTCTATTGGTTACAAACGCGACTGCGGTAATGAGGTTATTTGCACGCTACGGGAATCGAAAGATTCCCGCAGCGTGCAAGTGTCATTGGATTTTTATTTCGGAATTTGTTTGTAAAAGATATTGAGCTTGGATTTGTGCCTGGTTGATAGAAATAGCCTCGTCCTTTATTAAATCGCTCTATGCTAATTAGTGAGGAGTGGCAACCGTGAACCAGAAAACGTTGCGTTGGAAGACCTCCCACTAGGTGGACCGATGATCTGGTGAAGGTTGCAGGAAACCGCTTGATGCGAATCGCACGGGACCAGTCAATGTGGCGACACTTGGGGGAGGCTTATCTCCGGCAGTGGCCATCTTTCGGGTCAAATGATGGTGATGATGATTATGCAAATTTGGATCCACTATTAGTACACTTTCAAGAATTACAGGCAACTAAGGTAACAAAAGATCGTAGAGGTGCAACAAACTCAAATTCTAGCAGTGGCGAAGACGATAAAGTAGCCATTAACGGATTGAAAGTTTATATAGAAATAACAACCAGTTGGAAACATCAAGGACTATAGTGCAGCAAATGCTCAATAATTCTCATTTTGCTTTCAGCTACCGCAAGAACATCGTACACCTAAGGACTCTAATGCAGGACCAGCCAATGAAGCCTTTAGACAAAGCAATCTGGTGGATCGAGTACGTGATACGTCATGGTGGCGCGAAACATCTGCGGGCACCCGCCGCCAACATGTCATCGGCAGAGTACTTCGAATTTGAACTCATTGCTATCGTATTAGGAGCTTTACTTTCAGCATTATTAGTTTTAGCCGGTATTGTTTATAGTTTGTACAAGTTTGTAACTAAAACCTACATTATTAAGGCTAAAGTTAAGCGTTCTTAGTTAAGTTTAGTTTAAAATTATGTTGATACAGGTTTTTTGCAACTATTCTATCTCTGAATCAACTTGACTTTTATTGTGTTACCAATAAGGTTTTTTTCGGGTTTTAACCGCTGAAAAAAATTAATTCCAAAGTTACAGTGAGCTTTCTTCCCGATGCAGTAATGTTTGTTTTAATTTGCTGTTGTCAGAGGTAAAATAATTGTGCTAGTAAGGACAGTCCTGTTTTATGGCCAATCAAGCTATGTAAAACCAGTTTATGTGGATCTCTTATTGTAGGGGGTTTATAAAGAGCATGGTCATGTCATACTGGTTTTATGGCTTGATATGTCAGTGTACAATCTTCGTAATAAAGGCCAAGATCTTAAACGTCACTTAGTGAGTGATTTGGCGTAGAGATGTTCCTGTCTCTATCTTGCTCTTGTAGTTAGATAGTCGTGAGACAGAGATAGGAATATAGCATAGCCGAAGTAATAAGAAAATGTTAATAAGTGTAACTTTGTTGTTTGTCTATGTGGGTTACTAGCTTGTAATAGACAACGTTGCGTGTATAGTCATAGTTTTATAAGGTTTAAAATATGTATTGTTTATAGTTATTGTTATTATATGTTATTTTGTGTATTTAACCTATGGGCCTTATTTGCCTGATAATAAAATGATGATTATTGTTGTTATTATTATTAATAAATACGTGATCGAAATTGTTCGGAAAACTTGTTCGCTGAACGAAATGAACACAAGTATTGTGAGATGATTGCTTTGGTTAGTACGCGGTCTTAGACAAAAATTTAATAAAAGCATTATTGTGATAATAATTTTAATCTAAAAAATATTACTGTTAAGGAAATCGTAAGGAAACCTGGACTATAAATTAATATAAGTCTGAAATCGCCAACCCGTTTTGTGGAAGCCTGGTGATCAATGCTTATGCCTTCTCTGTGGAGAAGAGGCCTTTGCCCAGCAGTGGGACAGTAGTAGGTTGGTATTATAATTTTGAAATTTAAGGATTTTATAAAGTTGAAAATAAAATATATTTTTTAATCCCCGGCTTGTATTTGAACAGACAGATACCAGACAATAATCTTTTATATAAATAACTAGCTTCTGCCCGCGACTTCGTACGCGGATCCTGATGTTGCTTATGCCAGCGACAACGGGGTCGTCAAAATCGAAGATCTGAAACGTCTGATGTCGAATTCTAAGAACCCGGGGAAGGGAAAAGCGGATCTTTCCCATCTGAGCAACACATACCGTTTGTTTCTTTTTGCCATTTAACAGCTTCACAAAAAGTACAATTTTGAACCATAATAAATGTGGCGTATTCAATCATAGGAGTATATACGTAAATGTACTCCGTTCCTTATCAACCCAAGGAAGGTCGCCATGCCCTACGGCTATATCTTAAGACACTTCCGATTCTTCAGATGATATCGACATATCTGTTCAGACAATGTCGAATTCGATCAGAATTCAAACGTTCGTTGCGCTCTTCTTCTGTCTCTTCATGCCGTACTCCAGTAATTCTTTCTCTCTCACTTTCTAACTGATTATGAATATTTTGTTGTGTGCGTGTTCGGGGCAATGTACGAGTATGATAATCTCGAGCAGCACGTTCATCACTCGTTTCAAAAGACCTGTTAGTAGATGTGCGAATACACTGAGAACTCAAGCGTGATTCTGTATCGGTAAACGTTTCCGATTCGCGAGACAATGCATGTCACTCACGATCAGCGGACAGTCGCGCATCACGTTCCCCACTTGTCTCTAGAGATCTACAAGTCGATGCGTAGATACGCTTGGAACTCAAGCGCAATTCTCTATCCGTGAACGTCTCCGACTCGCGAGACAATGCATGACGTTCACGATCAGCCAGTCGCGCATCTATTCTTCACTGGTCTCTAGAGATCTGGATGTAGATGCGTAGGTAAATACGCTAAGAACGCAGGCGTGCTTCGTGATCCGAAGAGGTTTCCACGGAGCAAGCAGCAGCCTGGTGTTCTCGAACAGCATCTAGTCTCTCCTGACGCTCTTCGGTAGATTCTTGGGATCTTATGATCCTCAATCTTTTAGCTCCTTTGGAACATTGGGAAAGATTTGACCTCTTTCTATGCATGGTTATAGTTTTGTTGTGAAGATATCTAATCAATTAAAATCTAATTGACTGCTCCCCTGCGTTACCGGGTAGGCTACCGAGTCACGAAGATAAATGGAAAAGGAAATTCAACACTAAAATAACATAAACCCGAAGACATATTTATTCGATAAAATAAAATAATAAATGGGAGTTTTGGCCAGTCGAGTCAAATTTTCATTGATATACAATCGTCATCGAAAATCAGTCCTAAAATGTTAGCGCCTTCACCGCGTGGAGGTACTCCCAGCTTATGTTATTTTATACAGTGAAATTAGTGATAGCTTTGCAATAATTTTCACATCAGATGTTTCTGACCTTCGATTTTTTCTAAGTCAACAGGAAATGCCCATCAGACCGAACAACTTTTGCTAAGACGTCATTCCTATATGTGTTATGGTGTAGCTGGGCTATTGGAGTTCCACATCAGGTGTCCCAGATCTTCGATTTTTATAAGTCAACAGAGAGTGCTTATCAGATTGAACAACTTTTGCTAAGACGTCATTCCTATATGTGTTATGGTGTAGCTGGGCTCTTGCAGTTCCACATCAGGTGTTCCAGATCTTTAAATTTATTCTCTCAGCAGAAAATGCTCATCACGTGGAACAATTTTTCTATGGTGTCATATTTGTATCTCTCATAGTTTAGCTGGTCTGTTGCGGTTCTGCATCAGGTGTTCAAGTTTCCAACATAAATTATAGCCTATAGCTGACCAACGCAACTTCGTCTGCGTCACATAAGAGAGAGAAACGAAAGGCAAAAAAAACCCCGTTTTTGCAACATTTTTCATTCCTGCTCTGCTCCTAATTGTCGTAGCGTGATGTTATATAGCCTAAAGCCTTCCTCGATAAATGTACTATCCAACACAAAAAGAATTTTTCAATTTGAACCAGTAGTTCCTGAGATTAGCGCGTTCAACCAAACAAACAAACAAACAAGCAAACAAACTCTTCTGCTTTATAATATTATTATATATTATATAAGTATAGATTCAATCACGTTTATCAGGAAGTGATTATTAATAAGCTGATTATTATATCATTATTAGTTACATCACAGATAAGGATGGTCTTGGCAAAGAAACCCGCGGTCATTGAAGATAAAAGTCATGTTCATTACACGTGCGACTGATAAAGTGGATATTTATAGAATATAAGACGCATGTACCTGAAAGTCATAAAATGGAAAGTCGCAGAAGCGACACTTCAAACTTAGTACTTTAACACGGTGGAAAGAACATCGACGCTCAAACGGTTACCACCATGGTGATGAAAATGTGACTAAAGAAAACACGTGAGTGTCACTTCTTCGGAGTTCACTGACGGTCGACTTTTGACTTTCATGCCCATGTTATAAGGTTGAAAATTCGACCGTCAGTGAGCGTGGTAGTCCATAACATAGAAACATAGATCAATCATGAGACGTCAGACGTCAGTCAGTCAATGGACAAGTGGAATTCATAAGCAAGAAACGAATTGCACGGCCAGTAAACAACATATTTAGTTTCATTAATCAAGAAAACCTACCTAAGTACACAAATAATAATAAAATGTACGATCGAATAAATTCAATTCAGTGTCTAACTATGTAATTATAATTATTGTGTACAATCTTATATAGAATAAACTGTTACAAAATTGCAGTAATATAAACATTATAAGAAATACATTGTGTACTGATAACAAAGTATTTATAAAGATTTAATTGTATTTTTGCGCAAGTTTTTAGTTAACTTAGAAGCTTGCGAAAGAATTATAATGTATACTACTTTAGTTAGTAAATTTTAAGATGCAACGTTTCACGATAGAGATGCGCTAGTTATCTACAACTACACTCATCATCTGACTAGCCTTTTCCCAACTATGTTGGGGTCGGCTTCCAGTCTAACCGGATGCAGCTGAATACCAGTATTTTACATGGAGCGACTGCCTATCTGATCTCCACAACCCAGTTAATACTGGGAATTACGATACAACTTGGTAAGACTGGTGTCAGACTTTTTGGGCTACTGACTTCCTGTAACGACTGTCAGAGATGAACAAATGACAGTCGGGACCAACGGCTTAACGTGCTTTCCGAGGCACGGAGGAAACTCAGTATGTAAGGGTGGTCACCCATCCATAGACCAACCTAGGCTATCATGGCTTAACCTAAAGATCAACTCGAGCGGCTGAGATAATTTAGCCACGAGCTCCTCTAAATCTATCAATAATCTACAACTACACTAATAAATTATAAAGAGGAAAGATTTGTATGTTTGTTTCGAATAAAATCAAAAACCACTGGACAGGATTTTAACAATTTTTTCACGAATTCCAAATTAAATTATCAGTAAGTAATATAGTTTATAAATATGGTCATGACGATATTATCAAAAAATTACTAATCTATTTAGTCTGTCAGTTAGATTATTGGAAAATAAAGAACATGTATTTTCTGTTTTTGTAAATCAATGAATATTGACAAAGATAAAATGCATCAAAACTCGGGAGTGGTGTCTTATGACGTCAGTACTAGTACTCTCTAAAAATTATGCCAAATCGTGACGTATAGAAAATTTTCAAAGCGTCGTATCTTTGTCAATTTTGATTTACATAAGAAAAGAAAAAATACAAGTCAATTTTTTTTGATAATCTAACTGACGGACTAATTAGTTATTGTTTTGACGTTTTTATTATAAAAGGGTTATTATAGTTATATCATGCAAAGTAATGTTTCGGTTAAAGTCGTGGCGTAGTGCTAGTGATAATAAATTATAATTAAGATGAAGCAATTATTGCAATCAGGAAGAGAAGCAAATAAACGCAATGAATTTGCAAGCAAGCTATTTCATTCATTTACAAGCTTCAGAACAATTCAGTCTTCAAATGCAAACAAGGACGCTTTTTTTATTCATTTTTTATTTAATATTAAGCACACAAAATTTTAATGTACAGTCGATGACTTTTATTGATGAGCCTCTTGCCACTATTCGTATTTTAGCCGTGTAATTCAATTCGGGTTTAGTCGGTAATATTCGTACCCGTGAATGTATAAAAGTGCTTAATTCTCTATTCACTTTAATATTCATACACGAATATTAAAGTGCCAGTTTCTTCCGAATGTCCCGAGTACATTCGGAAGAAGCTGGCAGTTTCGTCACAACGGTAATATTTTCCCAATTGTCGGTTTTTAGGGTTCCGTAGCCAAATGGCAAAAAACGGAACCCTTATAGTTTCGCCATGTCTGTCTGTCTGTCTGTCTGTCTGTCTGTCTGTCTGTCCGCGGATAATCTCAGTGACCGTTAGCACCAGAAAGCTGAAATTTGGTACCAATATGTATATCAATCATGCCGACAAAGTGCAAAAATAAAAATTTAAAAAAACATTTTTATTAGGGTACCTCCCCCAGACGTAAAGTGGGGAGCGATTTTTTTTTTAATTTTGACCCTGACGTGTGATATATTGTTGGATAGGTATTTAAAAATGAATAGGGGTTTTCTAAAATAATTTTTTGATAATATTAATATTTTAGGAAATAATCGCTCCGAAAGTCAAAAACAATGTGTCCCCCCCCCCTCTAACTTTTGAACCATAAGTTTAAAAAATATGAAAAAAATCACAGAAGTAGACCTTTATATGAACTTTCTAGGAAAATTATTTTCAACTTGATGAGTTGAATAGTTTTTGAGTTATATAGCACTTTTTCAAAAAAACGCAAATGATAACTTTGTTTTTCATACAAATACTATGAAAAACAAAGTTATTTTTGCTGACGAAAAATGTTGGTATTTTTAATGGTCTGGGAAGCTACGGAACCCTACAGTGAGCGTGGCCCGACACGCTCTTGGCCGGTTTTTTACTGTAGTATATCCGTGCAAAGGTCTATTTACTTTAATTTTAATATATATAATATAAATATTTATAGTAATTGACTAGCTTTTCGTGGTGCGCGAGCTGCGCGCAGCTTGCGTTTTCTATGTAATTAATTGTATGTATAGTATTTTATATGAACTTGTAGTTTATCGTAGTTATAATTAAAATTATTCGTGAAGTTTCAGGAATGGCACCTACCCCTGCTTGTCTCAGCATCACCTAAAGGTTGACTGGTAGAGAATGCCTTTGGCATTAAGTCCGTCTATGTACTTTGTGTAGTCGGTTCAACGTCATCTACCGAGGTCTTGGAAACAATAGTTTTAATTCTCAAAAAGTAAACCTCTAATTGCGAAAATTGTGGATTGAATTATGTTTAGTTTATCGGCTACAAAAATGAACAAATTTATAGGTAGGTTCGTATTGTAGCTAAAAAACTATGAAAGCGTTTATAAATCAAATTGTCCAATAAATTACGAGCGAGTTCAACAGTCAAACACGAACCCAACTACGTGAGAATTTTAAACATTGGGTTGGAGAAATTAAAGAGTTTTTTGTTTTAAGAAAAAACATAGCTAAAGAAATGGGCCGTAGACCCGATGAGTCCGATGACCGTTGAGATAGTCTTGAGTTGAGACTGCAAATTGGCAAGCGTAAGGTGGGATGCCCTCGGGCTCGATGGAGGGACGATCTTCACAGGATGTCTGGTACTGAATCGTTATCAGTAGCAAAGGGTTCATTTTTGTGAGAGGTAAACAGGAGTACTAGACGTGGAGACGGCCGTTGTCGGCCGTCTCCACGTCTTTGCCTTAGCAAGGCTTTGACCGAGTGGTGACCTGAGTTTGGCCAAAGAAACCAGGGCTAAAGCTCGTTGGGTTGACGATATTGTTAGGGTCGCAGGGAACACCTGGATCAGGGAGGCACAGATCCGGGAAGTGTGGCGGAAGAAAGGGAAGGCCTATACCCAACAGTGGGTGATTTCGGGCTAATATGATGATGAGGATGAAACCGGAGTACATAATTATGTTTAGTTTGATTGTATTATTTGTCTATTGTGCCTTTTTCTTCAAAGATAATCCTGTAAGAATCGATAATCTTGTCGGAATCGAGTTGTATGGAAGCTTCGCCCCTGGTCATTACTTTTTTTTAAATACGCCTTCTACCAGTAGAATTCCATCAAAATCGGTCCACCGTTTTGTAGACTAGCCAGCTCAAAAACACAGATAGACAAGAAATAAGACATTAATTAATAGTGCTACAAGCAGAACTGAGCATCGGTGGCCCAGTGGTGGCGGCCCCGACTTACGAACAGTAAGTCATGGGTTCAAACCTTGGCAGGCACATTAGTTTGTGTAATTTATTTCATCATTGCCGCTCTCAAAACGCTGAAGGAAAATATTGTGAGGAAACCGGCATGTCCTAAAACTAAAAATTAAGACATGTTACATCTACCAATCCACACTGGGCCCGCGTGGTGGTTCCTGAGGAGGCCTGTGTCCCAACAGTGGGAAAATTAATAGGCTGATGATGATGACGACAAGCAGGAATTGAACTTACTACATCTAGTAAAATAACTGTTTTGACATTGTTTCTGAATAAAATCTAAAAAGAGAAATACTATATCTCTATTAGAGGCTCTTAAAGGACCCTACAGTTCAATTCAGGCGTAACGTAACAATGATATTTATATCAAGCGTATCTCAAGAATCAATTTCAATTGACTCTTCGACTCTTCATACTCACTCAGTTATCGATAACTTATGTGAAGTGTACACGACGTATATCAAATTGATTAGACACGTAATAATAGTCCCCGCCACGAGAAGCTACAAATTTTGAAAACGTACCTACATTCGGGTTCGCAACCTTTAGCAACTCAAAAATCACAGAGCGTCAGCTTGATCTTACTTCAAAATGATGGCCCAAATGTTTACGTTCCATGATGTCAGATGAGTTCCAGTACCACGAAACATTAGACGACAGCGCTTTATATCGCCAAAATATAACCCGACCAAGTGAAATTGCTCGTAAGTTTCGTGCTTTTAAAAAGTATATACGTAGTAATTCAGCTGTCTGGTGACCACGACACAAGCCTTGCTTAGTGTGGCACTAGACGGCGCTGTGTGTAATGTCCAGCGATATTTATTTATTTTATTAGAGGAACATAAAGTGTTTTGAGGTTAGGGTACATTAATCGGTATTTCTCAGGAATGGTTGAAAAAATGTACGCAGCAGCTGATATTTTTTTCGAGATGTCATAGTCAGTCCCATAATAAAATAGGTTAAAAAATAACGGTGTATACTGTATAGTATTGGAACGCTTTTAAACGGTCACAATATTGTCTATGTAAGTGAATTTTAACTTCTGATGGCACAAGGAATCCTCACAGACAGACTATGTTCAGTTTGGATGTGGAGGAGGATTCAGAGAGTGCGGATAGTTGTTCGTCCGATGTAACTTACATTCCAGAGAGGTCGAGCGTTGACTCTGAGGACAGCGAGCAGTCATTGTATCGAGACGCTCCTGAAGCAGAGTATATGACATAGATAATGTTAGAGGAGCTGCCGACTACGCTGGAGGAGGCATCGAGTGGCAGTGAGGCTAAACACTGGAGTGAAGCTATCGCAGATGAGTATAACTCTTTCATAAAAAATAAATGCTGGACTCTAACTGACTTACCCGTGGGGCACAAGCCAGTAAAATCCTAGTGGGTCTTCAGTAAAAAGAGAGGAATCAATGGAGAGTTACTCAAGTATAAGGCTCGCTTAGTGGCGAAAGGATACACACAGAAGATGGAGTAGACTACCACGAAACTTTTTTCTCCAGTTGTTAGATATTCAACTATTAGAATACTGGTAAAGGATCTGGGAAGAAAGTATATAAGCTAAATAAAGCAATGTATGGCTTAAAACAGTCGGCGAAACAATGGTATAAGAAGATTAATGATGTTTTAACCACAAAATTGAAATTTAACAGGTTATCTTCAGAACCATGTGTTTATGTATATGCCCTGTATGTTGATGATATAATGATATTTCTCAATTGTTTTGTTTTGTTCTTACATTACTTTATACTTTTATTTCTATTTTGTTACCTTATTTTTAATTTGTTTACCAACCTTTAACATTAAACATTGGTACTTAACAATGATACTGTAAAATGCTTTCGAGTGGAAACCTGGTGACCTGTAATACAGGAACAGGAACACCACCACCACCAGTCTACACGTGTTTAGTATCACTGCCTTCTGCAGCAGGTGGTAGGTGTTAGAGGGCAGGTTCAGCGAAGTAAGGGACTGGTGGAGTTGTTTTGGTATTACTCCTGTTGTGGACAGCACTATCGAGACTGTTGTCACTTTTTCCAGATGCCATGAGGCGGGTTATTTCGTCTTTTAATTCGATATACTTTAATATTTTTTCTGCAATAGTAGTTTGTAAGTTGTGTGTATTTGGTACAGCTATGTCGATGAGATATCCAGTTTTGTTTGTTTTATTTATGGGATATTTTTAAATGCACATCTGTATATTTTTTCAGCACACTAGGTAACTCCACTAATTAACTGAATGCATACCAGAAAAATGAATGCTGTGCAAAAAAAAACAATTGACTAACTAAACAAGTACTTCAAAAAAACTAAAAAATAACACAAAACGAAATGACCTTTTTTATCGAATTCACACCAAAAATGTGGTTCGTACATCGGATATATGATATAAAAAACAAAAATACGAATTGCTTATCAAAAATACTAACTTGCACTCTAAATTGTACTTGTCAAACACGTTATATTACAATATAACGTGTGTCTCTCTAGCGATATTGTAATATCTCGAATTATTGTCAACTGAACATACGGAAGTATCTCTGCCCCCATAATCGGGACTTGGGGCACCCCCCCGTTAGGTTAGTAAGGTTCCCTTTAAACCCTGCACTCGGAAATAGGGGCCCCGCGGAGCGGGGCTCCGTCGACTACTATTTTTAGGGGAATATAAAGTGTTGTAAGCAGTATGTTCATTTGACAATATTTCGAGATTTTACAATATCGCTAGAGATATTACAATATAACGAATTTGACAATTTTACGGTGACATATAGATGTTCCTAAAAGTAAATTAGGTGATGGTTTTCCTTAAAAAAGGTTTAAAATGTTTGTTGAATTATAGAATTGTTAGATATACTATTTTGATAATAGTTATTCGTTCAGTAAAACAGTTCTGCAAATACCATTAAACAGTATATCGAATTTGATTTATTTAGTGTGCATAATTTGAGTGCAAGTCAGTATTTTTGGTTTAACTTTGAAATATTTTGATCGAAAAAAGGGAATATACAGATATCGATTTAAATACATGCCTTTATTTATTAGAGTGATGTCTGGTCTATTAAAGTGTATGGTTCGGTCTGTAAAAATCCCTCGGTCAAAGTATAATTTAATCGAAGGTTTTTCCAGCACAGGTTCAGGGATGTATTTGTAGTAGGGCACGATGGAGTCTACTAGTTTGTGTTATGTTGTTTAATGACAATCAGTCAGCTCATGAACTTTGTAGTAATTCTGTATTTCATGCGAGGTCAAAGCTTGAAGACATCACTTTATAAAAGATTTGGTAATAAAGAAACAGATAGTTTTAAAATATCTTTGTACTAATGAAATGTTAGCTGATGTTTTAACTAAACCTTTAACTGCTGAAAAACATTTGAAGTTTGTGTCTCAAATATTAAAGTGTCGACTTTATGCATTGACGATACCTATGTTTGCTGTATGCATTTTCAGATATAATTATATATTGTCTTAAGGCCTAGTGATTGTTAATATTGTGTTAGTTTAAGGCCTAGTATTGGAACGTTTTTAAACGGCCACAGTATTATCTATGTAAGTGAAGTGAGTTTGACGTTTTCTATTTCGTCTGTCTGGTAATGACCATGTAACGTGTAACATGTTTTTTGTATCCGTGCCCTTCTTACATTAAAGCTGATTTATTCTCACTGTTCTATAACTGAATCGCCCCAAAAACCATCATATAGCACCATACTGCGACGCTGACATGAGCGGCGACCACGGCGTCACGACAGACCATACGCGACCGACCATCAACGCAACAAGAATCCAGGCCTTAGCAACAGGGTCCCGTTGGTTTTCTTTTGGGTACGGAACCCTAAAAAGGTAAGAGAAGTCCTCCGAAGCGTCGGCAACACACAAACACACCACTCCACCAAAAAGTTTCTTATCAGACACTCGTATATCATATTTATGTGAAAATTAAGAAACACCTATACGCCAATTAACTGCCGATTCGTATCGTGAAGTTTTTGCGAGAACTTTTGGCAAAATGTGATTTATTAACAAAATCTTATCAGGGCAGAGCTGCTACCTACATTTTATATTGAGAACATTTTTTTTGCGCGTATTCTTAGAAGGAATTCCGTTCCGGACTATTAAATATCGCTGGACATCGCTGGACATTAACACACAGCGCCACCTAGTGCCACACTAAGCAAAGCTTGTGTCGTGGACACTAGATAGTTGATATACTACATATATACTTTTTTGTTTGTAAATACATACTTATTATACATATAAACATCCATGACTCGGAAACAAATGTCCGTGCCCAACACACAAACATTTGCTCCTACCGGGATTCGAACCCAGGACCCTTAGAACGTAAGGCAGCATCACTACCACTACGCCAATCGGGTCGTCAACTTAACTGTACTAATGCGCTCGCGATTTAACTTTCTAACTTGTAAACAAAATTACCATGTATATCGATGATTAGAACAAAATCAATATCTCCTGAAGCAGGTACAAAACATATTTGTTTTGAACATAGTTGATTGTGGACTGATGACCTGGTGAAGGTCGCAGGAATCCGCTGGATGCAAGTCGCACAGGACAGGTCAATTTGGCCTACTGCCAATTTGACACTTGGGGGAGGCCTATGTCTAGCAGTGGACGTCTTTCGGCTGAAATGATGACTCAAAAAGCGTTTCACATTGTACCGCGTAAATTCCCAACAATTCTGCCCCAGCAGTCACAACTATCGAAGCAGTTCATAACATAAGTCAGTACTCTCTGTAAAAATTCAGAAACTAATTTACTATTCAGAAAAACTTTGAAGTTATTGCAAATTCAGCTCAAGTTTCAATCTAGAGTTTTATTTGAGCTAGAAGCAGATTACTTTTTGTGATGGATCACATTGTTATTTTTAAGTCAGAACTTCAAAAAAGTAATTCAGACTTAACTTAAAATTTCACACCAGTAATAATGAAAAAAGTTTGATGTATAAAAGTTTTAAGCCTTACAAACACAAACAAAGACCATAGTGCTACTCGTATCTCGTCCAAAAATAAAAGTTCTTTCTAAGGCTGCGTTTCAACGGGGGCTGCGGGACTGTTCGCAAGAGATACCGTGGCCCCGGAACACGAAGGGCGAAGAAGGAACATGGATGGGTTTTAGTCAGCAAAAGTCAGTAAAAGTCTGACACTCCCTTCCGCACGCTCATATTATTTCAATCCACCAACAGACGCGCTCTTATTTTTAACCGACTTCCAAAAAGGAGGAGGTTCTCTATTCGACTGTATGTATTTTTTTTTTTTTATGTATGTTCACCGATTACTCGAAGACGCCTGAACCGATTTAAAAAATTCTTTTTTTGTTTGAAAGGGTATACTTTCAAGTTGGTCCCATAGAAATATTGTCGTGATCTGATCACGAACTTCGGAGATATGGAACGGAACTCTTCAATAATAGACAGCAAATCTGTCGTGATTGCTGCAATCGCTTGGATGTTTATTGTTTACACAACATCATAACATAACATCACGCCTATATGCTCTGAGGGGGTACGCAGATGTGTACAGTATACCCATATTTCGACAGTTAGGTATGTTATATAGGATAACGTACAGCAATTTTGATATTTTCTACAACAAGTGAAGCATTTGCATTTGATAAGAACCATTCTACCATCAGATCTGATGATGAAGCCAAGAGTCACGGAACTCCGTAATGAGACAATGTATCCTAGTCGTGTTTGGGCTTGTTGTAATTGTAACGTTATGCACTTTCCATGTGTACCAAGCACATATGTGAACCACTAAAAAGTGAAAAATAAAAACTTTTTTACAAAAAATAAAACCGACTTCAAAAAAAAACCAAAAACGTGAAAAATAACTTTAGCTTCTGAAGTCGGTGACGTTTGTTTGATTGATTTAATTTTTTTGTCACCGACTTCAGAAGCTAAAGTTATTTTTCACGTTTTTGGTTTTTTTTTGAAGTCGGTTTTATTTTTTGCAAAAAAGTATTTTGACGATGTAAGAAGCGTCTGTGTCAAGCACAGTTTTTGCGTTAGTGTGACAATCAACAGCAAGCTCGCGATCTGTGTGAGTAGTTTATTTGTGTGCGTAACGCACGTACGTATGGGTCTCTTGCTTGTTGTGGAGTTATTGAGTGGGAGACAAGCGGCAAATGCGGTCTAATACAAATCGGGAACTTTTTCCTTTGTAACCACTTTTTATCTGTTCTGTGCTCGCAACCGGCATGCATGTGTATGAACCGAGAGTATATGTATGTATATAGTTTTAAGTACAACACTTGGAAATCTCAAAACAGAGTTCGAACCCAAGTCGGCCGGAGCAGCGTCTCCCCTCAGATAATGGCCAATTCAAATATCTATACAGGGTGCAAACAACCTCATCACAAAGCCGTCAATCGAGCATTCTGTACATCAAACTAAGTAACAAAGTGAAAAATCATGTTTTGTGGTAGAACCCAATGTAACGCACTCAAAACATTGTGCTGATGGATGGATTGAATAGTAGGGTACTTATGGAGGTGTTTAAAGAAATCTCTTACAATGGAATAGAAATTTGTATATCTATATGACTTTTTTTTAAGTTATCAAAAAGTTGAAGCTTGAACCCCCAATATATCCGTAACTAGAAAGTTCCAAGGTATGGTGTAAAACAAAAAATTGGTGACCAGTCAGTTCACCAAACATTAATTCACAAACTTTTACTTGACAAGCAACGATTACAAAACACATTATTTGTCATTTCATCAGTATACAACAACAAGTTTAACAAATAATTCACTTCGCAAAATAATTATCACATAAACTTTTATTTAATAACGTATTATTTGACAAACAATTTATTATTTTTTCGTTTTATATCATAAAACAACGTTTAAAATAAAGACATTACACATACTGATTGTGCCATTAAAAAAAAAAGAAATCAAATGAATTTGGTACCCTAAAAGCACAAATTTTGTGACAGAAATGAATCTCTGCAGAACCGACTTCACGTAGTCTTTTCTGCCCTTTTTTTTTTTAGGATGGGAAATCATCAAATGACTTCTCCCACTCTGGGCGGAGCGGGAGGGAGTGTCAGACTCTTACTGACTAAAACCCATCCATGTTCCTTCCTCGCCCTTTACGTTCCGGGGCCGCGGTATCTCTTTCGAACAGTCCCGCAACCCCGGAGTCTTTTCTGCCCTGCCTCTAGAGTGTAATTTAAGCCCGCGTAGGCACGGAGGGGCGAGGCGGGCCGCGAGCTGAGGACCAGGTGGCGAAGCTACGGTGGTGAGCGTTAAAACCCTCTGCGACGATAAGCTCGCGTGTGACCGCCGGAGCCTCGCAGTGCCGGAGCCGTGACAGAAACCATGCCTGCTTGCTGCATGCATGCTGTTTGCTTGCTGCCTTGCTTGTTTACATGTTATGAAAAAGCTATGCATTTCCTTAACTTTTTCTTAAAAAATAGGCTTGAAAAAAATACTATTCTGTAAATTATTTTGTTGAAACTTGATATATTCAAATGTATCTAATTATGAAATGAAAAATTTATAAATTAATAAATATCAAATGATACATTTGATAATAGAAGTATTTGCCAAATAAATGATTGTAAAACGAATATTTTTTAAATAAAAAAAAATGCGGAATAAGTTGTTTGCGAAATAAATAGTAAGTATACGAAACGTCGGTTGTAAAATGAAAATTTGTCAATGGAGTTTTGTTGGAACAATAATGAACCATTTTTTTGCCATCAATGCGATAAAAAGAAGAATTTGACCGTTGATTTTTGTTTGCATATCGAACCATCGATAACAAATATTAATATTATTCTCGCAATGGGACCGCGCCCTAAGGAAGGCGTTGTAAATATCCTTGGCGCACTATAAAATGTCGCTTCTAGCATTATATCCTGAAAAATATTATGGCACATTACACAAAGTGCAACGCCGCTGTGAAATCTTTGTTATGACACGACTATGAACCGCCCTTGCTTTGCACGGGTTTACGACTTCATTAAATCTAGATTTCTTTATTTTAAGGGTGGAAATAAACCCTATCATTGCAATCCTGTTTTTGTTCTAGACCATACCTACTTGGGAACCTTCTACTTACGGAGATGTTAGGGTCAAAGTTCCAACTTTTTCACGATCTTTACATTCGACACCTTCACGACCCCCGTACTATGTAACCCATCCATCAGCACAATGTTTACGTGACATTGAGTCCCGCCGAAAAATTTTTGAGTTGAGTTAGTTAGTTTGGTGTACCTACATAATGCTTGGTTGACGCTTGGCTGTTTTCACCCTGTATGCCAGTTCGTTTCTTTGGTTTTGTTTGAGGACTTTCTCAGTGACAGCGCGGAGTTAGGAAACTCGCATTAGTTAAATCCTTGGGGCTCGTACGTCTACTGTCAATTTGATCTTGTCAGGTTGCTGTCCCATTGGACTGAGACCTCGTAGGTCTGGTGGTAGAGAGCGTGACTGAGGAACACAAGGTCCTGGGTACGATTCCCAGGTAGGACAAAGTGTAATCGGGATTCCCATCAGGAATTTCTCAGTAGCAATCACGAAGTCTAGATTTGTTGTGTGTTGTGCACACTGAAGACTTTTGATACATAAAAACTTTCCGGAATAAATTTTCAAAATAATGGTGAAAGAGAACATCAAAACTCCGAGGCGTAATGAAGAATTAAGCGGTCACACAGACAGACACGAAAACCGATCTTTTATCATAATACACATAGATGTGGAAATAGCATGAGATGAAATATAATGTGTAAGTACGAGTACTCACAGTAATTTTATAGGAGCATGGTTTAAACGAGATAGATGTTGAACATTTTTAAACAAAGAACCTGAACAGTTTCAAAGGTGACGCCTCGTTGGTTCTGAATAGGTTTCGAAATATTATTCATGTTTTTGTGAAAGGAAATTAGACTTAAAATTTGTAATTGGTAAAAGCTGTTTTGGGGTGTGATCACGCGGTTTAAGATCTAAATTCAATTAGTTGATTTCGTAGAACAGTCATGCCTTTAAAAAGTAGTATTTGATGAGATGACGAAAAATAGAGAAGCTTGGAAGAATAAGACAAGCTGCGCCGACCCCAAATTAATTGGCATAAGTGTAAAATAATGATGATGTTGTCGTACTGGGGTCCTAACACGACCTTTAACAGTTTAAAACAGGTAGCAATAGCTATGCCCTGCGGTATTCCACCCATTTGGCTATTGGCCTGTCAATATTTTATTCTCTTAATCGAGAATTTGACAGAACTAGAAAGTACCCACCGATATCAAAGCTGAGGTTTTTTTTTTAAACGCCTTGTTCATTTTTTCTACGCGAATTGTTTTTTTTTCGGAGGAAATCTTCAAGACAACCATCTATTTATGCAGATGCTCGACATTGCTCAATAAACACGGAGAGACTGACAAATTCCTAGGCTTGACACAAAGCCACATCATTACAACCTAACCGGATTTTTTCCCCACTCCTCACAAAAAATACGGCCTAGTGCCAAGTAGTAGTGGCACAATATTCATCACTTTATATTCGAAGAAAATCAAACGATACCTTACCGATTTCAATGCACCCTTGCACTATTTTTGACGTTTTATAAGTGCCCATCTAGGCCTATGTTATTTTTATTTTTATTTTGTATGTTTTTTTTTTAATTTGTACGAAAGTTCCAGCTTGAAAATTTTTGGATCCTAGAAGTAGCGCCTTAATGACACTCTCAGTGAAAATATCAAATGTCTAACTATAACAGTTCAAAAGATACAGCCCTGTGACGAACAGACAGACAGTAGAGCCTTAGTAGAAATGGTCCCGTTCGCAACATTTGACTACGGAGTTACGGACCCCTAAAAAGAATTCATCTCATCAACGCAAATTTTGTTTACTTTAACAAAAATCCAATCAAATTCATAATTATGTTGCGCAAACAAGGATATAAACAGAATTTCTTTTAAGAAAATTTTGTTGCTATCGCTCGGAGTTTGAAAACATGCTCCTTCGGGCGCCATTACTATTCAGTTAAAGTTTGTAACTTCATTAGTAAGGTCATCAGAGGCCCTGATACAAACGCGCGTCGGAAAAGCGAATGAGTTTTATTCGAATAATCAAATAAGTATAATGATAAAAGACCATCTCAGACACTAATCTGCATAGTTCTCATGTGAGTTGAACAAGATTGTCTGGACTTTAAAAGAGACTATGACCTCTGAGTTTGTTTCGGCTGTTTCTTCTCAGAGTAGTCAGGTACGAAACACCGGCCCCATCTAGTTTTAAAAAAATGACGTGTAAAATTGTTTGAGAAAACCTACTTACTGAATAAATATCATTTATCATTTATATTTATATATTTTGTTTTATATTAAATTTTGTTTTTTTTTTTATTCAAACATTACTTATTTTTTTTTAAATTATGTTTTTCTAATTTTAAAATGGGTGGTCTAGTGGTCGCAAGCTGCAAGCGCAACCGCTTGGCATAAAGTCTTGGGCTCGATTACTAGATCAGACTGTGTTATTTGGTTTTTCCATAAGAAATACATCAGTAGCAGCCGCGGAGCCTGGATTTGTGCCCAGGTTATGCCAATAGGCTCGCCCCCTATTACTAGGAACTAAAACATTATGTTATAGTACTGTTCGATTTCTTTTCTTTCTTTCTTTCTTATTTTCTTTCTTTCTTTCTTTCTTTCTTTCTTACAAGCGAGAGACGCTTATTAGTAGACGCGTGTACGCGCGTTCGATTTTTGTTAGCGCGTAATGTGTCTTGCGTTTTCGCGTTCGAGCTTTCACGCGCCACTGAATACGCTAGTCTGAACCGCTCTACACGGTTAATTTTAGGTCGTTCTGAAACTGAAAGCCAGAAGCTTGATCATTGAACTCAAAACGATTGGGACTACTTTTTCAAAAAAAAACAATAAATAAAAAAAAAATACGTTTTTTCATTGTTATTTATTTGTTGAAAACTAATATTAAATTAAAAATTTAAAAAAAAAGAACCCCGACACAATGTACTTAAAGTTAAATAGAAAATAATTCCTTAATTCGCCATTTTGTGGTGGCAGCCATCTTGGATTTTTTAAATTATAGTGTATAGTATTCTACTAGTCAAGCCCTTTCATTTTATACCCATATTGAGGGAGTTACGAAATAAATATGTAATCCGCCTTTTTGTGGCAGCGGCCATGTTGTACTACTTTTTATCAAATATAGCTAAGAACACTCCCGACTAATTCACCTTTCAAACAAGAAAAACAAAATCAAAATCTGTTCATCCGTTCGGCTACGTTGCCACAGACAAACACACACACACACATACGTCAAACTTATAACACTCTGGCGTTTTTGCGTTGGGGGTTAGAAACAGTCCCAAAAGTTGCGAGTTCGATGATCAAGTTTATGGCTTTCGGTACCAGAACGATCTAAAAATAATGATGCATATTGTTCTACGTTACGTTATTGTATTTACAACCGCGTGCTTGCGTTGCTGCCTTTAGTTATTGGGTTCCAGCTGAAGCCGTTTGCGTGGAACTCGTTAGTGTTACAGAGTTGCATTATGTTGTAAACGCGAATGGGTGAAGTTAGGAAGAGTGTTCAGATTAGGCTGTAAGTTTTCACGAAGTTCGTGTGAATGGCCTCCTTCGTGGTAACTTAGACCCTTTCTGGGTACGGAACGAGTAATGACCTTGCGTTTGTGATATGCTACCGTTTTTGTAATGAAGTTTAAGGGTAAAGTATGGGACGCCGTACGTGTCTTTGCGCGCCCATACTTTTAAGGTGGTGTTTTCTGGTTCTGTCTGTGTGGGACTGGGGTTCTATCTTGGTGGTTTTTCTCTTTCTTTCTTTTATTTTAACTTTTTTTCTTTTTTCTTTATTCCTCTATTTTTGTTGTGACAAACCATCGAACGCCGTCGATCAATATGCAGGCGTTTCTAAAAGTTTTTTTACCTGCACTACCTGATTTCCTCCGTTTTTAACGAGAAGTTGACGTCTGACAGAGGAGAATGGTGGAATAAGGAGCCTGTTGCGTTGACCTTTTATTTATTTTTTCCGTATGGGAAATCATCAAATGACTTCTCCCACTGGGCGGAGCGGGAAGGAGTGTCAGTCTTTTACTGACTAAAACCGAACCATGTTCCTTCCTCGCTCTTTATGTTCCGAGGCCGCGATATCTCTTTCGAACAGAACCGCAGCCCCGGCAGGCTTCGGCCATTGCTGACATCTCTTTGAGGCAGGCGTGGAACACGAACGCGCCGTCAACTTGGCCTGTCGTCATAAGATGGACGGACGGCAGGCTAGTCCATAGCTCACCCTCCACAGGCCCGCGCCTACGGTGGTCAGGAGCCACCACGTGGCCTCCGATGTTGCGCTGACCTCAAGTAGAATTAGGAGTAAGATTTGAAGGAAGATGATCACGATGACACTCATTCCAAAAGCTGTCTAGAAGATATCGCTAGTAGTGATATGACTGTCATTGAATAAACAATGTTGTAAAAGCGCTGTGTTACAACATACTAGTATGTATCATTCCGAGAGCAGCGCTCAGGTGTTGGCGAAAGAAGAAAGAATGTGAAAGTTATATAACGCATTATCAATTGTTTCATTTTTGGTATCCAATATATTGACAGTTGAACTGAACTAACTCCGTAGGTAATTGGAAAACTTGAACGAATCACTTTCAATATAAGCTGAACTAGAAGGTAAGTTAAAAGTTTGGTTTAGATTTGTAGCAGTTCGGTTTTCAGTTACAATCGAGTTCAAGTTTTGCTTTCTTGAGTTATAAGTCAAGCTACACGATAACTGACAAATGATTGCACTGACTGGACCGGTCTACTCAAATCTGTGCGGTTCTTTCTTTAAAAGAATATCTGAGACACTAATCCGCATAGTCCTCATGTGAGTTGAGTTTGTCTGAACCTTTTAGGAGACTAGTTTGTTCCAGCTGTTTTTTTCTCAGAAAAGTCAGGTACGAAACAACGGCCCAATTTAGTTTAAAAAAAATAACCTGAAAATCATTTATCATTAACTACGAACTGACATGCAGCATTCAGTGGATACTTAATACAACTCTTTCATCCTTGTTCCTCTTCCTTTTCATAGGTATTATTCTAAAAAGCTCGAAAATGTTTTCAAAGCTCAGAATGAGTAACATTTCAGTCAAAACTCCAAGAGATACGAACAAAAACATTTGTAAGTCCAAATTACCGTGAAATGCGGTTAAAAAGATCGCAAAATTTTGCACGTTCTAAAATTTTCCCGTATTTGTCGAAAACATCAGAAACCCTTTACTATTACGAGGCTTAACCTGAAAATTCTAGGCTTTTACGCTTTCAAATGAGTGCTCGAAACGGCTCAGAACACTCGCCCCTTTAATATCTTAATTACTGTAAAATGTACTCTCTTTTACTTTGGGTACGGTTTAAGTTACAAAATATCGGTTTCAGAATGATAATTTCAAGGAAATTTTCAAACGAGGTTTGTCTCATTCTTCTTATTCATTTGGCAGGAAACTAATAAATAAGCAGAGTGGAACAAGTCTCTCTGATTTCTGAAACCGTGAAATTTGAATCACCTTAAAAAAGACAAGAAGAAATATATGAACTTGATTGGTCTTTTTCAAGGCGATTCCAACCCATTAGTGATTGTTACTCAACGACTGTTTTCTTGCTCAATTGGCCCCATTTTTCCCAACTATGTTGGGGTCGGCTTCCAATCTAATCGGATGCAGCTGAGTACCAGTTTTTTATAAGGAGCGGCTGCCTATCTGACCTCCATAGCCCAGTTAGTAGTAGGTAATACGATATCCTATGTAAGACTGATCGACCGCTAAGGCACAGGTTTTGCGTCTGTGCAAAAGCCGTCAGCAAACAGGACCAGTTCGCATTTGCTATGTCCTCTAATTTGGCATTAAATACCGCCAAAAATTTTCTCAGGCACGCTGGTATAGTCGTCTAGCGATGTTTTCCTTTACCAAAGCAAGTTGTAAAGTTTAGGGCTCAGCCGTTAAATTAAACTCAGAAGAGTAAGAAAAAACTATATTAACAAAAAGTATAAGTAAAAAAATATACATATAATCATAAAAAAAAAACAATTAGGTGTGGGGTACTTAGGTAAGATAATAATCACCCCAGTAGAAGACTGCTGTGGGAGTTCTAGATATCGAGCTCGTGTTGGGGTAATTAAATAACACGCACATGAATCGCAAAAATCAGAGGTGATTGTATTAGGTTTGAACTTAAGACTTGGCAGTTCGACGTTGACACGAAAAATAGGCTATAGCTGCTAAGCTAACTAAGATACTGCTGTCTAAGTATGGACTAACAACGAACAACTCGTTCTTTGAGAATATTCCCACTGCTCCACATACGCCCCATAAGCCCCAAATGCATATAAATGGATAGTCATCCGGTCCGTCTGTTTGTTTCATGTCTTTAGCTCTGCCATCTGAAATCCCAAACCACTGCCTGTCTCGGCTGAGATTGCTTACAAAACATTAATCCGTTGCCCATGTGTACTCTGTGCATCAAAGGAGACTGCGCAAAATGTGTCTGTTTACCTATTGTGATGTAGTTTTCATATTTGTTTACGCTTCCTTTTTTCTACTGCAAAGGAATAAAAAAATCTGAGCAATTTTATAAAATACTGTTTAATACGTGAATATTTAGACGGATAGTAATGGCAGGTACCTTAACCGTTACAGTTACCATATATTTAAAAGGTTCCATTCAAATTGATGGACAAAAATTTTAAAACAGCGTTCACTACGTCTAACCAAAGATTTATCCAAGTAATAAAAAACACTGAGATTACAAAGACATGAATGTGTTTATTGGGTAACCAACATTTTATAGAGTATTTTTGATGGCTGTTTTTTTTGTAAATATCTAAAGCGTTTTTCTTTTTGTTTTACCATTGCCCTTATTTTGGTGGTTTCAATGATTCTAATACGTTTGTCCATCTTTTTTAATAGGACCTTGTATTTTTAAGTGACTTTATTTACGTTTTCAAACTGAACGATCTATATTTACAGATTTATTTAGACGTCAAAAATGTTGTAATGTTGTATGATGTTTCCTATAGGTATTCTCAGAGGGTAAGTTGCCACCTTCAACGATGTCAGCGGCACGTAACTGAGTTTTCCTTTATAATGACACTGCCACGAGAAGCTATAAGTTTAGTAAACACACATTTGGGTTCGCAACCTTTAGATCAAATTCAAAAATGGCAGCGTCAGCGTGATCTTACTTCAAAATGGCGGCCCAAATGTTTACGTTCCATGCTGTCAAATGCGTTCCAGTACCACAAAACATTAGACAACAGCGCTTTATATCGCCAAAATATAACCCGACTAGTTTCGTATTATACATATGATATTTTGAGTTGATTGAATTTGGGAGTATTTCTTATTAATTGAATTGTCACTACGTATCTTGGTAGAAATTCATTGTTTACAAAAAAAATAGCTTCTCGTGGACTATAGCTTTACCCGCGTGGAGTTTTGCTATTGTCCCACGGGATCAGTCGTCCGGGAAAACAGTATTTTGTGTTTATCAAGCTTATAACTTTTTGTGCAACGATAGAACTTTTTGATCAGTATTAAAAACAGGGCCGATTGGCAACAAAAAAATGTTTTGTGTAAAATGGCCTTTTCTTGCTTACTGTATTTTTTTTAAATTTAAAATAGATGTCAAAAAGCCTAAATAATCTGTCTAACACATTTTTTCTTTTTTCACATTAACAAAAAATGAAGACAATACATTGCTTCGAAAACTCGTGTGACGTCACATTTGAGTAAAAATGTACTCAAATGTGACGTGAAATTTGATGTGTGTGTGTGTGATGTGTCGTCACATTTGAGTACATTTTTACTCAAATGTGACATCACAAGCCCGACTCATGATCGTTGACGCGTTTTATCTTTGTCAATTCTTATTAATTTGATAAAAATTACACGTATCCAACATTTTTCGTTAATATAACTGACGGACTAAACTGTATAATATTTTTTTAGTCAGTCATCATCTCTATTTCACGAAAAATTATGGATAGTCTCTTAACTAGGTACCGTATATCCTAGTACCTAACTGGGTTGTGGAGATCAGATGCCTATCTGACCTATCTGAGTCGCTCCTTGTAAAATATCGGTATTTTGTTGCATCCGGTAAGACTGGCAGGCATTCCTAACATAGTTTGTGAAAAGTTTGTTTGTTACGATTTAACTCAAAAACTACTTAACCGATTTTAAAAATTCTTTCACCATTAGAAAGCTACATCTATACCAAGTAACTTAAGCCATAAATTATATAGATATCATGCCAAATAGCTGAGCTATCACAATTTTTGCAAACAAAGTCGCGGCCGAAGTGTTAGTTTTTGGGAAGACGGGGGTCTTCTTCGGAACTGTTAATCCAATCCCGAAAATTGTTTAAATAATGGAAAGCTACATTATCCTTAAATGACAAGCTATACTTGAAATGTTTCCCATGGGATATCTTTTAACTGTGACGGGAACGAAGCAGCGGGCAGAAACCAGTTATTTGTATCCCTCTAACCGCTTATGATTTGACCCTCAAAACCCTCTTGGTTGTGTGTTTATAATTTTTAAGCCAGCTTTGCACTTTCTGACGACTTCTGTGCCACATATTTTCACGTTAATGCCGTGCTTACCTAGTCAAATCATTGCTGGAATTAGATCTCAACACACCTGAAAGGCGTGCGTAATGATTCATTACATATTTAACGATGTTTGTGCAAAGAAATTTTATTACGAATGTAATTAGAGAGATTGATTAATTTTTATGGATGGAAAAGTAGAGGAAGAATAAAGAAAAAATGGATGGATGAATTATGTGAGGAATGATATGAAGGACAGGGCATGGAGTATTGACAGAGCAGAATGGACGAAAAAAACGTGTAACGCCGACCCCAAATAACATGGGCTCAATTAGAGGAATGAATAAGAGAAATTAGGGATGAAGATTCATTATGGCCTATAATGGATCTTCATCCCTAATTTCTAAATACAATGTGGAAGAGAAATTGACGTCCTAACCACGTTACAATAAATCTAGCACTGGAATAACGACCCAGCCAACGCCAATATTTATCATAGGTTATTAAAAAAAAAAAAATTGTTTCCCACAAAAATAGAATACATGACCAACTTTATTTTTTGGAACGTGATCTGAACTTTCCCATATTTGAAAATGCTCAGCTACTTTTAAGACCTGAAGGGCGAGTAAATGTTTGTCCTCTGAGACACAAATCCAACCGCGCACATTACACAACTCCGTGACTTCTGAAAGTTATACATCTGTGGTTCGATCTTTTTTATTCTAGAACTTGATCGAATTTAAACGAGAGGTGAACTTGATGGAATGCTTCACTAGATTTTGTTTGAAGTATATTTATTGGTTAATTTTCTTTTTTAAGTTAGAACTTTTCGTATTGTTAGGTCTAGTGGAAACGGCGAGAGGGATTTCTTTAGAAACTTTACCCTTTTTGATATTATTGTTATTCAAATTGAGTAATCGATTTTATCCATTACTTATTCGGCCCTTAGCCTGACTGTCATTTGCAGATCTTTGGTATTCGATGCAGGTGACAACCAATCTTATCTAGAGGTTTCGTTTTACCCAAAACTTAAACAGGTAAGAGGTCACATTGCTGAATGTGAAACACTGATATTCAGCTGCATTTGGATTGACTGGAAGCCAACCCCAAACAATATTGTGAAAAAGGTTAAGCACATGAAAATGGCGTGAAAGTCCTTCGTTACAACGCTTTAACCACTACTGTTCTACCCTTTCATCATGTAAATTGGACCAGTAATCACGGAGAAATCATTGTACATAAATGAAATAAAACATTTACACATACATTTTTGTGAGCCCTTTTACATTTTGGTGTTACGCTAATTGTACATTTTACTTAAATGTAATATATCGAAAAAGTGTTCTATTATTATGAAAGTATAGAATTTTCGTTTTCCGAAACTGTTCACCGCTGCACTGGAGGATGTCTTCAAGGTTCTGGCCTAGAGAGGGCTAGGCATCAACGTCAATGGCGAGTACATCACTCACCTTCGGTTTACCGACGATATAGTGGTCATGGCTGAGACCATGGAGTACCTCAGTACAATGCTCGATGATCTCAGTAGAGCTTCCGAAAGAGTGGGTCTAAAAATGAACATAGACAAGACGAAGGTCATGTTGAATGCCCATGTCACACCCATTCCTATCAAAATCGGGGACTCTACATTCGAAGTTGTAGACGATTATATGTGCCTGGGACAAACGGTCCAGTTAGGTAGGTCTAACTTCGAGAAAGAGGTCAATCGTCGAATCCGACTCGGCTGGGCAGTCCAACTTACCGCAGCAGTATCTCAAGACGAAAGTCTATGACCAGTGTGTGTTGCCAGTGATTACATACGGGACCGAAACGTGGTTGCTCACAATGGGCCTTAACAAAAAGCTTAAAGTCATCCAAACGGCAATGAAGAGGGCTATGCTCGGAATTTCCTTGCGTGATCGAGTCAGAAATGAAGACATCCGCAAGAGAACCAAGGTCACCGACGTAGCCCGAAGAATCGCTAAACTTAAGTGGCAGTGGGCTGGGCACATTGCTCGCAGGATGGATATGACCGATGGGGCCGAAAAGTTCTGGAGTGGCGACCGCGAACCGGAAGACGATGCGTTGGAAGACCTCCCACAAGGTGGACCGATGACCTGGTGAAGGTTGCGGGAATCCGTTGGATGCGAGTCACATGGGACCGGTCAATGTGGCGACACTTGGGGGAGGTCTAGTCCAGAGTGGACGTCTTTAGGCTAAAATGATGATAGGATTTTATTTTATGACATGAAAAATATTGTGATTGTCTATTTATTCAATAGGATCTACAAATTAGAGGTCAGCAAGGACCGAAGCCTGCCGGGGCTGCGGAACTATTCGAACGAGTTACCGTGGCTCCGGAACATATGGCGAGGAATGAATGAGGATGGGTTTTAGTCGGTAAAAGTATGACACTAAGAGTGAGAGAAGTTATTTGATGAAACTTTTTTTTTTGGATGGGAATCCGAAAAAAAAAGGTTTCTATGAGTTTTTGCTAAAACATGCATCGGGAGAGTGATTATTATTAAATAAATAATTAAATAATCTAAGTAGAGGAAACAAACTATTCGTAACAAATAAATTGTTATTTCAAGCAACGAACGGAAAACATTTAATTTCAGTGAGTAAAACTCGCAATTGTTCTTAAAGAAGAATAAGATGGGCCTAACAGTATTACGAACATATTATTAGAAGGCAGATAATTTGAGGGAGAGAATCTTGTATGTACAACAAAATATACTCATAATATCCTCGGTTCATAACTTTTCCATCCAATACAACCCTTGTTAGCGTTGTTATTTTCCATGTTCTTCAAAACACGTTAAGTTCGAGCAAAACTCATTACAATTCACCAAGGAACATTGCTTGTAGTCTCGTCACGTAATGCTTGGGACGAAGGCGACAATAATTGCAATATTCAAAGCCTTCTAGTACTTACTCCGGGAATAGATTGAGCTTGCAGTTAACGACTGCAGCAAAATGAGTCTGACCTCAATTATTACGTCAAGGGAGACAGAAGTCGGTCTTCAACTGCTATAAATATTCCTTCTTAAGTCTTTGCTTTTTAGGCTAGTTCGCCGTCCGTCCGTCTTATGACGACAGGCCGTGTCGACGACGGCGCGTTCGTATTCCACGCGCGCCTCAAAGAGATGTCAGCATAACGGAGGGGCCTGCAAGGGCCGAAGCTTTCCGGGGATGCGGGAATGTTCGAAAGAGATACCGTTGTCCCGGAGCATAAAGGGCGAGGAAAATGGATGGGTTTTAGTCAGTAAAAGTCTGACACCCATACCAAAAAAATGGTCTTTGCTTTTTAGGTCATTATGGCCGTGTATAAGTCTGAAAACGCCAACCAGTCTTGAGCAAGCGTTCTGTCCCCTGCTGATATGGAGGGAAGTGGAAATAACGGTTTTTTTTCCTACTACTCCGTTATACTTTTCTGATTAATTTCGTTGCGGGATCCAAGACAGCTGAATTCAGTCTCTGGGACTTCGTCGAGCTTTATTGTCTCGGCGCTTTTCTGGTGGTCGCCACCATTCTGGCTTTCAGGAGTAACATAACGATGATGACGGATCTTAGTTAGTGCAACAAATAGTATATCGCTAACTGTGGAGGCTTGTAAATGGCTTTTCGTTGATTGCATCACTATAAATGTTTGTATTGTTAGCTTTATGCCACCCAAATACAATAAAAAAAAAAAAATAATAAACATTGGCTTGGGAATAGCGTGGCAGGATTGTACAAAAAAAAGCGTGGTCAATAAATGCTAGTGCCTTGTCTGTATGAGAAGGGGACAGTGAGAGAGTAATAGGTTGTTATTATTATTGTTATTTAAAGGCCTTATAGTATAGAGAAGTATGAAAGAAGAAGTCATGCTGCCCCGACCGCAAATGTATTGGAATAGGGGCACGAGAATGTTAGTAATTAAAATGATTGTGTTTACATTGTAATCGCCTTCACTTCTGTTCACCTCATCTGGAGCCCAAGTCTGCTATTTTAATAAATTGGTCACTCCAACACGATCCCATTCCCATCCGATTGTCATTTTGCTAAAAGGTCGTAATTTGATAATCGATCATTGGTCGGTCAATGGTCTCGTAATAGAATTGAGTTTTTATGACATTGTTGTATTGTCATTATGATAGAACCCGTTAGTACAAATGGATTTCGAAATCTACTACTGAATTTGAACATTAATTCATGCCAGAATTTTGCCATTATATTAGTAGATTATCAAACTTGTCCAAACTTGACAGAACTTAACCATTATGAAATCAATGATCGACTATTCTGACACTATTATAATAGCAGACTTGAGGCCCTGTCCTTACGCTTGACACAGAAACAGTGGAAGTCAATTTTCTTCAACTTTCAACCAACCACGTGGTAACGTGAACCAATTACTCAAATTTAATCAAGGAAGCGGAACAGATTGCAAACATTTAGCGACTAACTGAAGCTCACGAAAGCTTTAATGAACAACCCGGTTTAACAAATCCCGGCGGAGAGAAACACACTCACGGATTTGAATTCAAAATTTGGTAACACTTCTAGGATCTCGGCTAAGATTCACCTTCAGCCATCTGTTTATCAAATGAAAAATATTTTTAGAAAATAATATTAATGCATGAACAAACGTATTCCAAATCGCTTACCTGATAAATTAAGTCAAGATTTTTTTTGAAGTGAAAACTTATTTAGGTGTGTTGAGCACTTTTTGGGTGTACAAAAATCTTGGAATTCGCGTGACCGCACAGTGGATCGTCCCCATACAAGAGGGCGGACATAGAATTAAAAATTGAAAAAGTATTTAATTGAAAAAAATGAAATATACAGTTGCATTACTCTATTAAGGAACTACAAAAAATGTTACTACAATTTTTTTATTTGACCAGTACTTTATGAGCAATTCGATGAAAACTCTTATTTTTCTATGGAAATGGTCACAAAAATGTCTGTAGCTCACGATTCCCTCCTTGTTTCAATTTGCGGTTTTCACTACTGTTATTTACCCATTTTATGCCACATTTTCTTCAAGGACACATGGTGCCCCCAGCGACCCCCTTCCGAGATATTTTGCTTTTAATAACTATACTTTTTATTGTATAACTGATGAAATGGAGGTACATTAAGTATATTCATTACTGAGAATAAGTCATCCCTAAGTAGTTCCTTAAATAACAGGTGCATTTGCGATTACTTTAATGACTTATGAACGCTTCTGTTGCCATACAACAAAAGAGTTAATGAGTCCTTATGTAAAGATTACCAGTACTTGCTTAATCTAATTAGTTATTGTAATTACTATGTTAACAGCCCTTAATCTCTGCACTGTGATTGTCTAATGTCATCATTAGCTTATCAAATTCATTGCTAGTTGCCTACTTGCTGCTCTATATATTTGAGTGTGTTTAGCAAATGTAATTCAGTTGTAATTATAACTTCTACCAAGTGTTGTCATTATGGCTTTCCGTGGGTTTTCTACTTATCTAGATCTTTACGTTGCTCTTTGTAATCATAAAGATCTTCGTGATTATGACCATTTGTTTAACACATTGAAGTCAAATACTAACGTCCAGTTAAGTGAAAGTGATGTGACGGATCTCAAGAACTGGTGTCGACGATTTTGCTATAGGGTTTACACCAAATGGGTGCAATCAAGAAGGACAGTCGACAGGTTCATTAACAAGAACGAAGAGTGGTTAAATTACGATATCGTTTGGCCAGATTGCTTTAAAGAAAACGTTGTTGACACTGAAGAAGCAAATGAAAATGAGGCAGAAGAGGTAGTCAGTCCATCAAAATCAGATGCATCAACTTCAACATATACATCTCCTCGCAAACGCTTTGAAGATTTATCAACTAGACAGAAAAGAAGACGTTTTAATGAAAATGTTGCTAGTTGCAGTCGTCCGGATGAGCTTTTGCATACTGTTGAAAGTATACTTAAGTCTGCCGGAAAAAATGATATGGCCGGAATAATGAAAAATTTGCTGGAAAATCCTGAACACGTCTCAACAGTTTTAAATGTCCTGGAAACTAAGCAGAATCCTTCGCTTCGTGAAGTTCCTACTCACAAAGCACATGCTCTTTACGTTTACTTGCAGTTATCCAAGTGGCGTTACATCACACTTCGGGACTTTAGTTTAAAAGAAGGTCATGCGAAATACCCAAGCTTCTACTTGTTAGTTAAAGATAAGCTTAAAGGCTACCCGGCAAAAGAAGACATAACTGTGACTGAAACTTCCGCAAAGATACGGATCCAAGCCCTCCTTGATCTCACAGTTAGGAGGCTGATCGATTCACTTGAATCAAATTTTGATGCTGGTGAACAACTTGTGCTTCACAGTGAATGGGGTTTTGATGGAGCTTCAAGTCAAAGCATTGACCATCAAACGACAACAACAAGTGAACAAGACTTATCCAGTGTATTTATGGCAAGTCTTGTACCGCTTAAGTTAGTGACTTCTAGTGGAAGTATAGTGTGGCAGAATGATCGGCCATCGTCAACCACATATTGTCGCCCGATTTCATTTACATTTATGAAAGAAACGGAAGCGAATGTTAAGGCTGAAATGGAAATATTTGAGACCGAGATTCGTGAACGGAACCCGACTGATTGCGGCAATGCTACTGTTACTCACAATCTATGGCTAACCATGATTGATGGTAAGATACATTCAATCATATCTGGTACATCGGCAGCAGTGTGTGATTTGTGCAAAGCTCGCCCAAGCGAAATGAATAACTTGGACGCAGTGAGAGCTAAACCCGTGAATACAGATTTATACAAGCATGGATTTAGTTCATTGCATGCTTGGATTCGGTCTATGGAGTGTTTATTACACATTGCTTACAGAATGGACATAAAATCATGGCAAGCAAAAGGTGACGAAAATAAAAAAAAGTTAAAGATAAGAAAGAAGCCATTCAAGAAGCTTTCCGAAGAAGTACAGGCTTACTTCTAGATGTTGTTAAGCAGGGTAGTGGCAATACAAACACTGGAAATGCTGCAAGAAGGTTTTTTGCAAACCCTGAAACGACTGCGGAAATTACTTAATTAGACGTTAATTTAATTAGAAGACTCGCCGTTATTTTGCAATGCATTTCCTCAGGCGAAAAAATTCAAGTCCAAAAATTCAAATCATATTGTGATGAAACAGCAAATTTATTCGTGGAATATCCATGGTATAACATGCCAGCAAGTTTACACAAATTGCTGATTCATGGATCACAGATAGTGGACCACTTATCAGTAGTGCCTATAGGTTTTTTGTCTGAAGAAGCATCTGAAGCAAGAAACAAGGATTTTCGTAAATTTAGAGAATGTCATACACGAAAGCATAGTAGCATCGCCACTAATGAAGACATTCTTCATAATCTGCTATTATCTTCCGATCCTCTTCTCACCAGCTTACGACCGAAGATGACAAATAAAGCCAAAAAGTCTTCATTTGGAGAACTAGACGATTTACTCATACGTGATCAGAGTGAATTGGAGTTCATTGACGTTTCAACTGATACACTTGCTGCATGTTGTGACGTTGAAGAAGATGATGACGATAATAATGATCATGATGTCGTTATTGATGAAGATGAAGAAAATATAGTTTGTCTTATAGTACCTAGTATTATTATTAACAAGCAGTTTCTTTGTTAATTTCTTGTTTTTGTGTATTTTTCTTTATTCTGTTCTTTTTTTGTTTTGTGTTATGCCACCCATCAGCCAATAAATGTTTTTTTTTCTTTCTTTTCTATTATTGTTAGTAACTACATGGTCGTGTTAATTAATTAATTTCCTATTATAATTTAGTTCTTAGTAGTTGTTTAAATTTTTAGTTTGTTTTAGGGTACATAGTTGTTTTATTTTTAAATTATTTTTACAGTGTTATATTATATAAATAAAAATATATTTATACTACATATTTTCTTATTGATCATAAAACTCTATTTCTTTTAAACTAAATATATTTCATAGCATTTAATCTTTTCGATGTGTTATTGTAAATGCGACTCAGTCATTACTAAGCTAATGATGACATTAGACAATCACAGTGCAGAGATTAAGGGCTGTTAACATAGTAATTACAATAACTAATTAGATTAAGCAAGTACTGGTAATCTTTACTTAAGGACTCATTAACTCTTTTGTTGTATGGCAACAGAAGCGTTCATAAGTCATTAAAGTAATCGCAAATGCACCTGTTATTTAAGGAACTACTTAGGGATGACTTATTCTCAGTAATGAATATACTTAATGTACCTCCATTTCATCAGTTATACAATAAAAAGTATAGTTATTAAAAGCAAAATATCTCGGAAGGGGGTCGCTGGGGGCACCATGTGTCCTTGAAGAAAATGTGGCATAAAATGGGTAAATAACAGTAGTGAAAACCGCAAATTGAAACAAGGAGGGAATCGTGAGCTACAGACATTTTTGTGACCATTTCCATAGAAAAATAAGAGTTTTCATCGAATTGCTCATAAAGTACTGGTCAAATAAAAAAATTGTAGTAACATTTTTTGTAGTTCCTTAATAGAGTAATGCAACTGTATATTTCATTTTTTTCAATTAAATACTTTTTCAATTTTTAATTCTATGTCCGCCCTCTTGTATGGGGACGATCCACTGTGGACCGTCACCTAACGCTTCTTAGCACTCGTAGCCGATCCGCCACACTGCAGCACAACCTGGTAGGTGGTAGGTTTGCGCGGGGCACAACCCGTAGCAGATATAGATTACTTAGTTTTCACTTCTATCGACAGTCCCCAAAGACTGCCCCGCATTTTTTTTTGTTTTGTGTGGCTGTGTACCGATTGTATGTTTTTTTTTTTTTGTATATACAGGGTGTAAACCACCTCATCACAAAGCCGTTAACCAAGCATTATGTACATCAAACTAAGTAACTTTACGCAAAAAATATTGCTGGGAAACAATTTTTTTTTTTTGACGTTATAAATCATGTTTTGTGGTAGAACTCAATGTAACGCCTTTAAAACATTGTGCTGATGAATGTATTAAGTAGTACGGGGGTCGTGAAGGTATCAAAATCTTGCAAAAAAAACATGTATTAAAAAAAAAACCTTGTCAAAAGGTTGTAACTTTGACCCCCCATATCTCCGTAACTAGAAGGTGCCCAGGTATGGTGTAGAACAAAAAAAAGGTCGCAATTACGGGGAGAACAAGTGCCTTTCGGCTTCGTGAAGAGGTGTTTTACACCCTTTATGTAGTATAAGGCTCCGTTCCCATAATGTCGTGACGATTAATTTATCGTTGGTTTTTAGTTGGCAAAACTCGTGGACGACAGTAATCGTGTCGTCCTATATGTGAACACCTCCATTTAAATTCTTAAGCCACGACACTTAAAACTACACGATTATCTGTCGTCACGACATAGTGGGAACGGAGCCTTACAGCTATCTAGTGTCCACGACACAAGCTTTGCTTAGTGTGGCACTAGGTGGCGCTGTGTGTTAATGTCCAGCGATATTTATTTATTTATATCATCTAATACATTCGTGTATGTTGTACAATAATCTGTAAATAATTCTACTTTCACCTGGGACTGTTCTGCCGTGGCCGACTTGGAAATCATTAAATCAATTAGTCAATCTCTTCCGATGCATCCACATTGTTATTTATTGTCATTATAATTATGTTGCCGTCTTAGTAAAAAGGCTGTAAAAAACCTCTTAACGAAGCCGAAAGACACTTGTTCTTCATTGCGATAATTTTTTTTTTCTAAACCTGCGAACCTTCTAGTTGGAAATGGATGGAAATATTGGGGTCAAGGTTCCAACTTTTTGACAAGTTTTATTGTGAGATTTTTACTTTTAACACCTCCAACCCTCGTACTATTAAAAAATCTGTCCATCAGCACAATGTTTTAAGTGCGTTAAATTGAGTTCTACTAGAAAACATGTTTTTTCACCCCAAAAAAAAATCGTTTCCCAGCAAAATTTTTGCCGTAAAGTGACTTATGTCCATGTTCACCGAGAAGATAACAGTCTGATTATCGAAAAACAGCTGTCATTGTGACATGTTCCCATACAAAAATGTGTTTTAAACAGCTGTTTTAGATAATCAGACTGTTATCTTCTCGGTGAGCATGGACCTTAGTTTAATATACAGAATGCTTGGTTGACGGCTTCGTGATTAGGTTGTTTACATCCTTTATGTTAAGTAATGTTGTCCAACTTTTTATGTTTTTTAATCTAATTTTTATGTTTTTTTTTCTACACAATGTATTTTCTTAAGAAAATAAATGACTAATGACTAGCCGAATTTTGGGCCAAATATATTAAACTAAAGAAAATTTGCCGTTGACACGCTAAAAAGATGTGTAGTGAATTAATATTAAATTGAAATGAGAAAGATAAGGTAAAAAGATGGGTAAAGGTCGATTTTACACTGTTTCTTAGACTATTCAATCCAAAATGTTTAGGAAAATTCTTCGGAAAATATAAAATGTCTCAATTTGTGAGATCCCTCGGTATTGCAATGTAAACAGGCAATTTGACCTTAATTAAGAATCTCTGGAGGATCGAACAAGGGCCAATGAGGTTTACGGAAAAGTTTGGGATAAGTATATTGAAATAAAATGAATAGGATATTTCCTATTTTTTTGTGAACGCGATATTGAAAGTAAAGTAAGTAAGTGTTGGCTAGAAACTGTTGTTGAGATGATGAGTTATAGAGAAAGCAGAATGGAAGAAGAAGGGGTTCCATCTATCTGGCAGAATCTTGATGCTCCGAAATTCATTTAACTTGGCATAATTTTCTTTAAACGAATATATAAGGTGTTAAAAAATTAACTGCAAGAATTTTGTGTACGTACTTGGTATCAAAAAACAAACATATTCCAAAATAAAAACTTTTTTCAAGCATTTTTAGTTTTTACATAAAAAAAATTGCCAGTCCAAAGTCTGCAAAATGTGATGGGAAAAGTTAGAATCAGCTGTCTACGTTTGCGCTGTCGCAGGGGTGAGCGACCACGTGCGCAGCGCCTGCACGGTGCAGTCACAGTACAGTCAAGTGCTCATATTCAATCATTGTGTGGGCAGTGAAAATATTGCATAAGTATCTTTGAAACGGATCGTTACTTATATAAATTTTTTTCGTAATTTTTTTTTATTTGTGATTCCAAACAACTCCTCAAATTTCTTGCAGTTAATTTTTAACACCTTATATTATAGGCACATTTTTTTTTAAATGCAATTATTGTTTGGCTAAATGTTTGTATGTCCAAAAGATGATTCTGACTGTGAACTTTCTGCGATAAGATGGTTCTACTTTTAAATCTTATGCATATGAAATTTATGCCTAAAGATGATTCTGACTCACAAAATTATGAGTTTGAACGTATGATAAATGAGTGTCTGCCAAACTATTTTCTGCGAAATGAAGTTTTATTTATGCTATCAGTTGGTATGCAAAATAATATTATGACATAAAAAGTTCTGCTATAAAGGGTAGACCCATTTTAACGATATGTATTGCATTTTTATTTAAATGGAAAGCTTTTCTGCCATGACTGCGGTCAGAGTTTGTTTTTTTTTATTTCCGTGCAAATCTTTAAGCAAATTTAATTTATCTGTTTCTTTATTGTGTGGTTGGATGTCATAGTTTTTATGTCGCCCATGGGCCTTTGACTTAGCTTAACATGTCGTCAAGAAATTTTTCTCAGGCATACAGGCAGACAGACGTGCCACTAATCTTGACGACGTAAATAACGCCCTACTGCAGGTTCATAATTGGTTTACTGTAAATAATTTAGTTCTAAATGGGAAAAAAACTAAGTGCAACAGATTTGCTCTACCAAATGTCAAAAGTAGTGATTGTGACAGTATTAAATCAAGAGAAACTAGAATTTGTCGATAAAACGATTTTTTTGGGAATCGCGCTCGATTCAAGGCTACAATGGGGCTCTCATTTAACATCTCTTGCAGGACGCCTAAGCTCAGCAGCATATGCTGTTAGAAAAATCCGTCAATTTACCGATGTTGATACCGCGAGGATAGTTTATTTTAGTTATTTTCATAGTATTATGTCATAAGGTATTTTACTATGGGGACGGGCTGCAGACATCGATTCTATATTTATTCTGCAGAAAAGAGCCATCAGAGCCATATATGATTTACGTAGACGCGACTCTCTAAGAGAGCTGTTTAAGGAAATTAATATCATGACAGTACCTTGTCAATACATCTATGAAAACATCATGTACGTTAGGAAAAATCTGCATTTATTCAGTAAAAGAGGTGACAGACACCACTATAATACTAGAAATAGGGACCAACTAGTTCAGCCAGGTTTCAGGCTTGCTAAAGTAGATTCCTCTTTCATGGGGTACTGCTTAAAATGTTACAATAAAATACCTCTCCACATTCTACAACTGAATGAGACGAAATTGAAATCTTGTGTAAAACGCACACTATGTAGTCAAGCAATTTATAAGTTGGTGGATTACATTGATGATAAAAATGCTTGGCTCAATGCCGGTCCTACTCCACAACCATAGGAGCAAACTAATTGATTCCCAGTCAAGTTATTGTGGAAGCTGCAGAAGATTGTAAAAAAGATCCTTGCATTGTATAGATTCCATATATTAGTATTATATAACTTCATAGCGCATGTGTGAGTACTATGTACTGTAAAGCCACCATTTACATCTAGTTATTTTATTTTTTCTGACTTGAATAAGCCTTGGCGGCTGAGAGAATGTCATGCTCACTCAAATATCTCGGTGATGGTGGCGGGTGTGTCGCATGGTCGGGTCGGGTCATTTAGTTCCCTTCAATATGGTTGAGCTGAATGGTGCTGATACATGCATCATGTTCGTGAACGGGCGCTGTCAATTGAGACTGGTCAACTCTCAGCTGCCACGGTTAATTTTAATTTATTTATTTTTTAAGTTGTTGATTTCATCTTTTCTCTGGACGCTCTTAATGTGCACGTCTGTCTACATCGTTCTCACATATATGTATAATCACAACATGAATGATGTAACCAAGATTTTGTGAAAATATTTTGACTGTAGCTTTGATTTAGTTTTGTATTTTTGACATTCAAAAGTGCCGTAATGGTCTAATTGAAATAAATGATTTGAGTTTGAGTTTGAGTTTGAGTTTGCATGCTGGTTTCATCACGATGTTTTCCTTCACCGAAGCAAGTGATGATTATACAAAACGCACATGGATCCGAAAAATCAGAAGAGCGTGACTTGGGTTCGAGCGAACGTTTGAAGTGGCTAACACTGCTATACATGTTTATTGCATTTATCACATCACAAACATAACACCACACCAGTTTTTTTCCCGGCAGAAGTCGTTATTTTGAGGTCGGACTATGTTCTGTAGTGTAAGGCTGCAATAAATTCTGAAACGCTAACGGGCATTTGTAAAAGAAGAAGGTTAAACCATAGCTGATGGTGCTGGTAAGATACCTTTTTCTTGGACTTCTTGGTTTTTGAATATGTATGAAGTGTATGAGCGAATAGTGATTAAATACGGCTTTGGATCGTATATTCCTGTATTATTTTATAACACTTCTAGAATCTAGTTCTAAAATATCTAGCTTTTATTTTTATCGTGTGCTGGTCAGGAGACTCAAACGAATACTGAATTTTTAAATCAAGATGCTCTATTGTTTTAGCAAGTGGCGAAAAGCCGAGTTTAGCCGAACGCGCCCGAAGACGCGTTCGGAAAGGTAGTGACCAGTACATTACAATGAATGCTATATATTTTGTACAATGTGAATATTTATTGTTCTAGTAAAATTTTCTAAATAGATATTAAGTGTAATATAAATATAGTAATTAAATAAATGCGAAATTATATTTGTTAATAATTGTTGGTTTCTATACAAAGACAATGATCGAGAATAATGTCTATGATTTGACAGTTGCTCATATTTGACATTTGTCACGGGAAAATAGTGAACGGGAAAATTACGTATTTACAATTTCGATTTTAAGTTTTCAAATAAATAATAATATGCGTAGCGATAACCGCTAAATGTATTAAAAAAATATTTGTTTAAATAGCGTAATTGGCTTCAGCACTGCTATTCAAATAAATGAACAAAGATTTTTCGCAAGAGTCAGGATTTGAAAGCAGATTTTTAGTCGCCAGTTTTTTTTGGGGAAATAACACACATCAATATTTTACTAACTAATTAGCAGGTGCGTAGTCAGAATTTGTATTTGGGGGAAAGGAACAATTCCAGCAAGAGGCTAGTTAGGTAGCAGAATAGCCATGTAAAAAGCGGTCAAAAAATCTCTCTGGACACTATGGAAGCAAAGTCTGCACTTACATGACCAACCAACATGACAAGACCACTGACTTATTGACCGGGACACAACGTTCCCAAATAGGACATGGCCCAGTGTAACGGGACGCATGAAAACTCTACAGCAGTATTATTAGCTGATTACGCAAATCGATACCTAAAAACTGACAAAGTAAAATCCAACCACTTTGCAATGCCCTTCAAGAAAAGAGGTTCGTGACACGAAAACCAAAAAAAAAAAAACTATTTTAAGACCCAAGATGAAAGGTTTAACGATGAATTATTGAAAAAATCTAACTAAGTTGTCGTTTTAAAAGAAAATTTTCTCGAATTCATTTTAAGAATCTTTTTTTTTCTGCTTTCAGACACCGGTTGGTTAAACTTCTTGAAAGTAGGTATTGTAAAACAAAGCATTCAGGTTAATTTTACCTGTTACAGAGTAAGTGAAGTGCTTTAGCTTGTACAAAAAGTTGCCTTTTGTATTTTCAAAAGAGAAGATATTTTCTGGCAGTCATCGGACCGTGAATTTGTTGAAAGAGAATATTAGATATGCGTTCCATAATTGTTGAAGGAAGACTCACCTTGAAGTTACGATGATATTTTAAGACTCGTCTTAGTTAGGTACGACAAAATGAGGAAGCCTACAATAGTGTCGATTCTGTTGTGCACAAACTAAACTTAATTTAGGCTATTGCTATCTTTTACTCAAAGGCAGTTCTAGAAAAGGACGGCTATAGCTGTGAACGAAGTTTGAGAAGTCAAACTAGTTTATGGCTTGCCCATTACCGTGTTTTTAGTCGACATGTTTCTACGTGCACCCTTCATTTGCATGGAAATATTAGTTCCTATTAAATTTGACAGCTCTAAATTACGTCCGTCTCTTTCTCATTTTATTAGAGACTAGCGGACGTCCCGCGGTTTCACCCGCATAGTTCCCGTTCCCGTGGGAGTACGGGGATAAAATATATCCTATGTTACTCGTGGATAATGTAGCTTTCGAATGGTGAAAGAATTTTTAAAAACGGTCCAGTAGTTTTTAAGCCTATTCATTACAACCAAACAAACAAACAAACAAAGTTTTCCTCTTTATAATATTATTACTAGCGGACGTCCCGCGGTTTCACCCGCATAGTTCCCGTTCCCGTGGGAGTACGGGGATAAAATATATCCTATGTTACTCGTGGATAATGTAGCTTTCGAATGGTGAAAGAATTTTTAAAAACGGTCCAGTAGTTTTTAAGCCTATTCATTACAACCAAACAAACAAACAAACAAAGTTTTCCTCTTTATAATATTAGTGTAGATTAGTGTAGACAAAAAGATAGCAATAGTAGGCTATTCATTAAGTTTAGTTATGCTACGGCCAGACTTGCAGGCGAAGATTCGTGTTCGCGTTGTCGCGATAAAGTTCGTGTTCGCTCTATGGCGAAGTGCTTGGCCACACTTGAGAAAAACCTTGCTACTGTCGCGATAATCTAGAACGTCGCGATAATTCATTTGTGGGAAAAAATGGAAGAGGCGGTTGCACTCGGGTAAAAATTACTTACTGCATCTTTCCTTATCCTCTCATTATTCCAATCCGTGATTAACAAGTTCAATCAAACACGTTCAAACCTCTCGGAGTATCGCAGTGAACTAGAGCGCGCGAAGTGCAGCCAAACGCACGAACTTTGTCGCGACAAAACCCTTTGATGTGCAACAATTTACCGACAGCGGCGCGAAGGGCTTTCGTATTCGCGAAGTTTATCGCGATAGGACGAATTCTTTGGCCAGACGTGTCGCGACAACGAAAATCTTCGCGTTATCGCGATAGTGTAGCCCCAGCATTAGTGCGCAACATCGACACCATTGTCTGATAAATTCAGTTAAATACGTAGAAACTACAATTTCGAAAACGGTAAAGCCTGTTGCTATCATAGACCGCTGTGGGACACGACTGAGTAAGCTGCTTGTAACGGTTTCCATATACATAGATAGAATTCAGTCTATCATAGCGACTGAGTTTGGCTTCATCATCATTCAAAGCCCGACCTCACCTACTGCTGGACATACTACTACGGCTACTACCGCATAGACCTCACTTTGCTTGTGCCAAGTTCTATCGTTCTTGTGCCAGTCTCATTCAGAATATTCCCGCGATGGCAACAATGTCGTCTGCCTATCTGGTCGCTAGCTGATCAACACTTCCATTTCCATTCACGCCACTCGGTCACAGCTTTATTCCACGCCATCACCGCGCTTTGCTAGGTGCCACCTGCCATCACTGTGCCTTGCTTTGCATCAGCTCATCGCATTTAAATTCAACAAAAACTTTTTTTGCAAAAAATAAAACCGACTTCACGAGTCGGTGACAAAAAAATAAATCAATCAAACAAAGGTCACCGACTTCAGAAGCTAAAGTTATTTTTCACTTTTTTGTTTTTTTTTTGAAGTCGGTTTTATTTTTTGCAAAAAAAGTTTTTATTTTTCACTTTTTAGTGGTTCACACCGTTCACATGTGCTTGATACACATGGAAAGTGCATACCGTTACAATTGCAACAAGCCCAAACACGACTAGGATACATTGTCTCATTATGGAGTTCCATGACTCTTGGCTTCATCATCAGATCTGATGGTAGAATGGTTCTTATCAAACGCAAATGCTTCACTTGTTGTAGAAAATACCAAAATCGCTGTACGTTATCCTATAAAATTTGAAGAGTTCCCTCGATTTCGCCAAGACTCCATCATCAGATCCCGACGTGGTGGCTATGGGACCATTTGGGAAGTATACCCTTTCCAACAAAAAAATAATTTTTCAAATCGGTTAGCAAGCGACGGAGTTATGTGCGAACAAACATAAAAAAAAAAAAAAAAAAAAATAGAAACATCCGAATTGAGAACCTCCTCCTTTTTTAGAAGTCGGTTAAAAAGACGGTGCGATGCGCCAAAAGCGTTGCGATTGTTCCTGCAAAATGTATGAAATTATGTAAAAGGTTTTTTTAAAGTTGTCCGCTTAAATCTGCGTCTGCATTTAGTGTCATTGCAATGATCTTACATTCACTACCCACCCAGGCATAAATTATAAAACATCACTTGCTAAGATCCTCACTCGTTCCTTTCGCCTGGTCCACGTTCATACACGCACACCGTTGCTAAATACATCCACAAATATTGCCATCTGTCTTACCAACTTATCGTAATTTTTCAAGGCCACCACTTTATCTTGAGAGCATCAATCATAAGGCATTAAAACCTTGCCAGTCGTATGTCCTCAAAAAACGACCTCAACCGGAAGGGTGCTAGTTGAGTTGTCAACAGAAAAAACTGGACAAGTGCGAGTCCGTATATCCGAGGAGTTCCGTACCAAACTATCACCGTATATCCTTTACCATCTTGCCATTACCAACTATTAATAAGCTCTGTTTGAGGAGCAGCGGTGACCCAGTGGTGGCGGCCCCGACTTACGAACAGTAAGTCGCGGGTTCGAACCTAGGCGGGGGCGGTAAAACGGTTATAGAAAACTTCGTGAGGAAACCTACATGTCCTAGAACCAAAGAAACGAAGACATGTGACAACTACCAATCCGCACTGGGCCCGCGTGGTAGATTGTAGCCCATTCCCTCTTAGAGAGAGGAGGTCTGTGTCCCAGCAATGGGAACATTAATAGAATAATGATGATGATGAATAAGCTAAGTAATACCCGAAGGTTGAGGCAAGGTGTACTTTATAATACACCCACAATTAGTTGGTTTTGTTTTAAGTCCTATCCAATAGGGGGTAAGCTTTTTGCTGTCGACCGGGCAGAAATCCCGACTTCGTGTCTACTACTGATAAATTCCAGATGGAAGAGCCCAATAGCAGTTTGCCCTGCCGGGGAATCGAAATTGAGACCTCTTGAGCAGCAGTCGCGGTTGCAAACACTCGGCCAATGAAGCAACTATAACGTATCGCCATTTTTAAGATCAGGTGAAAACTGCCGACTTTTGTGAAGAGATGGATCCCTTTTCAACAGTAACTTTTTTTTCTCTTAAGCTCGCTGTTGTACTTATGCTATAAATTTTAATTTTGTGTATAAATAAAGAATAAGAAACAATTTTATATGTCTACTTATTAAGGGTGAAATGAAACAGCCCTGTGATAGACGGACAGACAGCGATAATTTAGCAATAGACTCTCTTCGGCACGCTTTGAGTACGCGACCCTAGAAAAGGTCAAGGTTGCACATCATTCATGTTGTCCCATAGACTCGATTACAAGCCATCAATCTCGAATGACGAAGGGTAGTCGAAGGGACGTCAGTTAGGATATGTCGTTACCATGATCTGTTGAAAGTAAAATGTGGGGTAAATCAGTCATTTGACAAGTTTGAGATCAAGAAAGGATTTGGTGAGATGGAGTTTTTGTCGGAAACAAAGACATACGTAGCGTTGGAAATAGTGAACTTCGTCAATTTAACCTTTTACCAAACTATGTAGGTGTCGGCTTAGGCTAACCAAATGCCGCTGAATTTCAATATTTAACATGGAGCGACTGCGTATCTGACCCACTCGACCCAGTAACTGGGGAATACAATACCCCTTGGTAAGACTAGTTGTTGGAATCTTAGGCTAATGACTAAGTTGGGCAAAGTGTTATTGGGTTTTTCCTTACAATATCACTCAGTAGCAACCCGTCATATGAATTGGTGCCCATCTGATGGCAATAGAATCATCCCTCTCGCTCTGGTCGGAGCGGAAGGGAGTATCAGACTTTCACTGACTAACTTCATAGCCCTTTGTGTTCCGGGGCCACGGTATCTCTTTGTAACAGTCCCGCAGCGCTATAGGATCATGTCTTATTGGGTACATGGATCTCAATATACAGCGTGAAATATGGGTGGTTATAGGTACACCGCTTTTTTTTATGATGGGAAATCATCAAATGACTTCTCCCACTCTGGGCGGAGCGGGAGGGAGTGTCAGACATTTACTGACTAAAACCCATCCATGTTCCTTCCTCGCCCTTTATGTTCCGGGGCCGCGGTATCTCTTTCGAAGGCCCGCAACCCCGGCAGGCTTCGGTCCTTGCGGCCCCTCCCCTTATGCTGACATCTCTTTGAGGTGCGCGTGGAACACGAACGCGCCGTCGACACGGCCTGTCGTCATTAGACGGACGGACGGATAGCTAGCCCATAGCTAACCGTCCACAGGCCCGCATGTACGGTGGCCGGTAGCCACCACGTGGCCCCAGACGCCCGGTGTGTCTCCCGCGGCGGCCGGGAAGAGAGGCTCTCTCCCTCTCTCGTTCCGCCACCTCCAACTAAGTCATTTGTGGTACGAGTTTCCAACCCACCATCCACAGAACCGCATGAAGGAGTACTTTTGGCCGAAGGGTGTCGTATATCGTCGCTTCCGAGGACGGCTACGCGACACCACGCAGCGAAACAACGCCGACAACGTTGAGTGTATAGTTATAGTTCTAGGTTTAAAATATGTTTTTTTTTTTTAATGTTATTTTATATGTTTTTTCTATGGGCCTTAGTTGCCTGCAAATAAAATGATTGGTTGATTGAAAAACAGGCCATAACAGCTATTAACGCTATATAAGGCGTCAAACTATCAAATCGACAGTTAAAAATAAATGGCCACATAATATTCAATATCCTACCATATTATACAAAACATACCCTCGTCAAAACGAGCCTAACAACAAATAAATCCGCTTCGCCTCACTGAGTTAACAAGTGGAGTGTGTAGTCATTTGTCAATATGTTTGTTAGCCATATTGGACTGGAGCCAAGGCCCCAAGGGAGGCCTGGAAGTACTCAGGCTTCCTAGTCCAATCCTTAGGTTAATGGCCTCTCAGAAAGGGTGTAAACCGACTCATCACGAAGCCGTCAAACAAGCATTCTGTACTTCTGTGTTTAGAAAAAATCTTAAATTAAAAACATGTGTTTATAAAATAAGGTAATTCTCAATTCTTTATTGCGTACCACATAATGTATAAAGATGGTAGGAACATAAATATAGTCACAATTATGGACCCTGTCGGGAAAATTACTTGAAGAAAAGTTGGAACTTTGACTCCCAATATCTCCGTAACTATAAAGTTCCCAGGTATGGTCTGGAAAAAAACGAAATGATCGCAATAACGGGGAAAATAAGTGCCTTTTATCTTCGTTAGGAATTTTTCACACCCTATATATACGTCAAGCGATAAAGACCTCGTGGTCTTAATAATAACAGACGCGTGGGTCGATCTTTAGATTTAACCGCGCTAGCAAAAGTTGATCCGTGGATAGGTGATCACTCATTACATACCAAGTTTCTTCCGTGCCTCGGAAAGCACGACATAATGAGAACAGGGCCTAGCTCACCGCCCATCCGTCTTATGACGACAGGCCATGTCGACGGCGCGTTTGTGTTCCACGCGCGCCTCAAAGAGATTTCAGCACAAGCCTGCTGAGGCTGCGGGACTGTTCGAAAGAGATACCGTGGCCCCGAAACATAAAGGGCGGGGAAGGAACATGGATGGGATTTAGTCAGTAAAAGTCTGACACTCCCTCCCGCTTCGCCCAGTGTGGGAGAAGTTATTTGATGATTTACCATTCTCGCTATGTCGTGACGATTAATTTTTCGTCGGACGACTGTCGTGCTAGCTGTTTCCTTTGGATCGCGACGACATTTCACGGCAGTCGCTTTGTTGTTTGTTTGTCATGACATTTTTTTATCATTTTCCATTTGTCGTGCTAGCCGTTCCCACTGTCACTACAATCTGTTGTCACCGCAAAAGAAAGTTGTAGACGACAGTTGATCGTGTCGTCCTATATGTGAACAGTGAACACCTCCATTTAAATACACAAACCACGACACTTAAACCTACACGATTATCTGTCGTCACGACATCATGGGAACGGAGCCTAAGCAGTTGGGTTGAAATTAAGGTTTTTAAGCGAGCAATATTGCAAAAGATGATCATTTTGAATGTATTAAATCACTAGTTTATACCCGAGGCTTCGATTTCGTTAAATTACCTACCTGATTGTACTACCGGGATAAAAAGTATCTTTTCCGTTGATCCAGGTTATGAACTATCTGTGTGCCAAATTTCACCCTTATCCGTTCAACCATTTTTGCGTGAAACAAACGTCCATCCATATACTCACAAACTTACGAATTATGATATTAGTAGCATTGTTCTCAGCAGACCTATAGTTATCATGAATTGTATGTAAGTATCAGATTGACAGTATCTTCTCGTAAAATACAGTAAATGTCACATACTACTAACAAACTACTTAAATCTTTTCCGAAATTCCTTGCCTCTACTGTAAGAGACCCACTTAGCATTGATTGATCTTAATTCCTTCAAGGTTTAAGAGCACTCGACTCAGGAATCAGTAGTAATTTGATTTATTATTTATTTTACTTGTTGTACTTAGCTGGGCTCACGTGGAGGTCGAAAATTTTCCACGAGATTCCACTGGGGAAAGCTTATTCTTCATCCTAAAGAAAGTCAATTCACAGTCTACCCGTAAACTGAATTTCATGGAAATTCGTTTAGCCGTTAAGGATCGGCCAAGTGCCAGTAGGACTCGCGCATTAAAGGTTTCTTAAGGCGCAGACACATGACTTTTAGTGATTTTAAATTGATCATCACGTCTTAACTTCTAGTCTAATTTCTTTGAAAAAAATATATCTTAAACTAAACCATTTCTTTCATAATTTGATATTTGAAAATGTGAAGAAATATTTTTATAACTTAGTGTAATTAATTTGTGAAGTAATGTCTAACGCGGCAAAAAAACGATCATCGCGCAAAAACTATCAGGCGTATTTGCACGAAACTTAGATCAACTCAAAGACAATTTAATGCCCTTTATATTAGTATACGGCTTTTATCCGTATTGTGTTTGATAAATCAAGGTGGGTTGTTTTTTCGAATAATCTTGGTGCGGGGCTCCTCGGGGCGACGGGCGGCAGTGTATCGCTGACCACTCTCACGCACGGGTATACGCTATTGCTAAACTTCTCCCACTCGCTCAAGGTCGTTGGCGTGAGGTAGCCCCTTAACGTCGTAGTTGGGAAGCCACTTTAAGGGGACTACAGGAGCTAAATTAGCAACTCTATTTGTGCTGGTTGAAACTTCGTTTGAAATATAACTGTTACAGCAGAGAATACTGAATACTGTTACTGTTCTGTTGAGAGCAGTGGTGGGCCAGTGAGCCGCAGTGAACGAACAGTAAGCCGTGGGTTCGAACCCAGGCAGGCGCATTCCTTGGTGTCATTTATTTCATCACCACTGCTTTCAAAAACGGTGAAGGAAAACATCATGAGGAAACCGCATGTCCTAGAACCAAAAATTCGAAGACATGTGACATCCACCAACCCGCGCTGGGCCCGCGTGGTGGATTATAGCCCACACGTAAAATACGCGATTTGACGTGTAGTTGCGGACATCATCCCGTTGTTCAATACAATACAATACTGTTACAATAAAGTTCTAATCAGTTTGCACTACAAAGTGGTTGCTACGTCAGTCCCTGCGGGCCGAATAGTGCGAAATGAGTGGTTTCGATCGATTTACAAAAAATCTTTTGATTGGACTTAAAAAATAAAACACTATGATGGTAATATATGTTGCCTGTAGAATTATTTGCCAAAATATCAGAATGATCGCCTTTTTTATGGTTTTTACTCGTTAAAAGAAATTTTTAGATATAAGTTCATGATTTTTCAATCGAGCAAAATTAATTGTATCATACTAGCATATATCCTGAAGAATATCACATATTTGTCTGGTATTGTTTATTGCAGCGAATCATATAATTTCAGGCATTATAAAACTCGCGTTTAGCTCATGTGTCGCCTTGTAATGTATTTTTGTTGTTAGAGCGACAACAGGAACACAAATTCTCTGAAAATTTCAACTGTCTTCCTATTTACGGATCATGAGATGTAGCAAGCTGACAGTCAGACGGAAGGACAGCTGAGACATAGCAATAGAGTCTGGCTGTTGATTACCTTTCGGTTACGGAATCCTAAAAAGCAAGACATTATAAAAATATTAAGATTGGGTTATCCCCAATCAATCATGAAATCCTTCATAATTGATTTCATGATGATTGACTGCATTTTCAACAAGCTTATTTATTAAAGAAAGCGCAAAAAAAAACATCATTTCATCGAAAATTTTAACAACGAACAACCCTTGATAATCGTATCTAAAACCCCTAAGACAAAGCAATTCATCCAAAACTGAACAACTATCCCCTAAAAGATTCTAACAAGTTGTTCCTAAAACGGAACGGCTTAGAAACCCACGGGTGATTTTATTTTATAAAATATAAATATGTAACGAGGGTACTAAAACTCCTCGTAAAGGCAATTGGTTTTATTCGCTACTGTTTACTTAAGCTATAGGGTTAAGATAAAGCAATAATATTTAGATTTGGTCGTTTAGTTGAGTAGAGGGTCGCAATAGTATATTTAGAGAGGAATAAAACTTAATAGATCCTCTCAAAACGGTCAAATAAAAAGATCATCCGAATAGTAACAGCTGCACGGTTCTAAAGAAAGTCAAGCGAAGCAATGGGTGTCTATCTATGGGCATGACGACAGTTTAAAAATTTAAAAATTACAAATCTCTTTAGTCCGTCAGTTACAGACTAGTCTAATATTTACATAATCTTATACAACATTTTTTTTTTATCTATAATAAAATAATTCAAACAATAGTAAAATAATTTAACCTATACTAAAATAATTTAGTCTAAAATAATTCAGTCTATAATAATGCAATTTAATCAATCCAAATTCAAATTTAATTTACTCTAATTTATTTTTAATTTAATTTATTCCAATTTATTTTATTTCTAATTTAATCCATTCTAATTTAATTTAATACATTTTTTTATTTTAATTTAAGTACCTATTTAAGTGTAACTTGCATATTTTTCCAAACTATGTATTTATTGTTGTAATTAATGATTTAATTGTATATTTATCTCCGCATAATGTAGTGCATGCTGTGCTTTTCTATAAGTGATGAGGCGCTTAGACTTAAGTTCGTAATGTACAAATGATATTGTAACAGTGTACTCATTGTTGAGAAGCCATATAATAAATAAATAAATAAATAAATAATGGACACGTATTTTTTGTTTTTGTAAATCAATGAATATTGACATAGAAAAACGCAGTGTACGAAAACATCGTGAGAAAACCGGTATGTCCTAGAACCAAGATTCGAAGACATGTGAGATCTACTTCGCACTGGGCCCGTGTTGTGGTTTTCCTCTCATAAAGAGGAGGCCTGTATCCTAACAGTGGGAACACTAATAGACTGATGAAAATCAACTAAACCACAATATGGTTTAGTTTATTTTGGCAGATGAAAGGCCAATTCATGAATGCAATACGGTCTAAATTCACTATAACTCAAGGGGTTCTGTACAAACATAAGCCTCTTGAAGAATTACATTATTAAAGTGGGGAACCCAAAAATGGGTATAACTCATGATACATCGGCGGCCCATTGATGTTACTAACATTTTTGGTAACTAGGGTAGTGGGTAATATGCTATCCCTAAAGTTGGGTTTTCATTTGCAGCGGGAATCTTCTTTTGGCAGTCTTAAACAATCAAAAACCTCAATATACTGGTCTTCTGGAATGCTAGGCAAAAATAGCCTAAATAGTAAACCATTCCATCGTTTCTTTGGCATTTACCTGCTCAGCCATCCACAAACATCATCACCATCTTCCGGGCCTTGTTTTATTCTACTTGGGGTCAATGCAACACGTTTTGTTTTTCCATTCTCACCTGTCAGTTGTCACGCACGTCATTCATCATTCCTTACACAAACTATTCATATTTTCTTAGCTCCATCCATCAACATTAATAACCATCATTGTTTTAGTAACATGCGTTTTGTCTCTCCTCACTACATGTCCATACAAACATGACATAACCAAAACTATTCTCACGACATTTTCCTAATTCCTCCACATCACATCTCCATACAAAAATATCCCTTATGGATGTTTTTGTTACTTAACCGTGCAACAAGAAGTATCTCAAAACCGATCCTCTCTCGTCAGTCAAACTCTCGACGTCCTAACTTGTAAGGCAAGAAGACGTTGCTGAGAAAACAAGTTAATTACTGTTTCTATACAAGTTACGAGATGTAATTAGTCTTTAACTTGCTCCACAACGTTGTGTGCGTCAGTCAGGATGAGTTCAATCGATATTACTTAAATTTACGAGTATAGGTACACACATCTTTCTTTGTTTTTCGGGTGGCTAATGCCTAACCTGGTGTGAGAGTGTTTATGCCGCCCAAGGTCTTCTGACTTGGCTTTACACGACATTGTCGAGATATATCTCTCAGGCATGCTGGATTGGTATCCTCACGATATTTTCTTTCACCGGAGCTAGTGGTAATATGCACATGAATCCAAAAAATTGGGGTTTGTGTCTTGAGCTCGACCTCGAGACTTATGACCTAACAGTGTGACAGTCACACCATTAGGTTACCTTCTATGCCTTCTATGTACAAATACACACTGAGCAAAACTGAAAAGCGGTGTTCTCTTGGACTAAGGATTGCATGACTCATAACTAGGCAAAATAAATAACTGTAAACATTTACCAAAAACTCACAATTGTGACCCGCTACCCGTACTAATTGTCGCTATAAATTTATGTCACACTTGTATCATAGTACAAAGGTCCCGCATCAAAATGTGCCTTTCCCAACAATGGTGAGGTCGGGGTCTAGTCAAACCAGATGCAGCTGAAAACCAGTAATTTACATGAAGCGACTGCCTATCTGACTTCGACAACCCAGTTAGTAGTGTGTAATACGATACCCTTTGATAAGACTGGTTGTCAGAATTACAGACGTCATTCCTGTCAGTCTTGACTTCCTGTCAAGACTGACAGGAATGATAACAAGGACCAATTAAAGGCTTAACGTTCTTTCCGAGACACGGAGGAACAACACAGGTCCTGTATGCCATTACAATTAAATTATTCTTCTTTACGCAAACTAGAATAGTCATGAAACCCCTTCGGCCGTCTACGAAACCGTAGTTTCGTAACTAGTTTCGATGGAGGAATTATTTCTCCTTGCACGTAACTACATAGTTTCGATGAAGGAATTATTTTTCTTTATACGAAACCACGGTTATGTACACTAAATCCTCTGTCACTGGGCCCCAACCTTCGTACGTCAACACAAACTATCCACATTTCCCTTTTATCAAATAGCCCGACATCAATATTTATTTCAATCTATCTCAAAAAAGGGAAGCATTTAGATGGCATGATTTTCATTTTTTTAGCTTTTTATGGATGGTTCTTGTAAAAGCCGAATGAACACCTTGTTATTTTTAGCCGCTCAGGTGTTTTTCAGGTTAAGCCGCCCATTCGTAGGTTGGCCGTGGATGGGTCCAGTAAGTGGGTAACCACCTCGACCTCCAAAAGCACGTTAAGCTCCCGCGCCCAGCGTTGGTCCCGGCTGTCATTTGTAGATCTTTGACAGTTGTTCTGTATAGTTAGAAGCCGCATTTCAAAGAAATATTCGTAATAATTTGGCAATACGAAGTTTCACGAAGCACTTTTCAAGTTTTTTCTGTAATTTACTCATGTTGTTATTTTAAAGTGACCTCTATTGTCAGTTCTAAAAGGTTTGTCTAAAATATACTATGTACTATTATAATAATATCATAAAGCTGAAGAGTTTGTTTGCTTGTTTGAACGCGATAATCTCAGGAACTACTGACTAAAATTGAAAAAATCTTGTGTTGGATAGTCCATTCAGTAATCACGGAAGATATCCCTTAAGTGACATTTTAAGTTTAGTTATGAACCGTGGTCGCTTAAAACAGTGCTTACCTTGTATTATGGTCAAGTGCGAGGTTTTTTCTGCCTTTTTATAGAAGAAAGGGACTATTGAGATACACACCATTTTGTTCAACCGTTAGTACTCCATTCGCTACCTCATCAGTGTTCAAAAACTCTATCGAATTGAGTATTAAGGCCGCCTCTGTAGACTTTATTTCCATAATATTAATAAACAGATTATGAGCTTACAATATACTGGGAAGCTTTGATGTTGTACTTGACGTAATTTATGATAAATTAATATCATTAATTTATTAATTAATTTCATAGCTTAGCTCTGAAACTTCTAGGCTCTGATCTTTACTCGATATATTATAAAACCAGCTGATCCACGCAACTTTGTCTGCGTCACATAGAAGAGATTCTGAAGCTAAAGTTATTTATTCAATTTTTTTTGTGAAGTCGGTTTTATTTTTTGCAATAGAGTTTTTTATTTTTCACTTTTTAGTGGTTATGAATGTGCTTACCCTTTCACAGCTTAACGGCGTGATTTTTTGTTATGAACTGGTGTAAATAATAGACAGACATGAGTTTTCAGCAATCCCAGTATATTTTCTATCATTTATTGAGGAGTTCCGTTGCCTATCTCTGAAGTTCTTCATCAAATTGAAACGGGATCACTCCGAGAACATACTCTTCCTAAAACTACCCAAATCGCTTCTAGTCTATACTATACTATATTATTTACACTAATATTATAAAGCAGAAGAGTTTGTTTGTTTGTTTGGTTGAACGCGCTAATCTCAGGAACTACCGGCTCGCATTAAAAAAAACGTTTTGCATTAGATAGTCCATTTATCGAGGAGGGCTATAAGTTATATAACATCACGCTATGACCAATAGGAGCGGAGCAGCAATAAGAAATGTTGCAAGCGGGAAAAAAGCTTCCGTTGAGCAGGCGATGCGTTGCGATATCAAAACTTCACGCGAACGAAGCCGCGGGCAGAAGCTAGTGTGCCTACAAAATTTGAAGAGTTCCCTCTATTTTACCAGAATCTCATCATCAGTATCCTGACTTGATGATTATGGGACCACCTAGGAAGTACCCTTTCAAACAATAAAAAAAAAACAAAATCGGTCCAGCCATCTTCGAGTAATCGGGGAGCATACATAAAAAAAAATTAAAAAAAAGGTTCCGACGAATTGAGAACCTCCTCCTTTTGGAAGTCGGTTAGAAAGACAAAACATGCTTAGGTTAAAACATTTAAAAAGTAATTGATGTTTGGCAAGTAACATTATGTATCGCATTGGTTTCTCATACAAATAGCTAAATTTGAACAATAAACCAATGTAGTGTTTTCAATAAAAGTTAATTCTGTAGGCACTCCATTTAGGGACTACTCCATGTTCTAAAACGTAGGCTTTAAGTGAAATTCTGTGGGAAATGAGTCGGTTTGTAATTACTGAGCGCTCCAATACCCGTTTGTAGAAATCTTAAGAGTCTGAAAACGAGGTCAGTTGTGGCAGCAGATTGTTTTCTTTTCAATTTAAACTTCTGAACGATTAAGGGTTGATTGCTTCGCGTGGTACTTATTTGTTATTGTATTGCTATTCATTGATTGAACTGGCGAGGTCTCTATCTGTCGGTTACTGTTTCTCTTCCAAACTGCTGCACAGATTAGGATGAATTGCCCTAGCACAGACTATGACCTGATAAAGGATATTGTAATAACTTTTTCAAAAAAAAAACAAAAAAACAAAATATTTTATTTCACATAAGCCTAGATGGGCACTTAAAAAAAAAAACAAAAAGAAAATGGTCGAAAAAGGCGCACGGTTCGCGTTGGCCGATTCCATGGAGAAAAACCGGCAAGAAACTCCATGGTTACTCTTTTGAAATCATTTGGTATTACAATATTATTATGTTACAGCATTAGTGCTAAAGTATGGGGGGACAGCGTAGCCCCGACAATAGGTCATTGCTTACTAAAGTCCAGCCGCGGAGCAGAAATAATTTCGTACAATGACCTCTTTACCTACTGACAGTGGTCACAAACATTTCTCTATTAAGTGCGGTTTACATGAAACATTTGAAGGAGAAAGAAAATTTACCAACTTATTAAATAAATTATTTTTATCATGTAAATTATTTATTTAGACGTTATATTAAGTATCAGTTAAAAAAATCGAGTTACAATTAAAAAATCGGCAGAAATAAAAATTAAATTATCTAGATTTTTTGTCGTGACTCAAGGCCAACCAAAAGACCACATGCAAACAAGAACAAACCTTACAGTGTTAGGTAAAAGCCACATCCAGTCACCGTTTGTCTGTGTTCTGTGTGTGTGTGTGTTTGTGTCTGAACATTTGGCCCGCAATGATTTGTAATCTACCTTCAAAATATTTATAAAATCGACGTCAAATTTTTTGTAATACCCCAACTTTTTGTTCTTTTTAAGTGTATATTATTAATATTCTCATGTAAATAGTGTAAAGCGAGAGACAAACTGGGCCCACGTACGCAACGTATGCTATGCAACGCGGGAGAATTGGTGTGCACACTTGCCCCGTGTATGCAACGTAAATTGGCGTCAGACGCTGTTGGAATTTCTCAGAAGGTGCACTAGTGCATCTGTAAGTCATGTTTTCTGATTCTGATAGCAAGTTTGATGATAATTTATTTGCTATTTCTTCCCATGTTGCATTGCGTAATGTAGCATTACGATATTCAATGCATTCAATGTAATAAATTACATCGTATTTCCTTATTAGATCGATCAGCTGTTCATCTGCCATTTTGACTATATTGACAACAAAACACGTGCGTCTACTTGTTTATGACGTTCCACGCGTAAGTTCTAGAAACACACTGGTCACACGCGTGGGATAGCGTACGATCATCCCCTCCACCTTCCCACGCCGATCTGGACATCGCACACGGAGGAAACTCGGTAAGTAATGTAAGGTACACCACAAGAATTCACTCGCGTTTTAGACGAAAATAATCCAACCTTGTTTAAATATAGCCTATGACAATCGGGGATAGTGGAGCTTTCCATTAGTGAAAGCATTTTTGGAATCGAGTCAGCAGTTCTGAAGATCAACCAACAATATTAAAGTGTACCTAGTTGAAGAGAACCGATTTAAATAAGTTTAACGGTTTGCACGAGTACCTACCCAATTATTTGTAACATCACAAAGTCTAGAGTCTAGACTTTCATAATTGATCTCAAATATTGGCCGAGAATTCAGAAAATAGTAAATCGTCAGTTGTTATTGGACTTTGATTACATAATCTACCTTTACAGCTATTTTACATTTTAGTGTTATTCTAATTGTACAATTTACTTAACAAGTAAAATTAAACTAAAAATTTAAAAAATCCCCAGAAAATATTTTGTTAATCGTTAGGGTAAGTACCAGTCATCACTCCACTTTCCTCAACTCATTTCATTAGTTAGTATTCCTCATTCCCTTTCGATATAGTGTACGTTATTGTACTAGTACACTTTCATTTGATACCCGTATTGAGGGAGTTATGAAAAAATATGTAATCCGCCATTTTGTGGCAGCGGCCGTCTTGGACCGATTTTCATCAAACATAGCTAAGAACACTGCCGACTAATTCACCTTTCAAACAAAAGAAACAAAATCAAAATCGGGTTTATCCTTTCGGGAGCTACGACACACACACACACACACACAGACACGTCAAACTTATTAATAAGACACCTCGTCGTTTTTGCGTCGGGGGTAAGAAAGGCATATAACGAAAAAGTATTATATTATTATGAAAGTATAGGACATTTTGTGAGATGAAAAAAATGTTGATTGTCTATTAATAGGATCTACAAAGAGGTCCCAAATCATAAAATCAGGTTTCCGTGAATTTTTGCTTAAACATGCATCGGGAGAATGATTACTGCTAAATAAATAAATAACTTGTCTAAAATTCGTTATATTATTATTAAAGTAAAGAAAACGAACCATTTGTAACAAGTAATTGTTATTTCAAGCAACGAACGGATAACATAGTTTTTAACGAGTAAAACTCCAAAATTTCGCTTTTTTTTTTAATAGGCCTCTTATATTAAACAAAGAATAAGCATTGCCACTCCACGTGGCAATGCTGCTAGTCTTTTGTGGTGGAGTAGCATTCCATGTAATTAGAGGTAAGCCATACATCAATACTATTTTGACGACCCGAATGGCGTAGTGGTAGTGAAGCTGCCTTACGTTCTTAGGGTCCTGGGTTCGAATCCCGGTAGGAGCAAATGTATGATGAGCATGGACATTTGTTTCCGAGTCATGGATGTTTATAAGTATAATAAGTATGTATTTACAAACAAAAAAGGATATTTGTTGTATATCAACTTCCTGGTGTCCACGACACAAGCCTTGCTTAGTATGGCACTAGATGGTGCTGTGTGTTAATGTCCGGCGATATTTTATTTATTTATAACCCTTCGCGTATTACAATTGAAATTTAATTAACAATCTAAAAGAGATGCGTTCAAGGAATTCCTGTCAGGTTACTATCAAACGATCTTTTTCAGTAGAAGACGAGTTTACTAAAGATTTCCAACAAAGAAATGTAGGTTGATGGCCCAAGGTTGACACTTGAAATTCTGGAGAGGGATTGACAAATATCTTGTGCCCATTTTCACAAACACCAAGCGACACTTAAATCAGTTGCAAGATTTTGTTGGATTTCCAAGTTTTGGCTAAGCGTCGAGAGCTTAAATTCCAACGGACTTATTTACATTTAGGGAATCGCTTTCTGTGTTTGTGAGAATAGGCATCAGTGTCTAATGCCTTTTCTGTTTGCACCTTTCTAAAGTTCGGAATGACAAGATGAGGAAATGATTCAAAGACTTTGTACGGCGTTTCCTTGTTTTCGACGATGGATTTATTTCCAAAGGCTATTTTCAAGTTGTATTTCGTGATTAGTTAAGCGTTAATTATATTAATTTCTAACCGACTGCTAAAAAACGTGGCTCTTTAGGGTTCCGTAGCCAAAAAACGGAAACACTGAAATCGCAAAAAAAAATCAGCTGTTCTGTACATTACACATTAGAACAGCTGATTTTTTTTGCGATTTCAAGGTTGGTCCCATAGCAAAAGTTGTTTGTTATCATGAGCACAATCACGTGCTTAAGTATCGTACACTAATTACCAGTCACCCTATTTAAACGCATAGCCCATATTGTGTGAGTACTAGAAAGCTATCATTCACTGGAAACCTACTTTAGTTTTTGACTTGAATGTGCCCTGGCGGTTGAGAGTATGTCATGCTCACTCAAATGTCCCGCTGATTATGGCGCGTGTGTCGGACCATTTAGTTCCCTTCAAAATGGTTGAGCTGAATGGTGCTGATCCATGAGTCATGTTTGTGAACGGGCGTTGTCAGTTGTGACTGGTCATCTCTTAGTCGCCATGGCTTATTTGAATGAATTATTTTGTTTTTACTATGGACACTTTTAACGTGCACATCTTGCTACATTGTTCTCACATAATTAACCATCTCAACATGAATGATGTAACCAAGATTTTGTAACAATAATTTGATTTAAAAGAGTGTCCATGGAGTTTCTTGCCCGTTCTTCTCCATAGAGATCTACGTTAGGGAATGGGCAACTATAGTACTTTCACAGTTTTTATGTCTTGTGACTGGGACTGTAGCTACATTTAATTTTCATCTTTGTTTCGACAGTTCAAAAGTGCCTGTTATTGGCCTACTTGAAATAAATGCTTTGATTTGGATTTTGATTCATCATCATCTGCCCAGCCCGTTTCTAATTATGGTCGGCTTCCAGTCTAACCGGATGACGCTGAATATCAGTATTTTACATGGAGTGACTGCCTACCTGACCTCCACAATACAGTTAGTACTGGGTAATAAGAAACCCCTCGATAAGATTGATTGTAAGACTTTCGGGTCACTGACTACCTATAGGCCGATGCAAAAGCGTTGTAATATGCGTGCCATTTTACGATTTTACGAAATTAGTGCCTCGGAAGAAAGGAATAATGACGTCAGCAATGTGCCACTTGCTCCAATACGATCAAGGCAGGCGGAGACTTTTTCTTAATCATCTGCCAAGCTTTTTCCCAGTTGTGTCGGGGAAATGCTGCTGTAACTAGTGTATTGGGGGGCATCATATCAAAACTCGTAAAGTCTGTAATACGACAGGATGTTGATATATAAAACTTTTATGAAAGTATTTATTGCGTTTTGAGAAATTAGTTCCTCTTTAAACTGCTGTATCTCGATAAGTGTTGGAGGGGAAATTAATTTTGATTGATGAAAATAATACAATGCTCTAAAACTTCATACTTCAACGTTTTCCAGGAAAATGCATAGGTTAAAAGATATAAGTGAAAAACCGAAAACAGTCCGAAACGAAGTTGTTTGCTCTCCACCGAGTTAGTGCAGGCTCCTTGAGGTCGAAAACTCAGATCCCACACCCCACACCGCCCCGGAACAATATCCCAAAATTTCGTTAACTTCAGAATCCCGAAAAGATAACGGTTTGATTACCTAAAAACAACTGTCACTGTGACATGTTCCCATACAAAAATGTGTTTTAAACAGCTGTTTTTAGATAATCAGACCGTCATATTTTTGGTGAACATGGACCTAAGGCACTTAATTTTTTACTTGCCGGCTGGACTAGAAGCACCAAGACCGCTCGTCACTTGTCATGGCTTCATGGCTTTGGGCGATGCGATAAGTTAATCGCATGGCCCAAAGCCATGAGCGGATCCTTAAGGGGCCGGCGGAGCATGCGTTTTTCATTCAATCGTAATACCAAAATAATATATGAAAATCAAACATAATTCTTAAGGTAGTGTGTATATATTTCGATTGTGTTATAGAATATCTATGTTACCAAATAAATATTTTGAAAGGACAATGATATAAAGACGAGATATGAGGAATATAAAATTTCTATAGAAAAATATTTTTTCTCATAGCTCTTGTTTAAATCAGTGTACATTCAAATATGTATTTGGGAACCTATTCACACTACCTTAAGAATATATTTGATTTACAAATTATTTTGGTATTACGTTTGTATGAAATTCGCATGCTCTGCAGGCCTCTTAAGATCAGCATACCGCCATGATAGCACACACTAAACCTTCCCATAACAGTAAACATAAAATAATAGGTCTTAAAATTAATTCAATAATACTCATTACTGAGACAATTCCGTACAGGAATAAGCCACTAGGTACCCAAAACAGCTATATACATATTTATAAGGGTGTTGGAGTATCGGCACTTCAAACCCAAAGAGCGTACGCGACATTAGCTTTATTGGCGCTTAGCTCATTGAGGTTATTAGAATAAACAATAATTTTATGAGTAACTAACACTTCACCGTCGACTTCATCTGCGAAAATTGTGATAGCTTGACTAAACATGATATTATTATCAATATAATTTATAGCCTTTAGTACACGGTAAATATGTAACTTTCTAATGGTGAAATAATTTTAAAAATCGGTCAAGTAGTTTTAGAGTTAAACTTACATTGTCACTTACGGGATATGTTCCGTGATTAGGTATTTGTTATTTGGAGCTCCCGATATTTCGACGCTGTTGCAAGCGCCATGATCGCGAGTTGACTGGAGAATGCGGGTGGATGGAAAATAGAGTTAAAAAAACAAAAAATTAAAAAAAAAATGAAAATGAAATAGAGTTTTAGAGTTATATCTTAACAAACACACAAACAATATTACCAAATCTCCTCCTCTTTATAACATTAGTTTTATATTTGTTTAGATAACGTAAGGAATCAAACATTAGGTTTAGCATTAGATATGTGCTTTAGATACGGCTATGTTGGTGAACGTCTCTATATACAAATTAACTCACGGTTTTCTTTAACGGTGGTAGGCAGGACTTAAATCATGCCACCTGCTACGGTTTTTACGTAGTTCTCTGCTACGGTCGAAGACCGTCTGTACTTTCGAGGCCCTATATAAATAGGTATTTAGGTATTTTAAATTCCTCATATCTTGCCTTTATATCATTGTCCATTCAAAACATGTATTTGGGAACCTACCATAAGAATATGTTTGATTTACAAATTATTTTGCTATAGGCTTGTTAACTGAAAAAATCTAATTAATCCGTCACTTAGATTATCAAAAAATATTTGACCCGTATTTTTTCTTTTGTCACATAAACCAAAATTGACGAAGATACGACGCTTTTAAAATTCCCAATACGTCACTGTTCGGTATCATTCTTAGTGAGTTGATACCGAACAGTGACGTCACGAGCCCCCACTCCGAGTTTTGATGCGTTTTATCTTTGTCAATATTCGTTGATTTACAAAAACAAAAAATACGTGTCCATTATTTTCCAATACTCTAATTGACGGACTAAATAGATTTGCAATTTATTGATGGTGGAAACAAGCCTATTATGTGTGTATGAAAAACGCATGCTCCGCCGACCCATTAACTATTCATTCGATTTTGATGAATAAGATGTCAATCGATTCTTTGACCGGCCCGGGTAACAAACATACATGCATACCTAGACTACCAAAATAATAACCTTTCCTTTTGGCTTTGCCATAGTCGGGTAAAAAAACCTGTTTCGTATATAATACTTTGATAATAGTTGTGCTAGTTGCAATTAATTTAACTAAAATGATATAGGGTGTAAAACACCTCTTCACGAAGCCGAAAGGCACTTGTTTTCCCTATCATTGCGATCATTTTTTTGTTCTACACGATACCTGGGAACCTTCTAGTTACGGAGATATGGGGGGTCAAAGTTACAACTTTTTGACAACTTTTTTTTTTAAATACATTTTTTTTTTATTTTGACTTTTAACACCTCCACGGTCCCCGTACTATTCAATCCATCCATCAGCACAATGTTTTAAGTGCGTTACATCGAGTTCTACCACAAAACATGATTTATAACTTCAAAAAAAAAGTTGTTTCCCAGCAATATTTTTTGCGTAAAGTTACTTAGTTTGATGTACAGAATGCTTGGTTAACGGCTTTGTGATGAGGTGGTTTACACCCTGTATGTTAATGTATTTTCAATTCTAAAATCGACGTATTCAAGTTAAGTTTACACTGCCTGTCGGGTCGTTGGGTTGTAATACTACGCATTTTACTTTTCTGAAGATCATCAACAAGGTCAAGAGTTTGTGTTTCTAGGGCTTTGATGTTTACATTTCGACGATGCTTGCTTGAATTATCAAGCTAGACAACCTTTGGATGGATTACAGGAAGAGACAATAATCACTGTGAGTTTTATGGTCATTGTCATAAGGTTTATTTTACAAATAGCAACATGCTCTTGAAATGCGACAGGTATTGTACAATGTCTCCCTATACATTCCATCTGAGTATTCCCCTCGCTTACCTTGATTACACGCTGCAGGAGATTCCACCTTTTACCTCTAACTTTTCAGTTTTTTCTCCTGCATTAAAAGGTATTGCTGCGTTTCAAGTTAGGTTGTGCAATGTTTTCTCCTCTAGCTGTGTCCATGGCTTCGCTTGCGATATTTAGAAGTTAACCTAAGAGAATGTTCTGTATAGGATGAAAAGTAGTTTGTCCATAGTTATTTTTTCTTACTTATTGTTTTTTTTTTTACTTTACTTTTTTCTTTCTTATTACTTATTGTTTTTTTTTCTTTTGTCGTATCTGTCAAAGCAGTCTTACCAAGGGGTATCGTATAACCCAGCACTAACTGGATTGTAGAGGTCAGATAGGCATTCGTTTCATGTAAAATACGGGATTTCATACAACTGGTTGCAGCCGGTTACATACGAAACCGACCCCAACAGGGATAAGGCCAGGCAGGTAATGCCTACCTGACGTCGACGAAGTGAAAGAAAGAATGAAAGAAATAAAAAGCATTTATTAGCCCGACAAAAACAATAAAAAAATGATTAAATTGTAATTATTAAAAAAAATAAATTGTAATAAAATTAATAAAAAGTAAACGTAGAGCGAAAAATAATAAAATTGGTCCTGTACGAGGCAAAAGGCTCTTATCTCAGCATGGTGCTGTCACATTTAAAAAAAAAACGTCACAGCGTTGATACTGAAAAAAGTTGTAAAGATACCATGGTCAGAAACGGATAAGAAGAAAAAATAAATAAAGTGTAAATGGGTGTTATTGCGCTTTTTAATAAATCATCAATGATTTTACAAGTTGAATTATGTCTGGAACAAAATCAGTTACAAAGTTTTTATTGTGATTGTACTTAGATATGGGAAATACAGAATGTGGAATAAAATGGAACATGTAATAATGAGAATGTGTAAACAAATGAATATGAAACTTTCGGAATATCTAAAAATAAGAATTCAGAAAAATAAGAATATTGTCATAATATGTCCAATTTCTTATTCCTTCAGAATAAGAAATTGGACAATTTACCCCCGAATACTGAAACGTCACTCAAAAGCTGCGCAGAGCTGCTTAACATTTGAGAAGCTCCTAAACTTAAAATTTTGTATGGCCAAACGTCATTTTTGAGTATCTGTTAAATATAAGTGTTACTTAAATTTTGAGTGACGTTTCAGTATTCGGCCGTTAGACTTCGGAAAGCGACGCCGACACCAAATATACATTTATGTTATGTGAAGTATAATAAATTCAAAAAACAAAAATAATAATCCCCACGTAACCATATTGTTCGTCAATCTGTGCCATGAGCCCATGACTCTGGCAACACTGACGAACAGAGACGCGGGCGCAGACATATTTGTTTAGAGACAAGTGCGGTTTAACCTTGAGAAACGACCCGTGTGACTGTTACATCGCCACGAGTTACTTCTACATTTCATAATTATAGTATAGATCGTATTGGGAGCTCATGGCTAAATAATAACAGCCACTCGGGCCGATCTTTACGTTAAGCCGTGCTTGTCTAGGTTGGTCTGTGGATGGGTGACCGCCCTTACATACCGAGTTTCGTCCGTGCCTCGAAGAGCACGTTAAGCAGTTGGTCCCGGCTGTCATTTGTCCATCTTTGGCAGCCGTTACAGGTAGTCAGTGGCCCAAAAATTCTGACAACCAGTCTTACCAAGTGGTATTATTGGTGGTCGGTATTTTTTTTTTTCTGTTTTTTTTTTTTACCCAGTATTAACTGGGTTGTGGAGGTCAGATAGGCTGTCGCTCCATGTAAAATACTGGTATTCAGCTGCATTCGGTTAGACTGGAAGCCGACCCCAACATAGTTGGGAAAAAGCTAGGCAAATGATACCCAGACTTTTTGAATCGGCGAGTGCCATGCAATCGGCTTCACCATCCGATTCCGTGACGTTGGCCACCGTTCATTACCGAACGCAATTGGTTGAAACGAATCGAATGCTCGTATCGATGCTGTAACTAGGTTTCGATATTGAATGTACGATGCTTTAGTCGGTTTAGGAACTGCCTTTTTGAAATAAATAATTGGTGGCCAGTTATGACTACGAACCCAGTTAACACTGGGTAATACGATACCACTTGGTAAGACTGGTGTCAGACCTTTTGGGCCACTGACTATCTGTAACGACTGTCAAAGATGGACAAATGACAGCCGGGACCAACCACTTAACGTGCTTTCCGAGGCACGGAGGAAACTTGGTATGTAAGGGTGGTCACCCATTCACTGACCGACCTAGGCAAGCACGGCTTAACCTAAAGATCGACCCGAGCGGCTGTTATTATTTATCCACGAACTCCTCTTAAACTTGTTCATCATCATCATCATCAGCCCATTAATGTTCCCACTGCTGGGACACAGGCATCCTCTCTATGAGAGGGAATGGGCTATAATCCACTACGCGGGCCCAGTGCGGATTGGTAGATGTCACAAATGTCTTCGATTTTTTTTGGTTCTAGGACATGCGGGATTCCTCACGATGTTTTCCTTCGCCGTTAAAACTTTAACTTGTTACTACTTAGTAATAAACCGTTCTCTCTAGTGTCATATGCACGCTTGTCAGGGACATTTGTGTGTCAAAATCTAAAATGTTCGGAGTCAACATTTTTGTATGACATTATCCCATCAATTTTTTAAATCTTTTTGGTTACAACACACATTTTTTTCCACACAATACGGTAGACGACAAAATTAATCTAATTAGTCCGTCAGTTAGATTATCAAAAAATATTTGACCCGTATTTTTTCTTTTGTTACGTAATCCAAAATTGACGACGATACGACGCTTTTAAAATTCTCAACATATTACTTTTTGGTATAATTTTTTTTAGTGCGTTTTGTTGTTATTCCTCATTGCCTCACTCACGTTTTATGCATTTTACCTTTGTCAATATTCATTGATTTACAAAAACAAAAAATACGTGTCCATTATTTTCCAATTTTCTAACAAACAGACTAAGGTCCATGTTCACCGAGAAGATAACAGTCTGATTATCTAAAAACAGCTGTCACTGTGACATGTTCCCATAAAAAATGTGTTTTAAACGCATGTGAACATGGACCTAAATAGATTTGCAATTGTTTGATACTGTCGTCACGCCTGTTATGTTTTCTTCAGACTCTCACAACCTAAAACACAAGAAAATATTATTACTTCCACACACATTCTGGTCATTGCTAGTACACTTACAAATTGAAGATGCTTTCCTTGTTTCTGTATTCTGTTTAGATCGGTACGTTAAATGGCTGCTACGGAGTATCGCATGGTAAGTGGCAATTTCGGAGTCGTATTTCGTATTTGAATTTCCAATTGGTGCATCTGTTCGTCGGAGGTGTGTTCCTGAAATTTGTGTTGTATTTTGTCGTGATTGACAATATAATAAGAGATTTATATTTCGAAGAGTTTGATTGTTGTGATGTGTTTTATTGCCTCAAAAGCTGTACAGAATATTGTGAAATTTTGATTATAAAGATCATTTCAGAATATGCAGTTGGTATAATAGTGGTAATTAAAAATAACAGCTGTTCCATACATTTTGATCGTATGTTTTAGCAGTTTTGTAAAAAAACAGCTGTTAACAAAAAAATAACCGACAAAATTTATAGTTAGAATGCAGATGTATTGAATACGTGGTAACCGTTGTAGCGCCGGTGCCCCTGCCACCCTGTACACATAATTATGTACTTTCATGTCCACCAATAAGACTTTTTTTTTGCATTTCGAAATAGGCACAGGTTTTTTTCTCCTTTATTTTTTCCTGATATAAGCTTGGGGCCGACGTTACTTACCAAATTCTTATTCACAGTAACACAGACATGGGTTCCTTTACTAAATGAGCTGTGAATTAAATCAATTACTACGGGAATGAGGTAACCTCACTCTGCGCCTTAATTCCATAAGGTCTTAATACTCATCACGTTGCCTTATGATCATCATGATACTCTTGATTCTGAAACTCATCTTCGACAAACGTTTCTCCGCCGAATGAGCCACCGACAGAATGTTTCGTTTAAAAATTTTTCAACGACAGAACCTTTCTGCTACGACGAACGACTGGACGGTTAATTTTTGAAGTTGGCGCAGCTTGTCTTCTTCTTCCATAGTTCTCTATTTCTCGTAATCTCAGCAGTTTTCTCCTTTCTAGGCATATCGTTCTTCAAACGGTCCGTCCGTTCCGTCGTCAAAATGTACCGTTTTTTTACACAGCATTTATCTTCAGATGCAAGTTTAAACGAAAAAGCGTAATTTTGTCTCTTTTAATTTCGAAATCTTCTATATACAATCATAAAAATCAATTGCTGTTCGTTAGTCTCGCTGAAACTCAAAAATGGCTGGATTTGGCTCATTTGGGTCTAGAATTATTTGTGGAAGTCCAGGGTAGGTTTAAAAGGTGATAAATAGGTAGGCTAGGTAGGTAGGTAGTAGTAGGTAAGTAGTAGGTAGTGGTAGGTAGGTAGTAGTAGGTAAGTAGAAGGTAGTAGTAACTAGTAGGTAGGTAGTAGTAGGTAAGTAGTAGGTAAGTAGTAGGTAGATAGTAGTATATGCAGGTAGGAAAAAACAACGCATACAACGGGTACAGCTAGTTGTACATAAATAAGACATTCTTAAACTAAACTATAATAATAATATAATAATAATAATTCTTTATTGCACCAAAATCCATCACAGTACAATCATCAAAAACAAAGAGCATAATAAGGCTTATAACTAGTTCACAATAATTTTAATTCTCTGACTCCTAAACTAGGTGTATGTGCCTGCGTCTTAGGAGTCAGTGATTCTCCGTTATAGACAAGACAAAACCATAATATAAAAGAAAAAACAGGACATTACAAACAGTAAGCAAATGGTGTAAAAGAAAACAGGATATAATCTATTTAAGAAAACACAAATAAAAACGTTTAACTATGTGGTGGGTTGAATAAAATGTAGGGTCCGAGTGTGTGTGTGTTTGTGTGTGTGTGTGAGTAGTGAATGGGCGTAGGATGTGTGTGAGTGCGTATGTGGTGTGTAGGTGTAGGGTGTGTGTAGTGAGAAAGAATGAGGTGTACCCAGTATACTCATCCGTTTATGGCTAAATTTAGACTTTTTTTATTTTATTGTAAAATACCCTGCAGAAGATCCTCAGTGTCGTCATAACTTAGTGTTTGGAGATAATCTCTAAGTAAGTTTTTGCATTTATATTTAGGGCACGAATAAATTTTAAATTTTTTGTTTAGTAAGTTGTACATATTAATGCTATTAACGTAGAATTGACGTTTGGCAAATGCAGTTCTATGGCGTTCGTGGGGAAAAACGTTGTGCTTGAGCCTGCCAGTCGGTTCTTTTGGAGGGCGGGCAGAGTGTTTGCGCAAGGTCGACAGGAGCACATAAAGTTGCCTAACTGTGAGAACCTTGTAATCGGCATAGAGCTGCACAGTGGGATACCTGCGTGAAACTGGTCCTTTAAAAGCTCAAAAGGCATCATAATATATCTCAGCATAGTGCTGCAACATTGAAAAAAAAAGCCGACAGAACAGCTATTTCTTACAGAATAAGAAGTTGAAGTGGCAATGGGCCGGCCATATTAGCCTTAGAACCGATGACCGCTTAAGTTGACGTGTTCTTGAGTGGAGACCACGAATCGGTATAAGGTGGCTTGCTATTCGGCTAGGTGGAGCGACGGACTCTGCAGGGTGGATCGAAGCAGCTGGATAGTTGTTGCCGTCCAGCAGCGGACTACTACAAGCTGATGATGAAATTGGTCCCACCAAGCCAAAAAGGACCACTTACTAAATATCTATCTGCCTAGCCGTTTCCCAACTAATTTGGGGTCGGCTTCCAGTCAAACCGGATACAACTGAATGTCAGTATTTTTGCCTGTCTATCTGATCTCCATAACTCAGTTAGTACTGGGTAATACGATACCCCTTAGCCCCATCATTTACTAAGTAAACATCAATATTTCATCAAATAAATTAACACAATGTTAATTAATATCAACACTCTATCTTTAACGGCTAAAAACCGATGCAAACTAACATTATAAAACGTTTGAATATTCATGCATTCCGGTAACACCTAATTTTGTTTGCAAATATAACCGGGGGTCTATTTATTACGCTGAATTATTTAAAGCGTTTATTTTGTGGTAGGTAGGTAGTATTTTAAAGTCTGATTTGTGTAGGCAAACAATAATGTTAAAGTATGGAAATATAATATAATATAAATGATAGTTTACGAATCAAAGGATTATTTATTTAGTATTTATTAGGCTTAACATTTACATTTCATAATTATATATAATTTTCTACCTACCTGACATAACAATTAACATTACATTTGTCGGATCCGGTCATTGGTACGACGGACACACGAATGAATCAAAAGCGCGCCAGTGGTGGTGACTTCACGCGACCTACTTACCAGTCTACCCTCACCATGGTGTGCTTCTACAGAGTCCTGATGTTAACAGCTCGCAGCGAGGAGGACAGGCTAGGTCTGATTGCAGCGGAGTTAAGACGTCTTGAAACTGTACCCGATTCATTGTACATAGTATTATTGTGTGAAAGTGTAATGTCAAGTAATCTGTTAGTTTACTCAGTGTAGAAACCTGTTTGAAAAGAGTAACCATGGAGCTTCCTGCCAGTTCTACTCCACGGATACGACCAACCCGAACCATGCACCTGACAATTATCAACAGTGTTGTTGAGACCGCTACTCTCAACACCGCCGCGCGCCGCGCGCCAGCGGCAGTGAACGAGGGGTGCGGGGACAGCGGGGAGTCAGCCGGCCGACGACCGAGCGCGGGCTACCGCTACACATTTCATTTTGCTCCACCACGACCTATCGTCGCCAGCATTGGTCCTTCTACCGTTAACGTTTGAACCGAACAACGGAAATTTTCAAAAAGTCAACGATTCGTCGGTTGGAGAACAAAGGACTTCATCTTCGGGTTCAAGTTTCGCAAGAGGTCTTCGTGTGCTACGTGTCATCGTCTGCATTTGGTCATCGTGAACATCGATACGGCAACAGCCGTCTTCATCGAGTTCAAACCAACGGGCGGCGCAAGAAAAGATCGTCGAGACTTCGGTGCAAGAGGATATTGAACGTCTTGATTCGTCGACTTGCATCGGGAGTAACCCAGGATCTACTCATCGGAGCCACAGGCGTCAGCACATCATCAGAGGTTGACAGCATAAAACCGTGAGAACGTTCCAATTCCTTTGTTCCATCATTTTGCCTCATCATTTCACCTGTCCAAATTCATTTAAAATTCATTAGAAATTTCGTCAATCCATCAATAGTTTTCAGCCCTTCAACTTGCTTTGAACAGTGTCGTTTCTTAACTAAAATACCAAGGTGTAGATAATATTTATTTTGTTGAACTTGTGTGTTTGTAACCTTTTAATCATTTGTGCCAATCAATCACAGTCCCATTTTAAAATCAAATTTGTTGTAACAGTTTCCAATTAGGTAGTACATATTTTGCATAATACCGTTTAATTTAATTGAAGTTTATTTCCGTTTTTTGCAGAGAAACATTGCATCATTCGCTTAGCATTACGCAGCTGCAGATTCGACCGATAACGCCTAACGGTTTTGTAATAGCAATCTCACTTCTTACTGCTTATAGCTCCAGTTCCCACGTTGCAACTTATTGCTAATCATTTAGTGTCAGTAATTACCGCCTACCAATTTTTCTTTTTTATTTTCTTCTTCTCTCTGTCACTGCTAATGCTAAATTTTCGTTGTCATGGCTGACATGAAAAGTTTAAATAAGAAGCGAGCTTCAATTAAAGCCAAGCTTACGCAATTTTCATCTTATTTAAATGTTTCTAAGTCTTGCGAAAAGTTAAGTGAGGTACAAGTCATCGAAATCGAATATCGACTTAATAAATTTGAGAGCTTATACGAGAAATATGATGCATTACAGGATGAATTGGAGGCATTGGCGGATGACTCCAGCGAGCAATATGCGGAACGCGAAGATTTTGAGAAGCTGTACTACGGCTTGGTGGCTTCTGCACGCCAGCTGATCGGTGGCTCGAGAAAGCTTCTTGAAGGGGACGCCGCAAACGAGGTGGATTCTTGTATTACTAGTACACACAAACACAATTCAATTCGTTTACCCAAAATTGACTTACCCAAGTTTTCAGGCAGTTATCATGATTGGCTGGAATTTAGAGATACCTTTATTTCTATAGTTCATAACAACACAAGCTTAGATAAAATTAATAAATTGCATTATCTGCGTATTTCTTTAAAAGGTAGCGCTTCTCTTGTCGTCGATAATCTTGACTTTAGGTCAGAAAACTACGACGCTGCCTGGAAGTTGCTTTGTGAGAGGTATGACAACAAAAGATTGCTTGTCAACAATCATGTGCAAGCACTCTTTAACGTTCAGCCTATAGATAGGGAGTCAAGTAAGTCGCTACGTTACATCATTGACACAACTAACAAAAATCTTAGAGCTTTATCAACTCTTGGTCAACCTGTTCAAAACGCCTTCGTCGATGTTCTTGTCATTTACATAATGACCAGTAAGCTCGACCACGTGACAAATCGTCAGTGGGAAGAGTACAGAAACACCTTTTCTGCACCTCCTACTTTATCTGCATTTACTAACTTCATTAGTAACAGAGCTGACTTGCTGGAGACACTTGAGGAGTCTAAGCCCATAGCAGCAGCTAAGAGTGAACCCCCTGCACCTGCACCTAAACACAAAAACAATTTGCCATCTGAAAAAACATCAAAACCTTTGTCGTGTCCCATGTGTCATCAAAATCATTTTATTTTTGCATGTGAGCAGTTCAAAGGTCTATCAGTACAGGCTCGCATTAAAAAGGCTCAGGGTTCCAATGTGTGCATGAATTGCCTTCGTCCAGGTCATGATATTTCCAAATGCAGACTAGGTCATTGCAAATATTGTCGTCAAAAGCATAATACACTGTTACACATCGATAGTGACAACGTTCTCACTAGTACACACAACACTGCATTATCAGCTAGTCAAGTGCTTACATCTAAAGTGATTTTACTTTCCACCGCGCTCGTGAAGGTGACTGACGCTGACGGTAACCATCATACAGCACGAGTCTTGCTGGACAGTGGAAGTACAACCAACTTCATCTCGGAGGACTTCGTTCGTAAGTTACATGCTCCTACCTACATTGCCAAGTGCAAGGTAACGGGCATAAATTTCCAAACTTCTACTTGTACCCAGGGGTGCTTAGTGTCATTAAAATCAATTGATGACAGTGAGTACGAACTGAACATTGACTGCCTCGTATTGCCAAAAGTATCAGCATCAGTTCCTAATACTTGTGTTGATATTAGCAACATACGTATACCTGCGAACGTGCGTCTTGCTGATCCCACTTATTATATTCCGTCTTCGATTGACGTCCTCGTTGGTGCGGAAGTCTTCTGGGATATCATAGGCACTGGCCGTATATCGTTAGGTAACCGTAAGCCCACTTTGCTTGAGTCAAAATTAGGCTGGCTTATTTCGGGTGCATGTCATCAGTCTAATTCCTCGTCACAGGTCTGTATGCACACTAATAACTTACTTACTGATCGATTTAGACCGGTTTTGGGAATTAGATTCTGTTTCGTCTATACACAAACACTCTGGTGAAGAGAGGTCTTGTGAACAACATTTTATAGATACCACATATCGTAATTCTGATGGACGATTTGTGGTAAGTATTCCTTTTAAAGAGTCACCAGACATATTGGGTGATTCATACATGATGGCTAAGCAGCGATTTTTATCTCTTGAACGTCGTTTGGGTAGAGATCCTCACCTTAAAAGCTTGTATATAGACTTTCTTAATGAGTACATAGAGCTGGGACACATGTCTGAATCTACTAGACGCCCACTCGACTCATCTTCTAATTATTTACCACATCATGGTGTTCTGAAGGAATCAAGAACTACCACCAAACTAAGGGTAGTTTTTGACGCTTCCGCCAGAACTCGTTCAGGTAAGTCATTCAACGAAATACAGATGGTTGGTCCCCCCATTCAAGATGACTTGTTATCAATATTACTTCGATTCCGTCAGCATAAAATTGTCATAAGCGCGGACATTGAAAAAATGTACCGACAAACTCTTATTTACGACAGTCATCGTCCCTTACAAAAAATTCTTTGGAGGGCAGATCCAACTCATCCATTAAAGGAGTATACGCTTAATACCGTGACGTATGGCACGGCATTAGCACCATTTTTAGCTACGAGATGTTTGCTTCACCTAGCTGAAGGGTGCTCAGATCCTTCAACAAAGTTTTCAATTGCACATGACTTCTATGTGGATGATTACTTGTCCGGTGGGTCGTCTGTTTCAGAAACCTTAGAAGTAAGCCGCTGTGTTGACGATGTTCTTCGGTCAGCAAAGTACAATCTTCGGAAATGGCGTTCCAACTCCAGTCAGGTTCTGCAGGCGCTTAGCAGTGAACACAATGTTTCTGATGTTGTGGACCTGAGCGACAACGAGCAGTCGAAGACTCTTGGGCTTCTATGGAAGAGCTTGAGTGACACATTTTCTTTTTCTATTAACTTAAATTATTCAGACAAGGCTACTAAGCGTCATATTTTATCAACCATAGCACAGATCTTTGATCCCATTGGCCTGGTCGTTCCATGCATAGTGGAAGCCAAAGTTATCATGCAGCATCTATGGCTAGCCAAATGTTCTTGGGATGATCTGGTTCCCACGCAAATTCAGCATGCCTGGAATGACTTTCAAAATAGTCTGCACCTTCTAAACGAGTTCAAGATACCTCGGTGGGTGTTGTGTGAATCTGCGTCCTGTCTCCAGCTGCATATATTCACTGACGCATCCGAGAAAGCTTATGGGGCGTGTGCTTATGTTCGCAGTGTTTCGAGAGACGGCGAGGTTAACGTACATCTCCTTACCGCTAAAAGCAAGGTAGCTCCAATCAAGTCCACAACCATACCGCGGCTCGAGCTGTGTGGTGCGTTGTTGGGTTCAAGGTTGTACTCAAAGGTTCGTCAGTCACTTACTTTAAATTTTGATGAAGTTCATTGTTGGTGTGACTCCACCATCGTCTTGGGGTGGTTATCTACTTCACCAAATCAGTTAAAGCCATTCGTTCGTCATCGTGTATCTGAAATTCAGGAAACTACAGGCGGAGCAACTTGGCATTATGTTCCGTCAGCTGAAAACCCCGCAGACCTCGCTTCGCGTGGACTTAGAACTGACAGGCTGTTGTCGACTGGCTGTGTTGTGGTGGTCAGGACCACAATTTCTTAACAAAGATGCGTCTTCATGGCCTCAGTTCCCTGAATCACATCATAATAATTCTAGGTTACCGGAAACAATACCGGAATCTTCTTGTCATGTTTCTAATCACATTAATGAAAATCCTATAATAGCGTTATTTTCAAAAATTTCAAACTTTGGTACATTACAGCGTGTGACGGCATATGTCATGCGATTCATTTATAAGTGCAGTAAGAAGTCACTTGAGTCTGGTTCACTAACTTCTACTGAGCTTAACAATTCTTTAAACTTGTTATTAAGACTGAGTCAAATGGAATCTTTCCCGGAAGAGTACCACTTACTTAAATCAGGTGAACAGTTACCAGCAAAGAACAAGTTACTATCTTTGTCGCCTTTCTTTGATACTCTTTCTAATCTTATTCGTGTTGGAGGAAGGTTATAGAATTCATTTTATGATTACAATATTAAGCATCCAATTTTATTATCTAGTTCTCACATAATTTGTATTCTCTTGTTCAACATGTTTCATGTACGCCTTTTACATGCTGGACCACAACTTTTATTGGCCACTGTTCGTCATCACTACTATCCTATTGGTGGTAGGAACCTGGCTAAAAAGGTCACACATCAATATGTAAAATGTTGTAGGATCAAGGCCAACACTATTCAGCCTATCATGGGTAACCTTCCAGAGCAGCGTCTACATTTAGAGTTTCCATTTTTAGACACAGGGGTGGACTACGCCGGTCTCATCATGATAGCTGACCGGAAAGGTAGAGGCTGTAGACTTGTGAAATGTTTCATTTGTGTGTTTGTGTGTTTAGCTACGAGAGCCATCCACCTCGAGCTTGTGTCGGACCTTACAAAGGAGGCCTTCTTAGCTGCACTTAACCGCTTTATTGCTCGAAGGGGAAAACCCCGCAACATCTTTTCCGACAACGGGACAACTTTTGTCGGTGCTTTCAATGAGTTGGCCAGGCTGCTTTCGCAAGACTTAAACTTCGACAACATTGATCCTGGCATAAACTTCTTTTATACCTGCATATACTCCACACTTCGGAGGCCTATGGGAGTCTGCAGTTAAATCCATCAAGCACCATCTACGGCGCACTTTGGGTTTAACAAATCTAACATTTGAAGAGATGGCTACTTGTTTAATTCAAGTCGAGGCTATATTAAATTCAAGGCCCTTAACTCCTCTGTCCAACGACCCCTCCGACCTCGCTCCTTTAACCCCGGCTCACTTCCTTATTGGTCGTTCTTTAATTATGCTGCATCATTCACAGATCCAGAACGCCAGAGTCAACAGCTTGCAACGATTTCGCCGCATTGAATTTTTGAAGCAACACTTCTGGGCTCGCTTTTCCCACGAATATGTTCTGTGGCTGCAAGAAAGAACCAAATGGTGCCGGTCGTCTGGGGAGCTCAAGGAAGGAACATTGGTCGTCATAAAGGACAAAACCTTACCTCCTCTTATGTGGCTTCTAGGACGCATCACACATGTTCTTCCAGGCAGAGATGGCGTCGCGAGGGTCGCCGACATCCTCACAAGAAAGGGTGTCATCCGGCGCGCCTTCAACACCATCTGCCCGCTGCCGGTCTCTACTGTTGAAGTTCCTTCAACGGGGGGAGCATGTTGAGACCGCTACTCTCAACACCGCCGCGCGCCGCGCGCCAGCGGCAGTGAACGAGGGGTGCGGGGACAGCGGGGAGTCAGCCGGCCGACGGCCGAGCGCGGGCCCCCGGGGCCCGCGCCACACGAGTCAGCTGTTGCACGCCTCCACGCACGGCTGCGCTTACGCGTTTTCTTAGCGTCTTATTTCTTATTTACTATTTCCAATCGACCGTTGTAATTTAATTCTTTTCTTCAATATATTCATGTTATACAGTCCGCTACACATTTCATTTTGCTCCACCACGACCTATCGTCGCCAACAAGTGTAGTCCAGTGAGCTTTCATAGCACGAAACCCGTCTTCTGCCCACATAATGCTCGAGCCTAACAAAATATAATCCTGACAACCCAACACATTAATATTTTTATTTAATGCCTCATTAAACTTTACATTGAACATGTCTTTTAAAATTGCATATCATTTAACATGTCATTTAATATTAATATAAATCGATGTAATCTTAAATAAAATAATTCGAATCAAAAGTTACTTTAAGAAAATCTATGGCAGTAAAATCATCATCAGCCTAGCCTTTACCAATGTATGTTGGATGCAGCTGTATTTGAGTAGTTTGGAGCATAGAACAAATACTTAGCCCTCCACAACCCATTTAATGGGTAAAACCACTTGGTATAATTGGCTGTCAGATATTCTGATTTATGATTACCCGTAATTACTGTCAAAGATCTACAAATGACTGCCGGGAACAAACAGCTTGGCGTGTTTTGCAATGCGCGAAGGGGAGTTTTATTGTTAGTGAATGAATTACTCTGTTTTCATTTACATTTTCTTTGTTACCAAATTAATATCCCATTTTCCTTTAAATTGTACACCTATACATAAGTTAGCAACTAAGCGGTAATCTGGCGTCTTTGTTGTCAATATATGTGCATATATGTGCTGTAGGTGAACCTTAAGTAAATATGAAATGGATGGGCACCCATCCATGTACAATTTCAGCGAACGAAGCTTAACAAACAAAGTCACCGACTTCCAAAAGTAAAGATTATTTTAGACAATTTTAAGTTTTTTTTGGAGGTTGGTTTTTATACTTATTATATTTTTAGCCCATTTTCATTTTAACACATTCAGAAATACACCTACGAACAGTGTTAAACTTTCATACCGGTGGGTGACAAAAAGAAAATACTGAAAAGGTTTAAAAAAACAATGTGACGGGCTTTTCAACAGTGTTACGGAATGCCATTGGTATAAAAATATACTTATTCATATTCGTGTATTCATCCACATTGGTACATATTTGTTAAGCTCCCACCGAATCTATTTCAGATATGGAAATATTGTTTAAAAAATGTTGAAATCCCTTTATTGTTTAAAAGGGTATAAAAACTGTGTAAACTAAGGTGGACACTCTTTGTTTCATTAATTATAAAGGATAATAATAGCGCCCACACTATACTGAAACAAAAAATTAAACCGACAAATACAGAAACTGGAAACTGAAAGCCTTTTTAAGCTCGGAAATTACTGTAAGTACCAAAATGTTCAACAAACAACTACCCACACACCACACACACTACACATACACACACACCATACACACCACACACACACACACACCATCACATCCACACTATACACTACCATTTCTTGCAATGCAAAAAATACAGTTTTTTTTCCAAATTTTCACCGATATAGTACCATTAGTGTCGGAGTAAAACGGCTGTGACATGGACAGACAGACATGACAATTTATAAAAGTTCCAAGTTTTCTGTTTAGCTACTTATCAACAAAGTACCAAAACCTTTATTATTTCATGGAGTAGATAAGATTCTATGTTTACTTCTTGTTATCCCAGTAACTTGAATGAATAAAAAAAAACTCCATTAAGGCGCCTATACGAGCTAAATTAGCAACTCTATTTGTGGTGGTTCAAACTTCGTTTGAAATGCTGTTAGAATAAAGTTCTAATCAGCTTGCACTACAAAGTGGTTGTTACGTCAGCCACTGCGGGCCAAATAGCGCGAAATGAGTGGTTTCGATCGATTTACAAAAAAACTATTCATTGGATTAAAAAACTAAAACAAGATCATGCTAATATATTGCTTGTAGAATTATTTGCCAAAAAATCAGAATGATCGCATGCATATTAGTATGTTTTCTATTGTTTGAAAGATATTTTTAGAGGTAAGTTCGTGATTTCTTTTTATCGAGCCAAATTAATTGTATTATGTTTTCAAAACAGTATCATGCTAGCATATATCCTGAAGAATATCATATATTTTTCTGGTCTTGTTTATAGCAGTGAATCATATACTTTTAGTAATTATAAAACTCGCGTTTAGCTCGTGTAGTCGCCTTAAAAGAAACTGTTCCAAAATATTCTCAAATAAAAAACTATGTCACACCACATTCAACTCATAACAGACAGCGGACAGTATTCAAAATTGCTATCACTTTTTGTACTATATTTTATACAAAATTGTCCAGCAAAACTAAATCTCGAGTTCCCATACTTCACGTCTGTAATTGGGCCGCTACTCAACAATGAGACCTGTTTTAGTCTATTTAGTTTTAGGGTTCTTTGCCTCAAAGGAAGAAACGCAACCCGAATGGGATCACTAGGTCTACGAAATCTAAGAAGTCCGTTTTGACAGCCGTCAAATCCATAATAAATTCACAACGCTATTGGAAAATGAACTTTATTACTATTACGCTAACAAATGTCAAAACGGGCGTTTTATTTTAGAAAAACTTTACCTGGTTAGTCTGTCAAGGTATTGTTTTCTCAAGAACGGGTAAAGGTGTCATGTTGGAATAAAATAAAAAGGCCTACTACGGGGTGTAATGAAAAACACAAACTCAGATTTAGAAAGTAAAAGACACGGTAAATCTAAATATATATAACTCAAAGGTGACTGACTGACTGACATTGTGATCTATCAACGCACAGCCCAAACCACTGGACGGATCGGGCTGAAATTTGGCATGTAGGTAGATGTTATGACGTAGGCATCCGCTAAGAAAGGATTTTGATCAATTCTACCCCCAAATCTCGTGTCACATTGTTTGTTATCGAAGTCCTCCGAAACGACTTCACCGATTTAATATTTTTTTTTTTTGTGTATATTTGGTAGGTCAGAGAACAAGTCGAAGGCTACTTTTATACCCCTATGTGACAAAGGTGGTTTACGCGGACGAAGTCGCGGGCAACAGCTAGTTGTACATATGTTACATTTAATGATTATCTCTTTTTTTCAAAACCTACTGAGTACTTCCTGTTTAAGCAAACAATCAGCAACAAGCAATCTCAAACTCATCTATAAAAATAAAAATAAATAATTGACACATGTATGATGGAGCATCACTTGGCTGATTTAGTCTTTTTGAGATTTGTCGGAAAAATGTTGTATTTTTTTTTGTTACACTAAAGAATAAAATATAAAATTATTATTAACTAGCGGATGTCACGTGGTTTTACTCGCATAGTTCCCCTTCCTGTGGGAGTACGGGGATAAAATATAGCCTATGTTATTTGCAGATAATGTAGCTATCCATTGTTGAAAGATTTTTTCAGATCGAACCAGTAGTTTGTAAGTTTATTCGTTACATACAAAAATACAGAAATACAAATATTTCCTCTCTAAATAGATTTATTTGTCTATCAACCCGGTATTGTAAATTCGGGCATTGGGGCTCAGTTTTGAGACGGAACCCCTAGGACGCGACTCTTACTCGTATTTTTTCGTTGTTTTTTTTGATTGACTGCTCTCATTTGCTTGTAGAAGGAGAAAAGACAGGAATGCCAGTATTTTTGCTTTTTGTCGTGCTTCTGTTTATACAGATTTCCGACATTCGTCCGGTTGGGAATAGTCTTTAGACTTTATAACTACATATTATAAAACAAAGTCCTCCGCGTCATCTGTCTGTCTGTCTGTCAGGTTGCGATAAACTCAAAAACTCCTGCACCTATTTTCATACTGTTTTCACCAATTGATAGTTCTCGAAGATGGTTTTAGTATATAATTCTCGGGCAAAGCCGCGAGCATCAGACAGCCAAGAATAATTTGAACACGAGAAAGTGGGTATAACGATTTGTCTGCTCATAATCACTCACCGGCAATAAATTCTGTTTATCAGTGAACATGGTGCTTGCAACGGTGCCAAAATATCGGGAACTACAAAACAAACAGTAAACTTGATCAATATCATTTTAGAGTCTTATCACACTAGCGAGTTGCGAGCGAATTGAAAGCAGGGCGAATGCGCAGCGAGCTCTCCGCGAGTTCGTAACGTGTGCCCGGCAAAGAAGTAGTTTGTAGATATATTCATTTAGTAGCTCTGATATTACACTTCATTTCACTCAGCGCTTCTCAAAGGCAAAGTTAGAGCATTTAAGGCGGATAACATACGACACTGTTCGTTTGCGCGGACGTAGCGTATGTATGGGCAGTGTGCAGTGCTGGGTACTCGCCGCTCGCCCGCGCGGTCATCTCACACATGCACATCTCCAGGCCGCGCGGGCGAGTGGCGCGCAACGCCTCCACGCACTACGTACTGGCCATACGTCCGCTTCGCCATCTACGCCCGACCTTTCTGTTCTCCTTTGGTTTATTTATTTAGTCTTTATTTGCTTTAACAATTATATTTCTTACACTACAATTTAATTAACATTACATTTAGGGCTGATTTCTCAATCAGTAGATAACTTTTATCAGAAGAGTAAATCTGACGTTTTGACAGAGAGTCCATACAAAAACTGTCAAATTATGAAACTTACTCCTCGGATAAAAGTTAACTGGCGATTGAGAAACCAGCCCTTAGTATAGTATTTCTTTAAACAATATATTTTCTTTCTTTGCAGATAGCAAGCAGTGACAAAAACACTATTGTTGAGTTGCACAAAACCAACATTAGTTTAACGGAGACTTTAAATTGATGCCATCTCTTATATTTTGTACCAAAAAGAAAGTGACAGCATCAATTTAAAGTCTCCGTTAAACTAATGGTGGTTTCGTGCAACTCACCGTATGAAGGTAGAAAGAAGGAGATGGCGGGATGACTTGGATGTCTTCCTTCAGAATTGGGCAGAAACTACCTACAGCAATTGTCATCATCCGCCCAGCCTTTTCCCAACTACATATGTCGGAGTCGGCTTCCAGTCTAACTGGATGCAGCTAAATACCAGTATTTTTAACCGACTTCTAAAAAAGGAGGAGGTTCTCAATTCGGATGTTTGTATTTTTTTTTTATAAATTTGTTCGCGCATAACTTCGTCGCTTGCCAACCGATTTGAAAAATTCTTTTTTTTTTGGAAAGGGTATACTTTCTAAATGGTCCCATAGCCACCAAGTCGGGATCTGATGATGGAATCTTGGCAAAATCGAGGGAACTCTTCAAATTTTATAGGATAACGTATAGCGATTTTGGTATTTTCTGCAACAAATGAAGCATTTGCGTTCGATAAGAACCATTCTACCATCAGATCGGATGATGAAGCCAAGAGTCGCGGAATTCCATAATGAGACAATGTGTCCTAGTCGTGTTTGGGCTTGTTGTAATTGTAACGGTATGCACTTTCCATGTGTACCAAGCACATGTGAACCACTAAAAAGTGAAAAATAAAAACTTTTTTTGCAAAAAATAAAACCGACTCAAAAAAGAAAACAAAAAAGTTAAAAATAACTTTAGCTTCTGAAGTCCGTGACAAAAAAATTAAATCAATCAAACAAAGGTCACCGACTTCAGAAGCTAAAGTTATTTTTAACTTTTTTGTTTTTTTTTTTTGAAGTCGGTTTTATTTTACATGGAGCGATTGCCTATCTGACCTCCACGACCCAGTTAGTATTGGATAATACGATAACCTTAGGTAAGACTGGTTGACACACTTTTTGGGCCACTGACTACCTGTAACGACTGTCATAGATCTACAAATGACAGCTGGGACCAACAGCTTAACGTGCCCCCGAGGCACGAAGGAAACTCGGTACGTAATGGGCGGTCACCCATCCATAGACCAACCTACCTAAACGGGGGTGAACAGGGGAGAAGGGATCAGAATTGAAATCATCAAAGTGGGCTATTTTCAAAAGTCGGCCAACCAAAATAAACTTTGGATGGAGCATAACATACTATACATTTTTTATTTTCACACCTAATTCGGTATGTAAAGTAAAAATTAACCTACGCTGATTCCGAAACCATTTGGAGATTTTAGGGTCTTATGCCTTATTTTTCTATTTTTAGCTTTCTATATCACAAGATTGTGTTTATTTTCACAATAATACTTGTAATCATTTGACTTTCATTTGACCTCTAAATGACGTCATAACGTAGCCTGAATAGACTACTTCCTTCGTTCTTTTCATGATAAATAAAAAAAAAACTTTTGTTTGTCATACCGTCAGTGTCAAATCAAAACTGTCAATGCTAGTTACTGTGTTATTTATTTGAATGCATCGCGCGCTGATGATTTCGCGTTCAAATGATCTTCGCAACAAAAAAGACGACGCCCAGGCTTGTATTCCATTTTTACTTCCTTGCACCACTTCTTTTTTAGCTTTTCTTTCACATTTACAAACAATTTGTGTCGGCTATTTGTTGTAGTGTTTTTACATGACGGTACGAAGCATTTAGCACTAGTTGCCGATGACAGATTCATTGCACGGATACGCAGCACGGATAATGGATAGAAATTAAAATTTAGGAAAAGAAACTCAAACAAAAAGTTCACATCACAGTCACGATCACAGCATTCACATTTCACAACAAAATAAAAACACGTATCTGTCAGGCGTCAACTGTCATCAATGTCAACTTTGAAGTTATTTAGTATTTTTTGTATGTACTGAAAACGTGGCAAAGACTTAAAGCTATTCAGGCTATGAAATTACGTCATCACAAATAATACTTTAAAAAATAATAAAAAAAGAAACTGTTACTTGAAAAAAAAAAGCTTAAAATTAGTTGCTTAAAATTAAATGTTTTACGAAATAAAAATGTAAAAAAAATACCTGAAAAATACTTTACATACCGAACTCACCGAGAAGTTATTCAACCACAAAATATCTGAGATCACCCAGATTTAGGTAATTTTTTGTGCCGGTCAACTAAAATAAACGCAATAACTAAATAGACTTTTATTTTCTTGATTAAACGTTTTTTATTCCCGTTCTTCCCGGTATTCCCGGTCTTCCGCGTCTTCTTCCCCGGTCTTCCTGGTCTTCTTCGTCTTCCCGGTCTTCTTCCCGTTCTTCCTGGTTTTCTTCCACCTGTTCCCCCCATTTTTTTCTTACGTCTGAAAATAGCCCAAAAATGTATGAAGGCTGGATCTCCTTTAATGTTGTTTGACCCACGAACACGGGAAGAGTAGATAATGTGATTGAAACTCCCTTGTACTTTTTTCGTGGGTCAAACAACATTAAATTTTAAGTGTGACGTGTAAATAGTAAGGGGGGCCTAGCCTACAATCATAAGACGTACCACCGATGAGGAGGGGGGGAGGTATAAAAGTGGCCTAAAAACCTAAAGAAGTTAAAGGTTGTCGATGAAAACTGATCATTTTATATCGAAAAGTCGTGCAGAGAAAATAACAGAGTCAACGATGTGGCAGTTAACAAATATAAAATCCTGTGGGAAAGTGAAAAAAAGCAACAGGTATCGAAAACCAATAACTAAGATAAAAGGACCAAACAAAATGTTGCAGGAAGGACCAGAACAGAAATAGCAATAAAAACCGACCATTTTGAACGCAGATCAAAATCAATTCGAGGTTTTTATAAATTCATACCGCTGATAGCAATGGAGAGATAAATTAATAAAACACATTCATGGTAAATTACGAACTTGATCGCGCTGTTGGATTTAAATGAACGAAGAACATAATTATATTTGTTCATTGAAATCCAGCAGTAACAAAAACTAACCGATTAGGTACTATTGATTAGCATAATCGCACTTGGCCGGTTTTTCATCTAAAACTGATTATTTGGTGTTACGATATTAATTATCGTATTTCATAATCAATACTTTAGTTCTCTAGTTAGACATATTTCTTATTTCCATGCAATACTATTGCGAAATTAATTAAAACGGGTAAATTTTTGACACTTTTTTGACTTTCTGAATGCGAAGTCCCGGAGTAGACCGCCAAATTTAAAAAAAATCTACGTTTTTTTGTGCAATTTGTAAGTCACTTTTTGATGAAAATATGATTCGCGCTTATACCTAAAACGTGTTTAGTTACGGAATTATAATAATTAAAATCATCAATACAACCCTCTAAGTTCGTTTACCCCAATCGAATGACATTTTATAAAATATTTTAATTGCATTCATTTGTTCAAAGCCAGACTTTTAGTCTCGAGCTTTAAATTTTAGTTTGGTCTATAAGATAATAAATAAAACTTCTTTGAGACTTAAAATGTCTCTGTGTATTTACTAAATTAAATTTAAAAATGCAAAAACCGATTGAATTATTTATTTGTTGTTGTTTTTTACAATGCCAAATTGAAGAAAAAATCCATTGTATGATTATGATGCGGTTTTACTCATAATTTAGATAATCTTTGTTGCAGAACGTTAACATAAAATAAAATAAACTAATCTAGATGAAATTGGTATATATGTCAGCGTCACATTGACAAAACTGTTAGATTGTTATCTATCTAGCAAGATTGCAAACAGTCGAAATATTGTCTACTGAAGATACTGCTTACAATATATTATGATGCACTTTTTTTTCGGTAGATTGCATCTCGTGCGCTGTGGAGCGGGGGGGGGATCCTACTGGCCTCCTGGTACTACTCTCATGCAAAGATAATGCACCATTCCCGAGAAAAACCGATACTTGGGGCGTGATCTACAATCGATATCGAAGCCAAAAATATAGTTTTTAGAATTTTTGTCTGTCTGTCTGTTGGTCTGTATGTATGTCCGGGCTAAACTCAAAAAGTACTGCATGGATTTACTTCAAGTTTTACATGAACATTACTAAGAGGTCGGGTCAACATATAGGCTACATATTATCACGCTATCACCTACGGGGGAGGAGCTGTGAATCTTTATGACTGACTGGGTGATATATCAACGCACAGCCCAAACCGCTGGGTCTACAGATTCCAAATTTGGCAAGTAGGTTCCTTATGTGGTCTAGGGGTGCATTAAGAAAGGATTTTTCAAAATTCACCCCCTAACGGGGTGAAACGGGGCTCCAAAGTTTGTATGGGGAACCCAGATTAGTTACGACTATTTCATTCGAAACTTCGCAGTAGTACTCTAATTGAAAAAAGAGTGAAAACAGGTTTTAGGTTTTTTCAAAATTCAACCCCTAAGAGGAGAAATGGGGTGACAAAGTCCAAAAATCAATGCACAGCCCAAACCGCTGAGTCAACAGATTCCAAAATTGGCAAGCAGGTTCCTTATGTGGTCTAGGGGTGCACTAAGAAAGAACTTTTCGAAATTCATCCTTTAAGGGGGTGAAACGGTTAGAAGTTACAGGGGAGTTATTGTTTTTTTTCTATTTTTGTGTGAAAATCTTAATGCGGTTCACAGAATACATCTACTTACCAAGTTTCAACAGCATAGTTCTTATGGTTTCGGAAAAAAGTGACTGTGACATACGGACGGACAGATAGACATGACGAATCCATAAGGGTTCCGTTTTTTGTCATTTGGGTACGGCACCCTAAAAAACTCATTCATAATCCAAAATTTAAGTTTTAAAAAGTTATTTACATTCACAATGAATTCCCATTTAACTTTGACCATTAAAGTAATTCTGCTTTTTATTGCTTCCAATTTCAACAAACTGTTATCTAGGAATGAAATTGTAACGCAAAAACTTTTTTGCAAAAAATAAAACCGACTTCAAAAAGAAAAAGTGAAAAATAACTTTAGCTTCTGAAGTCGGTGACGTTTGTATGATTGATTTAATTTTTTTGTCACCGACTTCAGAAGCTAAAGTTATTTTTCACTTTTTCTTTTTGAAGTCGGTTTTATTTTTTGCAAAAAAGTTTTTATTTTTCACTTTTTAGTGGTTCACATGGAAAGTGCATACCGTTACAATTACAACAAGCCCAAACACGACTAGGATACATTGTCTCATTATGGAGTTCCGTGACTCTTGGCTTCATCATCAGATCTGATGGTAGAATGGTTCTTATCAAACGCAAATGCTTCACTTGTTGTAGAAAATATAAAAATTGCTGTACGTTATCCTATAAAATTTGAAGAGTTCCCTCGATTTCGCCAAGATTCCATCATCAGATCCCGACTTGGCGACTATGGGACCAACTTGGAAGTATACCCTTTCAAACAAAAAAAGAATTTTTCAAATCGGTTTAGGCGTCTTCGAGTAATCGGGTAACATACATAAAAAAAAAAAAAAAAAAAAAAAAAAAAAAAATACATACAGTCGAATAGAGAACCTCCTCCTTTTTGGAAGTCGGTTAAAAACCAGGATTTACATAGATAACGAACTTTTTAGGGTTCCGTAGCAAAAATGCAAAAACGGAACCCAATTTCGTCATCTCTGTCTGTTTGGATGTCAAACAATAATTTTACTTAGAGGCTCATCGTCAGCTTCCAGTTTATCCAGATTCAGCTGAATACCAATATTTTACATGGATCCGACTGCCTGTCTGAAGTCCACAACCCATTTGGTACTATATAATACGATACCACTTGGTAATACTGGTTGTCAACCAGTCGTACCAAGGGACAGGTCGTTTTTTTTTTTGGGACAATCCCGCCACACACACTGACTCCCAAACCACCTGTAACGACTGTCAAACATCCACGAATGGCAGCTAGGACCAGTTTTTCGTGCCTTCCGAGGCTCGACGGAAATTGTTGATGTAATATAAGGTCACCCATCCACGGACCAAACTAGGCAAGGGTAGCTTAACCTTTTTTTTTCGGATGGGAAATCTTCAAATAACTTCTCCCACTCTGGGCGGAGCGGGAAGGAGTGTTAGACTTTTACTGACTAAAACCCATCCATGTTCCTTCCTCGCCCTTTATGTTCCGGGGCCGCGGTATCTCTTTCGAACAGGCCCGCAACAAGCGTAGCTTAACCTGGAGATGTACCGGAGGTTCTGCCGTTGCTTGGCCACAAATTCCTCTCTTTTTAAACGACTTCAAAAAGGTGGAAGTACTCAATTCGTCGGAACCTTTTAGGTAGATTTCCTTTTTTTGTAAAAAAAAAAAAAATCTACCTATTGGTCTCTCACCTACGGGGATATTTATATGAATACGTATGTATATGGGTGACAAGCAAAATTTAGCCACACTCTACAGGTCGCAATTATGAACCGATTACTTTCAAACTTGGCCAAAAAATCTAAACGGTCAAAACTTAGGCTAAGTTCGTGAATGGGCGGAATTCGTCCCTGGGGGGCGGCGGGGGGGCGGTTTTTCTAAAACCAGTTTTTTGGCCATAAATTTTTTCCTATGGAAAATTTTTGAACCATTTCTCATTTTTATCATTCTGAGTACGAATACGGACATCGTTAAATTAAAACTGTTTTGATGCAACCCCTAAATTGGGGAGGGGGTTGAAAATTCCAAATTTTTTGCGAAAAAAAATCATATCTCCGAAACAGTAAACATTTTGAGCATCGCAAATATTTTTTTTTGAAAGCAAATTGTTTATTTTACAATTGTTACCTTCAAAGTTTAGCGGTATAACTTATAGTTTTCGAAATAAAAAATTATAACTAAACATTTGAGCTCGTTTCCATGCTAAACTCTTATGAGAGAATTTAAAAAGGGTAAACTTTCCATTACAGGACAACGAGTTTGAAATCATATTTTTTTTTGTAGATTGTACACATAAGTACAACTCTTTATACAAATTTTCAATAGTCGGACGCTCCAGCACCTTCTTCGAAATCTACCTCCTCCTGCGGCTTGCCGGAGGGATTTTTTTTTATGTATATTACTCGATTATGGCTGGAACGATTTGATTTTTTTGTTTTTTGTTTGAAAGGGTATACTTTTCAGGTGGTCCCATGATCATCAAGTCAGGATCTGATGATGGGATCCTGGAGAAATCTTCAAATTTTATAGGCAGACTTGTATGCGATTTAGGTAGTTTTTGGAAGAGTATTTTCTCGGAGTCGTCCAATTTCAATTTGGTGAAGATCAAATGAAGAACTTCGGAGATAGGGAACGGAACTCCTCAATAAATGATAGCAAGCGTACTGGAATTTCTGAAATCTCATATCTGTCTATTGTTTACACCAGTTCATAATATGACACTATGCCGTACGCTGTGTGTGTAAGCACATAATTATGTGAACCACTGAAACGTAAAAAAATAAGCTTTTGTACTATAACGAAAGTATAATTATTAAAAGTTTATTGGTGTCTGGCAGGGGGTAGCAACTGTCATAAGTTTCCGGCAATGGATGACGAGATTTCTAAAGTTATCCCGAAGAAAATATAAAAAATTGAGCTTTATCCTTAAACGATGTTTAGGTAATATTTTACACACCTTTACTACCTGTTACCTGCCCAGGTAACCACATCCCAAACTTTATAGTCGCTGCCCGTTCTTACCTGTATAGGGGACATGTACAGAAGAACTTTCAGCTTTTATAAAATAACGAAGGTCTGGCCGTCGTGGGCTCTTGCTCTATTGTTATCATCTGCAAACATACTTCTACTAAAATAAATACAACTAAAAAAATAAATAAGCCTTTTATTCTACCATAAATACTTAGCACCTATAAACCTGAGTAATCATAATTGTAACAAATCATAGTAACATTACATTTTTAACATTACATTATCACCATTTAATTATCAACGTTATATTATTAACATAAGATTCATTCCATTACATTCATTTATATAAATACATTAATTTCTAATAATAGGTACATACATAACAGCCGTAGGAAGTCCACTGCTGAACATAGGCCTCCCCCAGAATGACAGGGGTTTTGCCCATAGTCACCACGCTGGGCAAGCGGGTTGGTGACCGCAGTATTTGTAGAGACTGTGTTGTCTTCACGGGAGGCGCTGCTGCCCACCTCTCGGATAAGCCCTTAGGTACATTAATTTTTAATGTTATTAAATGTAATTGTTGTTATTAAATGGATGTAATGTAATGTTATTAAATTGTTGTAACATAACTACTACAAAATTTTAACTAAGATGAGATTTTGCTTCATTTGTCTGCGACAATAATGGTTGTCATATTTGATAATAATTAATTCTAAAACTTGACTTAGTAGGTACTCCTGTCTTTTTTAATCGGTGCTAAAGCAACTTGTTTAAGTGTATTCTTGTTGAGCCATTAGTTTCCAACTTGGCTTACAATTTAAAGAACAACAGTATATTTAAGATGTTTCAAAGACAACTGCAATTCGTTGTTCATGAGAGTTCTTTTCTTACTTTTAATTGCTGACTTTAAGCTGAAAAGATAAATTGTTCCTGTTCATACAAAGTGGGTTCTGGAACATTTTCTTTGTTGAAGTTTGACGTTATTTGCACTTTCCTTCCTGACATCACTTTCACGACCCGTGGTTTTGTAATAGTACATTACAGCAGAATCCAGTAAGTAAGCCTTCCTGGCCGAGTATGAGTTAACCGGACCGAACCGTTTTTTTTTTTTTTTTTTTTTTTTTTTTTTTTTTTTTTTTTTTTTTTGTGTAGGGCATCTCGCAGTTCAGTCTACGAAGACTGGCTTCTGCTTAACCGGGCTAATCCTGTGGATGCCTTGAATTTAAGGCCTCCAGCCAGGGCAAAAATGACTAAAAACTAAGCGACAGCGCTCTAAGGGCACCCCCTGTGGGGTACGGACCTCGGCTTAGGGCGTCGCTGGGGGCAGCAAAGGGACAGGCTGGATCTGGTTGTCTTTATTTAGGGACTGTTTTATTGCTAAAGGCTCAGCATCGCGGGCTGGCTCAGGCAAGGGTCGGGGAGGGATTGACTTAGGATTACGCGCCGGACCTCGGCGGCGAGGTCGGAAGGTTTTCGGTTTGTATTTGTACAATCTACGAACTGTACTGGTATCTTTCCTACTCTCTTGCAAGATAGTGATCGGATCGTCGGGGGTGACTAAGGTGTGACGCGGACGTTGGACTGAGCTAATACGCGATGGGTCGTACCGGGCGGCCGATGCGATTAGGGGGTTCCTATGTTTGATGGCAGTGTCAAAGTAACGCTTGGACAGGCGTTTCATGAACTGCTTAACGGTGGGGATTCTAAGGTCTACGTGTAGACTATCGTTACGGACGTAAGGGGGGGCACCGGTGATCTTACGGAGGAATCGGTTCTGCAAGGTCTGCATCGTGTGGATATGACGCGGGTGGGCATGAGCGAATACGATACAAGCGTATGTCATGATGGGACGGATGACTGCGGTGTAAAGACGCAACTTGCACTTGAGTGACAACTTGCTCTTCCTAGTGATCATGAAATGGAGTCGGCCCATAGCAAAGGCAGCTCGGTCACGAGCTGCTTTGATATGAGCCTTGAATGACAGATGGTCGTCAAGAATAACTCCAAGATATTTGGCTTGCTTCTCCCAAGGGATAGGCTTGCCAAACATAGTGACGGGGGGACCTGGCGAACGCTTAAGGCGTGCCTTATAGTACAGAACTGCCTGGCTCTTGTCAGGGTTAACCTCAATCCTCCACTTACGGAACCAAGCGCCGAGCGAGTCGACAGCTGTTTGGAGGATGCGACGGATGTTAGTCATAGAACGGCCGGTGTAGTAAATTGCCGTGTCGTCGGCAAATAGGGCTAACTGAACCTTCTTGTTCTTGGGGATGTCACTAGTATACAACGTGAACGCGAGGGGAGAGATAACGGAGCCCTGAGGGACTCCGGCACGGATAGGATGGGGAGAGGATAACGTCTTACCCACACGGTAGCGGAAGGTACGGTTTGACAGAAAGTCTCGTAAGATGAGCACGAGACGGTCAGGCACGCCGAGTTGGTATAGCTTATATAATAAGCCATTGTGCCAGACCTTGTCAAAGGCTTTCGCTATATCGAAATACATCACGCCCGTCATCGCTCCGCGCTGGAAACCAGCGCTAACGTGTTCGACGATGCGGTGGACTTGATGTATGCAAGAATGTTCGGTCCTGAAGCCGAACTGTTCTTTAGGGATGAGGCCCTTTGTCTCGGCATAATCTCTGAGACGCTTATAAATAAGCCTTTCATAGATTTTGCCGAGAGCACTCAGGAGACTGATCGGCCTGTAGCTCGAAGGCTGGGCTTTCGGTTTCCCAGGTTTGGGAATACCTATAACAGTGGCCTCTTTCCACGCTTGGGGGAACATATTATTGCTCAGGGCGCCATTGAAGATGGCAGCCAAAAGGACTATGAGCCGGGCGGGGAGGGCTTTAAAAACTCTATTAGTGAAGCCATCGGCGCCTGGGGCTTTCCGAGGCTGTAACTTATCTATGATATCTTTGACCTCTTCCGGGGTGATGACGGGGAGAGGGTCATCGGGGTCTTCTACAGGGGGAAGCGATGCTCTACGTTCGACTTCTGCATCCACCTCATCAAGGTGCTGCTTGTCTACTGGTAGAGTGCTCGGTGAACATTGGGATTCCAAACTGTCGGCCAGACATTCTGCTTTTTCAGAGTCGTCAAAAGCGACGCTCTTATCGGGACGGATGAGGGGTGGAGAAGAAACCTCTTCCGAGGTGCGCAACTTCCTCTGAAGCTGCCAGAAAGCTAGGTGAGTGGGCTCAAGTTCGCTGAGCGTTTTGTCCCATTGACTCGAACGAAACTCACTGGTGCGTTTCTTTACAGCACGCTGTAAGGAACGCATGTGAATCTTGTTCGCTTCGCAGGGCCAAGAGCTGTAGGCACGTATGGCCGCATTCTTCTCGCTTATCAGTTCACGAATGTCGTCGGGAAGTATCCAGCGTTGATCGCTCATCGCTGGTACTTCACGAGAACAATCCTTCAGTATGGACTGAACGTGTTCTGTAAACGAGTTGATTGCGGCCTCGGTGTCTGCGACAGAGACAATATGGTCGGGAATACCATCAAGAAGCGGTGACGTTTCGGATTTCAGCATATCGCTTACTTTCCTCCAGTCAGTGGTGAGAGTGGTGGGAGGGGGTTGGCTGGGGTCAATGATACCCGAGCGAGGAATCAAGTGCATGAGCACTGGACGATGGTCGGAATGGAGCTCGTGTAACGTCTCAATCAAGTGTAACCGAAGGTTCACGTTCTTGAGCAGCGCTATATCGAGCACGTCAGGATGATAGCTGGGAGTGTCGGGATAATAGGTGTGCTCGATAGGAGCGATCGGGTCAAAGTTGAGAGACAGACCTAGATCGTAGAGGACTTTCCCTCTCGGGTTCGTCATTCTACTGTTCCAGGCTGGGTGTTTGGCATTAAGATCGCCCGCGATGATCACGGAGTCACTTAAGCCGAAAAGGAGGGTGAGATCATTAACCAGGAGGTTGTGATCTTCCGACGTGTTAGAAGGGGCCAAATAAGCAGACACTAAGTGGATCGGTTGATGACCGGTCATAGCTAGCCGACAGATTGAAACCTCAAGTAGGGACTTTAAAGGAGGGGGGTCGATAGGGATGCAGTGTAGTTCCTTGCGAAAGTAAATGAGAGTACCACCCTTGTGGCAACGTAACCTATCATTGCGAACTAAACGGTAGTTCGCAATCTTGGGGTCGCGGTGGCTGGGTTTAAGGAAGGTCTCCTGGATGAGGAGTACATCAACGTTGTGGTCACGGAGGAAAGAGGCGATCTCGTCGCGTTGACCTCTCATGCCGTTGGCGTTAAAGTAACCTAATCTAAGGGACCGGGGTTGGGTGCAAGAGATACCGGGTGTAATATCCATTACGGCGCGAAACTAAGATTGCTTAAGGCTGACTTGATGACCGGATAGGCATCAATGATATCAACTACCTGTTGAAGGTCCGTTGCAGCCCTGAGTTCGGCCACCATGCGGTCGGCCTCAGGGGTGCAAAGGGGCTGATACTTCATCAAGTATTTGAGGTTAGATTCCTGTGAAGCAGGAGCGCGGGTTGGAGCGACGGGAGCGCGGGTTTGAGAGACGGGAGCGCGGGTTTTAGGAAGAGCCTGAGGGGCGACCACCGGAGCGGGCGCTGGTACAGGGTTTTCCATTAGACCGGGCATGGGGGGGTTGGGTTGGGACTTCGCGAGGGCTGGGAACGCTTGCTGATGGTTCAGCATGTTCCATGGGGAGGGCCTCTGCGGGCTGAGACGCTCGGGGAGGACCTTGGAGGGGACTTGGAAGGAAGAGGGAGCTTCCCTCTGCTGGCGTTGGTTGGCGCGATTGGCCAACTTTCCAGCGGACTGTTTGGGGGCTTTGGGACAGCCCCTGTAGTTAGCCGGGTGGCCAGACTGACCGCACAGGACGCAACTAGGCGGCTCTGTGCAGAGATTCCTGTCCTTAGGACGGGTGCAGTCTGCCGTGGCATGATCGCCGAGGCACTTTACGCACCTATGCGGTGCGTAGCAGTGCTTTTGGCTGTGGCCATAAAGCTGGCAGCGATGACACTGCCCGACGATTTTAAGCTTTTTAGGCCTCTCAATGATGATGCCCGAGAGCGAGCATACTGACCGGACTTTGAAGATGGGGTGGTGCCCTTCAACTGGGTCACATATTACGAGTACCATGTCGTACTCGTCACCCCCTTGGGACCTATTCTTATGAAGGCGGTGGACCGCCGAAACGGGGATACCCTGGGAGGTGAGATCCTCCAGGATATCTTGGGAGGGAATCTCCTTGGGGATCCGCTTGATGACCACACGGGTCGGCTTCTCCTCAGGGAGACTATACGTGTGAAAGGCGACGTTCCTTCCACGAAGCGCGTGTACGAGACTTCTAAAGTCCGTGGACGTGGGGGTCTTCACCTTGATACCCTGAAGGGTAGAGGTGGCGTTGGTGTAGTTGATCTTGCGATCAACACACATCTTGGAGATTTCTGTCCATCTGGATTTCTCCTGGATGTACAGAGCCGGGGGTTTTAACTGCTTCTTTGAAGAAGGAGCAGCAGAAGTGGGGGCTGGCTGAGAAGCAGCCATAGGGCTTGCAGGGCGGCTGACAGGAGCCGCACCTTGCGGTGAGGAAATAGCCATAGGGCTGGACGGGCGGCTGCCCTGGGAGGCAGCTGGGGGTGCAGTAACACCGGACGGGGGCGGGGAGGCTAGGGGAGCAAGGGGAGGCGCATTGAAGTCCGTGACGGCCTTCTTGGCCTTACCGGCCTTCGCTTGCCTTCCCTTCTTCCTCTTGCCCTTCTGCACCAACTGAAAGTCCTCAGATTCTGAGGACGAGGAGTTGGTGCCCGAGGTCTCCGGAGAGCTCTCAGGGGCTGGCTGGGACTCTACAATCTCCATGTCGGAGGATTGAGCTAACGGGTCGGGGGAGCGCGTGGGCGACCTAGAAGGAAATTCCTTCCTGAGGGCTCTATAACTATCCTTTTTAAAAGGAGTCAGGAGGTTCGCGTATTTTTCCTGGATATAGGGACTGTCATCAGCTAACAGTACCTGTATCAGGTCGTCGAAATGCGCGTTAAGTGGAACGTTGCGGTAAGCCATATTGGCAGGGGGAGCCTAACAGCCTAGTATCCTAATGGTGAGCTAACTAAGAGCTAACTACCTAGTCCCGAGGAGACACGTTAAACGTGAACTCCCCGGGCAGACAGTTCCCCGTAAAAACGAACCCACCCTTGTGTTTTTCCTAGTGTTACTGGCAAGAAGAAAAACACAAACAAACTTGCCAGCGACACGACTGTCTGAGAATTGCCTGAAGGGCCTATTCTGTTTGCCTATCTAGCGATACCAGTACCTAACTCCCCGGGTGGGATAACCCGGGGATGTGTTCTCTCCCTGTGGGTGACACAGGGAGGTGAGTACCTAAGGTGTGCCCTAAGCTTGTAAACCTGTCGCCAGTCTTATTGTGCGACAGGGCCCTATGGGTCTTGCGACCGATCCGGGCCGCTGGGGTAGAGACACCCAGACGTCCCGGGTGCAGCTGTGGACAAACGGGGGTTAGGTGCTACCAGACTGCGACTAGGAGATCCCCCAAGGCCGCAGTCAGAGCCCTTCCAACGGATTGCCTTCCCTTGAAGAGGGTTAGCGGGTGTGTCGGGTCAACACCCACTTGGGATCGTTAGCACCGTTAGGTATCCACCCAAGTACCACTAAACCGTGGATTTCCCTGAAGGGGCAAAATACGTTTTTGACGATAAAGGAATTTGTCTTGAAAAAGACAGTTTTACGCAGCGGACCAACTACTAAGAGCGCAAGCACTCGTCGTAGCTAGCTCGCTACGGCGCAACACACTAAAGTTGTGAACAAGTCACAAACCGTAGTAGTGCTACGACTGTTCGTAGACTCGGTGAGAACGCAGGGCTACGACGTAGCACTGCAGCTGACCGGAACGGGGGCGCGGGGGCGCGGAGAGACGACGGAGCGGAGCGTAGCGCACGTCTGCACGCTGCGGCGGCCGAGCGTCGAATGTGCGGACCGAACCGCAGGTGAGGTCCGGTTATATACGAGGCCAGGATGGCTTTCTTACTGGTTGAGGTTTGTATAATGCTTTTCTCAAAAATGAAAGAAAGTTTAACAACAAATTCGTTTAATTAATATTGAAGGTTACATTCATATTAGGGCAATTACTGATAGATATTGTGATCGATTTACCGGGGGCATTTATATTTGTTTGTTGTACATCTTGATTAACGGACTCTTGGCTGGCAGTAAATGTCTGTGAGACATTAATTTGGTTGTTTGGGAAGGTGGATGCTTGCGATGATGTTACGGGCAGGGGAATAGTGGTCGGTTCTTGGCGAGAGGTAGATGGCTGCGGAGCCAGGCTTAGCTGCTGTTGACGCGATGTAGACGGCTGCGGGGAGGTGGAAGATGATGTGTTTTGAGTATTCAATTTAATTTTTTTATTTATATTGCTTGTAATTTCACTTTTATTTTCTAATGACTCTTCTATGTATCCTTCTGCAACTCGGTCCGATTTCCACCCCCCGTGTCGTTTTATTGTCGTGAGATTGGCTCCAGAGTCAGCAAGAAGGGTAGCAGACGACCTCCGGAAACAATGGCCAGTATAGCTCTCTGGATTTGGTAAATTCAAATATTCTGCTATTTGTTTAGGTATTGCGGCAATCTTATGACGACCGATGTTTTGCCGCAAGCATGTCCCGTTTCTATAATTGATAAAAAAATTATCACTTTTCATATTTTCAGGGCGCAGGTCATGATATTTCCTTACAATATGAGCTGACTCCTTGTGTATAACAAAAGAGCGATCAATTTTTGTTTTTGTTTCTCGTACTTTTACCGAAATTATTTCATTATGGTATTCCACGTCACTGTTTTTAATATTACAGAGCTCCATACATCGGCAGGCGCCATTAATTCCCATTATAGTAATAACCTAAAAACAAAAAAAAACTATTTAAATCGAGAATATAAAAATAAGTTTATGTTATTTGGAACCAGATTTAATAGCATATTTATATTATTGCAACCGACTAACAGACCACTTACTCGTACATCACAACAAGTTAAATTAAATAAGTAAACAAAATAAATATTACCTTCACTGCTAAATAAACTTCATCGGGTGCTTCATTTATAAACTTCTGTATGTTTTGGCTGGTAAATACATTCGATTTTTTTCCTTTGTAGCCAGTCGATTGTCTTTTCAACCAAGTTATTAAATTGGAATAATTCTTAATGTTTACATCGTGTTTATTTTGCACTACACATCGAAGCATAGAATACACAGCCCATAAACTTGTCGGCTGCATTGTTTGGCGAAGAAAGCTGAAATATGCCAAGAATACATTTTCAGACCAACTGTTGGCTTGTTTTTCTGCCTTCCACTTCATAAATTTTTCATAATTTTTCATGTATCGCTCCTTGGATTTTGGCGGAAGTAAATTTTCTTTTGCTAATTTGGCCTCAGCTTTTAAATCAGGAGGAGTGCCATCTATTTCCGAATCAGATTCGCTTGAATTCATTTTTTGGGATTATTTAAATTCACGCGGTAAATTAAAACACAATTGTCGCAATTGAATGTGAAATCCCGCCAGTCGTTGTTTTTTTTACTACAAAGTTTGCGTTTAGTTTTAAACATTGTTCTATTTTTACATTACATGAATGTTTTAGTAAAAAATGTAAATTATTGTTTTTGAAACTCCATGTTAATTTTAGAATGGAAAGTTTTAATCCAACATGATTTATAAACTGAAATGACTAAATACAAACATAAAATCCCACACTATACTTCTACAACATTACTAAGTACAAAACGCAACGTGCATACTTTTTCTGCGTCGCGTTATGTGTCACAGACCCATAAAAAAAAAAAAAAAAAAAGTGTCACAGACAATAAAATGGATGTTTAAGGCTCCAAAATATATTATGTATCTCATAAAATGTCATACCAAAAAGAGATAGATATATATTTGGAGCCTCCCTCTAACCATGTTATAATGGCTAAACTCTAATCTGTGTCTGGTAGGTACTATGTTTTTTTTTTCTAAGCAGATCTAAAGAGGATGACCTAAACCGTGCGAAGCCATAAAAAAAAAAAGGGATGAAGGATGACCAAGTGTCCAGTAAGTAAATTACATACTTACTTACTGGACAGTAGGAGATTCCAAATTTAAAATCTCGCTTCTTACCGGACAGTTGTGAATAGTCTCCGGTAGAGTTCACTTTCTGGATACTTTTTAGAGATGTTATGTCAACATTACATACCATTTTTGAGAAAATGAACCTACTGCACTCCTAAATACGCTCGTAAGGAGCTCGTAGCTAAATAATAATAGCCGCTCGAGCCGATTTTTAGGTTAAACCGTGCTTGCCTAGGTTGGCCTGTGGATGGGTGTCTACCCTTACATACCGAGCAGTAGCGAAGGGTACATTTTTATAACAGGTAAGCCGGTCCGGTGAATATTTTTTTAATAATGTTCGCAAAAACCATACATAGAACCATTTGTAGTTTTAGTCATGTTTGGGCAATCACGTCCTAACTGAATTACCTATATTGTTTTACTTTTGGCAATAGTAGACTCCAGTACAGAGGTTCTTCCGAAGGGAAGCCGGTAGGTTTCGAGTTGTATGAACCCCTCGCCACTGATACCGAGTTTCCTCCGTGCCTCGGAAAGCACGTTAAGCTGTTGTTCGCGGCTGTCATTTGTCCATCTTTGGCAGTCGTTACAGGTAGTGGCCCAAAAAGTCTGACAATCAGTCTTACCAAGTGGTATCGTATTATCCAGTATTAACTGGGTTATGGAGGTCAGATAGGCAGTCGCTTCATGTAAAATACTGGTATTCAGCTGCATCCGGTTAGACTGGAAGCCGACCCCAACATAGTTGGGAAAAGGCTAGGCAGATGATGTTATGAAGTACGCCACAGCAACCAATGCTCAGCCTTCCAAATCCACTCTGACTAAGCTGCCTTCATGATATAGTGGGCATGCGGCCTCATAATATTACTCCGAAAACACCGGTCTTACTATGGGACCCACATGCTTACATGCTCTATTTCTTGGAATAGTCGGTCCATCTAGCTGGGGAAGGGTTCACTAATGTTTTACCAAAACTCCTTTGACAAACTTTCATATAACAACCAACGTTTCGTATACTATTATTTCACAAACAACTTATTCCGCAAATGTTTCATTTTAAAAACATTCGTTTTACAAACATTTATTTGGGAAATACTTCTTTTATCAAATGCATCAGATGATATTTAATCATTTATACATTTTTCATTTCTTATTTAGATACATTTGGATAAATCACGTTTCTACAATAATATACAATAATAATTTACAGTCTAGTATTTTTTTACTACACATTTTTAAGAAAAAAAAAATTGGTAATGCATAGTTTTTTCACAACATGGAAACAAGCATACTCCATGCATGCAGCAAGCAAGCAGCAAGAAAGCAAGAAGCAAGCCGCAAGCAAAGAGAGGCGAATGTGGTTCGATCGCCGCTCGTCCACGCGGTGTACGTGTGAGAATCACAGATTTAAGAATTAACAAGCATGCAGCAAGCGAAGAGAGGCGAATGTGGTGCGATCGCCGCTCGTCCACGCGGTGTACGTGTGAGAATCACTTAAGACAGTTGCCGCAAATGCCACCTTAAATAAAATCAGACGTTACACTGCATGATTGAAGAAGTGGGGAAACTCTACAGCTAGCTTTTAAAGCATGTGCAGCCTAGTCAGAGGCTCAAAAATAGCTTTGACACCAGATTAGACACTAATCACACGATAAAGAAGAAATTTGATTTTCTGATAAAACTATTATATTTTAATGTTCATTTTGAACTCGGAAAACCTTTAAAAACAGACAAATTACTAAATGGATCATCATCTGTTTATCCTTTACTGGGAGTCGTAAACGTCTATTAAACGAAAACGTTTTCACAGAAACAGTTCTTTCACGACGAACTAGCAACCTTATTGCATTGGAATAAAGATCACTGTAAGTCTCTAGTAGCTTTCTTCTAATGCAAAGCCGTCTTTAAATGACACAATTACTTTTAAAGGAAAACACTGACCTATGGGTACTGTCCTTAAGAATGGCCAGGTGCGTAAGACTCGGTGTTAATTAAAAAAAAAAAAAATAAGTAATACATTTTTTAAGACTAAATTTAAAATCAAAAATCTTTTTTGCAAAAAATAAAACCAACTTAACTTAAAAAAAAAAAACAATAAATAACTTTAGCTTCTGAAGTCGGTGAACTTTGTTTGATTGAACGTACTCAAAACATTGTGCTGATGGATAGTCTAACAACAACAAAAAAACAAAAAATTGAATTTGTTTTATTGTAAGATTTTTACTTTAAACACCTGTTTTTAAAGTAAAAATCTTACAATAAAACAAATTCAATTTTTTGTTTTTTTGTTGTTGTTAGATTGGCACAACTGTTTTCCATTTTGGCGCGGAGTTTGAGTTGCATCTGTTATTTGTATTAAATACGGTGCTGATATTAGTTAAATCATATCATCGACAAAACCATCGAACAAAGAGTTTGTCTTAAATTTTGCATCGCCAATGGAATTTCGTGATCGGATTCACTGAAAATGTTACAGAAGGCGTACGGTGAATCGACTTTGTCAAAAACATGTGTTTATGAGTGGTACAAAGCGTTCAAAACCGAACGAGATGTGATGGAAGAATTGTCTCGCTCTGGTAGGCCATCAACGTCTGCAACTGAAGTTAAAATCGCAAAAGTGAAGGAACTATTTCCTGTTTGACTGAAAATCCTCATTCAACTTTGAGAGAGATAGCCGCCGAACTTTCTGTATCTCACGAGTCAATACGTACCATTTTCACTAATTATTTGGGTATGAAACATGTTACCGTTCGGCTAGTCCCAAAGGACCTGAATTTTCTCCAAAAACTCAATCGCATGAGAGTCGCTGAGGACATGCTAGAACGAGTCAATTCCGACCCAACATTCATGAAACGCATTGTTACTGGTGACGAGACGTGGGTTTACGAGTATGACATGAAAACTTGTCAACAAGCTTCGGAGTGGCGCCTTCCAACTGAACCGAAACCGAAAAAAAAAGAATTCGAGGCGAGAACTGAACTCGACTCCGGAAACAACGATTAAAAAACTTTTTTGCAAAAAATAAAACCGACTTCAAAAAGAAAAAGTGAAAAATAACTTTAGCTTCTGAAGTCGGTGACGTTTGTATGATTGATTTAATTTTTTTGTCACCGACTTCAGAAGCTAAAGTTATTTTTCACTTTTTCTTTTTGAAGTCGGTTTTATTTTTTGCAAAAAAGTTTTTATTTTTCACTTTTTAGTGGTTCACATGGAAAGTGCATACCGTTACAATTACAACAAGCCCAAACACGACTAGGATACATTGTCTCATTATGGAGTTCCGTGACTCTTGGCTTCATCATCAGATCTGATGGTAGAATGGTTCTTATCAAACGCAAATGCTTCACTTGTTGTAGAAAATATAAAAATTGCTGTACGTTATCCTATAAAATTTGAAGAGTTCCCTCGATTTCGCCAAGATTCCATCATCAGATCCCGACTTGGCGACTATGGGACCAACTTGGAAGTATACCCTTTCAAACAAAAAAAGAATTTTTCAAATCGGTTTAGGCGTCTTCGAGTAATCGGGTAACATACATAAAAAAAAAAAAAAAAAAAAAAAAATACATACAGTCGAATAGAGAACCTCCTCCTTTTTGGAAGTCGGTTAAAAAATGTTTTGATGATTGGATTATTCGTTGGCGTAAGTCGTTTCTGAAAGAGCATACTTTGAAAGTGATGAAATAAATTTGGATGAGTAACAAATATTTTGTGTATTATTGATCTTTTCCCGTTACTTTCTTGATATAGCAGTATATTAAAAAGAGGTTCAACTGATTCTGCTCGTGATTCTGATCAAACGATTTTTAGGTTTTGCGCATTTAACGTTACACGTTGTATAAATATGGGAATCATCGACACGAAGAAGAAGATTTATCTGCACTAGCCTCTACTAGTACAAAACAACATAAAATTAGCAGGAAAAATAATGGGTGAAACTAAACCTTAAATCATCCCCTTAATCCACCATAAGGCGTAACGAAGTCGTTTTCCCCCTTTAAAAGTTTCCCTAGTAACCTTATTTTCGTAAATTAACTTGTTTTTTAACAAACTCTAGCGTGACCACGCCGTCGACATTAATTTTGGATAAATTATTAACAGGGAAGTCTTGGGACGTCGTTCGAAAAAAAAATATTTTTCAAGAAAAGAATATTGTTAACAGGGGGGTCAGTTTTGTTTGAGTCCGTTTCCATTCATAGATGTAGCCAAATACTAAGTCAAATTCAAAGTAGTCATAGATGTATTTAACATGCAGTGACTGCCTCTTTGTCCTTCACTACCCAGTAACCGAGTAACACGTAACCCACTGATTGACAGACTTTCGGGTCACTGACTGCCTGATACGACTGTCAGAGATCTAACAATGCCAGCCGGGACCAACGGCTTAACGTGATTTCCGAGTCACGGAGGGAAGTCAGTTTGTTATGATGGTAATATAAAGACTGACCTCCGCAAGCACTGTTTTACCTTGAATCGAAAGCGAAGAGCAGGCCTTTTCGCTGTCTGCCTTATGTCATAGGTTATCGAAAAAGTGCTGATCTTCAGGCTAGTTTGAAAAAATGGCTTGATTTTGGCGTTTTTCATTTTGAGGCCTTATCCTCAACAGAACCACCAAACAAACTTTTGGACTTATCTAACAAAAAAAACTAGGTTGTAAAATGTTATTCGTATCTTCTTCTGATTATTGAAATGTTATTTTAATAAACCTTTAGTACAAAAAACTGTTTAATTTTCGTGACTAAGTGCTTTTAATCATAGATCAAAACTACTAGGAGCACAACAATCTCAAGGAGATCGACGTAAGTACATTCGTATAAAGATCAAGAGCAAGCATAATTTATTATAAGTACACATAAAACTTAATTAACTCCCGTGGAATGAAGTCCGAGATTATAAGAAGGACTCGCTAAACCAGGTTTACCATTGTGAGAAAGATGTGTCTTGCGGCTAAGCGTAGCTAAAGCGATCCTCACACCCTTAGTCCGCGCTGTGGGGTGGTCAAGCGGACCTCACGTCGCATTGGATTGTATGAAATCTGTTGATGTCTAACATACATACACCGCCCGACCGCGCGGACGAGCGGTGTCCAGTAAGAATCGCCGAAGCTGGCCATATTGTCCTTAAAGTGACTCAATTTTTTGACAGATAATGGCCAGGATATCAACCCGGTTCAGCATAGATACATAAATGCCACAGTTCTCCACTCTTAAACCCTCCAATATCATCGGAAACAGTCAAGCTTATATGAATACCATCACATCAAACTGTGAGAGTGAGGGTAGATAGAGAGCCCCTGCGACTGCGGACACTAGATGGCGAGATTCTTCCTATCTGCTCTGTACGTCTACCATGAGTTTTATCAATCTATACTCGCTAGCGACTGCAGTTAAAAAAATGTATGAAAACTTTTACAGCGCCTCTAGCGGATAGTTGGGTACTAAAATGCGCAGTGTGAGTCACATAGTTAACTATCTTACGTCACCGTGTAATAAACTATACTACAGCTACTGTAGTTTGGGCTTCATTTGCTTAGAATTTGGTACCATGAGTTACAAATTTGACAATGTCATAGTAACGTACTATTACATATTTTCTATGTGATGCGGAGGAACAAAGAAAATGTCATGAGGTAAGTTTTGAGTATAAACGTGGATGGGTATAAGCGTAGAGGAAGACCAAAGAAACGAGGGTTAGACTGTGTAATTGATAGTGGAGAGGTGTTTGATGAGGCGACGAGTAATAGAGAAGTAGGGAAGAAGAAGACATGCCACGTCGACCCCAAATTAATTAAGATAAGGGTAGGTGTGGTAGTGGGTTCGAACTCAGACAGGCGCATTACTTTGTGTTATTGATTTCATCACCACTGCTCTCAAAACGGTGAAGGAAAACATCGTGAGGAAACCGGCTTATCCTAGAAACAAAAAATTCGACGACATGGTGACATCTACCAATCCGCACTGGGCCCGCGTGATGGATTATAGCCCATTCCATTCCCCTCCATCTCATAGAGAGGAGTCCTGTGTCCCATCAGTGGGAGCATTAATAGGCTGATGATGATGATGAAGGGTAGGAAAATGATGATCGGCTGCGCCGATGGCTAATCTACTGTAAGTGGTGACGCCATCTGTTCGTCTTGCTTATAATTCTACCACTCATAAACGAATTCTTTCATATGACCTAGATCATAAGAACAGGCGATGATGTATGCCCATCTCTATCCCCCCTCGGCCTATCAAAAATTGATCGCTGGGACCTTCACTCCACCTCAAGACAAGCCAACGTTCGCATCTTGACCGCGCTGCGTATACGCAGCCTGTAGGTCAACCGTTTTGCGCCGGAATCGCGACATACAACAAGCGGCCCCGTGGTCCATACGCGAACCGAAACCTGGTGCACCAGAAGACAAACGCAACCAAGCGCCGGCCGCGCCATCGAAGCACCCACGTGGCCCAGGAACAAAGGTAGGTGAGCCTTCATTTTCAAAACTAAGAATAACCGAAATGGTCAGAAAAACTATGTATATTTCCTCCTCGCATAGTACCGTTGGAACACCAGCCTTTTGAGGATTAGTAGGCGCGCTCCAAGAACGATAAAGATATAATTAAGTGAGACGGATTAACTAATTTTGTCTGTTCCCGTTTTTAGGAGTAAAGCTATAGAATGTGTAGGAGTGCGTGAATTGTACTACTTTGTACTGCTTATTTCTAATAGTTTCTAAAATATTTGACCCGTGTTTTTTCTTTTGTTGTTCTACAAACCAAAATTGACCAAGATACGACGCTTTTAAAATTCTCAATACGAGTACGTCACGCACGCTCAGGTTAGCGAATTATGATGTCACGAGCCCCCACTCTCGAGTTTTGATGCGTTTTATCTTTGTCAATATTTATTGTGTTACAATACGTGTCCATTATTTTCTACTAATCTAACTGACGGACTAAATAGATTTGCATTTTTTTTGATACTGTCGTCATACCTAATTACAACGGTTGTATTTTTAAAACCATTTATAGTTTTAGTAACTAGAAATAAAAGAGGTCCTGTGTTCGATTCCCAGGTCGGGCAAAATGTTATTGAGTTTTTGATCGCGAATATCTCAGTTGCAGCCACGTGGTCTGGATTTGTGCCCGGTTGATGGCAATAGGTTTGCCTCGATGTAACTTGAGACTTAAGTTTTAACTGGCGAAATGTGGGTGTACGTGTACTATCCGGCAAACATCTACCTAACCTATCAGTGATTATAGTGATGTTTGTTGACTTACTTTATGTGAAAAGTGCGCCATAACTTGTTTTTTTTTTATATACATCTTTTCAAATATTATAAAGTAGAAGAGTTTGTTTGTTTGGTTGGTTGAACGCGCTAATCTCAGGAACTACTGGTTCAAATTGAAAAATTATTAGTTATAGTGTTTTAGTGTTGGATAGTCCATTTATGGAGGAAGGCTTTAGGCTATATAACATCACGCTACGACCATTAGGAGCGGAGCAAGAATGATTTCCTTTCGTTTTTCTCTCTTATATGACGCAGACGAAGTTGCGTGGGTCAGCTAGTTATGGAATAAAGTGGTAGTGCCTTTTTTGTGGAAATCTAGATTTTCTTGGAAAAAGCATCTAAATATTTAAAAAAAACACTTTTACTGTTTTTATGTGAGTTTTAAAAAACTCCCGGGTCCTTTATTTACAAATTGCCTTCCAAAATCTTAAACCAAAACTTGAAGTAAGAAACGTAAATATTTCATCATTATGATGATCCTATTTACAAAAGTTTTCCCCTGAATTATGTTTTAGGAAGCAATTTTCTATTGAATTATATAATGTTGAGCCGGTGTTTGTAAATTTGATTTTGGCTTGGAGCCCTTCAGTAAATTGTTGATTACATTCTCTTGAGATATTAGGGCCTATTAAATTAAGGGGTGTGGGAGGTAGTCGAACGTAAGCCTTCCTAAGCTACGTCTTGACCTTGAAAATTTTATGGAGAGTAGGTGGTTCTTCAAGGATAAGCAGCGTCTGCCAAGTTTGGTCCGTTAGTATGTGAACATCAATTATAAAGGATGTAAACAGGCTTTATTTAAAATTAGGGACTTAGAAGATAAGTTAATTCATGCCAATAGTTGTATAATAAAGTTACAGAAAGAAAGAGCATGTTCACAAGCTAAAGAAACAAACCTCTTATATGATGAATTATTAAACAATAATAATAATTTAAACCCCCCTTCCTTAATAACTATTGATCTGACAGAGGATTCATTAATGAAACAAAATTATTCAGTTAGCAAAAACAAATTAAAAAAATATGCTAAGTTGAATAGAATAATAAAAAAATGTAATCAATTTAGGAAACAACAAAAACGCTTTTCCAAATATATTCCACTGAGGAAAGAGCGTGTTGATTTAGTAAATAAGTTAAACAACTATCAAATAAAATTGGAAGACAGTGTAAAAATTTATCAAATTGATACTCAGCAATTACAGTCTGAAATACAGGTACTTCAGGATTCACTAAGTTCCCTTTCTAGTAGGTATATGATATCTCAGAACCAAATTAGGGAACATATTTTTGCAGCAAATGAGTTGGTAATGGGTCAATGTAGTTGTCAGACGGTTACCAACCATGACAATATCCAGCCTGAGGTAATGGAGGACCCATCCCAGGTTGAGAATTTGTCTCAGGACAGTTTACCGAACCGACAATCAAATAATTTTACACATGATAGTCTGCCTGAGAGTGGTAATTTTATTTCTCATAATAATCATGATTGTAATCTTTCAGTTATGTTCTCTGACAATATAGGTAAGGGGCTAGGTAAATTAATTAGTAATAACCTGAATTATTGTACTCAAAACAATTGTATGCCAGGGTCTACCTACAAACAGGTTATGGCATCTGCGACAAAAACCGTTTGTGATCCTAGTACCACCATAACTATATGTGTAGGCAATAGTTCTAAGATTAAAAAGGAAGATATCACTGACTGTGTATCCGAGTTGTTAAAGTTAAAATGTAGTAAAATCATTTTGTGTGCTTTTCCCTATTTTGAAAATTTGGGTAATAGGAAAAACAATTATATACATATGTTAAATAACCATATTCATTTTCTAGTAGGTCACTATAGTGACAGACTTATATATCTGGATATCAACACTATTGTTGGTAAACTAAAGTCGACACGGGGTAAGGTGTATCTACCTATTGTATGTAGACACAAAATAGCTCGGCTATTATCTTATAGTATTCACACAGACATAAATAGTATGTCTAAGTTTAGTTATATTATTAATACATCGACAATTAGTAATTCTACTAATGTTCAGGTGACTGGCACGAATGAATATAGCACTAGTGCTATAAATGTTTACACACATTGTACTGGAGAGGATCCATCTGTCACCGTGGAAAATTCTCAATTAGGGTTTATTAGTGATAGGGTCTTGTTGTCAGAGGATGGCACGGGAGTCTCCGGCCTCACTCCATATATTAATTTAAACTAGAAAGTGAGACAACAGAAGGTACCATTAACAATATTATTGTTAATCCTACCAACACCAAGGTATCTTCTTGCACTCAACTAGTTAGTAAAAAAGGGCCTCAGCAGAACACCTTAAAATTATTCCACCAAAATATCCAAGGCATTTCTTCCAAATTATTAGAAATTGAATTGTTTTTAGAAAGTAGTAAGTTTGACATTATTTGTTTTACTGAACATTGGCTAAAGGATTACCAAATGCTTATTAATTATGAGAACTATATGGTGGGTAGCTGCTTTAACCGTAAAACTATGCTTCGTGGAGGTTCCCTAATATTAATAAAAAATAGTTTTAAATATAAGCAACGTAATGACATAGTAGGTCTCTCGGTTGAACATTGCGTCGAACTGTCCTGTGTTGAGCTAGATAAGCATGTAGTTGTGTGTGTGTACAGACCCCCAAACTATCAAAACTTTTCCTTATTCGAATCAATAATGGAAGATGTCCTGGCAAAACTTGCAGCCAGTAATAAGTCTACAATTATTTGTGGTGATTTCAATATCAATATTTTAGAAGAGAATCCAAATAGCAGTCGGTTATTAAATCTTTTTAAGTCATTTGACTTGACCAACACTTTTATAGAACCTACTAGAGTAACATCATCTTCTGCTACTTGTATAGATAATGTTTTCTGCAATTGTGATTATTTAGATAAAGCCATAGTGAATTGTTTGCCGTCTGACCATAGCGGACAAACTGTAACTTTTAGGTGTAAAACTCCAATACAAAATGTTCAGATTAAATTTAGACCTATATCTTCTTGCAAATTAAATAGGTTTAATATTTCCCTACAGAACAAGTTAAGTGAAATGAGCCAAGAGGATAATAATATAAATCAATTGTATGACCGTTTCTTTTCATTAGTTCACACGGAATTCAACAAAACTTTTGAAAAGAAGACAAAGAGTATTTGCCCTAAATTTATATTTAGTGATTGGGCAACTAGAGGTATCAGAAAAAGTAGGGAAAGGCTATTTGAGCTTTACAGCCTTAAGACTTTTATAAACACAGAAACTTTTAGCAAGTATGTTGCTAAGTATTCAAAGATTTTTAGAAATACTTGCAAGGTTGCTAAAGCCCTGCACATTAGCAACAAGATCAAAACAGCAGAAAATAAAATAAAGACCGTTTGGAAAGTCATAAATAACGAGACTAACAGAAAGAAAATACGTAATAATAGCTATACATTAGATACAGAATGTGGTCCTAAAAGCTCTAATCAGGAAGTAGCTCAAGAATTTGTAAATTTCTTTACCGATATACCAATAAAAACTACGGAGGCCCTTAATTCCTCACCTGAAATCTCAATTGGCTTATTAAAGGCGAATGTATCTGGCTGCCTGGCTGAATTTAAATTTAAACACATTAACCCTATGACAGTTATTAAAGCTTTCCGGCAAATTAAAATCAAACTGACCGAAGATCTATGGGGAATGTCTATCAAAGTTTGTACATCTATACTTGAGACCATAGCCCCGTACTTAGCTTTAATTTTTAATTCATGTGTAGACCAAGGAGTGTTCCCTGATTTAATGAAATACAGTAAAGTCATACCTCTTTTCAAATCCGGGGACAGTAAAGATGCCAATAATTATAGACCTGTATCCGTGTTACCAGTTTTTAGCAAGGTTTTTGAAAAAGTAATGCTTAATCAAATGCTCTATCATTTTAACACCAACAGAATCTTACATGATCAACAGTATGGTTTCACCAAGGGACGTTGTACAACTGACGCCGGTGTAACCTTATTAAAGCACGTTTTTGCTGCGTGGGAAGAGTCCCAAGACGCAATAGGAATTTTCTGTGACCTCTCCAAAGCTTTTGACTGCGTAAATCACGACACATTACTTTTGAAACTGGAGCATTACGGACTAGGTAAACTTGCACTTAGCCTGGTAAAATCTTATTTGAGTGATAGAAAACAACATGTTCAAATAAATGGTGTCAATTCACAGGGCTTGAAAGTAAAAATGGGGGTTCCGCAAGGCTCAATATTGGGTCCTTTCCTTTTTCTAGTCTATATAAATGATCTACCCTATTTATTGAAAAACCAACCACAAAATATGGTGCTGTTTGCTGATGACACTTCCCTAATTTTTAAGATAAATAGACGGGCCCAAAATCTAGATGAAGTGAATAATGCCCTACTTCAGGTCCAAAATTGGTTCACAGCAAACAATTTGGTATTGAATGAAAAGAAAACTAAATGCATAAGATTTTCATTACCGAATGTTAAAAGTAGTGATTGTGAGATAATATTGAATAAAGAGAAACTCGAATTCGTAGATAAAACTGTTTTCCTGGGGCTTACGCTTGATTCAAGGCTACAATGGGGTTCTCATTTAACATCGCTTGCGGGGCGCTTAAGTTCAGCAGCATATGCCATTAGAAAAATCCGTCAATTCACTGATGTAGATACCGCTAGACTGGTCTATTTTAGTTACTTCCATAGTATAATGTCTTACGGTATTTTGCTATGGGGACGGGCTGCTGATGTTGAGTCTATATTTATTCTGCAGAAAAGAGCCATCAGAGCCATATATAATCTTCGTAGGCGCGATTCTCTAAGGGAACTATTTAAGGATATTGGCATCATGACTGTTCATTGCCAATACATCTACGAAAACATAATGTACGTCAGAAAAAATCTGCATCTTTTTGGTAAAAGAGGTGACAGACACAATTACAGTACTAGAAATAGGGACCAACTAGTTCAGCCAGGCTTTAGACTCGCTAAAGTAGACTCATCTTTCATGGGGTACTGTTTGAGATGCTATAATAAAATTCCACAAAGTATTCTTGAACTGAATGAGACGAAATTTAAAACATGCGTTAAACGCACACTATGTAAACAAGCATATTACAAGTTGAGCGATTATATCGCTGATAAAAATGCTTGGCTTAATGCTGGTCCTGCTCCACATGGACAGGGGCGCAAAAATTGATAGCATTAAATGGTATTGTTGGAGCTGCTGAAGATTGTACAAACTTATCTTTGCATTGTATAGATTCAATGTTAGTATTATATAATCGCATAGCCCATATTGTGTGAGTACTATGTACTAGTAAGCTATCATTCACTGGAAACCTACGGCAGTTCTTGACTTGAATGTGCCCTGGCGGTTGAGAGTATGTCATGCTCTCTCAAATGTCTCGCTGATGGTGGCGCGTGTGTCGGACCATTTAGTTCCCTTCAAAATGGTTGAGCTGAATGGTGCTGATCCATGCGTCATGTTCGTGAACGGGCGCTGTCAGTTGTGACTGGTCATCTCTTAGTCGCCATGGTTTATTTGAATTATTTTGTTTTTGAGTTGTATTTTAATTTTGTTTTGCTATGGACACTTAACGTGCACATCTTGCTACATTGTTCTCACATAATATACCATCTCAACATGAATGATGTAACCAAGATTTTGTAACAATATTTTGATTTAAAAGAGTGTCCATGGAGTTTCTTGCCCGTTCTTCTCCATAGAGATCTACGCTAGGGAATGGGCAACTACAGTACTTTCACAGTTTTTATGTCTTGTGACTGGGACTGTAGCTACTTTAAATGTTCATTTTTGTTTCGACAATTCAAAAGTGCCTGTAACTGGCCTACTTGAAATAAATGCTTTGATTTTTTTTTTGTTTTTTTTTTTTGAAACAACCTCATCACGAAGCCGGTAACCAAGCATTCTGTACATCAAACTGTAACTTTATGCAAAAAATATTGCTGGGAAACGACTTTTCTTTTGAGTGCAAAATCATGTTTTTTTGGTAGAACTCAATGAAACGCACTTTAAACATAGTTATTATAGTCGATAATAGTACAGGGGTCGTAGAGGTGTTTAAAGTAAAAACCTTACAAAAAAAAATCGTATTTAAATAAAAACTTGTCAAAAAGTTGATATCTCCGTAACAAGAAGGTTGCCAGGTGTGGTGTAGAACAAAAATATGTTCGCAATGACGAAGAGAACAAAGTGCCTTTCGGCTTCGTTAAGAGGTATTTACAACCTTTATAGGGCGACTGGTAATTAGTGACCGATACCTAAACACGTACTCATGATAACAAACAACTTTTACTATGGGACCAAACCTGAAATAGCATAAACAAAATCTGCTGTTCAGTACATTTTGACCAGTTATGCGAACATAAATTACTGTATAGCAGATTTTTTTCAGAATTTCGGGTTTGGTCCCATAGTAAAATTGTTTGTTTCATGAGTATAATCACGTGTTTAAATATCGGTCACTTATTGCCAGTCAACCTTTATAACGGGTTTCCTCTGTGCCTCGAAACGTAAGTTATACCGTTGATCTCGACTGTCATTTGTAGATCTTTGTCAGTTGTTACATGTAGTCAGTTGCCTGAAATTCTAACAACCAGTCTTACCTAGTACTGTATTACCCAATTAACTGGGTAGTGGCATTCAGCTACATCTGGTGAGATTAAAAGCCAACCCTCACCATAGTTGCAGTGATGATAAAGGTGCGATCACGCCGAGCGGACTGGACTACAGGTCCTTTTTTTTATTTTGTTTTTTTTTAGGATGGGAAATCATCAAATGACTTCTCCCACTCTGGGCGGAGCGGGAGGAAGTGTCAGACTTTTACTGACTAAAACCCATCCATGTTCCTTCCTCGCCCTTTATGTTCCGGGGCCGCGGTATCTCTTTCGAACAGGCCCGCAACGGACTACAGGGCTTCAAGTCTGCTATTACAATAGTGTCGAATAGTCGATCATTGATTTAATTATGGTTAAGTTCTGACAATTTTGGTAATCTACTAACATAATTGCGTCATTATGACTTCCCAATGGATAACCACTGACATTTCATTGAAAGAAATGGCATAGAATGGTAATCTCGTACAAATTGACAAATGTGTAAAAATATTTTATATTTATTTATTTATTTAAACTTCATGTACAAGAGTGGTACATAGGCGGACTTAATGCCACAAGGCATTCTCTACCAGTCAACCTTTGGGTCAAATAAGACAGCATTGTGATAGAGTACAATAAAAATAAAAATACCATTTTTAAGCATAAAATTAAAACACATAAATGGGTATACATACTAATACACATATAGGCATATAAAATAAACTAATATATATTAAAACATACAAATAGACCGAAAAACGAGAAATCTTATACTAATTAGTATGACTCTAGTGAAGACTGAGAAGAAAACAATTTAGTCCGACTTTAAATAGAACTTCCGAACTGCTCTTTTGAAAGCCAATTTGCTTTCGGCTTTTTTAATGGCAAGGGGTAGCGCGTTCCAGAGCTTTATAGTGGAGACAACATACGAAGAGGACATAAAACCAGTACGGTGAGAGGGAATTTGAAGTATTAGGTTTTTGGAAGCTCGAAGGCTGCGACTGTGAGAACTGCCCAACAACTTGAAATAAGATTTTAGGTATTCGGGAGCACATGGATCATTCATAATCGTGAAAAGCATGCAGAGAGATCTGAGGGACCTCCTGAGCCTGATAGGCAGCCATTTAAGCTGAGAGCGGTGCGAAGAGATGTGATCGTATTTACGTAGTCCAAAAATGAACCGAATGCAATTGTTCAGAAGACGATCCAATTTGTTAAGAAGCTCTTGGGTAAGATCAGAGTAACAAACATCAGCATAGTCGATAATCGGAAGCACAAGCGACTGGACCAAAGTGATTTTAATGCTAGATGGGAGAAAATGTTTAAATCTATAGAGAGATCGCAGCGAGTAAGTGACCTTCTGGCTAACCTGAGCAACATGCTTATTCCAACTGAAAGTATCGTCAATGTACAGGCCCAAGTCTTTTACGTGAGGTGAGAGAGGTATAACGGAGTTGTCGAACATAAGCGGCACCAGCCGGCCAGTGTCCAAATTTCTCAGGTAGTACGAGCTACCAATGAGGATGGCCTGGCACTTCCCGACGTTGACAGCAACCCCAAATTTGCCAGACCATTCTCCGATGGTTCGGAGATCAGCATTAAGTGACGAGATGCAATTGTCAAGGTTGGCAATATCCGATTGAGCGTAAAGTTGCAGGTCATCAGCATACAGATGGTAAGAGCACTTGAGGATAGTAGTAATAGAATTTATGAATAACGAAAATAAGAGAGGAGAGAGAATACCGCCTTGTGGAACACCAGTTACCAGGTCGCACCAGTCGGAGTAATCCTGATCGGCACGCACCGCCTGCTGGCGACCACGAAGATATGAAGAAAACCAGTCACGTGACAACGAAGAGACTCCAATTTGAAACAGTATGGCGAGAAGGATATCGTGGTCAACGGTGTTAAAAGCGTTGGAAAAATCTATTAAAACCAACACCGTAACCCTCGAATTCTCCAAGCCATCCCTAACATCTTCAGTAACCTTAAGCAAGGCTGTGGCTGTGCTGTGACCAGGCCGAAAACCAGATTGGAATTCGGACAACAGGCTGTTCTTCAGAACGTGGGAAGTTATTTGTCTAAGAGCCACTGAAAGAAAGAAGAAAGAAAGAAAAAATGTTTATTCGTCGCAAATCCATGACGTGCATACAATATTAATAAGGTACTTAAACATAGAACGCATTAATACAAACACAAACATTTAACTAAAACTGAAAAATACACAGCAACATTAACATAAGTACACGGACAAAAAATAAAAAGTTGCACGCCGTGAGTGCGACAAATAGGTTTACCACTCAGCATGATGCTGTGCTATGGGGAACCCACAGAACAGCGCTGGTTTTCAGTGGTCACCTGTGAAAAACGTACGGAAGCCAATACAGCGATTAAATGAGTATGTAACTAAAACAAAACAGATCGGACTTAGAGTACTCGTATGCAATAATTGTCATAAAAACAAAAACAAAAACATTTCAAATAAAAAATAAAGGTACAATATTATACAGACTGCAGGCTGAACAAAACAAACACAATAACAAAGACATGACAGGTGTTTTTTTTTTTTTTTTTTTTTTTTTTGTCTCGCTCTTACCCCACCTGCGCGTCGCCGCGCGCCACCGCGCCTTCGCCTGTGGCCCTGCGCGCGCGCTGCATTTCTCCTCTATGCCTGTTGGCGCGTTGACGTACGTTGCGTCATACATAAGTCAGCGCAGCACGCCGAGCCCTCAGCGGCGGCGCGGTTTCGCACGACTCACGAGTCTTGTGTACTCACGTGATGCATGTCACGCGACTAGTTGCTATGGTGCTACCGATAGCTACCTTACTATGTATGTACATACAGCTTAGTCGAGGCTTAATAACACATAATGTGTTTTCTTGGAAGAAGTGATGCCGTCTCGAGCCGCCTGGATAGATATGCCTCGTCGATAGATGATAAAGTTTAAGTAAGTAATCATTTATATTGTATTTGCTGTTCATATTTTTGTTTTTCTAAAAGGATTCTTTTTAAATGTAACTTAAAATTTCCTTTTGTTTTTAGGGATCTTATTGGAGGTGGCAGATCATTCCAGCAGCGAGTGGCGGCATACTTGAAACAACCCCTGAAGGCAATTGTCTTATGTCGAGGCATCGAGAGTGGATTGGACGTGGAACGAGCAGAATAACTGTAGTGATCGTGCCTCCAGCTAATTTTTTTGGACAGATATTCCGGTTTGTGTGTTTTTATGATACCGAACATCAAAACTGCCAAGTGTAGTTTCCGTCGTGCAGCCATTTTAAGAATGTTGTTTTCATTTAAATACGGTGTGATATGATGCCTGCGGGGTATATTTAAGCAGTAACGAGCACATGCATTTTGTACTCGTTGTATTAATCGTTCAGTACGTGTAAGAAGACATGGCCCGTAAACAGTGTCGCAATAATTAAGTTTGGACAGTACTAGGCTATCCACCAATCTCTTCCTTATCGTGACACTAAGGAAATCCCTCACTCTGTACAAAACTTTCAGTCTATAAAAACAGTTTTTTACTACACCATTTATATGTTCTTCAAATCGTAGTTCCGGGTCAGTAATTAGCCCAAGATTACATGCGATTTCTACCTTTTGAATACTTTCCCCCATAATTTTGACATCAGGTTTAGCAGAAAGGATTGATTTGATTTGATTTCTGCTCCCCATGACCATGAACTTTGATTTTTGAGGGTTCAGTACTAGAGAGTTGTCCTTAGACCACATAGCAATTTTATCAAGCTCCTCATTAAGGGTACGTACGGCGGCTGCTGTGTTACTGGCGTTAAATGAAACATATAGCTGAGTGTCATCCGCGTATACATGATAATTGCATTTCTTTATACATGTCGTTATGTCAGCACTATATAGTATATAGAGAAGCGGACCGAGCAGGGATCCCTGGGGAACTCCCCTTGTTATTGTTTGTGGTGAGGAAGATAACGTGGAACCGTCTTTCTTGCGCAATTCCACCCGTTGTGACCTGCCGGTGAGGTAGCTTTCAAACCAACCCGTTGCCCGCCTATCAAAACCATAGTACGACAATTTTGACAGTAATAAGGGAATATTAATTGAGTCGAACGCACGTGAATAATCAAGCAATACCAGTATAGATCCCTCACCACGGTCCCGAGCTTCCAGAATGTTACCTAACACATCCGCCAGGGCAGTTGCGGTTCCGCGCCCTTTCCTAAAACCCGATTGCAGTTCAGGCAGCATACCATGCGCCTCGAGAAAATCGGTGACCTGCAAATACACCACCCTCTCCAACACCTTGGACAAACATGGCAAAATACTTATGGGGCGAAGGTCTTTGTAGCTCTGAGGGTTATTATTTTTTGGAAGAGGCCGAACAATTGCATTTCGCCACAAAACAGGAAATTCACTTGAGGTTATAGATCTGTTTATAATTTCTGTAATTGTAGTAAGTGATTGCGGTAGTGTAAGGGATAACATGTCTCTCGATATACCGTCAATACCTTGTGCGTTAGTTGATATATTTTTAATTATATTTAGAACTGTTTTCGAGTCAGTTGGCATTATCGACAAATTTGCGGACCCAAAACGGTTAGATTTAAAAAAGTTTTCTTGAGTGGTGTTAACATTGGGGTCACCTGGGACATCTAGAAAAGCTGAATTTATACCGTTCGGGTCGTCAAATGGTTCTAAGAGCACATCATCGTTCTTACTCACAGGAAGTACATGTTTTTTTAAATTATGCCATAAAGATTTTGAGTCGCCTATGTTTTCATTTATATATTTTGTAAAAAATGCTTTTTTCTCATTTAGTAAACCAACTATTGCTTGGTGTTTGAGGTCTAGGTAGTAACGTTTGTGTGCTTCCAGCTTGGTTTGACGGTATCGATCGCGGGCTTCATTTCTTAATTTAAACATTAACTTTATAATGTCAGTTATCCACGGTGTTGGTTGCGTTTTGAACACCTTGGTTTTTATAGGTGCATGGGCATCAAAAAGTTGAATTAGGTGTGAGTTAAAGGAATGCACCATGTCATTAACATCCTGCAGCTCGCAGATTGAGTCCCATGGGATGGCCTCGAGATCTCTCTTGAAATCATCAGCCGATATGTCTCTAAGCGCACGATATGTCACCTTTTTACGTAAAGGTTTCTCTTTTTTAAATAGAATTGCGCATGAAACAAACGAGTGATGACCTAGCTCCGCTATATGGTTCACAGCAACGTCCCGATACCGCGCATCCGTACATATCACATCGATCAGGGTAGCGCTTTCTCCTACAAAGTGCGTAGGCGTAAGTACTATTTGTTCCATGTCACAATAATTTAAAAACTCGGTGAGCTTTTTTGTTTTGGAATTATTGATGTCAAGCATATTTACATTGAGATCACCCAGTAAAATAATGTTGTCGTATGGAGCCAGTGCACAGATACTGTCTGTAATCGCGTCTAGAAATATATTTAAATCTAACCAAGGGGGGCGGTATGCAGTTCCTATCAGTAACTTTTTCTTATTGGCGGTAATATTCAGCCACATTTGTTCCACCTGTGGATGATGCGGGTGAGCTCTGATTCGGGCGGTGGTTCCGGCTTTGACATAAAACGCGACCCCTCCCCCGCGCCCCGCACGGATTGACTCCGGGCGAGGTCTATGACGCAACTGATACCCAGGAACCACTGGCGCCCGGCCTTCCTCCCCCTCGCGCAACCACGTCTCATTTATTGCCATCACGTCGACTGAGTGATGGTTCATAGCAATAATAAACTCATCATGATTTGTCGACAATGAACCTGCGTTGAGAAGCCCAAATTTAATGTTTCTGTTTCGCAACATTGTTCATAATAAAAGTATGGTTAAACACATTAAGAAAAAGGGTTGAGCGAGACAAATCGGGTGGATACCAAACATTTGAGCAATAAAAGTACATACTTAACACTAAAAAAATAAAAATATTAATAAACAAAGGGAACATCAAAGTTAAACAATACAGAATTAAAATTTTTATGAGATAATGTTGATAATAACCGTACGTTATATAGATAACAGTTGCACACCTGCTTGCCTCACAGTCAAAGCACGCAGTGCCAATCATTGCACAACAATACAAAAAAAAATATAAATACTGACTCGACCATTTTACAAACATTACAGAACCCAGTACAGTAACGAGACCGAACAAAATATTTACATGTCTACTTCTGCGGAATATTATCTGCGTCCGACCCAAAGACTTCCCGTAGATCCGTCTCAGTGCGCACGAGTTTCGCTTTATCACCGGGCTTACGGCGGGCAAGTATACGGCCATGCTTCGTCCATACAAATTGCCAGCCGAGGCGTTGGCCTGCCTCCCGTGCCCGGCGAAATAACTGCCGGTTAAGCTTTGTTAGGCGTTCGTTTAGGTAGTACCTACTTGGTGGACCGGTCATTTCGAGATCCGCGGTGTTAGCACCTCGCCGTACTCTCGCGGCGCGCAGCAGCTGATCGCGCAGGTCGCGGCGTACAAGGCGTACGACAACGGTACGCGGGCGGGTCTCCACTGGGCCCGCGGCGCTTGTAGCGTTAACCTGTCTGCCGCCCATACGGTCCACGCTCACTATGTCGCCATCTTCAATACCAACGCCTAGTTTTGTTGCTATTAATTTTACGGTGTGTACTAGATTTTCCGAAGCTAACTCCGGTAAATTTGATATCTCCAGATCACCTGAGAATAGCTGTTGGTCCCGGTCATTCAGTTCCCGCTTCAGTTGAGCTATTTCCTCAACCGCTGCCGAACCATTCACCGTAGCCAGTTTCTTCTCGAGAGTGACCATTCGGTTTTCCATTTCCTTGAACGCCCCCTTCATGTGGTCTCTGTCTGCCTGCAGCTCCGCTAGATCCGTACGAAAACCCTGAAACTCGCTAAGGAACTGATTCTGCATGGCCTGCAACTCCTCCCTGAACATTCGGCGCAACTCAGTTTGCAACTCTTCCTTAAACGTGCGCAGGATTGCTGACAAGCCAGGGGGTCTAAAAAGGCCACTTTAGCAGAATCATAATTTGAATCACGTTAAAATTTAAAATTCTTAAAATGGACTTTATGATTATGAAAATAAGGTCCATTTTACCAATTTTTTTTTTTTAAGATGATTCAAATTATGATTCTTCTAAAGCGGCCATTTTAGGCCCGCAGGACCAACGTCCTGAGCATCAGCCAGTGTGCTGCAGCTTAAACCGCTGGTGTCCATCGACTCCTCAGTCCCATATGCTTCCGCTGTTGTATCGTCCACCTTGACCCTCAACGATGTAGTTTTGCAATTCGAGCAAGTCCAGGTGGGAGCAATGAAACCCGTCAGTGGCAGGAACCCACAAGCCCGATGATAAAGGGCGTTGCAAGTACAACACCTAGCGGCCTCTAGTGGCGAAATAAATTTAGCACAACCGCCACACTTTGCTGCCGGCATTGCGTTGCGTTGGATAAATGAACAGCGTTGGTATCTACGATCGATTCTGCTGAGTACCCCGGGGCGTCAATAGATGGCGCTGTACCAAATGTTTGTGTGTGTCAGAAAAGCGTTAATCTAATAATCTTATGGTGTTTAAACACCATACACTGCACTTCTCTTGCAACAAGACACACACCGGACGCACATAAACAACTGAATGTTCTGTATATTTGCAAACAGTTTTCGTAACTTTCACTTTTTTTAGTAGCAGGTACTTTTTTTTCACTTCAGTTTTTAAGTTAGTTTTTATTGCACTTTTCTGTCCAAATAAAGCACTGCACCACTGGATAACGATGTATCTTTACTATTACATGTATTCGTATAATTTAGACAAATAGATACTTCCAAAGGACCACTTGTTTTATTTTTAAATGAATGCTCACTGGTTACACTGTAGGTACATCAAATATTATTAGCGATCTTTGTTCACTGCTTCAAGCAACTTGGAAAGAAAAGGAAGAATGGAGATGGGTCTGAAGTGATTTGGCAAACTAGGACTGGGAATCTTTGGAAGAGGTATAATATAAGCTTTACGCCACAAATCAGGAAACGCACCAGTGAAAAAGGAAAAATTTATAATGTGAGTAACAATGGGAATTAAATTACCAATCATAAAAGATAACATAGCTCTGCTGATCCCATCACAGCCCACAGCCTTAGACTTAATTGACATAAAAAAGTTTAAGACCTCAGCGTTAGTCACGGGAGAGAAAGAGAAAGAGTCAGGAGGTAACAATGGCTTGGAAGTAATGTCATGAATAGTTTGGTTTCTAACATCAACTGAAAGCGAAGCTGATGTAGAGAAATGTTTATTAAGAACGTTTAAGGACAGACTAGAAGGTAAAATACTAGAGGAGGACTTTGTTATGCCAAGTGATTTTAGAAACTTCCAAATATCAGCCGGTGAAGAATTGAGAACATTTTCACAAATGTAACGGCGTTTAGATGCTCTTACCATTTGATTGCACCGGTTTCTAGCTATCTTGTACAAGCTCCAGTTCTCCTCACTGCGATCCCGTCTATATCTTCTGAAAGACCTGTCACGCCGTCTCATAGCCATCCTAACTCCTGGGGTTATCCATGGAGCCGGAGGGCGCTTAACACGGACGGCCCTCAGTGGTGCATGCGCGTCAATGAGCTGGAGAACAGACCTATTAAATAACTCAACTTTCTCCTCCACTGTCGGTGATTGAAAAAGGTCGTCCCAATCAAGGGCATGTGCATCAGCATTGAGTTTATCCCTGTCCAATCTCGCAAAATTTCGAATAAAAACAATAGCAGGCCGCTGCTTCGGTGGTCTAATTTTGTAAGAGAGATAAATCAGATCGTGCCTGGATAGACCAGGAGCAGCGACCTGACCATGGTTAGCAACGAGATCATCAGAAGACGTAAGCATGAGATCGAGCCAGGAGTCGCTTGAGTCGGAGTTGTGATGTGTCGGACTAAGCGTGAGGAGGGACAGACTCGACGACTCCAGGATCGCTCTCAACCTACGTGAAAAATGTTCGCATTTAGTAGTAGATTTCCAAAACTTTTTGTACTAAGGGTTTTATAATAATGTCAATACGACAATGTCAATAGAACACAATTTTATTACGAGACCATTGACCGACCAATGATCGACCATTGTGAATTTAGCAGATTACGAACTTTAAGCAAAATGACAATGGGATCGTGTTGGAGTGATGGATTTATAAAATTGCAGAATTGGGCCCCAGATATCGACTAACAAACTAAGACAAACTTTAACGGATAATTTACCAACTTCATTAGCTGTCAGTTCGTCAGTGGGTGTGTGGGTGTGTGTTTGTGCGAGTTGTGTGTTAGTCGGTTTAGGTCTTCAATATTGTGTAACGGTATGTTGAGTACCCGTGGGGCCTACATGTCCACTACCAGACAAAGACCTGCGAGCGAATCTGAATACTCCTACACACAATCTTACCTCAAAAAGATAGAGCGAAATTTTTATAAATGCAGAATTGCATATAGAATTTAATAGTTTTTTGTTTTTAGATCAATGTCCGGTGTCCGCATTCAGCCTGCTGTCCAGTGTGCTCGGTTTAACTTAACTTTTTTCTAAGGACCAACCTACCGAAGACTAGTATTTTATATAAGTTCCAATGGCCAGCTACTAATTTAAATTAGTAGCTGAGTGGTGCCCAAGAGAAGGCAAAAGGGACAGAGGACGGCCGACACGAAGGTGGGAAGACGATCTCAAAGCTATAGCGGGGTCAATGTGGAAGAGGCAAACCCAAGATCGTGAAAAGTGGAGGAATATGGGGAAAGCCTATGCTACGGCAAAACAATCTTCAGAAACCGATGTCTGAAGAATCATTTAATTTTATTATTAAGTAAATAATAAGTGTAACTTAGTTTATAAGATTGTTAATAAAGGCTATTCTATTCTATTCTATTCTATTCCAATGGCCAAAAGTCCAACATATCCTTCCGGTACTTTCTCTTGCGTCAAATCAAACCAGCCTTCGTGATGCACGTCTAGATTATCTCATCACTTCTTTGTAGGCTGGTTTCGGCAGCGCCATCCTCAGGCATCCACAGTGATGAAACCTTCGTCCACAAAGTAAACGAATAGTTGACCGGCGCTTTTTATTAGCCAAAAAAGGGTTATGATGTTGGCAGTCTATGTATGTTCCTCCGAAGGACTTAAACTATTCGTCTGATTTTGATCAATAAGGTGATAATCGATTCGTTATTATGGCCTGGGTAACATAGGCTACATTTTATTAAGTAGTCGGGTTTTTTTAGTTCTAGTATACCACACAAATTCTTTAAACCTAAACACGGTAAGATATAAAAGCATGGCTAATAATTTTGTCGATATCGATAAGTTAACTAGTAATCGACATGTATCACATCACTACGATGGCACCATCTGTATCTTAGAGCGGGGAATCTTTCCTGAATATTTGATTCTTCATCATGGCGTAGAAATTCATGCGAGCAGATGTGTGCTGCTTTGATTTGTTTAGAAACATCTGCGCCTTCCGTTTTGTATTTCACTTTAAATTATTCATTACATAATTTTGATAAACACACTGGCTGTGTATCCACATCATGAGAAATGCCGAAAAAAAGACGTTTCTTCAATAAACCCGTGAGGAATCCAGCATGCCTGAGAGATATTATTCGACGGCATTTTAAGCCAAGTCAGAGGTCCACGGGCGCCATAAAAGCTTTGACACCAGGTTTGGCAGTAACCACACGATAAAGAAAGAAGGAAGAATAAACTCCTTTATTTTTTTAATCTTACGTCTTATATGTGAATGTCTTTGGTTGTAAACAAATATAGCTGAAATGGCTCGAAAGTTTCCCCTACTCAAATGGAACTGAACAGGACATGTCTGCCCCATGCCGGACAAACTGTGGGCCAAAATAAATAGCAGGAAACTGGTGACCTATAAGAGTGAGGCGGGGTTGCGGGAGGCCGCGAAGGAGATGGCCAACGAACAACATGGTGACGCCAGTCACTTGGGCAAATTACCAGCTGACAACGTTGCCGGCCTCGACGCCGCCAACCGCAAGGGGTGGCTCAAGGAGGCACGCGAAAAAAGCACATGGACTGAATTGGAGCAGGCCTTTGCCTACACTGGCTCGGTGCAGGATATTAAAAAAATGTTGAAGAGGAGTTTTTTTAGATCCTTTTATAGTTTATTGTTGGTTCAGTTAATGGATATATAATATGTAGGGACGCCCTCAGGCTCAGTGGAGCGACCATCTTCGCAGGGTGGCTGGTGGCAACTAGATAAGAGTTACTAACACCCGTATTCCAAAAACTTGCTTAAGACCATTTTTTTGCTTGAAACGGTCTTTGTTGCCATGGTAACAAGGAAACCACTGCAGGCCACCGCCTCCGACACGCCTACAAAATTATGTTCATAGGGTGAGTACAGACTAGCTAAAACATGTATTTTCAACAAGTCATGAAGACACCAAGCTGCTTAACACTTTGTTAAAACTTGATTTAGGTACTACTTTTGCTTCATTCACGTTCATATATCTGGGAACACGCGGCGACACGCACGCAGGACTCGAGCACTGCCACCTGACTTTTTTTAAGAAACCTTTAGGTACCAATAAAGTATGTCCTCCTACGTTCTCTTTCGGTTTTTTTTAGTCGCCTTTTACTCGTTCTATCAAGATGTCTAAACCATCTAAACATATTCTTTTATTTTATTGTCCTTTTACATCTTTTCAATCGCAAACTTGTAGTTTTATCATTATTCCTAAAATTATCAACCAATGTTACATCACACATTCTTGACGGAAACCAAAGGAATGTTACAAGTAAATACGTTGAACACCGTGCCAAGCTTTCGGAAAAACATTACAATACGTTGAAATGCTCATATGAGTACTCACCTTAATCTACCTGCAAAACATGCTGCCCATATCAAACTCAAAATAAGTATGTTGCATGAAGGTTGCAAGCTGCTTTATATGCTAAAAATGTTTTAATAGAATACGTCACAATGCTAGAGATGTCATAAATTGATGTTCGATCGAATGCTCTTGGTTGACATCATCTGTCAAAGAACAAAATCATAAAACCGCTTAAAACGGATTAACTTTCAAATAAATATTTTTTCATTATTCAAGAATCATTCTCAAGAATTTAAAATGGCCTCAAGGTTTGCTTTACCTCCGGAGAAAAATCCTGCTTACTGGAACTTGTGCGCAAGTACAAGCTCCATTTATGTACGACGTGGACGGGCAGCCCATCAGCAAAAAAAATGCTTGGGTTCGCCTGACCCAAGAATATAACTCCATAAATAATACGCGCAAGTACCGCGTAAGTACCAAATAACATGTAGGCTGTGAGTTCGAGGGCATGGAGTTTGAGGCACGGCCAAAAAATTTAAAAGGGAATGAGGAACGAGATCAAGAATCACATTTGCTAAAAGTGAAAAACTTAAAGCGGATTCAAGAAAGAGAGGAAGAACTGCGCCAGATGAAAATGCAGGAGAGGAAGTGGCTATTAAAGGCAGCAGAGGAAGCCTACTAAAATGCAAAGCTGGACCGTTTAAGTGCCGCGCAGTTGCTTCAATTCAGTGAGGCTGCAAGGGAGGACGCCGAAAAAAATTAAAAATAAATTATTACACATTATGCAAGCCAATTGATTTTTATTATAAAAGTAGTATCACGTATGTATAACAAATAAGTAAAATATCTACATAACACATTTAAAGACATAGAAAAACAAAGAAAATGATTTTTCATTTTCATTTTTATTTACGTAACATTAGATCCAGTCTATGGGTTAGTAAAACCCAACAACACTGCATGGCCTGGGAATCGAACCCATAACCTCACACTGTGCAGTTTATGACTAGTGGTCCTACGAGACAGCAAACATATAAATATAAACATCACACAATTATCAACATAAAAAACTTGAGCATACATACATACTTATTTAGAAAAATAGGGGTAAAATCCAAGGAAGTGCCAGATTTTGCATTTTTGCACCCTTGAAACCGCAATTTTTAATAAATTGTACCCTGCTGCCTCCAATCCGTCGCGGCTTCATGGTGGTCTCTCCAACCCAGCTGTGCTTTATGAGCTCACAGCTTCTGAGCTTTTCTTCGCCAGTTTGCTCTATTAGCAAGTTCCGGTCGTCCAGAGTTGAGCAAAGAATTCAGTCGGAAGATGAACCTTCTTCTGCTTGTCGTATCGATGTACTTCTATACTAACTTTGCAGTCCATAACACCCTTAATTGACTTTCACAAAATGGCATTCCAACTTTCACAATTCTTTGGGAATGTTTCTAAATCCTAAGCACTTTTTCAAAGAATTTTAACAAAGTGGCCCTCAATCCACACGCACATAGTTTGGCCCCAGTAGGTGGCCACGTTTATTGCAGTGGCAGAGGCGCTATTCAGGTCGTAACAAGTGCAGGTAAACGAACACCTTGGACACTTCAGCAGATAGCCCCGGCATAGTTTGGTTCGGACCGCCGCACTTGCACTCGGTATTGGAGGAACCAATAATACTCCATTTTGCCAAATATGTTTTGCAGCGGCCTACTTGTGTACGCAATCGATTCAGAGCTTTCCAAATAGGCCACTGCAGGTCGCTGTAGGTAAAGGGCGAGGAAGGAACAGGGATGGGTTTTCTTTGATTTCCCATGCGAAACAAAAAAAAATGTCTGTCCGTAGCCAGGTTGTGTTCTTGGGGCTTCAATTTGTAAGGTGGTGGGAACCTCTCTTGCCATAACTGGCTTCGACGACGAACGATGAACCGAGCAGCTTAGAAGTATTCGATCTGATTATATTATTACTAGCTTCTGCCTGCGGCTTCGCCCGCGTGAAGTTTGATTATTGTCCCATGAGATCTTACTACCGGGATAAAAGTATCCTATGTTTTAATCCAGGTTTTAAAGTATCTGTGTGCAAAATTTCATCAAAATCCGTTCAGTAGATTAAAAAAATAAATAAATAAAGTTTCTTAAACTCAAGGAATGTACTCTACTAACGAGTTACGAGTATATGTATAATACCGCAACACAAATATACTAAAGATGTAGGTTTGGGGCTAAATAAAAAAACAAAACAACCTTAGCCAAAAACTATTTAAAATAAATGATGTTCGGTAAGCAACTTATGTACCTCATTGGTTTCTCATACAACTTGCTAAATTTCAAAAATAAACCAATATTAGTTCCCAAACATCACGAATTCACGAGCTACCTATGCAAGCTCGCTCTTGTTCTCTGAGATTCAAAATGCTGCGTTTACATTTTCATCACCATCATCATCATCAACCTATTAATGCTCCCATGTGTTCGAATTTTTGGTTCTAGGACATGCCGGTTTCCTCACGATGTTTTCATTCTCATGCTTTAGAAATACCAAATGAATTAAGCTTGTATTCATCTTTTATGTGTACGATACTCCATATTATGATTATTTGTCACGACTATATTATTTACGCGATCTTGATAAATAGCTCATACAATTCCACGACAATGAACATTTCCAAATACCCACCGATTTGGGAAAGAAACTGTGCTCAATATATATTTACCACGGAGCAAGTGCTTGCAATTCTTAGTAATAATCATGAATTACTAATTCCTCCTACATACTAGGTAGTTTTGAAATTAAACGCGACGGAAAATAGGTATTAGCAACTATGGTCTCCGGCCGTCCATTGCACAGGCTGCAGGTAAAAGTTTTCAGAACGAGAACGTTGGAACCAAAAATGAACCGTGTTTTCTTTTACAAAAATTATACCAGCCTATTACTGTCCCACTGCTGGGCAATAGCCTCTTCTCATACTGAGAAGGCACGAGCATTGATCACCAAACTTGCTCAAGGCGGGTTGGTTATTTATTTATTTATTTTACTTTATATCAGCCCGCTATGTCCCACAGCTGGGCAAAGGCCTCTCCCATGGCTTTCCAATTTTGTTAAACATTGCTTTCTTCGACCAATCCGTTATGACAGTACCCATAGACATTATTAATCTTTCGAACAGTTTCTGCATACGAAAATAATGTGATTTTTAAAGTTTTCCATAGTGTGAAGAGAACGATTTCAAAGAAAATCAAGGCACCACGGTTAGGCAAATAAATGGTAAGACCTGCTGTCTTGTACGGATCAAAATCATCATCATCATTCCAGCCGAAAGGAAAGACGTCCACCTCCGGACATAGGCCTCCCCCAAGTGTTGCCACATTGACCGGTGCCGTGCGACTCGCATCCAACGGATTCCCGTAACCTTTACCAGGTCATCGGATCACAATGTTTGGCTACAAAACAAAATGAAAGGCAATTTTATATGAAAATGCTCAGATGAATGGGGGATGTGTAGTGTCATGTGAATGGATGGAATAACAAAGTAATACAAAGAGGAAGACGTCTGAAAAGTTGTGGTAAGTCTATGGTTGTAATGGTATGAGTTTGTGATGCGGCTGAATGAGGAACATGTTGTGAAGAAAGATTTGATTACGAATATTTATTATAAGAGTAGGGGAAGACCAAAGAAACGATGGATGTACTCTGTCAAAAGAAATAGGATAAAAAAAATGGAAACATACTGCGCCGAGCCTAATTGCATTCGGATAACGGCAGCAGAATTATGTTGGACCACTCTGGGTTCTGGCGTCCGCATGTCTCCATTTACCATGATAGAAATATTGTGGAGTATGGCACAGGCACTAATGATATTCAAGGTGTTTGGTAATTTGTTTTGTAATTTTCTACTGAGACATGCAAATCGCCTTTTCCAGACCCCTTTGAATCGCTCAATTACGTTTCTTGTTTTTATGTGAGCCCTATTGTATTGTAACTCAGCTGGAGTCTGTGGATGAAGCATAGGCGTGAACATATACGATGTTTGGGCATAGCCGCTGTCCCCGATCAGTATGCAGTAGCTGGATTGTTGTCGGAATTGATAGTCCACGATCAGAACTACGCTAGCACTTTCAAATACCAAGGGTAAAAAAAAAATCTGCACGGTTTCCTTCTGAAACCGAAATCGTCTTTGGAACTGTTCGTTGTTGTAAAAGTCAAATTGGTTATCGGCATCGCGTAAATATCGTCGCGATAAATAATTATATGACATATCGTTCGCATAATCGACATACTCCTCAAAATTCATCTTACTTTCGCCATTTCTAGACAATCTCAAGAAAATAATTATACACACGTCAAACTTGAATTTCAGTAGGTACATATATCACCCACAACGTAAGTTTCTCGATTTCAAGAATCTTCTGGCGCGGGGCAAACATCAAAACTAATGCAGCCATCTCTTTCTTTTCTAAATATTTCTTACAAAACAATTAACAAAAGGTTAACCATCAGCGCCCCCCTGTTGGCTTCATTCAAGTGTCAAAAGATTCTTGTACTACTGTACGTTGAATTTGACAGAAAAGTGGGCGGATATGTCAAATTATAAACAAACTTTAGCTGTCAATATCTCGAATGGGGTGGAAAGTAGGCGTGTCAAGACGGTTTTGAGTCAAGTCGAGGACTCTGCATACGGGTGTAAAAGAATCGAGTTTAGTGGCGTGCGATTGTTGAAGGCTGATGACAATGAAATCCAATAATCTACATAGTCAGTTTCATCAAAAGAACACTAACAAGGCACTCCAGTCCAGTAAGCATTAAAATTTCAAACGGAATCTAATTACGATTTTATCAAAAGTGGCTTTCCAACTAAGCAGTGTGCATGCCTACAACACATCGCACGCATTTGGCACTGTGCCAAGACTTGACGCGAGCCGCCTATCTTGTGTTCATTCGAGCCTATTGCGAGGCATGTGCGAGAGAACCAGTCATTTTTATGATTTATAAAAAATAAACAAAAACAAGACACTTATTTCAAATGGGCCAGTTACATCACCTTTTGGAATTGTCGAAAGAGTCTCAATTAGTAGCTACAGGCCCTGTCACAAGGCATGAAGTACTGTAGTTATCCATTACGTAGCGTAGATCTCTATGGAGAAGAACGGGCAAGAAACTCCACGGATGCTCTTTTAAATTAGAATATTGTTGTAAATAGTCAGTAGCTTTATTTTTGGTAACGATTTCTCTGCTAAACGGATTCGGAGGAGCCCGTGGCTAAATAATAACAGCCGCTCGGGTCGGTCTTCAAGATAACCCTTGCCTAAGTGCGTCCGTGGATGACCACCCATTTGATAACCTGTTTCCTACGTGCCTCGAAAGCACTTTATGCCGTTGGTTGGCTACTACCTCTTTCACAAATTAAAACTCAAGTACAGGTTTTTAAAGTTATAACTGATACAAGTAGCAGTATTTCACATGGAGCGACAGGCTATTTGATTGCCCACCCAATTTGGTACTTGATACCCTATAATAAGACTGATTGTCAGACGTATGACTTATATTACCTGTAACGTCTGTCAAAGATGTACAAATGACAGCCGGGTCCATTCCTTTCCTAATTAATAATTAACCACAGCAAATTGAGTATGAACTCATCAATTATTTGACGGAGTTAACGAGTTCTTTGAAATAAAGAAACAAATCCTTTGTACCGTTTAATAATCCCTTAATTAGAACTCTTTGTATTCGCATTAGAGGATAGCATAGGGATTTAGGGATGTGTTTCGTTGGACGATTCGTGTTCGGCGTTATTCGGCGGATTTCGTTTCGTTCTTGTCTTAAAAAGATAGAAAAACAAATATAATATGTCTTTCTGGCCAAATGGGCTTATTAATTTGAACGAGCGACTTCTGAAAAAGAGGGTGGTGTACGTATTCGGTCAAGATTTTAGGCTGATCTTGCCTACACAAACATTAATTTATACTTTCCAACACAATAAAATACTTATTTCTTATTTTTTTTCTCAATCTACACATTCAATTAATTTACTCGGTAGCTATTTATTCTTATTAACCATTTGTTTATTTGTTTACATATTGTTTGAAACAGTTTATTCTGTAACGTACCCTCTCAAGGTTCATTGGAAGACCAGCGTCAGACAGCTTCATCACCTGTCTGGCATGAATGCTGAAATGGACCTTTTTGGCGCAGCCGTGAGGCACACAGCACGTTTCTACTATGTCCTACTCATTGTTTTGTATCTTTTTTTATTATTGTGTGTGTGCTTTATAAACTGACGTCAAATAAATATTTTTCTTTCTTTCTTTCTTAATTTTATAAATTACTAGCCGATGCCCGCGGCTTTGCCCGCGTAAAATTATACACAAAAACCTTCCTCTTGAATCACTCTATATATAAAAAAACCCGCATCAAAATCCTTTGCGTAGTTTTAAAGATCTAAGCATACATAGGGACAGACAGACGCGGCGGGAGACTTTGTTTTATAATATGCAGTGATGATAGAGATATTTATTGACACACCTAAGTTAAAGGAATCATTTCTGCTAAATCAATTTCAATAAAATCACGAGTCGACGTTATGGAAATGTCGATTCCCATAACGTCGACTCGATTCTTTTATTCTTGATTTTAGTAAAAAATATTAATACATTTTGCCAAAATATTTTTCTGGCCATTGTGTTAAAATTAGTCACTCGTTGTTTTTTTTTTTATTTATTTAGGGTTGGTGCATCGTAACTGTCTTCTTCGTCTCTAATAGTTGTCATTTCAATAACAGTAGTCCAAACCTTTTCATAAATCTGCAGCTTAAAGGATTACTTTCTATCAAAATAATTTCAGCACCGAAACGGCGAAGTGAAAAGCTTTTCGGCCAGTTCCCATCACTAGAAATGTCCGGTTGATTTGGGTCTTATCTCGTTGTAACGCTCCTAATATCGGTTTCGATTCTCAATGTTTAATCCGTCTGCTGGCTTATTACCTGACAACCGTTGTTTTTGGAGTTATGGTGTCGTATTTTGTGGTCTGACAAACCCACCAGGCATACCGTGTTACTGTTTGCCTCCAGGCATACCGAAAGTTAGAACTACATACTTGGAATCAAAGCTACACTCAGAAATTCTTCTAATCTGGAACATATCTAAACAAAGGACTAGTGAGGATAAAAATTCTCTTTAGTTCTGCCGTAAACTGTGTGATAGAACAGGTATAAGAACTAGTGGGAAATGTTGATCCCACTTGTTCCGTGCGAACCCGTTGTTGTTCTTCGTTCTTGTATCACGTTATATCGTAGGACTAGTGGGAATGAAAATTTCCATCAGTTCTACCGTAAAATTGTGTAATAGAACAGTAGAAGTAATGGGACTTTTTGTTCCCACTAGTTCTACGATTTTGTACCACCTGAAATCGTAGAATTCCTAGTGGGAATAAAAATTCCCACTAGTTCTACCGTAAGACTGTGTAGTAGAATTAGTGGGATTGATCCGAATTAAGGTACTTTATTTGGCTTTGGCATTGCCTTGTAGGTCTAATGATCGCAAGCGATACTGCGAATCTGCGATAACGTCCTGGATACGATTAAAAGTAGGGCAGGTGTAAACTTGAAAATACAAACATCTTATGTACTGGAAATAAGTATAATATTATGTAGAGAAAAGCATCTGAGGTGGAAGGAATCACTACTGAGAATCCGCGAATCTTCATACATTCGTCATACCTTTTTTGGAACGAAGTTCCTTATCGCGCGTTGTGAAAGGGGGCTAGACGGAAAAAAATCTTACGAAAAAGTTGTCACGACACTTTTTTTCTTTTTAAAAATAAAAATGAAGGTTGCAATGCGTTTGTTTCATTTTAATTTCGCATTGAACAGTGTGGTGTCGCGACGATTATTTTTGTTGAGTGAACATTACATTTGTTAATAATAAAAAAATATTATTATAACTTAAAAAAAATAAAATTTTATTACAATTCCTTCACTAGTTAATCGAAAGAACTTCGTTCCATCCGGGTGTCCCTCGACACCTCTCAATTTTTTTTTTTTTTTAGGTTGGGAAATCATCAAATAACTTCTCCCACTCTGGGTGGAGCGGGAGGGAGTGTCAGACTTTTACTGACTAAAACCCATCCATGTTCCTTCCTCGCCCTTTACGTTCCGGGGCCGCGGTATCTCTTTCGAACAGTCCCGCAGCCCCGGCAGGCATATTCGTCATACCTTAAATTGCGTGACTTCGTTCGGTATTCACATACATAATTTTTCACACATCATCATCATCATCATCATGATAATTTTCTTGTCCTTATCCCAATTCAATAAATTAGGAGTCGGAGCAGCATATTTTCTTCTTCCATACCTCTCTATTACTCATCATATCATTAGACACCTCCTTTCTTTCCGTATTATCTTTTACACACTCCATGTGGATAGACTTTGTGAAAGCTAATAAAATGGCGTTACTTGGGTCTTCCTCTACTCTTACACCCATCGAATTCATTCTCAAAACTTACCGCACAACATTTTCCTCATTCCTCCACATACCACGACACTTTTTACCCACCATTACCTCTATAAGACTTCCTCCTACCAGCTCAATGGGCGCTTTATCAAAATCAAAATGAAGTCAACGTAAGTACCACCGCTATGTTTCCCCAAACACCATAATCAGCCGATCCTAACGCTCTAAAGGCATCGGATGTTGAGCTACTTCACAGCTGTTAACCGCCCCTTAAGTCACCATCAAAACGGCGTAAACCTTAATCTTGTCAGTATTAATAATACGCAGGAAGATGCAGAAGGATCATGCTTCATCCAAAGATCATCCAAAGCCGGAAACACACTTATGCCGGAAACACACTTACGTGTCGGGGCGGGCGTGGCGCGCCAGAAGCATATCGGTTTCATACTTAGGATGGTTCGAGACATATTTGTAGGCCGTATCGTGTCGTGGCGCGTTCAGTCGTGGCGTTGACTGCTCGCCACCGATTGCGCCAGAGCGGTGGTGGGGACTATGGCGTGACACGACACAACAGGCAAATGTGTTTCTACACCACGTGGCTCGTGGCGCGAGTGCAACTGAATTTCGAACTAGTTTCCCCCAACCGATAGAGATGAAATTTTGCACACACCTTTGGTTCTGGTGATAATTTATTTTTATGATAGACAATACCTAACCCTGAAATCTGGATTGTCTCCTCACGAAAGAACTATTCAATTAGCGCGGAAATGAAACTTTCTATGCATGTTTACCTTTATTTTAAGGAAAGACATGATTTCTATCATATAGACGCTTCTGGCTGCAGGTTTTTTGTTGTAGACCATACCTGGGAACCTTTTCGTTACGAAGATATTGAGGGTCCAAGTTCTAAATTTTTTTTTTTTTTTTTATAAATTCGAGTTTTTAATTTTACTTTGAATATCTTCACGATTCCTGTACTATTCAACGCACCTATTAGCCGAATGTTTTGCGGCTACATTAAGTCCTATTGTCAAACGTGATTTTTCACCCAAAAAAAGTGGTTTCCCAGCAACAATGTTTGCATAGAGTAACATAAGTTGACGAACAGAATGCTTAGTTGACGGCTTCGTTTATACCTAGTATTGAACCTTCTACATCTATCTATTCACTGCCACAATCACTACGTTTAAACGGTTTTCACCCGATCCCCTAGTTTAACACCCTGTATCGTTTATGGCATAAAAGCAACATAACTTAGGTCATTGTCGCCGAGAGGTTATAAGATGGCATTTATCGGAAGATGGTTCATGATCTTCATTCTAGTTAAGGCAAGTTCTGATCGAGTAATGTCTAGGCGGTTTATGGACTGATTAAAAAAGATTATACAGGGTGTAAATAACCTGATCATGAAGCTGTCAACCATTCAAACTAAGTAACTTTATGCAAAAATTATTGCTGGGAAACTACTTTTTTTTAAATAATATTTTGTGGTAAAACTCAATGTAACGCACTCAAAACATTGTGCTGATGGATGGATTGAATAGTATGGGGGTCGTGGAGGTGTTTAAAGTAAAAGTATTTAAAAAAACTAATCGAAAAGTTGAAACTTTGACCCCCAATATCTCCGTTACTAGAAGGTTCCCAGGTATAGTGTATGACGGGGAGAATAAATACCTTTCGGCTTCGTTAAAGGTTTTTTACACCCTTTATGTATAGCAGTTCTTAACCGTGACCGTGGTGTACAAGAGCTGGGATAAACATGTTGGTTGTCTGGTGGCGAAATATGCCGGCGATATTGTTGCTATGCCAGGAGAAAACCTGGATGAGATTATCCCACAAAAGAGGCCTGTAAACATCAACGGGTGAGTTCATGTGGATTATGATAATACAGCAGGTGGCGTACCATGACGTCTTATAGCATGATTGTTTTAATCTTATTCCAGAGTGAGAAAGAGATGGCGCTAGACGTTGTCTGTAGCTCCGTCTCTTTTCCACACTGGAATGACGTTAAAACAATCCTGCTGTATGACGTCATGGTTACCCCGCAGGTCCGTTGGGGGGGTCTATCATTGACAGAACTCACTTCTTCGTATCCTTTTTTTTGGTTCTAACCTCAAAAAGAAATCGTAACACTTATAGAATCATTGCGTTGTCTTCTGCACATTACAACATTCGTGCGTGCAATTGACTCTAACGAGCCAGTTCAATATCAAATTATTATGTGTCGTGCACTTAATGCTGTTAAACCTCTTACACTTTTTTAGAGATCACCGCAAAAAAAACCGTTTGCATTCTATTACGTTGATGAAATCCATCGTTTACTGAGAGTTCGACCAATAACATTAAATTTAAAATTTAAAAAACCCCTGACACATAACACTGTTTTCCCTTCTTCACAAACCCACTTCTCCTTCTTATTTCACTTCTCATTTTCAATATTTATGCTCTGCGCACAGCAAAAATCTTCGTTCTTCCAATAATTGTCTTCTACGCTATCCTTCTCACCGATCTGGCTTTATAAAATCTTCCTTTTCTGTCCAAGCGGTCTTCCTTTGGAATGCGCTCCCTCAGAGTATCAGGACGTTGACTAGTCGTTTCAGTTTCAAAGTGAAGGCTCGAGAGCATATTCGCAAGGAGTTGGCAGATTTGTCTCAAAACTATGTTTTTGTCGTTTTTCTTATCTCACTTAACTTTATATATTTTACTATGTGTATGTATGTATGTATTTATTTTATTCTTATATATTTTAGTTATAAATAATTTATAGTCTTTTTTTTTTCGGTTTTTGCACCTACTGTGCAAAAACCGAACTGCTGTAGACTGGTAGAAAATGCCTAAGGCATTAAGTCCGCATTTGTACAGTTTTAATTGTGCATAAAGTTTTAATAAATATATAAATAAATAAATGGTCATGATTATATGGTATTTTTTTGGAACAAAGTATCGTAACGCGGCTTACGGGTGGCCAGCTCTTTTATTTGAAACCCATTTGAGGAAAAAAAAATTGAATTCACCATGCTGTGGTGGCGGCCATGTTGGATATGAAATTAATGATAGCGTATAGTATTCTACTAGTCAAGCCCTTTCATTTGAGACATGGGTTTCAAATGAAAGGGCTTGACTAGCGATCAACGAATCGAGCGAGTTGTTGAATAAATTATGTAATCCGCCATTTTGTGGCGGAGGACATCTTGGACTGATTTTTATACAACATAGCAAAGAACACTCCCAACTAATTCACCTTTCAAACAAAAAAAAAAAATAATGTAAAAATCGGTTCAACCGTTCGGCAGCTACGATGCCACAGACAGACACACACACAGACACGTCAAACTTATAAGACCCCGTCGTTTTTGCGTCGGGGGTTAAAAATTAAAAGTTTGTAATTAGTCACAAAACTTAATATTCATATTGTGTATACTATCGCACTAGAGAACCTTTGTAATGATACTTGCAATATAGTGAAAAATAAAGAATAAAAAATTATATGCAATGTCTTCTTGGCTCTTTAACTTATAAACTGGTCCATGAAATGGAAGGAAAAACAATGGTGAACGAGGAGACATGCGGACAATCGCGCTCGCTCCGGATGAGATGACCTCAATACCTCTTACGTAGTGCAGTGGGCATTAGGATACATACATAGGGATGTTTCCCAACTAAAAAAATATAATTTTGTTACATTATCGAAAAATATAGGTTGCGTGTTTTTTGTTTTGTCAAATTAATAAAAAGTGACGAAGATAAAACGTGTCAAATATCATGTGTGGGGGCTTGTGACGTCACTTTCCGGTAAAAAGTGTACTCAAATGTGACGTCACGCGAGTTTTCGAGGCACTGTATCGTCTTAATTTTTTGTTTTACGTGAAAAAAGAAATAATATGTGTTCAATATTTGTATTGTATTGTATAACGGGCAGATGTCCGCAACTCCACGTCAAAGCACGTATTTTCCGTATGGGATATAATCCACCACGCGGGCCCAGTGCGGGTTGGTAGATGTCACATGTCTTCGAATTTTTGGTTCTAGGACATGTATCCTCACGATGTTTTCCTTCATCGTTTTTCTTTCCAATATTTTTAATCTATCTGACGGACTTACCTATTAGATTTTTTGTATCATCTACCTTCCCTTTTTCTGATGGTGGAAGGCAGAAAATTCTAAACGCCGCTAACTACGATCTTTATGTACTCCTTTGGCCTAATCCAAGTCCATCATCTGCCTAGCCTTTTCCCAACTTTGTTGGGGTCGGCTTCCAGTCTAACCGGATGCAGCTGAATACCAGTTTTTTACATGGAGCGACTGCCTATCTGACCCCCACAACCCAGTTAATACTGGGTAATACGATACCAATTGGTATGACTGGTTGTCAGACTTTTTAGGCCACTGACTACCTGATGGACAAATAACAGCCGGGACCAACCACTTAACGTGCTTTCCGAAGCACGGTGGAAACTCGGTATGTAAGGGTGGACACCCATCCGGAGACCAATCTAGGCAAGCACGGTTTAACCTAAAGATCGGCCCGAGTGGCTGTTATTACTTAGTCACGAGCTCTTGTCGTCCATGTCCATAAATTTAATAAAATAAAGTTATAAAAACCTATAACCCGACTACGGAAATAAAGGTGTCTTAAAAGGACGAAACAAGAAAATAGTTTTAATAGAAATCCAGAAATTCATAGGCACAAAAAGAGTCAAGTAGAGCAGTAGTCACAACCCCTGTAAACCTACTATGATTATTTGGGGGCCAGGAACACCCTCCACTAAACAGATATAGTATTTAAAACAATTTACAGTGGGTGCAACCACGGCTCTAGTTGACTATTTTTGTGCATATGTATTTCTGGATTTAATTAAATATTTATTTTATATTTATTTCATTAATTATTGTTAAAGTGAACATACAACTAAATATTCTGTGAATATTTCAAGCGTCTACCTGTTGCCGTTATTAGTATCGAGTACTTATAAAAATTCACATTATAAAATAAATTTTAAAGGGGGAATCAAATAATTTTATTTTATAATGTCACTGGATCCATCATGGATTTGGCCAGTAGATTTTCTGAGAATCAACGATTCTCATTAGAACTTCATGTATCTTGAAATCAGGATCGAATGAGAAAAACAATTCTTACTAGATCCATCATGGATCTGGCCAATGAATCTTCAAGAATGATCGTTTTTTATTCTGTTTTTAAAATTTGTAGTTATAGCGGCAACAGAAATTCATCATCTGTGACAATTTTCTAGCTGCCACAGTTCGTGAGATACAGCCTGGTGACAGACAGACGGACGTTGGAGCCTTACTAATAGGGTCCCGTTTTTGCCCTTTGGGTACGAAACCCTTAAAAAAAACGTAATATAATTTGAGACTATTAGCTAATATGAGTGGACTGCACAAATGTACCCAGAGAGGTAGGCAAAGATTGTTACTCAGCTCAGCTGACGCCTTCGCCGGGGTCTAATACCTCGCTGGCAATATCCTTATATCGCCATCGAGGTAGACCCCGGCGAAGGTGGTGTGATGACCTGATCATGTTGGCGCGGCGATCATGATCAGATATTGCACATGATAGAGAGGTTTGGATGAATAAAGGGGAGGTCTTTGCCCAGAAGTGGAACACATGTCAGGACAAAAAAAATACCGTAATTTGCAAAGTGTTCATTCCTCTTTGAAAATGTTTTAAAAATAATTATGTTCACCAAACAGTGGTAGTATAATGGCACAAAATTAAATTAAATTACAGCATAACATTCTCCAGTATCCTGTAATAACTAGAAAGTAACAGGACACAAAACAAAAAATAAACAATTTTAAGAAAATTTTCTTTAAGTAAAGTGCTGAAACATTGCATATTAATTTTCAAGACACTAAGGGCGTTTTCAATTTCACTCCTTGCAACAGAGAGGAGGCCTTTGTCCCAGCAGTGGGAACGTGTTAGTGGAATTACATTTATGCAGTACTTGTTGAAATATATAACTCTTAGCCCAATTATGCAACTAAATACGCAACTAATCCTGCCAGCGCAAATTCCGAAACATTGCAACAAACATAATAAATTAGGTAGGATTTTCAGCGTAGCATAGATCAATGTAGGTATGCGATCAGAAGTGACACTCATTGCTATATTCTCTTCATCGTTGTGAGTAGCCTACTGATAGTAGGGGGACGTGTGACAATGTCCGGAAAGGCTGAATGTTCGAAACGCGGGGGAATTTTGAAACGTCGGGAATTCACAAAAACGAGGAAATAAAAAGAGTTTATATGTGTGTTGTTGTGTGTGTGTTACGTTCTCGTGTGTGCATGAACAAATAAAATTACAGTGAAACTTGGTTAAGTGGGACCTGGATAAGTGGGAAACCTCCATAGCTGGAACTCATGCTGAGGTCCCGACAATTGTTATTATTTATTTTATTTAAAAAAAGCATACATGACATAAATATCATGCTTAAGTAGTGACATTTGCTAATTATAAGCTTCCACGTGTTTAAATATCTAATTAGTTATGAATTACTTGCGTTGACCAGTTACAGCGATTTGAGTAAGTAAACAGATTAAAATGTACACAATATTGGTAATTAAGTCGAGATAATACATATTATAAGTATTAGGTATGTCAACTCGTGCAATATCAAAATAACCTTTAAGTTCTGACGTGGTTTAGTCATATCATAAATGGTGACGTGACGTATGTCAGACAGCTTACTAAATAATCGAAATGGATTATTTTTATTAACTGATTTGCACAATATTTACTTAAATTATGATCTGTTCATTATTATTCTATTAAGGAAGTGCAAAAACAACAACATTTTCAAATGAAATCAGTATTTATTTGGATCAAATTATGTAACCTCTATTTTGCTTAACTAAAAAAATATATGTTATAATCTTAGCTACAATATAATTATTTGGACGTTTTTTGGCAAATTTCTTATATTTAAAATATCAGTCTAAATTAAAGTATTGCTTATGTAGCGATTGCTTCTCAAATCACGTGAATATTTTGGGACAAATTACTTGTTGTTTATACAGTCCACGCATATAATTTTTGAACATCCAAGACAAATAGGCTTGCGACATTCGATGCAATTGTACTTAGTACGTCTTTTGAGTCTTGATGGGCAGATTTTGCATGTTTTTCTCGTTGCTTTGTACTATCAGGGGGTATTGTTTCAGGTTCCGGAGGCTTATTTGGACCTAGTACGCGTGCGATTGTCAATCGCAATTCTCTCGGCAATCTATTATTGTATACGCGGCGTTTCAGGTGCGGCAAAACTAAACTGTAAGCAAGGTTCTGAAGAAATTGTGCTCTGGGAACATCAGGAACAGCAGTGCAGGTCTTGTACAGAGCATAGGCGTTGACTCCACTCAAATCCAAGACTGAAAAAAATTGCGAGAGGCCAGGTTCTGGAACTTGGTTGGCATCAAGAGGAGACATGGTGGTCGGTCTGATTTGTGACCGATTCTCATTTTCCTTATTTTGTTCGTCTCCTGACTGTTCAGATCCCGTATCATGATCAGATTGTAAGAAGAAATCTGGGTCTGCCTGATCATCATCAACATCGCTAAAGTCGCCCTCAATTTCCGTTTCTATCCAACATTGTAAAGTATTTTCGAAGTCCTCACTAGTAGAAGCAACCACTCTCTTTCTTTTACGGCTATTTTTTGACGTACTTGGTTGGTCCATCTAAAACAATACGATAAATAATGAGGTGACGTCTTGTAGACACTTAGAAAGATACACACTAATAATGATCTGACGTCTAACAGACTCGCAACATTACTGACCTTACGTCTGAGAGACACTGCGCAGCTCCACAGCCGAATGTGTTGTCACGCCGCCAGCGAACCCTCGACTGAATGATCGACGTGTTCAATCCCGAAGCTACAGGGAAGGGCGCGGGTGTATCTTTAAAGGCTTTGAAATACGGCTTATATTTGTGAACTCTCCGTCTATGAGACACCCACGTCATTAGTTAAAGGATAAAAACGATTTATGGTTGTCACCAAAATACTCCTTTTTCAGAATTGTTCTAATTTTGTGATCGCTCGCTGGTGCAAAATAAACGATTTCCACTACTGGGAAATTTATTTCATTTTGGTTTCCCCGCAGTCATAACACGTAACAAGGCAGTGGTCAACGAGGTTTCGCTTCTCCACATTTTACTCTATGACAGAAAGCAGGTGCACAAAATCATACATACTCCACACAACATGCACATTTATTTTACATTCGTGCGAATGAGATAGAGGATAACTAACACCCACTTCAATGCACATGCAGGAGCGAGATGCAATATTTTTTGCGTTCTATTCATGCTGAAGAATGTATTGTCGCAATATTGGCGGGAACAAAACGCCAATCAATTATGGACGTCGTGATCGATCATTTTACGAGCGACATGAAGCCGAGTTTAGTTGTTGCCTTCTAGTTACTGGAGCGAGTAGCTGGTTAGCAAGCATGGTATTCACTCTGATACGCCTGACAAGAAAGGGTACCTAAAGTCAATATTTAATTATTTTAAAATAAGCGGGATACTACGAAAAAGTTGTATTGTACTTTTGCAAAAGCCTACTGGCGGCTGTTGGTACAAGTGTAAAGTTTCAAATTTGGCAATTACTTACGTCTTTTTGTTACTTACGGCCTTACTGACATAATTATGGCATCAGATTATTTCTGTTTAAAATTTATTTTGAAAGCTTCACACTGGAACGTATCAATCATTTTTGGTAGTATTTTTACGTCGATCGGTTGCCATCTTGTTTAATAGACCTCGATTGACTGATAACTAAACCCAGCGTCAGCTGACGCACCCGCGGTGGGTTTAGGATTGAGAGGTTAGGTTAGGTTAGAAAAAAAAATGAAGTCGTAATGCGCCGGCTGAAACTTGTTTCATAAAAAGTTAACATCATACTGAGCTTAAAAAAATTGTCAGCTGCTTGGTGAAGAGGGGATTATTAACTATCGTCAGCCACTCGCATGAACTTGGAAATGATGACATGTCAGTCCGCAAAAGTCCTACAGGTAAGTAGAGAATGGCTTCATCAGATTAAACAAACACACTCTACAGTTGCTGCCAGTTAAGATCACAAAAGCGGTCATTGACACGATAGGAACGACATTATGTCGGTTCGGGTTAGAAAACTATTTTCTACTCTTTTCTAGTTCCTAAGCTAACCCGCGACTGGTCCCGTTCCTTTTTGCCTATTGGTCTTGTTTCGTTCTGTCTCCTGCTTATATGGAGGGAAGTGAAAATTACGGTTTTTTCCTTCTCCTTCGCTATACTTTCTGAATAATTTCGTTGCGGGATCCAAGACAGTTGAATTCATTCTCTGGGAGTTCAAGCTTTATTGTCTCGGCGCTTTTCTGGTGGTCGCCACTGTTGATTCTGGCTGTCAGGAGTTACAGTGGTTTGGGAATAGTGTGGCGGGCTTGTCCCAAATAAAAAAAAAAAACCCGCGACCGGGTTAGGATTTTGGGTTAGGTTCGTAAAAACCATATTGTCTAGTTGCCTTCTTCAAGCAAGTAACTAGAAACACACAAATGCTCCATATAAACAACTATAGGTCGTACGCGCGTGGCTTTTAAAGAAAAATCTCTTTAATGGCCCGGAATATCCGTGGCCAAGATTGATAGCAGTACAGTCGGCAGCACAGGCCGCACATTAACGTTTTTATACTCGCAACGTATATTCACAAAAGCTGTTGGGAGCATTGTAAAAGTTTCAAACCTTAGCATTATGATGGTGCAAGAATATTAGTTGGTAAGGATTTTATTTGAGTTGACTGTTTTGGTCTTGTTGAGGAGCTCATGACCAAATTGTAACAACCACATGGGTTAATCTTCAAGGTTAAGCAGTGCTTGCCTAGGTTGGTCTGTGGTTGGATGACCATCCATTCCATCATGGATCTGCCCAATGAATCTTCTAGAATGATCCAAGTTTTCTCCATTTTCCCCGACTTTTCATCGGTCCCGACTGCATTTTGAAGTCGTAGCAGGTAGTCAGGGGCTCAAAAAGTCTGACAATCAGTCTTGCCGACGGGCATCGTAATATCAAGAACTAACTGGGTTGTAAAGGTCAGATAGGCAGTCGCTCCAAGAAAAATAGTGGTAGTCTACTGCATCCAGTAAGACTGGAAGCCAACCACAACCTAGTTTTGAGGGTTCCGTACTTCATAAGGTAAAAAAAGGAACCCTTAAGGACACCCTTAAGGAATCGATAAGATAACTTCCTTGTCAGCACATGTAAAGGAAAAAAATTGAAAACCGTAAATGTGTGGTCTACTACTACACTTACTTATACTTAATATTATGAAGCAGAAGAGTTTGTTTGTTTGTTTGGTTGAACGCGCTAATCTCAGGAACTACCTGCTCGAATCAAAAAAAAACTTGAGAGGTGTCAAGGGATACCCGGATGGAACGAAGTTCTTTCGATTAACTAGTGAAGGAATTGTAATAATTTTTTTTTTTTTTTAGTTATAATAATATTTTTTTTATTATTAACAAATATAATGTTCACTCAACAAAAATAATCGTCACGACACCACACTGTTCAATGCGAAATAGAAATGAAACAAACGCATTGCAACCTTCTTTTATTTTTAAAAAGAAAAAAAGTGTCGTGACAACATTTCGTAAGATTTTTTTCATCGTCCTCGGACGAATCACCTGGCGTAGGGCTGAGTCTCAACAGATCGCAGCACGACGCTGCTCTACCGAGCACAACACCCCGCCAGGAACGGAAGTCGTCTACAGACTATTCCGAGCCCCGACATCGAACTGAGGTAAATTCGGACCTTCGGAGCCGTGATGCACGCGTTAAACGGACAGCATCGATCTCCGCGATCCAAATGGGCTTCGACGTCGCACCTCACGTGGTGAAGCGCGACTAGTAAAGTCACATTGTTTAGAGCCTCCCGACTCTCGGGGCTCCACAGTGAGCATATCCTTGCCGGATTCGGCTAGGCTGGCTTCGGCCTTAGAGGCGTTCAGGCATAATCCCGCGGATGGTAGCTTCGCACCACCGGCCGCTCGGCCGAGTGCATGAACCAAATGTCCGAAACTGCGGTTCCTCTCGTACTGAGCAGTATTACTATCGCAACGACAAGCCATCAGTAGGGTAAAACTAACCTGTCTCACGACGGTCTAAACCCAGCTCACGTTCCCTTTTGATGGGTGAACAATCCAACGCTTGGCGAATTTTGCTTCGCAATGATAGGAAGAGCCGACATCGAAGGATCAAAAAGCAACGTCGCTATGAACGCTTGGCTGCCACAAGCCAGTTATCCCTGTGGTAACTTTTCTGGCACCTCTTGCTAAAAACTCTTTATACTAAAGGATCGATAGGCCGTGCTTTCGCAGTCCCTATGCGTACTGAACATCTGGATCAAGCCAGCTTTTGCCCTTTTGCTCCACGCGAGGTTTCTGTCCTCGCTGAGCTGGCCTTAGGACACCTGCGTTATTCTTTGACAGATGTACCGCCCCAGTCAAACTACCCGCCTGGCAGTGTCCTCGAACCGGATCACGCGGGAGTTGTACGGCGACGAGCGTTGCCGCCACGTCGCCACTCTGCACGCTTGGAACGAAACACCGTGCGCCCGCCGATATTATCGACCGCGCACCGCTTCCGCCCAACCGAGTAAGTAATGAAACAATGAAAGTAGTGGTTTTTCAGCGACGATCGCGCGAACGATCTCCCACTTATGCTACACCTCTCATGTCTCCTTACAATGCCAGACTAGAGTCAAGCTCAACAGGGTCTTCTTTCCCCGCTGATTCTCCCAAGCCCGTTCCCTTGGCTGTGGTTTCGCTAGATAGTAGATAGGGACATAACCCTTCTATCTGCACCTGGTCCTACCCGCCTTGCGGCATACGGACCAATTTTCAGTTATTGTATTTAAAATCGTCCAATACAAATAACCTCTCCCCTATCTGGGGCGTGCGACGTACACATGACGTGACTTCGCGCACGAGCAGCCCTGCTGCATACCGAGCTCCTAAGAGCTTCTATCCTTCGAGCAGCTCTGTCCTGTTACCTACACCGGTGGGCTCTTCAGTGAGCTCCAGCTCGAGGTCTTTCCGCATCGAGTGCCACTTGTGAGCAAATGACCTCAGCCTGCAGAAGCCGTCTACACTGGCTACCAACTCTCTGTGGTAGACCGGTCCGACTTCCTGCCTGCACCAGTTCCCCAACATGGCTTCCCGTGCCTCCGCATACAAAGTACAGTCCCACAAGACATGGTCCCGAGTTTCGGTCGCCTGCCCACAGAAACATTCAGCAGTGTCGCTTAGCGACATTGCATGTAGGCGGCTTCTGAAGCTCCCATGTCCTGTCAGGATCTGTGACAGCACGTAGTCGGGTTCCACCCATCCGAACTTCAGCCGATCCGTCACATCCGGGAAAAACAGATACAGCTCCCTGCCGTCACTTGAGGCTTGCCACCGTTCCTGCCACTGAGCAACGACCTCCGCCCTCACTTCCCTGATGGCCACCCTACGCTCCCTGCTGACCAACCCAGAACACTCCTGCCCGACTCGTCCCGCACGACAGACCTCCAGGTCGGCCGGCAGCACTCCCGCCAGCACAGGTAACGCTGCGGTGCTGACCGACCTGTACGCCTTTGTTAATAGTATGAGTGCCGGGCGTTGCGTGCGGAGCAGCGTACTCCGCACTGCATATCTTTGTGCACTCCGCCACCATACGGCCGCAGCATATGTTAAAATCGCCACATAAGTCCCTGCAAACAGGACTTTTAGGGCGCGATATCTGATGCCCCAGGAAGAAGCGGAGACTCTCGACATCTTCCCGAAGGCGTTCACAGCCCGTTGGCCGGCCAAACTAGCATGCGGCACGTAGGAGCCCGCTTCGTCAATTACAACGCCCAGCAACTTGGCGTGCGTCACGTGCGCAATCGAGGCGCCATCCATGCGAATAGTAGGGGGGCGTTTAAACTTACCCTTCAAGGTGAGGGTCTGCGACTTCGCAGTTGAGAATGCGAGGCGGTTCCGCTCCCCCCAAGCGGACACCGCCTCAAGCGACGATTGAGCCTTACGCTCGATCGCCGCCCGACTCGGCGCCTCGATTACGATCGTGATGTCGTCCGCGTATGCAATTGCTCGCACACCTTCCGGCCACGGCAGCCTCAGGACGTCATCGAGCAGGAGATTCCATAATGGTGGTCCAAGAACAGATCCCTGAGGGCAGCCCATAGTGGACCGCTTCCACACCGCCTGGTCGCCCATGAATAGGCCGACTCGCCTGTTCGTAAAATAACTGACTAGAAGCCTATAAATGTTCGGCGGACATCCGCACTGCTTGGCCTTAGTCAGGACCATGGGCCACCAGGCGTTGTCGAAGGCCCCCGAGATGTCTAATAAAATGACTTGCACGTAGTTCTCCGAGGAGTCCGCCACCCGGTCCAGGATCGCGTTCAGAGCCGTGACCGTTGACTTTCCCCTGGAGAACCCGTGTTGCGCGTTGGAAATTTCGCGGTATAAGCAGGGAGCGCACGTCATGACCAGGCGTTCCAGTATCTTTCCCAAAATCGGGAGAAGGGTAACCGGTCTGTACGCCTTTGGGTCCGAGAGCGGCCGATCGTTGCCCTTTGGCAAGACGACCAACCTGCCTATCTTCCAGGTGTCCGGGAATACGCCCTCGCTAATGCACGCGGAGTACATAAGCAGCATCTCAGCCCCGCTAACTTTCCACGCGTGCTTTATGATCCGGGCCGTAAGCCCGTCCAGACCAGGGGCTGTAGAAGGTAATTCCCTGACGATGCGATCGAGTGCCGCCCGACTGGGTGGGTCCGAATCCTTTCCTGTTGGAGAAAACGCCGCGGCCAGCCTAACTTGCCTGTGATAGGCAGTGTCCTTGCTGGGGTCGTCGTCCGGACACAACGTGCTGAGGAGTCCCGCTGCGGTGCCTTCAGCCGTAGTTGTGTGACCCTCGAGTAAGCGGACACCGTGCATGACATTTGCGGGGGGGCGCACTCTGCCCGACGCGGCTCTGTAGGCTAACCCCCAGGGATCGTCGTTTCCCGACTCCGCAATGCCACGGAAGTAGGCTACCTCTGCTTCTCTCATAGCGGACTTATACTGAATCCTAGCCGCGCGCAGGGCCCCTAGCCTTTCCTCCACTTTGGTGTCCTTGACCTTGCGTGCATGTTGCCATGCACGGCGCGCGTGGTACGTGTTGCGGCGTAACTTCTCCAAGTCCGGGTTCCACCACTCGTATCCGCCGGTATCCCTCTTCCCGCGTTTGCCTAGACAGGCTTCTGCGGCGCGGGTGACGATGTCGGCGTACTGTGAGCAGATTTCCTGTGCCGGCTTCCATGTAGGTCTGGAGGTCAGATAGGCAGTCGCTCCATGTAAAATACTAATATTCAGCTGTATCCGATCAGGCTGGAAGCCGACCCCAACATAGTTGGGAAAAGGCTAGGCAGATATTGAGCTTGGACTACAGATACGTCAAATTTCTCGGTCTATTTTTTTCCCGTTCACCATCAATTCGTGACACAAACGGTTCTGACATTAAGATCCCTATCCGACTCGTAACAACTTTAGGAGCGCCAGTGTCTTATCTTTCAAACTTTTATTAACTTCTACAAGAGTAATTAGGAGCTCGAATCTCGAGAACAGACAGTCCAAAGAATCTCGTGCAGAAAATGGACGATTAACCTTATTTTTGTTGTTTTTTGGGGTTCCGTAACGTGAAACGACAAAAGATTTTTTTATTTTACCTTTTGTGGTTTTCTAAAATTTTCAAGTTACTACTTAACAAACACTGTTTTAAGCTATCACGGTTCATAACATGCGATCATGGCGCTTGCAACAGCGTCGAAATATTGGGAGTTCAAAATAAACAGTAATCGCAGAAGATATCCCGTAAGTAACATTTGAAGTTTACTACATAACAATGTAAGTAAAAGTTATTTAGGCACCATCATGTCAACAACATAGGCCAAGAAGAAAAAATACGTATTAAATCAGCTTAATCATATGCTACTCTAACATTAATAAAAATTATAATGGGACTGGGCACAAATTTTGATGATTATTTCACTTTAGACCTAGCACTATGAAAACAATGTTATTAGGTTTTTTCATTTACTAAGTTGAGTTTGTTCTTGAAACCAGAATCGCAAATTCTTAAACATTGTCACTCACCCACGCAATGGACGGGACCTTCAGGAACAACGCATACTTGCACTTGCCCAGATTTTTTTGTGGACCATAAGATGTAGATTTTATGATTGTTTCCATGTTCAGAGCTACGGAAAGGCTGTGGTTAGAGTGATTCCGAGGAATTCGAATTAGGAAGAAATGACATAGGCAGTATTTTCATTTATTTTATCATTTATTCAGCTGCATCGGATAGTTCAGAAATGGCAGGGCAAAGATTTGCATAAATCAGAAAAAAAACATGCGGGCAGTGTTTCTACACTCTGATAGAAGTGAAAACTAAGTAATCTATATCTGCTACGGGTTGTGCCCCGCGCATGCCTACGCTGCCTACGATGCTACGCCGTAGCGGATCGACTACCAGTGCTACGAAGCATTAGGTGACGGTCACGCGAGTTCCATGATTTTTGTTCACCCAATAAGTGCTCAACGCGTCCAAAGAAGTTTTCACTTCATAAATGATCAAGTTAAACAACCTTAAGCTCTAGCTATCAAAGAAGAATAGAAAATTGAGTCACCAACGAGTTTCCTGCCGATTCCTTTCCATGTGAATCGGCCAATCCGAACCGTGCATTCGAAATTTTTTGACGTTTCCTGAATGTTTGGTAGGTGTCACAGTTTTTTTTTAAATTCAATTACAGATACTAAACTGTCACATTGGTCTAATGGTCGAAAGCGTCACTGGTGAGTATGAGATCTTGGATTCAATTCTTGAGCCGGACTAGTGTGATTTTATCAGGATTTTTTTTGTAGCCCCCCGGAGTTCGGAATAGTGCCCGGTTGATGGCAAAAAGCTTGCTGCCTATTACATCAGACTTTAAACATAAATGGCAAAATGCAAGCAGAAGTGTACTTAATACTACACCCGAGGAAGTATAGCGGAGGAGTAAAAAAAACCACGCAGGGTAAGGACCCTGGGTGGTTTCTTACTACTCCTCCGCTATACTTTTCTGATTAATTTCATTGCGAGATAACAAAACAGTTAAATTCATTCCTAGAACTTCATTGTCTCGGCGCTTTTCTGGTGGTCGCCACTGTTGATTCTGGCTTTCAGGAGTTACAGTGGTTCGGGAATAGCAAGGTGGGCCAAAAAAAAATCTATTTGTATTTTTTATGATTTTATTATTTTTCTCACTATGTTTACACTCGTAGTTACAATCATAATTCAACCATTTTTACACTTTTGTATGTGTTGTCCTGTCGGGCTGTTAAATGCTTTTTCTACCTTTCTAACTTTCAAAAGAAACAAAAATTACCCTGCGGGGATAACAGACGTGATTTAATTATGCTATGAAAAATAAACATTATAGATAGATAGATAGATAGATAAATCGTTTATTTAGTGCACACAAAAGACATAGCACAACACACTTAAATGATAAAGTTAAAACAAAATGATATAGTAAAAAGCAAGGTGCCAATATACAAAAAGAAAAACTTATTTAAGAAATAATTATAGTAACACAGTGACAGACTTTTGTAACAAAATAAAATAATAACAAGTAGGAATGCAAGGTGCGGTGTGCGTCTCAGGGTTGCACCAAATGGGAGTCCAGCTCAGCATGTGTCAGGCATGCACCTGACGCTTATATTCTGCTGGATCCCTGTGCAGTGACATAGTTCAAAATATAGTTAACATATAATTGGGAAAAGGCTATTCAGATGATATTAGCATTAGCAATTTCGCCCTCGAAAATTGTGATAACTCGGCTAATTTGCGTGATATAAATATAATCTATAGCATATGTTACTCGATAAAGATGAAGCTTTATAATTTGTGGATTAAAAAAAATAATAATCGGTTATATAGTTCTGCGTTGGAAGACCGATGACCTGGTGAAGGTTACGGGAAACCGTTGGATGCGAGTCGCACGGGACCGGTCAATGTGGCGGCACTTGGGGGAGGCCTATGTCCAGCAGTGGACGTCTTCCGGCTGAAATGATGATGATGTTCTTGAGTTAAATCGTAACAAACAAAATGTCAAGTTTTTCCTCTTTATAATGAAGAACTATTGATAGATGAAGAATTGTACACCATGTGCTTTATTCCTATTAGGGGGAATTTAGGGTGAACTTTTCAAGTGGGTGTGGAAGGCCAAATCTAAAACTATGACGAACCGAAAAATATTCAAAGGTGCTTCGGGCGAGTTTGTTGTATCGACCTCGTTGATTTTGAAAAAAAAAACATTCGATAGTGCAAATAAGGGTCAAATTCATGTAAGTAAACATGTCATAATTTTCAACCATCGCGCGCTCGATGTCAATGATATAATATACCTTAGCTTCTCAATCTATTGACTATACTAAAATGGTATCGATCCCCATAAAACATTTCTTTTTTTAATAATCCAACAAATTGAATTGTCTTGTCAATAAAAAATCTCAACAAACCGTCGTTTCATCACGTCCAAAAAAAGAAAAAGAAAAAAAATGCGAAGCTACCGTGAAAAAAATAGTGGTTTATTATTCTCTCTAAAATTGACAGGTGAAAACAAAACAAAAAAAATCGCCGAAAAGGGTTTCGATAAAATTCTCGAAACAAAATAATAGTGAAACAGGAAAATAATGGAAAAAAAATCGTTTTCTCATTATCCGAAGGTTTCGCGTTCTGAATTTATTATTTCGACGGTAAATTGTCCGTCTGTCTGTAATTCCGTGGTCGGCCCCTATTTTAGGGTTCGCTACGAAAATCTGCCAGCGGAAAGCTGTTTTGTCGTAAAGCAAACGCTGTAATATTTATTGGATAAGGAGATGAATTACGTATTTATGTATATTTTTATTTGCGTAAATTACGTTGCTTCTCTTTTTCATCCATCAAGCGAAGCAAAATTGCTTCCAATACGCGTTTTCCTCGAAAAAGTTCCACGGTTTAACGATTATACAGTGTGTAAACAAACTCATCACGAAGCCGTCAAACAAGCATACTGTACATCAAACCAAGTACGAGTACCTACGCAAACATTTTGGGTGGGATTTTTTTTGGAGAAAAATCTCGTTTTTCGGTTGGACTCAATGTAACGCACTCAAAAAATTGGATGCATTGCATAATATGGGGGTCGTGAAGGTGTTTAAAGTAAAAATCTTACATTAAAAGCATGTACCAAAAAAACTTGTTAGAATCTGGCGAACGAAAGCTGTCCAAAAAAAAAACAAGTATTTAAAAAAAAATCAAGAGCAGTTAACCCTGGCTAAGCACTGCTTTAACGGAGTTGATACTATTTATTATTCATCAAATAAAATCTTTTTTATATGTTTTATGAGCTGCAACTTAGCACTTAGCACTTTAAGCCGTTGGTCTCGGCTGTCATTATTTTGTGGATCCTTGACAGTCGTTACAGGTAGTCAGTAGCTTGAAAGCCTGATAATAACCAGTCTTACCAAGAGGTATCGTATTACCTAGAACAAACTAAAGAAAGAAATAAAGAAAAAGAAAGAAAGAAAGGAAAAGAAAGAAAAAAAAAGAAAGAAAGGAAAAGAAAGAAAAAAAAAGAAAGAAAGAAAAAGCATTTATTAGCCCGCACAGGACAAAGCACATCAAAATTATCAGTATATAAAACTTACTACTAAAAATTAAACAGATAAAAAATATATAAAAATTAAAAGACAGGAAGGTCATGTAGCCAGTAGTTCCTTATAAAATACTGTTACTAAACTGCATCCGTTTAGACTGGAAGCCCCTTCGCCATTGTTGGAAAACGGCTAGGCGGGTGGTGTTGAAGTTACCAGTATTGAATGCTTATACGTTTGAACGTTTATTTTTACTAGCCTGTTCTGTCCCACTCCGGGAGAAAGGCCTTCCTCCAATCTTTCCACCTCTCGCAAACCCGCGTGTTGCCTTCCAGTTCTGACGGAACTTATCCAGTTCGTCTCGCCATCTCCTTCGTGACCTGCCGCGACGCCGCCATACTGTGTCAGGGCACCAATTTCCTGCTATTTTGGTCCACAGTTTGTCCGGCATGCTGTAGACATGTCCTTTCTAGTCCCATTTGAGTTCCCACCCAGTTTTTATTGTCAGTAAATCCATCTTTAGAGTTGAGTCTTATTTAGAGACTCAACATAGAATACGTCTTAAAGTCGTAGAATGCCAAACAAAGATTTACACACTCCCTACGTTAAATATCTACAGAACCCGTCACTTTAACTCAATGCTATCAATTCGTCCCTTACCCCACTGGGTCGATCTGTCCCGATCGGGAAAAAACATTACAAATCTTTTTAAATTTATTCCTTTGTAGCTGTCGAGGATGTTCAATACTGTTTGAAACCACAAATTGGGTGTTTTATAAATTGAACATAAATATATCATTGCCTGTATTTTTCCGAAGGATTTGGCACAGGTATACTATTTAGTGCACCCATATTTTGCAGTTCGTTAAGTGCTATGTGGCACAAAATCCTAGATACTTTTTTGTTTGTTAATACATACGTCATTATCTGCGTTGCCTTTTCCCAACTATGTTGGGGTCAGCTTCCAGTCTAACCGGATGCAGCTGAATACCAGTATTTTACATGGAGCGACTGCCTATCTGACTTCCACAACCCAGTTAATACTGGGAAAACGATACCACTTGGTAAGACTGGTGTCAGACTTTTTGGGCCACTGTCTTCCTGTAACGACTGTCAAAGATGGACAAATGACAGCCGGGACCACCAGCTTAACGTGCTTTCCGAGGCACGGAGGAAACTCCACTCCTGTTTGTAATGGTGGTCACCCATCCACAGACCAACTTAGGCAAACATAGGTTAACCTAAAGATCGATTAGATTGTTACTGAGAAATATCAATATATTTCATATCTCCCGATGACGAAGTGCTGAATATAGTGAAACCAATAGGTATTAAGAACTTATGTTAACGACCCAAAGGGTGTAAAACACCTCTTAACGAACCCGAAAGGCACTTGTTTTCCCCGTCATTGCGATCAGTTTTTTGTTCCACACCTGAGAACCTTCTAGTTACGGAGATATTGGGGTCAAAGTTCCATATTTTTTTTTAAATACAAGTTTTTACTGAAAGATTTTTACTTAAAACACCTCCACAACCCCCGTACTATTCAATCCATTCATCAGCACAATGTTTTAAGTGCGTTACATTGAGTTCTACCACAAAACATGATTTTTCGCCCCAAAACAAAAAGTCGTTTCCCAACAATAATTTTTGCGTAAAGTTACTTTGATACATAGAATGCTTGGTTGCACATCGTGATGAGGTTGTTTACATCTTGTATATTCTTGCCAATAGTATTATCTGGGTTATTATTAACTGGGTTGCAAATATAGATTTAAAATTTAGATAGGTTGTCATGGGGCGACTGCCTATCTGCCCTTCACAAAATATAAGTACTCAACTGCACTAGAAGTCAACCCCAACATAGTTGGAAAAAGGCTAGGCAGACGTTAATGTTTGAATCGATACTAAGTATCGAAGTATCACATCATGCTTTATCGATACTGTCACGTTTGAGGTCGGACCGTGCATCACTAATCACAGGACAACGGGAGTATTGTGAGTTTAGGAATCAAAACCTGATTTTGCTCTGTGATATTAGACACAGGTACTGTAATTTCAGATAGTGTTTCAACTGTTTTGAGACGAAGTATTATACACCGTTGGTGAATAACATCAAGCTAGTAATCTCCGAAGGGACAGGCAGAAGTGTACAGTTAAGATCACTTAATTATATTTTATAACTTTTTTTTTGTTTTGACTGAGAAAATCCTCATAGATACCCTCCACCTGAGGCAAGCGTAGGGTTATGTCTCTAACTTACTAAAACCCCACTGTTCCTACTACCAACATGTGTCGGGGGCCCGGGGGATACAAGTACATTCGCGCGCACCCGCGACTAAATCCTGTATTCCCGTTGTCCCCATGTATACCTACAGTACGGTTACCTTTCATAAATTCGAAAAATAATTGACCGAATTTAATTTCAGCTAAAACTTTTCAACTATTAAATATAAATATAAATATCGCTGGACATTACACACAGCGCCATCTAGTGCCACACTAAGCAAGGCTTGTGTCGTGGTCACCAGACAGTTGATATACATACTTTATATACTTTTTGTTTGTAAATACATACTTATTATACATATAAACATCCATGACTCGGAAACAAATGTCCATGCTCATCACAAACATTGCTCCCACCGGGATTCGAGCCCGGTACTCTAAGAATGTAAGGCAACCTCACTACCGCTGCGCCATTCGGGTCGTATTGTCGTTTTGTTTTTTTTACTTGATCGAAGTCACGTCTACTATTGTATCAGTTGACTTATTACTATCACTCCAACGTTTCATTTGGTTGAAAAACTTTTTACCACATAGCCGAAATAACGTTTGTTCGAAGTATGATGTTTCGTTTTGCCCTTTGGGTGACTTTAAGCCTTTTGATAAGGCCCATTGTGAGCGACCACGTTTCGGTCCCGAATGTAATCACTGGCAACACACACTGGTCATAGACTTTCGTCTTGAGACACTGCGGTAAGTTGGACGAGAAGATACCGCGCAGTTTCCCGAACGCTGCCCAGCCGAGTCGGATTCGACGATTGACCTCTTTCTCGAAATTAGACCTACCTAACTGGACCGTTTGTCCTAGGTATACATAATCGTCTACAATTTCGAGTGTAGAGCCTCCGATCTTGATAGGAATGGGTGTGACATGGGTATTCAACATGACCTTCGTCTTGTCCATGTTCATTTTTAGACCCACTCTTTCGGAAGCTCCACTGAGGTCATCGAGCATTGTACTGAGGTCCTCCATGGTCTCAGCCATGACCACTATATCGTCGGCAAACCGAAGGTGAGTGATGTACTCGCCATTGACGTTGATGCCTAGCCCTCTCCAGTCCAGAACCTTGAAGACATCCTCCAGTGCAGCGGTGAACAGTTTCGGAGATATTACGTCTCCCTGTCTTACGCCTCGCTGTAGAAGGATAGGTTCCGAGGCTTGGTCCTGAAGTCGGACTGACATGGTGGCGTTTTTGTACAAACACTTCAACACCTCGATGTACCGGTAGTCAATTTGGCACCGTTGGAGAGACAGTACAGCCCAGGTCTCGATCGAATCAAAGGCTTTCTCGTAGTCCACAAACGCTAAACAGAGAGGCAAGTATGTATGTGGTCCACGGTGCTAAAGCCTTTTCGGAAACCGGCTTGTTTGGGTGGCTGGAAATCGTCAAACCTGCGCGCGAGACGATTCGTGATGACTCTTGAAAACAACTTGTAGACATGGCTTAGAAGTGGGATGGGCCTGTAGTTTTTCAACCGGGCATTGTCACCCTTCTTGAAGAAGAGCACCACCACACCCCTGCACCACGCCTGTGGCGTTTTCCCCTCGAGTATGACGGAATTAAACAGCTTCTGAAGGGCCTTAAGTACCGGTTTTCCACCCGCCTTCAGGAGTTCGGCCGTAATTCCGTCATCCCCCGGTGCCTTGTTGTTTTTGAGTTGTTTCAGAGCCATCCTAATCTCGTACAGGCTGACGTCCGGGATGTCTTCGGTATAGTGTCGGGTTAGTCTAGCTCTTGGGTCGTTTGCTAGGTCGACAATGGGTTTGCTGGTTGACGGGTATAACTGTCCATAGAAGTTCTCGATCTCCCTCAGTAGCTCCGGTTTAGCGGATAAGATCCTGCAATCGTCGGTCTTCAGTTTCGTGAGCTGGCTCTGCCCAACAGCCAGATCTCTTGAAAATACCTTGGAGCCTTTGTTCCGTTCGATTGCATCTTTAATGCGCTCGGTATTATAGCGGCGGAGGTCACTCTTCAAGGATTTAGAGATCTGTCTATTGAGCTGCCGGTATTTCAACGCCTCGTCTGAAGACTGCAGGATCATCTCACGCCGCTCCTTCATGAGCTTGAGAGTTTGATCGGAGAACCTCTTTTTCTGATCTGTACGACGTGTCTTGAAGAACTTAGACCCGGTCGTATGGACAGTTTCCACGAACCCATCGTTGTATTCGTCCACTGAGCTCCCTAGGCACTCGAAACGATTCTGGAGTTCGAGCTGAAAGCTTTCGGGGTTTTGGATTTGGATCTGTGCTGGACGGAGTGTAGACTTCATCAGTCGAGACCTTTCTAGCTTGATATTGACGTTCAATGTGCCTCTTACCATGCGGTGATCGCTCCCGGTTTTCACCGAATTGATCACAGAGACATCATTGAACATTTGCTTCTTGGTTGACATGATGAAGTCAATCTCGTTTTTTGTTGCACCATCTGGGCTCTGCCAGGTCCACTTCCTGTGCTCACGGTTTTTGAAGAAGGAGTTCATCATATAGAGGCCCTCCTTCTCCATAAAACTAGCCAGTTGGTGGCCCCGGTGGTTCCGACGTCCAACTCCAAATTGCCCCACCTGCAGCTCATCCCCGTCTCGTTTGCCCAGTTTTGCGTTGAAGTCCCCCATGACAACAGTGAAGTGAGTTTTGAAACCATGCATGGCTTTAAAGATATCCTCATACATGGTCTCCACTTCGTCGTCGGGGTGTGCCGAGGTCGGGGCGTAGACCTGTATGACCTTCAGCGAATATCTTGCGGATATTCTGAGTATAAGGTACGCCACCCTGGTCGACACACTCTCGATCTTCACCACGTTGTTCACGAGGGACTTGTGGACGATAAACCCAACACCACCCTGGGACTGGCGGTCACCCTCTCGGAAATAAAGCAGGTTGCCGGATTTTAGGATTATCGTGTCCTCCCCCTCTCTTCGGACTTCAGATAATCCCACAATACTCCATCGCAGCCTGCTCAACTCCTCCTCGAGTTCCGCTATCTTCTCGTCGGTCCGGAGTGTGCGCGTGTTATACGTTGCTAGGTCCAGTCATTGGTATAGGCAGCCGGATCCCATCCGGGGATTCTTAGCACCCCTTGCCACGCCATCACCTCGACCGCTGCCGTAGTCGAGGGTAGACGGGCTGCCGGGCACTAGGGGCCATTTATTGAATGCGGTTTTCATTTTGGGGGGGTTTGCCATAATCGCCACGCTTGGCAGGCGGGTTGGCGGTCGCAGTACGGTTGATACAAAAGCACAGAGAACGCTGCTGCCCATTCTCTGGTAAGTCCCTTAGTCGCCTCTTACGACACCCACGGGAAGATATGGGATGGTGCTATTCTTTACGTCCGACACCATGCGGACGTTTCATTTATTTGATACTTAAAAAATATTCCAATGAACTACTAAAATTACCAGTATTCATTTACTGCCAAAATGTCGGCGCCATCATGTATTACAAAAGTTATAAAAACACGTTTCAAACACAATCTTAACGCCTTCTTTTCTGAAAAGTCGACAGACATAATTACGAAGAAAAGTACGAAAAAAACGTCGTATTCTGTAACAGGAAAGTTAAAAAAGCGTATGTGAAGCGACCCTTAGTCAAATGGGTCGCCTTCGTTATAAAAAAAATCTTCCCACTTCTTAGGCTAAAGTTTAAGCGGAAACATACTTATGTTACGTTAGTACGAACGTTTTATAAAAACACGTGTTTTGTTTCCTTTTTTTTTTAATTTTTTATTCATCCGAACATGCCTTTTGCATGCAACCGACTCGTTGGTCTAGTGGTCATGAAATCCTGGGATCAATTTCCAGATCGAGTAAAATGTAGTTTGGTGTTTCCACTTCACTCAAACATAACGGGACAAAAGGGGGCGTTCTGTTGGGTACATCTCTGCCTCATCCCTTGGGGATTACAGGCATGTGTTGTGATGTACAATTAAACAAAAGTGACAAATTCCAGATTGTGATATTAAATGTGTATAGGATTCGCCAAATGTGTTTGTTGCCAAATGCACCCAAAAACAGAAACGTCTAGGAGTACAGTTAAATTGAAAATACAAAACTTCCCATATAAAAAAATCGGGGCAGTCTTTGAAGACCGCCGATAGAAGTGAAAACAAAAAGTACACTGGCCTCGCCCCAGTCGTAGCACTGCTACGGGTTGTGGTGCTACGCCGTAGCGGGTCGGTTATGAGTGCTACGAAACGTACGTGACAATCACGCGATTTCCATGATTTTGGATCACCCAAAAAGTGCTCAATGCACAAGAAGTTTTCACTTTAAAAATAATAGAAATGTCCATAATTCTGCATTAAAATGCCGCTGAAACATCCCCAGCCTTTGTAACTCCATTGAAATCATATTTTAGAACAACGCGCGGCGACTGTTCCGCTCTAGCTGACCTAAATGGGTCACAATGAACTAACTACCTCTAACTGCTAAATGCACAATTATTTTGATATTCTGACCACCAGTGTACCGCTGAACGTGGCTGTATTTTAGCTAATTTATCTTGTGAATGGCTGTGGCTTACAGTTATGATTGCGTGTTTACTATGTAATATGTTGGGTGGTGAGTAACCCTGTCACCTTTTTTGGACAAATGATGCGTTAACATTTAGACAAGCCATGCGGAGGAATGAGGAAAATGTGGTCAAAATTAAAATTATAGCATTTATTTCTAGTAGGCCAGTTACAGCTAGGGGCTTTTGAATTATCCCAGTCACAAGACATAAAAACTGTGTAAGTATAACTGTAGTTGCAAATTTCATTTATTAAGGAAAATGTTGAGTATAAATGTAGATGGCTATAAAAGTAAATGAAGACTAAAGAAACGATGGGTGGACTTTGTGAAAGATGATGTGGCTAGTAAGGAGGTGACTGCTGAAATGACTAGTAATAGAGAAAGAAGTAGGGAAGAAGAAAACATGTTGCGTTGACCCCAAATAAATTAGAAAATGGGCCGAATGATGACAGATAACAAAAAAAGAAATAAAAAGAACTACTCACTGGTATACGCGTGTGTCTATCCATAAGAAAGCCACAATGGGTCTTCATTCTTAGAAAAATAATTTTCCTTGTGTCTCCTACAAATCTTCTTATTTTCTGATTCAATCACAAGCAACTATGGAACACCGGTAAGCAGAACAAAAAAGCTTTCACGTGACGTAACTTATGTATACGCCACGTTTTCCTTGCGTAATTGTCTCCCGGGTGTCACCCCTTAATCCTACATACAAGGCATTCTTTCTATATTGAGTTTGTTCGTAATATTTTGCTTGTGTAAAAAAATGGGATACGTACCAAAAGGGACACTAATTTGCACTTATTACGACTCAAAATAGGTGTTAACATGTACTTTTTCACACCGATTTTGAAACATAAGCGAAGCAGCAGACGCTTTGGCTAAAAATGAACTATATGTTTACGGCGATTTGAATAACGAATGCTAAATTGGCAATAGATTTCATTGGGTTCCGAACAACATAACCCAGCGACGAGGTGGACCCAGAAGAAGACCAAGTTGGGCTCTTACCAAAAGGATTGGTCCTTAATACCCACAGACAGGCTTTTTCATATCATCAGAATCATTGTAATCTAGCAAGACACCGTACACAGAATCATCATCTGCCTAGCCTTTTCCCAACTATGTTGGGGTCGACTTCTATTCAAACCAGATGCAGTTGTGTAACAGTGTTTAACATGGAGCGAATGCCTATCTTACCTCCACAAACCAGTTACTACTAAGTAATACGATACCTCTTCGTGAGACTAGTTGTCAGACTTTCGGGCCAGTGACTGCCTGTAACTCCCGTCAAAGATCTACAAATGACAACCGGGACCAACGGCTTAAAGTACTTTCCAAAGTACAGAGGCAGCTCAGATGGTCGTCCATCCACGGACCAACCCAGGCGACCTTCTTCTCCTTGAAGTAACCCTGCTGTTTTTATTTAGCCTCGAGCAACACATCGTAAACAGCCTAATGGGCAATATATAACAGTATCTTGTAAAAGTATCGGGCGAAAAATTTCAGCCAATGTAATCAGGATTGAATACAAACAAATATATTGAAAGTAGAGTGGCCAAGGTTTATGGGAAAATATTTTAAGTGGTATTTTTTTAAAAAGCCATTGAAGGAAGAACAAAGAGACGAAGTATGGACTGGGTGAAAGATGATATGTGACATTTCGCCAGTTACTCGTATGTTTGTTTGTTTAAGTTCCATGCTACCGAAATAGCCCAAAGAATTGCCAAACTTAAGTGGCAGTAGGCAAGGCATATTGCTCACAGAACGGATGGTGGAAGGCCTCTCACTAGGTGGACCGATGACTTGGTGAAGGTTGTGGGGATCTGTTACATGCGAGACGCACGGGACCGATCAATGTGGCGAAATTTGGGGGAGGCCTATGTCCGTGACGACTTTCGGCTGGAATGATGATGATGAAGTTTCATGTTATACTCGTACTGGGCAAGCGTATTGCAATCAAATCTAGGCTCCGTAGCTGCTTCGAAGAAATAAGTGACGGAAAGTTCTAAACACACTTTGCCCGATCTACAAATCAAATCCACGACCTCATGCTTAGTAGTTCAAGCTGAACTCTTGTTTAAATCCCATTCATGTCTCCTCATAATTACATATATCCTTATAATATCATGTTTACCCATAATAATATATCTCCAATACAAGGAAAAATATGGTCACCCTACCCAAACAAGAATGCCGAGGCAAATATTATGTTTCTTTTATGGTTACCATAAAATTACCTACTTTTACCGGTTTAAGAAAGAAAACACAATGTTTTATTATTTAATGCCTTTCTTTATTATTCGGAATAATCCGTTATTTGTTATATTTGAGGATTGTATTTTATATTTTTATACAGTCATGAGCATAGCTAAGCTTGGTAATAAGTTCGAGCTTCAAGGTTAAGTTACGTTTGCAAAGGTCGGTTTGTGGATGGGTGACGTCAAACCTTTAGTTATAACATAATATCACTTTTGTAATCCCCTGAGGGTTACTTAGACAAAGATGTAAATAGTAGTACACCTTTTTTATTTTTTTTTCGGATGGGAAATCATCAAATGACTTCTCCCACTCTGGGCGGAGCGGGAGGGAGTGTAAACTTCTATTGACTAAAACCCATCCATGTTCCTCCCTCGCCCTTTATGTTCCGGGGCCACGGTATCTCTTTCGAAGTCCCGCAACCCCGGCAGGAAATAGTACTCGTAGTACACCTATATTTTGCCAGTTATTTTTAAGTTCCGTGTAATAGTGGTGAGGATACTGCCATCATCTAGGCACAAATCCAGACTCTGTGGCGACGAGGCCGTTCTGTGCCATTGTGTCATGGACACCATATAGTTGATATACCACATAAATACTTTTTTGTTTGTAAATACATACGTATTATACACATAAGTGTTAACTTTTGCAGGTGTAACAGACTTGATACACACTTAAATTATTTTACTGGCAACACTGAGTTTCCGTTGGTTTAGTGGGGTTGTGCACTGGTTGTGGGGAACAGTTACGTTCAGGCAGAAACGATTCCTTTCCAGATTCATTCTATTCTGGAGCTCATAGCGAGCAGTCACTTCTAAATAAAATCGACGTAATTATTGCTAGAAGACTAAACTGCAAGTTTATACTGTAACATCGTCATTGTCAGTCCTAAATAAAACGCATATTCAACCATCCTGCTGTTTCAATTCTGGTTGTTTTTACATAAGCATCCATGATTCGGAAACAAATGATAATGATTGGTATCACATAAACATTTGCTCCAACCGGGATTTGGCCCAGGACCCTACGAACGTAAGGCAGCCTCATTACCGGTGCGCCACTCGGGTCGTGAAAGTTGAAAAAAGTTGGGAAAAGGCTAGGCAGATGGTGGAAAGTTGACAAGAGGTCACAAATCAGGCAATGTTAATGTTTCTTCCATTGTTTCAGAAGTACTTGAGATGTCTACAAAATTTTTTTTCACCCACAAGTCTAACAAAGGACAATACGGACAAAAAGTAAATATGGTACAATATTTTACCACGAAACCAGTAATGTTGATCTGCATCTGAAATCCAATTATACTGCGAAAAGGTAACTTTTTGAGCATGAATATGACAAGGTATGTACGAGGTGTACTTTGCCGCTGAACATGAAATATTCATTCCAAACTACATTAGAACTTTACAAAAGGACGGAATTTAAATGTATACATTTTACAATCAAGTGGCTAGTTTTTTTGGCAATAGTTATACAATGACCGCTGCGAAGTTTAATTCATCTGATAGTACATTTATTGTTATGACAAAATTCACAGTCCATTGTCATTTTTATAACAAGCATAGCGCGCTTAGATTTGTGGGCTGAAGAATCCGTAACTGGTAGGTAAAAGAAAAGGGGATTTCAAATTAATGTATTATTGAATACTAGCTGCCTGCCTGAAAGTCTGCGTTCTTTTCCCGAACGCAGACTTTCTATCTGTCAACGATCGGTTGCTAGCTAAAAGGTATCGGATTGATTCACATTCACATTTAAAACAAGAATAGTAGATATGGATTAGGATTAGAATTTGGTATGAAGACTACCAAAGTCAATTTCACTTTTTAAATGTCAATAAAATTCTTAAAGACAATCCACCAAAACGCCTTTTCTTCACATACCTGGGCCTCGATTCTGCTATTACAATAGTGTCAGAGTATTCGATCATTGATTTCATAATGATCAAGTTCTGTCAAATTTTGACAAGTTTGTTAATTCTACTATCATAATGGCGCCATTATGACTTCTCAATGAACAACCACTGACACTCCATTGAAAGAAATGTCACAGAATATTAATCTCGTACATCAAATCTGGCATGAATAAATGTTCGCATTTAGTAGTAGATTTCGAAAACCATTTGTACTAAGGGTTTTATCCTTTGAGACGCTGCTAGTTAAAAGCTTTAACCACCTTCATTTTAATAATGACAATACGACAATGCCATTAAAACACAATTTTATTACGAGACCATAGACCGACCATTGTGAATTTAGCAGATTACGAACTTTAAGCAAAATGACAATGGGATGAGAATAGAATCGTGTTGGAGTGACGAATTTATTAAAATAGCAGAATTAGGCCCCTGGCCTCATGCATACTCAAACTACAACGCTCAAAATTTTACACGAGCAAATAGCCACAACGAGATTAAATCACAATAAAACCTTACCTTTTCGCTGTGGCCTAACCTTTGGAATATTGTACACTTGGTAAATATGTTTGCTGTCTTGTAAAAGATAACTTTGAAAGTTAGAGGTGGAAGGCGGTTTACACACGACACCGCTCGTGAGCGTGGTCGGCCGGTGAAGCGGATTTCACGTCGCATTGGCTTTTATGAAATCCGTTGATGACCGATACACCCAGTTGTAAACGGACCTTTTTGCCTTGTTTTTTCTGTCTCCTACCGATATAGAAGGAAGTGGAAATTATGTTTTTCCAACTCCTTCGCTTTTTTTTTGATTAATTTCATTGCGGATAGCCAAGACAAATTGTTGCTCTGGGACTTCGTCGAATTTAATTGACTAGGCGCTTGTCTGGTGGACAGTGTTGATTCTGGGTTCCATGAGTTGCAGTGGTTTGGGAATAGATTGACGGGCTTTTCCTAATACAAAACGAAAGACACACATACACCGTTTTCACCGGCTCTCCGCGGGTCGCATCACCGAAAAATTTTCGCCGAGTCCACATGACCGCGCGGAAGAGCAGCGTCGTGTGGGAATCGCCTCAGCTTGTTTACTTCCTAGAAACACCTACCAAAGTGGAAACATTATAGGTCCCGGCTTAGAAATAACAGCCATATGGATCGATTGAAGAAGAGCAAAGATAAATAATAACAGCCGCTCGGGGTCAATCTTTAGGTTAAGCCGTGCTTGCCTAGGTTAGTCTGTAGATGAGTGTCCACCCATTACATGCATACCGAGTGTCCTCCGTGCCACGGAAAGCACGTTAAGCAGTTGGTCCCGGCTGTCATTTGTCCATCTTAGGCAGTCGTTACAGGTAGTCAGTGGCACAAAAGGTCTGACAACCAGTCTTACCAAGGGGTATCGTATTACCGTAGTAGTAACTGGGTTGTGGAGGTCAGATAGGCAGTCGTTTCATATAAAATACTGATACTTAGCTGCATCCGGTTAGACTGGATGCCGACCCCAAAATAGTTGGGAAAAGGCTAGTCAGATGATGATGGATCGATTGAAAGTTTAACTAAGCTTGTCGAAGTTGATTACCAGAATATGAACTTAGAATATGAAAGGAGAACGCTAGGACCGTAGCAAGTAGCGTTCTTCTGCTTCTGGCTTCTCTCGTGGAAAGAAGGCGTAATTTTATGCATGCGGAGTTCAACTCGTGGAGGGGCATCCATTACACACTGAGAGCACTTAAACAACGCAGCGGTGGCCCAGCGGTAATGACCCCAACTTTGTAAGTTGTGGTTCGAAACCAGTCAGTTGCATTACTTTGTGCACCTAATTTATTGCATCACCGCTACTCTCTAAACGTCATGTCCTAGAACCATGTGACATGAACCAACCTGCAATGAGCCCGCGCCTAGAGTGGTTGGATTATACACTTGGTTAATCCACCATCCAACCGGTTTAGGCGCATCAGGGCTAATTCTCATTTTGGCAACCGACTCCCTAATGGACTACTTCTCATTATGGCCACTTTTGATTAGGGTTACTTCTCAATTGGGCTACTTCTCACTTGGGCTACTTCTCACTTGGGCTAATTCTCACTTGGGCTACTTCTCATTAGGGCTATTACTCATTAGGGCTACTTCCCATTAGGGCTATTTCTCATTAGGGCTACTTCTCAAAATTTGGGAATGTTTATTGAAATAAGTACTGTCTTTATGTATATAAACATGTTTATTCATTCATAAGAGATCAATTACATTATTTTAAGAATAAATCAACATTAATTGACGCTTTACTCTATCCGCCATCATCGCGCCTTACTAAGTGTCCTGCCCAACTCCATTTCAGTCTTTACTCAACATCTTCCTAGCCTTTTCCCAACTGTGTTGGGGTCGGCTTCCAGTCTAACCTGATGCAGCTGAATACCAATATTTCACATAGAGCGACTGCCTATCTGACCTCCACAACCCGGTTAGTATTGGGTAATACGATACCCCTTGGTAAGACTGGTTGTCAGACATTTTGGGCCACTGACTACCAGTAACAACTGTCTAAGATCTACAAATGACAGCCGGGAGCAACAGCTTAACGAACTTTCCGAGGCACGGAGGAAACTCGGTATGTAAGGTGGTCACCCATCTACAGACCAACCTAGGCAAGCACTGCTTAACCTAAAGATCGAGCCGAGTGGCTGTTATTATTAAGCCACGAGCTCCTCCAGCGCCACTACCAAATAAATAACTTCACAGTATTCGATCCAATAGACCTTTATCTATAATAGAAAATTTAAGCTTGCAAACTATCCTATACACACATGATCCTTAACATGATTTATGTTGCTCAACGTAGGTAACTGCCAGTCCCCACGGAAATTAAAAATTTTTTGCTCAGAAACTGGCAACATTGGCAGGGTTGCTAGGTTTAATACAATATTTTTGGACCTAGATCTTGTTATTGATTCTCATTTCTCATTTATTTAGCTATAAAATCAAATGTTTTAAGTTTATTTTTCATTTTATCAGTGAAAATTAGTTATGTCATTGCGTTTTATTTTGGTTGATGGCAGGAATCGACAGAAAGACTGCGCCCCAGCGGTGGGAAACTTCGTGAGACCTACAATTTTCTGGGAAGACAGTGCGTTCAAGATAATTATTAATGTTAACTGTTAACAAACAGACATCAATTCAGCAGAACACCTTACTCCTGGACAGGAACTGCAGTGGCCAATTTGGAAATCTCTTATACGTTTGCGTATAAGAGATTTCCAAATTGGGCGGCTAACCCTGACCGGGTTAGCCGCTGTAGAAACTTTCAACAAGATTGAGATATTAAGCTCTGTGGCTTAAGAATGTCCATCCAAGGAATAATGATAACGACGGCGGCGCCCTCTCGCGTCCGGCCCCGGTTCAATCTATGGCACAGAGCCAGACGGAATGGGAAGCCATCACCTCCTTCTGCGAAGCATTCATGCTAGCGAACGAGGTGGCGGAACGCGAGAGGGAGAGAACCTCTCACCCCAGCTGCCGTGGCAGACGCACCGGGCGTCGGGGGCCACGTGGTGGCCTCCGGCCACCGTAGGCGCAGGCCTGTGGACAGTGACCTACGGGCTAGCTTGCCGTCTGTCCGTCTTACGAGGACAGGCCGTGTCGATGGCGCGTTCGTGTTCCAGGCGCGCCTAAAAGATATGTCAGCATAAGGAAGGTCCGAAGCCGACCGGGGCTGAGCGACTGTTCGAAAGAGATCCCGTGGCCCCGGAACGCAAAGGGCGAGGAAGGAACATGGATGGGTTATAGTCAGCAAAAGTCTGACAGTCCAGAGCGGGAGGAGTCACTTGATGATTTTCCACCCAAAAAAAAAATAGTCATAACGATTATCATGATGCGGACAAATATTTACGTTTCTGGTAAAAGAAGTAGTGAGAAGCTGAAAGACGACCAGTGTAATACTGGTAAAGACGTTCCTTATTACCCAATAACTGTGTCGTTGAGGTGAGATAAGTAGTCGCTTCATGTAATGTACTGGCATTCAGCTGCATCTGGTTAGGCTAGAAGCTGAACCTAACATAGTTGAAAAAAGGCTTAACAGGTGATGGTGACTAAAACGAAGAATACGTTAATTCTCAGAAGATCAAGTGGCCAGATCCATGATGGATATAGTGAGAATATCCCCTGATTTAAAAATATGGATCTAAGCCTCCAAAAATGTGCCAAATAATTATAACTTCTACATTTCCGGACATCCCTTGAAAAAGTATGCAAGAAAAATGTAGACGTATGGCAACCTCTACAAACGAGATTGCAGCTCGAATGTAAATTCGATTTCGGAGTTTCGGCTTGCTACTTACAAAATGCATCTTTTTGATGTAAAGCAGTTTATTCGCAAAGGTGTCAGGATTCGTAAATTTGATTTGGAATACGTCTTTTACATGTATGTGAACACTTCAATGGTACTCGTCGGACTAGATGCAAAATAAAATGAATTTAGCTTAGCATACTCTAAAAAGGAGGGAGTGTCAGACTTTGACTGAATTAAACCCATCCATTTTCCTTGCTCGCCCTTTATGTTCCGGGGCCACGGTATCTCTTACCGTCACTGATATTTTTTTCAAAACCAATGTGATCTTTATTTCTATTGAAATAGGGTTGTTGGTGTGAACGACAAACTCGTGGCTAAATAATAAGAGCCGCTCGGACCGATCTTTAGGTTAAGCCGTGCTTGCCTAGGTTGGTCTCTGGATGAGTGACCACCCTTACATACCGAGTTTCTCCGTGCCCCGGAAAGCACGTTAAGCAGTTGGTCCCGGCTGTAACTTGTCCATCTTTGGCTGTCGTTACAGGTAGTCAGTGGCCCAAGAAGTCTGGCAACCAGTCTTACCAAGTGGTATCGTATTACCCAGTATTAACTGAGTTGTGGAGATCAGATAGGCAGTCGCTCCATGTAAAATACTGGTATTCAGCTGCAACCGATTAGACTGGAAGCCGTCCCCGACATAGTTGGGAAAAGGCTAGGCAGATGATGAGGGTTGTTGGTGTATTTCAGCTGTCAGACTGTAAAATTGTACTCACATGCTTTATTATGTACTTCTAAGCCATCACTCGACGTGTCTACGTCAAGCGACATACTACCGCGCTCTCTGACGGTCGATCACTTCAACCTTCAACCTTATTACTCAGAGAGTAAGGCTGAAAGTGATAGACCGTCAGTAAGCACGGTAGAACATACAAAATGACATGTCACGTTTAAAATTTATCACTTTCGTGCGTTTCTTTATTGTAACAGACAAGAAAGAATCGCTTTCTTTATAGGCGCGATTAGCAGTGATAACCTAGTGGTGTGAACGTCGAACTTCCAAGTTCAAGGTTTCAAGTTCGAACCAAAGTCATACACCGCCAATTTACATTATTTTTTGGAGATATTTCTCGACGGCATGTAAAGCAAAGGTTTGAGCATTAACCACATGATAAAGAAAAAGGCGTAATTAAAATAGAACGTTAGCCTGAATTCGGTTGCCTATAGACCATTAAGCAGCTTTTAAAAGAGTCTTCGATCTTCAAGGTTAGGCATCGTTTCCCGGGTGTTTCCACTGCGAGGATAGACCGGAGGACACGGTGGAGCACACGGTGGAGGTCTGCCCTGGGTGGGTGGAGCAACGCCGTGTCCTCGTAGTGGCGATCGGCGGCGGTGACCTCTCGCGTCCGGCCCTGGTTCAATCTCAATCATGATCCGGAGCGAGACGGAATGGGAAGCCGTCACCTCCTTCTGCGAAGCAGTCATGCTAGCGAAGGAGGTGGCGGAACGCGAGAGGGCGTCGGGGGCCACGTGGTGGCTACCGGCCACCGTAGATGCGGGCCTGTGGACGGTGAGCTATGGGCTAGCTCGCTGTCCGTCCGTCTTACGACGCCAGGCCGTGCCGACGGCGCGTTTGTGTTCCACGCGCGCCTCAAAGAGATGTCAGTAAAATGAAGGGGCCTGCAAGGGCCGCAGCCTGCCGGGGCTGCGGGACAGTTCGAAAGAGATCCCGCGGCCTTGGAACGTGAAGGGCGAAGAAGGAACATGGATGGTTTTTAGTCAGTAAAAGTCTGACACTTAGAGGGGGGCTCTGACATATTTTGATCCGCCAATAAAATCTCTGAGTGAATATGTCATTAGTGATGACGTAAGCTCGAACGTATCGGAGGAGATCGTAATTTTTTTATTGTTCCGCATTGATTTTTGATTATGTGTTTTGAGGTTTGGGTAAAAGAGGAGTGCTACTGCTTTATAAGATCCTAGGGTCGTGTCTCGAGTCGGGAAATGTCATCATCATCTGCTTAGCCTTTTCCCAACTATGTTGGGGTCAGCTTCCAGGCTAACCGGATGCAGCTGAATACTAGTATTTTACATGGAGCGACTGCCTATCTGACCTCCACAACCCAGTTAATACTGGAAAATACGATACCACTTTGTAAAAATGGGTGTCAGACTTTTTGGGCCAGTAACTACCTGTAACAACTGTCAAAGATAGACAAATGACAGTCGGGACCAACAGCTTAACGTGCTTTCCGAGGCACGGAGGAAACTCGTTATGTAAGGGTGATCACCCATCCACAGACCAACCTGGGCAAGCACGGCTTAACCTAACGATCGACCCGAGCGGCTGTTATATTTAGCCATGAGCTCCTCGAATCGGGTCAAGTGTTGTTGAATTTTGTAAAAATGTCTTCAGGATCTCAGTTCAGTACAGAGTTTGGACTTGTTGATGGCAATGCCATAAGCAGCATTATCATCCAATAATGTTCCCAACGCTGGGACACAGGCTTCCTCTCTATGACACAGAATGAGCTATAATTCACTACGCGAGCTCAGTCCGGGTTGGTAGATGTCACTTGTCTTCGAATTTTTGGTTCTGATGGCAATTAGGCTCACCCCTTATTCCAAAAATAACTCCTGAAATGTAGTTGTACTATTTGATCAGCGTGACTCTTCGGGAAAATACCAATGGACCACTTTGGGGTCCTAGATAAACATGGACACGACAGGATTATATCTATGGGGTGGATCTCTAACCAACACGTTTTCATCCCAATTTCTAATTTTACACAAGTAAGAAACTAAAGGATATAAAAGCAATCGAAGTGAGTTTGAAAACTGTAGTGATAATTCATACGGAAATAGGAATAAGTAGCAGATTCTCAAAAAAATCAAACTGGGGTAAGTTTAAACACTGTTTTAGGCTTTCACGGTTTAAAACTAAACTTATATTGTCACTTACGGGATATCTTCCGTGATTATTTATTGTTTTGAGCTCCCGATATAAATAATCACGGAAGATATCCCGTCATTGACAATATAAGTTTGGGGTAAGTTTGATTAGGTTGGGTTGAGCTTGCTTATTCCGTCCAAGCTATTCGTACTCGTATAAAGTACGAATAATATTTAAACATTTTGCGGACCATATTCGAGGCTTCTGCGGACCACCGGTGGTCCGCGGACAACCTGGTTGGGAGCCACTGCACTAAACCAAAAAATCAGGTTTTGCCTAGTGTTCATAAAAAACAGGCACTAACTTCGTGCATGACATCCGTCAATTAGCTTCTAAGAAATCACTCAATGCTGCTTGAACACAGAATCAACACAACACTTTTCCTTTACTTCCAAAAAACTCCATAGCTCTCTTTTACGGCGCTCCCGGGACAAAAGGGCAGATAATTCTTTACGAGGTTCCCCAAAAGATACACAACCATGTATCTTGGAAGCGAAAGATAAAACCGTATCTTCAGTGTTTCTTGACAGATCTTAGATATCGGAATACTTTGTTTATGTACTTTTACCTTCAAATTGTATCTTACACCGAATCTGAGTGAAAGAAAAACTAAACTTTGTCAGCAGATTTTTTTGCGATGTACAGGCTTCGATAGAAACTTTATGTATTAATAGCTTTTGCCCGTGAATTCGCTTGCGTTGTTTAGAATTTGACAATCAATTCGGGTTCTGCTCTGCTTGTAATAATATCAGAGCGAGAGTGGTCATGTGAAAAAAAAGGTATAGGCTACGAAAAGACGCGTGGTAAATGAGTCCTCGAGTGAAGCATGTGGCATATGTAGTATAGGCTGAATGTCATCATTTGGCTAAACTAGTCTTTCCCCAACTATATTGGGGTTGGCTTACAGTAACCAGATGTAGCTGAATACCAGTATTAACAAAAAATCACAAGAACAACGTGGTGTATTAAGGTAATACAGTACACCTTGGTAAGACTGGTTGTCAATTAGTAATTGGCAAAAACAAAAGAGAAAATAAACATAATTTACTTATTTGTTTAAAAAAACCATCAAATGCAGTCATCATCATCACCCTACAGAAGTCCACTGCTGAACATAGGCTTCTTCAATCGCGCGCCACTCAACTCAATTCTCAGCTACTCTCACCCAGTTGCTACCAATCACCCAGCGCAGATCGTCGCTCCACACTCGTCTTACGCTTGGTGATTCGCGGTCTCCACTCATAGACACGTCAACCCTAAAAGTCAACGGTTCTACGGCTAAAATGACAGGCACATTGCCACTTTAGCTTACTTATTCTGTGAGCTATGTCGACTAGTCTGGTTCTCAGTCAGATCACTTCGTTCCGGATGCGATCCCTCGGAGAGACTTCAAACATAGGCCGTCCCACAGCTCGCTGAATGACCTTGAATTTATGAATCAGCCGTACCGAATGCAGTTGCATCATTCCTGTCATCACCATTCACCATAACTGAACTATCATTTAAAAGTTTGAAACAAACTAATCACCCACAAATTAATCCTTGTGCCCCCAACCTAAAACAACTAATACCTACATATATAAAAGATAAACAACGTAACATATTGCTTAGGCCGTCTGGCGCCGACAACGAAGATTTATATCTGTCAGACCTAATATTGTAAATGCGAAAGTCTAGCCTAATCAGATATGAGAATAGATATGAAAACCTTCTTGATGTATTAGATTACTGTGTGTATTTATTTTGAGATTAGGATTTTCTTTGTGTATGGTGGTGAATTTTTAAAGAAAGAAAAAGTATTTTTTGTTTCTAATATGGCTACATTAAACTAATTGGGGGGCATTCGAAATGATGTACTAATCGGCACTGGTCCGCGCAGGTAGTCGGCGCAAGCAGACTCTATACTTTGTGCCGACCCAACGCCGATAAGCCCCGACAATTTCTGGCGGCGGTAGCAGGTTGAAACTTGTCGGTGACGTTCAGCGCTTATCCGCGCTGGTAGCCAGCAATCTATGTGTAGGCATACTTACTTACCTCAGTGGTTGACGATACGATTTGTGAGTTTTACACAGATTTAAAACAGATTTTTGATGACTTTTTGCTCCTCCGAACCATCGCTTTCAATTCGAGCCAAATCATTCTTTCTACATCGTGTGGTTAGTGCCCTACCTGTTGTAAGTTTTTATGTCACCCATAGGAATCTGACTTGGCTTTGCATAACGTCGAGAAATATCTCTCAGTCATGCTGGTAAGTGGTTTCCTCACGACGTTTTCTTTTAACGGAGCAAATGATAATTATGAATACGCACATGAATCCAAAATATCAGACTTGCGTGTCTTGGGTTTGAGCGTTAGACCAATGATGGCGTTCAATTAAACAGCGGTTTGATGAGTTTTTGCTTCTCCAAACCATCGCCTTCAATTCGAGCCAAATCATTGATCGAGTATTCAATCCATGTTTTCTTGGGTCGCTCCCGAATTCGGGTCAGGGGCTCGGAACTTACTGCAAACACTCTGTTATGTCTTATTTGCATAGGTTTGGGCACGTATTCTGTTTGAACACATAACCAAACAAGATCGTGTGAAATGGCAAACAATTGCCTATAGTTACATCAATGAAGGGTTCTAAATATAAGTTAGGTTATACCATATAGGAGCAGGTACGATAGGTAGACATATGATGTCAGATATGACTTCCCCGAAGGCTTTAGTAGAGATGTGTCTTACAATATTTTAATTCCACCAGTTATGTTTTAGTACCATGTAATAGCGGCAGTCTATTTATATCAACAACTGCCCACAAATCCAGACTGTGGCTGCTAAAGAGAAATCCTGCTGGAAAAATAACACTTTGCCGGCCCTGAGAATCTAACCAAGGACATCATATTATGCAGTCGCCTTTGCAGCTACTAGTAGCTACAAAGGCGACTTATGAGGCGCAAAGATATATTACTCAGCCTGTAACATTCTCACTGCTGGGATAAAGGCCACCTCTCTTTGAAAGGGAGCGGGTCACGATTCACCATGATTCAGTCATGTCGGTTTTCTCACGAAGTTTTCAATGGGAGCCTAATTCGGTGAAACGCTTTCGATCACATACCGGAGGCAATGAGATTGCTTCATAGGTAAAATTGGTCTACATGTCAATCTACATAACGCGATGAATCTTGGTGAACTGTCAGAATGCTTTCATTTTCCTACCCTTATCCCAACAAAGGGTGTAAAACACCTCTTAACGAAGCTGAAAGGCACTTGTTCTCCCTGTCATTATGATCATTTTTTTGTTCTACACCATACCTGGGAACCTTCTAGTTACGGAGATATTGGGGGTCAAAGTTGCAACTTTTTGACAAGTTTTTTTTTAAATGCAAGTTTTTATCGTTTTTTTTTTCTTTTAATACTTCTTCGACCCCTGTACTATTCAATCCATCCATCAGCACAATGTTTTGAGTGCGTTACATTGAGTTACACCACAAAACGTGACTTTTCACCCTAAAAAAAAGTTGTTTCCCAGCAATAATTTTTGCGTAAAGTTACTTTGATGTACAGAATGCTTGGTTGACGGCTTCGTGATGAGGTGGTTTACACCCTGTATATTTGGGGTCGGGGCAGTATATTTTTTTCTTCCATACCTCTCTATTTCTCGTCATCTCAGCAGTCATTCTAGCCATATCATCCCTAAGAAACATAGATCATCACCAACAGTTTTTTGTCGTCTACTATGGTGGCGCATTGGTAGAAAGGCTGCCTAACGTTCTTCCGGTAGGAGCAAATGTTTGTGTGATGAGTATGACGATTTGTTTCCGAGTCATGGATGCTTCCATGTTTAATTTTTTTTGATCCGGGTTGCATGTTGCATTTTAATATCGCACCTGCTGTATGTGCTGTTTTTGCGAGGCTCCCACGTTGCTGCATCACCGTCCAAGCTAAATGTCGGACCGAGGCAGCTTGCCAAGTTGGTGAGCAGTTAAAATGTAAAGCATACAATTTAGTATAGAGGATAGATTAATTTTATACTACCCTACCAAGTTTGCTTCAAAAATTTCGTTCGTACATTTGTCATTTATTGATTTATAATTTCTTCAAATTTACTATAATCATATGCAAAATTTTAATTTAGATTATAGAATTATATAACAAATTAGGAAACTTTGTGCTTTAAACGTTTCAAAAATCATAAACGGACCTACGTTGTCTCCCCATAATTAAGTTATACTAATGCTGTAACATAAAATTTTAATACCAAAATATGATATGAAAGAGTAACCATGAAGTTTCCTTGCGGTTATCCTCAAACGACCAACGCGAACAGTGCACCTTTTTCGACGTTTTATGAGTGCCCATTTAGGCCTATGTGAAATATAAATACTGTGATTTAGATTTTTGATTTTGAAGCCAAACTGACAAATCTTGCCTTACTTTTAGTGTTACTAAACAGAACCAGACAAGATTAATTCTTGATCAAAGTTGTTATTTTTACTAAAACAACTTAGAATAATTTCCAAAACAACAACAGGTTTCAAATTAAAACAACAATTTTCCAGTTAAACGTTTATTCCTTCTCATAATACAAACACCATTGCTGGCTTATTTCTCATTATTAAATAGTATTTATTACATTTTAATGTTACAATAGAATGGTGTGTTTGCATAGACGTTTCTCAGATTAATTAAAAAAACATCAGTCTTTGGGGACTGCCGATAAGAGTGAAAACTTTTAGGCCATCCGCTACGCCTAGTAGTTTTTGCGGATCGGCTACGAGTGCTATGAAAGCGTACGTGACGGTCACGCGAGTTCCATGATTTATGTTCACTCATAAAACGCTCAACGCGCCTTAATAAGTTTTCACTTCAAAAATAACTTTCAGTAACATCAAAAACTTTATAACGACATTATGTGTCTTCTAGATATCATAGGAAAATAAAGAGATGGTCTTGCTAAACAATGTTTTGACAGACATGAGAAAGCTTTCAACTTTACAGCCCAAACACTTAAGTGGCCGGCGGAGCATGCGTTTTTCATACAAACGTAATACCAAAATAATATGAAAATCAAACATATTCTTAAGGTCTTTCGTTTTCGTTTCTTCTCTCTCTAACAAAATGTATATTTGGGAACCTAGATATTTTGTGATCCAATCGAAATAAATAGACACTACCTTAAGAATATGTTTTATTTACAAAATATTTTGGTATTACGTTTGTATGAACGACGCATGCTCGGCAGGCGTCTTAAAGTTAATTCACTGTGTGTCACCTGTTTCATAAATGATGTAGATAGAACACAATGTTGATCATTAACTAATTATAAAAGACCCATTATTACGCCCATTACACACATCCTTCGCGATTTTAGACTAGTTCATTTTTCGGTGCATATAATCTCGTATCAAAATACGCGCTTACATGTCCTCACACTTTGCGCTTCAAAATATTGAACGCGTATCCACACTCCTACGAGTAGCGCGAGTGTCCCTAAAGTCACGCGTTTACGCGCCTACAGGCACTGTATGAATTGCACGCTAATCTGCGACCGCGAAGCGTTGCGACTTGTGATAGGCCACGCATGTGTATCTCTTGTTTCATTCACGCGAGTGCCTCTTTAACCATTTTTCATTTGTTTTCTCCATAATGAAACAATAAATGACGTGAGCGCTTTACTTGTGTTTTTTTCTCTTAGGTGCTATCGCGCTTAAAGTCTTGGTGACGTGTACCATGCTCTTAGGCCTCAATTCCTGTCACACTAACGTCGGTCGCGTGTGTCGGTCGCGCGTACGAGTATACATTGTGTTCTAAATAGCACCATACTGCAACGCTGGCGTCAGGGGCACGTATTTGCTACTGTTTTTCTCACTGACGCATGCGACCGACCGTCAGCCTGACAGGAATTCAGGCCTTAACGTGGTCTTAAGACGCGTGTAATTCGTGGCCAAGTCTTTGTACATGCTTCATGCACCGTTATTCTTTTCACACATTATAATAAAATTTATATTCCAATATTTTGTTACAAACATGCAATATTTTACGGGACTACGCACCGCATAATTACCTTTACACATATTTTATCATATGGGATTATATGATATAATGTATGAAATAAAATTAATGCCACTCCGTACATTAAACTGTTAGTATAATCGTCAATAATTCTGCATTATAGTTTGTCAAAGTTGGATATGATAACTTGTAATGAAAAAGGATTATATTGGCATGATTTCAGGGCGCAATAAAGTCTTTGATCAAATACATAGAAACAGAAAAAATATTACCAAGGATTTACGTGAGTGCATCCAGTGTAACTTATTTTTTTAAATGAGTACAGAAAAATGTGTACCAAAATTAAGCTTTTATTAAATTCATTACATTACTGCATTTTTCATTACTGTTTTATCAACTGTCTAGAAAATGTGTCACTTATTTCACTAAATCAAAATTAATCAAGTTCAAATTAATGGAACAATGTTTAACACTTTAGAGTGTGCTTTAAATTGAGTTGAACATATTTTATTCATAGTACGTACAAAGACAACCAGTATATATTATTCCATAAATTTGATCAAACATTGATGCTCATTTTGTGCTCGTAATAAAATCATAATTTCCAATGAAATTTGCATAGCTGACTACCCTTAAAACAAATGACGCCTATTCACGCCAAACACACAATTAAATGATTCCAATTAACAATGTTTTAAATGTCCAGAAAACTTGTCGATAACATTTAACACAAACACGCCACTTTATATAACAATTATCCGAACAACAAATTATATTAATTCAATTTTTAGTCATCAATTATTTCTCAATTAAAATTATAGTTATCTAGTAGTATTAATGATTTTTTGTGATATTTAGTGCTATTTAACGGCCGTCACTTCTAAAATAAAGCTGTAACATAATTTTCAGTTGTGTTTAAGCTGGTCACATGTGTCTAGATTAATTTTTGCAATCAAACACACAAAGAAACATTTTAAATTCCGTTTGTATTTAATATTAAATAATATTTACAAAAATATAAAACTTATACTCTGAGGAGCTTGTAAATTTAATTATGAATAATAAAACAATAAAATTATATTTTCAGTTGGATTTGAATTTTTTTTTATAACGTAACTTCGTAACATGCTCACATTGTTGAGTGCATTTTCAGTGATTTACTTTTATTAAACACAAGTCCAATGTTTCAGAAGAGAATAGCTCAAGATTACCAAGAATACAGAGGTTCCTGTTCCCTTTGAAGCGTTTGATGTGGTAAAGGAATTTGAAGCTTAGGTCAGTGTCTCAAAGCGAATAGATCGTAGATAAATGGAGCTGCAATTCATTTGTAAACATGAAAACTGACTTCAACAACCCAGTTAGTACTAAAAGAAAGAAAACATATGTATTTGGCACACGCCACAACTACGCACAAAAAAAGAAATGAAAGAGGATACAAAACAGCCATTTTTTCATACAAACGTAGTCCCCTGTGTCCTTCCTGGATAATGCCAGTACAGCAATATTTTCCACTCCAAAACATCTATGACTATTTATTAAAAGAGATATGAAGCTTCAAAAACCTAAAACATTGGCCAGATTTTCTGCTATGTTCAAATAACCAAAAAACTTGAGACTAAATTTAGAAAAAAGTCAACATAGGAACACGGCCAAAACCTTTTTTTATTTTTAAAGGAAAAAGGTAGTTAAATCGGTCAAGTTTTAGAGAAGTAATCAGGGGACTATGAAACGTTGTTTTTTTTAACCGACTTCCAAAAAGGAGGAGGTTCTCTATTCGACTGTATGTATTTTTTTTTTTTATGTATGTTCACCGATTACTCGAAGACGCCTGAACCGATTTGAAAAAATCTTTTTTTGTTTGAAAGGGTATAGTACCATAGTCGCCAAGTCGGGATCTGATGATGGAATCTTGGCGAAATCGAGGGAACTCTTCAAATTTTATAGGATAACGTACAGCAATTTTGGTATTTTCTACAACAAGTGAAGCATTTGCGTTTGATAAGAACCATTCTACCATCAGATCTGATGATGAAGCCAAGAGCCACGGAACTCCATAATGAGACAATGTATTCTAGTCGTGTTTGGGCTTGTTGTAATTGTAACGGTATGCACTTTCCATGTGTACCAAGCACATGTGAACCACTAAAAAGTGAAAAATAAAAACTTTTTTGCAAAAAATAAAACCGACTTCAAAAAAAAAAGTGAAAAATAACTTTAGCTTCTGAAGTCGGTGACGTTTGTATGATTGATTTAATTTTTTTTTAATTGGTATTTTCTGCTGTCGTCTCTTTCGCGCTTTACGCGCGGTCTATTAGGATTTTATGGGCACTGCGCAAGAGCAATCATCATCTGCCTAGCCTTTTCCCATCTATGTTGGGGTCGGCTTCCAGTCTAACCGGATGCAGCTGAATACCAGTATTTTACATGGAGCGACTGCTTATCTGACCTCCACAACCCAGTTAATACTGGGTAATACGATACCCCTTGGTAAGGCTGGTTGTCTTGTCAGACTATTTGGGCCACTGACTACCTGTAACGACTGCCAAAGATGGACAAATGACAGCCGGGACCAACAGCTTAACGTGCTTTCCGTGGCACGGAGGAAACTTGGTATGTAAGGGTGGACACCCATGCACAGATCAACCTAGGCAAGCACGGCTTAACCTAAAGATTGGCCCGAGCGGCTGTTAATATTTAGCCATGCTCCTCCGCAACAGCAATACATTTTACAAATACCTATTTTTCAATTGTCTCGCTCTTTTTGTATCCTCTTAAATCTATACAAAATGAAAGAGAGAATTAATGGTGGGTTATATACTCCTTGATAAGAATGGTTGTCAGACTTTGACCACTGCATACCTGTAACATAGATTGTTGCATTCCATTTTTAACAAAATCTATTTTCTTTGAAAAGAGATTTCTGAAAAAAAAAAGCTTTAACGATGTAAGTTTACTAAGTGTAAACGAAATCGCATTTTGCTGAGCCGCGAGAGTTTGTGGATTAAAACTTTACAACAGAAATCGCTTCGTTTACAACCAGCTTTATTTTAAATCGAGCCTTTAAATTTTGTTACATCTTTTTTTAAAAGAGATTTGGAATATTTGGCCTGGCTTACTTTAAATGACTGTGTTCTTGTTGTAAAGATGATCAGGTGAATAGATTTAACTTTGACAGTTTTTATTTCGGATAATTGTGTGAGGTTTAAGAAAATTTTGCCTATACAATAGTTATGAATCGTTCTGATGCCAAATTTCTATATTATCTTGCCTGATATCATAAAAGTAAAAATAAAAAATGAGCGTGTAGGCCAGGCTTCACACAAAAATAATCAATCCCCTTTTGGTACATATTTCTTTAAAATTTAGATACATATTTTGAAATTGTGGTACAACATTTTGAATTTGGTTTTATAAACGACAGCCATTACAATATTTTGACTGTTTTAACAAATTAAAAGTAATAAATATAAAAGTGAGGATAAAATATTAAATATCATTAACACCGTTATTAATTAGGTACATTTATTTTTTTATATTACGTTATAGTTCGGGAGATAGTGATGTTGTTTAGTTTTTAAATACAGAGTCGTGATAAAATCCTAGAAATAAAGCAAAATTTAAGAAGAATTTAAATGAAAAGAGCAGTTACAACGTTCTTATGATTGTTTGCGTTTTTTTAATTAATTAAACATAGTAAGTCATTCGGACTTGACAGTTTAATTGAACGAATAAAAAAAAAACAATAATATTCGTTATATCTTTTCCATTTTTTAATGAAGATAGTAGTCAATCTATAACTTTAAATAACTGTCTGCTTTAACTTTAGTTAGTCTGAACTTCGTTATGTTTTAAAACAAACAGTTTTAAGTTTGTTGTGATTTCGATGAGCTCATTCTGTCACTGCATAAGAATGATCTTTTTTTTGCAATTAGATGAACTTTCAAACATGAAAAAACAGAAGTGGTCAAGTGGTGAAAAAACATTAGAAAAATACTGCTGGTCAATTCACTTACTTAAATCCAAATTTCAACATAACCCCAAAATATTGTACAAAACCCAATAAACGATCAATTATCCATGGAAAATTAAACTCAAACATCTACCCAAAGATATATTGATTCAACGAATAAAACAAACACCCAAATTCGTTCGAGAAACTAATTAGAAAAGATAACAGCTTCACAAAATCGCTATCTCCCAAACTTTGAATGATAACTACCTACAATTCCGTTATCTATTTACAATGTAAATATTCCTTATTTACATATAAATGTTATAGTTACATACAGTATGGGACGAAAACTGAAAGTAATAAAAACTATAGTTAAATTTAACTTTATGATAAGCTTTATGTATTAGGGTACAGTCAAGGTAAATTTAAGTGTAGAGGTTGAAACATACTTTACAGTCCTTGTTCGTAAATTACATCATTATAACAAGTTAAAAAAATAACAAATACACATGCCAGAAAGGTCATTATGGCCAGAAAGGTATGATTTAGGGTCTGATTCAGATCATCAAATTGAACAACTTTACTTTACTGTGGATGCTCCAGAGTAGCCTGCGAAATTCAAATTTTCTCACGGTTACAGCAGGTCGGGTTGTATTTTGATTAAAATATGATTCATGGCCGTAACAAAAACGGATCATGTTCAGTTCGTGTAACGGTATTGAGTGACTATTTCATCAAAAAGTCATTCAATACAATTACATGAACTTAGAGGGATGCCTGCCGGGGCTTCGAGACTGTTCGAAAGAGATACTGGCCCCGGAACATAATGGGCGAGGAAGGAACATGGATGAGTTTTAGTCGGTAAAAGTCTGACAGTCCCTTTCACTCCGCCCAGAGCGGGAGGAGTCATTTGATGACTTCCCATCCGAAAAAACAAAGAAAAAAAGGGGTTTGTATTGATGATTTTAATGATATAATTCTATAACTACATAAGTGTTATATCCGCGAATTATATTTTAAATAACATACAACCTGAAACTGACTAGCAAATTACAAAAAAAAAAGAAAATTTGAATTTAGTAAGCTACCGTAGAGCTTGCTTGCTTTGCACCTTAGCAAACAAAAATCAGCCAATGAATCATGAAATGGGTCCCCATCAGAATACGAACGCTACCACATTTGTTTATTAAATGTCACAGCGCCATACTGAGATAGAGGGCTTTTTGGCCACGTACAAGACCTGTAATAGCCTTAGTTTAATTTTGTTTTAATTTTAAAACGTTGTTTTGCAAAAACAATGGGCGGTTAGTTCCGATTTCGGCCATATGACTAAAAATTCACTTACAGAAAAACAATGCTAACCAAATTGCAACACTTTCTAAAACAGCGCCATATTTCTTTACGGCCGGGTACGATTATCCGCTTAAATTCTGCAGCCCCTAATTCCAGCTAATTTGTCAACCTAGCATCGACATCCTCCGGTATTTGATTAAAACTCGCGTATTCCGCAGAACCGGGTTTATTTTTCAACTCGAATGCCTTGTAAGGGACGAGGGTACGTGCCAACTGCCAATGATATGTCGACTGCTTGTGAAGAATAATAATTACAGAACCTCTGACGGAAGCATCCTAACTACGACCTTATTGCAACGGAGATACAGACCACTATAATTTTGACAGAGCTATCAGTGGCCTTGAAATGTCAGCCAGTTACGAAAGAAAAGCAGTAATTTACGTTACTTTTTGACTTGAGTAAGTTTATTTGCAGAATTTTCTGGAGCTCGCTAAGGAAAGTTGGTTATCTTTTAGAGAAATAATCAGCCATTTTGTTTTTAAATGTTTCCTGGTAGCTGATTACAAAGTTACCATGAATATAAATTCTTGAGCCTCTTTTTTGCACTTAAATATTTAAAAAAAAACCTCGAGCCAACTTTCAGAAGCTTAGGTAAACGGTTAGAAAAACGAAACCAACATACGCTATAATAATAAGAACTAAATGTTTTATATACATCGTCTATTTTAATTTTAGGTCCAAAACAAAAACATCTAAAGAGCTATAGTACTTATTAACTAAAATGGAATTTAAATTTCAAAGCTTTGTGATTACTACGAGTATCATTCGAATTTCAAATAATTTCTGCAAAATTGAAGCCAACCAGTATGACACCAACCTTTTTGTAAGTTCAACTACAGAAAATTGTGGTTATCCACTTTGAACCTTATTACACATAGCTTAAGGGTTAAAAGCGGTCATCAACCATTGTCCACGGTATTACAATATACCTGGACCCACGACCGATGTCCAATAATTCACGAAAACCGAGAAACAATCGTAAAATTTATAAATTTATTTGCTTTCCAACTCGATTAAAATTCTATTCGATTTCCAGTACGTGATTATCGAAATTGAATAAATTCTGTTCAACGCAATTATAGTCCGTGGAACATTACCGATACAGAGAGAATTTTGGCTGTATTTAAATTGTATTATTGGGTATTGAATTTTAATTATACTCACAATATTAGTTTAGTAAATAACGGTTAGGGTTGCTTATATATCTATAAAATATAACAACATGCCTTTAAACCCGAAAGGTTAGACAAAGGTGTATTATATAATACACCCACATTTTACCTGTTATGTATAAGTCCCATGTAATTTTGGGTGACCCTATTGCCATCAACCGGACGCAAATCCAGACTCCGTGGCTGCTATTGAGAAATTCCAGATGGAAAAACTCAATGATACTTTGTCCGACCCGGGAATCGAACCTAGGACCTCATGCTCAGCAGTCGTGCTTGAAACCATTAGACCAACGAGGCAGCCGAAATCTAGAGAGTTTGTTTGGTTGAACGCACTAATCTCAGGAACTACTGGCTCAAATAGAAAAAATCTTTTTGTGTTGGATAGTACATTTATTGAGGAAGGCTTTAGGCTATAAAAAATCACGCTACGATTATTATTACGGAGCAGAGCAGGAATGAAAAATGTTACAGAAACTGGGATTTTTTTCCTTTCGTTTTTCTCTCTTATGTGATGCAGACGAAGTTGCGTGGGTCAGCTAGTTGAATATAATAAAATAAAAAATATAAATGAATATACTAAAACTGAAAAGCTTATTTAATGAACGCGCTAATCTCTGGAACAACAAATCGGATTCCTTTCAGACATTCAAGCCACTATCTATCTGTAACGACTGTCAAAGGTCTACAAATAACAGCTGGAACCAACGGCTTAGCGTGCTTTCTAAGACACGAAGGAAGCCGGTGTGTGATGGATGGTCACCGATCCATAGACTGACCAAAGGCAAGTGCGGTTTAACTTTGAAGATCGAACTGTGCCGTTGACTGTTATCATAAATATGAGCTTCTCTTTGCTCAGTTAAGGGGGCGCATTCCGGGAGTTGGCAACCTCAAAAATACCTGTCAAATATTTACATGTTTTAATTAATTTCGAAATATGACTGTTTAGAATTTAAAAGAAATGTGGCTAACTAGCGAACTAGAATATTGACTATAAATGTAATCATTAGTATCGTAACACCGAATAATCAGTGTTACATGTAAAATAAACTATTTGTAGACTTTTCAAATGCCTTTTCTACACCTAAAACGGTTTCAACATCAAATTCAGTGTATTAATTTTGCAATTCACGATTTCGCTACTTAGCCAAATTTATTGTTTCCATACAGTAATATTTCGAAATTAATTAAAACTGGTAAACGCTCTTAAACATTTATCTTCGAATCGAATGTTGGACCTGAACGATTTTGTAACACCCCTTAACAATACGTAAACAAAAGAAGCAACTAAAATAGCTGATTCTGAAATAGCTGATACCAAAATAGTAGTTGATATTGAAATGAACTCAAATATTGAAAGTGTAATATTTTCAATCAGATTACAGTCAATAGAAGAACGAGAATATTATACTGAAGTTAATGTTAGTTCAGAACTTAGATAATTGAAGTTACTGTTAGTTTAAGCATTGAACTTAGAGTGTGGTTTGGTATGGAGTTCTTGCTGATGTATAAAAGCAGTATACAGGGTGGAATATACACCAATGCTAAAAATATTTTTTTTGAGGAACAGCTGTTTTTTTTATTTAAAAGATATGTGGCTGGGTTCAAAATGGTGCGTCGAAGTCCTTTCCATCCTGTATAATACTCCCAGTGCTGGGACATAGACTACTCTCTCTCTGAGAGGAGTGGGACGAAATTCACATTCAATGGACTCAGAATGAATTAGTGGGTGTCAAATGTCTGTCGAAATTTTGGTTTTAGGACACGTCGATATCAGGAAATGATGTTCCTCTTTACCGTTTTAGAGTGTAGTGACATTTGTGATGCAAATTTAGATTAAAACTCCGCAATACGCTATTAGAGTTATCTCTGAATAATTTTACACAAAGTCAAGCACATGCTTGGGTTTAGGGACTTTCTTCGCCCATGTGTAAGAAAAAATAAGTAAATATAATGGACATCATTCTTTTACATATTGTTAAAATTTCATCTTTATGGCATGGTTTTTTTTTAAACTTTTACAAAGCCATTTTTTGCCGTTTGTTAACGTGTCCAGAAAGTGACTGAGGTTTATTTTATAATTGAGCAAAATAATAATATATATTCTCAGTAAACGTGACGAGAGATTATCTTTTATATGTATTTGACATCGAAAGTTAGTCCGGCAGTGTGTACCTCCATAATAATATTCTTTTGTTTTTCATTTGTTATGAAACCGAGACATAGTAAATAACATTCTATCAGAAACTATGATTACGAAAAGTCAAAAACGTTAGTGATTGACATAAGCTATCGAAAACTAATGTCAATCGTCTAAAAGTTGTTATTTAATACGAAATAATCTAATATCGATTGTCACTTGTCCTGTCTTTCTTTGATTGTTTAAAACTGTGCATCCTAATTTATTTTGCTTATACCTTTTCAGTAGGCATGACGGCAGTTTCAAAAAATTACAAATCTATTTAGTCCGTCAGTTAGAGTATTGAAAAATAATGGACACGTTTTTTTTTTGTTTTTGTAAATCAATGGATATTGACAAAGATAAAACACAACAAAAATTGGGGGCTCGTGATGTCAGAACTAGCTAAAAAATATACCTAGGTGTGACCTAGTGAGAATTTTAAAGACGTCGTATCTTCGTCAACTTTGATTAACGTAACAAAAGAAAAAATACTGGTCAGATATTTTTTTAAAAATCTACCTGACGGACTAATTAGATTTTTTTTTGTCATCTAGGGTAGATTATTTTTATTATTAAAAAGCTATGAATATCAAAAGTTGTTTTTGTTAGACATCGTTGCGTTGTCTAAACATATTCCTGGAATATAATTTCGTTACAAAAATATTATTATTTACTCTCCAAAATATCCAAAGGCGTACTGAGGACTGTGAAATACATTTTTAAATTAAGGTTTTGTCATTCATCAAAACTCTTTGTTTTGATGTGAGTCAAAATTGTTGATAATGGTAATTTTGTAAACAAAATAAATATGTTTTAAAGGGTTCATTCATTATAGAATCACGGAATGGCTGTTATTATTTAGCTCGTGGCTAAATAATACCAGCCACTCGTATCGATCGTTGGGTTAAGCAGTGCTTGCCGAGGTTGGTCTGTGGATGGGTCACCACCCTTACATACCGAGTTTCCTCCATGCCTCGGAAAGCACGTTGGTCCCGGCTGTCATTTGTCCATCTTTAGCAGTCGTAATCAGTGGCCCAAAAAGTCTGACAACCAGTCTTACCAAGTGGTATAGTATTACCTAGCTAACTGGGTTGTGGAGGTCAGATAAGACAGTCGCTCCATGTAAAATACTAGTATTCAGCTGCATCCGGTTAGACTGGAAGCCGACCCCAACATAGTTGGGAAAAGGCTAGGTAGATGATGATTCATTAGAATCACGGTGGAGTCAAAAGTGATGAGTACCGATGGACAATAAAACAATTATAATTATGTTTTGATGTCAGCGGAGTTTCACGATCTAGACTGGAAATCATTTAAAAATATACGTGGCAGTCTTTGGTGATTACCGATAGAAGTGAAACTAAGTAATATATATCATCTGCTACGGGTTGTGCCCCGCGCACGCCTTGTAGTGCTACGTCGTCGCGGATCGGCTACGAGTGCTACAAAACGTTAGGTGACAGTCACGCGAGTTCCATGATTTTTATTCAACTAACTTGATTAGGTTGTTTGTTTGGTTGAACGTGCTAATCTCATTAACTACTGGTAGGAATTGAAAAAATCTTTTTGTGATGGAAAATGTTAAAGGCTATATAACATCCCGCTACAACAAATAGGAGCGGAGCATAAATGTAAAATGTTGAAAAATGCTTTTTGTCTCCTATGTGACGCAGACGAAGTTGCGTGGGTCAGCTAGTGTTACAATAAAGCTGCTGCAAAGGCAGTAGCTTCACGTGCAATACTAATATTCATCTACTGGGTAGTAAGACTGAAAGCTGACCGTAACATAGTTGGTAAGAAAGGCTATATAGGCAGCTGATGAAGGTAGTTGCCACTGACAAATCTGACAGAGAACAGTGATCTTTAACCTAATTAAATTATAGTTGTTATTCGATTGCTGCCGCCAGACATTATGTATTATACTGTGAACAATTTCGTGACGTCATTCCTCTATTGATAATATGTGGAGTATTTAATATTCCTGTCAACGGTTTCGGTTGACAATTTAATTTATTTATCTGATATTTTAATTGAATTAAAGCCGATAGAATTGCGGTTGGTGGCGTTTAATTTATAGATAATAATGTTCACACATTCATTGTTTATTACTTAGCCAAACATTTCCTGATAAAAAATAACTGTGGTAGTGTTCATTGACTATCAGAAATTAAAAACGAAGTTAAATTTTGAGAAAGTACTGTCAACCAAACAATTTAGAAGTTATACAAATAAAATTATTTTATAAAATATTAAATTGTACCCGTGGTACCCCTTTGTGTAATTTATTTCATCACCGCTGCTCTCAAAACGGTGAAGGAAAACATCGTGAGGAAACCGGCATGTCCTAGAACCAAAAATTCGAAGACATGTGACATCTACCAATCTGCACTGGGCCCGCGTGGTAGATTATAGCCCATTCCCTCTCATTGAGAGGAGGCCGTGTCCCAGCAGTGGGATCATTATAGGCTGATGATGATGATGATGATGACCCGTGGCACTCGTAGACCCTTGAAAGGACCACGGGAACTAAAATGCCCGTGGTCTCTTTTTCAGATAAAACCATACTAAATTAAGAAGGCGATCAGACAAACTACCAAGCGGCCAGAGCCATGAAGGAGGTATTGTATTGTATAGCGGGCTGGTGTCCGCAACTCCACGTCAAATAAAATTAAGTCTCACAAACTACTAGGAGGTCAGAATTATAAAGAAGTATTATCTACACTTCTCCATTACTCTTCTTCTTCTTATGATAACTAAAAACAATAAATAAAAATGTTTATTTCATTCACAAAAGGCTTAAAGAAACAGGATTTGGAGACCACCTTTTAAGCAAGGAGATGCTTGTGTTAGGTGACTCCGCTCTTCCGCATAAAATTCACATTACAATGCAATTGAATACAAAATAGAGATAATTTTAACTTTAATCTTTAAATTTGTATTATTTTCTAATACAAATTTAAACATTAAAGTTAAAATTAAAGTATATTAAAGTAAAAAAGTAAAAAGAGGAGCGCATTTGTGAGGTGTATGCAGTATAACTGTACTTTAACTTTTTTTGTGGTCCCAAAATACCACTCAAAAGTATTTCGGGGCAATCCGGGACCGCGGTCCTGGTCCCGAACGCCCGCCGAATCCCGATCCACATGGAGCTTATAAATGAGAGATCCCCAGTAGGTAATTGATAATACCTGTGTTGGGGGTATCTCGCTCATTGCACAAGTTATTACAAAAAGTAACTAAAAAGCATATAACGTTTCATACCAGTTTCACTAGGTACTGATTGCTTCATTAAACATGTGAAACCTTCTAAACGTAAATAAAATACCTACAAACACATCGGATTAGGGAGGTGATTAGCCTAATGAGCCGTATCCGGTAGGGGAAGTGAAATTACACTGTCTATACGGAACACGGGTAAATAATATATAAATGATGTACCTACGCGCATTAGTACGAACATATATGCGATCAATCTTGTTCTGTAAATAAGGATGTGGAAAAGTGCTGATACTGGTATTGTATATTCATGTACAGGTCGCAAGATTTTTGACAGACTGATTGTTTGTAGTTTTTGCCTGGAGTAATTCTTGCCTGGAATAATTTTCCATATTAGAAAGGTTTTGTCATAAAAAGGGTGTAAAAAGAGTGCCCACTTTTTGGGTGAACTAAATTATGGAACTCGCATGTCCGTCACCTAACGCTTCGTAGCCAATTCGCTACGGCGTAGCGTAGGCGTGCGCGGGGCACAACTCGTAGCAGGTACAGATTACTTAGTTTTCACATCTAACGTCAGTTTCCAAAGGCTGTCCCTTATGTTTTTTTTCTTAGTTACAATGTTATGTTGCTCCCATACCGAAAGTTATCAAGTTTAATAGTCCATTTCTGACAAACACCGTAAAACGAAAGGGACGCTTTGAAAAGATTATTGAAAATACTTCCTTTTTTTTTTTTTTTAGGATGGGAAATCATCAAATGACTTCTCCCACTCTGGGCGGAGCGGGAGGGAGTGTCAGACTTTTACTGACTAAAACCCATCCATGTTCCTTCCTCGCCCTTTATGTTCCGGGGCCGCGGTATCTCTTTCGAACAGTCCCGCAACCCCGGCAGGAAAATACTTCCTTTAAAATTAAATTCTGTAGTCATTTTTTCCCGAAACAAAACCTCATCAGAACTCACGTCAATCGCAAGTTACAAATAAAATATCACCAAGAAGCTGACATGGTAATGTATAAGGGGCAGTTCACAACGAGACACGATACGACACGGCGCTGCCGCTGCGCGCACATTTTAATAGAGTGACTCAAAATATAATTTTATTTCTTACACGAAAAGATACACCTATCATTGTGAGAATTCAGAATACGTTGCGCCATGCAGCGATGCGCCTCGAGACTCAACGCGCCGCCGCGAGGCGCAGCCTGAGGCCGCCGTGGTGACTTGTCTCGTAATTCTCTTGCGCTTGAAAATGGTAGACTGCGGGTGGAGGATGTCGACACATTCCGCTGAGCAGCGCGGCTTCTTGCTACGCAGCAAGGCGTCGCCGCGTCGTGCTGCCAACGATTTTACGATGCGCCTCGCGACCGGCACCGCACGGTGCAGCACGAAATCACTGCACCGCGCCCCGTCGCGTAGCGTGGGATGGCAGATTTTACCATTGTATGCAATTATCTCAATTTATATAGAAATCACGCCTAGCACAACACACTGCCGACGCGGAAATGCGCGGGAAGGTTATACGTCGCTCCGCGCATCGCGGCTGGACGCATCTTCAGTGGGTGAACCGCCAGTAACATCGCGCCGCGTCGCGTCTTGTTGTGAACTGACGCTTAAGTTAACTAAACTAACATCTTACTGATGAAATATTTCCAAGAAATAAATAATAGACCCAGAATTTCTTCAAAGCATCGATCATATTGGTCTAGCCACAATTTATCATGTAGTTAATAGCCTAGTCATGTTTCTTTAAGCTAACAGAAAAAAAATGGCGAATATATTTTTTGTAGGAAAACCGCAGAGCCGTGTATACAATTTTTGCTTTTAATATTATCATTCAATTACCTTTTGATATTGGAAAACGTTCAGTTATATCTTTAGGGTTACATAATTTAGGATAAATATGTTTCCAAGTTTACATCGTAAAATTATATACTTCGTCACAGTGCAGGTAAAGATGAAAATCAAACTACTCCAATCTATCAAATTTATTTTGTTCAACTTTATTTATTTTGTTGAAGTTTGATTGGGAAAAATTGACAATTTCGGGTAGTTTGATGTATTGGTATTTGTACAGTCGTCGGCAAACGTTATTATCCTCTTTCAGATTCATCAGTAAATCATTTTAATAATTATTCTGCGTGTGATTTTTGTATTAACAAAAAAAAATAACTTTACCAACTTTGGTTATCTTCGGGTTTATAGTTACTCAGACTTTCTTAAGTCTTTAGTTGTATTTGGATCTTTTGGCAGTATCAAAATCGGAACTAAAACCGCCATTTTGTTTTTTTCGCTACAATGTCATTACTTATTTTTCAAATGTCACTTAGTTGACAACAGACTCATGTAAGTGTTGCGAGGTGTTCTTGGCGCGTGGCTGGGTTAAAACACAAAACTGCGAATCGACGCAACACGAAATCGCAATACAGAAAACTGTGACGCGAATAACAGCGGTGCGAGTGCGTAGATTTCTACGATGTCACTTCTTATCGCAGTTTTGTGTTTGTCCCTACCCTAAAATCATAACTTACTCCACCATTTTGTATTTCTTTACAATTTACACATATAATATCATTTGAGCATTAAAAAAAGAACTGTAAAGCACCGTAAATCAAATTTGTACCCAAAAGAAGTTTATTTTTATTTTGCGTGTTTCTTAAAATCTGCAGAAAATAATTTTAGTTTATACAACCTTTTTGACAGGGCACTTAAATTAAAATCATAATAAAAAAAACAGTCATAAGATCTTGCATAAAATACAGAATACAACAGACGACGGTACCTCATTCATATTTTTTAAAACCAAACTTCAACAGTATACTTTTTTAGTTTTCTTTGAAAACTTTAAGTGTCAGCGAGAAGAAAACTCATACAATCGACAACCAACTTAAAATGCTAGGGAATAGAGTTAAAAGTAACATTTTTTATCATTTAGAATGTTTAATACTTTAAGAGAACGTGCAGTCAGAATTGCCTGCGGATGTTCTTTTAATGACTTCTCGGTTATTTATTTTTTCGTATGAAAAAGTTGTTTGAACTTTGAGTAAAATGAGAATTAATGGCTACAAATTACAATACTTTCCTTGTTTCTCCTAAATTATTGGGAAAGTAACGGCAGTTTTGAATGTTGTGAAGCTAAAGGTTTTTGTGGGGTGTTTGAAAACTCGGTTACTGAGAATATTAAATGATAGATGTTTTTTTGGAACTTATATATTGTGTAGGTATAGTCACAAGCACCAATATTTAAACACACAGCAACTTTTCTAAATTTTTTTCTTCCACTGTTAATTTTTTTATTTTATTACATATTTAGGATAGGTATACATATTGGTGTACGTGACTGTACCTACAATGAATGCTATGCAATCTGAAAGTTAACAAAATCGCAGATAGTCGTTAAATGTGTTTACGTTTTGGTTAATTAACCAATATAACTAAATGGAATTATACAATATTGCTCCGTCATCACCATTATCGGGCGCACCATGTCTTTTTCTATTACTCGTAATGTCATCAAATACCTTCTTTCTTGCTATATCATCCTACACACAGTCCATCCAATAACACTGTGTTGCACTAAAATATTGATTTTGAATTGCAATAATATTTCACACTCGTTTGTAGGAAGATCCAAGACTTGGATCTTCCCATGTTTAATTTAACCTAATTACTTTAAGTCTTAACATGTACATAATGTGACAATGTCTGTAATTCTATCATATTATTTATTTATTTAAACTTCATGTGTGTGTGGTACATAGGCGGACTTAATGCTACAAGGCAACATATCAAGTAGTAATAATAATATATAAATATACATATTTATAAAGTTTTTTGTAAGGAATATTTTAAATTGTATTTGATTTGTGAAGAAATACATAAAGGAAATATAATTAGTCCATCGTACTGCAAAATTCATGATGGTCATTTATGACAACGCCAACTTTCAGAATGCACCTTCTTATAAATACACAATTCAACACACTTCTCGGATAAAAATCCACATTCATTATAGGTCACATACTTAAATCATGGAAAATTTTGGATTCGATCACGTTCCATACGATTTCCACAGAAGCCTTCTAATACTTAATTGTACGAAATCTAAATAATTGGAATACTGTGATTGGAATATATTCTACGATTTCGTACGAATTTTGATTGCACGGAACCAACTACACCAAAATTGTTGTTTCGATTGAAAAACGGCAGTTATCCGTGTGAAAATGGTCATACATTTTGGAATATGAATTCTGTTATTTTATTTCTTCGTAAATATTTTGAAAACCGTGATTTGATTCACATATTTGTCACTTCAGTTCTCAGCTTCTAACACTCTCGACTCCGGCTTGTGTGTGAATTCCGCTTCAGTTGCAATGACAAAGTTTCCCCATTTGTTCCAGAATTTACTGTTTCGGTAGCTTATGTCCATCCAAAACATTCTTGGAATTTTCAATCAAATGACGGTGTCCCTCGCCTAGGGCTTTCCTAAGAACTAACAAGTTCCTAAAGGGACCTGTACAAAAAAGAAGTTAACCCTAAAATCAGCTCCGAAATTCAAACTAAACTATGAACATACACATTAAGTACCCGATCGACAAATCACATTTAGATAACCCACACTTTATAGCCAATAAATAAAATTTGACAAGTCATTACTTTGTTGAAACTTGCGGCGGTAACGCGTGTGGAAATCTTTAATATGCGATGCATGGATGCGTGCGTGAAAGCAATGGGCTATAAAACGGGCCGTAAAGATTCCCCTGTTACCGGCTGAAGCTATAAACTGTATGAATCTTGAAGACGGAGACAGTCGAAGAGCGCCTTTGAATACTTTTTTACGACTGAGAGTTGTTGTCAATGTCAACTGTCATAATTCTTTCTTTGAAGTGATTTTTCTGTTGGGACTTCGTGATACTCAAGGTGAAGTCAAACGAACGTAATAATTTGAGCTGTAAATTGCGTATTTTGAGTACCGCAATTTACGTTTAACTTCAGTACGTAACTTCAGTCGACTCTCGCCCGTTCTGTAACTAACTCAAGCTTGCCTTAGTCCCTTCCCTGACCCCGAGCACAATTCGTTTGAAATAATACCCGTGAATCGGCAGAAAACTCATTTTACGTCGCCGTGTGATACAAACAGGACTTTAGTAAGAAATCGAAAGAAGCGTAAATTCCGCGACTCATTTTACGCCACTTACGGCTCAAAAAATTACGCTCATTTGGCCTAAAGCGCTAGGGTTGCCAACAAAACACCTTTTTATTGCAATTTGCGGTCAGTGTCGGATTGTATGTCGAACAAAATAAATTTGCGACCGTAACACGTAGTGTATCTTTCTGCTCTTATCCCATGTTACATAAGGTTCATTCTCCTCTGTCTACCGTCACACTATCATTTACTTTATTTTCTTTCATATCATTCCTGACACGATAAAAATCATCGCTTCTTTGCTCTTCCTCTTCCTCTCCATCCATCAACATTTATTTATCAATCTTTCATAATAATAAAAATGATCAATACAACTTTCGACTTTAATTTAATCCCAATCAATAACTTTTTATGAAAAAGTCATTCAATCAGGTTAAATAAACTCCTTGAAGTAATTTTTCTACTGGAACTTCTTGATAAACTACTTATAGAAGGAATAAATTCCGCAAAAAATATATCTTTCAAATTAGAAATGGCGTCGTGAAATCCTTCTGTGGAAATGGAAGAATCTAGAGAAGTGTGTTGGAATCGCATTCGTTTGACCTCAATTCTGTCTGCCTCGTTACGGTTTTTCTTCTTAGAGACTGAGATGAAAAACAAGTATGTGATTTCACCATTTTGATTATAGAGGGTCAAATTAAATTAGCTACAGAAACTCAAAAGACAAAACAAAAAAGAAAAGATAATTATAATGTAAGAGTATTTCTGTCAATGACCGCAGATAACTATAAGCAACTAACTAGAAATCGGTGTTTTTGTTATTTAAATCGTACTGGACTTTTTTATTAGTCTATATTGTCCCACAGCTGGGCAAAGGCCTTCCGCTCTTCTCTACGTGGGAATTTCTCTAACAAACTTGGTGGTATCCAAAAAAATAACCTATATTTTTCTAAACTCGTTTCTCAAAAAAACACTGTCGATTTCGATTCCGATCGCATCTGTGATGTTTTGACAGCTAATTTAATATGATCTTTTATTAATTTCCCGCTCAGTATAAGAATTTTAACTTTTTATCAAACACCCAAAACAAAAGAGGCTTTAACAAAGAGGTGAGAAGTCTCAAAATACAACCGCAAGAAAATTCCGACTGTGAAAGATTACTCTAGCGTTTACGAACATAGTAATTGTCGACTAAAATTTACACAGTGTTGCGCGTCCAAGACGCGCCGGCTAAGTGTCAGCTGATGAACGCGACGAATATAGCCAGCAATGAATCGGAGCAGCCCGCTGCGCTGCCTCGTTGCATCGCTAGCGGGTTCTCTCCTGTGAAAGAAATAATAGTTTAGTTTACATGTCATCTCATGGTCAAAACATGTCATCTCATAGTCAAAACAAAAAAAAACATGCGGGGCAGTCTTTGGGGATTGCCGATAGAAATGAAAACTAAGTGATCTATATCTGTTCCGGGTTGTGCCCCACTCATGCCTACGTGGTGCTACGCCGTAGCGGACGGCCTACGAGTGCTACGAAGAGTTATGTGACGTTCACGCGAGTTTCATAATTTTTGTTCACCCAAAAAGTGCTCAACGCACCTAAAGAAATTAAAAAAAAATCAGACATTGGTACCATAATATATAAATCGGTCCATCCGTCTTCGAGTAACCGGGAAACATACATAAAGAAAAAGGTTCAGATGAATTGAGAACCTCCTCCTTTTTAAAGCTGGATAAAAATTAGAAGCCGTGGACTTTTTTTTGGGGCAAAATCACGATAAGACTAAATTTAACGCACTCGAAACTTTGTGCTGATGCATTGAATAGTACAAAGGTCAAGTAATGTATTTAAACATTAAAAACTTGTATTAAAAAGAAAAACTTATAAAAAAGTTGAAACTTGGACCTCCGATATTTCCGTAACTATAAAGTTTCCAGAATTATGGTCTAGAATAAAATAATATCGCAGTGACGCGAGAGAAAGAAGTTAGGGTTCGTCATGGATCTTTAGAAGCCCCTTAAAATTTAACTAAATTGGTATAAGCATGTTTACGATTTTTATTTCTGTTTTTACGTCGAAACGTTTTAACATTTTTATATCGTTGCTGTTGGTGTTTTATTTGATGTTTTATTTCGGTATTTCAACGAAATCTTTTAGAAAAAATGGCTGGAAATGTCCTCAATGGTTGACAAAAAATGCACATAACAAAATGGAAAAGCTTTACAGAGCTTTGAAGTAAACATAGCTTAAAGGTATATAAAACATCGACGAAATTCGTGTTGAACAGTCAGTACAGGGTTCCGTAGGTGGGATTAACGCTTACCCATTTATAATCATTCTTGTTTCGGCCGCAAAATTAAGTTTAAATACTTCATATTTTTCCAACACCTACGAAAAGATTTTTTTTTTGCAACTTTTGCCGAGAGTTTGAACAGTGTTATATGAAATAGTACTGATTATTTAATTATATAATCAAACATTAGGTAAAACGTAGACCACGCTGGTTGACCAAATCAAAAATTCATGAAGTCGACTGATCCCGCGGGATCCACCTGCATGGGATCAGTTTACTAAAGAGACTATGTTGGCTGGCTATGTGTGTTTATTTTGTTGTGGTGCCCCAAGTAATTTTATTTTTTTGTAATTTAACTGCACCACTTCACCGCCACACAAAAAACATCTCATTCCCAATTTTCATCGTAAACTGGCTATTATAAAAGTTCCAATGTTGCCAATAGGCTACGGAACCCTAATAAAATAAAGAATATTTAAAATAGAGAACTGGTCATTTCCACTTGATCAGATAAACGGATAAATATTTCTAACGGAGTGGATATTTCTAACATCAAATGCATGACCAGTGGACCAATAATCCTTTGGAATGAAAAATTTATGAAAGCAATACGCGAAGAACATATACCAATAGACAATTATAAGTAGAAATTGCTACTAAGAGAAATAGACGAGGAATCGTAGCGAGAATTTTTGTTAGGGCGATTTTACATTGAGACAATTTATATTGACGAGGCCGAAGAATTGCTGGCAGGGCACATTGCTCCAAGAACGGATGGCCGATGGGGCCAAAAAGTTATGGAGTGGCGATCGCGAACCGGAAGACGTTGCGTTGCAAGGCCTTCCGCTAGGGGCCCGCAAGGGCCGAAGCCTGCCGGGGTTGCGGGACTGTTCGAAAGAGATACCGCGGCCCCGGAACGTAAATGGCGAGGAAGGAACATGGATGGGTTTTAGTCCGTAAGAGTCTGACACTCCCTCCCGCTCCGCCCAGAGTGGGAGAAGTCATTTGATGATTTCCCATCCCAAAAAAAAAAAAAAAAAAAAAAAAAAAAAAAAAAAAAAAAAAGGAGGACATATGTTCTGGTGAAGTCGGCGAGAATCAGCTGGATGTGAGTCGCACGGGACCGGTCAATGTGGCGACACTTGCGGGAGACCTATGTCCAGCAGTGGACGTCTTTCGGCGAGAGGCTCTCTCCCTCTCGCGTTCCGCCACCTCCTTCGCTAGCATGACTGCTTCGCAGAAGGAGGTGACGGTTTCCCATTCCATCACTCCGGACCATGGGTTGAACCAATCGCCGCTACGAGGACACGGCGTTGCTCCGCCCACGCAGGGCAGACCTCCACCGTGTTAGCATGAGGCCCTGGTTTCGATTCCCAGGTCGGGCAAAGTGGGCACGCCACGATAGTGGCAGTAAGTCCCCTCATTGGGATGTGGCTGGAGAGGCGCCACGGCGTCCTCACCTTCCGCCTGACACAGGTCCTCACCGGACACGGATGTTTCGGGAGGTACCTTCACCGAATCGGGTGGGAGGAATCGCCCGGGTGTTTCCACTGCGAGGATCGACCGGAGGACACGGTGGAGGTCTGGCCTGCGTGGGCGGAGCACCGCCGTGTCCTCGTAGTGGCGATCGGCGGTGGCGACCTCTCGCGTCCGGCCCTGGTTCAATCCATAGTCCGGAGCGAGACGGAATGGGAAGCCATCACCTCCTTCTGCGAAGCAGTCATGCTAGCGAAGGAGGTGGCGGAACGTGAGAGGGAGAGAGCCTCTCTTCCCAGCCGCCGCGGGAGACGCACCGGGCGTCGAGGGCCACGTGGTGGCTACCGGCCACCGTAGACGCGGGCCTGTGGACGGTTAGCTATGGGCTAGCTAGCCGTCCGTCCGTCTAATGACGACGGCGCGTTCGTGTTCCACGCGCGCCTCGAAGAGATGACAGCATAAGGGGAGGGGCCCGCAAGGGCCGAAGCCTGCCGGGGTTGCGGGCCTGTTCGAAAGAGATACCGCGGCCCCGGAACATAAAGGACGAGGAAGGAACATGGATGGGTTTTAGTCAGTAAAAGTCTGACACTCCATCCCGCTCCGGCCAGAGTGGGAAAAGTGTATTTGATGATTTCCCATCCGAAAAAAAAAAAGGTCGGGCAAAGTGTTATTGGGTTTTTCCATCAGGAATTCTTCATTGCAGTAACAGCCACGGTGTCTGGATTTGTGCCCGATTGACTGTAATAGACTGCCGATGTTGTGGGACTGTTCAATAGAGATACCGTGGCCCTGGAACACAAAGAGCTAAAAAGGTACATGGATGGGTTTTAGTCAATAAAAGTCAGACACTCCCTTTCACTCCACTCAGAGCATATATTGAAAGATTTCCCATCCGAAAAAAAAACCGGGAATAGATTTAATTCCTATCACATGTGACTAAAACATAACTGGCGAAATGTAGGTGTACTATTATTACACCTCTGCCTAACCCTTCAGGGTTTACAGGCGTGATGTCCTTACTAGTAGTGCTAGTTACAACATCTTAACCGTTCGGCCGTTGCCGTTAACATATCTGTCAAAATTAGTCGCCTTTATTGACGTAACAATAAGGTTGCTTTAAATCAAGTATCTTGATTTGGCTGGCGAAGTTGTCGACATGTGGACTCAGCGATCATTGTGTCTATAGTCGCATCAGCCCCTGGTTTAATTGCCAGGAGCCTCGATCAAAACTAGGGAAGGTTCTCGTAAGGCAGCTGAACCAACGGCTTGATAAAAAACGTGGTATTCCTGGACGCGGCTCGTGTTGTTAGGAGGTTCCTTTCTCTGAAGCCCTGACCGCCAGTAGCTTGGACCCTGTTCCCGATACCGATGGGCTAATTTTTTTTAATGTTCTTGTTAAATAAATATTTAATAAATATTTTTAAAATTTGTAAAAACAAAGATTGCAAATAGGTTTTTACTTTCAGGAGTAAAAACAAACATACAAATGAAAACTAAGTATTCTATTTCTGCTACGGGTTGTACCCCAAGCACGCCTAAGTGATGCTTCACCGTAGTAGATCTACGAAGCGTTAAGTGACGGTCGCGCGAGTTCCATAACCTTTGTTCACCCAAAAAGTGCTCAACGCACCTAAAGAAGTTTTCACCTCAGAAAACTAAACAGACTGTAGGTATTCGAGCGACAATTGCGTTAGTAAGAACGCAGCCTTGTAGGAACAGATGACGTAATAATAACCGGAGCTAACATTTCCTCTTGACACGTCCACTGTCCCGGAAACTGGAAGTTACTAGTTATATCCGGTGTAACATACGATATTATATTTGTGGTAACATAATAATAATAATATATATCATTTAATTCAGGTAACAAAAGACCCATAACATATAGCTTACAGACTAACATACATATTTGTAAAAACCACTACACTATTACGCACGAGGAGACGGCGCCATGCTGCGCTGCGTAGTGTCGCGTAGCCTACCGCGGAATCGCCGATATATGACACCCTTCGGCCAAAACTCTTCCTTGAGGAAGGTCTCAATATGATGAGTCGGAACTAGCACCACGAACGACTTAAAATTTGTGTTGTGGCGCGACTCCAACTTCTCAACCCTCACGGTCCAGCTGGTCTTCACTCGGACATACTCCACAATCTCCTCAACCTTCGTGGTGTGATGTAGTCGTAGCCGTATTAGTTAGCGTTACCTGTTTTATAAGTTTTGGTGTTCAGGAAACTTGACTTGTGAATATGAATGTGGATGGGTAAAGGAGTGGAAAAAGACCAGAGAAACGATGGATGGACTGTGTTAAGGGTGATATGGCGAGACAGGTGGTGTTCTATCTGATGACATGACTAGTAATACAGATGGATGGAAGAAGAATACCATGCGACCCCAGATGATGATGATGATGATGATGAGATGTAAATGTCACCGTAAAATTGTTAAACACGTTATATTGTAATCTCTCTAGTGATATTGAAATATTGTCAAATGAACATACTGCTTACAATAAAACACATTATTTTTCGTGAAATGCATGCGATGTAGTCAACTAACGCGGTGTGGCGGGAAGGAGGGGTCCCCCTTGCCCAGTGAGTACCACTCTCATGAAAATATAATGTACCATTTCTGAGAAATATCGATTAATATACCCTAACCTTAAAATACTTCCGAGTGCAGGGTTTAAAGGAACCTAACTAACCTAACGGGGGGGTGCCCCAAGACCCGATTATGGGGGCAGAGATAATTCCGCGTATGTTCAGTTGACAATATTTCGAGAGTTTACAATATCGCTGGCGAGAATCACGTTATATTGTAATATAACGTGTTTGTCAATTTTACGGTGACATAAATATGGGTTCGTTTTGGGATTTCGGAATAGTGTGCCTTTATAAGTCGTTTAGCCGACTGCCAAGGAAGGATTTTGTTGCGAGTATCTTGTTTGTGTTTTTGTTCATTTCTTTATTCCCTCGTAAGATACGACCAAACGACTCGATGGATTTTCATAGTTAAAGTATCGTTATATTCGTATGATGAAAAATTATAGTGTCAGGCGGGACCCAATTACAAAAGAAAATGAACAGGTTCTGCTTGCTACTAAACTTAATGCTACTTAGGCTTTTATTTTACTTAGGCTTTCAGTTGACAATTATATTATGATCCGAAGTATGGTTATTTTGTTTTTTTTTCTATTCTCAATCTCGTTTTGGTCTTTTTAGTGCATTACTTTAAATTGTCTTTTTTGTCGGGTATTTTTACTTTATAAAGACATGAAAATACGACTTAAACAATAGCCTATTAACATACAGGGTGGAATCCTAAAACCAAACCCGAAAAACACAATATAACTGACAAAATGACTCAATCAGATACTCATAAATATTTACCATCAACACCTAAATTTACCTAAACACATTTTACACAACGCTAACTTCGAATGGTACATTATATTGTCAATCTCTGTCACAGCGAAGACGCATTACGAATATAAAAGCGTCGATCCATCTTCCACAAATTCTTTCGAATGAAGAAAATTCAGTTAAAATCGATTCAGTAACTCGATAGATTAGATTCGACATTCGCTTGGTTCATTTGGTCGTTGGAATTGTGAATGTAAAGGGTGTTATACACTGGTTCGGGTCGGCTCGTTTCGGGTCGGTAGTATTTCATCATCTGCCTCAAGTGCCTCATCATATTGGGATCGGCTTTTGCTCTAACCGTATTCAAATAAATCCCAGTATTTCACATGGCCGCCAGCCCATTCGAAGCATTCACAAATGCTTCGATTCGATATCGATTCGGTATTGTTAAAAAAAGACCAAAGAAAGGACGTGGATGAACGGACTGCGTGAAAAACGTTTGGGATTGTAAAGAAGTGATACAGGAGGTGACTTTTGATAGAGAAATAATTATGATAATCGAAACCAAAGAAATTGGCATAAGGCCAGTAAAATGATGATGGTGATGTGATTGGGGTGTGCTGCTTGGCTTAACCGAGCCGACCCGAACATCTGAAGCATCCCTATCTCGGTAGATTAGATTCAAAACTCACTCGGTTCGTTTGGTCATTCAATTTGTGAATGTTAAAAATTAAATTGGGTACATTTAATTTTGTACCCAGTTGTACATTGTTTTGAGTTGGGTTCATTCAATTGTATTCGAATGAAGGAAAAAGGGTAATTTTATGGGGGTCATTTTCGCTTTATATGCCAAAAAGAATTGAGAAACTTTTTGTTTTTGTTGAGTATTATAATATCGTGGGATATTTCCATTTGGGGTGGTGCGGAAATGTTATTGAGAGAGTCAGAGTGTCCATGGAGTTTCTTGTCTGTTCTTCTTCATAGAGAACCCAATTCTGGGTTAAGCTCGCCGTTGTACATAAGCTATATATTTTAATTTTGTGTAAATTTCTGTTTGTTAATTTTTTTGTGTGCAATAAAGAATAAGAATAAGAATAAGAATAAGAGATATTAGCTATAGAATGGGCAACGAAATTCATTTCACACGTGTTCTTTACTTGCTTTACAATAAGGTTGGTATTGCTATGGATTCAACCTTGAAATTGGAAATCAGTTATTTTTATCACGATTCCAAGCCACGTTTTATAACAAAAATGTTTAGATGAGCACAACGACCTTTTAAAAGAATTAAGGAAAACTAAGTTTGTTGTAGTTGTATCATTACGATTTGGTGACTTGGCGGTTCGTGGTTGAGCTCACTAACAGAACTGTACCTTAAATGAATTAGCAGATAGCCCAGATTTCGGAAACCATTAACTAGCACTAACTAATTTCAAATAATTATAGCTCTAGTTGGAAAATACTACAACGTCAGCTTAAGTAAGACTGAACGATACCTAAGAGAGCACTGTTAAAGGAAAATCATTACAAAGTTTTTCTCGTTTTTCAGTGAACGCGACATCTATTTGTTTGCCGAAGTTAGAGGGCTCTGTTGGATTTTCAACTCTTACCTCAGCGATCAGAGTTGAATTTCAAATATTCAGGTATTCATTTAGATGCCGCTTGGTTTTGGTGACAACGTATGTTATAGTCTAATCCATCACGGGATTCCCAGAGTTGGGTAATACGATTGTTTTGTAGGAAAAATTCACGGAATACGAACAATTCTCATTAAATACTTAGAACTCTTTCATAGTATGCGTGATAAACAAAGTATTCAGGGGGTTAACAGATTCATCACGATGCCGTCAACCAAGCATTCTGAACATCAAACTAAGTAACTTTTCGCAAAAAATATTGTTAAGATTTTTTTCCTAGCATTTTTTGTAAATAAAATCCATGTTTTATGGTAGAGTAGAACTCAATGTAACGCACTCAAAACATTATGTTGATAGATAGAACTCGTTGGTGTTTAAAGTAATTAAATCTTACATTAAAAACTTCTATTTAAAAAAAAACTTTTTAAAAAGAACATTGACCCCCAATATCTCTGTAACTAGAAGGTTCCCAGGTATGGTTTAGGACAAAAAAAAATTATCAAAATGACGGGGAACACAAGTGCCATTCAGCTTCGTTAAGAGGTTTTAATACACCCTTTATTTATTTCAAATTAGTATAGGTGGAGCGGATGTGTCGAAGCAGAATCAGATATATCAGCGAAGCATACGGCGCGTCGTGTAGGTGAGTTATGCATCAAAGGATTTGATACAATACGACATGAGATCCGTTTCACCGCCTTGCCATATGGACGAGAGGTGTCGTTTGTGAATCGCCTTAGTAATCCTTCGCCTTCTTCTGGTTCCATTACAGTAAAACGAGCTATTTACCATGATCGATTTACCTATTCATGATCATAGTGCTCCCTCCATGTAAAATACTGGTATTCAGCGGCATTCGGTTAGACTGGAAGCCGACCCCAACATAGTTGTGAAAAGGCTAGGTAGATGATGATGGTGCTTGCCACAGTGCCGAAATTTTGGCATTAATGCTGTATGCTAAATACCCTGTTTTTAGTATCAATGGTAATGTTAGTGATAATGTCAGTTTTAAAACTTTTCCTGATTATGATAATAAACAGCTTTTGTAAGAAGCACAAGACAGAAATAAAAGAGAAATACAAGCACGTAGAAAAAAGAGAGAAGCACTAAAAGAAACTTAGAAGAAACAAGGATTGTGGGACAGAGACAAATCCAATAAAATCCTGCTGTGCCTATACAAGGGCAGTAGATTTTATCTTTATTTACTTCCGTTTTTCCGTTTTGATTTAATAATAGTAACTCTTGGCAATAAAAAGAAAAGAAAGAAAGTAAGGGTCAAACTCTATCACCACGGAATTTCATTTTTTTGTGCTCATATCCTTTATCGTCCCTCAGACCGAGAAACAGTAGGAATGCTGTCGCACGCGGCAATGTCAACGATGCGCTTGGCAGCACGATTAAAGATGTGGCGTACTATCAGTACATGCAGAGATATAGCAGAGGTGGCAGCGACTTCTAACGAACACATGTAGCTTCCAGTATCATTTCTATTATTTGTAATAAAGAAATAAATAAGGAAATAAATATAGATAACCCACCTCTTAGCACATGCACTGAGACAACGGAGACAGCGACGTCTGCTAAGGAACACGTGTAGTTCCCAGTATCATTTCTATTACTTCTACAGTAAGAAAGACAACAGGATTGAAATATAGATAACCCACCTCATAGCACAAATGCACTGACACAGCGGAGGCGGCGACGTCTGCTAAGGAACACGTGTAGTTCCCAGTATCATTTCTATTAGTTTTACTAAAGAAAGAAAACAGGAAAAAAATATTGATAACCCACCTCTCAGTACATGCACTGACACAGCGGAGGCGGCGACGTCTGCTAATGAACACGTGTAGTTCCCCGAGTCATTTCTGTTAGCATTCGCTATGTACAGGCGAGACAGTGCGCCGTTGGATGTTGCTTCCGTCTTCACGCTGCGGACAAGAGAAAAGGGTTCATGAGGAGCAGTATCGAAAATGGTGTTCAATAATCTGCTTTTAGTTCAAACCTTAGGATGGAGGACAACATATTACACCTAGAATAGTCAGAATTTCGACTTGATGAGCTCGTAGCTAACTAATAACAGTCATTCAGGCCGGTTCTCAGGTTAAAACCACTTGCCTAGGATGATTTGTGAATCGGAGACCACCCATACATACCGAACTTTTCTCCATGCCTCGGGATGTAAAATAGAAAAGAGTAGTAGGGAAGCGGTCATTTGTAGTTTGGCAGTCATTAGACAAGGCAGTGGTACGAAAGTCTGACAACCGCAAAAGTCCGCCGTAGAATAAGCCAGGTGGACAAAAGTCATACAGGCTGTAAACAACCTCATCACAAAGCCGTCAACCAAGCATTCTGTACATCAAACTAAGTAACTTTAACTTTAAAAATTGTTGCTGGGAAACGACTTTTTTTTTGGGCTGAAAATCATTTTTTGGAGTAGCACTCAATGTAACGCACTGAAAACATAGTGCTGATGGATAGATTGAGTAGTACGGGGGTCGTTGAGATGTTTAAAGTAAAATTAATACAGTAAAAACTTGTATTAAAAATAAAATAAAACTCCAAAAGTTGGAATTTTGGTAGGTATGATGTAAGAACAAAAAAAAAATATGATCGCAATGACGAGGAAAACAAGTGCCTTTTGACTAAGATAAGAGGCAGGCTTTACACCCTATATTTATATCAAATTCTCGGTAATAGGTACTTTCTGCCTGTACACAACGCCCCTAAACTTCTGATTCCAAAAATTGTTTACGTCTTACATTCCATACTGTTGAGTCATCGTTTATCGAAGTAAGATAATGAGGTTAATGCAATTAAAAAAAATAGGTCAGATGCATTTTTGCGACACGTGCACTAGTAGATCTCTGTAGAAAGTTTTAATGATGAATTTTACTTCTGAAGTTATGTATATTTTCTTTTTTTGCAGAAAAGATTTACTTTATTCGTCAAATAGTTTTCCGAAAAGTGGCTTAAGCACAAAAATTACGAAATTTATTTGTTTTTTTTTTTTTTTTTTAATTTATTTATTACATCACTGAATAATGTCAAAGGGAAATTAAGGAGAAATTAGCCAGCATTTCTTCGAAAATTGCTACCAAGTGGGTATCTTCGGGAACGTTACATTTACCTAAAAAGGAAAACTGTAACTGGAAGTCGAGAAAATAAAACTCTGCATGCGATCGACTCAACCGCATTTCTATTATACCGCGATCTTGGCGCTTGCAACAGCATTGACATATCGGGATTTCGAAATAATGAACAATCACGGAAGATATAACCACTTAATCAACATAAACCAACACACACAATTCGAAACCCAATTCCAACCCAATCAAACACAACAACTAAAAGATTCTGCAGTCGTACACAATTTAGAGTAGCTGCTCTTTGAAACAATTAGGAGCAGACACAATCGATATTTGATTAAACGAGAACTTGGACCAGTCTGTTCAGACGGATGCTACAGTACTGTCAATCCATGTGATTGGAAAGAGGAATCCTGACCTACTTTTAAATGGAGTTTCGGTTTTTTTCGACGGACAATAATTCTCTTTACAGACTCGTTTTAGAATCGGAACTTTTGGGATTCAGTTTGATTTGGATGTTAAATTCAGTTTGATTTAGATTATTAATAACATTTAGAGATTTTGATGTTGTTTTTGATGCATGTTTTTTTTTTTAATAAAAGCTGTAAACACCTCTTAACGAAGCCGAAAGGCTTCTCCCTGTCGTCGTTGTGATCACTTTTTTGTTCTTTACCACCTGGGATCCTTCTAGTTACGGAGGTATTGGGGGTCAAAATACACAAGTTTTCATTGTAATATTTTTACTTCAGACACCTCCACGGCCCCCGTTCTATTTTTCACAACAAAAAAAAAAAACGTTGTTTTCCAGCAATATTTTTTGCGTAAAGTTACTTAGTTTGATTTACGGAATGCTTGGTTGACGGCTTCGTGATGAGGTTGCTTACACCCTGTATAACATAACCGGATGTACCTAATGCCCACAGTACATACATTTTGCCAGCTATTACCACTAAGTGGGCACAAATCCAGGCTCCATGGCTGTTATTGAGAAATTCCTGATGGATAACCCAATAACACTATACCTGACCCTTGAATCGAACCAAGGACTTCGTGCTCACTAGTCGTGCTTTCGACCACTAGACGAACGAGGCAATCCAATTTAAATCCCTACTCTTAATCAACTAAGGATACATTTTGAATTTAGAACGATAGAATATTCCTATTTTAAACAAAACAGTTTTAGGTAGGATGTCCAAAATTAATACCTAGCAATTTAAACCGTCTGTCTGGTTTCATTGATTCGTTTATTTTTAACCAACAAACGCCATCGACATTGGATTTATAATTGTCACCTGCCTGCAATGGAGTAATTTGTTACTATTGGGTTCATAAAATAATTATTAACATCATCATTTTCTTGCCTCTAATACTTCTCTGTTACTCGAATCGTCATGTCATCTGAGAATTCCTTTCTGGCCACATCTTCCTTTATACAGGAAAAGTTTTTAACCAGTGCGCAAATTTTGACATGATAAACTTGAATGTATTTTAATAGACACGTATTTTAGGTAGATTTCCTTTTTTTGAAAAAAAAAAAATCTACCTATTGGTCTCTCACCTACGGGGATATATATGTTTACGTATGTATATGGGTGACAAGCAAAATTTAGCCACACTCTACAGGTCGCAATTATGAACCGATTGCTTTCAAACTTGGCCAAAAAATCGAAACGGTCAAAACTTAGGCTAAGTTCGTGAATGGGCGGAATTCGTCCATGGGGGGCGGCGGGGGGGCGGTTTTTCTAAAATCAGTTTTTTGGCCATAACTTTTTTCCTATGGAAAATTTTTGAACCGTTTCTCATTTTTATCATTCTGAGTACGAATACGGACATCGTTAAATTAAAACTTTTTTGATGCAACCCCTAAATTGGGGAGGGGGTTGAAAATTCCAATTTTTTTGCGAAAAAAAATCATATCTCCGAAACAGTAAACATTTTGAGCGTCGCAAATATTTTTTTTTGAAAGCAAATTGTTTACTTTACAATTGTTACCTTCAAAGTTTAGCGATAAAACTTATAGTTTTCGAAATAAAAAAATATAACTAAACATTTGAGGGCGTTTCCATGCTAAACTCTTATGAGAGAATTTAAAAAGGGTAAACTTTCCATTACAGGACAACGATTTTGAAATCATATTTTTTTTTGTAGATTGTACACATAAGTACAACTCTTTATACAAATTTTCAATAGTCGGACGCTCCAGCACCTTCTTCGAAATCTACCTCCTCCTGCGGCTTGCCGGAGGGATTTTTTTATTTTGATATGTGTTAGTAGTAAAAAATAAAGTTATCCCTCACGAGACTTATTTACCTATAAACTTATTTTATGGTCGCTTGCCAGTCGGGCGCCCGGTCGACCGACTCACGCGTCGACCGGTCGCCCAACCGGCAAGCTGAGATCAGCTGAGTTTTGTAGGTGCGCTCGCTCGATGCGACGGCGCCGCCGTAAACTTACATACCTACGCGCTGACGGTTACTGACCGTCGTTTCGCGCAATTTTTTTAAGTTTAGGCTGTGATATGTTATTTGTAAACGTAATTCCAATTTTTCCTTCATACTTTCATGGGCTTAGGACACATCGTACGTCAGCAGCCAGCGCGTTTTCATTCACAGTATTACAATTAAATTATGTCCATGTTATGCTTATTTTAAAATGGGACAAGATGGAAAAATTTGAAAAAAAAAAATTAAAACTAAAAATGGGAATGTGTTCTATTACTAACACTGAGCTACCAAAAAAAATTTACGCAGTGGTTAAAAACTTTTCCTGTATAGTCCATCATCGTTTCTTTGGTTTTTCTCCTCTCTTACACTCATCCACATTCATATTCAAAACTTTTCTCACGACATTTTCCTCAAAATCATCTTGGAGGAGAGGAAGACTAAATAGTTGTGTGCGGAGTGTTATGAAAGAAAAATATGTAAAGGATTGCATGGTGGTCGACAGGGGAGAATGCCCTTTATGTTGCAGGGCCACGGTCTCTCTTTTGAATAGTCCCGCAGCCCCGGACCTAGCACTGGCCTGGAAAAATTGTTTTTCGCGGGCTACTGTGGAGCATCCACTTTATACATAACTGGCGAAATGTAGCTGACTTATATGACTATACCTTTACCGAATGCAAGGGTGATATTAAGACCAAACTACCCACACAAATAGGAAATTCGTGTGGGTAGATTGGACTTAATATTACTACCCTCCAACTTTACTACAACTACAACACACTACAGTTAAAGTATTTCACTTAAACTTAACTTCGCTATTGTTAGACTACACTAATCGCCTTGCTTGACTTAACATTTTAATTAAGTCCGATATGGGATCAGCAGAAAGGGTACTCGGTAGGATAAGTCTTTTGTTTTCATTATTTTGTATGATGTTGTTTTGGGGTGTGTGGCGCGGCTTAAATGTAAGCCTTGTTTTCCGGTAAAAGGGATTAAGGGTTATTATTAGGGGTGTTAGCGTAAGGGATGTTGATTTAATACAGTGTGAAATCTGGATTTTTTTTTAAGTATTAGATGAGGAAGTCAAATAGCTCGACATGAAGTCTACGATGGGTATCGTGTTACCCAATTTGACCGCATGACAAGTGCACTGAGAGGAGCTCGTAACTTAATATTAACAAACGCTATGGCCGATCTTTAGGTTAAAGGCGTGCTTGTCAGTGGATGGGTGAACACCCTTACATATCGAGTTTCTCCGTGCCTCGAAAAGCACGTAAAGCTGTTGGTCCCGGCTGTCACTTGTCCATCTTTGGCAGTCGTCACATGTAGTCAGTGGCCCAAAACGTCTGACAACCAGTCTTACCAAGGGGTATCGTATTACCCAATATTAACTGGGTTGTGGACGTTAGATAGGCAGTCGCTCCATGTAAAATACTGGTATTCAGCGGCGTCCGGTTAGACTGGAAGCAGAACCCAACATAGTTGTGAAAAGGCTGGGCAGATGTTGATGACAAGCGCTGTAATGGTCTGATTGGCTGCTGCTCTGCGTGTGATGGGTTCGATCCCCGCAAGCAATACATACTTGAATGACCTACAGATAGCTGTTTCGGGTCTGGCTGTTTGTGTGTATGACTTTAATTTTTTGTAAACACGTCCAAGATACGGGAGTAATATCCTAGTGTAGCGTGTTTAAAAAAAAGAATAAATGGGCTGTAAAGGGCAAATAGATAAAATAATGTTAACCGGAGAAATGTAGGTATACTTTTTGGCACACCTCTGCTTATTACAACCTTACCAATTATTTACTTCGTTAGGTCATCAAAAGGCGATTTTGAACGTTGAACCTTACAAAGAAATAAGGTAGATTTTAGTTAACAACTCGAAAAGGTAGATCCGTAAGGAGAAGAATGGGCAAGAAACTAAGCCGGTTAACTTGACAGCTTCCAATAGAGAAGACCCTCACTCAACTAGAGAACAATGAAAATAGTTAGGAAAACTATTGTTACCATAACATACGTTAGAAATTACCCTTAGGGCGCGGTCACATTGACAACTACTAACTAGTGTACAACTCACAAAAACGGCAGCTTCAGGATTATATAATTTTACTAGCTGACCCGCGCAACTTCGTCTGCGTCACATGCAACAAAAAATGACAAAATGCAATGTTGCTCACCCCGTAACTTATTAGCGTGATAATATATAGCCTATGTCCTTCCCCAGGTTGAAATATATCTCGATCCAATCAGCCGTTTAGTCGTGAAAAGGTAGCAGACAGACAAACAAACAGAGTTACTTTCACATTTATAATATTAGTATGGAAGTATGGATTAATCACTTTATCTTTATTTGTATTATATAAACGCATAGCCCAAATTGTGTGAGTACTATGTACTAGAAAGCTATCATTCACTGGAAACCTACTTTAGTTTTTGACTTGAATGTGCCCTGGCGGTTGAGAGTATGTCATGCTCACTCAAATGTCTCGCTTATGGTGGCGCGTGTGTCGGACCATTTAGAAGGCATCCATGCGTCATGTTCGTGAACGGGCGCTGTCAGTTGTGACTGGTCATCTCTTAGTTGCCATGGCTTACTTGAATTAATTATTTTGTTTTTACTATGGACACTTTTAACGTGCACATCTTGCTACATTGTTCTCACATAATTTACCATCTCAACATGAATGATGTAACCAAGATTTTGTAACAATAATTTGATTTAAAAGAGTGTCCATGGAGTTTCTTGCCCGTTCTTCTCCATACTCGTAGAGATCTCTAGGGAATGGGCAACTACAGTACTTTCACAGTTTTGATGTCTTGTGACTGGGACTGTAGCTACATTTAATTTTTATCTTTGTTTCGACAATTCAAAAGTGCTTGTAATTGGCCTACTTGAAATATATGCTTTGATTTTGATTTTGATCACCATATAAAAACTCACAATCAAATCAGTTTGCCACAATTTCATTATAATATACAGAAAATTATAATATTTTCCGGTATTCGACCAACGGCAAAGGTCAATCAGGCATTTTATCTATAAACTTGTCGGGTCGGCGATCAGCGATGGAATGGTCGAGTCTTAGCTGTCTCGTAAGCAGTAGTGCTTACAAGGCGGCCACCATACCTCTCCTACTAGCCGTGGGGTTAGTGGGAGAGCTATGGTGCTGCCAACTGTTAACGGTGTTGCTAGTTAAATGTACACAATACTACTATATTTTGTAACACTAGTAGCTATCACCTAACCTAGCTAGCCTTCACTTTGGGCCCTATCAGAATATCAGCGCTGTGATGTTTTTTTAATGTTATAGCACCATGCTGAGATAGGAGCCTTTTGGCCTCGTACAGGACGAGTTTCGTTTTTTTTTTTAATTTTTATATTTTTTTTTATCTGTTTAATTTTTATTAGTAAGTTTTAAATACTGATACTTTTGATGTGTTTTGTCCTGTGCGGGCTAATAAATGTTTTTTCTTTCTTTTCTTCTTTGATTTTTAACCGACTTCTAATTAAAAGGTAGATGTTTGTTACTCTTGATTACTTCATGATTACTGTGTCCGATATACGTTACTCATTTTTCATTTGATAGGTAGAGGAAGTTTGCGCAATGTTTTCATATAAATTTTATTCACATAGCTTGAGAAGTTTATGAGTAAACTCCTTTTGCGCGGGGCACAACCCATAGCAGATATAGATTACTTAGTTTTCATTTCTATGGGCAGTCCCCAATGACTATCGAAAATATAATCAAGGCCCCATACAAAACTCCAATACCTACGAGTACCTACTCGACCAAATTTATGAGACAGCTGATTATTATTTTAACGATTGCGACGGTGGTCCCATGGAGAAAGTCGGTCTGTAGCACACCCTTGAATTTGACCAGGATGTACGCTTTTCGTAGCACTCCGCTAAGGCGTAGCCGTATCGCTATGAGTTTTCACTTCAATCGGTAGTCCCCAATGACTATCGAAAAACTAATCAACGGCCCCATACAAAACTCCAATACCTACTCGACCAAATAATGTATGATATCTATCTCATAGCAACCTAGATCTCAATGGGACCGTGCCCTTACACCACACAAAACATATTAAAGTCTTAAGCAACCCTAAAGTGGCTTACACGTAATCCCTTCTTAAAGTGTAGGTACCGCAAAATTAATTATGTATGTATGTGGAGTTTGTTATTATAATTGTAATTCATTAAGTTTTTAATACGGTATGAAATAACATCCAGAGGAAAAGGGGATTACTGTAATCAGCTTATAATGTGGACTTGTGGGCGCTCTGTATATTGGTTATATTACACATTCTCTCCTCCTCAGTAGTGCATTCTTGGCAGAATGGTCGTGGTTAACGATGATGACGCATCCCTCGCGATGCGCCTCCACTTAGTGCGGTCTTCAGCTCCGACCGTTCGTGACCGCGTGACCTCTTGTATATACGTACGGTCAAACAAGCTATTTGGTTTATACTTTACAATGTAATTTGTGGGTTAATCTGTAAACCAAATAGCTTGTTTGACCGTACTTGTATGTACATAATTAACCACGTGGACCGTTTACACCTTGTATGTATATTCAACGTATACAGGGTGTAAACGGCCACATCAAGAAGCCGTCAACCAACCATTCTGTACATCCAACTAAGTAACTCTACTCTAAAATATTGTCGTTGTTATTATTGTAATGCAATGTATTGTATTGCACAACAGGTTGGTGTCCGCAACTCCACGTCAAAGCGCGTATTTTGCGTATCATAATCCACCACGCGGGCCCAGTGCGGGTTGGTAGATGTCACATGTCTTCGAATTTTTGATTCTAGAACATGCCGGTTTCCTCACGATGTTTTCCTTCACCGTTTTAGAGAAGTCTTTGTTATTTATCATCATGTAATTGAAGGAAGGAAGTTTGTTTTAAAATGATTTCTTTGAAAGACATGACAAACAATTATTCAACAAGAAAAGAAAAATGTTTTGAAGGAAATTAATAAATCTAAATATAGAGACTTGTTAAGAATAAATGATCCGACAAAGTTGATTGCGAATCAAAGGAAAACATAGAACGTATAATCTTGGGTAAATCTGAGGAATCAATGAAAGAGGATATTATATTTTTATCCTTATATCAGACTAGCACTTTCCCCGCGACTTTGCCTGCAAAAATATTGATAATTCAACGGATTTGCATGATGCAAATTTAATTTATAGCCTACGTTACTTTCTAAAAATTTAGCTTTCTAGTGATGAAAAAATGATTAAAATTGTTTCAGTAATTTCGGCCTTTATGCGGTGCAAATGAAACAAAAAAAAACCTTCCTCTTTGTAATTTAAGTATGGATGAATCATAATGGACGAAAAATCATAGAACAAGGAAAACTCGTTTTAGAAGAATTAAAAGATTATAAAATACAAATCTTCGTAGTTAATACTGAGTAATACGATACCACTTGGTAAGACTGACAGATCTTTTTGGACCACTGACTACCTATAACGACTGTCAAAGATAGACAAATGACAGCCGGGACCAACAACAAGGTACGGAGGAAACTCGGTATGTAAGGGTGGTCACCCATCCACAGAACAACCTAGGCAAGCACGGCTCAACCTAAAGATCGACCCGAGCGGCTTTTATTATTTAGCCACGAGCTCCTCAAAATGCAAATCTCATCGCAGTGCAAAAATCTAAAATTATTTTAGACCAGGTCTAAATTGATTTTCGTTTTTTTGCACTTTGAGAGGCTGAATAAATTAATTGGAGGGGCTTGTTTAACAAGATACTTGATTTTCTTAATGCATACATTTTACAATAGTTAAAATATAACTTCCTAAAATATTCATTAAATAATACCCCTCCCCTCCTCTCCCCTTCTTTAGCCCTCCTGACCTCAATCCGGCTGCAAACTGTCCAGAAACATTTTACAATCACAAATTCAAAAGACACGGAGATCAGCAACTTCCAAACTTTACTAATAAGCGGAATCAAATTCGCTTTCATGAAAATCTTTGTAACAATCAAAATCTCTTGTAATTTATGTATTTAAGAAAGTGTTCGGAATAATTTATTTTGATCAAAATCGATGAGGATTTGTATTGAGAATTAAATTGCTTTAGCTATTGACTTACAAAATTGGTTGTATTGGTATCTTGCTGAAGTTTGTATTAATACCAGCTTTCGATTTAGGTAGATAGGTCTTATGCGTGTATACCTACTATTTTCCACCCAAAAAAAACGTCGTTTTTCAGCAATATTTTTTGCATATTACTTCGTTTCATGTACACCTTGTATATAAAACCGTCAGGTATTTAATTTGGCCAATAGGCACAAAGTTTACGACTGGGATAGGCCCAGTTGCCCAGCACCACGGATAAATATTAACATTAAGCAGTCGTGCTTGCAACAAATACACTAACGAGGCAGTTGGGTAGTTTATTGTAAATATCCTCCGTTATTCCATCCTTGAAAATGTAACAATACTACCCTATGTTTATCTAATTAATAAGACAACAGCGCGACTAATTCCAACTAAATCAATGTGCTTATAATTACAAACTTCGCGTCGACTTTATAAATTCATGTTATTTGAGTTTCTTAGCTTAACTTCTACCTATCCGGCTAATTAAATATTACCCCACTAAATCAGGGAGCTAGCTCGGTACAAAACAAATACACCAATTTTACACCCCATCAATTTTGGGAGGCTGAAATACGGTGCCACTGATCTACATGAAATGTTTATTTGTAACGTTTTAGTTTTATGCACAGAACAGATAAAAGAGTTAAAAAAGGAACTTATTCCTGATTTCTATTAGAACGCGTGTCACCGCTTGTCTCCCAACAAGCAAGAGACGCATATAGGCTACCTTCATAATATCAACAGTTACTACATCGACGGTCACTGTATCGACAACATTCCATCGACGAGTCAATGAATCGACAGTATGCTAAATCGACGGTACGCTACATCGACAGTACACCAAATCGATAGTATGCTAAATCGACGGTACACTTCGTCGCGCAGTACACCAAATCGATATCAATTCTATTCAACATTAGACGAAACGGAAAAATATCTCGTTTGTTGAATGTGAGCCCCCCTTAAATATTTATTTTATTTTAATCATTTATTTTTAAAGTGCATATACAACTAAATATTTTGTGAATATTTCAAGCGTCTACCGGTTGCCGTTATTAATATCGAGCAAAAAATGGGAGTTTAACATAGCTGGCATAACGTAGGTATACTAGTTAGTAGACCTCTGCATAACTCTAAAAGGACTACAGACTTGTTGATATGTGTGGTCTTTCTGACCCGTTTAGTTTGATTCGATGTCGACTAGGTTGGTTGCCGGAAATATCATAAACATTCCTTTACCAAAACCTCTCAAAACTAAACTATTTGAAAAGCAGCGTCTCAAATATTCGTTACCGTTGATTGAGAATCAACCTTTTGAGTTCGGCGAACATTCCTGAAAGCTAAACGATTAATTCTAGCGAAATTCCTTGAGCATAGCTTTTGAAGATTGTAGTGTTGAGACAAGTTTACGGTTGCTTCCGCGAATATTATGAACTGCTTTCTGGGAATTATATTTTAGACGTAAAGCGTAGGAAGGAAGTTGTGGGTGTTGAGTTAAATTTTCCAGGAAGAACTATGAAATACAAGTCAATTTTCCACAACACGGAAAAATCCGGGCTCATTTCTTTGGGTTCCGTATCCATATGGTAACACATCATCTGCCTAGCCTTTTCCCAACTATGTTGGGGTCGGCTTCCAGTCTAACCGGATGCAGCTGAATACCAGTATTTTACATGGAGCGACTGTCTATCTGACCTCCACAACCTAGTTAATACTGGGAAATACTCGTACGATACCACTTGGTAAGACTGGTTGTCAGACTTTTTGGGCCACTGACTACCTGGAACTGTCAAAGATAGACAAATGACAGCCGGGACCAACAGCTTAACGTGCTTTCCGAGGCACGGAAGAAACTCGGTATGTTAGGGTGGTCACCCATACACAGACCAACATAGGCAAGTACGGTTTAACCTAACGATCGACCCGAGCGGCTATTTGGCCACGAGCTTCTCGGCTAAAAGATGTATGTAGAATTAAAACAAAGATGTATGTAAAATTAAAACAAAGATGTATGTAGAATTAAAACAAAGATGTATGTAGAATTAAAACAAAGATGTATGTAGAATTAAAACAAAGATGTATGTAGAATTAAAACAAAGCTCACCTGACGCCGCCTCTCTTAGTATCATAATTCAGCAACCTAGCTCCGTGCTTCCAGTTCACCTGTCTCGTAGGCTGCGGCACCTCGCTGACCACGCATCGCAGCTCTATGATAGAGCCTTCCTTGTAGAACTTGTCCTGTAGAAGTCGGCCGCGCTCGTCTACGATCTCTACCTTTGGCACTGTGGAAGAAAATGGTAGAGTTAGTATGGGGAACGTTGTCGTATGTGTGTGTGCATTCGCTCGTGTTAGAGACAAAATTACATTCAACATAAATAACAGACTAATAATATATTAAATCTTATGAAACTATAACTATACACGCAACCTTGTCCGCATCGTGTTTCGCTGCGTGGTTTCGCGTAACCGTCCTCGGAAAGGTCGATATACGACACCCTTCGGCCAAAAGTCATGTAGGTCTGAAGATGGTGGGTTGGAACTAGTACCACGAATGAATTAAAGTTGAGGTTGTGGCGCGATTCCAACCTTTCGGCCCTTAGAATAAAGTTGGTTTTCACTTTCAAACACTGCACCACTTCCTCAGTTGTAGTGGAGTGATGCAGACGTGAAACGTATGGCTGCATTGTAGGCACAGCAGGACGCAGCAGCATGTCGAGATTTGTGTGGAATTGTTAGCAAATAAACAGACAAACTAGGAACGCCGACGTGACTTAAGGACCAACAATTTGGCAAGCAAATAGTCCAGAAACCCGTACATCATGAAGAATAATCATATCGGGTGCTCGTAGAAACAAAAGAAAATCACGGATATAATCCCGTAAGTACATTAAGTGAAGTGAAAAACCGTGAAAGTCTAAAACAGTGCATCATGAAGAGTAGTTATGGGTTATTTTAAGGGCAAGTCAAGCTTAGAGGCTTGTATGCTCTAGCTACGATGTACTAGCTCACCCCGCTATTACTTCGGACTTAGGTCCATGTTCACCAAAAACATGACGGACGATTATCTAAAAACAGCTGTTTAAAACACATTTTTGTATGGGAACAATATGTCACATTGACAGCTGTTTTTCAACCGACTTCCAAAAAGAGGAGGTTCTCAAGTCGTCTGTATTTATTTTTTTTTTATTTTTTTTTGTGTTTGTTACCTCAGTACTTTCGACTGGGTGAACCGATTTTGATGGTTCTTTTTTTGTTTGAAAGCTGGTGCTTCCCGTGTGGCCCCATTTTAATTTGCTGAAGATCTGATTCTGATCTTCGGAGATATACAACGGAACTCTTCAAAAATACACAGCAAATCTGCAGTGATTGCTGCATTCGCTTGTAGGTTCATCGTTTATACTATATCATGACGTAACATCACGCCTGTATGCTCTGAGGGGGTACGCAGATGTGTACAATACACCCAAATTTCGATAGTGTTTGTTACCTCCGAACTTTCGACTGGGTGAACCGATTTTGAAGGTTCTTTTTAACCGACTTCCAAAAAGAGGAGGTTATCAATTAATTCGTCTGTATGTTTTTTTTTTTTTTTTTTTGTGTTTGTTACCTCACAACTTTCGACTGAGTGAACCGATTTTGATGATTCTTTTTTTATTTGAAAGCTGGTGCTTCCCATGTGGTCCCATTTTAATTTGCTGAAGATCTGATGCTGGTCTTCGGAGATATACAATGGAACTCTTCAAAAATGTACGGCAAATCTGCAGTGATTGCTGTTATCGCTTGTAGGTTTATTGTTTATACAACATCATGACGTAATATCACGCGTGTATGCTCTGAGGGGGTACGCAGATGTGTACAGTACACCCAGATTTCGACAGTGTTTGTTACCTCAGTACTTTCGACTGGGTGAACCGAGTTTGATGATTCTTTTTTAATTTGAAAGCTGGTGCTTCCCGTGTGGTTATATTTTAATTTGCTGAAGATCTGATCCTGATCTTCGGAGATATACAATGGAACTCTTCAAAAATACACGGCAAATCTGCAGTAACTGCTGCAATCGCTTGAATGTTTATTGTTTATACAACATCATGACGTAACATCACGCCTGTATGCTCTGAGGGGGTACGCAGATGTGTACAATATTCCCAGATTTCGACAGTTAGGTGTATTAAGTTCCATTTATTGGGGATAAGCCTATTACCTTGACATGTATTGTTTTTTTTTATTTTATTGGCAAGGGTACTTCAAGGGTAGTTTGATGAGAATTTGGTTAGGTTCTGATTATGGGATCCATGACAAAGGAACGGAGCTCTTCAATTCTTAGAAGCAAATTAACGATACTCGGCCAAATCTTTTAAAGGCTATCCGGATATTTGGGTCACGTACCATAACGTCGTTATTAACCGACTTAAAAAAGGAGAAGGTTCTCAATTCAATGTTCCCCGATTACTCGAAGATGACTGGACCGAATTTGTTTTTTAATTGTTTGAAAGGGTATACTTCCCAGAAGGTCCCATAATCATCAAGTCAGGATCCTGATAATGGGTTCCTGGAGAAATAGAGGGAACTTTTCAAATTTTATAGGCACACCAGAAGCGATTTGGGTAGTTTTAGAAAGACTACTTTCTCGGAGTGATCCCATTTAAATTTGGTAAAGATTAGATGAAAAACTTCGGAGAAAGGCAACGGAACTCCTCATTAAATGTACCAAATGTGTGTCTCTTACTGGGATTGCTGAAATCTCATGTCTGTCTATTGTTTACACCAGTTCATAACAAAAAATCACGCTGGTACGCTGTGAAAGGGTAAGCGCATGTGAACCACTAAAAAGTCGGTGACAAAAAAACTAAATCAATCAAATAAAGGTCACCGACTTCTGAAGCTAAAGTTATTTTTCACTTTTTTGTGTGAAGTCGGTTTTATTTTTTGCAAAAAAGTTTTTTTTTTATTTGAAGGCTGGTGCTTCTCGTGTGGTCCCATTTTAATTTGCTGAAGATCTGATGCTGATCTTCGGAGATATAAATGGAACTCTTCAAAAAACACGGCAAAGCTGCAGTGATTGCTGCCAACGGTTGGTTGTTTATTGTTTATACAATATCACGGCGTAACATTACGCCTTTATGCTTTGAGGGGGTAGTCAGAAGTGTATAATACACCCAGATTTCGACAGTTACTTGTGTTAAGTTCCATTTATTGGGGATAAGCCCTATTACGGTGACATGTATTGTTTTTTTAATTTTTTAATTGGATAGGATGTACGTCCGTTGCATATCTCGAATTCTCATCTACATTGATGAACTCCTCAATAAATGATAGCAAATATACTGGGATTGCTGAAATCTCATATCTGTCTATTGTTTACACCAGTTCATAACCTAAAATCACGCCGGTACGCTGTGAAGGGGTAAGCACATGTGAAGCACTAAAAAGTGAAAAATAAAAACTTTTTTACAAAAAATAAAACCGACTTCAGAGAAAACAAAACAGTGAAAAATAACTTCAGAAAAAACTCTTCAGAAGTCGGTGACAAAAAAACTAAATCAATCAATCAAAGGTCACCGACTTCTGAAGCGTTTTTTCTGAAGTTATTTTTCACTGTTTTGTTTTCTCTGAAGTCGGTTTTATTTTTTGTAAAAAAGTTTTTATTAGATAATCAGACTGTTATCTTCTCGGCGAACATGGACCTTAGACATAGCTGATGAAATGTGGGTATACTGTTAAGGGGCCGGCGGAGCGTGCGTCGTTCATACAAACGTAATACCAAAATAATTTGTAAATCAAACATATTCCTAAGAAAGTGTGTATTTATTTCGATTGGATTACATAATATCTAGGTTTCCAAATATATATTTTGAAAAGAAAACGATATAAAGACGAGATCCCTTGATCTGTCAAGCCTGACCGTAACGGTCAGACACCATTGTTTAACTATTGTGTCTACTTCGCTGACAGTTAATGAATTTCGAAGAATTTAAAATTTCTATAGCAAACTTATTTTTCTCATAACTCTTGTTTGAATCAGTGTCCATTCAAATATATATTTGGGAATCTAGATATTATATAATCCAATCGAAATAAATACACACTACCGAATATGTATGAATTACGAATTATTTTGGTATTACGTTTGTATGAAGTACGCATGCTCCGCGGGCCTCTTAAGCATACCTTAGCTTTACCTTTCGGAAATAGGGATGACGCCTGACAAGAAAAAAAGTATGATTCTGTTTAATCCGTCAGTTCGTTTATCGAAAAATATTGGATAAGTGCGTGATTTTTGTCTTATCAAAATTAAAAATAACGAAGATAAAACGCGTCAAAGATCATGAGTCGGGGCTTGTGACGTCAGTTTTCGGTAAAAAATGTACCGAAATGTGACGTCACAAGTTTTCGAGGCACTGTATCGTCTTCAATTTTTGTTTACGAGAAAAAAGAAAAATATGTGTAAATTTACAATAGTAATATTATATGGAAATCAAAATCAATATTCTATCTGACGAAATAATTTGATTTTTTTGGCGCCTACCCTATTGCATGCGTGATGTTATGGTACTGATGAAGATAACGACAAAGTTGTAACTAGGCAAATATGATAAGAAAATTGTATGATTTAAGAAATTTATATTCAAAGCACAATTTAAAAATAAAACAAGCCAATCATAACGATTGTTCCAAAAATACTTCTTTTTACATTGAGCATATTAAATCTAATAAAAGTCCAAAATATCATTCAATATTATAATTTAATTTACGCTACAGATGATTTCAATTTATTGAATAAAATTTTCAACATCCAATTTTGTTTTGTAAATAAAACGAAATTGGATGTTGTAAATTAAATCACTAAATTTGAAGCAGGTTTTTGTATTTTAACTAAGACCATCCTACCTGATCTACTCTGGTTTTCTTAAGGCATGGTTACAGGTTACACATTATTATGGTTACAGTTTGAGTCCCTGGTTCAACCAGGGACTCAAACTGTAACCATAATAATGTGTTTTTAAAACAGTTTCAATAGAAACACACTTTTAGATGTAACAGATACAACAATGTTACCGAATCAAACTGTAACCTTGTATATGTATTAATGCTCAGTAGTAACTGGGTTGTAGAGCATAGTAGGCAGTCGCTCCATGTTAAATACTGGTATTCAGCTGCATCCGTTAAGACTGGAAGCTGGCCGCAGTTGGAAAATGCTAGGGAGATGTGATGACCTCATATCGCATTTACTGAACATTTTTTTTTGTCTCAGGTAAGTAATTTAATACACCCAACCTAATTAGTAAAACTATCACTTATCCCTCAAGGCTAAGGTACAATATACAGCACACGTTGCTTTTAGGTCCCAAGTAAACTAATAAAAGCCATGTGCGACTTAATAGATATTTAGTTCGGGAGAAAAAACATGGCCGCCAGTTATTTATGTAGGTTCTTGTAATACGCTCTAGTTTTGGGATGTCCTACGCCCACAGAATATGCGACTTTCGTCACGCCATATCTGGTTATCGAATTATATTAAAAATAATATAAATAAATATTAATAAAAATATTAAATCTAGCGTTACGTGGTTTCACCCGCATAGATCCCGTTACCGTGGGAGTACGGGGATAAAATATAACCTATATTACTCACTGATAATGTAGCTATACATTGCTGAAAGAATTTTTCAAATCTCTCTAGTAGTTTCTAAGTTTATTCGGTACATACAAAAATATCAAATACAAATCTTTCCTATTTATTATATTAGTATAGACTGGAATTGCCCCTCTATTCAAAGGGTAATTTTCTTTTTAAATTCAACTCTGTTTTAACACTTTTAACTTAAACTTTGGTCATCATTAAGAAATAAAATTACTTTATTTCGTTTACCACAAACACCTACCTGAATTCGACCTAATTAAAATTAACGGTCATATTCTAAATGAGATTCTATCACTTAGTAACCTTAGGTCCCATTTACTTAGAACGTTTCACGCTTTTTCAATTACAGGGCTTTTTACTTAATAATTCAGACGTTCCATTTTCTGTGTATGTGATAAATAAATTCATATTGGATTAAGCGTGTACTTAATTTGAGTGTAATTGCCACCTTTGACAGGTTAAACGACATGTAAACCACCCTTTTTGACTCATAAGGGAAGTATCGACTGAAACTTTTAATATTATACGAGCCTATAACTACTCACTTCAAATTAAATAAAAACATTGCTTGTTTCTGTGATTGGCTAAAACCAATTATTTTCCAATTCTCTAGCAAATGGCATCAAAAATCAAAATGTCAAATCCGCCTTAAATGCTTCGCTATGGACTTCAGTGACGATTGGTACTTCCTCGGATTAGATGCCACGACCTGTGATGAGTGGCCAGGTCTTAACTTTTGGGCCATCACATTATTTACTCAATGGCTCATAAATGACTCAAGATAATATCACCCCAGACGATCTGTAGATCCGACATTTCAAGGAAAAGTAAACTCAAAATAAAATAAAAACATGTCCCCGGTAAATGCTCACTCACCGTGAGCATTACTTCGAACACCGTGTCGAGCATTCGGAGGAACGTCGCATTACATGAAGATGCTCAAATGTGTATTCACCTTATAATAAAATTGTGTGAGTAAATAAATGAACGACGACATGTATTGGTTTTGTAATTGAAATAACACACTATTTATTCGACAATAAATTCAGTTTTTGGAAGGTCATATCTATTTATTACTGAAACTGCATGTTACAGTAATGGCTAGGCCACCATTGCTACCACGTAAGTGCAAGCGTATAATGGGACGACTTCGATATCGCTGCGTCGTAAACTTTGGGTTACCTTCATAACGTCGACAGTAACTACATTGACGGTCACTGTATCGACAACGTTCCGTCGACGAGTTACTGAAACGACAGTAAACTAAATAGACGGTATTGTGCACTAAATCGACGGTACCCTACATCGACAGTACACCATATTGATTTAATAAAAAACAAGCTGTTTTAAAATACTGTTCGAGTTACAATTATTTAGAAAGTTGTTGTATTAATAACTAAGGGTATTGAATACAATTTTGTGATTGTTCAACGATTTTATATTGGTTAAAAATAAGCAATATACAAATTTAACAAATTGTGATTAAAACTTTAAAAAAACTTACGTTTTTTAATTAAGTCTGGCTGGTGTCGGGCAGTCGATGCAGCGTACCATCGATATGGTGTATTGCCGATATAACGTATTATTGATATGGTATACTTTCGATACAGCGTACTATCGATTCTCGCAATATTACTCGTCGATGGAACGTTGTCGACACAGCGACCGTCGATGTAGTTAGTGACGATATTATGAAGGTAACCCGTAATTTTTGTGTAACAAAATGTTTTTTTTTGCCGTTGAAAGCAGTTGTTTCAATCTATATTTGAAGGCTGTTATTGAAACTGGATATTCCAGTAAAAACCATTGGTATCACGCAACGGCAAAACGTAGCAAGGGAGTCCTTAGCTTCATGTGCCGATGACCTTCAAAGTCAACCAGAATAGACTGGATACGAAAGGCAAAAGTCAGAATTTTGCCACAACTTTAAAGAGGCCTACCTCCAAAAGGCAGATTCAAGCATCTTAATCAAAATTATGTCTAGCCTTTCCTAAGCATATTGGGGTTGGCTTCAAGACTTACCGGATTCAGCTAAATATCTATACTTTACATGACCGACTGCCTATATGCCCTCTGCAACTCAGTTAGTACTAGTACTAGGTAATACGACAGATACCCTTCGGTAAGACTAGTTGTCAGACTTAAGGGCTACTGACTCTAACGAGATCTGCATTTTACAGCTGGGACCAACGGCTTAAATAACATATGAAGAAACTAATTATGTATTAGATGGTCTATTCCCCATTCAAAATTCGACCTTGACAAGCGTGGCTTAACCTTGAAAATCGACCATGGTGGCTGTCATTACTTAGCCACAAGTCTTGTTTACCATTATTTTTCTGTCAAAGGCACTTATTTTTAAATAGAACTCTTTGAAGCCTATTTAAAAAAAAAACCAACTCCTTGTGCTTCAACTTTTCTTCTAAAGATTTCTCATCTAAAATGTTTTTGCCTTATCTCCACGGCACATTGCCAGTTGACATTTTATAAGCTTCTAAGTACTTTCATTTAGAAGCTATGCCTTTTACTATCGATCTAGATGGACATTCTGAGTATGGCAACAAAATGTCGTCTAAATAAACTGGGACGCTACAGTAAACCTTAAAACATTATTTCTATTTTGATAGAGTTCTGGTTAAGACAATGTTTTCTAACTTCCCGAAAATTATACAAGTCATACTAACCAAAAGATCGAAGTGCAAAAATATACGGAAATACTATTTTATACTTTCAACTTGAAACTGATGAAAACCAGAACGCAAGTCAAGTGACAGGAAAATGAAATATTGTATGAAATAGTACTTTAGAGGAGAACTCACGTGATATTGTTCGACTTGAATTGTGGTGCTAAGAACTCATACCATATAGCACTCCATCTGACACACAAATCCTACATCTTGAAAAAAAAAAATATTAACATTCGGGCAACATAGTCCAAAACACACAACGCCATCTTGCAGAATGAGAAAGCCTCAAAGTTCATCACCTTGTGATAACAACTTCCGAAAACTATAAATAACACCTCAATCGAAATAAGTATCCGTTCCTAACAAGATTTCCAAGAAATTAAAATCGAACTATTTTATTCAGCATAATTCTAACCAGTAAACATTCTATACAAAAATCTACACGTGCTTCCCTTTTTAGAAACATTATTGTGAGCTCCACTAAAATACCAAACAACACATTTCGAACCTTTCCTCTCATACATATCACTTCATTTGTAAACCGCTTCCCACATCAGTATTCGTAAAATGTCCGATACAAATAAATAATACCGTTTCTGTTTTAACGTAAACCAAAAATTGCCGAAAAGTAGCTGTGAGCCTGTGACGAATATTTTGCAAACAAATATGGTGGTCGCGTGTGTGAATTGCAAACAGGACGGGAATGCAGTAACAGTGTTATTAATATTTAGTGGCCATTCATGTGGAGCTGTTGAGGTTAAAAGGAACGTTTTTATCAGTACGTTATGCTGAAAATCGCTTTGTAATATCGGGTATGAGTGGATTTCGTCTTACATAACCAGCAGTAAAATGTTTCAACTGCTGAAAAACACGGCACCTCTATTTTCTAGGCGCTATTTGATACGAGTTTTGAAAATTGGACTTGTAATCATAGATTCTTCGAAATTTTACTTGACCAGCTTTTTTACTTTTTAAATAATATTTAGTGGCCATTCATGTGGAGCTGTTCTACTCGTAGTTCTAGGCGCTATTTGATACAAGTGTTGAAAATTTGACTTGTATATCTTAGATTCTTCGAACTTTTACTTAACCAGCTTTTTTACGACTACAAGATCTAGGGAAAACCGACCTTATTACATACTAATTTAACATGATTTAGGAAAAACGAAAATTTATCAAGTAAAGTAATTTAGAAACACTCACATGTATGTTCGTTTCAAATGTTAATAAAAAAGAAGTCGGTTAAAAATACGATAAAACGTCGTACGGTAACGCCATACGACGTTTTATCGTAAGTTTTTTCAAACATGTTGCCAGATTTTGCACCTGTCGTTCATGAAAATTTTGCAATCACTCACATAGTGCATACAATATGAGTGTAGCTTTGACAATCACTACGCATTCAGTCTCCGTAGCCAAATTTAATCATATGCATGACTCAAGGGTGTTGGTCGAAATTAGTGTAAGTCTAACAGAATTAAAATATATTATCTCATAATAAGTTCTCGTATAAGTTCATATTTATGAACATCTTGTTATTTCCCTCATTTTGTGGAAGATAAAACTAAACTTTTTTAAATAGATCATGTCAAAAACATTATGGTAAAGCTAAACACCCAGATACACACGATCAAAGTGAACCACTTTTATATGAGCACAAATTATTATTAGTAATACAATTTGTATGGGACAGCTAAACATTTTTCGCAAAAACGATGTTGGTTCTATGAAGAAAGATGTTTGGATTTATGATGACTTCTTCATACACACGTTGTGTGATGAATATACTTGATACTTGATGTGGATATTTGAACCCAAGAGACGCATCTACGCCCACCCCAAACTTGTAATAGAAACTTGCTTTCAAGTAACCTTGATCCTTTCTTCTCAACGACACGTCTAAAAATAAACCTTCTTTAGCGAACATGTCAATGCTTATTAACTACCTATTCAGACCCAACTGAAGTGTCTAAGCTCCCACCTAAACTACATTATTAATACCGAATCCCAAAAATACAGTCCCTCTTACCCCGATGCCATTAAGAATGTGATTCACGTTTGTGGGCCACATGTAAGGCGTATGAATTGTAATCAGCTTTTATAGATACTCCACGTCGGGCATATAAAATATCCCGATACATTTTGCTTAAGGTTTTATTAAACAGATTTATTCTGGGTTTTTGGAGTTGAAAAGAAAATTTTCGCACGCGTTTTCGGTTTGTTGGTATATAAATTCGGGTTGAGATTTCGTTGAGGAGGTTGGTAGCGTATCACGTTGTTTGAATTCTTTACGACTGATGTCTGGAGTATTATTTCGAAATGTAAGTATTTTTTAAGGTAAAATTTGTTTAAACAAATAAGTATGTTTATTAGACGAGACAAAGAAAAATCAACATGTGAATTAGTAATCCTTTAAATATATTTAGGTCAGCATATTAAAATCGGCAGTATTTCTAGAACAACATAGCTATTTGCAGCAGTTACGCACTACTTCGTATAGGTCGCTAGCACGACTGCTGAGCATGATGTCCTGGGTTCGATTCCCGGATCAGGCAAAGTGTTATTAGGTTTTTCATTAGAAACTTTTCAGTAGCAGCCATGGAGTCTGGATTTGAGCCCGAATTATGGCAATAGGCTCGCTTCCTATTTATTACATGGGAATTAAAACATAACTGGCAAAATCTAGGTGAACTATTAAGTACACCTTTGCCTACCACTTTGAGGATTAAAGGCGTGATGTTATCTATAAGAATGTATGATAAACATATTTGGACCATATCCATCAACAGACCCCGTTCAGCATCTATCCCCGCTGAATCACGTTTGGGTCGGTTCGTCACAAATTGAGCTAATCCGAAAGACTTTTCCCAAACATGATTTCTACATACATTTGATTATACCGCCCGAATTAAGTTAAAAAAATCATGCGAGACAGTCTTTGGGGACTGCCGATAGAAGGGAAACTAGTAGACGTTCGACGGCTATCAGTTCGTAGCACTCGTAGCACGTCCTACGATGCAACGAGTCCTACGAAAAGCTTACATGACGGTCACGCGATTTCCATGATTCTTGTTCACTAAATAAAAAAAACTTCAGCGCCTAAAGAAGTATTCACTTCAAAAAACTCACAAAAGTCGGTAAATCTCACACCAAAAATCACACTGTGTACGAATTTAATAACAAAGAAAAGTAATATGAAAATGCACAAGCCAACCTACTGCAAATAAGTTTAAACAGAGACAAGTTGAGAAAAATAGACAATTGCGGAACTCCTACAGTAAAAGTAGCTACAATGTATTTTTCTTCATTCCCCGAATACGATTGTCAACTCACTTTAGCGAGTTGAAACTTGAAAAGAAAAATGAAAATATTTTTGACAATCCAATTTTCCTTCCTGTCAGCGACGCGCTCATGTTCTGTACAAGTAGATACATAGATTAGTTAGTAAGTAGTAATAATATAATTATAAGTATAGCCTATGTAAGTATAGGTGTACGGGCCGATGGACCCCCACCTAAGACGCCGGCAGTTCAGTCCGTGCGAGCACCGCAAGCGGGTGCGCTTATACATTATTGTAACCCTGTTTGTTTATTTTATCCGTGTCTTTTTCAAAAATATAAGTTTCTTAAGCTACTTAATCGTTTAACTTCGCCGATTGCCACCCACAACATCTACACTTCCTTTCTAGGAATTACATAATTTTCTGCATTACAAAACGACGATTCCTGATTTGGATATTGCTATAATAAACTGGGAATTTGGCAACCGATTCCATGTTGTAGAAGCAAATTGCGATGACCTGATTTCGCTGGTCTTAGTTAATGTCTGGAGCTGATTTTTTGTTTTCGTTTTTTCGTGCAGTTAAAGTACAAATTACAAAAAAAAAATGAAATGCAGAATTGGAGTAATGGTTTGACAGTTTCAAAAAAGGAGCATTTAAACATCGATCACGCGTTACAAGTCACCCTCATGAACATCATCTTCCTAGCCTTTTCCCAACTATGTTGGGGTCGGCTTCCAGTCTAACCGGATGCAGCTGAATACCAGTATTTTACATGGAGCGACTACCTATCTGACCTCCACAACCCAGTTAATACTAGGAAATACGATACCACTTGGTAAGACTCTGGTTATCAGACTTTTTAGCCACTGACTACCTGTAACTACTGTCAAAGATGGACAAATGACAGCCGGGACCAACAGCTTAACGTGCTTTCCGAGACACGGAGGAAACTCGGTATGCGGTCACCCATCCACAGACCAACCTAGGCAAGCACGGCTTTACCTAAAGATCGACCCGAGCGGCTGTTAATATTTAGCCACGAGCATTACAGGTCACCCTATGTACTATGTATCGGAAAGATGTGGACAAAATCGAACTGAACAACTTTTTCAATGCGACCAACATCATCAAATCAGCTTTCTTATACATAAAATCAAGTAGATATTGTTTTTTTTTTGTTGGTCCCATGTAAAACGATAGACGGCATGGTTGGCGCAGTGGCTGAGCGATTGGCTGTTACATGTATATGTCACCGTAAAATTGTCAAACATGTTATTACAATATAACGTGTTTCTCTCTAGCGATATTGTAAACTCTCGAAATATTGTCAACTGAACTTACGGAAGTGTCTCTGTCCCCATGATTGGGACTTGGGGCACCCCCTCCGTTAGGTTCCTTTAAACCCTGCACTCGAAAATAACCCGCGAAGCGGGGCTCCGTCGACTACGCTTTTTAGTGTTTTAAGCTTAGGTTATATTAATCGGTATTTCTCAGGAATGGTACATTATCTTTTCATGAGAGTGGTACCACTGGGCAAGGGGGACCCCTCCTTCCCTCCACACCGCGTGAGTTGACTACCATCGCATGCATTTCACGAAAAATAATGCATTTTATTGTAAGCAGTATGTTCGTTTGACAATATTTCGAGAGTTTACAATATCGCTAGAGGGATTACAATATAACGGTAATTTTACGGTGACATAAACACTCTCTGTCGTTGGTTTGCTCCCCACACTGACCAATTTTATTTTGTGTGCACTACACGTAGTTCTGAGTCTGGCTACTTGTGTATGTGAGTTTTAATGTTTGCTAACGTGGGTGGGCTACAGGAGAAATTCCTAGATTAGAGCAACGTTTTTTTTCATTGTAATAAAACAAAATGGTAAAGTTTAGTTTGATGATCTGTACGAAACCCACGCTTTCCTGATAACTGGTATATTTTCAGAAAGCCATAAGTCAATTAACATGACGTCATATTCAGTCTTGGTTTTGCTAACGGCTTAACAGATATGTACATTAACTTGTAGGCCAATTAATTCTGGTACATAAAGGGTGTAAAAAGACTCTTTACGAAGCCGAAAGGCACGTCTCAGTCATCGCAATCATTTTTTTTGTTCTAGACCATACCTGGGAACTTTCTAGTTACGGACATACGAGTATTGGGTTCAAAGTTCCAACTTTTTCACAAGTTTTTTTAAATACATGTTTTAACGTGAGATTTTTACTTTAAACACCTTCACGACCCCCGTACTATTCAATCCAGTCATCAGCACAATGTTCTGTAGTTACATTGAGTCCTACCGCAAAACGTGATTTTTTACCACATAAAGAATTGCATTTCCAGGCAACTATTTTTGTGTAAGGTTAATGATTGGTTGACTGCTTCATGAATAGTACAGACTATTCATGAAGCAGTCGCTCAGGTCGATCTTTAGGTTAATGATTGGTTGACTGCTTCATGATTAGTCTGTACTATTCATGAAGCAGTCAACGAATCGTTAACCATCATTATACAGATAAATAAAGATACTTTAATCAGTATTACAAGCGTGCTGACTGTATGGAGGATGATATGACTAGAAAATGATGATAATGATGATGATTTTAAGCGCAATGATAACCATTCTTGCCAAGGGATATTTAGTACTAAGTAACAATTATTGGGTTGTGGAAGTCACTTCATGTAAAATACTAGTATTAACCTACATCGGGAGAGTCTAGAAGCGGATCATAACACAAATAGGAATGGGCTACGCAGATAAGCGTAATGACTCTAAAATAGTTCTCAAACACAACCCAAATGTGTTCATTTTTTTAATTTAAGTTTAAGCCGTTTGGTTTTCAGTGTTAATTGTATTATTAGTCACCATGTCAGTTTAAAAAATTACATGAATATAGTATTTTACATACCGTTGTAGTCTTAGTACAACAAAAAATATCTCTGCCAAACGGTTGTCTGGTAGAAAGAGTCATTCAGCAACTCGTCCCACATGCTTACGGCCTATTTGGGATGAGTTCATGAAAATCAAAATAAATAATATTTCCATTCTGCAACTCGTCCCACGTCACTAAAACGTACAATCAGTAGTAAAACATAAAGTCCGCCTCTGTACGCTGTGCTTGTTGAAGTGTTAAACAAATAAATTCATTCATCTTTTCTTTGGTGTTTCTCGACCCTCTGGAATTTGGGACTAACAAAGCCAAATATCATTCTAAAAGCCACCCATATTATATTACTTAAGTCAGATTCTAACTGATGAAACTTTCGATCATTAGTACAAACTTTGAATTTCATCAGAGCTTCATTAGACTCGCCTATAACTTGTATGTGATGAGTATCTAACTATTAATGTTATCTACACATTCGCGTATTTGATAACATTATTGTCATAATGTGTAATTTTAATTTCAATAACGGCGAGGTTGTTTAAATCAACGGTCTTTTTACAATACACAACTTTTGAAAGTATCAATCTTATTATGAAGAGCATAAAGATCATTGTGATTGTGACAAATTAATGAGTATCCTCTCTCTCACTGGCGAACGCTAAAGAAAGACTCAAACTGTGGCAAGAAAGTGTTTCCCTGCCCGACCCATTTGTGCCACTTGGAACACAGAATCACGGAATCTTGCAGAAACCAAACTGGTTTTCCCCATGCCGTTTTTTTTTTCAGATGGGAAATCATCAAATGACCCCTCCCACTCTACGCGGAGCAAAGAACTTGCCCACCTCGTCGAGCAGGAGGAGAGTTCGCAGAGCGCCCCGGCTTCCAGGTGAGCACCAGCTCCCCCGTTTTCCAACGAAGCGGGAACTGGCCTAGCATGCGCTTAGGAGCCCCTCCAGTCGAGGCCCGAGAGCCTCCGAGGCCAGAACCCAGGCTTTGTTAGGCAAGCCATCAGGTCTCGGGGCGGTATTTTTGACCTTGAGCCTACCTGCCGCCACTCTCAGGTCTACATCAGTCACTTCCGGAGTGTCGTCGTCGTCACTTGGGTAAAATCTTCCACCTGGACTCGACATGCTATGGCTGACCTGAGAGCTGTGTTGGTCTGAATTACACTCTAAAATATTGGTAATTTCTCCTTTCTGGTACACGCTGTATAACATGGATAGATCACACGTCGCCGACATCGACCACAGACAATCAAAACCCACTTACACGACAATAATATTATAAATTTGAAAGTAACTTTGATTGTTTATTTCCTTTTTACGACCAAACGGCTGATCGCTGATCTTCTGATTCCACGCAATAATTGTTACTGGGAAACGACTTTTTTTTGGGGTGAAAAATTATGTTTTACAGTAGGACTCGATGCAACGCACTCAAAACATTGTGCGAATGCTTTGAAAAGCACAAAAGAAATGGAGGTAGGTATTCGTATAAAAGTTACGTGTAAAACCTGAAAAAAAAACTTTGGATCTTTGACCCCTATTATCTCCATAACTAGGTAGAAGTTTCCCAGGTAAAATCTAGAACAAAAAAGTTTATTGCAATGATGTGAAGATTTAGTGCCCTTCGGCTTTGTTATGGGTATTTTTAACCCCCGACGCAAAAACGACGGGGTGTTATAAGTTTGACGTGTCTGTGGCATCGTAGCTCTCGAACGAATGAACCAATATTGTTTTTGTTTTGTTTTGTTTGAAAGGTGAATTAGTCGGGAGTGTTCTAAGCTATGTTTGATAAAATCGGTCCAAGATGGCCGCCGCCACAAAATGGCGGATTACATATTATTTATTCAACAACTCGCTTAATATGGGTATCAAATGAAAGGGCTTGACTAGTAGAACAATATATGCTATAATAAATTTCAAATCCAAGATGGCTGCCACCATAAAATGGTGAATTACTTTTTTTTACAACTCCCTCAATAAGGGGATCAAATGTAAAAAAAACTTAAAATTATGACCCAATGTGTCGACAGTCGGAGGTTTTTATATTTTTAATTTAATGTAACTTTTTACTCCCATTATTAAATAGGGGTAAAGAAGAAAGCTTGACCTACTTGAACCGAAGTTGCAGACAAATCCGAGTCACCTACTAATCCTCCTTGTAAGACCATTTTCCCACTTTCTTTTCAAACGACAATTGCTAACGAGTCGCCGTGGGCAAAGGCTAAGAATGAATAGAAGCGAAACTCAGGAGGGCTTAAGTAGTGGCAATTTATTTCAAAGTGTTTCTTATTTCTACAAGGGATTTAAAAACACTTTTACTTTTGAATCAACATTATTGAGGAGCTCGTGGCTAAATAATAACATCTGCTCGGGTCGGTCTTTAGGTTAGCCTTGCCAAGGCCTAGTTTAGCCTTGCCTAGATTGGTTCGTAGATGTGTGACCACCATACATACATATTACCACATTACTTAACGAGTTTCCTCCGTGCCTCAGAAAGTATGTTAAGCTGTTGCTCCCAGCTATCATTTGTAGATTTTTATCAGTCTTAACAGGTAATCAGTGGCCCGAAAGTTTGACCACCAGTCTTACCAAGGTGTGTGGTATACCCAGAGGTTAGATACGAAGTCGCTCCATGTAAAATACTAGTATACAGTTATATCCGGTTAGACTGGAAGCTGTTCCCAACATACATAGTTGGGAAAAGGCATATGATAAGCCACGCCAGTACGTCACTTGTTTCTTTGGTGTGAGTACCGTCACGGGGACTCGAGCCGTGTTATACAACATCTTCTTTCATTTGTTTCTTCCACAGCCGTCACAGCACGCGTATACCTAGTGGCCAAGCAGAAATTCTTGAGAAGCGAAACAAAAGAGCTTCGCTTCTGTTACAATTTCTTATTCTTTGCCATGGGTCGTTCGGTCGAGCGAATGGGTTCACAGGGTGAGCATTCGTTGTAATGAGGAACGATAAAGAGTTCATAGAAGCGTAGGTGATATATGGGTGGTAGAGATTCTTTGAAATTAAATGTAAGGGTCACCGTAATTCCGTGGGTACCGCACGATCTCCCGCGAGGCAGCGGGCCTGCTTGCCGGATTGCCGCCATGGGATCTGGAGGCGATAGTCCTCGCGCGCCTACACGAATCGCGCGCGGAGGTACTACGCCGGGGGGAAACTCCGCTGCCGCGGCAAATTGCCGCCCAGCGGACTGACCTCCGGCGCGATCTCATGGCGACATGGAGGGAGCGACTGTCGCAACCCCGTGCAGGGCACGCCACGATAGTGGCGGTAAATCCCCTCTTTGAGGAGTGGCTTGAGAAGCGCCACGGCGCCCTCACCTTCCGCCTGACGCAGGTCCTCACCGGACACGGATGTTTCGGGAGGTACCTGCACCGAATCGGGCGGGAGGAAACGCCCGGGTGTTTCCACTGTGAGGATCGACCGGAGGACACGGTGGAGCACACGGTGGAAGTCTGCCCTGCGTGGGCGGAGCACCGCCGTGTCCTCGTAGCGGCGATCGGCGGCGGCGACCTCTCGCGTCCGGCCCTGGTTCAATCCATGGTCCGGAGCGAGACGGAATGGGAAGCCGTCACCTCCTTCTGCGAAGCAGTCATGCTGGCGAAGGAGGTGGCGGAACAAGAGAGGGAGAGAGCCTCTCTTCCCGGCCGCCGCGGGAGACGCACCGGGCGTCGGGGGCCACGTGGTGGCTACCGGCCACCGTAGATGCGGGCCTGTGGACGGTTAGCTATGGGCTAGCTAGCCGTCCGTCCGTCTAGTGACGACAGGCCGTGTCGATGGCGCGTTCGTGTTCCACGCGCGCCTCAAAGAGATGTCAGCAAAAGAGAGGGGCCCGCAAGGGCCGAAGCCTGCCGGGGTTGCGGGACTGTTCGAAAGAGATACCGCGGCCCCGGAACGTAAAGGGCGAGGAAGGAACATGGATGGGTTTTAGTCAGTAAGAGTCTGACACTCCCTCCCGCTCCGCCCAGAGTGGGAGAAGTCATTTGATGATTTCCCACCCTAAAAAAAAAAAAAAAAAAAAAAAGGGTCACCGTAATATTTTAGCACACAACAAAGCGATATTTCATAACTCCTTTTGATTGAATTAAGTTTAATTATTTGTCACTTATTCAAGCTTTAATGGCTAAACAAATTTAAAAGGAATTTTGATTATGGATAGACATCCTTTAGCAACATTCATTTTATATTCGTTTTCGAGCTGTATGTGAGCAAATAGCGGACACAAAAAATAAAAACAAAATGTTTGACAGATATTTTCGAAGTAGACAATTACTTTCAGATTCTCTTCATCATCATAACATTGAGTCATCACGTTATTTCAATAAGCTCATTGACTGCCATACTAAACTTCAAAGTTGAACATACCGCGTGTTCGAAGGTACGCTAAATAACTTATTTCATTGAGAATATTCATAGTACGGAACTTCGAAAGCTTGGTATGACCAATAACTAAATTACTTTCCCAAAAATTTTATGAGCCTGTAACCCAGCATGAACAAAGATAGAATCTATGACATTTAATGATAAAAATAAAAAGGTACGTATTGCTCAGCAGTTTTGGACAAAACTTATTAAGGTTCAAAGAAGTGGTTTTGTCACTACGTCTAAAGTACTTTTATATCTATATTCCTAGTGTTCCATTGCTCAAGTAAGGAAGTTCAATATGACATTTTTTCTCGTTTTGGCCTCGTACAGGACCAATTTCATTTGTTTTATCATTTTCTTATGTTTACTTTTTTAAGAAACGAAAGACGTTCACTGCTGAACATAGGCTACCCCCAAGTGTCACTACATTGACCGGTCCCGTGCGACTCGCATCCAGCGGATTTCCACGAACTTCACCAGGCCATCAATCCACTTAGCGAGAGGTCTTCAAATGCAACTTCTTCCGGTTCGCAACTTTAACTCTTTTGTATAATTTTGTTTTATTTTCAACGAGCGACCTCGCCCGGCAACGGGTGCAACATAAACATATAAACCTTCCTCCTGAATCAATCTATCTATTGCTGAAAATTGCATTCAAATCCGTTGCGTAGTTTTAATTATATAAGCGTGAAGACAGCGGGAGTAACTTTATTTTATACTACGTAAAGATTGAACCATTTTTTTTGTTTGTCCTGTGTCAGTCTAATAAGTACTTTTTTTTTCTTTCTTTCTTTTTCCTCATTTAACTCGAACCGTCAAACGATACTATTTGCCAAACTAATCTCCCAAAATATTCTTTAAAATATCATCCATTTTATTCTCCCGTTCACATACCAGTCGATCTATCAAACTAATGCTCACAATGGCTCAAATCTGCTATCTTTACTCAAACACGCTTGAAAGATTCCATTATACCAGGATCCTACCCCAAATCATAAAAAAAGGACTAGGTAGATACTAAAAAGGTAACTGAAGACTACCTTTATAATACCTAAAGAAATATCCAAAAAACCGGCTAAATGCGAGTCAGACTTGCACTCGAAAGGTTCCGTACCACCGTACAGACGAAAACACACCAAACTACTACAATCTGTCCAACTTTAATAGACTTTCAACTTTATGGTTCAAGGTCCAAGGTACATCCACAATCATACTCATCACTTCGCTTCCGTAGAATATTTAACGTTGTTTAAAAAAAAACTCGGTTCTTGTATTTTATTGCTTAACCCTTACGACAAAAAGGTTATTGAGTTGTAATTAGTTTAAGTGTTATTAGTCAAACGTGTGTCTGTCTTTGACATCGTAACTTCTAAACGGAAAAACCGATTCTGATTTCTTAATTATATTTGACATGGATCTTCTTCGTGTCGATGATTTCCAATAATTATTTAAATTTTGTTTCAAGCACAATTCAGCCACACCGAAGACGTTGGTAGTGGCTTTGGACAGTTCCTTTAAGATCCAGGTGAATTTGCACAAAAAGCAGGTCAGGAGGTGGGCCATAATTTGGGATAATACGAGTACTCCACACAGTTGCACACTACTTCATCGGTATACCACACCGGACCGAGTTGAACCACCTTTGTTATAGTCCGGGAGGTAAATAAAAAGTCATAGTAAGCTGGCTGATATTGTCATCGAAGGTTGATCTTATACCTATACTAATATTATAAAGCAGAAGAGTTTGTTTGTTTGTTTTTTTTGTTTGTTTGTTTTGTTTGTTTGTTTGTTTGGTTGAACGCGCTAATCTCAGAAACTACGGGCGCGAATTGAAAAATTATTTTTGCGTTGGATAATCCATTTATTGAGGAAGGAAGGAGGCTACATAACATCACGCGTTGCAACGGGAATAAAGCTTCCGTTGAGCAGGCAATGCGTTGCGATATCAAAATTTCACACGAATGAAGTCGCGGGTAGAAGCTAGTTATCAATAAATGAACCAACCGTCAGCTGCTCAAGTAGTGGTGGGTGTCGGATTGAGAGTTTACGGGAGTTGCGAAAATAAATAAAAAATTTAGTCATAGTAGGCCGGTTGAAACTTTTTTCATAAATACTTTACATCGTAATGAACTTAAAAAAAAATCGTCAGCTGGATGGTGGAGGGGGGATTTTGTGTCAGCCGCATGAACTTGTAAATGATACAGATCTTATGAAAAACTAAAAGCAATCTAACACCAAGCTAGAGAGTGTGTGATAGATTGCTTTTAGTTTTTTTAAGCTCAGTAATTATGTTGTAAACTATTTATGCTACAAGTTTCAGTCGGCGTACTATACACCCAATAGGGACTGTATACCTCTGTATCTGGTATAAATTTCAACTTGCTAGGTCCGTTCCTGAGAAAATTGGTGGTGACAGATGGACAGACAGACAGACGGACAAGAAAGTAAGGTTCCTTAATAAGGCTTCTTTTCTTACCTTTTGAGGTACGGAACCCTAAAATTCTGCGAGTACCGAAGCGTCTTCCTATAATGGTTCGTAAGTTACAGCCATGTGAGAGACGGGTGGACGGACGGACAGACAGCGGAGCCACAGAACATTAGCAATAGGGTTCCGTGGCTCTTTAGGCAACAGAGTTAGTTAGTGAGTTTACCAATTCCTTATTTTACTTTGTCGATTAGATATAAAGGGTGTAAAACACCTCTTCACGAAGCTGAAAGGCACTTGTTCTCCCCATCATTGCGATCATTTTTTTGTTCTACACCATACCTGGGAACCTTCTAATTACGGATATATGGTATGATAAAGTTACAACTTTTTTACAAGATTTTTTTTTAATACAAGTTTTTTTTGTAAGATTTTAACTTTTAACACCTCAACGTCCCCCGTGCTATTCAATCCATTCATCAGCACAATGTTTTAAGTGCATTACATTGAGTTGTTTCCCAGCAATATTTTTTGCGTAAAGTTACTTAGTTTGATGTACAGAATGCTTGGTTATCGACTTTGTGATGAGGTGGTTTACACCCTGTATAAAGTGTGCTGCGGCACGCTTTATAAACTGAACCCTAAAAATCTTTTTCCATTACCTACGTTAAGTTGACATAGGCCTTTGGCTTATCATTCGCCCAATTTATTTTTCGACTTAGAATAATCTCGGCATATTTAGGGTAAAGTATAGGTGAGTAGCGTATCTTGAGCTAGTTAGTTGTTTCATAACGGCTGCCGAGGTGGTACAATTTTAAGATAAGTAAAATTATGTTTATGATTTTGTTTCAGCCACCCTGGCTGAAGAGATTACAGGCAAGCAGGTTCCAACCGTCAGTTTTGCCAGCATCTGCTTGGTTTTTTCCCAAATACCAGTCTTTAACATGGAGCGACTGCCTATCTGACCTCCATAACCCAGTTAGTACTTGGTAATACGACAACCCTTGGTAAGCCTTTAGGGCCACTGGCTGCCAGTAACGACTGTCAAAGATCTGTAAATAATCACGGAGGAAACTCGGTATGCAATGGTGGTCACCCATCTACGAACCAACCTAGGCAAGAGTGGTTTAACCTGAAATATCAAACCGAGCGGCTGTTATTCAGTTGGCTGTTTGGGTTCAAAGTTCCAACTATTCCTGAAGTTTTTTTTTTAAACATATGTTTGTAATGTAATGTGTTTACTTTAAACACCTTCACGATCTCCGTACTATTCAATTCATCCATCAGCACATCAGCAGCGTGCGTTACATTGAGTCCCACTAAAAAGTGTGATTTTTCACAAAAAAAAATCATTTCCCAGCAACAATTTCTGCGTAAAGTTACCTAGTTTACTATACAGAATGCTCTGTATAGCGGACCTAAGTGATAAATGATAAAAAAGATCACAAGGACATCTGTGTCGCAACGGGTGTGTAATATATGCAATAATAACAGATAGCATATTTTCACTTGAATTAACGTTCACATCATATAATTTTCATATGCTATAAAAACAAATAACCTAACTTCAGGTGATCTAACGTTACATGTAATATAAACTTCTTTTACTCTAACCTCATTTAGTATAACGTTTATTTCAAATAATTTTCAATTTGTATAATGCTTTTTTAATATAACGTTTAGTTGACCTAACTTTCATTTGACCTAATTTTCATATTTACAAATTTTTTGCCAAAATTCTGTAATGAAAAAATAATGTGCGCTAATGGTCACTGCTGTAACCTAACCTAACCCAGATGATTCTCCAACAATAGAGGGGATATGGAACTCGGTGGCCACTGCCGCGGCACTCTCGCTTCGCTCGCTCGCCTTCGCGCGCTAATGATCACTATTCTAATCTAACCTAACCCAGATGATTCTCCAACAATAGAGGGGATATGGAACTCGGTGGCCACTGCCGCGGCACTCTCGCTTCGCTCGCTCGCCTTCGCGCGCTAATGATCACTACTAATCTAACCTAACCCAGATGATTCTCCAACAATAGAGGGGATATGGAACTCGGCGGCCACTGCCGCGGCACTCTCGCTTCGCTCGCTCGCCTTCGCGCGCTAATGGTCACTGTTCTATCCTAACCTAACCCGGATGATTAATAGAGGGGATATGGCACTCGAGAGAGACGGGGGGAACACAAAAGTAGTAGGCGTTTATAGTCCAATCAGTTTTTGCAAAAGTATTCAAAACAGTAGACGTTTCAAAATTATAATTAACGTTACTATAGATTTTGAATATTATACTAATTAAATAAGTATAATATTTAATTAGCACAACTTAATATTAGTTTAAAAGTGCATTATAGGAAATGTTAATTAAGCCATATAAAATAAGATGAACAGAAATTGTATCAATAATTCATTTTATCATTTCATCCTTATAGTAAACAAAAAGTATATTTAATGAAATTAGGTCACGTGAACGTTAGACTTTCTGTTATTATATCAAATGGCACGCACCCGTGTCGCAACTGAAGAACTAAACTCAAACCCTTTACATACAACACCCTTTATATTAAAGCCCGACTATAACTGTCGCGTCGGGCTTTAGCGCACCAGGCACAACCACCGCCTGGTCGCAAGATCCTCCCTTTCCAAAAGGGGATGAGGAATTTTACACCCACAATGTTTCAATGTTTTTCGCACACACATTGAAGAATGTCTTATAAAGTACCTAATTAGTCTCAGTTTGAAGAAAACATTGTAGGTCTCTTGGAAGGAATATCCATTACAACATGAGAGTTTCTAGAAATTTTTTTCAAGGTCAAATTCGTTTCTCGACCTTTGAGAACTTGGAGTGTTGTATTGATTATTGATGATTATAATTCTGTAACTACATACGTCTAACAGTCGCGAACGATATTTTCATCAAGGTACAACCTAGCACTGGTCTGCAAACTGCAAAAAACGTAAGAAAATTTGAATTTCGCGGGCAATCCTAACGTTTTCACCTTAACAAATTGAATGTTGAAATACCTCTCACATAGTCGTAGTTAGTTTCAGTCATAAATATAATGTAGTTACTGGAAATCTACTTTTATTTTTGACGTGACAAGGCGTGTTGTTCCAGTAGTTTCAACATGTTCAATAAAATGTATGTTTATAGGATTATAAAGGTATATATTTACAATTATTTGTATTGTATGTTTTACAATATTGTGTTGTATTTTGAGTTGTTTTAAAATGTACTGTAATAAATAATAAAAAAATAGATGACTATCGCTGGATATAAGCTGCATTACTGCTGTTTGTATGTACATTTCTTTTTAACCCCCGACGCAAAAACGACGGGGTGTTATAAGTTTCACGTGTCTGTGTGTGTGCGTGTCTGTCTGTCAAGAACGAATCCAGATCGTCACGCCAGCGTTTTTGGGCCTGTCTCGGTTACGACGCCCGTCTTCAGGCACCCACTGTGTGACTATCTTCGCCCATCTGTCCGGCCCCATCCTAGAGACGTGACCCCCCCAGTCCCATTTCAGCAGACTTATTGCCAACATCGGCGATGCCTGTCTTTGACCGTATTAAGGTGTTGCATTCGATCGGAGAGAGTAATATTTAGAATGCTACGTTCCATCGCTCTTTGGCAAACGTTGTGTTTGGGCTTTTGACCTTCAGCTTTAGCTTTTATAAACATTACAAAAACTTTGCATGTACAAACACGCGAAATTTCCTAATTTCGCGTGTTTGTACACTTCTGCTTATCATTTCGACTAAAATAAGCGTGGTGTTATGTCGGAAAAATCCTGACAAATTCAGGTCACAAAGTAGGTAAGAGGAATGCTTAAAATCTCCGTCTCAAGAGCCGTTTGAACATACCATTTCTGTCGGAATAGTAGCAAATGGAATGCCAAGAATTTAGGCGTATTCAGATGATATTTCTCTTGTCCTTATACCTTGAATACCCGTAATATTATTCATCGTAGCTCGTTTAACTCTGCAGACTACGACGAGCTTTGAAAAACCAGTGCACTTTAATTTAGGCATAGTTACATCTACTGTTAATTTTTTGTTTTGCTAAAACGGTAATAGGTGAAAAAAAGAAAGAAAAAGCATTTATTAGCCCGTACAGGACAAAACACATAAATACTAACATTATTTACAACTATTGAAAACTAAACATAGATAAAAAATTAAAAATAAAAAGAAACGAAAGGTTCTGAACGAGGCCAAAAGGCCTCTATCTCAGCATGGTGCTGTAACATTAAAAAACGTCACAGCGCTGGTATTCTGATAGGTGACTTTACAGAGTTATAAGGCGTCTTCTGCAATATAATTAAATAAACTCTCGATCATTACAATATAAAATGTCATGCTGTAAAATTGGTAATCATAGTAATCGATACTGTTATAACTACTTGCTGCAAATGAGTCGTTCTGATATATGTATGATCACAACGTGAATGATGTAACCAAGATTTTGTAACAATATTTTGATTCAAAAGAGTGGCCATGGAGTTTCTTGCCCGTTCTTCTCCATAGAGATCTACGCTAGGGAATGGGCAACTACAGTACTTTATCAAGTTATTATGCCTTGTGACTGTGACTGTAGCTTTTATGTATTTTTGACGTTCAAAAATGCCGTAATGGTCTTAGTGAAATAAACGCTTGTAGTTTTGAGTTTGAGTTTCGTAGATACAATTAAAACACCCTGTTTTGAATCAGGGGTTTATTTCTCCTATTATATCTTTGATTAGTCAATGCCGATCATCTGCCCAGATACAACATTTTATACGCAACAAGTATCTCATACCTACACTTTCAAATTTAATGCCTGAACTTTAAAAGAAATATTTTCTTCTCAGAGTTAGTCAGGCCGATACCGATGCATCCTTTTGTTTTTTATTAAACATAACTTGAGAATATTTCCATACTATTATTTAACTAAATTTTTACTGGTTAAAATGCTTAACGCGATTAGTCCGCCTCTGGCCCCTGCGCTTAATGTGTTAAGTAAATATTTACAGAACAAGAGTAACTTCATCCATTTTTGAAGTGATGCACCCACCGAAAATAAAACTAACAACAACTACGCGTCGCATCTCTAACTCTCCTGTCACGGTCGCCACATGAAGGGGACTACATTAAAAGCCTCTTCTTTTATCAACTTTTATTACAATTCTTGCATTTACAGGTGTATTAGGTTTTTTATTAGAAGTTTTACAAGACGGACGCTTGCGCCGATTCTTCCGGATATTGTGTATATGACAGCGCGCAGTGTTGCCGGGTGACTCGCCCCGCAGATAGCGCGACGCGATGCGACGCGTAGTTGATTTTAGTATTATTTTCGGCGGGTACACACTAGGGCGTGCACAGTGTGAATAAGAATCATGGAACTCGCGTAACCGTAATCTAACGCTTCGTAGCACTTATAGCCGATCCGCTACGGCGTAGCGTGGTGCTACGCCGTAGCGGATCGGCTGCGCGGCTGCTGCTGAAGTGGCGTGCGCGGGGCACAGCCCGTCACAGATATAGATTACTTAGTTTTCACTTCATCGGCAGTCCCCAATAATGTCTTGCTTGGTTTTTATTACACCAATAGTTCAGCGTTAAACCTCCGTTCGCTCCCTCCTCCGTGTGCTACCCTCCGCTGACATTGGAACGTGTAATTGAACGCGAGGAAAGGATTATCTCGAGAAGACTGCCGTATCAATTCCAATGTACTTTGAGAAATTGTCTTTTGTAAATGTCTTCGAGCTACGCAGGTTCCCTATTTGCATGTTTGAACACTTCAAATAGTAATCGAAATCAAACGGAACGTATTGCTTTTGATCTTGTGTGGATTTATTCAGGGATAAAAATGAGCTTTGAACCTTGAGTGGTAGAGAATTAAACTGTTAATAATATTACTTATGTTGATGAAAGAGTCGTGAAGTACGGGTCGATGTTCAAGGTTAAGTTGCTCGTGCCGAGGTTGGGTCGTGGATTGATTCATTACAAATCAAGACCTCTCCGCACCCACTTATTTGTTAGGGTTAAAGGAACCCTTATAAGACCCTTTCTTGTCCGTCTGTCCGTCTGTTACCACCGATTTTCTCAGGAACGGGTGGACTTAGCAAGTTGAAATTTATACCAGATATTGAGGTTTACAGTATATAAGGTGTATAAAAATCGTTTTTTATGACACAACACGTTTAAAAGTTATGGGCATATTTAGATTTTCGGGAATACTTGTAAGTACCAAAATTTACCTTGATTTTCTCGTTTTTTTTTAGTTTTCGGAATTTTTCCTTTACTTGTGCAGTAAGACCTTGCTTTTAACACTGCAGGTTTTGAGTCGAAAACCTATCTGATAGTTCGCGAGAAGTAATGTCTTACAGCACATGTAAAAATTGTCTGAAAACCGTAATTATATGTAGTTAAGTAACAAAAACAAAAGGGAATTTACTATAACAAACTTATTATTAACGGTTGGTGCAATAGCCGTTTCATGGGATCGAACAGCAAAGTTAAGTAAATCCTTTTAACATTTCGTACGGAACCCTCGGTGCGCGAGTCCAACTCGCTCTTGGCCGGTTTTTTTATCATTTTTAGGGTTCCGTTTCCAAATGGCAAAAATCGGAACCCTTATAGATTCGTCATGTCTGTCTGTCTGTCTGCCTGCCTGTCCGTCCCTAAGTCCCACAGCCGCTTTTTTTTTCAGAAACTATAAGAACTATGCTGTTGAAACTTGGTAAGTAGATGTATTCTGTGAACCGCATTAAGATTTTCACACGAAAATAGAAAAAAAAAACAGTAAATTTTTGGGGTTCCCCATACTTTGAACTGACATGCAAAATTGGGGTATATACGGATAGGTGTTCAAAAATGATATTCAGGTTTCTAAAATATTTTTTTCTAAACTGAATAGTTTGCGCGAGAGGCACTTCCAAAGTGGTAAAATGTGTGTCCCCTGTAACTTCTTAAATAAGAGAATGATAAAACTAAAAAAATATGTAGTGTTCATTACCATGTTCCACCGAAAATTGGTTTGAAGGAGATCCAGTTAGTAGTTTTTTATTTATACGTCATAAATCGTTAAATCGTAACTTTTATAGTATGTTACTTGCTGCTACGGAACCCTTCATGGTCGAGTCCGACTCGCACTTGGCCGCTTTTTTATCATGGAACTCGCGTGACCATCACCTAACGCAAGCATTCCCGAAAGACTGCCCCGTATGTTTTTTTTATTTAGTTGCGAGCTCTTCTCGATGTAGAAATTGTAGTACCACTCCCTAAAACATACCCAGACGCATTCCTCGTTCGGATCATATTTGAACTGTCAAGATATTTGCTGACATCACACAGAGTAAAACGTGTTCATACAACTGCCGGTCGCCGATCCGTTTTGGAGACTGTATTAAGGGGACAACATGAGCTAAATTAGCAACGCTGTGGTGGTTCAAACTTCGTTTGACATACTGTAAAGAAGTTCTAATCAGCTTGCACTACAAAGTGGTTGTAACGTCAGTCACTTCGGGCCGAATAGTGCGATATGAGTAGTCTTGATAAATTTATAAAAAATCTATTGACTGGACTAGAAAATAAAACATTAACATGCTAATATGTTACTTGAAGAATTCATTGCCAAAAAATCAGAATGATCGCATGTACTCGTATTTTAGCATGATTCGTTCATTAAAAGGTTTTTTTTGAGATAATTTCGTGATTTTTTATCATGTTTTTAAAACACTATCATAGCATAATAGAAGAAAATCATATATTTTTTTGGTTTTGTTTATTGCAGTGAATCATATACTTTCAGGCATTATAAAACTCGCGTTTAGCTCCTGTAGTCACCTTAATAACATAACATAACAACACGCCTATAACTCCCGATGGGTCAGGCAGAGGTGTACCTCTGACGAGATATATTATGTTAAAACCCCAGATAATAGAGGGCAAGTCTAATACTATCAACTGGACACAAATCCAAAAGAGATTATTTGACATTAGTAATGTTAGCATCAAATTTAAAAGCATCGTCTATCAAGAATTCTATTTTTTTTTTTTATCGCTGAACATTAACACACAGCGCCACCTAGTGCCACACTAAGCAAGGCTTGTGTCGTGGACACCAGGTAGTTGATATACTACATATATACTTTTTCAACCGACTTCTAAAAAGAGGAGGTTCCCAATTCGTCTGTATTTTTTTTTTTTTTTTTTTTTGTGTTTGTTACCTCAGAACTTTCGACTGGGGGAACCGATTTGGATGGTTCTTTTTTTATTTGAAAACTGGTGCTTCCCGTTGGGTCCCATTTTAATTTGTTGAAGATCTGATGCTGATCTTCGGAGATATACAATGGAACTCTTCAAAAATAGACGGCAAATCTGCAGTGATTGCTGCATCCGCTTGTAGGTTCATTTTTTATACTACATCATGACATAACATCACGCCTGTATGCTCTGAGGGGGTACGCAGATGTGTACAATATAGCCAGATTTCGACAATGTTTGTTACCTCAGAACTTTCGACTGGGTGAACCGATTTTGATGATTCTTCTTTGTTTTGAAAGCTGGTGCTTTCCGTGTGGTTCCATGTCAATTTGGTTAAGATCTTACGCTGATCTTCGGAGATATAAATGGAACTCTTCAAAAATACACGGCAAAGCTGCAGTAATTGCTGCAATCGCTTGGTTGTTTATTGTTTATACAACATCATGACGTAACATCACACCTGTATGCTCTGAGGGAGTACGCAGAAATATACAATACACCCAGATTTCGACAGTTAGACGTGTAAAGTTCCATTCAATGGGATCCCGGAGAAATAGAGGTAACTTCTTAACTTTATAGGCACACCAGAAGCGGTTTGGGTAGTTTTAGGCAGAGTACTTTCTCGGAGTGGTCCCATTTCGATTTGATAAAGATCTGGTGACTTCGGAAGATAGGCAACTGAACTCCTTAATAAATGATAGAAAATGTACTGGGATCGCTGAAGACTCACGTCTGTCTATTGTTTACACCAGTTCATAACAAAAAATCACACCGATACGCTGTGAAAGGGTAAGCACATTGTGAACCACTAAAAAGTGAAAAAATAAAAACTTTTTTGCAAAAAATATAACCGACTTCACACAAAAAAGTGAAAAATAACTTTAGCTCCAGAAGTCGGTGACAAAAAAAACTAAATCAATCAAACAAAGGTCACCGACTTCTGAAGCTAAAGTTATTTTTCACTTTTTTGTGTGAAGTCGGTTATATTTTTTGCAAAAAAGTTTTTGTTTGTAAATACCTACTTATTATATATTTAAACATCCATTACTCGGAAACAAATGTCCATGCTCATCACACAAACATTTGCTCCTACCGGGATTCTAACCCAGGACCCTAGGAACGTAAGGCAGCCTCACCACCACTAAGCCATTCGGGTCGTATAATTTAATGCCACCAGGCAAAAATCTCATGTACACCAAAATGATTGTCTGATTTGACCAAGTTGGCAACAAGCCCATCTTGTGTAAAGCGCTAAGTTCTGCCAACAATTTGCGACACCTCATAAGAGTTGTGTGCAAGTCGCCTACTGCCATCATCCAGGCACACATCTCCGTGGCTAAATCAAATGACACTGCCTGACCTGAGAAATGAATCTCATGCCCACTAGTCCCACTTGCGACCACTGGATCGAGGATCGCTTCGGTGAGCGTGTTTATTAATTTCTAAGAACTATTTACTCAAAAGAGCAAGGAGCGTTCCGTCCCATGTAAATTTGTTATCAGTTTACAATTTGTCGGTTTAGATAAACCTTGATAAATTACAAACTTCAGAAAAATACTGTTACAAACACTTTTTAGTCTTCGTCATCCCACTGCCGGGCAAAGGCCTCATGACTTGGCACATTAAAAACATGCACTAAATAAAAAAAGTTGGAATGTTGACCCCCAATATCTCCGTAACTAGAAGGTTCCTAGGAATGTGGTCCAGAACAAAAAAAAAAATATAATTACAATGACGGTGAGAACAAATACCTTCGGGCTTCGTTATGAGTCTACCCTTTATAGAAATAGAAGATCTTCATGTAAAATTTGTAGTACCAACCAAACAGCGTTACCTAAAACATACAGAGACACATTTCACGTTCACATCATATTTCATATCTCAGGATATTTGCTAACATCACCACACAGTACCCAACACAGACAATATGTTCACACAACCAACCCATCCGCTTCGGTGAGCGAGTTTATTAATTTGTGTCTATGTACTTACCATTGTCAGTAAATAGATAAATAGTAAATACCTGTATTAAGCCTGTAAGATGGTTTAAGTATTGCCTACCGGATTGAATTATTGTTAATGTTGTTAATCTATAACTTTGAGACAAATGAAAATTCTCCTTCATACTAATATTATAAATGTGTAAGATGTGAGTATGGATGAATAGATGTATGGATGTTTTTTGCTCTTTTACGCAAAAACTACTGCAAGAATTTGAATGAAATTTTGCACAAAGATAGTTCAAAACCTAGATTAAAATAAAAGATACTTTTGTCTCGGTAGCAAGATTCCATAGGACAATTATCAAAAAGTTTTTGCAAGAAAGAGTAGTAAAGAAGTAGAAGAAGAAGAAGAGAGAAGAAGAGGAGAGAGTGGGGAAGAAGAGTAGGGAGTAGTAGTCTTCATAGATGGATGGATGGTGATGGATGATTGCACAAACTTTCGAATATATAATATTAGTAGGATATTGAATACAATAATAATCTTATTTCAGACTGCGATGAGTATTTAAGCCCTTATTTTGATGTTAAAACAAACATTTACAATGGGGGCCAACATGAACAATAACTCCCTCAAAACAAAAACAAAATGACTGCAACCCTCGCTATTATTTTTACTACAAGACAACCCCAGACACATTTCACGTAAAGATCATATTTCATATCTCAGGATATTTGCCAACGTAACCTCCACAGAGTAAATATATCAGTAGAAACGTGCTCCTAAGATGTGGCAACATTCTCATGCATAGAAAATATGAAAAACGATGAATAGTTAATATATGCAGTTGTTCTAAGTGAACGTGTTAGCGCTGGCAACATTGAAACAATGTAAAGTGGTTTTTTAAAAATGGAATGCTTGTATTTTTCTTCTTGGAAAAGATTGTGCAGTATGGAGGTTGGTGTTTTATATTGAATGCGTGCGGACTTTATAGCGTAGTCAAATCTGTACGTGGGTTTCGTGCAATCGTTGACTTTTTTTCTAGAATAATCTATAGAAATAAATAAAATTGGAGCGTCTGTTTGTGTTAACAAAAAAACAGCTTTTTAATTAATGTATATGAAAATATATAGGGTGACTGGTAATTAGTGTACGATACTTAAACACGTGATTGTGCTCATGATAACAAACAACTTTTACTATGGGACCAAACCTGAAATCGCGAAACAAAAATCACCTGTTCAGTACATTGGGCGAGCTTAAATGTACTGATCAGCTGATTTTTTTTCAGCGCTTCTAACAAAAACACATTATTTTCAATTTTTGCCTGTGTCTGTTTGTTCCAACTAATCTCTAAAACGACTGGACTGACTTTTACTGGCAGTTAGCTGATTTTGTAAGGAGTAACTTAGGCTCCCATTTTAGGAAAAAGGATTAAGACTTAATGCAAAGAGTTTCTTTTGCATTTAGTCTAAATCGTTTTTGACATTGTAAACAAAATGCGATTCAAATAGAGAAGTAATCTTCTTATTTATAAAAATCTCGTGTCGCCGTCTTTGTTATAGAACTCCTCCGTAATAGCTTGACCTATTTTTAAGTTTTTACTTGTGTACCTACTTGGTCTCTGAGAATAGGATACACACATCAAAATTTATACGTGAACGACGGCATTACAGCTGGTATCGTTATTAAATTATAGTATATTTTATATCGAGGGACTAAACGAAGCCAAGCCGAGGGAGTCAATGAAACCGAAGGTATATTAAGTTGGCGTTTAGTCTCAAGATGCAAATTATACTTGAAAAATAGTCAATTTAGTACAAAATAATTTGTTTCTTATTCGTCCAGTTTATAAAACTTTCAAGTTTTTATGTAAATCTTCCGCAATTTTGGCGACAAAAGATAATCTATTTTGCCTTTTGCTCTTTGCTCGACGTCAAACTCTTTATTGTCACTGAAAAATCCTAATAAATTTATTAAAAACCATACAAATACACTCGACAAAAATTCTGAAATTTTCGCGGTCAGTTTTTCTTCTAAATCAGTGACAGATCAACAATTTAAACCTTATGGCGCCCCCTTCTTTGCAGAAAAACCATGGTACTAAAACTCCCAACATTTTCGCAATGAAGATGTATGGTCCACACTCCACAGATAATAGTACATTTACTGGCTGTTTGAGTTTGTCTATTCCCAATGAAGGAAATTAAAAATACAATTATTTTTACTCGCTTCGTAGGGCGTACTTTTAGAGCATGAGAAGTAAAAAAAACTTATTACAAAAAATAAAACCGACTTCAGAGAAAACAAAAAAGTGAAAAATAACTTCAGAAAAAACGCTTCAGAAGTCGGTGACCTTTGTTTGATTGATTTAGTTTTTTTGTCACCGACTTCTGAAGCTAAAGTTATTTTTCACTTTTTTGCTTTCCCTGAAGTTGGTTTTATTTTTTGTAAAAAGTTTTTATTTTCATATTATTTGTCTGTTTGTCTGTTTGTCTGTTTGTCTGTTTGTCTGTTTGTCTGTTTGTCTGTTTGTCTGTTTGTCTGTACACGCTAATCTTCGGAAGTACTGGACGGATTTGAATGATTTTTTTTTCGTTGTATAGATATTATGTCTGGGCAACATATAGGCTATAATTTATCTTGGAAACCTGAGCACCTGATGTAGAACCGCAACAGACCAGCTAAACTATAAGAGGTACAAAAATGACACCATAGCAAAAATTGTTCCACGTGATGAGCATTTTCTGCTGAGAGAATAAATTTGAAGATCTGGAACACCTGATGTGGAACTCCAAGAGCCCAGTTATACCATAACACATATAGGAATGACGTCTTAGCAAAAGTTGTTCAATCTGATGAGCACTCTCTGTTGACTTATAAAAATCGAAGATCTGGGACACCTGTCGTGGAACTCCAATAGCCCAGCTACACCATAACACATATAGGAATGACGTCTTAGCAAAAGTTGTTCAATCTGATGAGCACTCTCTGTTGACTTATAAAAATCGAAGATCTGGGACTCCTGTCGTGGAACTCCAATAGCCCAGCTACACCATACTACATATAGGAATGACGTCTTAGCAAAAGTTGTTCAATTTGATAAACACTCTCTGTTCATTTCATTATAAAAATCGAAGATCTGGGACACCTGTTGTGGAACTCCAAGTGCCCAGCTACACCATAACACATATAGGAATGACGTCTTAGCAAAAGTTGTTCGGTCTGATGGGCATTTCCTGTTGACTTATAATAAATCGAAGATCAGAAACATCTGATGTGAAAATTATTGCAAAGCTATCACTAATTTCACTGTATAATAAAATTATAAAATAACAAAAACTGGGAGTACCTCCACGCGGTTAAGGCGGTAACAGTTTAGGACTTTTTGACTCTACTGACCAAAACTCATTTTATCGAATAAATATGTCTTCGGGCTTATGTTATTTGAGTGTTTAATTTCCTTTTCCATTTATCTTCGTGACTCGGTAGCCTACCCGGTAACGCAGGGCACTTAGATTTTAATTGATCAGGTATCTTGACAACAAAACTATAAACATGCCTAGAAAGAGGTCAAACCTTTCCCAATGTTCCAAAGGAGCTAAAAGGTTAAGGATCATAAGATCCCAAGAATCTACCGAAGAGCGTCAGGAGAGACTTGATGCTGTTCGAGAACATCAGGCTGCAACTTGCTCCGTGGAAACCTCTTCCGATCGCGAAGCACGCCTGCGTTCTCAGCGAATTTACGCATCTACATCCAGGTCTCTAGAGACCAGTGAAGAATAGATGCCTGACTGCGTTCACGGATGGAGAATTGCGCTTGAGTTCTCAGCGTATTCGCACATCTACTAACAGGTCTTTTGAAACGAGCGATGAACGTGATGCGCGACTAACTGCTGCTCGAGATTATCATACATTGCCCCAAACACGCACACAACAAAATATTCATAATCAGTTAGAATGTGAGAGAGCAAGAACATTCTCTGAACAGAATGTCGATAACATCTGAAGAATCGGGTGTCTCTCAGGGCATGACGACCTTCCTTGCGTTGATAAGAAACGAAGTTCATTTACGTATACTCCTATGATTGAATACTCCACATATTCCGGAGGTATGGTTCAAGATCATACTTTTTGTGAAGCTGTTAAATGGCAAAAAGAACCAAACGGTATGTGTTGCTCAGGTGGGAAAGATCCGTTATTTTCCCGTCCCCAGGCTCTTAGAATTCGACGTTACAGATCTTCGATTTTGACGAACCCGGTGTCGCTGGCAAAAGCAACAGAATCCGCGTACGAAGTCGCGGGCAGAAGCTAGTCCCCAATAAATGGGACTTAACACACCTAACTGTCGAAATTTGGGTATATTATACACTGACTACCCCCTCAAAGCATACAGGCGTGATGTATATTGTATAAAAAATAAACAACCAACCGTTTGCAGCAATCACTGCAGCTTTGCCGTGTATTTTTGAAGAATTCCGTTGTATATTTCCGAAGATCAGCATCAGGTCTTCAGCAAATTAAAATGGGACCGCACGGGAAGCACCAGCTTTCAAACAAAAAAAGGACCATCAAAATCGGTTCACCCAGTCGAAAGTTCTGAGGTAACAAACACAAAAAAAAAACAATATATCCTGACGAATTGAGAACGTCTTCTTTTTGGAAGTCGGTTGAAAAAACATTTAACACCTCGATAAAGAAGCTCTAGCTTATCCAAGCTATAAAACCAATTACACTTGAAGACCGGCTTCAAAGCGTGCTTGTTCGATGAATACGGCGATTTAGTTCAGCAAGTTGGGAAACCGGAATATTCTGCATACATTGCTCTTATACAAAGTGGGACGGACATCAACGCTAAAACGGTTAAAACGTATTCAATCCATAAATCTGAACCTAAAACATAGAAATGTTTCATGGATAGTTTAAAAAATAGTCAGCTGTTCCACACATTTTATAATAAAATACTCGTAATACTTCATCATCATCATCATTTCAGCCGAAAGAGTTTCATAAGAGAGAAAAAGATAGCAATAGCCTAAATTAAATTTAGTTTGTGCACAACAGAATCGACACTATTGTCTCTTGCACCATGTATTACCAATCTTTTGCACTAACTTCAAAAATGGAAAGACTATCCTAGGTCTAGAGGACATAAGCGCAGCTGCGGGGCATGAAGTCCTGGTTTCGATTCTTAGGTCAGACAGTTTAATAGGGATTTTTGTCAAGAATTTCCAGGTCACGGAGTCTGATAAGTTCAATAGGTTGTTAGGACCATTTGTTAAGTAAGACTTCTGCATGATTCATAAGATTGCAGGCGTGATATGTTGATGTTAGCTAACAAACTACGGCTTGAAAGCGTGCTTCTGCCATGAATAACGCAATTTAGTTCAGTAAGTTGGGAAACAAGAATATAGATTGGGTATACTCTGCATACACTGCATGTAACCTATATTGCTATGCACTAACTTTCAAAGAGGAAAGGGTAAAAAGTTTCAGTTATGGTTCAACGTACGTACGTTAGTTTTAACTGGGTTGTGGAGGTCATATAGGCAGTCGCTCCATGTAAAATGCTGGTATCAGCTGCATCCGGTTAGACTAGAAGCCAACCCCAACATAATTGGGAAAATGCTGAAAGTCAGTACGTTCAATACTGGTGGTAACTTCTTTCTGCTCAACCTTATCCCAACTTCATTGAGGTTGCTTCCAATCTAACCGGATGCAGCTGAATACCAGTATTTTACATGGAGCGACTGCTTATCTGACCTGCACAACCCATTTAGTACTGGGTATTACGATACCCCTTTGTAAGACTGGCTGTCAGACTTTGGAACCTCTGACTACCTGTGACGACTGTCAAAGATCTACAAATGACAGCCGGGACCAACAACTTAATGTGCTTTCGAGTCACGGAGAAACCAGGGTATGTAATGGGTGGTTATCCGTCCACGGACCAACTTAGGCAAGCAATGCTTAACCTGGACATTAACTCGAGCGGCTGTTGTTATTTAGCCATGAGGACCAGCTGTGTGACTCTGTAAGACCTCATTCTAAACTTCGAATCTGAATCCGCTGTGAGTTTCTTGATTGGCATTCTAAAAACTCGGTTGATAATTCGAATTTACACAAGCGCCGCCCTTGCGAGCGTGTCAGCGAGTTGAACTAAATTGACAGGGAGATTTTGACAGATGAAGTATGAAATGACGTTAGAAGTGGCATTCTGCAAAATCAAGGTAATTTTTAACCTTATGCGAAGTGAGAGTGATAGCGATGTGAGTGCGAGTTGTTGTTTGAATTTCACAGAATCAACCGGCTAAACTGCTCGAAGTATTTAAGAGTCTGCAGTGCGCGTCCACTCGCTAGAGTGTGAAAAGGATAGCGCTATTACTTCCGCGTGCGAAACGAGAGACCGAAAGAGTGTGTGTGCTCGCTTAGAATAAAATAACGTAAGCGCCAGATCATCTGCCTAGCCTTGATGCTAATTACGAGAAAACGACGTAGAAAAATAAGTTTTTTTTACGGCAGGATTTGAGATAATAATGTTACCTATATAATGGGCTAAAAATCACCATTAAATTCCATAAGGTTTCAGAGATCTAACTCAAAATCTGTGCAAAGCAACATGTTTTAGAATGTTTTTTTCTATCGAGATTTTTTTATCCAATTGTGTTTTGCTTCGGCAGAACTAAAGATTATAAGTCCAACTTAATGGTGTCCAAATTGTGAACTCTTAGGTCATTTGGATTTCGAGATAAAGTTCAATCAATATCATCAAAACTACATAGGACGGCCTCTTAAGTATACGGGACCCTTTCTTCTTTATCGTGTGGATAGTGCCTGACCTGCAGTACAAGTACGTAGAAATCGATAAGACTCGATAAGATAAATTTGACAGTCATTCTCGATAAAATAAGTTTTTGACTCCATAAAAACTCATTTTATCGAGAATGACTGTCAAATTTATCTTATCGAGTCCTATCGATTCCTACGTACTTGTAGGGCTGGTGTCAAAGTTTTTACGCCGCCCATGGGCCTCTGACTTGGTTTTACATGCCGTCGTGAAATATCTGGTTCCCTCACGATGTTTTTCCTCACCGAATCAGGTAATAATTATACAATACGCACATGAGTCCGAAAAGTCAGATGTGCGTGCCTTGGGTTCTAATTAGACCTATGATTGCACGATGAAAATTATGCTTCCAAAAATTACGTAAGCACAGTAAAAGTTTATTTTCGACTCAAAAATGAGCCTCCGTGATGGTTCTAATAAACGAAGTCTTGATATTGTTTGCCAAACAATTTACTGTGCTTTAAAAATACAACATTATTTTTACAAAAGAGCGCTTCCTTACAAATTGTATTCCGATTTTATAACTCGTATTATGTCTGCTTTGGTTCTTATTTACATCGTTGTAAATAAACTCGTAATTTTTTGGTGATGGTGGATTGTAGGGAATGAAATAGGTACTTGTAAGAGGTCGAATTGAATTAGCTTGTGTAATTGAACTGCTGTGATGGGTGTTAGTAATCGTGATAAAATGATAACCACGTATATGTCAGCGTCACATCGTAAAAACCGTTAGATTGTAATATAACTAGCGAGGTTCTAAATTCTCGAAATATTGTCAAACAAACATACTGCTTACAATATGACGCATATTTTTTCGGTAGATTATAATCTAACGAAGTGAAACCGTAATATTGTTAAATGTATGACATAATACATTACCTACATCATTTTTAACACACACGACAAAATGCGCATACACGGTCGAAATGCATGGAACAGCAGTTTTTTTTCCGACGCATGGAGAAAACTCGGTCTGTAATGGGCCCATCCGCTGACCAACCTAGGCTAGTGCAGCTTAACCTAAAAATTTACCTCGAGCGTGTGTTGTTATTTTGCCACGAGTTACTTGGTAAATAAAAAAAAAAAACCGGCCAAGTGCGAGTCAGACTCGCGCACCGAGGGTTCCGTACAAACCTGTAGGTATATAAGTAAAAGTTATGGTAATTTAAGATTTTCGGAATTTTTCCTATATGTGTACTTTATAACGTTGCTTCATGCCAAATTTCAAGATTCCAGGTCGTCTGGAAGTATCCTTTAGGTTTTGATTCCCTTGCGAGTAGTTGCGAGTTTCAAAATATGCGGCTTTAATTGCTGTATCTTTTGATTGCGTTGACGTAGAAGTTTGATTTTGTTACAGCTTAAAGATATTATAGACTTGAGTATTTGTTAAGAATTTCAATATAATACCACTACGCGTTCATGAGTAAAGGGGTAATAAGTTTAAAATTATTAAAAATATTTTTATTATATGATGTAACTAAAAATTTATGCTTTTCGCAATTTTTCCTTTATCTGTGTTATAAGACGTTGCTTCGTACCAAATTTCAAGATTCTGAGTTCACGGGAAGTACCCTGTAGGTTTTGATTCCCTTGCGAGTGTTGAAAATTTGCGGCATAAACGGGAGTATCTTTTGATCGCGTTGACTTAGAAGTTTGATTTTTTTCACAGCTCCAAGAGACCATAGACTTGAGTATTTGATATGAATTTCAGCTTGATACCTCCACGCGTTCCTGAGAAAAAAGGTCTTGACAGACAGACAGACAGACAGACAGACAGACGGACAACAAAGTGATCCTATAAGGGTTCCGTTTTTACCTTTTGAGGTACGGAACCCTAAAAAACTTGTTTCATCATTAATAAATATCAATACTATCACAAAAAGAAACTGATATTTCAAGTATTTTCAAGATCCGACAAGAACTTTCTAGAAATAGAACAAAATCGAGCTTAAAGCGGTGTCACACACATATCGCCGACAAGAAAGTGTAAGACATCCTATAAACGTAGGTGTCACGAACAACAAAGGAATTTTGTCAAAAGGTATCTGAGTCCTTTCAAGTAATACCTTAGTCGCCTTTGGAAAGACTCGAATCCAAACTGGATGACAGATTGCGAGTAGTGAACCAGACGAAATTGCAAAAATCTGCCTGCAACACACGGTTAGTTCCGTTTTTACATCAGTCTGACTTAAAAAGAAATTAAAGAAGGTACTAAATGTACTCTCTTAGCATAGATAGCATACAATAATGACAACATAATAAAAGGTATAAAAAACCTCTTAACGATGCCGAAAGGCACTTGTTCTCCCCACCATTGCGACCATTTTTTGGTTCTACACCATACCTGGGAACCTTCTAGTTACGGAGATATTAGGGATCAATATTCCAACTTTTAGACAAGTTATTTCATTAAATACCTACAAGTCGTAATTGTAATTTTTCTTCGTACTAAACAACCTATCCATCAGCACAATGTTTTGAGTGCCTTCCATTGAGTTCTTTCACAAAACATGACTTTTCACCCCCAAAAACGTCGTTTTTAGCAATCATTTTTGCGTTAAGTTACTTAGTTTGATGTACAGAATGCTTGGTTGACGGTTTTGTGATGAGTCTGTTTACACCCTGTATATCATTATGCCTATAATCTCCAAAGGGTTAGACAGTGGTGTACCTAATAGTATACCCATATTTCGCCAGTTATGTTTAAGTCTTATCTAATAAGGAGCGAGCGTATTGCCACCATCATCATCATTTCAGCCGAAAGACGTCCACCGTTGGACATAGGCTTCCCCTAAGTGTCGCCACATCGACCAGCCCGTGCGACTCGCATCCAGCGGATTCCTGCAACCTTCACCAGGCCATCGGTCCACTTAGTGGGAGGTCTTACAACGCATCGTCTTTCGTGCGGTCGCCATTCCAGAGCTTTTCGGCCCCATCAGCCATTCGTTCTGCGAGCAATGTGCCCTGCCCGCTGCCACTTAAGTTTGGCAATTTTTCGGGCTACGTTGACAATATTGGTTCTCTTGCGGATGTCTTCGTTCCTGATTCGATCACGCAAGGAAACTCTGAGCATAGCCCTCTCCATTGCCCTTTTGGATGACTTTAAGCCTTCTGATAAGGCCCATTGTGAGCGACCACGTTTCGATCCCGCATGTAATCACTGGCAGCACACACTGAGTGTTCAGTCTCAGTGTATACCACACCCTTAAAATATAGAACCTTTATGATTATTATACTTTCTGATAACACAGCTATACAGGGTGTAAACCAACTCATCACAAAGCCGTTAACCAAGCATTCTGTACATCATACTAAGTAACTTTACACAAAAAATATTGCTGGGAAACGACTTTTTTTTTGAGGTTATAAATTACTTTTTGTGGTATAACTCAATGTAACGCACTTAAAACATTGTGCTGATGGATGGATTGAACAGTACGAGGGTCTTGGATGTGTTAAAAGTTGAAATCATACAAAAAAAACTTGTATTTAAAAAAAAACTTGTCAAAAAGTTGTAACTTTGACCCCCCATATCTCCGTAACTAAAAGGTTCCCATGTATGGTGTAGAACCAAAATATGATCGCAATGATGGGGAGAACAAGTGCCTTTCGGCTTCGTGAAGAGGTATTTTACACCCTTTATAACCAACTTACCGAAGACACAAGAAGTATATGAAAATACATCAAATCTGTCAGGAAAACATTTGTTTTACCTGTGAGTCCTGTGACCTAAAAAAACATTTGTACGATCAGCTATAAAATGGTTTAGCGACCATAAACAATCTCAGCTTTGATTAATTAGTTTGAGTATACAAGTACATACAGGTTGTAATGTGTTCAGGGGTTCGTAGCTAAGTAATGACATGTGATGGATCAGGTTAAACTACGCTGGCCAAGGTTGGTCTGTGGATGAGTTACCATCTTCACACACCCCTTCGTGCCTCGGAGAGTATGTTATGTTGTTGGTTCTGGGCTGTCATTTGTAGATACATAATAATTATTTGCCAATTGAAACGGGTCTATAAAAGATGGTAGACTAAAAACTATTATTAAAGGTCGAGTACCTTGTAATCTAATAGCTGGTAGGTAAATGTCAGAATGGCAGTCGTTATTGTTAGGTACCTGAATAACTGTCGAAATAATCTGAATATTACCACCACCTGGAGGTGGTGTATTCCGATCTCTGCACGCCATTTTTGGAAATACAGGCACATTGCTAGCTTTTCTTTTAAAAGAGATGTTTCACAGGCCCTCATTTTTCCGAGTCATACATTTTATATCCATAGTCAAGTAGATTTATTTTTTTGAGGAGTTTAAGTTTTTACAAGCAACCGTCAAAGAAAACAACGCTAAGATTTCTAACTTTTAACAGTTCTAACTTCCAGCAACTACTAAAGTACATACTGAAAATCGTAGCTTCAGTAATAATTAGGTACTTCTACTCGAGTAATCACTTTGACTTTTTTAATGGGTGTTTAAAATTCTCACAAAGTGCTCAGTTACTTTTTATAATAAATAAAAACTTTTTTACAAAAAATAAAACCGACTTCAGAGAAAACAAAAAAGTGAAAAATAACTTCAGCAAAAAACGCTTCAGAAGTCGGTGACCTTTGTTTGATTGATTTAGTTTTTTTGTCACCGACTTCTGAAGCGTTTTTTCTGAAGTTATTTTTCACTTTTTTGTTATCTCTGAAGTCGGTTTTATTTTTTGTAAAAAAGTTTTTATTTTTCGCTTTTTAGGGGTTCACATGTGCTTACCCCTTCACAGTGTACCGGCGTGATTTTAGGTTATCAACTGGTGTAAACAATAGACAGATATGAGATTTCAGCAATCCCAGTATATTTGCTATCATTTATTGAGGAGTTCCGTTGCATATCTCCGAATTCTCATCAATGTACCCTTGAAGTACATCCTACCCAAAAATAAAATAAAACTGTCGAAATCTGGGTGTATTATACACTTCTGAGTACCCCCTCAAAGCATACAGGCGTGATGTTACGTCGTGATATTGTATAAATAATAAACAACCAACCGTTTGCAGCAATCACTGCAGCTTTGCCGTGTATTTTTCAAGAGTTCCATTTATATCTCCGAAGGTTAACATCAGATCTTCAGCAAATTAAAATGGGACCACACGAGAAGCACCAGCTTTCAAATAAAAAAAGAACCATCAAAATCGGTTCACCCAGTCGAAAGTTCCAAGGTAGCAAACACTATCGAAATTTGGGTGTATTGTACACATTTGCGTACACCCTAAGAGCATACAGGCGTGATGTTACGTCATGATTTAGTATAAACGATGAACCTACAAGCGAATGCAGCAATCACTGCAGATTTGCTGTGTATTTTTGAAGAGTTCCGTTGTATATCTCCGAAGATCAGCATCAGGTCTTCAGCAAATTAAAATGGGACCACACGGGAAGCACCAGCTTTCAAACAAAAATAGAACCATCAAAATCGGTTCACCCAGTCGAAAGTTCTGAGGTAACAAACACAAAAAAAAAACAGACGAATTGAGAACCTCCTCTTTTTGGAAGTCGGTTGAAAATAGTCAAAAAGTCAAGAATGTATAGGCAGATGTTTTTCTTTCACCCCTTAAAATCAGTGCCGTACCATAAAGCTCATAACTCTAGAAGAAAAGTCATAAAAACACACAACACAGACAAACAGTTTAGTACCTATCTACCAAAACTAACAAAAACTAACTTCAGTTTTACTAGTGAATTAACTAAACTACCTGTCTGTTGTTCTAATAATTTGACTTAAGTTATTAAGTTGTTTTGACTTTCTACGAATAAAAGGTATTAACTTTGTAATAATAGTAAGTACGCTTAAATGAAGACGCACGCTAGACAATGCCGAGTCCGAGCCGAGTGTCGACCGAGCAATTTTGTATGGACACACTCACGCTTCCGAGCCGCTACCGAGCCACGGACAATGGATGGTCATACAAAATTGCACGAATGACACTCAGCTTGGACCCGGCAAGGTCTAGCGTGCGTCATCCTTAAAGAAAAGATGGGTGGATTGTTTGAGGAATGATATCAAAGAAAAATGAAACCATGAAGGCTGTCAGGAAAAAAAAATGGTAGAAAAATAGTGCTGTGGGCCCCAAGTAGCATGGGACAATGGCAGAAAGGTGATGCTTTTGTTTTCAAATAAGTACTGAAAAGTTCTTGGTTAGATTACAACAAATGGACAATCGACTTTAGCAAGTACAGTAGTTGTACAATACACTGTATTACTTTTGTCCGGTTTACGTACTCACCACTTAAGGGGCCGGCGGAGCGTGCATCGTTCATACAAACGTAATACCAAAATAATTCGTAAACCAAACATATTCTTAAAGAAGTGTGTATTTATTTCGATTGGACTACATAATATCTAGGTTCCCAAATATATATTATCAATGGACATTGATTTAAACAAGAGTTATGAGAAAAATAAGTTTTCTATAGAAATTTTAAATTCCTCATATCTCGTCTAAATATCATTGTCCTTTCAAAATATATATTTGGGAACCTATATATTATACAATCCAATCGAAATAAATACACACTTCTTCAAGAATATGTTTTGTTTACGAATTATTTTGGTACTACGTTTGTATGAACGATGCACGCTCCGCCGGCCCCTTAAACTAAGCAGAGACAAATTAGTTTAAGTAACGAAATGTTATTGTTGGTTTATAAAACACTAAACTCAAACTCAAATCATTTATTTCAATTAGACCATTACGGCACTATTGAATGTCAAAAATACAAAAAACAAAATCAAAGCTACAGTCACAGTCACAAGGCATAATAACTTGAGAAAGTACTGTAGTTGCCCATTCCCTAGCGTAGGAGAAGAACGGGCAAGAAACTCCATGGACACTCTTTTAAATCAAAACGTTGTTACAAAATCTTGGTTACATCATTCATGTTGTGATTATACATATATTATTACTCTCAAGCTTCGTTCTCGATATTAGCATTAATACACATGTAGTTTCACTTACAGACTCGCCATTTCGCATTGAATTTAGGAGAAAAACCAATTATTTAAAACTGTAAATATGAATCCAATGTAAGGTAGATTGAAAACTTTGATATTGACTATGACATTCGCACCTACCCCGCTCATTCACGTATCAGTGCTTCGCTGTTTCGCATCATTCCTTTGTTTTCAAGTGCGTTTTTATAATTTAGCCATAGAATGCCGAAAAGAAAGAGTGATAAGCGTGATAATTATAGTTATTTAAGTAAAAAACTTAAAAAAAATAGAACGCGAAATAAAACGTGGGCGACGTACTCGCTATGACAGTGCATCGTCGTCGGATGGTGATTTTTCTACGCCTTATAACCTACAGGGTGAGTCATTGACCTACTTATTTCGTGTTTAATATCAATTGGTTACTTTTAGCACCGCAACCGACTGACTGAAAAAAAAAAAAAAAAAAACCCGTTACCTACGTAAAATTAGAACGTTGTGGTTTTGAATTCATAACGAGTTATGAATATTATTTAATACGGAAAATCGGATTGACCTTTGGGGGCCTTCCACTTCCGAAACTAAGTACTTGCTGCTCGGATCTACCTGTGGGGTTTTTCCATAGCATGTACCTGCATTATTCGTAAAAGAATTTAAACTGTTTCTCCGGAAACAAATAGGTAGTTAGCCTATTGGGATTGCGTGTTTCTCACAAGGAGTCTCACTTCCCACCAAATAAGCAAAATACTTATTTTGCTTGCAGAGCGCGAACCAATCCCAGTCGATGACGATTGTGCCACATATCACGGCAATGCAGATCCACAACCTGGATGCTCGTACTGGCAACCAGCCCCAGCGGGATTTAGTGACGAGGAGGAGGTCCCGGTCCAGGTCGTCACACAGTCGCCTACCGCCGACAACACCACGGCACAGGTACACATACTGCCGCCGAGCTCCGCTACCGCCGCTCTGCCATCCGCGCAAGTACGTACTGCACCTGCCGTGGAATCTACGGCCGTACCATTAGAAAGGACAAGTGAACCGGAGGCCCCTGCTCCTGAACAAGACGTTCCTGAGTTAGATCCAGATTTAATGGAAATATTAGGTGAAGACCCCACCTCAACTAAAGAATATGGCAGGGAAATTCAAAAGGATTTGGCAATTAGACTAAACCATATTGCGACCTCTGGCCTCTCTAAAGAGAACCGCAAGAAATTGAGGGACAGATATTTGGTACCTGTGAACTGCAGGTTTATAAAAGCGCCTACCCTCAATCCAGAGATTCGAGTATCTCTAATGGAAACTCAAGCAAAACGAGACAAGGGTATAGAAAGTAAACAGGTACTAACATCCTGTGCTTTATCCTCCATCAGCGAGGCCATTACCGCGCTACTTTCATCAGGTCACAAAAACCCTGAGCTCCTCAAGCTGTTGATGGACACAGCTCGAATCCTTGGCGATATTCAGTTTACGGACTCGATCTCACGACGTTCGTTCATTCTTTCAACTGTCAAGAAGGAGCTTAAAGATCAGTTGGATAAAACCAAAATAGACGAAATGCTCTTTGGCAATAGCTTAGCAGATACATTAAGATCAGCCAAAACAATTATAAAATCTGGAGCTGACATAAGGTCGTCCACAATGCAGTCTACGGCTAATAAGCCGGCTAGGGCAGTCAACAGGCCTTTAAACTACCGAGCCCCCCCGGCACGTCGCCGCCAGTTCCCACCACCGCCGCCGGGGGGCGCGAGATATGCGCGGACAGCACCATCAACTCAGGCTCAGAGGCAGCAGACGAGGACGACGCACAACAACGCTTCCAGGACATTGTCACGTCAGCCGCAACCAGGTCACCGACGTTAGAGCCGGTAAGCCCCGCGGGTCGTCTTTCGTTTTACTATGAACAGTGGTGTTTATTGACTGCTAACCCTGTTATACTCTCTTGGATTTCTGGCTATCAAATTGTGTTTTCTGACCCAGTTTTTCAAACAACCGTTCCAGCAGAGCCTTTTTATTCGCAATCCGAATACAAGGCCTTTAAAACATCAATTAAAGAACTTATTAGTACTGGGGCAGTGTCCTTATGTCAACCATGCCCTGGTCAATACATCTCCAGTATATTTCTTGTTCCTAAGCCGAACGGTAAACAACGCTTCATACTAAATCTAAAACAATTAAATAAATTTATACCAACGCAACATTTTAAACTTGAAGATTTAAGAACAGCTTTAAAACTTATATCAAACAATTGTTTTATGTCAACGATAGATTTAAAAGATGCCTATTTTTTAATAAGCATACATCCCAACTCAAAAAAATATTTACGTTTTCAATTTAATGGCAATCTGTACGAGTTTAACGTGTTACCGTTCGGCTTAAACACTGCTCCGTATATTTTTACGAAAATTCTTAAACCAATCGCAAAGTTACTGCGGTCTTTGGGATATTTATCAACATTTTATTTGGATGATTTGTTTTTGGTTGGTCAATCGTATACCGACTGTTTACAAAATGTGAATGACACAATACAATTATTAAAATCGCTAGGATTCATCATCAACACAGAAAAAAGTTCTGTTGTGCCTAATAATTGTTGCAAGTTCTTAGGAAATATAATAGATTCAAAAAAATTTGAAGTAAGATTACCCGATGACAAAAGAAAGAAAATTGAAACAGAATTACTAAGAATTAGGAAGCTCAAACGATTTAAAATAAGGGATTTTGCTCGCTTTATCGGCCTTTTAACATCCGCATGTCAGGCCGTAGACTACGGCTGGCTTCATACCAAAGACTTTGAGAGGTGTAAATATCTAAACCTCAAAGATGACGGGAACTACGATAAGTTTATGAACTTACCAATTGAGTTGTCCCCCATCTTTGACTGGTGGCTTAACGCGATAAAGGAATCAGTATGTAAAATTAAGATTGACACATATTCCTTAGAGATATTTAGCGATGCCTCAACAACGGGATGGGGCGCCGCCTGTGGTGACGAGACTGCCAGTGGGCCTTGGAGTCAACATGAGCAAATTCTTCATAATAATTATTTGGAAATACTTGCAGCTTTTCTTGGCCTTAAAGTTTTTGCACAAGATTTGAAAAATTGTCAAATTTTGTTACGAATTGATAATACAACGGCAATATCGTACAGTAATAGAATGGGTGGCATACAATTCCCCCATTTGACCGATATTACGAAACAATTGTGGAAATGGTGCGAAGCGCGTAAAATTATGGTTCATGCTGATTATATACGTTCCTCTGATAACACAGTTGCGGACACAGAATCAAGAAGATTACACCCCGACATAGAGTGGGAAATTTCTAATCCTGCTTTTAGCAAAATAACGCAACACTTCGGTGTCCCTTGCATTGACTTGTTCGCGAGCAGAATAAATCACAAATGCGATATTTATGTTTCTTGGCATAGGGACCCTGACGCTTATGTAATTAACGCGTTCACTATACCATGGTCAAATTTTTACTTTTACGCGTTTCCGCCAATTTCTATTATTTTAAAGACTTTGCGTAAAATTATTAACGACAGAGCCACTGGTATTGTTGTCGTGCCAAAATGGCCAACACAACCCTGGTACCCTCTTTTTAAGAGGCTCCTTACATCAAAACCACTCTTTTTAAAGTCGGAGGGTGACTTAATTATTTCTCGTTGTAGCGAACGCAATTCACCGGCAAATTACACTGGTTGTCGGGAGGTTGTCCGGGCATCTCTTCTCCGAAGAGGAATTCCACAGCCGTCCATAGTCATAATGCTAGCATCCCTGTCAGATAACACTGTCAAGCAGTATGATACTTGCCTTAAGAAAGTGGTTTGCGTACTGTCATGAAAACAACATAGATCCCTATAAAGCTGTAACATCGAATATTCTTTGTTTTCTAACGCAATTGTTTAATACCGGAGCTCGGTATGGTACTCTTAATAGTACGCGATCCGCTTTGTCGTTGTTACTTGGACACGATATAGAGAACAATGAATTTATACAGAGATTCTTCAAGGGAATCTTTCGATTGCGGCCGACAGTTCCTAAATATAATTTAACGTGGAACACTGATCAAGTTTTAAATCATTTGGCGGAATTATATCCCAACGAAAGTTTAACACTTGAAAAACTTAGTAAAAAGTTAGTAACCCTTCTAGCCCTAGTAACAGCCCATAGAATGCAGACCTTATCAAAAATCCATGTTGAAAATATTATCAAATCTGATTCAGGGTTTATTATTAAAATAACCGATTTAATTAAAACTTCACGAGTGGGTTCCTTACAACCTGTGTTTTCCTTACCGTATTTTTCACAAAGGCCGCAAATATGCCCTGCTGGTACTCTTCAAGTTTATCTTGATAGGACCAATCAGATACGTCAAGACCATCAATCGTTATTTATTTCATTTAGAAAACCATACCGTGCAGTAACATCGCAGACTTTGAGCAAATGGGTAAAGAGCGTGTTACAAACCAGTGGCATTGATATCTCTCTGTTTACTGCGCATAGCACCAGGCACGCGGCCACTTATAAGGCATATAGCGTAGGAGTTAGCCTGGACGTTATACGCAAAACTGCCGGGTGGAGTTCAAATTCTACTGTATTTGCCAAATATTATAATAGATTAATATCAGACGATATGTCTACTCAAGGTGATTTTGTCACAAGTGTGTTAAATGGATAAAAGACATCTTATTTGTTATAGAATTGTTCTCATTGCAAAACTATTCAATTAAGTGATTGAATTATAATATATAGTGTAAATTTTATTGTTTCCTGCAGTCAAATTGTAACCATGTAATTAATAATATTTCACAAATTAATAATATCTCTCAACATCTACATGTGTATTAATGCTAATATCGAGAACGAAGCTTGAGAGTAATTGATGATTAAACGAACTTACCTGTACGTGAAGTTCAATCACAATTACTCGAAGAGCTTCGTTCGAAGATATTAGCATCCCTCCCCCCCCCAGTCATGCTGGATCCCTAGTTGTGAAATATAATAAAAATAAAACAGCTCAGCAAACCTCCAAACTAAATGAGCGGGGTAGGTGCGAATGTCATAGTCAATATCAAAGTTTTCAATCTACCTTACATTGGATTCATATTTACAGTTTTAAATAATTGGTTTTTCTCCTAAATTCAATGCGAAATGGCGAGTCTGTAAGTGAAACTACATGTGTATTAATGCTAATATCTTCGAACGAAGCTCTTCGAGTAATTGTGATTGAACTTCACGTACAGGTAAGTTCGTTTAATCATCAATTATGTGAGCACTTCGTCCGAGACATAGTCCGCAAAAACTGTTATAACTCGGCTAATTAGCATGATATCAATATAATTTATAGCCTGTGTTACTTGGTAAAGATGTAGCTTTCTAATGGTGAAAGATTTTTTTATATCGGTGGAATAGTTCCTGAGTTAAATCGAAACAAACAAATAAATAAACAAAAAAAATTATCTTTTTTCAATAATAGTGTAATTGAATGTCCTCTTCTCTCGTCTTTTCTCTGCTTCGGTGGATTCCGGATTAGAAGGGCGGCAACCAATACGATCAACGCAGTTTGACCTCACCTATACTCCACAATCAGCATCGCGGTGATTCATCATCATCAGCCTAAAACAGTCCACTGCTGGAAATACGTTTCTTCAATCGCACACTCGTACTAACAGCTACCCTGCAAAGATCGTCGCTTCATCGATCCTGAGAGCGACCCACCTTACGCTTGGCGATTCGCTGACTCCAATCAAAAACACGTCTACCTTAACGGTCATCATTTCAACGGCTTATTGCCGGCCCAGTGAGTCTAACTCTGGTTCTCTATCGAATCAACTCATTCCGGATGCGATCCCTCAGAGAGACTCCAAGCATGCCATGCGTGGTGTTTCATGGCACGATTTAAAACCGCCGACCCGACAGACGTTGTCCTGTCAACTATGTATTGAATACGAATTGATCTACTACTTACCGATTACCTACCCACTACCTACCCGCTACCTACCCAGTAAGTAGAAAAAAACCCGTGTCCGTCTCCTGGTTCTAAACTACCTACCCACCAATTTTCAGCCAAATCGATTCAGCCGTTCTTGAGTTATAAATAGTATAACTAACACGACTTTTTTTTATATACATAGAAGATGGATAGGTATCTCTTCAGCGCACATTATCTCCAGCCTAAGTACACGGCCCAGAACACACTCCACCCAATTCCAACAGCAATTTAGCTCACTGATGTCACCTAAATCCTACCTTACAAATGTACACACAATACCATAACAATTTTGGCAGCAAATTGAGAACAGTTAACAGACACGTCGGCCACAACTTGTAGTTCTAAGACAGGACTGATGATATTGTTATTACTAACGTTGCTAGACAGACATCTAGATTAGAGATGTGCCGATAAGTCGACTAGTCGGAAAAGCTGACTATCCGGCCACATTTGTAGCCCGCAAATATTCGGCAACTAGTTCGCCAAAAGTGACGACTAAAGAAGTGACTTAAGTGAAATTACGATCTTTTTTGCTAGTTTTTACTTTCTAATCAGCTTTACAGTTTGTTAAATAATCTAGGAAGCGGAACTTTTCCTTGGTGGGAAATAATTGAAATCGAGAAAATAGTTATTTATTTTAATTGTTATTTATGTGAGGAAAGTTCGTTTTTCCTATGAGTTTTGATTTTGAGTCTTGAGCGAACGAAGGATTGAAAAATAGAATCACGAGCGCAGCGAATGATTATAAATTTCAATCCTGAGTAAGCGAAAGACTCAACAAACGAATAGCAAATTAATGAACTTGCTCACATGTTGCATACAAAACTTTTCACCACTCCCAGCAAGAAAGTATTCAGTCATCATAGGTAAATAAAGTTTAGTAATCCAAATCGCCCGTAAACAAAACTTAGAATTTTCGCGCTTCTCATGTACTTCTTTCACAGGCTTCTTTCTTTGAGTGCGTTCAAAAATAATAACCCTAAATTTGACGATGTATTTTTTTCAATATTTTATTAAAATTTTTAATGTTTCTAAACTTATACACTTACAATAAATTGATAAATTTTATAAAAAAACATTAATCTTAACTTATAAATATTTCTATTCTAAGCACAAAATTATTTATTTTTTTAAATATCTTTAAAACTTAACATAAAAAAATCAGGTAAGGTTAGTTTCGGAACGGGATCATTACTTTCCTCACTGTTCAAACAGTAAGGAAAAACCAACTTTCCTCACTGCTTTAGTAGAGGAAAGACACTTCTTTCGTGCGGGAGAGGTGTAAACATAATTTCAACTTTAAACAATTTTGGAATTTAGAAGGTGCGGCAAATACGATCTGGATGCGTACCGCGAGGGTGGTTTCAGGATGCACGAGATAAGAAGACATGGAAGGAATTGGGGGAGGCATTGCCCAGCAGAAGAACAGTTGTACAGGATTTAATAAAAAGGTGCAACCTAATAAATTCCAAATCTGTTACGGCCAGTGCGAGCGATTTCAAATGTTTCAAATGCGAGCTACTCAGCCGTATACGAGACGCGATGATGAGTCTTGCGTGGTGGTGTTCACACTACCGAAAGTAATGGTCGGCGGATTAGTCGGCCTTTCTTCAACCGAATAGTCGGCCAGTCAGCTATTCAGCCCATCTCTAATCTAGATCTAATACAATGTAGTGTGTATCTACCCTAAATTACTTGAAAGGGTACACGCCTAAATGACTTCTGTTACGTTATATCTAAGTTTGTCAATATTCTACGAAATTGCCTGACATATACATTCATGAATTAATTTGCATTGTGTTTTTGGAAAAGTAAATGAGTACATTCATCGTATGTCGATATTGTTTTCATTGTGTTGTATTTATAAACGTGTCTAAATCTACCAACAAAGGCTGCCTTTCTAACCTATATACTCGTACATACCATTACAAGTACGCTTGTAATTTGCAGTGTGAACGTAATGATATGGTTTTTAGTTATTTTCGTTTAAAATGACATGATAACTATTTTGGCAACACTATGAAGTAGATTATGGTTTTGCTAGAACAGTAAATATTATTTACTAGCTTGGAAAAACAATAAAATTAGAAAAGGTTGAAGAATAAGTTCATAATGATAAGTTCTTTTAGGCGCGGCTTCCTTGATATTCACATAAAACATAATTGCTTAATGTATATAATGGATTGTCCGAATTTGATCGTAAGGCTCGTACAACAAGTTGAAATTACAAGTTAACATAGTGAAACTGGGCAAAGTTCATCAGGTACAATTCTGAGACGTCTTAACTCCACTGCGATCCGACACCGTTGTTCTTGCTGCGAGCTCAAAACATCACAACTCGCATCAGTCACCAAAGGCGCGCTTGCGATTCAATTTATGTCCGTACTAATGACCGGATCCGATATATAGTTTAGTGTATTTATGCTTCATGGTGCGGTCAAGCAATTGCGGACAGATTGTAAACTTACTGGGGACAGCGTACTTCATTACATTATCGGCTAAAGTCCGGACTCCGGTCCGAAATTCGTTCGCACTGGTTTTGACCACACTTAAAGGTGAAAGCGTCAGGGCAGCCCGCGAAATTCAATTTCTCTTACGTTTATTGCAATTTACAGGCCAGTGCTAGATTGTATTCAACCCTCCAAGTTCATAAAGGTCTATTAACTGATTTTTCCAGGTTATAATCGTTCCTAGACCTTTATAGATTTGAAGGGTTGTATTGATGGTTTTGATGATTATAATTCTGTAACTACATACGTCTTACAGCCGCCAACAATATTTTGATCAATATACAATCTAGCACTGGCCTGCAAATTGCAAAAAAACGTAAGAAAAATTTGAATTTCGCGGGCTACCCTGGATCATCCACATTAAGAAATAATAATAAAAACACTTACCAACAACACTAAGATGAACCCTCCTAACCAAAGGAGGATGAGTGGAGATCTGACACTCGTAGAACCCCTCATCTCTTTCGCTGACGTACTGGATCAGGAGTCGCCAATCGTTGGGGTGTTCGAAGGCCAGAGAGTAGCGGGAGTCAGCTGAGTAAGTATGACGACCGAAGGAGAGAAGGTGGAGTTCTTCGCCACGACGACGTACCCAGGATATCTGGAGAAGAATGGGAGAGTTATAATGGTTCATATTCATCAAACTGTGATATCTTTTACATGTTTTGGGGTTATGGCAATTTACGCTTGATTTTGAGTGTTCTATGTCGCTGTCCTAAAAATTTTGTTGTTTTTGAGATACTGCTTTTCGGCTTACAAGGACAGTGTAAATATACGACAAAGTAGACAAATGGAAGGATCCTAGCCACAATGTTTTAAAATGTAAAATTGAAGTGGCTCATAATATCACTGTCACAGCAAAAAGCACTCTCAGCGTCAAACAATAAAGTGCAAAAACATACGGTAGGAGTACATAGGTACTAGTTTTATAGCTTTTTTGTTCATAATATCATAATTCTAATGCATGAAGTAGAAGCATTAATAAAATAACATACTCTCACTATAAAATCGGTACAGAAGGTTGCTTTAATACAACGCCCGTAAAGGCAGAACAACAGCTGTCAAAAATACAATGACCTCTAATACCGTTACCATATGAATGCTATTGCCTAAGGTTAAATCACTGCAAATACAGTGCTACAAAGTTCTTTTGGCGCACGAATGACAGTGACAGCGACGGCTGTTGGTAAACATTAATCGTAAAATGTATTGAAATACAAGATGGCATCTTTAGTTCGCGTCACTGTGATCGTACACGCTAATCTTTGAAACCAACCAAACGATTTTAATTAAATTTTGTGAATGGGTATCGATGGTTTCAGCTTGAAAGATAGAATAATTTTGGACGTTAGAGGTACATTGCTAGTATAGCTAAAAAGCGAGCGTGCGGAGATCAAACAAATACCGCTGTACGTGAAGCGTTTCTTTATAGGCGTGTGTTGTATGGCACCGAACTTCAGTTTTTTACCAATTTCGTAATAAAAAAACAATTGAAAATCGGACAAAACAGCGATCTCAAACAAATGCCAATCGCCAGTGCGCTTGCACTCGCTGAACGTGAAGCGTGTTTATGTGTGCTTGCATTGTATGAAGTCAAACTTCTGCCTTTTATTAAAAATAACAACACAGACAACTCGGACATCTCAAACAAATTACAACCGCTTGAGTGCGTTTGCACTTGCACGTAAGCGTGTCTACGTGTGCGTGCATTATTGCTCGTTATTTGGACCTAACCTTCTGTACGCCACCTATTCCGTGATTCCTAGTTGTTTGCATCATAAAATGAGATAGAACAGATGTTTAACTTTGCGTCTCGGAGTGCCTAATGGGATTTTGTGGTTCTTTTGCTGCATATTAATGCGTATATTTTAGTATTATAATTCACTGCAGTTCTCTCGTGTCGTTTGAGTTATACGACAATAAGTCATGTAGCTGTGGTTAAAAGTTTTCTTGTTAAAAAAGTTACCCCATGTATCTACTTAGGTAAACAAAGTGTAACCGGTACACACTCATATGATTAATTTACAACCTTTGCCACAAAAGAAGTTGTTATTCAAATAAATAAAGTGTGATAATATCGACGCCCCCAAGGAACAAACCTGTATTATACTATTACTGACTTTTTACTGTAATACCATTTACTGTATCTATGGGTCGGGATCTTCGATCAATACTATTATTGATCGAAGGTCGGGATACACTTATGCAATTTTTTTTTTTCATTTTTTTTCTGCGGTAATTGCCAACGGTTTTCCTTATAACACTTTTGTTCTTTGGAAATTTTCCATTTCTTATTTACTAGAACAATCACGAAATACATTATTACAAATTAAATTCCGTGGCTACATTTCGGTAAAGTAATATTACTGTAAAATATTTTAAAAAAATCCGGTTAACGCGATTACAGGTTTATTATCGTAAATTTTGTGGTAGTGCACTGTTACAGTTATGATCCGGGACATAAATTTATACCTACTATTTACTTCTTCAGAGAGGCAAGACTTATTAGTGTAAGAAAAACATCGGCTTTGCATAGCGCCGTCTCTGTATGTGCCGTATACATAGCGTAGTACTTACTTATTTTTAATTCATCAACAATTTACAACACAATGAAATACAAAATAAAATAAAACCGACTACAAAAAAACACAAAAAAAACTTTTTTTGTTGCAAAAAATAAAACCGAATAAAAACGAGCTAAAGTTATTTTTCACTTTTTTTTGTTTTTTTTTTTTGAAGTCGGTTTTATTTTTTGCAAAAAAAGTTTTTATTTTTCACTTTTTAGTGGTTCACATGTGGTTGATACACATGGAAAGTGCATACCGTTACAATTGCAACAAGCCCAAACACGACTAGGATACATTGTCTCATTATGGAGTTCCATGACTCTTGGCTTCATCATCAGATCTGATGGTAGAATGGTTCTTATCAAACGCAAATGCTTCACTTGTTGTAGAAAATACCAAAATCGCTGTACGTTATCCTATAAAATTTGAAGAGATCCCTCGATTTCGCCAAGATTCCATGATCAGATCCCGACTTGGTGGCTATGGGACCATTTGAAAAGTATACCCTTTCCAAAAAAAAAAAATTTTTCAAATCGGTTGGCAAGCGACGGAGTTATGCGCGAACAAACATAAAAAAAAAAAAAAAAAAAATAGAAACATCCGAATTGAGAACCTCCTCCTTTTTTAGAAGTCGGTTAAAAATGTCTAAAATACCTTGTCTTTCGGAAGTCAGTGACAAAATAGTCAATGAAACAAACAAAACACCGACTTCCGAAAGTAACGTTTTAGTGTATTTTTAGAAGTCGGTTTTTAGCGTTTTTGTTTTGTGCAAAAAAAATGCAAATGGATTTAGTCCGTCAGTTAGAGTTAGAAAATAATCGAAACGTATTAATTCTTGTTTTTGTAAATCAATGAATATTGACAAAGATAAAACGCATCAAAACTCGGGAGTGGGGGCTCGTGACATCCGAACTCACTTAAAATTGTCTTTTTTAACCTCGTTCTGCCCAAGCAAATTAGAACCTGTTTGGTAATTCTGCCCACTGTTCTCTTCAAAGTACAAAATCTTTCAAGTGCTTCCTGCCCAGAATAATTAGAACAAAAAAAAAGGTCATGCATAAGATATAATTTTTTTATATTTTTTTATGGCAGTAAATAGATCATAATGAAACGATTTACGCTAATTTTAACATCATACATTTTGTTCTTTTTACAGTACACTGGGCAGAATTACCAAAATCAGCTGTATTTTGTTTGTCCTTCATAAAAGACACTGGGTACAATGGGGTAAATAAAACAAGAGTAACTTTTTATGTTATTTATTATGTACCTTCTTAATCAGTCTTGAATTTTCATCTCTTTATTTAGTAATTAATGTACTAACTTATAATGAAGCCTCTCTGGACTTAAAAAAACTTTTTTCCAAAAAATAAAACCGACTTCAAACAAAAACAAAAAAGTGAATAATAACTTTAGCTTCTGAAGTCGGTGACCTTTGTTTGATTGATTTAATTTTTTGTCACCGACTTCTGAAGCTAAAGTTATTTTTCACTTTTTTGTTTTTGTTTGAAATCGGTTTTATTTTTTGCAAAAACGTTTATATTTTTCACTTTTTAGTGGTTCACATGTGCTTAGTACACATGGAAAGTGCACACCGTTACAATTACAACAAGCCCAAACACGACTAGGATAGATTGTCCCATTATGGAGTTCCAGTGCCTGAATCTTGGCCAACCGGGACCTATTCGGCAACGTCACGTCATATACAATAGTGTTACATACTAAAATCTTCCCCAGAATGTAACAAACCCTTTTCTGAAAACCGCATTAAAATGGGTTCAGCCAAACGCGAGATAATCGCGGACAAACATACAATCGTCTTTCATTCAAAATCTACAATCCAAGAAAGCAAAACGGGATCTATGCGGCAACGTCACGGGATATCCATTAGTCTTATATACTATAACCTTCCCCAGAATGTAACGAACACTTTTCTGAAAACCGCATCGAAATCGGTTCAGCCAAACGCGAGATAATCACGGACAAACATGCTTTCATACATACAAATTCTGCGAAAAAAGATCACAATTTACCAAAAAGTTCTGCCCGATGTGATTTTTGCATCACATAATATTATTTATGTTTCTTAAAAATACAATTATTAACGAAAATCAAAAATAGTTACAAAAGTCAAAGTATTGATTATTTAACTTTAATCCTGTCTATTTTTAATAAAGAAAAGCCACCGATCTAAATAATAATAAGAGATTAAACATACCCCTTCTCCGACGTAACTCCATTTTTAACACGTGAATGGCTTCTGACGTTAATCTGTTGTCTAATAATCGAATAGATTTAAGGTTCCCTTATTGGTTATAACCTAACCAATCACAGGAAACTTCAAAAACGACAGCTGAGTAGAAAATACAAATTCTAGGCGCAAAAATTTAATATGTGATTTTTGAAGGACAGTGGGCAGAATTTAGAATTTTACAATATTTTAGATGGGCAGGAACCGTGAAGTATGTTTTGTGATTTTGAAATCACAATGGGCAGGACGAGGTTAAACTTTCACGATCAGAACACATTATAAAACATATGGAAACGGGTATTTATCGCGAACTTTACCCTTTTATTTAAGCCCGACGTTTCGACCGGATTGCACCAGCCGTGGTCGCGAGAAGACTGAAGTATTGGAGGTACCGCGACAGCAAAGCGAAGGCGTTTATTCAACTACCCTCACTTGGTCTTCAAACATACACTAACAGTGTCCGTGTCTGTTAGTGTAGTGTGCTGTCCTAGTGTGAACCGGCCCTAATTAACATTTATGAAGATCGAGTGGAAATCCAACAACATATTTACCAAGTCCAAAATTGGTGTACTCACCGTCTTCTCTCCTAGGTCATGCACTCGACAGTGCAAATGCACGCGACTGCCGAGCTGCGCCGTCACATTGTTAGTAGAAGCATCGTCTTCAAAGAAAGGCAAGGGCTCAGAAGTGGTAGTAGACGGGTCTTCTTCGTGGTCCTCATATGTTTCTGTGAAGACCTCGTGCCAGAAGGGACCGTTGATGACTTTCTTGTCACCGGTTTTGAAATCTGTTGGAGAAAACAATAATTTTTATCAACTTGTAACAACTGGCAGAGAAAACTCCGTGCATTGGTCTCACATACCAATGAAGGAGAAGTATTCCAAGATGATGGCTAACCGTCAGTACTGGAGAGGTAGCAGAGAAAGTTTCAGGGGGAGTTTCTCTCTAGAAATGTTATCGACTTAACCACTGAACAATATCATATTTAATGACCTGTTAAAATAGAGTAAAAATGAAACTTCTAACCCACCAGTACAAAGTGAAATTGGGTAAGTTTTTTATACAAATAATCCATGTTGCCCATTGCAAAATATAGATCCCAAATGGATATTTTTTTTTTTTTGAATATCCAAAATATACAATGTAAGTTAAAAGCACCCATCTCAAGATTCTATTAAGGCCAAATAAATCTAGAAAGAATTATTAAGGCCAGCTGGTAATAAATTTGAAAACGCCAAGCATAAAGTAATTACTTAACAAAAGTACCAGCGTTGATGACAGTGCTCGATTACTTTGGGCCATTAAATCCAGGTTTCCACTCGATGTTTTCCTCTACCGAAAGCCAGCGGCGTATTAAGTGTGCAAATAGAATATAAATCGTCGTGAAATGATGAAGTATCGATACGATTCGATACCTCCTAAATCTTGTATGAAATTTTCGAGAAATTCGCTTAAGAGTCCTATTACATTTTTACGGAAATTTATAATTTTTGACGCTGTAATTTTCAGCAGCAGTAAGATATTTTAATTATTTGCCCATGAATAACGATAGTGCCATTCTCTTTCTTTGAAGATGTACGAGTAGTTTTCATTTTCATTTTTCTTTTCGTGTAATTTACTATAAATATTGTACGAACTCGGTTTGCAAGAAAAACCGTCGGCGGTGGAAGTTTGACGCTCAAGTTCACATAATTACATACAATTCTTATAAAAAATTACTAAAAGATAAATTGAACGTTTTACTTGTTTGTTGGAGATCTAGAATTTCATTAAATTCGTTGAGTTTTCACGGAAAAAATCGTAAAGAAAGCCTACTTTAAGCCATAAATGTCTTGATTCAGCGTTCATTATATTCCAAATAAACTCAATTATATCAAATAAACTATTTTTCAAAATAAAACAGATTTTTTTTCGGATGGGAAATCATCAAATGACTCCTCCCGCTCTGGGCAGAGCGGAAGGGAGTCTCAGATTTTTACTGACTAAAACCCTTTCATGTTCCTTCTTAGTCGTTTGTGTTCCAGGGCCGCGATATCTCTTTCGAACAGTCCCGCAGCCCCGGCAGGCATCGGCCCTTGCGGACCCCTTCCTTTTTGCTGACATCTCTTTGAGGCGCGCGTGGAACATGAACGCGCTGTCGACACGGCCTGCTGTTGTCGTAAGACGGAACATCGTACACCGGGCCCAAAAATTAAAATTAAAATAATTTTCCTTTCAGAAGTCGGTTTTCTTTGCAATTGCGATAAGAGTGAATAGTGTTAGGAATTAAATACATTATAGATGTACCTTTCTAATAATACAAGCATTATGTATGTGACGTTTAATAAATGAGTTATACGTGCTGTGGTGGGGGATGCGCGTTGGAGGGAGCGCGGGGCGATGCACCGCGCTCAGTCTGTTACGAGCGCTCCTAGCGACAGCACGCCTAACCCAGTAATATTGGAAACTGTGTTTTATTGTACAACCCTGAACAAAGACACCACCCTGATAAACGGTGGCTTTACTCCAGACCCTAACTAGCGTCGGAGTGAACATTACAATGTACATCAAACTAAGTAACTTTGAGTAAAAAATATTGCTGGGAAACGACTTCTTTTTTTGGGTTGAAAAATCATGTGTTGTGATAGAATGTAACGTACTTAAATCATTGTGCTAATGTATTGAATAGAACGGGAGCCGTGGAGGTGTATAAAGTAAAGATCTAACAATAAAAACTTGTATTTAAAAAAAATACTTGTGAAAAAGTTGGAAATTTGACCTCCAATATCTCCGTAACTAGAAGGCTCCCAGGCATCTTGTTTAACAAAAAAAATATCGCAATGACGAGGAGAACAAGTGTCTTTCGGCTTCGTTAAGAGGTGTTTTACACTCTTTATAGAAAACGCTAAAAAACTAATTGTTTTCTCGACATCTGAATCTGAATTTACAAAAGACTTTCGTCCAACTTAAGTCCAATCTACGACAGACTAAATTGCCTACACAAAGCTTCTAAATTGGACAATATTTACCCGCAAAAGGAACGGAACGCGAAATATTTTCTTTGAGAAAGATCACAAATTAAGGGGCAGAAGCGTTGAAAGCTTAAAGAAATCCGGCTAATTACTAATTAGGGTGACTTTTTCTCCCGACGTAAGTCTGAGGTACATTGAGGGTAGAATTAGGAGCTACCATAATACAGTTTAGTGAGCACTGGAGCAGAAATGTGGCTGCTCCCAAGACTTCTACTTAATGCTCAAAAAGGTTTTACTAAAAAGGTGGAATGTATTTTCTGTTGATGCCGTTTTTAGTATGTCGTGATTGTAAAGGTATTTAAGGCTTGATGCTACAGCGTAGTCCGTGTAATTCAAAATTTCTTACTTTTTTTGCATTTTGCGGGCCGGTGCTAGGTTGTATGTTAATGAAAATATGATTCACGACTGTAGGACTAATGTAGTTACAGAATTATAATCATCGATACAACCCTCCAAGTTCCTAAAGGACGAGGAAGTGGTAGTGAGGATGCCTTACGTTCTTAGGGTCCTGGGTTCGAATCCCGATAAGAGCAAATATTTGTGTGATGAGCATGGACATTTGTTTCCGAGTCATGGATGTTTAATGTATAATAAGTATGTATTTACAAACAAAAAAGTAGATAAATGTAGTATATCAACTATCTGGTCTCCACGACACAAGCCTTGCTTAGTGTGGCACTAGATGGCTGTGTGTTAATGTCCAGCGATATATATTTTTTTTTCAAGGTCAAAGACATTCCTCGACCTTTATGAACTGAATCTTCCACCTTTCTCATTGATTTGGTCGAGTGATCGCAAGCGTGACTTTTGTGAATGAGGTCCTGGGTTAGATTCCCGGGTCTCAAAGTGTGTATTAGGTTTTTTAATCAGGAAATTGTCACTAATAAATCTGGATTTGTGCCCGGTTGATGGCAATAGGCTCGCCTACTATGATATGGTACTTTAACTTACTTGCGAATTGTGGGTGTACTATTAGGTAAACTTCTGCCTAAAGGTTGTAGCCCAAATAAACAAAAAGAATATTATTCAAATATGGGCTTAAAGTATTTCTCTTTAGATATACTTTACATTGGCATTGACAGCGGTAAGACCGCTGACAGCGAGCTGTGTGCTAATTTATGCTGTCGTCGTGGAGTCGTGTAACTAGGCTAAGACCCTAACTCTTCAGGTAACCTAAATACTTTCAGAAAAATTTAGTTGACGAAAAAGATACACGTAAAAACCTCTAAACAGGCTACGGTTTGTTAGTACAAAATGATTTGATTTAAACCATTTTTTTTCTATCATGTTAGGTACTAACCTTTCAGACGCTGCTAGTTAAAGGCTTTAACCACCTTCATTTTCCAGTTGCACGCTGCTGGTTAAAGCCTTTAACCAGTCGCATTTTCAAATACCCGCCTTCAAAAAATGCATTAAAACTCGACTGTACTTACTATGGCCATGCATTTATGGTCTCCACTACATTCTCAACAATATTTCCCAACTCTATAATAATTATCTGTGCCCAAATGCATCGACAAACGTCAAAATGAAATAAAAAACTTTAGTGTAAACAAATCCGGCCATTTTTTTCCGTGTTGCGCCGGCGCCGTTTCGTATTTAAATTGTTTTCTTATCGAAATAGTCGTATTTTAGTATAGTATTATACATCAAAATGAAGGTGAAGAACCGTGCTACAATATAGTGGTCAAGCAATTTAGTTTCGGAATCTCAAAGTTGCAGTAATTTTCCTGTGAAAAAGTGATAGGTATGTATACCTATCGTGCTGTATGTAAACATTGAATATATAATTTTATGTCATTAAAACGTGTATATTATCCGAGAAATATCAATAATTGAGTATGGTGAGTACATTTTAGAATTTTAGAAACAACAAAAAGAGATGTCTTAGAGTTAAAGTTACGTTAATATGTGGGTTAAAAAAAGTGCGGCGGCCCGGCCGCCAGTGGATAGTACCGCTATCCGCATTCTTTGGATACTAATATTATCCACATTCCAATTAGAATCTAATAAGATTTTGGTCTTATTGGAAAGGGAATATAATCTAGTTTCTAATTAGATTTTTTTTATTGATAAGGAATTAATAGTTTTTCGTAAAAAAAATATTTTTAATCGCGAAGTAGCCGTTACGTGACTGTTTTTCAAACTCAACATTTATTTTAGAGTATTAAATTAATATTATATTTCTTGGTTTTTGGTTAAATAGATTCCTTAACTATTCAGCTATTCACAGTAAATTTTATTTTGGTCTAAGTCTTGTAGTTTGCGATCGTCAAGTGTTTTTATATACAAGGGTCAAATTACACGAAATAACCCTTGACCTTGTAGCGTTAGCAGCGTTCTTTTCCCGCCCAGTCTAGCGGTCGGAGCGTTTGAGAGGCTAACCACCCGAAAACAATTACCTAACCATTAACATATTCCAGAAAAAAAAACCTACAAGAATATCTATGTCTTATCGACTCTATGGCTCGACCAATCTCAGCCAGAACGCAGAAAAAAATCCAAGAAAATGTTATTTGCTAAGCCATAAATAATAAGGCCTGTAATAAATCTGAACAAACTGTCTGCAGACCCAGGAATTTATGAGATAGGTAATAATTTCAGCCTTCGTACAAACAGAAGGGCTAATTACAGTACAATTGTAGAAGGTATTACGTTTTATTTAAATAGCTAGAGAATTTAGGAAGGAAATTGGCAGGTGCTAACGATTATGCGTCTTTGAAACGGTCAGGCTAAGCTCCGTTTTATAATCAGCCTATAACAAACCTTAATACAAGGACACAGGTGTCGTTTCTGTATGCTACACAATGTCCATTTCAGCATGATTCAGCACAGCAAAGCTACAATCGAAATCAAAACACTCGGCTTAGCTTGAATTGTGTCGAGGCGACACTTACATGATTCGGTGTTGTTCAATGCCGAATGCCGAATTGTACAGGGTTATTTGTAAAACACCAACAACCTCGCAGGAGTAGATTACTGACATCATAAACAACAACATTAATTCTACGACTTCTCCGAAAACGAACAAAAAAAACAACTCTGCATACATAATTATGTCCGAACAGCTGATCGAGTTTTGTATGAAAGGTCGTTTTATGTGTCTGTTTTCGAAACACTCATAGAACAAATGTTGTTGTTTATGATTTCAGTAATCTACTCCTGCGAGATTGTTGGTGTTTTACAAATAACCCTGTATACAACCTGTAACGTTAAATGAGCAAAACCTCAGACACCCTAAATGATTTTTAACTCAATTGACCTAATTCTGAGAGAAAAAAAAAAGGTGTCATGTGCTGTTTTAGTTTACTGGCAATTAGATTTACTGGCAAGAACTATTATTATTCCGCGTATGAGACAATTTTAATTGGACGACAACCATTTTTGTTTGTTTGTTTACCTATTTCGGCGGGTTTGCGCACGTGATGGCTTGACCCATTAATAAATAGACAGGGCAACATTTTGAGTGAAGATTTTTTGAAAAATGTGACCTATATCAAAAAGTGGTTCATTTGATTCTGCTCGTGATTCTGATCAAACTATTTTCTGGTTTTGCGCATTTAACGTTACATGTTGTATAATGTTCAGTGTTCTTGTTCAACAAATACTTATCATATTTCTGCCCATGTCCCATTCTATCTGGGGTCGGCGAAACAGGTTTCTTTTCTTCCATTCTCCCCTGTCAGACGCCACGGCATCATATACTGCTTTCTCTTTCATATCATCCCTCACACAATCTATCCATCCTTTTCTTGGTCTACCTCTCTTTCTCGATCCATCAACATTTGTATTCAGTATAGTAGTATATAATATACCATCTCAACATGAATGATGTAACTAAGATTGTGTAACAAAATTTTGATTTAAAAGAGTGTCCATGGAGTTTCTTGCCCGTTCTTCTCCATAGAGATCTACGCTAGGGAATGGGCAACTACAGTACTTTCACAGTTTTATGTCTTGTGACTGGGACTGTTGCTACATTTAATTTTCATCTTTGTTTCGACAATTCAAAAGTGCCTGTGTGGCCTACTTCAAATAAATGCGTTGATTTTGATCAGTGACTAATCCTTACAAATTGAGCACCATCCATGTTTTAATAAACATAGTATATCGTTCATTCTTACTCGAAAACTGACATCTGTGAGTAATGAAAACCAGTCGAAAGATCAAAGTCTGACAGCCAGTCTAATGTTAGACTTAGACATACGAAATGGTGTAGAAGCTAGATGGCAAAAGTCAAATTAAAGTTACTCAAAGAGCAATTAAAGTTTTGTTAGACTAGAACCCAAACACTACATAAATTGAAAGAAGAGACATAAGAATTTAGCCAGTACATTTATCACGAAAAGAACTTCAGACGTCTTTTGTTTCTGGGGAGACAGAATCTTATGGTCAATTCACACAGAGATGCGACGCGACGCGACGCTGCGCGCACATTTTAATTGAGCAAATATAACTTTATTTACTACACGAAAAGATACACTTTTCATTGCGATGCGTCTCGTGATGGAGCGCGGCGCATCGCGAAATCACTGACCTGTTTCAGTCGCGCCTCGTCGCGTCTCGGTGGGAACTGCCGCCTGGGCCTCAAGTCTGCTATTAAAATAGTGTCAAAATAGTCCATCATTGATTTCAAAATTGTCAAGTTTGATTAATCTACTAATATAATGGCGTCATTGTGACTTTCCAATGGTCAACCACTGACACTTCATTGAACGAAATGTCATCGACTGGTAATTACGTACATATTTACAAAATTGTACAAATTATAAAATATGTAAATGAAATCTGGCATGAATAAATGTTCAAGTTTAATAGTAAATTTCTAAAACCATTCGCACTAACAGGTTTTATAATAATGGTAACACCATTGAGCGGCTACTGATCGACCATTACGAATTTAACAGATTACGAACTTTTAGCAAAATGACAATGGGATGGGAATGGAATCGTGTTAGAGTGACGAATTTGTAAAATTAGCAGACTTCGGCCCCTGGTACAGCTAACTGTTGCACGTCACCATTTTGGCGTTTGGCCTGATTTCCTCCTTTTATGCTATGGTTATGGTTGATGGAAATTTTGGGCGTGTACATATTTTGTCATTTCAATAGAATATCTTGTCAAAAGATTAAAACAGCGATGGAATCAATATGTCAGTGCCCGACATTGATGTATAAAAACCCTTTTATACATCATTGGTGCCCGATAAAAATACATATTTTCCCTTTAAAAAAGATAAAAGGTTAATACACTCACACTTTACCACAGATGAAATCGAGAGTGGCCTATTGCCATCAACTGGTCAAAACTCCCAAAATATTCGACAATCCCCTTCCTGCCAGTAACAGATCCCTAAAAACTGTTTTAAGTTACCACAACCTCGTTTTCTCGCGGATTTTTTTTAACAAAAACGACCAGAAAACATGTCACACGAACCAGGCAATCGGCATTACAATATCAATCGAAAACGAAATGTCGTGATATGCAGAAGTAAATGTTTTTCTACTAACAGTAACAAATATAAAGGAATCACTCCACAGCACCTTTTGGCTAAGCTATACAAGCGTACCCATGACTTTGGTTGCATAAGGATCTATTCCGCGGGTACGCATTACCGGGATAGTAACCCCATTCAGAACATTTGTGTGCAAAATTTCATTGAAATTTATTCAGCTGCTTAGGCGTGAAAAGGTGACAGATATACAGGGTGTAAACCACCTCATCACAAAGCCGTTAACCAAGCATTCTGTACATCAAACTAAGTAACTTTACGCAAAAATTATTGCTGGGAAACAACTTTTTCTTTTTGAGGTTATAAATCATGTTTTGTGGTAGAACTCAATGTAACACACTTAAAACATTGTGCTGATGGATGGATTGAATAGTACGGAGGTCGTGGGGGTGTCAAAACCATACAAAAAAACTTGTATTTAAAAAAAACTTGTCAAAAAGTTGTAACTTTGACCCCCCATATCTCCGTAACTAGAAGGTTCCCAGGTATGGTATAGAACAAAAAAATGATCGCAATGATGGGGAGAACAAGTGCCTTTCGGCTTCGTGAAGAGGTGTTTTACACCCTTTATACAGACCAACATAAAAATCACTAAAAGCACCTCGGTTGTCACCATCTGCACATGAGAGGAGGTACCGTTTCCTAATCAAAGACCTGTCCGAAGCCCCTTCTGTGCAACGCCTGGTATGGCACATCCCTCGGGAGATTGTAAATAGGTCTCCCCTGAATCTCTCTGTGAAAGCACAGTAGCACGTGGCCACTGTGCTGACGGTCATCTCTGTCATCACTCGGTGAGCGCACAGAGTCCCCTCTGAACACGTGGTCACAGGCCTCCAAGTCCCACCTGCTTTAAGAAATGCAGGGGTACATTGCGTCCTATGCTCAGGTTTTGGCTTAAAAAAAAAACAAATTTGGTTTTGTTTTGTAAGAAAACGTTAATGGAATCGATAACTGCACTGCATGGCCAATTTAAGTTACACAGCAAGTTACATTAAATTTAAAATTTAAAATACCCCCGACACACGCAGGGTCATAATTTCACAAGCCCTTTCATTTGATATCCATATTGAGGGAACTGTAAAAAAAAATGGTAATTTTCACCATTTTGTGCTGGCGGTCATCTTGGATGATTTGAAATTTATTATAGGATAAGTATAGTATACTATTATAAGATATAGTATTCTACTAGTCAAGCCCTTTCATTTGATGCCCATATTGAGGGAGTTGTTGAAAAAATATTATGTAATCCGCCATTTTGTAGCGACGGCCATCTTGAACTCATTTTTATCAAACCTAGCTAATAACACTCCTGACTAATTCACCTTTTAAACAAAAAAAAAAAAAACAAAATAAAAATCGGTGCACCCGTTCAGGAGCTACGATGCCACAGACAGACACACACACACACAGCCACGTCAAACTTATTACACCCCGTCGTTTTTGCGTCGGGGGTTAAAAATGCGTTGCTGACAAACAAATGAACGGCACAATTAACAAACCTCTTCGTGCATATCCTACGTACCAATGGACGACCATCTTTATGCTTACTCACGCCATGAAATTTTACAGGTATAGAAATTCTATGCGGTTCAGTTTAGGGTTCATGGAAATTCTGTTTGTGTTATGCAACTACGTTACCCTGTTACACGGTACTGAAATATAACTAGCTAAATGTCAGTCATGTACTACAACATCCAAATTTCCTCTGCCTTCAGGAAAAAGTATGTGTTAGGGTAAAGGCACATACCCACCGTGGCGCAAGTGTTTTTAGCTTCGTTTTGCAAGAAAATGTATGTCATTGTGTGCACTGCAAAACCCCAGACATTAGTTCATGCGTGGCTTGCTGGAATAAAGCGCTCACACAGCTGTCAACGCCATGTACGCTGTGTATGCAGTACAGGTACACACTATACATGAATATTAACCCACGACTATAAAGGGTGTAAAAAGACTTAACGAAACCAAAAGGCACTTGTTCTCCCCATCATAGCGATAACTTTTTTGCTCTACACCATACCTTTCGGAACCTTCTAATTACGGAGATATTGGGGGTCAAAGTACCAATTTTTTCACAAGTTTTTTTTTTTATATCATTGTTTTAAAGTAAGAACTTTACTTTAAACACCTCCACGACCCCCACACTATTCAATTCATCCACCAGTACAATGTTTTTAGTTCGTTACATTGAGTTTTACCGTAAAACGGGATAAAAAGTAATTTCCTAGCATTCATTTTTGCGTAGGGTTCCTTAGTTTGATGTACTGAATGCTTGGTTAACGGCTTCGTGAAAAGTTGTTTACACCCTGCATTGTATGTATCGCAGCACGGCCACGCTTGCACACAGTAAAGATGTCGATAATAGGGTAGATGACAAAAAATAAATTAGTCCGTCAGTTACATTATTATCAACAAGTATTTGACCCCTATTTTATTTTTTACATAAATCTTTAACGTAGATACAATGCTTTTAAAATTCCTAATACGTCACGCCTTGGTATAATGTTTTGCTAGTGCTGACGTAGCGAGCCCCCACTCCCGAATTGTGATGCTTTTTATCTTTGTCAATATTCATGGATTTACAAAAACAAAAAATACGTGTCCATTATTTTCCAATACTCTAACTGACGAACTAAATGGATCCGCATTTTTTTGATAGTGGTGTCATGCCTATTGTGGGTGTGTAGTGTGTTCGTACTGTGCAGTGGAAATTTTAACCCAAGTTTTCAAACAAATGAATCCAAGCAGCTAAAATGCACCACGTGCTCGTGCACAGCATGCGCCGTGGTGGGTTTGCACCTTTATGTTACGTAACGTGTATTTTTAGACTGATAAATCTTGTGTTTTTTCCGTCAGTCGAGCGGAAAAAACAAAACAAGACACGGTTCTAATTTCAAAATACATGTTTTCTTTTGTTTCGAATGACTGCGATGGGTTAGCTTGTTTATATTTAGGTAGAATGATTGTTATCAATTTCACACATACCTACTTACTCAATTTTATTGTTTTCAACCCCCGACGTAAAAACAACGGGGTGTTATAAGTTTGACATGTCTGTGAGTGTGTGTGTCTGTGGCACCGTAGCTCCCGAACGGATGAACCGATTTTGATTTTGTTTCTTTTGTTTGAAAGGTGAATTAATCGGGAGTGTTCTTAGCTGTTTTTAAAAAAAAAACAGTCCAAGATGGCCCCCGCCACAAATGATGATGATGTTTTCCTTCGCCGTAAGTTGCCTAGTCTTTTCCAAACTATGTTGAGGTCGGCTTCCAGTCTAACCGTGAAGCTGAATACCAGTATTTTACTTGGAGTGTCTTCCTATCTGACCTCCACAACCCAGTTAGGACCGGGTAATACTATAAAACCCCTTGGTAATACTAGTTGTCAGTCCTTCGGGCCACTGACTATCTGTTACAACTGTTCAAGCCAACTCACCATGCGCACGCACACATACATCAACCGCTGCCGGCAACGCACACACACTACGATGCGCGCCCGCCATAGCCAGCCAGCGCGCGATTCACCGCGGCGGACTGAACGACAGTCGTCTTCGTGTGGCCACACGCAGAGCTCAACCCAACGTTGCTATGTAAATCTAACCTCTTTTCGAAAGTACCTGTATTCACGTTTTTGTACAAAATTATACAACTTAGCAGCAAGTACAAGTTTTATTTGAAATCTACTTATTCTACACTATCTGAAACAACAACTGTAAAAGATACACAAACGGCAGCCGCGGCTAACGCCTTAATTTGCTTTCCGAGACACAAAGCGATCTTAATACAGGATGTAAAACACCTCTTAACGAAGCCGAAAGGCACTTTTTCTCCTCGTCATTCCGATTATTTTTTTGTTCTTCACCATACCTTGGAACTTTGTAGTTACGGAGATAATGGGGGTCAAAGTTACAACTGTCACAAGTGATTTAATACAAGTTTTCACTGTAAGATTTTTACTTTAAATCCTCCACGAAGCCCGTACTATTCAATCCATCAATCAGCACAATGTTATTAATTGAGTTAATTTAAATTTGTAAATTAATTGAGTTATACCACAAAACGTGATTAAAAAAAAGTTGTTTCCCAGCAATAATTTTTGCGTAAAGTTACTTACTTAGTTTGATAAACAGAATGCTTGGTTGACGGTTTCGTGATGAGGTCGTTTACACCCTGTATAAATGGTCACTTATATTTATTTGCTTAACTAGTGTGTGTTACGTAATATGCAGCCGAACACATTAACTTCATACCTGGTATCTGTGGAGCAATAACGCATAGCGTCCTGGTGAGCACGGAGCAGAAGATTAAAAGACCAGCCGACGTCATCTTGTCAGCCCCTGGAGTTGGGAGCCATAGAGTTCATCTGGACAGCTGGCTCCGCATCTGAAGACAAGGAGAAGATGTGTTAAGATAACTATGGGGTAAGCAGTAAAACTATAAAACCTACGGAGATCAGAACATACTACTTTCACCTCGCCAATGTTTATACTTATGTACTACAGTCCCCGCTACGAGAAGCTATAAATTTTGTGAACACATATTCGGGTTCGCAACCTTTGGATCAAATTAAAAAATGGCAGTGACATGGCGGCAGCGTGAACTTACTTCAAAATGACAGTGACATGGCGGCAGCGTGAACTTACTTCAAAATGGAGGCCCAAATGTTTACGTTCCATGATGTCAGATGCGTTCCAGTACCACAAAACATTAAACGGCTTTCAACGAAGCTTGTGTCGTGGAAACCAGATTACTACATAGATACTTTTTGTTTTCAAATTCATACTTATAATAATAAAATTATTGAAATAATTATTAATTGGAACCAGGACGTCATGTCGCGAGCACTCTAGCAACGAGGCAGCCTTTTTTTCAGTAGATAACATAACCCAAAGTTACCTATTAACAGAAGGCTATTTTTAGAAAGCAATTTCATCTACTTCATCAGATTTTATTAGAAAAATCATTCGGTATCAAACATGTTGGTACTCGACAGTGTGCAAAAGCAAAGCAATAACTGGAGCCACAGATGTAAATAGATTTGCCTAGATAACGTATCACGATAATCACGATCGATATTAAGAAGAAAGAAAGAAAAAGCATTTATAAGCACTATTTAGTTACTATACAATTATACGTCCAAGATGGCGTGTACCAAATGTAAAAAGACTGTGTGTGGTGAACATAAAAAAGATGTTTGCAACAACTGTATATAATATTATTACTTTTTTAGTATTTTCATGTTTTTGAGACTGACTATTTCATAACTCACTAGTGATTAAGATAAAAAACTATAAATGTTATATTTTTAAGAAAAAAATGTACCTTAGTACAGAAGACTTTATTTTTGTTGATTTTCGCAAGGGATTTTTAAAAACCATTTTTTTTCTTATTATTAAAAAGTAATAACTTAAATTTGTGTTTTATTTATTTATTAATAATGTAGCATTTCACAAAGCTGTAAGAAGTTTAATAATTATTTAAATACGTATAAAAAATCAATATCGAAAATTGAGCGCCTCTAAGTCGCATCTTTATCTTTTCAGTACCAAAAAATAACGTTATCTTTCTAGGGTTAAACGTCTAGAACTAAGTTGTAACGTAGTTTTTTTAAACAAATTAACTTGCTGCGACAGTAGGCACGTAAAATATAAAATGTCTAAACCGAGTACAAGAAGTGGTGCTCTTGCGTTATCTAGGCACATCTATCTCTGTGTTTAGAACCTTACTAGCAAAAGTTGCTCGCTCACCACTTAGTTCCACTGTTAAGCTTCATCTAGGTCAAAGATATTTAAGTTACTATACAAGGTTTTCAAAAAAAACTGTTTTCTCATATCTCAGTGAAGCCACAAAAAATGACCAAGTCAGAGGCCCACAGAGGTGGCACAAAATTTCTGACACCACGTTAAGCAACCTCACGAAAAAGAAAGAAGATTGAAAAGAAAGAAAGAAAGAAAAAATCTTTACTTATCGCAGGGATATAACGTGTACACAAAATTTGAAAACGGAAACAATACTCAAAAAAAAAAACAAAAATTTAATAAACGGAACATAAACAAAAAAAAGAGAAATAAAAATAAACAGTTGAAAGGCGGTTCTATCGGGGGCCTACAGCACAACGCTGGTTTTCAGTTCGCTTTGTCTTTGTTTATGGTAATTTTATATAATTACTTAAATATTAAATGGTTTTTCAGTTCCAACTTAAGTCGTCGAAAAATAACCACCAAAATTCCCAACAATTCGTGATACTGTCAATTTTCTTTAAAGTTGAAAACAAAACGAGACTTACACGTAAGCAAACAAAACTCATTTTAAAACTAAATCAAAAGATCACAAAGATGCATCCATTCCTAATTTGAAATCCATTTAAATATGGCTGCCAGTTCGTAACAGTAAGACAAACACTACCAGGATGGAGGTTTCAGATTTTGGGAACATATCCAGCTGAACTCTGTCTAGATTAAATTAGTTGCAAGTTCTACAGCATTATTAGTCTTGTGGTTACTACGATGTAGAACATTGTGTTCAGGGGTTTAATAACGTATGCTAGAGTGATTTGGTTCTTGTAGGAAACAAAAGGATTAATACTAAAGTGAGGGTTATGATTTCAGCCCTTATGTATGCATGTTTATCTGTTCCCGTATAAATACTAAACTCATCATCATCTAAGACAGTTATCATCATCTACATAACCTTTTCCCAACTATGTTAGGGTCGGCTTCCAGTCTAACGGGATGCAGCTGAATACCAGTATTTTACATGGAGCGACTGCCTATCTGACCTCCACAGTGTAGTTAGAACAGGGTTTTCGATACCCCTTGATAAGACTGGTTGAGAGACTTTTTAGGCCACTGACTACTGTACCTGTAACGACTGTCAAAGATCTACAAATGACAGCCAAAGTAAACTAACCACAAGCCAAAAACTAGCCATAAATACTAAACTACTTATGAGGAAGAAAAAAGATATCGTAAAACACGTCTCGATCGTCCGCTGTTTATGTTGTGACGTCACACCAAATATGGCGCCCTCTAGAGGACAGCTTTGTCAACACGCCTGTTATTCCCGAAGATTCGGCTTAAGCATACGTAATAGTAAACCCACATTTTGCAAGTTATGTTTAAGCTCCATGTAACAAAACACGAACCACTTGCCATCAACCGGGCACATTTTCAAAATCCTGGCTATATCTAGCTACTTCTTCTATTCATAATGAAAGGAAAAATCTGACAACATACAGGGTGTAAACAATCTTCATCACGAAGCCATCAACCAAGCATTCTGTACATCTGACTAAGAAACTTTACGCAAAAATGATTGCCGACTTTTTTTTTGGGGTGAAAAATTATGTTTTGTGTTAGAAGTTAGAACTCAATGTAACGCACTCAAAACATTGTGCTGATGGATGGATTGAATAGTACGGGGGTCATGGAGGTGTTCAGAGTAAAAATCTTACATTAAAAACAAGTATTTAAAAAAAACTTATGAAAAATTTGGAACTTTGACCCCCAATATCTCCGTAACTAGAAGGTTCCCAGGCACGGCGTAGAAGAAAAAAATGATCGCAATGACGGGTAGAACAAGTGCCTTTCGGCTTTGTTTAAAGGTATTTTACACCCTGTATGCCGGGCGAACTTCAAATCAAACCCAAAACTGTACGCTCAGCAGTTGTGCTTGCTACAAGACCAAAGATTCATAGCATGATCAAACATGACATGATAATCATCAGCTTCCTGCCTTTATCCCAAACCGGTTCTATTTTACCCGGTACAACAGGTCTTCTTCTCCCCTGTCAGACGTCACGGTACGTACCATTTACTCCTTTCTCTTTCATATATTATCATTCCTCAGTCCTCACACAATTCATCTATCATTATCTACAACACTAGCGGACGTCACGTCACCCGCGTAGCTCCCGTTTTCATGGGAGTATGGGGGTAAAATATAGCTTATGTTACTCGCTGATAATGTAGCTAATAGCTATCCATGGCTGAAATAATTTTTCAAATTTTTAAGTTTATTCGTCCATCATCTGCCTTGCCTACTATGTTTGGGTCAGCTCCCTGTCTAACCAGATGCAGCTTAATACACAGTCAGATAGGCAGTCGCTCCATGTTAAATACTGTTACATGGAGCGACTACTGCCTATCTTACCTATACAACCCAGTTAATACTGGGTAATACGATACCGCTTGGTAAGACTGGTTGTCAGACTTTTTGGGCCACTGACTACCTGTAACGACTGCCAAAGATGGACAAATGACAACCGGGACCAACAGCATAACCGTACTTTCCAAGGCACGAAGTAAACTCGGTATGTAAGGGTGGTCACCCATCCACAGACCAACCTAGGCAAGCACGGCTTAACCTAAAGATCGGCCCGACCGGCTGTTATTATTTAGCCACGATCTGAGAGGAGCTCGTCGCTCGAGCTCGCTTCTAAGTTTATTCGTTACAATCTATATATATAAAATAGTAAACTGACTGACTGACTGACTGACTGACTGACTGACTGACTGGGTGATATATCAACGCACAGCCCAAACCGCTAAGTCTACAGATTCCAAATTTGGCATGAAAGTTCCTTATGTGGTGCAGGGGTGCACTAAGAAAGGATTTTTCAAAATTCACACTCTAAGGGGGTGAAACGGGCCCCCAAAGTTTGTATGGAGAAACAAGATTAGTTAGACTATTTTATTCGAAACTTCACAAGAGTACTCCTATTGATAAATGAGTAGAAACGGGTTTCAGGTTTTTTCAAAATTCACCCCCCAAGAGGGGTAAATGGGGTGACAAAGTGTAATAATCAACGCACAGCCCAAACCGCTGGGTCTACAGATTTCAAATTCGGCAAGTAGTTTTCTTATGTGGTCTAGGAGTGCACTAAGAATTTTTTTTTCAAAATTCACCCTCTAAGGGGGTGAAACGGGCCCCCAAAGTTTGTATGGGGAAACAAGATTAGTTAGACTATTTCATTCGAAACTTCACAAGAGTACTCCTATTGATAAATGAGTAGAAATGGGTTTCAGGTTTTTTCAAAATTCAACCCCTAAGAGGGGTAAATGAGGTGACAAAGTCTAAAAATCAACGCACAGCCCAAACCGCTGGGTCTACAGATTTTTAATTCGGCAAGTAGGTTCCTTATGTAGTTTAGGAGTGCATTAAGAAATAAATTTTCAAAATTCACCCTCTAAGGGGGTGAAACGGGCCTCCAAAGTTTGTATGGGGAAACAAGATCAGTTAGACTATTTCATTCGAAACTTCACAAGAGTACTCCTATTGATAAATGAGTAGAAATGGGTTTTAGGTTTTTTCAAAATTCAACCCCTAAGAGGGGTGAAACGGGCCTACAAAGATTGTATGGGGAAACAAGATAAGTTCGACCATTTCATTCGAAACTTCGCAAGAGTACTCTTATTGATAAATGAGTAGAAACGGGTTTCAGGTTTTTCAAAATTCAACCCCTAAGAGGGGTAAATGGGGTGACAAATTCTAAAAATCAACGCACAGCCCAAACCGCTGGGTCTACTGATTCCAAATTTGGCAAGAAGGTTCCTTATGTAGTCTAGGGGTGCACTAAGAAATATTTTTTCTAAATTTACCTTCCAAGGGGTGAAACGCGCCTCAAATCTTTGTAAGGGGAAATAAGATTGGTAAGACTATTTCATTCGAAACCTCACAAGAGTACTCCTATTGATAAATACAAGATAGCGCCCAGGAAAAGTATTTGTTTTTCCATCTCGGGTGGCGTTTACATGGTTTTCGAGGTCGCTGATTACAAATATGAGATCGAAATGAAAATCGAAATGGCGTTGAAGTAAATTTTTCGTCATGTGTCATTTTCATGTATTTCCTTCGTGGGTGTCGTTTTCATGGTTTTCAATGAACACAAATCTAATTTTTCTTTAACTTTTGTTTGTTTTCGTAGCTACGTATCGTTATGTAATTTACCGGCCATAGTAATTCCATCCTAGACAATAATTTAAGATTTTACACAATACTTCTGCAAAGTTCCTCTGTTCTGCTGTGAAACCAACTAATTTATGAGCAACCCAGATATGTTTGTCTTTAAAAGTCTGCTGGATCTTAAATTTTACTTACTCTTGGTTTGCGCAATGAAATTCTCTCATTTTTTAATTACAATTACTCCGAATTCAACGCGAGCAAAGCCGCAGACAAAGCTATCTAATACATCAAAATCTCGTGTCACATTGTTTGTTATCGAAGTTCTCCGAAACGACTTCACCGATTTAACATTTTTTTTGTGTATATTTGGTAGTTTAGAGAACAAGTCGAAGGCTACTTTTATACCCCTATGTGACAAGGATGGTTTACGCGGACGAAGTCGCGGGCAACAGCTAGTGACATGTAAATACCCTTTCAAACAAAAAAAGAATAATCCAAATCGCTCCAGCCATCTTCGAGTAATCGGGGAACATACACAAAAAAAAAAGGTTCCGACGAATTGAGAACCTCCTCCTTCTTGAAGTCGGTTAAAATACAAATCTTTATAAGTATGTAATATTAGTACCTATTGGTAACATGATTATTGCACACAAACGCATAAAAAAACTCAATTACAACAACACAAACGTAAAACATACAACGACACAATTCAATTTACCAAGAAAGATGTCTACCAAGACTGATTACACTTCAGAGGACAGGAACCATTCATTCTTACTATTGCAAGCCACTTATCTTATGCAACAGTAGTTAGAGTCAACTGAGAGAAACAAATGGCTCTAAATAATTGTATTCCGAATGCAATAGAATGGGTTCTGTTGCCGTAGAAACGAGTATTGCTTACAAGGAAGTTTGTTGCTGATATACACGTTCAAATGATTTGTTAGCTTAAGGACAGATTCTCTTCACGCCAGATTCGCGTTAGGACAGGTTCGCATTAGGACAGATTCGCTTAAAGACAGAATATGTACAGACCGCAACATAAAGTTCCTTTGTTCACATATGGACAGATTCGCTTTACGCCAGATTATTACACATAATCTGCGAACTGCCACGGAAGGGGTTTGAATCCATTGGATTCCGTGATTGGAAAAAGAATATTGTTGTTTTCTCACATAATTATAAATGTAGTTGTTATCTATACGGTACCGGGAAATGGCAACGATTTTGATGAATTTTTATCTCTCCATTGGCGGTCCTTTGCATCCTTTAAGCTGGTTTCACACTACGCTGTACTATACTGCTATATAGTATAGCAAAGCACGTCCTAGGTCATTAGGTCAGGGCAGGATCAGGGCATTAGGTGCTGCTTTGCTATACTATATAGCAGAATAGTATAGCGTAGTTTGAAAGCAGCTTTTGCGATGCAACTTGCGGCGAATGAAACGCGCGCGCGTCAATTGTTTCCTTTGCTTGAGCACCCGCGTCACGGGCGCCCAAGTCGGGCTGCAATGACTGAAGGCAGTTTTTGTCGCAAGTCGCGTATTGCTCAAGTATGTTGTTAGTGGCCAAGAGGTAAATTGTTTGATAAATACCCATGTTCAAATGCATTTATTTGGACTGTTTTAAGCTGTTTCTTATACAAAATCAGAATAGATACTGATAAGATTTTTCCACCACAGTCTCTACCAAGATTTGTATTTTAACGCGAAAGTTACATGAAAAACTATGTGTATGTTGACGTCCTTGACGGCTGTTTGGCCGTTTATCACCGCTTCAGGCCTGAATAAATTTCGATGAAATGCTCACAATACGACCATGACCTGGGTAGTAAATGTGGGTATGTCATACATTTATTATCTAGGTCATACTTTAACTTGATACTACATCATCAATTTATCATCTTTCAGTCCGTATCCCACTCGATTCGGGGTCGGCGCAACACGTCTTCTTCTTCTATTCTCCCTTGTTAGACGTCACGGCATCATTCATAGCATCTCTTTCATATCATTCCTCACACAATCCATTAATTTTTCATAACTTGATACAACATGATGCGTATTATACTTATTATCCTAGTAATAATACGTTCGTATGATAATATCCGACCAACGTGGGTAGGGCTTTATACACCGTGTTCCTGAGGTTATACATTAACTTCGGCATGTTATTCAGGTCATTAAATTGACCATTTTTTACTAATATTTTTTTTACCATTTTTATTTTTTTTATTTTTTACCATTTTTTTTTCACTTTTAGTGGCAATAAGTAAAACATATCATGTTCATCTTAGATTACAAACTCATTTTATCACAACACAACACAAAATGCCTCTAACATCAAAAAAAAAAACAAAAATCAGTTTCAGTCTTCTAAATTCAGTTTGATAGTTTTGGTTGTACAAAGTGGCAACATCTCACAAATAAAGACTTTCTCACAGCACAACATAATTAAATTGGTTAAACTTAAATTACCAATAACTTAAAATCTATGCCATTTAAACTACTACTTCCTTTGTACGATATGTTTATCAAGAGCTATAGAAGTGTTATTCAAAATTAATGTATATCCTCAGGAACACGGTGTATATGTACATTTCAAAGCATACTGTCAGCTTGTCATTATCAATAATAAAATCTAAACCAGAAACAACTGTAATTTTCCAACAGAAAAAAAGAAAACATTGCTTGCTACTGGCATTCACAAAGGAAATTATTTCTAACAATCTTTTCACAAGCCAGATAAAAATAAAAATCCGTACAATCAGTCAGAATCTCAACTGTTTCATCTTTTGTGAAACAAAAGGAGAGCGACTTATTGGCGCAAACTTGAGATGACGAATTTTACGTAATTTTGTGCCGTAGATAAACAGAATTTAGGCAAGAAGACGTATTTACTGGGAGAATCAACACAAAAGTTTAGTGACAGTCGCTGTCATTTTGACAGTTCGACAATATTCATTGACTCATTTGATTTTGATAGGGTTTTTCCATCAAGGTTTTTTTAGTATCAGCTACTTAGTCCATATTTATGTCCGGTTGACAATAGGCTAACCCCTTTTGCTGGTACTTAAACATAACTGGCAATTATAGTATGAACCCATTGGGAATGAAAGGTGTTAGGATTTGTGTTGTTACCAAATAAAATGAAGAACGAATGAGCTTACACTTACTAAAATAGTTTTGTTGACAGTACATTGTCGGAATGTCGTTCCTTTGTGCACCATCCTATAGTTCCAATTTCAAAACAAGCAGACATTTTTCGTTCGTTTATTTTCAAAATTGGAAGTTTTTGCTTTTAAATTGCAACGGCATCTCTGCATAGTTCCAATTTTGAGAGCATGGAAGGTAATTTGTTTTTCTGTTCCAAATTGGGGAGACATAAAATGGCATACACTTTTGCCGTAGTAAGCAGTTTGAAGGGTAGAGCAAGAAATGTTTGGTAGGTATGTGAGAATGTCATAGACATAAGCTGCAAGGGTTGTTACTTTAGGAAAAACGACAAAAAATACAAGCGGTCCTATATTAGTTGATTAGGCTGTTAATTACCACAACGCATTTTTATTGTACGTTAGCAATTAGGCAGAAGATAGTTGCTTGGATTCATTCCTGTCAACTCGGCTGAGAAAAAAATACTGGCAAAGAAGGGTTCCTTACCATCTAAGCGAGGGTTCCCTTTAACTTTTAAATATTGTACATTCTGTGGATATTTCAACCGTCTACCTATTACGTATCATGAGACCACCACGTACCACTGAGAGACAGGATGGACAGACGGACGGACCGCTGAGGATTAGTAATAGGGTCCCGTGACATTTCATTTCATTATATTAACTTCACTTGCTTCTGCCCGCGACTTCGTTCGCGTGAAGTTTTGATATTGCAACGCATCGCCTGCTCAACGGAAGCTTTTTTCCCGCTTGCAACATTTCTTATTGCTGCTCCGCTCCTATTGGTCATAGCGTGATGTTATATAGCCTTTAGCCTTCCTCGATAAATGGACTATCCAACGCAAAAAGAATTTTTCAATTCGAGCCGGTAGTTCCTGAGATTAGCCAACCAAACAAACAAACAAACAAACTCTTCTGCTTTATAATATTAGTACAGATAAAATTTAAACACTTCATTGTTATGTTATTGAATTTATTATTATTATTTGTAGATTGATCTGAATTTGAATGAATGTAATTATTTCACCTAATTTCTCATCGCCAACATACTCTTAGTTCTTACGTACTTTTTTACTAACCCATATGGACCTTGTTGTTCGCAATAAATAATTATTTGATTTGATTTTGATTATATAAAAGTCATAAAACTTCTAACAAAATTGCGACTTTCCCAAATCGCGCATTTACACACACACACAGATCAAACAGATTCCTTAAAAGTCACAAAAAGCGCACTATTCTTTTGTCATTCTGAGACAGATAGTCGAATTGCTCCCGCCATTCCTTTCGGAGGTAAGTAGCGTACGAGTATTTGATTCCAGAACGTTCCACGACGCAGCATAGATATTTATCACTATCAAATAGCGAAGGAAACATTGGAACGAAAGCCGTATGTTAGTGAGCGCGGGAAAATAGTGGAAACTACGCGTTTAAATCTTCATAATGTTTATTGGCTGGAGTAATATGTATGCTATATTTTCGATTATATTATTTTATGAATGTCTTTTTGTATTTTTTTTTTTATTTATATAAGTACACAGTATTCTTTTCTTTTTTGTTGTTGATTTTTTTTTAATATAGTCCCAAAATTTTATTTTAGTTGGTTTTTGTGCAAAATATTTTAGACTTAATATATGTTTTCGTTTATGCTTTCTGAAGCTGAAAATCAGCGTCAGGTGGTACACAATTACCGCCGTGTCCTCGTAGCGGCAATCGGCGGCGGCGACCCCTCGCGTCCGGCCCTGGTTCAATCCATGGTCCGGAGCAAGACGGAATGGGAAGCTGTAACCTCCTTCTGCGAAGCAGTCATGCTAGCGAAAGAGCTGGCGGAACGTGAGACGCACCGGGTGTCCTCGGCGTCCGTAGGTGTGGGCCTGTGAACGGTGAGCTATGGGCTAGCTCGGCGCCCGTCCGCCTTATGACGACAGGCCGTGTTGTCGGCGCGTTCGTGTTCCACGCGCGCCTCAAAGAGATGTCAGCAAAAAGGAAGGGGCCCAAGGCCCCTAGGGGCCACGGCCCCAGGGGTGCAAGGGCTGAAATCTACCGGGGATGCGGGACTATTCAAAAGAGATACCGTGGCCCCGGAACAAAAAGGGCGAGTAAGGAACATGGATGGATTAAGTCAGTAAAAGTCTGACACTCCCTCCCGCTCCGCCCAGAGTGGAAAGAGTCATTTTTTGATTTCCCATCGGAAAAAAAAAGATGATAAGTAAGTATATAATATTACACATTGCGTTGCCGTCTGGCGTTTTGCTGAGCTGGAATAAAAAGTATATTTTTGTAAGGTTTTTTTTAATAATTTTTTTTCCGGATAAACACATTTTTTTCTTCTTTCTTTTTTTTCTGCATAGATATTTAACACAAATAACGAAGGAAACATTCGAAACGAAAGCCGTATGTTAGTGAGCGCGTGAAAATGCGGTTAAGTACATTTTGATACAAGTGGTGAAAGTTTGTTATTGTAGTTCAAGGCGGTATTAACACACGAGCCGTGGCGAGGGTGTTTTTGAGCCGAGAACTGCAATAAAAAAATGTCCACGTGTATCAAACGACGTTTTTCAATACACTTTTGAAGAAATAGAATAAAAGAATGTAAAATATTTGTGTCATGAATTATTACGAGACTATGATTTCAATTTTATGTTTTTTCCGCGATTTGCTTTCGCCAGGTTGAAGAAGAGGCAAAAGTATGAAGCTTATACAGCCTAATATAAAAAATGTTTTTTTATATATTTTTTTAATTAAGTACACAAATAAATGTTACTTTTGTTTATAAAAGTAAATATCAAATAGGGGCCTGAAAATGCGGCGAAATGGTTCCAGTAAAGGATGGTACGGCAGTGTTTGCTTCACGCTCGACTTGGCGGGGGCACTGCCGTGCCCCCCGATTAGTTTTAAATAATCATGTTTATCTATGATATTGAATTTATAAACACAATTAGAATATTCAAAAAATGTTTACAAAGAAAGACGTAGATCGCTTTTCCGAAATTAAAAAAAAAACATTCACCTCTGACTGTCAGAGGTCAATGTTTTTTTTTTAATTATGCATTGAACCAATTTAGACTAAGTATAGGTATAGTTATCTGTGGCAATTTTGCTTTCCGCACACGTGTGGACAAAATAAAAAAACGCATGTGTGTTAAATACACTGCATTTTGAACCCAATCGTAGTGCGAAAAGAATCTGTTTTCGAGGAAGTGTATCGAATAAATCTTTACTGGTTGGAGTAGATTGTATTAGGCTGGTGATTTTATGTGCTGTGGTTATGTTTATGTTATTCAGACGCGTTTTCTATTTATTTCAAAAATAACCTACCACCTACCAGTGACCTTGAAATTATTATAAAAATAATACTTCCCTATTTGAATTGGATTTTGTTAACAAGGTTTTTAATGTTTATGCACGGAAAAATCGGTCCGGCTGTTTCAGAAATCAGCCGGAATAAACAGGCAGAAAACAAATTTCTCGACCAGGGAATCGGATCTAGGACTATACGCTCAGCAGTCGTCAGTTCTTTGTATGACGCCCCCAAATAACATACAAAAGTGTTAGTATGTTTTCCACGTCCTCGCGCATTTAGGCACGACTCAATAGGCTCTATACAGAACAAGCCATTTAGGGAGTTTACCCAAAACTTTTCTTTTGTCTGTAATGCGATAAGGCGCTTAGTTAACGAAAAACTTCCTAATTACCTACCAACCTTTGTAGACACAATCATGTAATGTAGGTTAAGATTATTTTGGTATATTTTTGGATTTCTTTGGGGAACGCGAAAATCGAGGGAAGTTTTGTGTTTTTTTTTTCGTGCAGACGGAAAACAAGTTTTGGAAGATAGTTTTCTATGGGTTTTCCGTATTCTAATGATTTAATAATCAATTGTAAAGTCGATATCGTTATAATTAAGATATAATTGTACATTTTGAAACAAGTGGAGAAAGTTTGTTATTGTAGTTCGAGGCGGAATCAAAACATGAGCCGTAGGCGAGGGGGTTTTTGAGCCGAGAACTGCAATACGCATGTCCACGTGTATCAAACGACGTTTTCGTGAATTCGGCCCTTGCACCCCTGGGGCCGTTCCCCCAGGGGTTGGACCCCTTCCGTTTGACTTTTGAAGAAATAAAATAAAAGAATAAAAAATATTTGTATCATGAATGATAACGGTTGAAGGAGAAGCAAAGGTATGAAGCCGTTATACAGCCTAATATGAAAAATGTTTTTTTTTTATTTATCTATGAATTGAAAACACAAATAAATGTTAATTTGTTTATAAAAGTGTTTGTCGTTTATCTATGATATTGAATACACAATTTGAATGTTCGAAAATGTTTAGGCCGTATAGACATATTTATTTGCCGCAATAAAAAATAAAACATTCATCTCTGACTATAGGCATTGAACCAATTTGGACTAAGTATTAGTATCTGTGGTAATTTTCATTACCGCACACGTGTGGAAAAAATATCAAAAAACACACGTGTGGGAAAATACACTAAACTGTTTTAAACCTAACCGTAGTCCGAAAAGAACCAGTTTTCGAGGAAGTTTATAGAAAAAATTTTAATGCATGCATCGTCATTTTCGATGTAACATTATTTTATTTTTTTAAAGCAGCGGTGGCCCAGTGGTGGCGGCCCCGACTTACGAACAGTAAGTCGTGGGTTCGAACCCGGATGGGCGCATTACTTTGTGTAATTTATTTCATCACCGCTGCTCTCAAAACGGTGAAGGAAAACATCGTGAGGAAACCGGCATGTCCTAGAACCAAAAATTCGAAGACATGTGACATCTACCAATCCGCACTGGGCCCGCGTGGTAGATTATAGCCCATTCCCCCTCTCATTGAGAGGAGCCCGTGTCCCAGCAGTGGGAACATTACAGGCTGATGATGATGATGATGATTATTTTCCAGAACAAAGCGTGGGCATATTTTTTTCAAAATTACATAGAACAAACAAACGTTGAAGAAACAAGAGTTCGATGTGAGGTAGGTAATCGATATAATAAGAAAGCGAACAAAAAAGGTGTAGTAGAAATATAACGTCGCATTATCAAGGCATCGACAATTTTCGCAGCATAGTGTTTACAGACAGTGGTATCGTATATCCCAGTATTAACTGGGTTGTGGAGGTCAGATAGGCAGTCGCTCCATGTAAAGTACTGGTATTCAACTGCATCCGGTTAGACTGGAAGCCGACCCCAACATAGTTGGGAAAAGGCTAAGCTATGATATGATGAATGTTTACAGACAGTACGTACAAACGTGTCAATAATCTTGACAACGTAAATTACGCTCTAATAATTTAGTACTAAATGGTAAAAAAAACTAAGTGCATTAGATTTGCTCTACCAAATGCCAAAAGTACAGATTGTGACATAATATTGAATGAAGAGAAAGTAGAATTTGTCGAGTATTTCGAACTGATGTGGGAACCCACATAAACTATGTTGTATGTAACTCCAAACAATCCTGACGAGACAAACGATAATCAACTCAATGTACATACATGTAAGTAAGCTTATTAGCATGTTGATTTTGACATAGAAGTTTGTTGATTTTCAGTATCAAACAGGCATGTATCAAGAGATATTTTAAACTTGCGGTTTACTTGTTAGATTTCTCAAAGAAACAATGTTAGGTGAAACTTTCTACAAGCTCCAAGACGTCAAAACGTTGAAGAAAAGTTAGACATGTTTTGTGTTTCTTCAATCTTCGCTTCTTTATGTCAAGCAGAAAGATTGTTTGCCACATACAAAGTTCGTGATTAATATTTAAAACAAGTAACATTAAATTAAAACACATAGGGTCATTATTACAAGGTTTTTTTTGACCTGTGCGATTAAATAGAAATCGTCACGTAACGAAATGCCGTATGCTGTGGGTGTAGTGTAATAATATAATGTTCCCCATTCTCTTTCAATATAGTGTACCTACATAGACTTATTCTACTAGTCAAGCCCTTTCATTTGACATCCATATTGAGGGAGTTGTGAAAAAAAATGAATTCCGCCGTTGTGCGGCCATCTTGGACTGATTTTAATCAAACATAGCTAAGAACACTCCCGACTTATTTACCTTTCGAAGAAAAAAATAAGATAATAAAAATTTGTTCATCCGTTCGGGCACTACGATGCCACAGAAAACACACACACACACACAGACATGTCAAACATATAACACCCTGTCGTTTTTACGTCGGATGTTAAAAAATATGAGCTCTGCACTGCACCCACTTTTTTAGATCGCTAAAGTTAATATGTTACTGGGTATTTTTTAAACATTGACAATAAGTCCCTTATTCGTGCCAATGTGCTAAGTGCCTTGGAACTAACAATAGAACCTTGACTAGGTTCTATTGCAGACTACATTGATATAATAATACTTAGTCATAAGTTCATAACCACAACGAAAACACCGATCACTTTCACACAGTTCCTAAATCCGAAATAGATCCCTGTTGGCGTAAATTTCGTCTCCACAATACGTTTATAACTAAACTATAAATATTAATCAATTATAAAGAGAAGTTTGCTTGTCTGTTCTGCAGTAAAGAGACATAATAAATATGTTTTGCTTATGTATTAAGCATTATTAATGATGGCAGCGCGGCGGAGAAAGCTTTCTATGCAAGCGATAAAAACGATGCTATAATATTTAGACGTACAGTTGTCACGATGAAATTGGTTGGACTTAATTTTTGAAATGATAACTTCTTTAGCAGCGTTGTGCACTTTTTGGAATGGGTAAAAAATGTTAAACTTGCGTCAGGACACGTGACCTGATCGACAATTCGTAGTTACGATAGACATACTTACTCTATTAACTATTCAATCAGCAATTTAGAATAGGCCAATATCTACGTATCATTACACTGACCGAATGGTGGCTAAGGTTAGGCCAAAGAAACCAGGGCCGTCCTGGATATGGGACACACAGACCCGGGAAATGGGGCAGAAGAATAGGGAGGCCTATACTTAGCAGTGGGTGATTCCAACACGATACGATGATGATGATAAAAGGCTGTTGCTACGACAGACCACAGCAACAGACTGGTTTCAAAGTAACTCTTTGAAGATGCCTCCATGGATGACGACATTGCCTACTGTTGCGGTTTTGCCAAAACTACGACCTTGGAGGCAGGCATTGTTGATGCGGTTTGCAGTCACGGTCAGCTTTATATGATGCTTGAATGTTCCCCGCTGCCGTTTCAACTCCGTTTATGTACGGTAGTGGAATAGTATACTCTTAATTCATAAGTATTATCATGAACAACATTAAATTACGTCTCAATATTTTCATTTTCTCTTCATTACACGCAAAGAATTTATGTAAATCTTACTTTATATAGTGCCATGATTTAAAAAAAGATATATTTCTTCGCTTCGCCCCTGCCACTCTCCCAGTACACTGGCTTCCACATTAAATTGCTGTCCCGCAACTAGCTCATATTTCGTTTGGAAACTTTCCAAGACACGAGGGGACAGTTGAATCGCTACGACGATAGGGACAAATATTACTGTTTTCCTTTATTGTGTAACCGTCTTTTGTTTTCGCGGCTTTTCGACGAAATGGCGGGAATGTTCGAATTTGAATATTATTCCATTCGACCTTCGTTTGAAAGCGTGTGAATTTTGTTTCTGTTTTTTTCTTTTTCTTTTTTTGGGCTGTTTAAGTGGCTTGGAGAAAAGAGGTGGGAGTGTTTTTGATTAGCAAGTAGGTGTTATAAGAACGGTGCAAAACCAAGGAGTAAACCAAGGAGACAATTTTTTTGTTCGGGGATTAGGCCACCCACAACTTACATTGATTTCTTCCTTATAACCTCTAGATTCCAGTGGTTAAATTAACTAAGCATCGTCTAAACGGAATAAATGCGAAAAATCTGCAAAAACACTTATGAAAACCAAAATAAACAGAAGAAGTAAATGTCAAAATAATGAAGTTGTCTGTCAATCACTAAAAAATAGGGTTCATAACGTTCCGTGCCACGTTGATTGTTTAAGCCATCTATGCGATTTTAGTGTAAACCTTTAAAAATAGCATTAAAATTGCTCACAGTTTAATACTATAATAATCTTTGGTCTACCTCTACTCTTATACTCATCATTTTCACAAACAATCTGTCCATAATTACTGAATCAAAAGTTAAAAGTTTCTGAACCATTTATCTGCCAAAATCCGCCATAAAACTAAGAGAAATACGGCCACGAAATTCAGCGGTGTGATTTCAAATTATCACAAATTATTTTTTGAAACGTTCTGACCCTCTAGCCAAGATTCACAGAGCGCGGTTTGCGTTGCTGAGTGAGTGTTGTGTTCAAATCTAAACACTATTCGTGTTAAGTTAACGTGCATATTCGTATCTACGAGCTGCGACCGAAATGGTTAAAAAAAACGGACTTCCAAACAAAGTTTCACCTTATTTTATCCCTGTAAAGGTTGAATTTTCCAAAATTATTCTGTATTGTTCACTTTTATTACGTAGCCAAAGCTTAGACAAAGTTTGAAGCTTCTAGACCAAGTGGTTTAGGCTGTGCGTGTGCATTGTCTGCCAGGAAAGAAAGATTTGCTTAAACGAGTATAAACAGTAAAGTCTTAAAAACAAGGTCCAAATTCTTATAAAACACTTTGTAAGGTGAGGTGCGTTCTCTGAATCCCGCCCTCAATCTGGTCCTTCGGTCCAGTAATAACAATATTTTTGGTACGCTTGACTTAAAGTCAATTGCTATTTGATGGGGAGCCATTGAATGCAACCGGTCCAAAAGTGTTCCGTAACAATTTATGGGGTGGACGTTAATTCAAGTAGTGGGCTTGGCTTGACAGGATTTGATCAGAAGCAAAGTGCTTTAGAAATATTGGAATCAAAGGCTCATTTACGAGAACGCGGCGTATTGCACGACGCTTGTGGCGTGGCATCTTGTGGCAACTTACGCGTTTTTTTTTTCGTTTACGGAGAGGTGGCGTGTGCAGCGGCCCGCGTCATCTCACGCCCAAACCCAAACATATTCAATGAACGATGTTGTTTACAGAGACACTTGGCGTGAATACGACGCCGCGTCTCCGTCGTGCGTCGTGGTTAAGTGTCTGCCTCTCGGCTCCTTCTTATAAGATACTCTCACAACGGAGAGCAACGGTGTCCCAGAGGAGGTGGGCTCAACTTACGAGTAGTAAACTATAGGTTCAAACCCAGGCAGGCGCATTACTTTGTGTGATTCATTTCATCACTACTGCTCTCAAAACGGTAAAGGAAAAGATCGTGAGGAAATCGGCGTATCCTAAAATCAAAAATTTGAAGACATGTGACATCCACCAACCCACACTGGGCCATTGTGTTGGATTATAGCCCTTTCCCTCGTATAGAGATTAGGTCTCTGTCCCAGCAGTGGGAACATTATAGGCTGATAATGCTATAAATAACTCTTGGGCAAAATTTCATGTTTCTATGCGGTTAAGGGCACCTGTTGATAAACATCATACTAAAATTTTACGAACATAAAATACCTGTCAAATCACGTCCCTTTCTGACATAAATCGTACAAAAAGACCGTGTGTAACTCATTTGTTCAAAGCATAAAAACAAAAGGACCATCTCTTAGTACTTTATATTTTCGCACGATTTATGCTTCACATTTTTTATTCCCGCTATGTTATCGTGGTGTGATTTTAACTGTGGGTTCACACATTTTTCAACACGAATCTTATCTACTCCTGAATAATTTGTTAAAAGACTCCGCTATAAATTTAGCCTCGTTAGTCTAGAGGTCGCATGCGGTACTGCTGAGCAAGAGGTCCTGAGTTCGATTCTTAGGTCGGGCAGGAAGTGTAGTGTTGCTTATCCTTTAGGATTTTTTCCGCAAGGGGTATTTACATTCATGGCCATTTTTGTTTGCATTTTATGGGCCATAATGTGGCCGGTTTTGTGCTAAATAATGAAAATAAAAAAAATTAACGAGGTCCCCATACAAGTAGCATTTTTTCTCGGCGTTTTTGACTTTCCCAAATATGACACCTAGCTAGATTGATCTTTTGTCACCGTAAACCACTATTTTGTCACTTTCTTCGAAATCCTTGGAGCCGTTTTCAAAAACGTGATTACAAATATACGAATATTGCTAATTTAATAGTACGTAGAGTTTATTCGCTTCTTTTTAAAATGTATTTGTATTTTCTGTTGTTTCATAATAAATCCAAGTAGTAAATTGTGACGGCTTCTAAGTAGAGAAGCCTCAACTCAACTCAACTCAAATCATTTTTTTTTTCAATTAGACCATTACGGCACTTTTGAATGTCAAAAATACAAAACTAAATCAAAGCTACAGTCACAGTCACAAGGCATAATAACTTGAGAAAGTACTGTAGTTACCCATTCCCTAGCGTAGATGTCTATGGAGAAGAACGGGCAAGAAACTCCATGGACACTCCTTTAAATCAAAATATTGTTACAAAATCTTGGTTACATCATTCATGTTGTGATTATACATATAAATGTGAGAACGAAGTAGACAGACGTGCATATTAAAATTAACCGTGGCAGCTGAGAGTTTACCAGTCTCAGCCATCACAATTTAAGTACACAGATACAATTTTCTCTCATTTAAATTCAATTAAGGTACATCAGGATGACGGTTGCAGTTAACCTATTGTAATCCAATTCTATGAAACTCAAAGAAACAAATAAAATTAAATATCTATTTTAAAATAAGGTACGCTTAAAGTCCAGCGCACACCAGCGACAACACGACAGGGTATTTTATCTTTATCCAACGTATATTCACACGTAGTTGGTGGTAATATGATACAAATTCCGATGTTTAAAGATCGATCCCAAGGCATCAAAAGGGGACTTCCCATTACGGCATTGAACATTATAAGCTCCTGCCATATCTTCAGCACAACCATTAGAGACGTTAGTGGAAACTGCGCTACTGAAACGCGGGAGCGAGAATGCGCTAGACTCAATAAAGCACCTAAACTACGTAACCCGTTCAGTATCTTGCCTTGCTTGCTTTTGTGTCTTGCCTTACTTTAGATATTATATTTGCAAAATCATCTGCCATAAGTACCTAAACGTTTAGATCTGTATACATAAATTCACGTCTTTTTCTCATGGGAATAAGCAAAAGTCACAAAACGTCATTTGCTACGATCCTTACATACTCATTTCACCTCGTCCACGTTCATACATCTGGTCCTACACGCACGCCGGTTGTGAGTACTACGTCACACACGCACGCCGGTTGGTAGTACTACGTCACACACGCACCCCGGTTGGGAGTACTACGTCACACCACACGCACGCCGGTTGCGAGTACTACGTCACACACGCACGCCGGTTGCGAGTACTACGTCACACACGCACGCCGGTTGTGAGTACTACGTCACACACGAACGCGAGTTGCGTGTACTACGTCACACACGCACGCCGGTTGCGATTACTACGTCACACACGCACGCCGGTTGCGAGTACTACGTCACACACGCACGCCGGTTGCGAGTACTACGTCACACACGCACGCCGGTTGCGAGTACTACGCACCTGACCTTTCTGAAGAACCTCACCAATAAGGTCAGGTCAGTGTGCCTTCTAGGGCGTCCCCTCCCGGCGTTGCTTTTCACATCTACCTTGTAAATACCATTTGTAAGTCGCTTTTCACTTATCCTCTCCAAATGACTAAGCCGTCTAAACATACTCTGAAGCACCCAAGTAACCTTGCGGGGCAGCTAACCATCCCAGGAAGCATCCGTGGATTGAAAAAGCGATGGGACATTTTCGACCAGACCAGTCATTGAGAACAATTACTTAAGAGAGATAAGGCAGACTCCATTGGGAGTAGCGCCTAACATGCCATCGGAAACGTCTTATCTGCTCAGTCTAAAAGACTAAACGCAAGATTAAATAAATGAAAATAAATCTATACATTCTCTTCCAAATTTCTGTCACTACATCTTTTAAACAACCATCACCCACCACCACACACTCCCACTAGGTGGACGGATCACCTGGTGAAGGATGCGGGAATCCGCTGGATGCGAGTCGCACGGGGCCGGTCAATGTGGCGGCACTTGGAGGAGGCCTATGTCCAGCAGTGGACGTCTTTCGGCGGAAATGATGATGATGATCTTTTAAACCGCAACGTTCTCGCATAACCTTATTCTGCAATTTATAATGCAGTTCTATTTGTTTTAAACATTTAAAAAATAACCAAAATGCTTAGCATTCCGGTACCTTGACTCCATAATGAACACATCACTAACCAACATCGATAAATACTTCGTTTGGAAAAATCGCTCCATTAGCTTAGACGGCAGAAAAGGCACATAAAAAATACAGGTAGGTACTTATGTTACGGTAAGGGTTCATACAGACGAAAGCGGCACGTTGTCAACGGCAGATAAACTGCAGCCGTGGCCGACGCGTCGACGCTTGCAGTTGTGGCGTCGGCGTCAGCTGCTGACGCGTCGACGGCGGCAGTCGACACATTTTTGCGCGGCGTGCTACAATTGCAAGCGTCGCCACCCGTCGATGGCAGTCGTCGACGCTTCGGCGGCTGCCGTGGACGCGTCGTCGATAGGTGCAGTTTATCGGCCGTTGGCAACGTACCGCTCGTCTGTAAGAACCCTAAAGCTGCTTTAAGACTATGCTATACTATTCTGCTAAATAGTATAGCAAAGCAGGACCTAATGCTATACTATATAGCATGGTGTTCACATTACGCGATGTTATCGGAAGTATTTATAGTATATAGCAAGCTCAGAAAGAGTTCAAATAAGTGGGGAAAACATTCGCTTGCGGGGCGGCCGGGGGTGATGGAGGAGGAAAAGGGGGGCCCGTGATATAGGATTTCTCTTGAATCACTCTATCTATTAAAAAAAAACCCGCATCAAAATCCGTTGCGTAGTTTTAAAGATATAAGCATACATAGGGGCAGACAGACGCGGCGGAAGACGTTTTTGTTTTATAATATGTAGTGATAGTGATAGTGAAGGTTCACAAAATTCTTGACTAAAGAACCACGCCAAACACAACCGTTTTCACGGTTTGTCTGTGGATGGTTTTAGGATGGATGTATGAAATAAATGATTTGATTTTAAGTTTGAGTTTAAACTCGCCCTATACTACACGGAACTTAACAAAAACATAACTGTTCAAATGAATGGGAATAGAATCCAGGAGCAAATGATTATAATAATAACAATAACAAATATGTTCTATTCGGAACAACATAGGCACCATTTTTGTTTGTAAACACAATAAATAGACTTATACACTAGGATTATTAACAAATAAAAGAAAAGAAGTAAAGTGGTTATTGATCATGTACTTACGAGGCATTTCATGCGGATAATGATTCCGCATGAGATGTCTCAGTACAGGAGCTCTCGAGTCCCCAGCCACGACTTTCAGGACGCTAATGCTACTATTGTACTATTAGCAGTCGCACTTGCGACAGCTAGAATAGCAGCAGGTAATTCATCATCAGCAGTCTATAATGTTCCCACTGCTGGGACACGGCCTCCTCTAAATGAGAAGGAATGAACTTTAATCCACCACGTGGGCCCAGGGCCCAGCGCGAATTGGCAGATGAAATAAATAACTTAAATTAGTGTGCCTGTCTGGGTTCGAACCAGCGACTTATTGTTGGTAGGTCGGGGCCGCCACCACTGGGCCATCACAGGTTATTCATCATCATCATCATTTCAGCCGAAAGACATCCACTGCTGGACATAGGCCTCCCCCAAGTGTCGCCACATTGACCGGTCCCGTGCGACTCGCATCCAACGGATTCCAGCAACCTTCACCAGGTCATCAGTCCACCTAGTGGGAGGTCTTCCAACGCATCGTCTGCCAGTTTGCGGTCGCCACTCCAGAACAATGGTTACAGGTTATTATTATATGTATACTATTCGTGGAAAACAGGTGTGATAACTATGAGTGAATGCAATCAACCTAGCCGAACAAACCGAAAACATGGCACTCTCGGCGACACATCAAGCTACTCGTATAATAACAAAGTACAACCTGACCTCGCTTTGCATAAGATTCAAAATAAAATGAGCGTTAAATGAGAGATCAGCTTAATTTGGTATTCACAGTTTGATGATTAGTTGCCGTACGTATATATTGTATTGGATAAACTAGTATTGTTATCGGTAAACAATCAACAACGCCACACACAATATTACTGGTTTAAAATTATAATCAAATTGAACCGCATTTCAAATGAAATGACTTATTGCTTTTAACACTGGCTGGCTAGCTGTAATAATAAATTGACAATTCCATTTTTGAATATCATGATTATGAATTAAATTAACTTGAAATGTGGAACGTTTTTCCGATGTAATTTAATTTATTTGATCGGTAATACAATTTTCGCTCGAAAGTGTAAATTGTATTGAATTATCAACCTAAACAACTCAGACTGCTAAACATGAACTCCTGATTTCGATTCCTAGGTCAGGCAAAATGTCATTATGTTTAAGAAACAGGAATTCCTCGGTTGCAGCCACGGATACTGAATTTGCCCGGTTCATGGCAATAAGCTCGCCCACTATTACATAGAACTTTGACAGATAAAGAAATATCGCTGGACATTAACACACAGCGCCATCTAGTTGTCGTGGACACCAGATAGTTGATATACTACATATATACTTTTTTGTTTGTAAATACATACTTATTATATACTAGCTTCTGCCAGCGGCTTCGCCCGCGTGAAGTTTGATTATTGTCCCATGGAATCTTACTGCCGGGATAAAAAGTATCCTATGTTTTAATCCAGGTTATAAACTATCTGTGTGCAAAATTTCATCCAAATCCGTTCAGTAGTTGTCGCGTGAAAGCGCAACAAACAAACTTACATTCACATTTATTCTCCGAACTGCTAAGCTATCGGGAGTTACACGTGTTATTGTGAGTCAACTATAAAAGATAGACATATGCTGTCGTGGGATATTTTTTATATAATTTTATGTGGAATATTTCCGTTATACATGATTTCTATGTAGCTTTAACCATTAAGGCTGCACACGCGACGGAAGCTAAAAAAACCAAGTAACTTCTCCCGTTTTCCCAACATTTCCTTTCACTGCTCTGCTCCTATTAATGGTAGCGTGATGAAAAGTATACTATTACCTGCTCAGGAGTATGAAGAATAATTGTACCAAGTTTCGTTAAAATCCGTCTAGTAGTTTTTTTTTCTATAAATAACATACAGACAGACAGACAGACAGACAGAAAGACAGACAGACAGACAAAAATTTTACTGATTGCATTTTTGGCATCAGTATCGATCACTAATCACCCCCCGATAGTTATTTTGTAAATATATTTCATGTACAGAATTGACCTCTCTACAGATTTATTATAAGTATAGAAGATAGATATAGATAAAAACATCCATAATTCGGAAACAAATGTCCATGCTCATCACACAAACATTTGCTCCTACCGGGATTCGAACCCAGGACCCTAAGAACGTAAGGCAGCTTCACTACCACTACGCCATTCAGGTCGTCGATAGATAGGCAGTTGCTCGATGTAAAATACTGGATATTCAGCTGCATCCGGTTAGACTGGAAGCCGACCCCATCATAGTTGGGAAATGGCTGGGCAGATGATGATGACCTTCATTGTTATCGAAGTGAAAACTTCTTAAGGCGCGTTGAGCACTCGTAGCCGATCTGCTACGGCGTAGCAGCACTTAGGCGTGCGCGGGGCACAACCCGTAGCAGACTACTTAGTTTTCACTTCTATCTGCAGTCTCCAAAGACCCCACATTTTTTTTTTACCCGACTGCGTAACAGTGAAGGCCGGTTTATTAGTCCAATATTTGGCAAAGTTGGAGCTTTAAAACCCAAGCCATTAAAAAATATAGCGATTAATAGTAAAAACTTATTCTTCCCGACCTACATACGGTTGCCAAAGAAAAAAATAACGTGTACACTGAATACAATTGTATTAACTTAACTCACGTATGCTCGTTTTCAAGAACATTAAGCGACACCTAAACGAATGCCTAAACTACAGTATTAGAATTACATCTCTCGCCCCTGAGGCGAGGGTTGAAAATATAACAGCTCGTTTTTATGTAGGCTTTCACTTAGGTGCCGCCTTCTGTTACTGAAAACGAGAAGCAGTGTCAAAATTCTGCACACTAAATATCATGTTTTATACTTGGCTAGAAGCCAGTCTCAAAACAAGAGCGTGTCGGGCCACGCTCACTGTAGGGTTCCGTAGCTTCCCAGACCATTAAAAATACCAACATTTTTCGTCAGCAAAAATAACTTTGTTTTTCATAGTATTTGTATGAAAAACAAAGTTATCATTTGCGTTTTTTTGAAAAAGTGCTATATAACTCAAAAACTATTCAACTCATCAAGTTGAAAATAATTTTCCTAGAAAGTTCATATAAAGGTCTACTTCTGTGATTTTTTTCATATTTTTGAAACTTATGGTTCAAAAGTTAGAGGGGGGGGGGACACATTGTTTTTGACTTTCGGAGCGATTATTTCCTAAAATATTAATATTATCAAAAAATGATTTTAGAAAACCCCTATTCATTTTTAAATACCTATCCAACAATATATCACACGTCAGGGTCAAAATTAAAAAAAAAATCGCTCCCCACTTTACGTCTGGGGGAGGTACCCTAATAAAAATGTTTTTTTAAATTTTTATTTTTGCACTTTGTCGGCATGATTGATATACATATTGGTACCAAATTTCAGCTTTCTGGTGCTAACGGTCACTGAGATTATCCGCGGACAGACAGACAGACAGACATGGCGAAACTATAAGGGTTCCGTTTTTTGCCATTTGGCTACGGAACCCTAAAAAACTTAATTTCGAATAATGTTATGAAAATGTGACAAATCCCAAAGGTCTTCCATAATAGTGGGGATAAAGTAAGGAATCGTGGAATTGGCTTGTATTACGAGATTTGTACTGGTGCCAAAAATACACATAAAGTCTTATTTATTATTATTATTTATTTAAACGGCAAGAAAAAAAAATCAATGAGGATATTTTATTTACAGGACTGCACTGCTTTGTTCGGTTTTCATGACTTGACAAAATGTGAAGTTTTCTATAACTACCGTGAACCATACAGAATATTTTATTGTTTTAGGAATTGCTCTTTTGCTGTCCGGCAGTAACGTGCCCAAATATTGGTACCAAAAAACTCTTTTCCCAAAATTAAAAACAAGTTTGTTCCGCTGACTCAGCCATTCGGAATGTATAGACGATTCCATCAAAATGGATAAACACTCACAACATAGCTACAATAAAACTTTAAAAACAATTAAGCCTTTGATTAACTATTTGATTTATTATTATTTTAAACAAAACCAAGATGGCATCATATCGGCACGAGAGAGTGATCAAAATAGCATGATCTATTATTACGTGCTTTTAGGCCATTGATATTCAAAACCGAAAAGGTTTCAATCAAAATAGGCTTCTCCGTAATAACGTGGCATCAAATATCGTCTTTAAATTATTGTAGCTATAATATTTAATTTTGAAATTAGCCGTGCTTGCGACTTCATCTCTGTATATTAACAAAATAAGCGCAACATTTCATCAAAAAAATTCGTACTTGCAAGAATCCGTGATTGAAAGTTCCCTATATCTTTTACCAATTTCGCTTTTTATTTGATAGGTTTTTTTTTAGGGACACACCCGCCGCACTATTCCCAAACCACTGTAACTCCTGAAAGCCAGAATCAACAGTGGCGACCACCAGAAAAGCGCCGAGACAATGAAGCTCGACGAAGTCCCACAGAATGAATTTAACTGTCTTGGTAGTAGGAAAAAACCGTAATTTCCACTTCCCTCCATATCAGCAGGAGACAGAACGAAACAAGGCCAATAGGCACAAAGATATAGATAGTTTTATTGATTTAGGTATAAAATGGACTGAGTCAGTTTCGCTCTTTATTAGTGAGGATTAAAATAAAAATAAAAATTATTATCAGCATCCTGCACACTCGAAAGTTAACCATTATAATATTTTACTAGCTATCATAAACTCAAAGTACCTACAGTAAATAAATTTGAACCAGCCAGTTCTGAATACTCATTTAAAAATGGTGTATGTATGGCATTTTTATTTTATCATAGAACAAACGCCAAAATTCTTTCGTCACGTTCGAAATTCAAATGAACGTCATAATTCTTTCGTCACATTCGAAATACCACGAAATTCTAAATTTAAACCACCTTCCTGAACCATACGTGACGAAAAGGTGTAAAAGAAAATATCCTTCCACTTTACGAACCGAAAAACTTGAGCAATTCCTTCTTTTACTCGTACTTCGAGAATACTAAAAACTTCAACCGTAGTTCTCCGGAAAAAAGGTAAGCCGTATAAAATCTATGAAGCCCGAATATAAAAGGACATTTTGAATTACATATGTACATAAGTATTGTTAGAAAACTTACTCGGTTTAGAAAGTATAGCATAAATAACATACAAAGAATTTGGGTACGATATTTTTTCTTTATAATAATAATAGAAGACTCACAGAGTAAGTTTTTACTATTCAAATAGGCACTCCTGAAAACCTTTCCTAACCTTTGACCAGTAAGCCAATCAAGTACAAATGGCTTTTAAAAGGTATTATTTTTTACTGTTTTGGGTCTAGAATCAGAAAAACAACTGCCTTTTTCAAGCTCTATTTGCTCTTTCGATCCAAAGAGATTCATTACATACAACAACCATCATCTTCTACCTAGCCTTCTCTCAATTATGATGGAGTCGAATTTTTGTCTTACCTTGGTAAATACCTAAATAACCTGTAGCGATTGCTCATCTGATTTCGATAACCTAATAACTTGGTAATACGGTAACCTTTGGTAAAAATGACTGTCGGACTTTCGGGTTCCAACTAATCTTTACAACTATCATGGAGAAGCTTGAGCATAATTAATGATGAATCCACGGACCGACCTCAATAAGCGAAGCTTAACCTTCGATCGACCTCCTTTAAAATACAACCGTCAAACGAATTCTAAAAACATGTCACCGACATTTGGATGCCAAAAAAAAAGAAAAAAAAAGTACAAATTGCTTTTGTAACTCAAATTTCGTAAATAAGCTTTTTAAAATTCAAAAAAGGAACATTCACACGATGTCGGTGTAATGCCGCATTGCGTACGAAGCCACCGTTTGCTTGGAAAACCCGCCAAAATATATTATTCGTTATCTATCCCTCGGGTGCGGTCCATTTACTCGCGTGAACATGAAACACTATTGGTCCGCATACTATTATATTTAACACGTGGACCCAACCTCTGATTCTTATTAAGAACTATTGTTAGTTTCACAACCCACCGCTGATTTATAATGGCGCCATGTGTTAAAAGCGAAATTGCTGATTTGGTTTAAAATTATTTAGTGAGGTAATTTACTGGATTTTTAATGAACATATTATTTTCTAAAAGATAAGTTTATTTCATGAAATGATGAGGCTTTATTCGGTTGAAATGTTTTTAACCCTAAAATGGAAATTAGTTTTTGAGTTCAGCAAAATTGTTGATAACTTAATTATAATATGATTAACACTTAGAAGTAAATGCCATAATGCCGAATGTCAGAAGCAAGGCTTGGTACGTTAATTGAGAATGTCTAGATTAATCTGTTCGTAAATCTGAAACCCAATTAGTAAGGATGCTCAGACATTCTGGAGCTAAGGCTTATTGATCTGACGTTTAGAGTAAAAACGTCTAATAATCAAGATCAAGGGGTTCATTACGAATAAGATACTCTTCAATAATTGGCTTAAGATATCGTCTGCTCACTAAATACATGGCTTACTGCAAGGTAAAGAGCTCTTAACTCTATGATATTCTCAGTACTTAGCAGCAATTTCACTGAATCTCAGTAATATATCCGATATTTTCTTTTATCTTTAGATTAATTTCACAAAAAAATCATCGTCATCATTATCCCCTTATCATAATTAATTTTATTTAAGAAAATTTAAATCATCACTAAACCTACATTTTAGGCATTGAATCAACAAATTAACTGACGGGCAGACGTTAACCAATAAAAATACAAACATGATAAAATTGTTGATCCTTCGAGCCGGATAGTTTTTCGATATCTCATCACATTACAAGGTTGAAGTATTTGAACCAAGTTACTGTCAAAATCTAATTATTGCAAAAAACATTGGATTTACATTAATGTCCCTTTACGACTATCAAACCACCATCAACGAACTTTGAAACGAACAAAACAAACAAACAAACCTTGATTGGCGTACTAATGACAGCCAGGACCAACTACTTGACGTGCTTTCCAATCCACGGTGGAAACTCGGTATGTATTGGGTGGTCACTTCCACGGATCAACCTAGGCAAGCACGGTTTAACCTGAAGATTAACCCGAGCGGCTGTTAGCCACTAGCTCCAATTAAGACGTTAAACCACCATCGACATCTAAAAGAAACCCACCAACAGCCACATCTATCCAAAAGCCGTCGTTAGTACAAAATCCTCGAATCAATCACCCAAGTCTTATGCAAACGCAATACATTTGACTCTTATTAGGGCTCTCAATCATTTTCTACTAGCCTTCCTAAAGTGATATATTGAGACGGCTGCATAACGTCAATTGGTAACAATCTGTCTTTTCTATGCAATGGATGCGCGGATGCAAAGGGGATAAAAGCAAGACAGTTGATCGATGGAAGTGGATATAGAGAAATTTTATGGTTTTATAGTGAGGTTAGTGGATGAATAATGGCTTGAATATTGGAATTCAAACTTGTCTTAGTTTGAATTTCAATATTTTATTTTCTCTAATGGCGTATTTGCAGTGTTATACGGTAGTGTCCTAGGACCGATCATCATCCCATTTTTTTTGAGGTTGACGCAACATATCAGTTCTTTGGTCTTCCTCTATTCTTATACCTATCCACATTCATACTAAAAACTTTTCTCACGACATTTTACTCATTCCACCGCATCACATGCCCATATCAAGCCAGCCATTACCACACAACTTCAGTCAACGGAGATCGTCTCTAATCTCAATGACACGACATCTAAAGCGATCGATCTACAGTCTATTCACAGTAATTCTACCTTCGCCGTTATCAAAATCACATTGCTTGTTATATATACTTGTAGCAATAGCGTTGTTGTTAGGTTGCTATTACTGACAAATCTGATAGAAAGTGTCTTCATTTTCTTTATTTACAACATGGTTGCTGTTGGACTTCAGCTGTCAAAGGTAAAATAAATTTAAAAGAATTAAAAAAATATATATATATATCGCTGGACATTACACACAGTGCCATCAAGTGCTACACTAAGCAACGAGCCTTGTGTCGTGGACACCAGATATTTTATATACTACATAGATACTTTTTTTGTTTAAAGACGGCGTAGTACAAATAATGGAAGCGCTCGGATGAGACTTAAACAAAAAAAGTTTATAATATTTGAAATACGTGGAAATTGGTATCGTTTTACCAATTTGCGAAGCTATGCAAAATATCAAATTTAGATTTTGAGAACAAAAATGTAACAGACTGTTGTGTATGTAAACACAATGAAAATGGACTAGTCAAAAAATTGCAAAAACAAGTGCGAATCGAACTCGCGCATGTAGAGTAACGTTACGCTACAATCATAGTATTATTTTTAGTATTTCTATACAGCGAAAACAGAAACACAACACATTCTGTGAAAATTTCAACTGCCTACATAAGTAGACAGTTGAAACTTTCACAGAATGACTTCATCCGCGAAAATTGTGAAAGCCCGGCTAATTTTCATGATATCAGCATAATTTATAGCCTATGTTATTTGGTAAAGATTTAGCTTTCTACTGGTAAAAGATTTTTTTAAATCGGTTGAGAAGTTCTTGAGTTAAATCGTAAAACAGAAACAAACAAAAAATCGAATCTTTCCTCTACATAATCTTAGTGTAGATCATGAGATACAGAAGGCAGACGGATGGATGACTGACAGATGGACAGTGAAGGCTTAGAATCAAAATCAAAGCATTTATTTCAAGTAGGCTAATTACAGGCACTTTTGAATTGTCGAAACAAAGATGAAAATTAAATGTAGCTACAGTCCCAGTCACAAGACATAAAAACTGAAAGTACTGTAGTTGCCCATTCCCTAGCGTAGATCTCTATGGAGAAGAACGGGTAAGAAACTCCATGGACACTCTTTTAAATCAAATTATTGTTACAAAATCTTGGTTACATCATTCATGTTGAGATGGTATATTATGTAAGAACAATGTAGTAAGATGTACACGTTAAAAGTGTCCATAGTAAAAACAAAAAAATATATATTCAAATAAGCCATGGCAACTAAGAGATGACCAGTCACAACTGACAGCGCCCGTTCACAAACATGACGCATGGATCAGATAAATTAGGGTCCCGTTGATTACCATTCGGATTTAGAACCATAAGAAACGTGTTTTTTGACTCAATAAATTAAGTTTTGTGCGACGTAGTTACTGAAGTCGGTGAATTTAATTTGGTTTGAACCCAAACTGAATCTTGGTTCAATTGGCTTGGTAATTGGGTTACGGAAGTCAGTGTAGCGAAAGCTTTAGCTTTAGCTTCAAGAAATCAAGACCCGGAACATTTACTTTGTAGAGAGGGTGAGAGTACCGGCCAATATAGGATCATGAAAACCCTGAAGATCCCTTACGTTTCAAGACTATCATGTTCACATTTGTGTAATAATTGGAAGTAAATAAAAAAGAATGAATGAAGTTAATTTTAAAATTAATTGCGTAATTTGTTTGGATATTGAACTATCGATGAATTGGCAAAATAAACCGAGACTGGTCAATGTGGTGACACTTGGGGGAGGCCAGCAATGGACTTCTTTCGGCTGAAATGATGATGATGATGATCAAAATAAAACAGCATTGGTATGCGAATAGATTACCATTATGCGCGATTGACGGCAGCGGTGGGCACTGGCCCACCGCAGCCCACCACTAGGTGGTGGCCCCGACTTACGAGCAGTAAGTCGTGGGTTCGTATCCAGACTTTGTACTGTATTGTATTGTACAACGGGCTGGTGCCCGCAACTTCACGTCAAAGCGCGTATTTTGCGTATGGGCTATAATCCACCACGCGGGCCCATTGCGTTTTGGTAGATGTCACATGTCCTCGAATTTTTGGTTCTAGGATAGGCATGGTTTCCTCACGATGTTTTCCTTCACCGTTTACTTTGCGTAATTTATTTCATGACCACTGCTCTCAAAACGGTGAAGGATAACGTCGTCGACATGTTGCAGTTTGCAACTGAGAGAGGAAGCCGTGTTTCCCAGCAATGGGAACATTATAAGCTGCTTATGCTATGCGTGATTAAAAAACCACAAGGCCCATAAACTATCATTTATAATACAACAAAAAACCCTTTTACCATCTCTCCTTATAAAATACAGAAACCAAGCTGCATCTAGTTACACTGGTAGCCATTCCAACTACCCGGGCACAGATAGGAAAATGCTAGCCGGATGAAACCGTGAATAAAGATCACCTAGCTAGACACGTGACCACATCAGTGGGGTAAACCCGATCAGTTTGATCGAGCCATGTGATAGCGAGGGAGCGTTTTAGAGAATATTTTTCAGGCAATCAATCAGGACTGGTCTTTTTATCTATAAAATATTGGACGAGGAGGAATGGAGCCAAAATTTGGTGGACGTTTTGTTGCTTATGTATGAGTAAATGTGCTTCGTTGGATTGAAAAGCTAGTCGTTCTTATTTTTAGAAAAGATAAAAATATTGGAAATGCGTTTATAAATAGCTGGAATAAAAATAACACCTGGGTGTACCACCCACATACAGGGTGTAAACCACCTCATCACAAAGCCGTTAACCAAGCATTCTGTACATCAAACTTCTTTTTTGAGGTTATTAATCATGTTTTGTGGTAGAACTCAATGTAACGCACTTAAAACATTGTGCTGATGGATGGATTGAATAGTACGGGGGTCGTGAAAGTGTTAAATGTCAAAATCTTACAAAAACAACTTGTATTTAAAAAAAAACTTGTCAAAAAGTTGTAACTTTGACCCCCCCATATCTCCGTAACTAGAAGGTTCCCAGGTATAGTGTAGAACAAAAAAATGATCGCAATGATGGGTAGAACGAGTGCCTTTCGGCTTCGTGAAGAGGTGTTTTACACCCACTTACAACACCCACTATTCGCCTATTATGTTTAAGTCCTTTGTAATAAATAGGAAGCGAGCCTATTTCCATCAATCGGGCACAAATCCAGACTCCGTAGCTGCAACTGAGTAATTCCTGATGGAAAAACCCAATAACAATTTATCCGGCCAGGGAATCGACCCCAGGAGCAATCACCATTAGTAGTCGCAATTGCGACCACCAAGCCAACGAGACAGGAATAAGAATATTTATGCTGATTGATAGGCGTAAGCTCAATATATTATAATCTCACAAAGTACTCTTATGCAGATTTTCAAAGATTATGAAGTTTGCGATAAGAGATTATTCCTTCACGTTGTTATCACATGATACTGAAACACTTAAATGATTAAAACAACGGTTTGTTGGGTTGTCCGAGTAGGTATCATACTTATTTTATTACAAAACATAAAAAAAATATTCAATTCTAATTATTATGTTTTAAGTCTCGCTTTTACCAAAATTCATTAACAAAACGTAGCAGTTTTCTAATTTAATTCCACATTAAACTTTTCCCGTAACCTTTATAATTAAGATTTCCCAAAAAAAAACAATTCTCCCTCCAACCAAAAATGTACTTAAGGACCACTAAAATCCACCCTAAATAAAAGGCAACAAAATCGTCCCCTAAAAACCTACTCAATACAAACGGTGTCCCTTTAGGTAATTACGTACATTTGTCACCGAATTGTTCTAATAAGTTGTCCTAAGCCAACACAAACTGGGTACACGAACAAGGTACAGTCATGCCGTAAATTTCAGCACAATTAAGTCCCAGCCCCTTTGTTTTTGATTAAGTATCTGCGTGGAATGGTGTACCAGACCGGGCTTATCCGATTAAACTGTGCTGACAGCAGTGCTTGAGGCGATGGGTGATAGTTTGACGCAGGACTGTTGGAGGTGCTCCATTTTGATCCTTTTATACAGACGCTTCAAAGGCTGTTCGGTGGGTAATAAACAAGTCCCTAAATAACAACAGAAATAGAAAGAAAAAGTTTTATTTTTTTCAATAACAATGAGATGAGACTATCAATGTTTTAAGCTTTTACGGCTTAAAAAATCCTAACAATTTATTTTTCATCCACCCGTATTCTCCAGTCAACCCGCGATCATGGCGCTTGCATCAGCGTCAATACATCGGGAGCTCAAAACAATACAATCACGGAAGATATCCGGAAAAGATATAAGAAGAAGCTATCAGTACGAGATTAGGTGACTGTCCCAAATGCAATGCTAGTGTGGAACCTCGCCAACACCTTCAGGCTGTGCAGGATGTGCAAGAAAGGATTTAAACGAAGCCAACGAAAGAGCTGTGCAAGTGGCAACATACTGGTCGGGTATTATTTGAGTCCATCGACACGGAAAGAAGAAGAAGGACACACTTATATGATCCGGTAGTAAGAACAAACGAGACAGAAACATATTATTATCAACTTTGCGTATGCAAACTTTATGAAAGCCTGATAAAAGTTTGTTAACGAGGCTCAACAAAACGTCTGTCATGGTACGCACAGCGACTGAAGAAGCTATGCAAATATACGCTGATCGCTCATTGTACGAGAAGCTTATACAAAGTGAGGTCAGGTTATACCGCATAAGTATAGCTTGATGTGTTGCCCTGTGTACCATTCCTGTGGAAAGTATCGACATAATTTAAATGAAGAAATACCAGATTTTATAAACCTGTCCAAGACTATCACTATCTCATGACGATACATAATATAAAGGGTGTAAAACACTTCACGAAGCCGAAAGGCCCTTGTTCTCCCCATCATTGCGATCATTTTTTTGTTCTACACCATACCTGGGAACCTTCTTGTTACGGAGATATGGGGGGTCAAAATTACAACTTTTTGGCAAGTTTTATTTTAATACAAGTTTTTTTTGTAAGACTTTAACTTTTAACACCTCCACGACCCCCGTACTATTCAATCCATCCATCAGCACAATGTTTTAAGTACGTTACATTGAGTTCTACCACAAAACATGATTTATAACCTCAAAAAAAAATTGTTTCCCAGCAATATTTTTTGCGTAAAGTTACTTAGTTGTGTGTTCAGAATGCTTGGTTAACGGCTTTGTGATGAGGTGGTTTACACCCTGTTTATTACTATTGTTTAAATTACGATGTAACTCAAGAACTTCTCAACCGATTTATCACCAATAAAAAGCTACAGTTTTATCGAGTAACATAAGCCATAAATTATATTGATATCATGCAAATTGGCCGAGTTGTCGCATATTTTCGTGGACAAAGTCACGGGCGAAGTGCTAATAAATGATATTGGAAGTCATCGAGACGGCGAAGACGAAGACAGCATTTTCAGTCTACAAAGCTGGTTCATTTTTAGTCCTTTGACACAGAGGACGTTTTCAAAGGCTGCTAAGTGAGATGTGTCAACTTTCATCAGTTGACGGAAAACTGCACCCCGGCTACGTTTAAGTAACAAGCATTTCTTTGAAAAGAAATAAATTGCTTGCTTGTATTTACAAATACGACTCTCTCACTGTTTTATTACGTTTTCGCGTATCTGCATGGAAAATACTTACTACAGAGTTAGACATCATTGCATGTTGGAACGCAACTTCTATATAGCTCAACATCACGCCTGTTCGCTAGAAGGAAGAGGCAGAGGTGTATGTACTGTGACGCTGCTACAAATCATATTTCTTTTTTGGTTGAACTCAACAGGTCCACTCAAATCTGTGTGGTTCCTTCTTCAAAAAAACATCTCAGACACTAATCTGCATAGTTCTGAGGAGGGTTGAGCAAGATTTTCTGGACTTCAAAAGAGACTATGACCTCTGAGTTTGTTGCGGCTGTTTCTTCTCAGGGTAGTCAGGCACGAAACACCGGCCCCATCTAGTTAAAAAAAACGTTTAAAAGTGTTTGTAAAACCCTATTTGCAAAAATAAACCGATCAACAAGCCGATCCCAACATACCTGGGAAAAGGCTATGCAGATGCGGAGAGATCATGTAAAAGGGAGTGATCCCATTGGTATGAAACAGGCCCACATTTGCCCTAAAACCTGTTCGCTTGTACCTTTATCTTGGAACTAGCTTTTGCCCGCGACTTCGTTGCGTGAATTTCCCGCTTGCAACATTTCTTATTGCTGCTCCGCTCCTGTTGGTCATAGCGTGATGTTATATAGCCCATAGCCTTCCTCGATAAATGGACTATACAACGCAAAAATAATTTTTCAATTCGAGCCGGTAGTTCCTGAGATTAGCGCGTTCAACCAAACAAACAAACAAACTCTTCTGCTTTATAATATTAGTTTAGAAATAATTTAAAAAAAAAACACATTCGGGACAGTCTTGGGGACTGCCGATAGAAGTTAAAACTAAGTAACTAGTGAACTAGTCGTAGCACTGCTACGGGTCGTGCCCCATGCATGCCTTAATGGTGCTACGCCGTAGCGGATTGGCTACGAGTGCTACGAATCGTTAGGTGACGGTCACGCAAATTCCATGATTTTAGTACACCTAAAAAGTGCTCAACACGCCCAAAGAAGATTTCACATCAAAAACAGACTGCACCACGTACATAGCGTTTCATTTAAGAATCTTTGCTGGTACTAATGAACAATTAATAGCAGATCGGGAATCTTTACTTCACAAATATTTTCCCACAGCTTCGTTCCATAAGACCAGACAAGACCAATGAAATGATTGTTCCAATTAACTCTACGATTTCTCATTCCCTTTGTTGATTGGCACGATTTACGTGAGATAGCAAACAGCTGTTCTCTTTTATATCTTGGCGAGAAGTTTTCTCATTCAATAGTATTTTTATAATGACCCCTATATGTTAGAAGCATGAATGGTCAAAAGATGGACGGTACGTCCGACGCTTTTCAGGCTGTCAGAGTGGAGCTCACGAATTATCTATAGTTCACAGGGTTGAACACTAAAAGAATAAAATATTACGATTTAAGAGGCATAAAAAATTCTGAAAAATATCTATGTTTTGCTTAACACAAAATTTCTTACAGACTGGTGCGTCAAGAACGCACGTGTGGGAAAAAGTTGTGTTAAACTAAATACTGAAATTATAAATAATACTCATTTTGCTCATAATTTTTGTTGAAGTGAAAATTTATTTTGGCGCGTTGAGCACTTTTTGAGTGAACAAAAATCATGGTACTCCCGTGACCGTCACGTACGCTTTTCGTAGCACTCGTAGGTGATCTGCTACGGCGTAGCCGTAGGTGTTCCGCTACGGCGTAGCCGTAGTGGATTGCTACAAGTTTTGACTTCTATCGGCAGTCCTCAAAGACTACCACGCAGGTTTTTTTAAGATTTATTTGAGATTGTCGTAAAAAAAATATCGATACTCCATAGGTATGTTTAATTTTCTTACCAAAAATTGTTTAAAACGACACCTTTACGTCGCACATTGGCCTCGGTAATTTAAATTTTCATATTTTAAGGAATGTGATGGTACCTTTATTGAAAAATATACGCCTAATCAATAATTCAAAGAAGATCAGCTTTATCGTACGTAGGATTTTTTACGAGTATAGAATTTTTCTCAGAAATACCACTGAATACACCAAATCTTTAACAAAACGACACTGTCACAAGTCACAATCATCCACAATACCCTCCACAAGTTGTCAACACATTCATCCCACATTACTTCTTTACCCAGATCCACAACTCAGATAAACCAAGGCTCATACAATACCGTATTTTGTCGACAGACCCATGGCACTAAACAGATCCACACAGAATGTCAGCTCCGTATAATAACGATCGAAAATACACGGAACTGTTAATTAATAACAGCACGAATCAATCTTCAAGTTTAAGAAACGCTTGTTTAGCCGTCGGCTCGTGGATCGGTGACAACTGACTGCCGTGGTCTTTTTTAAACTTTCACGATCAGAACACATTATAAAACATAATATGAGAACGGGTATTGGGTACGGGTGCCGGCCCTAATTAACATTTATGAAGATCAAGTGAGGGATAGTTGAATGAACACCTTCACTTTGCTGTGGCGGTACCTCCAACACTTCAGTCTCCCCGCGACCACGGCTGGTGCAATCTGGTCGAAACGTCGAGCTTAAATTAAAGGTAAATTCGCGATAAATACCCGTTCTCATATGTTTTATAATGTGACTGCCGTGGATGGGATTCACACTAAATAACTCTACGCAAAAATTATTGCTGGGGAACTACTTTTTTTATACCTAGTACATAATAGCAGCCCAGTGTTGGCTACCCCGACTTACCATCAGTAAGCTCTGGCCCGAGAGCCAGACAGGCGCATGATTTTATGTAGTTAATTTCATCACCATTGCTCTCAAAACGGTGAAGGAAAACATCGTGAGGAAACCGGCATGTGCTAGAACCAAAAATTCGAAGACATGTGACATCTACCAATCCGCACTGGGCCCGCATGGTGGATTATATAATATGGAGACCGTGTCCCATCAGTGGGAATATTATAGGCTGATGATGATGATGACCTAGCTCATCAAGGTACCCCAGACTGTCAAATTCTCCCAATCAACCTTGAACTTAATGCTTTAGGAATAAAGTTGAAATTCAATAGTAGCTTGATGCGCTGCGTCGGTACATATGTAACCGAACTTCTGTTTCTCTCTCTCTTTTGTGCCACAGCATAATCAACTCAATGAACGCCCCAATTACACGTCCCTCTATTTGATTGTAACAATTTGTTAGGTATAATAAACAATTGCGTTATTCCATTGTTTTCCTTCATTTTCGCGTAATGTTTTCGTATTGTTTTGTTATTTATAGGGGAATGGAAAAATATGTGTGATGGCGCATAAAGCCTGGTTTAGACTGGACGAGTGATAGCGGTATATCCTCGCTCTACTAAAATATTTTTTTGAAAAAAGAACAAATTTGATTGCTTCGTTGGTTCGTTGGTCCCAAGCGCGACTACTGAGCAAGAGGTCCTCGGTTCGATTCCCAGGACAGGCAAAGTGTTATTCGGTTTTTACATCAGAAATGTCTCAGTAGCAAACACGAAGTCTAGATTCCTACCCAGTTCATGGCTATAGGCTCGTCCCTATAACATAGAACTTTAAGGCGGCTAGATGAGCAAAATTAGCAACTCTGTGGTGGTTCAAACTTCGTTTGAAATGTTGTTAGAATAAAGTTCTAATCAGCTTGTACTACAAAGTGGTTGTTACGTCAGTCACTGCGGGCCAAATAGTGTGAAATGAGAGGTTTCGATCAATTTACAAAAAAATTACTGATTGGACGAAAACACTATAACGCTAATATATTGCTTGTAGAATTATTTGCTAAAAAATCAGAATGATCGCATGTATTTTAGTATGTTTTTTTTGGTTGAAAGAATTTTTTAAAGAAAAGCTCGTGGTATTTTTTTCCAGTCAAAATATAATATAATAATATAATAAAAACGTTTATTTATCTCCACAAGTTACATTGTTGTACATATATGGGTTGACAAGTAGTTTGGCAGAAAGTTGTAATTTGTGGAAGATCTGGAGTCTAAACTAAGCCTAGGCCTGTATTTCAGAACTCCAGGCCCCCCATCACATCATAAAATAGTTTTTGTCAACGTAGAAATGGTATGATGGTGACGGTGTGTATGTGCACGTATGTGTGTGTTATGTGTGTGTGTATAAAATATATGAGTATGTATAATTTACTGTTAAATTAAAATTTTATAAATATTTATATAAATTTAAATGTATTTTTACATAGGGGATATATACAATATATGACTATAATCTTACCTGGGTCGTTCCGTAGTTTCGTGCAAAAACGATTTCCAGACTAATTTACACATGGTTTTCATTTTTTTTATTTTTTTTTTTAACCAGAATGGGTAAAGACATAGTTACTTTAAAAGGAGTATCGATAATATTAGGTTTTGATTCGTTATTTTATTTAATAAACTAATAAAACTGCGTCTAAATTCATTCCTCTCTGTTTCCAACTAGGGACCTCGGCGTTTGTTTTCATGTTTATTTGTCTACTGTCGAATTGATAGCTTTAATTAATACGGTTTGTAAGAACCAAACCCCTGACCTATTCTTTAAGTATTTTAAATATACCAATAACTTAGTAATAGTAGAAAAAAAACTATATTTTCTAATTGTCACAAAAAAAACATCATCGCCATCCGTACTCGGAAACTTCGTAATTTTGTAGTGGTTTATTCGGTCCCTAATATAGTGCAGGTCACAATGTGTATCTACTGGTAAGTCAGCCGCGGCAAACAGAGCAAAGTGGACGTACGCCTATCGCTGTCATAATTATTTGAAATCTTCGTATTGTTGGTAGTGCTTCGTCCAGTAATAATTTCATCACATTCCTTCTATTTCACAAGGTACTGTAGTAAACAAATTATTATAAATACTAAATATGTTTGGCTTTCAAATTGATTTTGATCCTATTTTATTACTGAGTTGCTAATGTATTCGGTAACGAAATTATTAAACAAAGTGTTAGAATTTTTCATTCATCTCCTCTTCATTACCTTCCGTCCCCTCCAGTTTTTTGCGGGAAGGTAATGAACTGTTTTGGAAGGAAATGAAAGTTTTATTTTTGTTCACTACAAATAAGATTGAATAGGTACTGTTAAAAATATAGGTACAGTGTAAGCTCCATGTAACACCAACAACAACATGAGATGCGTGTTTTTCTATGTAGTTTATTATTCTATTTGGCCGTATTTTATTATTCACTATATCACTTTTCATTACCTTCCAGTTGTTAAATTTCAACTGTCATTTTCTCCGTGAATAAACAATAATAACGTGCCTTCCACTTTAAATGAATCTGGTGACAATTGAAACTCGTGTATATAAAAGAAAAACCTAAAATGTAATATTTATTTTTATTCTGCGGAACGGTTCTATTTGCACGAAACGACGGAATGAACCACCTACAAGTATATGTACGCAAGTACGGACTACCAAGCCTGCCTACTTGGCAACCTCGAGTAATTCCTCTGTTTCCGTATAGTTTAAATTTAACAACCATTTGATAATTTTCGATTTACACTCAACTTTACTACAATTTGCTATATTTATAATTTTATTAATTTTGTTATGCAACTCACCTCCACGGAAAGAGAAGAATCTTTGCGCGAAAGAAGTACCAACAGCAGTCGTCCCACATACTGCGAATTTTCTCCTAGAGAGACCTATGCGTTTTCTCCTTTCTTCTGGTAGGTTTGAGTGCTGGAGAAGTGCAGTAAGCAATATGTACAGCTGGCGTACAGTTAGCACCTGTGCTTCCTCATAAAGAGTTGTGGTGTTGAAAAGACGTGGCTTGGATAAACTAACTTTTAGTATCATCCTTTGGGCTCTTTCTACTGTAATTAGTTTTGTTTTACATGCCCCTCCCCACGTGGTAATGCAATAAAAATATTTGTATTATGTTTTCAAAACACTATCAAGCTAGCATATATCCTGAAGAATATCATACATTTTTTTGGTTTTGTTTATAGCCGTGAATCATATACTTTTAGGCATTATAAAATACGTGTTTAGCTCATGTAGTCTCCTTAACGTTACTGGCGAAAAGTAGCTGTAGACCCAATAGTCTGCACATCTCTTGTCTCTTGTTGTCGTCTGGTACATCTCTGTCTAACCTTCCGGAGATTACAGGCATGATGTATGTTACCTCTGGTCCCATCCCAGTAGCAAACTTCACAACTGTAGTGCCACAAATCCCGGTTTGCGGTGATACAACTATAGTGTTGCGGTCACGCACCGCACTGGTGTACTTAACCTACTTACACATACAACTTCTGTCATTACTACAACTTATAATGAAAGCTATTCAAGCACATTCATTTGTTTATATGAAGTGTATGTCACATGGTTTGGTTATGTGGTGTCTCCATATGACCAAACCATGCAGTCTTTCATTTCATGAGTGAAAGGCGACCAGTTTACAAAGCAGATGTAAGTGGCAACACCAAAACGGAATGCCCTAGAAGGACCTACACTGGCAGAAAGTTGAAAGTTGTTCAGAAAAATCTGTTCCCTAGTACGTCTAGATCTCAAGTTCGAACCTCTGATTTTTCGGATTCATGTGCGTATCGTATAATTATCACTTCCTACAGTAAAGGAAAAATAGCATCGTGAAGAAACCAACGCATGCGAAATATTTTTCGACGGCATGTAAAGTCGGCCCATGACGATAGGTGGCATAAAAACTCTGACACCAGATTACGCACTAACCACACGATAAAGAAGAAGAGTCGGGGAAAAATCGAAACTCTTGGCGGCTACTCAAAAATTCCTGGCTAAAATACTTAGTACCGCATTACCCTACCTTCAAATCGAAACCAAGATACACTCAACAGTAGCGCTTGCAATCACTATACCAAAGAACCCGACTATAAATTCTAAAGACTTATATACTACCTAAGTACAGCCTCCTTGTGGTTTTAGATGGTAATAGCGCTCCTAAAACGGTACCCAGTTAACCCTAGTCCCATGAATATCCATTAGAATTTCCACGAAAAAAAAGGTAGATACGAAAGCGCCAGTTAGACAGCATAAATTCTGAAACTCTTTAGAAAAGGACAGGCCTAACCGTTCTGCCCTTGTTAATGATCTTTTGGCAGCCTAAAACAAACAGCGGTCGACAAAATAAAAATAATAAGACAATCCCATTTATTCTAACAAAGTAACCGCCTTCATCAAAACATGCCACAATTTTGTCGCATCTTCTCGCATTTGTCACGACTGAGAACAGTTAACAAACAGTATTAGTATTCCTCGAGAGTACGCTGTTTATCAAGCAAAATTGCAAGATGTACAGAAATGTTATTGAGGAGCAAACGGAGGGCAGTCATTTGTTCCAAACAATGTTCTATGATTAATGTGACCTTCTGGTTGGAGTATTAATGGGGATATGGAGCGCTGGCAAACAGCGCAAACTATTGGAAGGGGTAGATTGGTAAAGTTTGTGTGAGACGTTTTCATGTCACACACTTGGACTGTGTACCGCTTTAAAAAAATTAGTTAAATCGAACAATGCAAACAAAATGAAAAAGACTTGTTACTGATTAATTTTGAAACTTATATTGTCACTTACGGGAATCTTCCGTAAAAATATCGGGAGCTCAAAACAATAAATAATCACGGAAGATATCCCGTAAGTGACAATATAAGTTTCAAAATTAATCAGTAACAAGTCTTTTTCATTTTGTTTGCATTGTTCGATTTAACTAATTTTTATTATTTTAATTATTTATTGTTTTGAGCTCCCGATATTTCGACGCTCGAACGAGCGAGCGTCGAAATATCGGGAGCTCAAAACAATAAATAATCACGGAAGATATCCCGTAAGTGACAATATAAGTTTCGTTTTAAACCGTGAAAGCCTAAAACAGTGTTTGATTAATTTTGCTATGAAATAAGGTCTAGGAAAAACGATCCTATGTCTCACGTAAGCTCGTTTTTTTTTCTATGAGTTTTCTTCTGATGGCCATTCCGTCTGCCTGTCTATCGTATTTCAAATCTACTTGATGCGGTATAAGAGCTCGATGGTAAAAATTGGCAAAGTTATGAACGAATCAGTACAAGCCAGCGAGAGCAACTGAAGCGGCCCTGACTTACGAGCAGTAAGTCAAACCTAGGTAGTCGCATAACTTTATGCAATTAATATCATCATCACTGCTCTCAAAACGATGAAGAAAAACATCATGACATGTACTGTGTGCTCGGCAGTTTGCTGAACTGGGCCTATTTGGCGCAGCCGTGAGACACACAATATTATCTCTTTTGTTTTCTGTTCAGTTTTAAGTTTCTTTTTTTTACTTTTAATTGTTTAGTTTCAAATTTTTTTCTCTTTAATTCCTACTTTTATTCTGTTGTGTGCACTTGTGGCATATGCCAAATAAATATGTTTTGTTTCTTTCTTTCTAACATCTACCAACCTGCACTAGGCCCGTGGCGTGGCCTATAGCACATTCCCTCTCATAGAGCGGTGGTCTGTGTCCCAGCAGTGGAAACATAATAGAATGTTTATGCAGTACAAGTTACAGTAATAGTAAGCAATGTATAACTTGTGATCACGTGCTTGCGTGGGTTTTCAGGTCTTTTTCAATAAAATAAGACTGAATAATAAATAAATTGATATACGAGTATATTGGACTTCGATCAGAATTAGATTCTTACAATGTCGCTAGACCCGTTACAAATATGCGTTTTGCTTGTTAGCGGCCCTCGTGGGCAAGTGTACTAGTCTTCTCTCTTCAGCGGAGCCTTGCGCGTGCGCGACGCCGCAGCCGCTGCGCCCCCATTGGCTGGGCTGAGGTGGCGTGATAGCGACGCGCAGCCATTGGCCCGCGCGCTCGATCGCCGTGGAGCTCCACGTAACCCAGCAGTGTTGCTAGCCGGCGGAGGTTGGAACAACTTCAATTAATACTAAGTAGTGCTGATACTCTCCGAAATCACAAAACACGTGTCAGTGGCCGCTGCTAGATATGACACTGTCAAAACCTTCCATTCAAACCAAGCGTGACAAATGACGTATAACGACTGACAGATTTCAGGGTGGTTCTTTATTCAAATTGTGCACTTTACACACATTCAGCGCTACAAATAAAAGTATGTATTGCAGACATTGCAGTCTCAAGACTCTGTCGTCATAGTGCGTGCTCTGTGGCGAAAATCGATCGCAATCCATTTCGAATTCAACGTGAGTCTTTAATCACCACTTCTCAAACTTGCTGTGATGATTTATTAATGGTGCTATTAAATTCGTGATTGAAATATCTATTAGCAAACATATTCTGAAGTATGTAATGCATTTTTTTGTTCAATTTCAAACTATTTGCTTCTTCAGTTTTGTATTGTATTGTATAACGGGCTGTTGTTCGCAACTCCACGTCAAGGCGCGTATTTTGCGAGTTTTAAGCACATCACTATTTATTAAAGCTTCTAATTATAAATATGAAGCTTTCACAAAAACTCTCTTCCTTTTTCAGAAGTCGGTTCAAAAGAAGACAACGAATGGCGAAAGAAAATCGACGCACTGAGGAGAGTAAGGCTTTTAAGCTTGTTTTTTCTTTCTTAGCTATAGAACTATAAATTCCAAGAGTCGAATCAAAGCTCGCATGTTGAATTAAAGCCCACTCCTAACTTCTGAGAAACGGGCCTGTGTCTCAGCAGTGGGAACATTACAAGATAATTTTACTAAGCTTGTCACATTTATACCCCAAGTCACAGATTGGAGACAAAATCTTGTTTCATGCTATTGTTCACTGATTACTGAATTGGTTTGCAAGATGTTTGGGTAATGTTTTTGTCCCGATTCAGAAGATATTCATCTTGCTACCCAAGACGGTTTTGCTTTTAATGGAATATGCATTTGATTTGAAATTAGAATTTAAATACTTGGCCACGAGCTTCACGCTTGATGCGACCAAACCTGCGGAGAAACAAACAAAGAAAAAAAAAGAAAAACTAATGAATGTTACTTTCATTTGATTTTTTTTTTGTTGCTTGGAGCCATAGGTATGCCACGAGTCGCCACTACGCGATGGTACTAGGGTACTAGGTCTACGGTTACCTCGAGCACTGGGCTATGACTGAGACTATCAAGCGGATTTTTTGGTCAAAACATGGAAGAAGCTGGACGTCGGGTCCGACCCCGAGGTCGCCGCCGCCGATCGCCGCTACGAGGACACGGCGGTGCTCCGCTGAATCGCTATTAAATTTTTATTCTGCAAAAATGCAAGATTTGAGCTATATTAAGGTTATTTCTATGTCACCTTAACTTATTGCCTAAGTTAAGTCCTGCATGCTAAGTGTAATTTTTAGTAGACAGAAGCGTGTTTCAATCCGGATCTTCCTCGCCTCAACTAATCCAGGATAAATCGCAATATTGCAACTTAATTAATAAACAGAATATGTCATTTGAGTATGGTTTCTGTTGTCATCCTACTACATTGTTTATTTTTTTTCAAGTTTTAAAAAGTTCAAAGAAAAAAGTTTTAAGAGGCCTGCGGAGCATGCGAATTTCATACAAACGTAATAAACGAGGGTTCCGTAGCCAAATGGAAAAAACGGAACCCTTATGGATTCTTCATCTCTGTCTGTCCGTCCGTATGTCACAGCCACTTTATTCCGTAATTATACAAACTATGCTGTTGAAACTGCGTTTGACGACCCGAATGGCGTAGTGGTAGTGACGCTGCCTTACGTTCTTAGGGTCCTGGGTTCGAATCCCGGTAGGAGCAATGTTTGTGTGATGAGCATGGACATTTGTTTCCGAGTCATGGATGTTTATATGTATAATAAGTATGTATTTACAAACAAAAAAAGTATACATGTAGTATATCAACTATCTAGTGTCCACGACACAAGCTTTGCTTAGTGTGGCGCTAGGTGGCGCTGTGTGTTAATGTCCAGCGATATTTATTTATTTATAACTTGGTAAGTTGATGTTTTCTGTAAACTGCATTAAGATTTTTAAAATAGAAAAAAAAAAACAATAAATTTTTGGGGGGGTTCCATTAGAACTGAAACTCAAAAAAAAAATCATCAATCCTATAGATGTGGGGTATCTACGGATAGGTCTTCAAAAATGATATTGAGGTTTCTCACATCTTTTTTTTTTCTAAACTGAATACTTTGCGCGAGAGACACTTCCAAAGTGATAAAATGTGTGTCTGTAACTTCTAAAATAAGAGAATGATAAAACAAAAAAATATATATGATGTACATACATTACCATGTAAACTTCCACCGAAAATTGGTTTAAACGAGATCTAGTAAGTAGTTTTTTTAGGGTTCCGTAGCCAAATGGCAAAAAACGGAACCCTTATAGTTTCGCCATGTCTGTCTGTCTGTCTGTCCGCGGATAATCTCAGTGACCGTTAGCACCAGAAAGCTGAAATTTGGTACCAATATGTATATCAATCATGCCGACAAAGTGCAAAAATAAAAATTTAAAAAAACTTTTTTATTAGGGTACCTCCCCCAGACGTAAAGTGGGGAGCGATTTTTTTTTTAATTTTGACCCTGACGTGTGATATATTGTTGGATAGGTATTTAAAAATGAATAGGGGTTTTCTAAAATCATTTTTTGATAATATTAATATTTTAGGAAATAATCGCTCCGAAAGTCAAAAACAATGTGTCCCCCCCCCTCTAACTTTTGAACCATAAGTTTAAAAAATATGAAAAAAATCACAGAAGTAGACCTTTATATGAACTTTCTAGGAAAATTATTTTCAACTTGATGAGTTGAATAGTTTTTGAGTTATATAGCACTTTTTCAAAAAAACGCAAATGATAACTTTGTTTTTCATACAAATACTATGAAAAACAAAGTTATTTTTGCTGACGAAAAATGTTGGTATTTTTAATGGTCTGGGAAGCTACGGAACCCTACAGTGAGCGTGGCCCGACACGCTCTTGGCCGGTTTTTTAATACTTCATCTTTTATATTATGTTACTTGCTGCTACGGAACCCTTCATTGGCGAGTCCGACTCGCACTTGGCCGCTTTGATTTCAATACTTCTGCAGAATTGCAGTGTTAATTGATCACATAAATAAAGTGACTCATAATGATTGACCGAATTAAGTCACTACTAAATTCAGTATGTCGAGAAACCACCATTTATAAAAATAACTTCCCAATCAAACATGCGACTTAAATCACAATAAAAACCCAAATTCACTCACTACACTATACAACTCATAAAAATGAGACCTAAATATTTTCTCAATTATTCAAATGGCGCGTAATTCTATACAAAAACCAGTCATAACCATTAATTTCAACTTATCACGCCATCATACTTCGGAAGGAATTCAAGCCATGAATATTTCTCGTTCAAAAATCATAGAAAAACAATTATTAGACGCCATCTTGAAAGTTAATGTGGCCATTGAAATTTCTGAACGATTAGGTGACGATATAATCTTTGGTTAAACCTGCTTATTTGTAGATTTATTTTGATAAACTACCGTATATTTTGGGTAGTATAAAATAATTTCTTTGTTGACGGAATCGTAATTTTTGGTGCTTAAGTAATAGGTCCACGAAATTTTATGTAAGTTCCGGTTTGGTGGTTTAAATTGTATGCAAAAAGGTAACAACGAAAAAACATTGCAAAAAAAATATAACAATTTCAGTGAAAACTTAGGGTGTCCTATGCCATATCGAATGCCAAATAATCGAATATCAATTGATCGACAACTATAGATCGAACTTCCAAATACTCGAACGTTCATAATATCGAATGGTTAATAAATCGAACATTCAATACATCGTACACTCAATACATAGGTACAAAATATTTACTGGCTCTGACAACTTATTGTACCAAGGGGTATCGTAGTATCGTATTATCCAGAACTAATTGGGTCCTTTCTTTCTATTTCGTGTGGTTAGTGAATAACTTGGTGTCAGAGTTTTAATACCACCCATGGGCCTCTGGGTTGTGGTTAGTGAATAACTTGGTGTCAGAGTTTTAATACCACCCATGGGCCTCTGGGTTGTGGTTAGTGAATAACTTGGTGTCAGAGTTTTAATACCACCCATGGGCCTCTGGGTTGTGGTTAGTGAATAACTTGGTGTCAGAGTTTTAATACCACCCATGGGCCTCTGGGTTGTGGTTAGTGAATAACTTGGTGTCAGAGTTTTAATACCACCCATGGGCCTCTGGGTTGTGGAAGTCAGATAGGCAGAGACCATGTAAAATACTGGTATTCAGCTGAATCCGTTTAGACTGGAAGATATCTCAACATAGGTGTGAAAATGTAAGACAGATGGTGATGAATTAAAAGGTGAGCTTTTTGCTTCCAACTGCTAAGCCAGACTCCCTGTCTACTGCTGGGATCATCATCTGCCTAGCCTTTTCCCAACTATGTTGGAGTCGGCTTCCAGTCTAACCGGATGCAGCTGAATACCAGTATTTTACATAGAACGACTGCCAATCTGACCTCCACAACCCAGTTAATACTGGGAAATACAATACCACTTGGTAAGACTGGTGTCAGACCTTTTGGGCCACTGATTACCTGTAACGGCTGTCAAAGATGGATAAATGACAGTCGGACCAACAGCTTAACGTGCCTTCCGAGGCACGGAGGAAACTCGGTATGTAAGGGTGGTCACCCATCCACAGACCAACCTAGGCAAGCATGGCTTAACCTAAAGATCGATCCGAGTGGCTGATTTTATTGAGCCACGACCTCCTCTGGCTACTGCTGAGATTATACTTCATAAAAAAATATAATCTCACTTAGACCGACCTGGATACCGATCCCAGCGTCTCATTAACATCAGTAGCACTTGCGACCATTAAACTAACGACCCAGTAAAATGGCCGGACGTTATTGTAGACGTCCGGGACTTGAAAGAATTTGTGTGCTATACTATAAGGTCCATGTTCACCAAAAAGATGACAGTCTGATTATCTAAAAACAGCTGTTTAAAACACATTTTTGTATGGGAAAATGTCAGAGTGACGGCTGTTTTTACATAATCAGACCGTTATCTTTTCGATGAACACGGACTTAACTAAAAACATGCGAGGCAGTCTTTGGGACTGCCAATAGAAGTGAAAACTAAGTAATCCAAAATAAACTTTATCTTCTTAATTGTATAAGGTTGGTTTTGACTAACCGTCCTCCCTCCGTCTTACGAAGTTTCGATCAGGTCACGTGTCCTGACGCGAGTTTCACTTCAAAAACCCGACTACTGAAAATTCACTCTCTAATCAAATTCAGGGTTTACAAGGTAAAATCAACTTCTCCTATTGTTGAAGTCTGTTAAAATGTTACCCAGGCCATAATAACGAATTGATTGACACCTAATTGATCAAAATGGGATGAATGGTTTAGACGCTACGGAGAAACATACGTATATACAAACATACATAGACTAGGAGCCACGTAAGCACAAACAACAACACACATACAGCACACACACACACACACACACACACAGCTACATAAGTTACCGCCCGTCACTTTCGAGACGTCACCAGGCTGTTAAAGGACATTACATCGATGAAATCAAGCCTGGCCGAGGTGCAGTGTAAGTTGGAGAAGTCAGATAATACCATCCGTGAATTACGTGCCGAGATAGTGTTGCTACGCAGTGCGGTTTCGGAAAGTAGGACACATGACGATACCAACGTGAACACGCGTCGTGGTGCGGAAAATGCTTCGGACAGCAGTTTTGCGTCGGCGAAATTGGATTTGTCATCGACTGCAAACAGCGAGGGCGATGCACCGTGCGCCGCCGTCCCCCGTCCCTCTGCTCCGGCAGAGAATACGACACGCGTAGCTACGTTGACCCCCAAACCAGCTTACGTCGCAATTGCTGCCTCATACAATTCAGCTGCAATACAACCTAAGCAGCAGAAAGGGGGAAAGCAGAACCGTCGCTGTGAAACCCTTCCGAGGATTCCGGTACAGCGTTGTCCAGCAAAGCAGGAGTGTGATGAGGACGGCTTCACCTTAGTTCAGAAGAAGAAGAAGAAGCCTACTTGTCGCAATCAATGCGGTACTGGACTGTCAGGACCAAATATGCTGCTACGTCCAGCGACACCAACGACGTTGCTTAATGTGTCCCGACTGCATCACTCCACGAAGGTTGAGGAGGTCGTAGAGTACATGAATGTGAAGACCAGCTGGACCTTGAGGGTCGAGAAGTTGAAGCCGCGTCACAACATTAACTTCAAGTCGTTTGTAGTGCGAGTTCCGACACAATATCTCGACAAGTTTCTCAAGGAAGAGTTTTGGCCGAAGGGTGTTGTCTACCGACGTTTTCGCGGCAGGCTACATGACACCGGACAGTGTAAAACGACGCCGCCACTTTGTGTGTCATAGTGTCATAGTTCATAAGTTATATTTTGTATGTATTAGTATATTTTTAAGTTGTAATGTATTTTTGTGTATTTTATCTATGGGCCTTAGGTTGCCTGATAATAAAATGATTGATTGATAGACTGCTAAAATCATAACCCTTTCTTTTGGCTATACCGTAGTCGGGTAAAACGGCAACCTTATTCTCCAACAAAGAGACAAACAGTAAATAAGAAATAAATTAGACTACATACTCGTATATACGGTTGGCTCACTCCAGACTTATTCCTTTGAGCTCTAGACGCTTTCAACTTTGAATGAAATCGAATTACTGTCAATGTGACACTTCTTTATGTCAAATTAACGCGCTCAATGTCACCAGTTGTGAAAATTCGATTAGGTTTCTGTTGAAAAGAAGTATTCAATCTGTATTTATAGATTAAGGCTTGACATCCTGTCAAGGGATATTGTGTTAGGGCGCGTTCCATGCAAACGACTAACGCGAACCGTACACCATTTTCGACGTTTTATAAGGGCCTTTCTAGGCCTATGTAAAAGAAAAAACCAATATGTCGTGACGATTAATTTACGCTGGTTTTTAGTCGTGGATGACAGCAATCGCGTCGTCCTATATGTGAACACCTCCAATTAAATACACAAGCCACGACACTTAAAACTACACGATTATCTGTCGTCACGACAAAGTGGGAACGCTGCCTTACCCAGCATTAACCGAGTTGTTGAGGTAACACAGGCAGTGGCTCCATGTAAGTAATGGTATTCAGCTGCATCCAGTTACACTGATGCCATCAGGGATCAAAGGGATCAGTCTGTTACTTGGAGTCAATAAAGTGATAACGTTTTTAGGCGCGTTGAGCACTTTTTGGGGCGAAAGGAAAACGTAAAACTCGAGTGACCGTCACCTAACACTTCGTAGCACTCGAAGCTGATTCGCTACGGCGTAGCACCACATAGGTGTGCGCGGGACACAACCCGTAGCAGATACAGATTACTTACTTTTCGCTTCTATTGGCAGTCTCCAAAGATTGCCCCGCATATTTTTTTTCCACCTATTTATGCCGGAAACACACTTACGGGGAGTGGCGTGGCGTGGCGTGGCGTTGCGTGGCGCGCCAGAAGCATATCGGTTTCATACATTTAGTATGGTTAGAGACATATTTGTAGGTCGTGTCGTGTCGTGGCGCGTTCTGGCGTGGCGCTGACTGCTCACCACCGATTGACCAGAGCTGTGGTGGGGTTATGGCACGACACGCCACACCGCGTAAGTGTGTTTCCGGCTTTTTCCGTATCACGTATCCAGTACATCATTCTGAGCCCCACATATACTTCCCCACTTATACACATACTTTTGTATAAATTCTATAGGCTGAAGGTACTGAATACCGTAATATCCATTTGTGCGTCGGTGTCTTTTACACCCGTTACAGGAATATTATTTAAAAATGTATAAACTAAGGAAGAAATGAATAACCGAAATAAAAATTAAAAATAAAGCCCCATTAAGCCCCTTATAAATTACAAGTGCTTTTATATAAAACTATCTTTTAAAACCCAAGTACCGAAAACAAATTCTAAAGCTCTCAGAAACTTAAGTCCTGTCCGTACATACTTAATAATAATTAAAACAACAACACCGGCCACAAACTTACCTGTTTTAATATTAAAATAACGAAAGAGGTATAAACTACAAGACATCTTAAAGATCTTCATAAAGTTTTTAGTGAAAGAGACTTTAATTCCTTATGAATAGAGACCTAATTACTTGCTAAAATTGGTTCAAATAGCTTTTGTTACATGGGAGCTGTTAATGAGAGGACGAACTATGTTTTGAAAAACTCTTTTGCAAAAAATAAAACCGACTTCACACAAAAAAGTGAAAAATAACTTTAGCTTCAGAAGTCGGTGACCTTTATTTGATTGATTTAGTTTTTTTGTCACCGACTTCTGAAGCTAAAGTTATTTTTCACTTTTTTGTGTGAAGTCGGTTTTATTTTTTGCAAAAGAGTTTTTATTTTTCACTTTTTAGTGGTTCACATGTGCATACCCTTTCACAGCGTACCAGCGTGATTTTTTGTTATGAACTGGTGTAAACAATAGACAGACATGAGATTTCAGCAATCCCAGTAAGAGACACACATTTGCTACATTTAATGAGGAGTTCCGTTGCCTTTCTCCGAAGTTTTTCATCTAATCTTTACCAAATTTAAACGGGATCACTCCGAGAAAGTAGTCTTTCTAAAACTACCCAAATCGCTTCTGGTGTGCCTATAAAATTTGAAAAGTTCTCTCTATTTCTCCAGGATCCCATTATCAGGATCCTGACTTGATGATTATTGGACCTTCTGGGAAGTATACCCTTTCAAACAATTAAAAAACAAATTCGGTCCAGTCATCTTCGAGTAATCGGGGAACATTGAATTGAGAACCTTCTCCTTTTTGAAGTCGGTTAATAACGACGTTATGGTACGTGACCCAAATATCCGGATAGCCTTTAAAAGATTTGGCCGAGTATCGTTAATTTGCTTCTAAGAATTGAAGAGCTCCGTTCCTTTGTTATGGATCCCATAATCAGAACCTAACCAAATTCTCATCAAACTACCCTTGAAGTACCCTTGCCAATAAAATAAAAAAAAAACAATACATGTCAAGGTAATATGGAACTTAATACACCTAACTGTCGAAATCTGGGAATATTGTACACATCTGCGTACCCCCTCAGAGCATACAGGCGTGATGTTACGTCATGATGTTGTATAAACAATAAACATTCAAGCGATTGCAGCAGTTACTGCAGATTTGCCGTGTATATTTGAAGAGTTCCATTGTATATCTCCGAAGATCCGGATCAGATCTTCAGCAAATTAAAATATAACCACACGGGAAGCACCAGCTTTCAAATTAAAAAAGAATCATCAAACTCGGTTCACCCAGTCGAAAGTACTGAGGTAACAAACACTGTCGAAATCTGGGTGTACTGTACACATCTGCGTACCCCCTCAGAGCATACAGGCGTGATATTACGTCATGATGTTGTATAAACAATAAACCTACAAGCGATAACAGCAATCACTGCAGATTTGCCGTACATTTTTGAGGAGTTCCATTGTATATCTCCGAAGACCAGCATCTGATCTTCAGCAAATTAAAATGGGACCACATGGGAAGCACCAGCTTTCAAATAAAAAAAGAATCATCAAAATCGGTTCACTCAGTCGAAAGTTATGAGGTAACAAACACAAAAAAAAAAAAAAAAAAAAAAAAAACATACAGACGAATTGATAACCTCCTCTTTTTGGAAGTCGGTTAAAAATGGCCTAGGGTTGTCTAGGAAAATAATTGTTTGTCTGTACTGAAGTGAACTTAGGCATTTGCTCTCGACATTGTCCTATTGTAACAAGTAAGTTACGAGTAGTTAAAGGTTAATTAAAACAGTATAAAAGACTTTGACCTCGAGGCTAAATAATAACATCCATAAGGGCCAACTTTAATGTTACGCCGCGAGAAGTCAGTCTGTGGATGGGTAATCATCCATTACATTTGAGTTTCCTTCGTGTCTAATAAAGCATGGTAAGCCGTTGGTCCCGCTGCTGCTGCTACAGCTGTCATATGACAGACGTTACAGGTAATCAGTGGCCAGAAATTCTAACAACCCGCCTTATCCGGGTTTAATGGCTGATACGAGTAGCATACATACGTCCAAACTCCAGGCAACTGTGAAATTCTTGATGGAAAAACCAACACTAATGAGCTCAACCAGGGAGTCAAATTCAAGAACTCATGAACGCAACAATATTGCTTTGCGATCACTGGAAAAACGAGTACAAAAATAAATAAGATCTGTAAAATATTACCGAACATCCTTATTTACAACATAAGTGTCTTTCATCTCGTGTTAAAACAATGACATCAAATAATTCACAATTTTACAACGTCAAAGTGACGAAAATGCTGAAATATTCCAGAATTTCTTAGCCTAAAAGGAATGCTTGGTAAGCAAAATCTAGCTTCACAAATTCTCTGGAAGCCACCAGAATACAAATAGGATTACGTTCTGGATTTCACACTGAGACTCGTTTTATTCCAGACTTTTCCTGTCTTTGTTTGCATTTCATTGTTATTACACTCGACGGTGACGATAGCGAAAGAAACTTTTGAAAGTTATGACTTTGAGTTCTCTATTGAGTGTCTGTGGTTGCTCTTCTCGAAATCGGAAACTTTTCGTTTGCATTTCAATAAACCTAGTACGACATCGTAAGTCAGGCAGTGATAGTTCAGTAACCGTCGGACTGTGAAATCTTTGGTCTCGAGTTCGAATCCAAGACACACGCTCGTCTGATTTTTCGAATTCATGAGCGTATGGTATAATAAAATTATCACTTGCTTTGACGGAGGAAAATATCGTGAGAAAACCAGCATGCCTGAGAGATATTTCTCAACGGCACTTAAAGCCAAGTCACAGGGCCCATGGGTGGCTTAAACTCACCAGGTTATGCACTACCCACACGTTAAAGAAGAAGAAGGCCGCAAACTAGGAGATTCTCATACGTAACCACTCGTCCGCGCGGTTATGTGGAGGTGGCGAAAATTTTCATGATAGTGCGCGGTGCGGAGAGGCGGTGAGCACCGCTCTTGCGAGCGGTGTATGTACGTGAGACGCGACGCGTGACGTGGCGCGTAACGTGGCACAGACATCGCTACGTTTCAAACACCGCTTCTTCGTGAATAAAGTATTTTCCTAGGTTTTCAATGTTGGGTCGGCTTCCAGTCTAATCCGGTCGTCAGACTTTTAGGCCACTGACTACCTGTAGCGATTATCAAAGACCTGTAAATTACTGCCGGGAGCAGCTTATCGTGCTGTCCGAGACACACAGCATGTAAGGGATGGTCACCCATATATGAACTGACCTTGGCAACCGCTGCTTTACCTTGAAGATTGAGCACTGCGGCTGTTATTATTTAGCCACGGACACCAATGATGTCAGATATACAGTCGCTTGAATAAATGATGATTCAACTTCGTTTTAATATGTAAAAGTACTTTTACAAAGATTACCAAGTAGGTACTTCGTGGAAGTAAGTTCTAGAATTGGCATTGTGCCTAATGATCTGATGCTGGATATGGGTTAAGAGGACACTCGAGTAAAACCTGGTTGCAAAAAGGATTATATTTGCGTCTTTTGTTTTCTTATCTATTGTTTGTAATTCAAGGTCGTTCAACACTCTATGAAGTGAAGTAAGTACGTTAGTTGAAGGATAAAATCTGAGATTAAATTATCCGAAAAAGAACTGGAGCTACTAACCTAGCTTGCAGGGTAAGTAAGTTAAAGAGTGGACGCACCGATGAACGATGGAGCAAACACGTCCCGGAATGAAGGCCGCATATCGGTAAGCGCAACGTGAGGCGCGGTCCAGACATGGACCCTATAAAGACGGAGGGCTGTTGTGGCGCATCTTGGGAGAGGCCTATTTCAAGCAGCGAACTATGATGGGCTGGTAGAGGTTCTACTTCACACATAAAGCTTAGCTAGGGACCTCACAATGTGGAACGAAAACCTGGTTAAGGGTGCGAAAATCCGATGGATGCGAGAATCAAAGGACCAGTCAATGTGGCAATGCTAAGGGGAGGTCTATATCTAAGTCTAGAATTTCTATAGAGATAATCATTTGTCCAATCTTTTCCCAACTATGTTGGGGTAGGTTTTCAGTCAGATTCAGCTGAATACCAGTATTTATGACAAGCAATGATAGCCTAGTGGCGTCGGACGGCCAAATCATAGATTTCGAGTTCGAACCCAAGACACGCACCTCTGATTTTTCGGATTCATATGCGAATTGTATAATTATCGCTTATTTTGGTGATGGAAAATTTCGTGAGCAAACCAAACAAACATACCTGAGAGATATTTATCGCCAAAAACTAAGCCCATGGGCAGCACAGAAACTCCAACACCAGGATAAGCATTAACCACAACATAAAGAATAAAGAAGACCAGTATTTATATTAGTAGTATTTCGACAGACATGTGATATTGAATTGCTTCTCAGAGGTTAAGTTGCTTTAGCCTAGGTCATTCATTGGACGGGTGACCAGTAAGTTACCTACTACGGAACCCTTTCTGTCTCCCAGGACTCCGAATACATCAAAGTTAAATTTCCAGTACTCTATTTCCATCAAATTATTAACTAACAAAGTCTAATCAAGGGAAGCCGTTCTGAACCCCGGCAGCTACCTCATTAAAAGCAATTAACTAATTAATTTGATGTAATTTAGCTTTATCATGTAATTAAACTTGCAAGGCGATAATAATAATAATGTAGATGTTGTTTACTGAAAATTATGAATAATTAAAAAGAAAATTAACTAAAATGAATAAATAAAAACAATTTTATCCTACACCGGGTCTGCCTGGTGGATTATGATTACTTCTCATGGAGCGAAAACCTATTTATTTATTTATGTGGGGTTGTGGGCTCAGAGTAAAACAAGCTAATTACTTAACAATTTGAATTTATTTTAAGATAAACTATAGCACACGTCTTAGTCGTTTTACAGTCTAACGCCATCTTCTTTTCAGGTCTCTATCTCACTCTAGCTAGATATCTCCATCCCTTTCGCTCACTCTTACATTCCGTTTCCCATATTTATTTAAACTTCACGTGCAAGAGTGGTACATAGGTGGACTTAATGCCACAAGGCATTCTCTACCAGTCACCCTTTAGGTCAAATAGGGCAGCATTGTGTGTGATATGAAAATACCATTTTTTAAGCATAAAATTAAAACACATAAACGGGTATACTAATACATATAAATGCATATAAAATAAACGAATATATTAAAAAAAAAACATACAAATAGACCGAAAAACGAGAAGCCTTATAATAATTTACATGAATCTGGTAAAGAATAAGTAGAAAACAATTTAGACCGACTTTAAATAGAACTTCCAGACTGCTCTTTTGAAGGCCAATTTGCTTTCAGTTTTTTTAATGGCAAGGGGTAGCGCGTTCCAGAGCTTTATAGTGGAGATAGCATAAGAAGAGGATACAAAACCAGTACGGTGAGAGGGAATTTGAAGTATTCCCTATGTCCTAGCAATGGGAATGTTATAAGCTGATTTATGCAATGGCTTAATACCCAAGAGCCTGGATCAACACCTGAGAATTATTTTGTTAGGCAGCTGGATTCAGAGAGCTGTAGACGTTCTTCTGGACATGGCTCGTGTTGTTAGTAAATTCTTCTCTCAGAAGACCGTGAACTTAGAACCAGTTCCCTATATCAAGAAACCTGGACGCAACCGTGCTTCTGCTTTTCCAGAATCTGCTTGAAATAAGACTCTTGACTACGTATTTAAATAAACGTCCCCCTGTCCGCATCGGACGCATCGCATCAAATGGATCGTAGTATTTTTTGTATAAAATGTCACTGATCCGCATCGTACAGATCGCTCGAATCTGTTCCATAATGATAATAATCATTTTATTTCAGATAAATTTCACATCCATATAAATTGTTAGTAAACATGACCTTAAAAACTATGTTAGTAGAACATGTAGGTTTGACATAAAATGCATAAAAGCACACATACATAAATAATTATGTATGTTCACCGATTACTCGAAGACGCCTGAACCGATTTGAAAAATTCTTTTTTTGTTTGAAAGGGTATACTTCCAAGTTGGTTCCATAGAAATATTGTCATGATCTGATCACGAACTTCGGAGATATGGAACGGAACTCTTCAATAATAGACAGCAAATCTGTCGTGATTGCTGCAATCACTTGGATGTTTATTGTTTACACAACATCATAACATAACATCACGCCTGTATGCTCTGAGGGGGTACGCAGATGTGTACAGTATACCCATATTTCGACAGTTATATAGTTATATAGGATAACGTACAGCAATTTTGGTATTTTCTACAACAAGTGAAGCATTTGCATTTGATAAGAACCATTCTACTATCAGATCTGATGATGAAGCCAAGAGTCACGGAACTCCATAATGAGACAATGTATCCTAGTCGTGTTTGGGCTTGTTGTAATTGTAACGGTATGCACTTTCCATGTGTACCAAGCACATATGTGAACCACTAAAAGGTGAAAAATAAAAACTTTTTTTGCAAAAAATAAAACCGACTTCAAAAAAAAACCAAAAACGTGAAAAATAACTTTAGCTTCTGAAGTCGGTGACAAAAAAATTAAATCAAACAAAAAAAAAATACATACAGTCGAATAGAGAACCTCCTCCTTTTTGGAAGTCGGTTAATAAAAGGGCAATCAAATTTCCCGGCAATGACATTCAGGAGACTGTTTGAGCTGCCCCGGACCCTCTGCAGTAGCGGCGCAGCACGCATTTTGATGCGATGCGTCCTATGCGTACGATGCGGGCAGGTGGACGCTTACCTTTGACGTTACGTTGACACCACGCCTATGTGCTAGGGCCTCTGGAGTGAGTCAATTACAATATAAGGAGGACATTGCTGCTTATCATATTAAAATCCCCTTTTCATTTTTAAGCTTTTGCATCACATACTTCATCCCAGATTTCGATATTCCTTGGTCACCCCTCATGTTATTCCTTTTTCGGATCTGACATTCATTTGTTTCTTCATCCTTTACAGCAGCAATTCGTAAAAGGAATCAAAACAATCTCTCTCTTCATTTATTTACCATCTATTAGCTTTAAACTTGATCGAATCGGTATTGATTGAAATCAAGAACCAATTTTGAAGTTTACGTAACATTTAAACAAGTTCAATTATGTTCTTTAAATAATTGATCGTTACTATTGGGAATAAACCCTAAGGTTTAAAGTACACTGGGTGGTACACTCGTACTATTATATTTACAAAAAAAACTAAGATTGAATGGACAGTCCATGGAGTTTCCAGCCCATTCTACTCCACGGAGATTTAAATTTGGAATTGGCAACCCCAATATTTTCACAGTTTTTATATCTTTTTCTGGCCTGAGGAGATTCATCAAGTTTTTTGACGATTTTGACTACTCTAAAATATATTTCACCACGCCTAAAAGGTGGAAATACCTAATGGTAGACCCATATTTTGCCAGTTATGTTTAAGTTCCATGTTATAGTGGACGAGCCTATTACCATCAACCGGGCACAAATACAGTCTCCATGGCTGCTACTGAGAATTTTCTGATGGATAAACCCAATAACAATTTACTCGACCCCGAATTGAACCGAGGACCAACAATGTCTTAAAAAAAAAAGTCTGTTATATTACTGTTTATAATGAACTAGCTTCCCGCGACTTCGTTCGCGTGAATTTCCCGCTTCCAACATTTCTTATTGCTGCTCCGCTCCTATTGGTCATAGCGTGAAGTTATATAGCCTATAGCCTTTCTCGATAAATGGACTATCCAACGCAAAAAGAATTTTTCAATTCGAGCCGGTAGTTCCTGAGATTAGCGCGTTCAACCAAACAACCTAACAAACAAACAAACTCTTCTGCTTTATAATATTATAGTATATAGTATACGAGTAGATTGGTTTCCTTGAATCCAGCTACGTGTCAAAGGAAAGGGCATTGGTGCGTTTCGCTGGAGAATGGGTAACCCTTGCTTACTGAGACTGTTGACTATCGTGTGGTTTTAGATGTTACTCATCCAGTGTGACCCTTTGGATCCTCTCCTTGAAGGTTATTGGTGAAAGAAGCGACCACGTGAGGGTTAACTAAAATATATCTGAAAATGTTTTTTAGGAACTGTATCAGAGGCAGAGGTTGTGGCTGAGCAGGAATAAAAGTTTTTTGTCTGACGATACTAGAGGGAACCTTGGAATTGGGTATTTAGTAACCCCAAAACTCATGTAACACACACTCCTTAACACTCACACATAATTGATTAAGACTAACATTATATACATTTAAAATAGTAAATCGACACACGTTCACTCTTGTAAATTTCAGTTCTATTTAATTTCAATTTTGGCCCATCGATCGCTGTGTCTTAAGATGCAGGTCTCGTAGTTCAAGAGGCAGAGTTCATTATTATTTTGTACATAGACTTATTTTTGTGGACTTAATCTTCTGGGCGCAAAAACTAAATCATATGCTTTTTCGTCACCTTGTTTTGAACTATGTCTGTGTGTATTATTCGGATTAACAAACAATGTTATTTTGTTCTACCTTACAGACGGACATCTCATGAAGAGTAAGATATTTTCTGTAAGGTATTGATTAACCTTACAGAAAACCTCTCCGTAATCATCCATCATAGAAATAGGAGGATCCTCCGACCAGGGCGTCAAGTCTGCTATCACAATAGTATCAGATGGTCTATCATTGATTTCATAATTGTGATTTTGACAGTTGAAGTTGAAGTTTGATATAATGGCGTCATTATGACTTTCCAATAGTCAACCACTGACACTCCATTGAATGAAATGGCATCGAATGGTAATCTCGCACATAATGACAAATGAACGACTGTTGCTATTTACGAACTTCTTACTACTTCAGATTGCTTAAACACTAAAAAATAATATATACAAATACATAAATGAAGTCTGGCGGGTTTTATAATAATAGCAATACGATAATGTCATTATAACACAATACTATCACGATACCATTGATCGACCAATGATCAACCATTATAAATTTAGCAGATTACGAACTTTAACCAAAATGACTAAGGATGGAAATGGAATCGTGTTGGAGTGACGAATTTATTAAAATAGCAGAACTAGGCCCCAGACAGCTGATGTGTCTAGTAGGCTACTGCACGACAGTTGTTGTCGAATTTGCCTATATGTATGTTCTTATCTGTTTGGAGTGTTTTTGGAGTCTAATACAAGACAAATTGTGATATTTATTTATTAGAACACTCCGGTGAGAAAAAAACAAGCTTTATCGGGCATATATTATATTATTTTTATTTTTGTGGCCATATCTAAACCATAATCACTCATCATTATTGAGAATTTAGATTTGTAATTTTGGATTAGTAATGGCCACAAAATTAAAAAAAAAATGTGCTCGACAATGTTTGATTTTTAGGGTTCCGTAGCCAAATGGCAAAAACGGAACCCTTATGGATTCGTCATGTCTGTCTGTCTGTCTGTCCGTCCGTATGCCACAGCCACTTTTTTACGAAACTATAAGAACTATGCTGTTGAAACTTGGTAAATAGATGTATTCTGTAAACCGCATTAAGATTTTCACACAAAAATAGAAAAACAAAACAATAAATTTTGGGAGTCCCCTGGGGATACTTAGAACTGAAACTAATTTTATTTTTTCATCAAACCCATACGTATGGGGTATCTATAGATGGGTCTTCAAAAATGGTATAGAGATTTCTTAAATCATTTTTTCTAAACTGAATAGTTTGCGCGAGAGAAGAAGAGACTTCCAAAGTGGTAAAATGTCCGTCCGTCCGTAACTTCTAAAATAAGAGAATGATAAAAATAAAAAAAGTATATGATGTAAACTTCCACCGAAAATCGGTTTGAACGAGTTCTAGTTAGTAGTTTTTTCTTAATACGTCATTAATCGTCAACCGCAATTTACCAGAATAATAAATGTTAGTTGCTGCTACGGAACCCTTCATGAACGAGTCCGACTCGTACTTGACCGCTTTTTTTCTCTCCGAAGTGTTCTAAATAAATATCACATTTTTTTTGTATTTAGACTGGACTCTAAACACTCAAATACATGAAAAAAATGTGATAGCTCTCTTAAGTCATAGATAGATGGCGCTGTAGTTCTTTTTGTATATTGCTATAGTACTTTTTTATAGTGCCGCTGCAATACTAAGGTTTTTCTTCTTAATTAAAATACAAAGAAGTTAATGAGGACTGCCTCTTTCTTTCTCCTAAATATCAGGTCCTGCGTTGATTTCCAGTTTGCACAGTACAACCCAGAGTCTCGCCCTTTTAATGATATAGGACTATAGTCCCCGCCACGAGAAGCTACAATTTTTGTAAACACACATTCGGGTTCGCAACCTTTGCATCAAATAAAAGAATGACAGCGTCAGCGTGAACTTACTTCAAAATGGCAGCCCTAATGTTTACGTTCCCTGATGTCAGATGCGTTCCAGTACCACAAAACATTAGACGACAGCGCTTTATATCGCCAAAATATAACCCGACCAAGTGAAATTGCTCGTTAGTTTCATATGACACGTATGATTGAATTTGGGATTATTTGTTGTTGGTTGAATTGTCACTACGTAACTTGGTTGAAATTCTTTGTTAATAAAAATTATAGTATCTCGTGGCGCGGACTATAGAAATATAACGGACAAAATGAGTGTACAGGTCACCCCTGCCTAACCTTTTACGAACAACAGGTGGGATATTAAATAAAGGTCATGCTGTTTTTTTGTATCCTAAGTACCCCGTATGTAACAACCTTTAACATTTAATAGAAAAGTGTCTATTATTCAATTATTAATAGCTAACAATCACTGTTTATTCATTCAAATTGTTTGAGACCAATTATTTCGGCGTAACAATTTGTTTAATTGATAAGTACCAATTGTTTTAATTGAAGTACTTAAATACTGCCATTGTTTGTAACAGACCGATTACCACTCGAAATTGAAGATTATGTATTTAAGCCGATTGTCGAATAACGGGCAAAATTTAAACCTACAAAATTTGAAGAGTCTGCTGTAACAACTGAGAACCATTATAGTCCTTTCAGAGTTATTTTAACACAAAATTTTAACCAGTGAAAGTAATCTTTCAATAACAAATTAATGGGTGTAAAAAAACTCTTCACGTAGCCGAAAGGCACTTGTTCTTCTTTTCATTGCAACCATTTTTGAAGTGAAAACTTCTATTGACGCGTTGACCACTTTTTGGGTGAACGAAATTCATAGAACTCGCGCCATCGTCATCGAATGCTTTCATTGAAAGGTTAGTAAAAATCAACCTTATACCATTAAGATAAAGTAGGTATACATACATTCAACAGCTTAACAACCCATCTAAAAATCTCTCTACAAAATATCAATCTGAATTCAAACTCACGAAAATACACGTAAACCATTACAACCATTTTCACTATCACAAGGCTACACCTAAAACCAAAAGCATACCATTGGAATTTCAACGCTCAAATCAGCAGATAAAGTTGAAAATCCAGCAGCGCAGCCACAATCATTTACACAGATTTATTCCCATTACAAATGTATACTCAGTTAGAAGCCACCACATTTCTATTACATTAAATGAAACACGTAGACTCCGTGTTACAGAATACAGTACGCTTCGTGTATCGTGTTAGTAGAAAGCGAAAACTAAATGAAGTTCAGAAGTTGGAGACAGAAACACAATGGAATTTAGTGGAGTTATGAAGGAGTGAGGGTTAATTAAGAATGATGTTATTTTATCCAATACAAATGGGAAAACATGGAAAGGGAGCTCGTGGCTAAATAATAACATCCACTCTCTTTAGGTTAAGCTGTGCTTGCCTAGGTTGATCTGTAGATAGGTGGCCACCCATTACATACCGAGTTTCCTCCGTACCTCGGAAAGCACGGTAAGCTATTGGTCCCGGCTGTCATTTGTGGATCTTTGACAGTCGTTACAGGTAGTCAGTAGCCCAAAAAGTTTGAAAACCAGTCTTGCCAAGGGGTATCGTATTACCCAGTACTAACTGGGTTGTCTTTGGTTATAAATAAAATACAGGTATTCAGCTGCGTCCGGTTAGACTGGAAGCCGACCCCAACATAGTAGACCTAGACCAAAAGATGATGACAAATGGGAAACCATAGTCTCACAGTGATAGTGGCATAAGAGGGGCCAACGTTATTTACGGTAAGCCCAGAAGACTGTTGAGAACCTAACTTATGAAGAGTAGAAAGCTAAAAGAGCATGCCTAGCTAATTGGCCTGAATTCTTGTTACGCTGACGGTTGGTCACGTTCGGTCGGTCGTGACGTCAGAGAGGACAAAATAAACTGTCGGTCGCCGCTGACGTCAGCTTTGCAGCGTCGTATATAGAACACAATGCATACTCGTACGCGATCGAACATGCGCGACCGATCATCAGCGTGACAAGAATTCAGGCCTTAGGCTTGCATGAAAGTACTGCCAAAATCAGACAATCGCATGAACTGGTTTTATAAAGCTTGATTGTTCGTCGTGTGTAAATATAAATAAAGACGAGCGCGGGGCATCGTAACTGAAGCAGGCTGTTCTAGCTGATTGTTCGAAGAAAGCAAAAGAAAATTGGAAAAACATGAGGAAAGCCTTTGCCCAGATAGAATCGCAGTTAAACAACTGTAAAGATTAAAAAATCATGTGGGGCAGTTTTTGGGGACTGCCGATATAAGTAAACACTAAGTAATCCAAGTGAACTTTATCTAAATTGTTTAAGGTTGACTTTGACCAACCGTTCTATAAAAGCGTCCGGTGACAATGACGCGAGTTCCATGATTTTTGTTCACCCAAAAAGTATTCAACGCGTCTAAAGAAGTTGCTATTAAAAGGTGTTATTTTAGATGCGTAGTAATTGCAACCAGCAACGGGTATGACCAGGGCTAAACGACATGTATGAACGTGTACGAAACAAAAAACAAGGATACTTACCTAAAATCTCCAAAAAGTATCCACCGAATGACCAAATCTTCTGCTCCCTAACGATACACACAAAACCCATTAAAAGGACAACAACTCACAGAAACCATTAAGTCCTAAAATAGATCAACAACAAAACAAGTTACCCCACTTGAAAAGTAACAAACGTAAAGCATTTTATATCAATAAAACCGCCGTAATAAATAAAAAAGAAAAAAGCACACACATTCTCCGAGCAAACTTAAACCCTATTTCGAAGTTGTTAACTGCGAAATTATTCATGAAATGTACCTCCAGCGTGATTTGTCGTTTGCGAATCACACTAGGAGGTGCGTGACGACTGCGAATAGGGGTGACACCCGTGTTTTGTTTTACAATGTCTTTAAGACACACACCTGCTCCTTCGGTATCTGTCTCATATCCAGCGATTAGCGAAAAGCCAGAAGAGCTAGCAACAAAATAACCAGAAAAAAAAACCCAAATAGTTTTCCACCTAAAATACTTTTTTAGAAGTCAGTTATTTTTGAAGTGAAAACTTCGATGATATAAAGGCTGTAAAACACCTCTTAACGAAGCCGAAAGGCACTTGTTTTCCCCATCATTGCGATCATTTTTTTTGTTCTACACCATACCTGGGAACCTTCTAGTTACGGAGATATTGGGGGACAAACTTCCAACTTTTCGACAAGTTTTTTTTTTTAAATACACGTTTTTAGTGTAAGATTTTTACACCTCTACGACTTCCGTACTGTTCAATCCATCCATCAGCACAATGTTTTAAGTGCGTCACATTGAGTTATATCGTAAAACATGATTTTTCACCCCAAAAAAAAAGTTGTTTCCCAGCAATATTTTTTTCGTAAAGTTTTTAGTTTGATGTACAAAATGCTTGGTTGACGGCTTCGTGATGAGGTGGTTTACACTCTGTATATTACCGTTTTATTTGTGTATCGACAAACTTGTAGGTGTTCGTATTACAACGGCCACGTTAGTGGGCGTTTTCTTATAAAGGTGACAGATGGTAAAGCCCGGTAATTTGAACTGGCCTTTAATGCTGATAATGTCGGTACTAATAACTAGAAAGTATTTATAATCTTTTGCTTTTGGCCAAAAATATCTAAAATTTTAAATAATATGACAACGACTTGTTAAAGGCATTATCAAAATACAGAATTTATTATCATTCTCTGGCCCATATCTCAATTTATTCGAGGTCGGCGCAGCAGACATGCTGAAAAGAAGTGAAGAAAATGAAGAAAAAGAAAAAGAGAAGAAAAATGAAAAAGAGAGAGAGAGTGAAGTGAGAAAATGGAGAAGTTTGGAAGAAGAATGTCTTCTTCTTCCAAAACTTCTAAATTTTTTGTCATCTCATCAGACAGTTCTTTTCTTGCCATATCATTTTTAACACAGTCGATCCATCGTTTCTTTGGTCTTCCTATACTCATAGACCTATCCAAATTCATACTCAAAACTTCCTTCACGACATTTTCCTCATTCCTCCGCAACACGTGCCCATACTACGACAATAGGCTTGTGTCCTAAAAAATCTAATTAGTCCGTCAGTTAGATTATAAAAAAATATTTGACACGTTTTTTTTCTTTTGTTACATAAACCAAAATTGACGAAGATACGACGCTTTTAAAATTCGCAATACGTCACGCCGTGCTATAGTTTTTAGTGCGTTGTGACGTCACGAGCCCCCACTCCCGAGTTTTGATGCGTTTTATCTTTGTCAGTACTCAGTGATTTACAAAAACAAAAAATACGTGTCCATTATTTTCCAATACTCTAACTTACGGACTAATTAGTTTTGCAATTTATTGATGGTGGAAACTAGCCTATTGATTATATTATATATTGCCACACAACTTTACAGTCACCGGCGCCACTTTCAAACTTCCTCTTAGGTATAACTATCAAATCCAGTTTTCTTCATATTAAATCTTTGTTTCGCCCCATGCATTTCAATACATGTCCTAGAACCGAAAATTCGAAGACATGTGCCATCTATCAATTCGCACTGGGTGCGCGTGGTGTATTGTAGCCCATTCCCTCGCATCATCATCTGCCTATCCTTTTCCCAACTATGTTGGGGTCGGCTTCCAGTCTAACCAGAAGCAGCTGAATACCAGTATTTTACATGGAGCGACTGCCTATCTGCCCTCCACAACCCAGTTAATACTGGGTAATACGATACCACTCGATAAGACTGGTTGTCAGACTTTTTGGGTCAGTAACTACCTGTAACGACTGCCAAAGATGGACAAATGACAGCCGGACCAATTACTGCTTAACGTGCTTTCTGAGGCACGGAAGAAACTCGGTATGTAAGGGCGGTCACCCATTCACAGACCAACCTAGGCAAGCATGGCTTAACCTAAAGATCTGTCTGATATTAATTACCTACGAGCTCCTCAATGCCATTCCCTCGTAATGAGTGGAAACATTATAGATATAAGCAGATGATGAAGATGATTTCAATACACATGTTGTAGGTACCATCTTGTGGTGGTTTTTAAACTGACATAGTTACTAACAGTATCACTGACACAGAAAACAGAATATTTATATATATGTCGGAGAAGCAGCATCCTCCTCGGCATCATCAGTGTTCACGGAGTCTAGTGGGCGTCATTTGGGTGAAATGCGAGCACAAAACAAAGTATTCACTGCTTGACACAATTTAATGGCAATATTTCACAATAACTAGTTTGCTTAGTAATTATATTCGAGCAGCAGGTTCACGACACCAATCTAACTTCATCATCAGCGATCCACCTGGATCCTCGATCCACCGCCGTTCTCCAAACCATCTCCAAGCAATCCTTGCTGTGTCACCGCATGTGTCAATACCATCAAGACAGTAAAGATGGCTCGCAACCCTACTCTGGATATTTTATCCTCTGCTCTGGTTTGACATGATACAATGCAATGACTTTTAAAGAAATTAGTTAGATTCTACACAATATTAAAATGTAATAAATCAAATCGGATTAAATTATGATTTAACAAGTTATTTTAAATTATCAATCAATTGATCGTAGGCAACCAACAATCAACTCTTCGTTTACTTTCTGTTCCTCCGACATATATATTTTTTTATTTAATATTATTTGTTTTTTTGCCTTGATGCTTGCAACAGCGCCGAAATATCGGAAACTCAAAATAAATAGTAAACATGTTACATATCCTGTTTCCAGTGTTATAGTTGAAGTATTTTTTTGTTTTACATTTTACATTGTTTACACTCTCGTAAAACAGTGAGTTAATAAACAACTTACTTAAGTACCAAGCTGTGCGGTTATAATAAATGTAAATGCATGCAAAATCCTCGCACCTATCAAGTACTTTGAGGTTACTTCGATATACTACCTACTAGCGAACCTCCTCTGCTTCGTACTGTTATAACGGTTCGTTTCCCAACAATGTTTTTTGCGTAAAGTTACTTAGTTGAATATACAGAATGCTTAGTTGACAGCATCGTGAAGGTTCCAAACTTGTTAAAAAGTTAGTACTTTGAGCACCAATATCTCCGTAATTTTCTAATTACGGAGATATTGGTTTCCAGATATGGTCTAGAACAAAAAAAAACTCAATGATGGTGACAACTATACACCCATTATAAATCTCCCGAAATAAACTTTAAAAGATGGTTAAAAACATATTAAAATCCGTAAAAAAAAACTCAATGGTCTCATAGACACTAGACAGATAGGAGAAGTGACTTTAGTTAACAACATGTAAATATGTAAAAATGATTGTAACAAAGAAGGGAAAAGTTTACAGTATTCAAGCTCACCGGTATTGTTTATCTCAAAGAAATTGTAAGAATATTTCAGAAAACATGGCAAATATTCACGCATCACAAGAATTCCCGCTTTTCTGATTTTGCTTTTTTTATTTTCATAAATTCTTACGGTCAGCATTATTGAAGGAAGTTCGTCCTTTGATTCTTGAGAAGATGGAAACACCAAAAAAATTCGAAATTCTATTTTTAAACCTGGCATTTTGAGGTCAATCTCTCAGAAGTCAGGTTCTTAGGTAACCCGAGATTTTAAACATTTGACCATCGATTTTGAAGCTTAATTTTTTTTCTACAAAAACAGTATTTGAATGCTTTTCGTCAGCTCTAATGTCAGTCGCAACGAATTTGACTTTTACATCATCGTTAATAGAGCGTCAATTTGTTTGGGCACTCAGGCTTACGGCCCACCCACAGCCAAGAGCGGTGGCGGCGGTGAGCGGTGACGCCACCGGTCTTGGCTGTGGCCAGGCCGTTAATCATCCATAGCAACCGGATTATATGAAACTTAAAATCGGAATTAACTTAAGTCGGAATATACATGGTAAAGGTTCGAAATATGCAGCAAAAATGCCAAAATTTATATCAATTTTGGCATTTTTGCTGCACTACAAAATAATATTTTTTTTAACTCCATAATCGACGAGCTATTATCCTTTTTTTCTTAAAAGCCAAGTAGCTAACTGCTCCAAATAAGCCAATGCATAATGAAAACATTTTTTTACTTGAAAACAATGGTCCTTCATCAAGTTAAGTCATTTTTTTCATTTTCCGGTTAAATACAGTTAAAATTAAAGGAAACATGCTTTTGTCCAGCATCATCATCATCATCATTTCAGCCAAAAGACATCAGCTGCTGGACATAGGCCTCCCTCAAGTGTTACCACATTGACCGCTCCCGCACGACTCGCATCCAGCGGATTCCAGCAACCTTCACCAGGTCATCTGTCCACCTAGTGGGAGGTCTTCCAACGTAACGTCTTCCAGTTAGCGGTCGCCACTCCAGAACTTTTCGGCTCCATCTATCATCCGTTCTGCGAGCAATGTGCCCTGCCCACTGCCACTTAAGTTGGGCAATTCTTCGGGCGACGTCGGTAACCTTAACCTTTTTTTTTTGTCCAGCAGTGAGACAGTAATTGGCTGGTATTATTACTGTCGATATAAGACTGAGTGCCCACCAGAACGACTATGCTTAGCGAGAGATGTGTGCTGAAATAACCAATCACATAGCTAGAATAGCGCAAGCTGTGAAAAAGAAGCTATTTTATTGGTTAGTTTCACGCACGTCCCTCGCTCATCGCTAAAAACGCAGCCTCTATTTCATCGGATATCAGTTCTTTGACAAACACCCAACAAAATTCTGGAGATCAAAAATTAAATTATCCGGAGAAAAACTGAAGTTACCGACAGCTGAAGTTTCAGTGGGCTGGCCTTGATGGTCTTGTCAGTGTCTGACCTTAGACCTTCATAATATTCCTTTTATATTATTCCTAACATTCTGAAGCCCATTACAAAGAAGATCTGGTGTTGGTCCTATAATTATTACGATATCAAATTTCCTGAGCACTTGACTACTTTTGTGTTTCGTGAGACTTAGCAACTGTTTTCTTTTGGAAATCATACGCCGCCTTCGTTTAGTATATTTGAGATATATTGCTTTTAATATTGGATATTTTGTGAGCTAGGTTAGTATCTTTTTATGAGGAAGTTTTTTTTTTTCTTATAGCCTTCTATATTCTTTTCATATTAGTTTGTAGACACTCATTTTTGGGTCGATACATTCGATTAGACAGTCTTTAGGGTTCGGCAACCGAAGCTTTTTTTTATTTTTATTATTAAATCTCATAAAAATACAAGTTATTTTTTGTATAGTTTTTTACTCGCCAAACTTTACAGTTTGATGGTTAATCAACGGGACCCTGTTTCTAAGCCTCCGCTGTCCGTCCGTCCGTCTGTCTGTCAGCGGGCTCTATCTCATGATCCGTAATAGGTAGTCAGCAGTGATAGTGATGATGTAACCGACGGACTGCAAGTCGAAGGTCTCCAGTTCGAACCCAAGGCACGCACCTCTGTTTTTCGGATTCATGTGCGTATTGTATAACTAGCTGACCCACGCAACTTCGTCTGCGTCACATATGTATTTAAGAAAAAACAAACTAAAGGAAAAAAGTCCCTGTTTTTGCAACATTTTTCATTCATGTTCCGCTCCTAATGGTCGAAGCGTGATGTTAGCCTAAAGCCTTCTTTGATAAATGGACTATCCAACACAAAAAGTTTTTTTTTTAATTCGAACCAGTAGTGCCTGAGATTAGCGCCTTCAAACAAACAAACTCTTCAGCTTTATGAAATTAGTACAGATTTATCACTTGCTTCGGTGAAGGAAAACATCGTGAGGAAACCAGCATGCCTGAGAGATATTTCTCGATGGCATGTTAAGCTAAGTCAGACGCCCATGGACGCCATACTGATATTTGCAGCTCTGAAACCATCAACTATTTCTGTGCACGTTCCTTTTTTACCCGTAAATCGATTCCTGTACCTTTTTCTTTGTACAACTTGCCAATCGTCATCTGCATTCTGCGTAAGTAAAGCGCTCTGCGGCTGGAGCGCTCGAGTCAGCTGATTGTTCACTGCGCTTACACATACCGAGGTATTAGTCACCGCGCTAGTCAGGACACCATAAAAACTCTGACACCAGGTTAGGCAACTAACCACACGATAAAGAAATAAATAGGTAGACAGTTCCAGTTTTCACGTAATGTGCCTTTTCCCAAGTTCTATGTTGGGGTCGGCTTCCAATCTAACCGGATGCAGCTGAATACCAGTATTTTACATGGAGCGACTGCCTATCTGGCCTTCACAACCCAGTTAATACTGGGAAATACAATACCACTTGGTAAGACTGGTGTCAGACTTTTTGGGCCACTGACTACCTGTAACTGTCAAAGATGGACAAATGACAGCCGGGACCAACAGCTTAACGTGCTTTCTGATGCACGGAGAAAACACGGTATGTAAGGGTGGTCACCCATCCACAGACCAACCTAGGCAAGCATGGCTTAACCTAAAGTTCGCCCCGAGCGACTGATATTATATAGCCACGAGCTCCACAGTACGTAATGTGTATTTCTGTTGCTGCTATATCGTTGTGTGAAACGCCAGTCGGTGGAATTCACTGCTGGAAAGAGATACCGCGACCCCGGAACATAAAGGGCGAGGAAGGAACATGGATGGGTTTTAGTCAGTAAGAGTCTGACACTCCCTCCCGCTCCGCCCAGAGTGGGAGAAGTCATTTGATGATTTCCCATCCTAAAAAAAAAAAAAAAAAAATGGCCTCTGCATAATCTGGATCTCTTCAAAGTCGAGTGACTCGGTTGCATGCTCCACCCTAGACCGCATCATCGCTTCACATACACATCGCAAGCCAATTAAGTGTAAAAAGAAATATATTTACCATAATTGTACGTCTGAACACAGCAACACACTAAAACCTCAACCCTTTTTCTGTGACTAACTTAGGTCCATGTTCACCAAAAAGACGATGTGATTTTCTAAAAACAGCTGTTTAAAACACATTTTTGTATGGGAACATGTCACAGTGACAGCTGTTTTTAGATAATCAGACCGTTATCTTTTCGGTGAACATGAACCTTAGTAAACTAGACTAATGAAATAATTTAAATCCAAACAAGTCTCACTAATTAGGCTTCCAACTAAAACCCCACTAAAGTTTTCACACACATACACACACACATAACCTCAAAATTACGCAGCATACTCCAAATTATAACTTACCTCCCAAGAGAAATTCAAGAAGATTACACACGGCAAGGTATTTTAATTTAAAAGGGGCTCAAATACAGGTTTAATTTATACACTAGATTGTGATATTATTCATAGACAGCGCTGCGAAATGAGTTATTTGCAAATCTCCGCACAGCGCACATGTGTGTGAGTGAATATGGCGAGAATTGATTGCGGGTTCAAATCTAAAGGGTTTATGTAGGACCTACATTTTCAAAGTGTTATGTGAAGAAAGTATGAGAGGCTAGATAATGACGTCCACTGCTAGACCTAGGCCTCCCTCCAGGGTCACCACATTGACCAGTCCCATGCGACTCACATCCAGCGGATTCCTGCGGTCTTCACCGGGTCATCGGTTCGCCTTGGCTTGGTCTCTCAACGCATCGTCTTCCGGTTTGCGGTCGCCGCTCGAGAACATTTCGGATCTATCGGCCATGCGTTCTGTGCCCTGCCCACTGCCCACTGCCACTTAAGTTTGGGAATTCTTCGGGCTACTTGCGGCTTGGGCGGGTAATCTTGGTTTTCTTGCGGATGTCTTCATTTGTTTTTTTTTTCTTCAGATGTTAGCCACATAGTTCTTAATTCATGGTTACTTTGGCTAGGTTCGTCCGTGGATAGATTCTACTCCAAAACATACCGAAACGCCCCAACTCTGCTTTGGAGAGCATGTCAAACCATCAAAACTAATAAAAAATATATATAATTATCCGTGGAAATTACACACAGCGCCGCCAGTTTTTGCCACACTAAGCATTAGATTTGTGTCGTGGAACTTGCATGGAAGATATCGTTATTCACTATAGGAACGCTTGTACCCAGCGAATAAAACATATTGTAAAAAAGTTTGGTAATTATTCTGGTGTACGGTCGAACAAGCTATTTGGTGTACATTTTACAATGGAATTTGTGGGTTAAACTGTAAACCAAATAGCTTGTTCGACCGTACCTACAATTAATTTAAAGTAATCAGATAATATTCATTTATTTTGAGTATACAGGGTGCAAATAACCTCATCAAGAAGCCGTTAAACAATTATTCTGTACATGAAACTAAGTAACTTTACGCAAAAATTATTTCTGGGAAACGACTTTTTTATTTTGGGGTGAAAAATCATGTTTTGTGGTAGAACTCAATGTAACGTACTTAAAACATTGTGTTAACAAATGGATTGAATAGTATGGGTGTCGTTAAGGTGTTTAAAGTGAAAAATCTGCAATAAAAACTTGTATTTAAAAATCTTATCATAAAGTTGGAACTTGTCCCCCAATATCTCCGTAACTAGGTTCCCAGGTGTGTTGTAGAACAAACAAAGATCGCAATGATGGGAAATCAAGTGCTTTTCGGCTTCGTTAAGAGGTGTTTACACCATTTAGAACAACACATCTTACACTCGGACATTAAGATCTTATTAATAAACAATTTCACATACACTGCCGTTGCCGATGTGGAAATATAATGACGATAATTTTCTATCATCGCACACTACGGCCAAATGCGATAGCTACGCGTAGCTTTCAGAAGGAAAAACATGCGGACGCGAAAAATGCGTGCGGAAAAATCATGCGTCTTTAGGAACTCCCGATAGAAGTGAAAATTAAGTAAATCTATATCCGCTACGGGTTGTGCCCACGCACGGATCGGCTACGAGTGCTACGAAGCTTTAGGTGACGGTCAGGCGACTTCCATGATTTTTGTTCATCCAAAAAGTGCTCTATGCGCCTAAAGAAGTTTTCACTTCAAAAACAGCTCATACGGCAAAACAAATTCAATGAATCCACATTTTCAGTTTTCATCCTAATTAACGCACCCCACGTTTTCTGTCCTTTCAACAACTTCAAGTAAACAAAAATACTACCCTGCTAACTACCCTGTACTACAAACCTACAGATCTACGGATAACCTAACAACGAGATAAGTTTTAGGTCACAAGCCACACAATTAGCGGCTGGACCGCCGCCAAGTACTAAATACACTTACCTAGCATAATCCTAATTGGGTATCTATAATCTCATTTTACAATCAGGTTGTTTTCGTAGGCTTTTGTGAATTTTAGAGAGCACTTTTTAAATAGCATTGTTTTTTAACTTGGTTTTTACCGTTCATTGTAATTAAGGGATTATAATTCAAAAGGTTAAGGTAAGGTCCCAAAATCGGTTTTTAAAGCCTACTTATGATTCTGAAAAGAAATCATGTTTAAGGTAAGTACAGACTTATATTATCGGATAACCATCATTAAAACGAAGAAAACCAGCATAATAATCAATTGTTAGTAAATCGATTAACTAGGCGTCAATTTGGAACGGTCCTTCGAGCCGGATTAAGGTATTTATTATATTAATTACTAACCTAAATTTTCCGCTCACGATACTACAATATTACTTCACATTTTATTATTTATAGTGACTGTCTCGTAAGTCTAGGGATCGCAAGCGCGACTGCTGAACATGAGGTCCTGAGTTCAATTCTCGGGTCGGGAAAAGTGAAATTGGGTTTTTTTATAAGGAATTTCTCAGTGTCATCCACGGAGTCTGAATTTATGCCCAGTTGATGGCAAAAAGCTCACCCCTTATTAAATGGGGCTTAAACATGACTTGGAAAATGTGGGTGTATCATTAGGTATTCTCCCTTAACTTTCGGGTAATACAGGAGCTATGTTATGTTATTTGTATTTATAAAACAAGCACTACTTGATCATAGTAATTAACTTAGTAGACAATGTCACAAGTCATTTACTTATCAGTACCTACTAACATTAAAATTACGTTAACAATTCGCCTTTATTACACATATACAGAATGTACTTTGACATAATCTAAACTCACTCGTTTCAAAGCCTTTCAACTCAATACCTTCCAGAATGTCTTTACGGCATACAGTAACAGTCACTTTGTTACTTTGTACAGAACTTGTAGCGAAACAATACTAGCTTCGCGAGGAGGCTTTGAGACAAAAGTAACAAAGATACATGACTTACATATATGAATGAACAAGAATGTACTCGTGTTTTCATGTAAAGATTTGGCTGGAAGTAGTATTTGTAATATCTTTTATTTATGGACTATAATATTGGTGCTTTTAAGCTGGTTAATTTTAGACAACCTGAAGTAGCACTGGTGGTTGTTGAAAAATTATGAGAGAATCGGTTGTCATGGTAATGAACACGTGATGCAGAAGAATGAGGGAAATGTCGTGAGCAAATGTCGTAAAGTTTTAAGTATGAATGTGGTTGGATATGAAAATGAAAAATGAAAAATATTTTTATTTTAACAAAATGCTTCATATACAATGAATTGTGTTTGGAGCCTCCTTTTAGACAAAAAAAGCCTGTGTTAGGAGACTCCGCTCTTCCATATCTTAGATATATTATGTTACGCATATTACAGTTTGTTACATATATATTTTTTTTTATAACAAGTATTAAGTATTTTAACATCTTTTTTTTTTTCTTTTGATATCTTTTTTCTATATAAGAGAAGTGGAAGACCGAAAACACGATGGGTGGTAGTAAAGGATGAAATGCCAAGAAAGCCGGTGTCTAATGAAATGACGAATATTGAAGAATGAGACGAGTATGTGATGTGGGGTTGTGGAAAGGAAAAGTTAGAGTACAAAATATGTGGGTGACTGAAAGAGAGGAATATGATCACAGAAACGATGGATGGACTGTAAGACAGTCAGATCTTCTCTCTTCAGAACGATTCATGAGTGGGTGGATTTACGTATCTTCTCTCTCTATCTCTATCTCAAGGGTATACTTTTTGTTTTTTTATTTCTAAATGCATCACTACAGCTTGTAATGCAGTTACAGTAAGCAACACGTAAAGGAATGCCTTTATATTTTTGCAGTGTTGCAATTTCGACTCTTGAAGCTGAGCCAAACGTTTAAAATACAACAGAACACATCATTTAGGTTTCAGTGTTCGTGAAAACGCGCACTACAGATATACTCTTCGAGTTATACTGTCATAATCAGCTGCTTAGCCTTTTCCCAACTATGGTGGGGTCGTCTTCCGGTCTAACCAGATGCAGCTGAATATCAGTATTTTACATGGAGCGACTGCCAGACCTCCACAACTCAGTTAGTACTGGGTAATACGATACCTCCAGGTAAGACTGTTTGTTAGACTTTTTGGGCCTCTGAATATCTGTAACGACTGTCGAAGATCTACAAATGACAACCGAGATCAACGGCTTAACGTACTTTCCGAGGAACGGAGGAAACTTGGCATGGTAACACCCCATCCACAGGCCAACCTAGGCAAGCACGACATAACCCAAACATCGACCCGAGCGGCTGTTATTATTTAGCAACGAGCTCGATTTAGCTTCGAGTTTACTATGTGTCACATAAAAGTTTCAACCGTAACAACAGAAGAACAATGAATGAATGAAGAACAAAACAAGGCAGTACAATGGATATTGTAGCATTCAGTTGTTTCAGCCATGAAGGACAAACATTGCACAAGTAAACAAGAGTATTGTGACATACATAACATCATGCCTCTAATCTGAAAGGGTTAGACAGAGGTGTATATGTCACCGCAAAATTGTCAAACACGTTAATTAATACACACACACACACATTAATTTATTTGTATTGTTTAGTCGTCTACACTTTATTTTTATTTTTATCCGTATCTGGCCTGACCGTGGCATCACCTTCACTTTGGGCCCTATCAGAATACCAGCGCTGTGACGTTTCTTTTTTTAATGTTACAGCACCATGCTGAGATAGGAGCCTTTTGGCCTCGTACAGGACGAGTTTCGTTTCTTTTAATTTTTAAATATATGTTTGTTTTTTCTTTGTAAGTTTTATTAGTAAGTTTTAAACTGATATCTTTTATGTGTTTTGTCCTGTGCGTGCTAATAAATGCTTTTTCTTTCTTTCTTTTCTTTCTTACAGTATAATGTGTGTCTCTCTAGCGATATTGTAAACTCTCGAAATATTGTCAACTGAACATACGGAAGTATCTCTGCCCCCATAATCGGGACTTGGGGCCCCCGTTCGGTTAGTTAGGTTCCTTTAAACCCTACACTCGGAAATAGGGGCCCCGCGAAGCGGGGCTCCGTCGACTACGCTTTTTAGGGGAATATAAAGTGTTTTAAGGTTAGGTTATATTAATCGGTATTTCTCAGGAATGGTACATTATCTTTTCATGAGAGTTGTACCACTGGGCAAGGGGGACCCTCTTTCCCTCCACACCGCGTGAGTTGTCTACCATCGCATACATTTCACGAAAAATAATGCGTTTTGTTGTAAGCAGTATGTTCGTTTGACAATATTTCGAGATTTTACAATATCGCTAGAGATATTACAATACAACGTATTTGACAATTTTACGGTGACATATATACAGGGTGTAAACCACATCATCACGAAGCCGTCAACCTAGCATTCTGTACATCAATAGTAACTTTACACAACAATTATTCGTTAAAAATCATGTTTTGTGGTAGAACTCAATGTAACGCACTTAAAACATTGTGCTGATGGATGTATTGAATAATACAGGGAGGTCGTAGAGGTGTTCAAAGTAAATATTTTACAATAAAAAATTGTATATAAAAAAAAAACTTGTCGAAAAGCTGACCCGCAATATCTCCGTACTAGAAGGTTCCCAGGTATGGTGTAGAACAAAAAAAAATGATCGCAATGACGGGGAGAATAAGTGTGTTTCGGCTTCGATAAGAGGTGTTTTACATCCTGTATAGCATGGTCACGTTTGCTGTTATTGGGAAAGGGATTACTGCAAACAACCGGGTACGTAATATTCTCAATACAGCGGATTAATTAAAACAAAATGATGGCACGCGCAACAAAGTGTCGCAGGTTCGCACGTTGCAAACACCGCTGCTCATGTTTAAAAAAAACCTGTAGAAATACTCAGAAACACTCCCAACGACGTCATTCTTAACAAAATGCTTGCGACTACTAATCCGGCGAAGCAGCGATTGTGACATACTTCGTAACATGTCGATGCAACCTAAATTGCCAACTAGATAAAACTTTGGTGCCTTTAGTAGTTCCCATCAGTTCTGCAGGAACTGATCATCATCAGCCTATCATGTTCCCACTGCTGGGACACGGCCTCCTCTCAATGAGAGGGAATGGGCTATAATCTAACGGGCCCAGTGCGGATTGGTAGATGTCACATGTCTTCGAATTTTTTATTCTAGGACATGCCGGTTTCCTCACGATGTTTTCCTTCACCGTTTTGAGAGCAGCGGTGATGAAATAAATTACACAAAGTAATGCGCCTGTCTGGGTTCGTACCCACGACTTACTGATCGTAAGCCTGGGTTAGAGCAGCGGTGGCCCAGTGGTGGCGGCGCCACTGGGCCACCGCTGCTCTAACACAGGAACGCAGGAACTGATAGTCTGTGGTATTTAGGTCTAGGTAAAGGACAAAAAAAAATTGAATTCGTCTGTCAGATAGATTTAAAAAAAGTAATAGTTTTTCTTTTTTCATGTAAGCAAAAATTGAATACGATACAGTGTGTCGAAAACTCGTGTGACTAGTCACATTTCGGTACATTTTTACCGGAAAGTGACATCACAAGCACCCACTCATGATCTTTGACGAACTGAATGGCGTAGTGGTAATGAAGCTGCCTTACGTTCTTAGGGTCCCGGGTTCGAATCCTGGTAGGAGCAAATGTTTGTGTGATGAGCATGGGCAATTGTTTCTGAGTCATGGAAGTTTATATGTATAATAAGTATGTATTTACAAACGTAAAGTAAATATGTCGTATATTACCTAACTGTCTGGTGACCACGACACAAGCCTTGCTTAGTGTGGCACTAGGTGCCGCTGTGTGTAATGTCCAGCAATATTTTAAAAAGCGATATTGTTGATGCGTTTTATCTTTGTCATTTAATATTAATTTAATATCCATTATTTTTCGATAATCTATCTGACGGGCTAAACAGAATCATATTTTTTTAACCTACAGTTTCAACAATATCTGTTCAGGAATAAAGAGAATTAGCGTGAAAAAATATTAAACATCGATCCATTCATTCATCCCCAAAAACTTCCACGTTTGTACCTAATATTAAAAAAAATTGCATGAATACCTTCCTGGTTACACTCTGAATGTAATCTCATGATCGCTTCCTACTCCTGTCTACATAAACAAGATATTTTTGGACACCGCACCGCTCTATCCCTTTTGCTACCCACAGCTACGGGTAAATAGGGATCCGTAGATATTGATAATTTACATAAACATAAAACGGCAGACTTTTAACGAACGCACCTTTGTGCTAAAAGAAAATTTTGTATAAATAGGAAATGTGCAGTTTTTTTTCGATACGAAATGTAAAAATACTATAAAAAAATGACAAAAGTGATAACAAGACCAAAATCGGCAAGACAACACAAAAGTAACCCATAAAACTTTTGTTTCTATATCTTTCTATATATAAACGGTATTTAGTATGGATTTTGCACGTCGATATGTCGAATGACGTCATGAAAGGTATTGGATCTTTCTATCTAATTAGCAGTTTCAAATGCTTATAACTTAGTATTTTTTATAAAAATTAAAAATAATTTCACTTTGCTATTTACGTTTTTTTATTTTTTTTTTATTTACGTTAATATGCTTTGTTTAGAGTAATAAAAAATTATGCATAAATACTCTATTGAGGATCGCACAACAGCGTGGAGCTTTCAGTAAGAAAATAGAGGCCATTATCCAGCAGTGGGTAAAATCGGGCTGTGGATGTTTTTTTTTGCACTTTATTAGTAAGAACAAAATTCTTAATAATTAATTAAGATCTAGCCTAAAAGACTAATAAGCAATTTAACTCTAACTTAATATGTTACGTGAAGAATATATTAAAACTAAGAATAGTGTTCATTTGCACTTTTACACAAGTCCGTAGCACTTTCTTAGAGTCTAATATAATTTATAAAACACTACGTTCATGTGTTAAATGTGCAGCACAACACTGTTACTATTACTCATTCACTTTGTACACTACACTAATTCAAGTTTAGTTACGCAACTAAGGTCCATGTTCACCAAAAAGATGACGCTCTGATTATCTAAAAAAGCTGTTTAAAACGCATTTTTGTATGGGAACATGTCACAGTGACAGCTGTTTTTAGATAATAAGACGGTTATCTTTTCGTTGAACATGGACCTTAGGTCCATAAGTCTGTGTTGTCTAGCAGCTGGATTGCCTCAACATTCACGTGTCGATGAATTCTGTGTGGCTGTGGATGATGATCATTGTTTTGGAAAACTGACAAATAATAAAATCATGCACATATTTGTAACAGGTGTCTAACGATATTTTTTCTCAAAAAAAAATTGTTCCTAAATTTAATCGGTACACCATTTATTATCTTCATGAAAATTTGGCGACACTTGGAGAAGTCCTATGTCCAGCAGTAGACGTCTTTCGGCTGAAATGATGATGATGATGATGATGATGATGATTTAAGTCTTTTCACAGACATTAATATTTCCAACTGGCAGGTATCGTTCGACTTCAGAATCATCATTATTCCCATTATTCTCTTGCCCTTATCCCAATTTATTTATTTATTCATGTACACACAAAATACTTAAAAGGACAATATATTAACATAGAAGAGCACAAAGGTACTGCTTATTCCAAAAGAAATTTCTCCCTGCGAGAAGTCTGATAAGAAATGTAGACACAGTGTGTGGAAAATTCAAACAAGAACTTAAAACAAAACTATGACTATTTAAATTAAACATATTACATACACATATTATCAAAAACAAAATAAACTACTATTGTAAATAGCCTACCTATAATATACATACATATATTATGTAGAATATTACTGTATAGAAGAGAGGTAAGGCTCTTTGACTTGTTTTTTAAAGAGAAATAAAGTTTTGGAATCTCGAATGTTAGGCGGAAGTGAGTTCCACAAACGTACTGCGTGAACAGAGTATTTATTTGTGGTCGGCACAGTGCACAGAATGTCTTCATCTTCCATACCTCACTATTACTCGTCATCTCATCAGATTTTTTTTATTTTTTTATATAAAAAATGAATAAACAACTGCTACACTATACTGAACCCTTCGCCAAGCAAAGCCTAATACACTGACCGGATTTTTCATTTCAGTAGGCGTAATAGATACAAATGGTCCTTTCATCTCGCAATATTGCCAAGATCCAAATCGCTCCAAAAAAATATTGCCTCATAAAAAAAGCCTGAAAAAAACCTCCTTTCAAACTGAGACGTCCGAAAGTAACTTGTTATCAATCACGGTTATAGATAACGGACTGAATCTAATAAAATGGTCGCTATTTACTTTGAGTTAAAGGTTATTTTTATATTAAGAAAATAGTACGATTATAAAAGAGCATATTGGGTTTTTTCTATTAACTTCTAAGAATAGAGACGATGTTGGGTATTGAAAAGGTCCAAGTTGTGTTTGTGTGTTTTAGAAAGAACTAATTGATAACGTCAACATTTCATCTTTTCGCAACTACATTGGGGTCGGCTTCAAGTCTAACCGGATGAGCTGAATACCAGTATTTTACATGGAGCGACTGCCTATCTGACCTCCACAACCTTCAGTTACCTTCAGTTATTACTGATTGATTACGTTAACATTCATGAAAATTCCCAATGCTTATTATTTTAATTTCAGCATTTCCCAACTAGTTGGTATTCGGCTTCCAGTCCAACTGGATGCAGCTTAACACCAGTATTTTACATGGAGCGACTGCCTATCTGACTTTAACTACTGGGTAATACGATACTTCTTAGTAAGACCGGTTAGTGGTTATCAGACTTTCGGATTAATTGTCTGTGCAAATTATTGCACAGACAAAACATCCATTGGCATCAAGTTCGTCCATTAGGACGAAGTTATGGTGACGAATAACTACCGCAAATACTTTGTGAAGGACGGCACGGTTGACATAAATGTCGGGCATGCCACCGTCCGGGAGAGTCGATCTGACACATTATATCTGGGTGTTCTAGTTTAGCTAACGGAGAGTACTCGCATAGACACAACCTTGTTGCCAGGATTTTCCATCACCAACTTGCTTTGAAGTACAACCTTGTGGAATCAGAAGTGCCATACTATAAGTATGCGCCCGACCCAGTTCTCGTTAATGGTAATATCACATTGTATTGGGATCGACCTATCACCACCGACAGGACTGTTTTTGCCAATAGGCCTGATATTGTGGTGATAGATCGATTGGAGCGTCGCACAATGATTGTTGATATAACGGTCCCGCATGACGAGAACCTCGTGAAAGCAGAGAGAGATAAACAATTCAAATATCTAGAAAAGAATGCCATGCAACTAGGGTTATGTTTTTAAATAAAGTTTCCAGGAAAAGCTTATTTTAAAGCAGTCTGTGAATAAGATGGCTTCTCATAATATAATATGACTTGCGGTGCAGGAAAGACGGACACAATGGTCCCAAATTGCCAACTGTCGGTCCTAATGAGCGCTCGGTGTACGTCTTTTATACCATTTTCTCCGTTTGAGAGAAGCGGCGCCAACACTGTTCTGAAAAATCTAGATATTTTTATGTACGACTGCTAAGAAGAAAGAAAGAATATCGTTAAATGTGTACATGCCACAAGAGCACACGACACAAAAAAAAAACAAAAAAAATGGGTCTTTCTAGATAATATTATAAAGCAGAAGAGTTTGTTTGTTTGTTTGGTTGAACGCGCTAATCTCAGGAACTACTGGTTCAAATTGAAAAAATATTTTTGTGTTTTATAGTCCATTTATCGAGGAAGGCTTTAGGCTATATAACATCACGCTACGACCATTAAGAGCGGAGCAGGAATGAAAAATGTTGCAAAAACGGTTTTTTTTCCTTTCGTCATGTGACGCAGATGAAGTTGCGTGGGGTCAGCTAGTCAATTTATAAGACGGTATCACGTCAAAAATCTCTCTTCAAATGACAGCCGACGGTTTAACATGCTTTCCGAGGCACTGAAAGGTTATGATCTCCGCACGTAACGGTCACCCATCCAAGTACCAACCTCGTCAAACATAGTTTAACCTTCAATCAACCCGTCTGGCTTTTTAATTTTAATTAGACACGTGCTAAAGCGTGCCAAGGACTTACTGCTATCAAATTTTCAGTCTGTCTGATACAAAATTATATTTCACTATCATTACCGTCTGAAAGCTAAGTTTAAATTTCAATTTTGCGGAGCAAATTGTTAAAATTGCCCACTCAGATATATTTTTAGATGTCAGGCCTATTTCAATTTTGTTTTATTCAATTCGAGGGAGGTTTTACTCCATATTTTTTGTAAGTTTTCAAGTTGTTCGAAATTGGACTGGCAACAGTACGGTGTCGATATGAGCTGCCGCGGCCGCCGCACCGCGCGCTTTGTATGAAAACAAACGAACGTTCGTACGCAGTACGACAAACGCACTGTTTTGGGGCCGCGGCGGCGCGACACGAGACGTCTAAATTGAAAGCGTCCGTATAGTTACTATTTTGTTGTCAAGAGAATCACTATGTACTCGTACTAAATGGATTATGAAAGAAATTAGTCAGTTTACAGAACATTTGGATTATCTATTCCTTTTTTGGAGTTAAAAATCGCTTCATATAAAGAAAGAAATAAAAAAAAACAATTATTAACCCGACAGGACAAAACATTTTTTTTTAATGGTAATGGTATATGTTCTCTCAAGTAAAACCCACAGAACAGATAAAAGTGGTTAGAAAGGAAATAGTACCTGATTTGTATTAGAACGCGTGCCACCGCTTGTCTCCCAATCTTTAACTTAACAACAAGCAAGAGACCCATACGTACATGTATTACGCACACAATAAACTACTCACACTTAGATTACGAGCTTGCTATTGATTGTCACACTAACGCAAAAACTTTGCTTGACGTGCGCTCACACACTCTTCGCACATTGTCACAATAAGAGTCCGACTGGTGGTCGAATGGCATATGAGCGTTCACTTATATGAGCGGTTCGTCTGCCCCGCCCACAAGGCCCTTCTAAACTCTTTTACTGGTCAGTGTGAAAATTCAGTAACTTTTTCCTTGACCCAGTAACAGTACCAACGAGGCACTCTTTAAAAAGTTATAAAAGTAATTATGTACCTTGGAACCACTGAAAGCGATCTCTAAAAGTAAAAAACTCGTAATTTTATTAAAAGCCCTTAATTTCTTTTAACAATAAAGTGTTGTTAAGTCTGTCTGCTCAAACTAAAAAGAGTACTTAGATTGTTTAAGCTGAACATTTGACTTTTACGTAAAACATGATTGAAAAATTCATTTCGTTCTTGTGGTCTAAAAACCAACGTTGTACTTAACTATAAATGGTCGTGGTTACAGCATACATAAAATAGGCACTCCACCAATGTACATAGAAAAGAGTATTGGAATAAACCACACTAAAAATGACACCTAAATCAAAGAGCTGTCACGTAAACGCCATCTTAACTTTTCATATAGAACATGTTTTAATAACGCAGCTAATAGAAATGTTTCGCATTTTTAATTATGATGACTACGGCCACAGCGACTAAATAGAATTCTAGGGTGGTTGTTGAGAGCTTTAGTGTGCAGTTTTTTTATGTGCTTTCAAGTTGCTACCATATCCAACTTTTGCCGAACAACTCCGAGCGCAAAGCGGACATATAAGAACATTGACGACAATGTAAAAGACAGCTGCAGGTGGTCAAGCTTTTTTAACGTTTTTTTTCCTATTGCGACCTCCTTCTCTATTTGAAAGAGCTGACCATTTCGTTTTTTTTATTTCGCATGACATGTAACATCTTATAAATTTCAAAATAGTTCATTGAAATTTCAGACTACCTCCATTACTACTAAAAAAATATGTGTCATTATTGCGACCTATGGAGACGGAACTATTAATAGCAGACATTTCTTTCTTTGTTTTGATCTTTGTGAATATTAATCCACAAAGACCGAAATATTACCTTGAATCCCCTAAAAATACAAAGCATTTAACCTCCTGGGCAAAGCAAAAAAATCAAAAACTTCCATACAGAATATTCTAGTCGAACCGTTCAGTGCAGCGGCCATATTGGATTTCTTGAAACGTCATTTATCATGTGTCAGTGTCTAGAAAAATACGATTTTAAAATACGCCGTACATATTTCAATTTATTTGCTGTTATATCGGAGGAGAGATCGCAAGAAAAAGTGTGACATTTGAAATTGCATACAAATGAAATATTTTCCGTGTCCAATGTCGGGCAAAGTCGCCTCTTTGTCTTGTTGGATGACTCATTAGGGCAGTAAGCGCTTCTTTTTAGTTTTACTGACATAGTTTGGAATGCTAATAGTCTTTTAAAAGAGACTGGCAATGTTACTCCGAAAAGAACTAAGAAATAGTTGCAATTGTTAACAGTTCAAGACTAGACTCTGGCCAATGAAAGTAGACAGTCGAATTATTTACATACTTTTCTTATGGCAATGTTTTATTTATGTCAACCTCAATTTGTCAAATTAAGATGGCGTATTAATGTTGTTTTATCGGGACCTACAAATAGGATTTTTCCAACTCAAACATGAATAAAACGATTTAAAGTGTGTGTGGGAGATGTTCTTTCGCATTATTTCGAAGTTTGAATAAAAACAACAGGAGAAAGATGCCTAGTTCAATCAGAAACCAGATTGTTTACGTGTGGTATTGGATTTCAGTATGACGCTTTAATGTTGATAATTTGTTTGTATTCGTAATTATAAAAATTATTATAGAAAATTGTTGTTCTTTTTTTATTCAGTTAATATCACATTTTACCCACACAGCAGCGGTGGCCCAGTAGTGGCGGCCCCGACTAACGAACAGTAAGTCGTTGGTTCGAACCCAGATAGGCGCATTACTTTGTGTAATTTATTTCATCACCACTGCTCTCAAAACGGTGAAGGAAAACATCTTGAGGAAACCGGCAATCCGCACTGGGCCCACGTGATGAATTATAGCCAATTCGCAAAATACAAGCTTTGACCTATAGCTTCGGACACCAGCACGCTATACAATACAAAGACTAGTCATATTTTATTCAAACGAAGTTAGCTGATTTTCGAATTGTCATCACACAAAATGTCTCTTTGGTTTGGATCATAATGGGTAGACATGATTTTACATCTCGAAACTTCAGTTTGCTTTATCTGATTAAAAAAACCGACTACACACACACTACAAGTACCGTAGGTTCCCATTTTTAGACCTGTTCACATGCTGTCAAGCAGTAGTGTACAAATATTGTTTTATACAAAAAACAAATAACTGTAAAGTATCAAGTCAGGTTATTCCCGGTACTTCCTACAAATTATGGGGTTACTAGGCTGAGATTTTTTAAATTTACCGCGCTTTTTCAGCCTCTACTTTCATTTGCCAGACTCTAGCTTTTGCTCTGTTTTAGAATTTCACGGTTTTTCACCACACTTACTTACTTACGGAATAATATCGGGAGCTCATAGAATCAAAAGAAAATTACGGATATTATCCCGTAAGTACTTTAAGTTTAGCTTTTGCATAGCATAATCAAGCTTGTTCTCACAGTTGAGACATCGTTTTTGACAATGGATATAGATAATAATGTCTGTTTAAAATAAAATAAAATAAAGTATTAAACTACAACGAGCATAATATGTTTAGGAGCTCGTGGTTAAAAAATAACAGCCACTCGCGTCGACCTTTCGATTAAGCCGTGCGTGCCTAGGTTGGTCTGTGGATGGGTGATCACTGTGTCATTTGTAGAGCTTTGACAGTCGTTACAGGTAGTCAGTGGCCCAAAAAGTCTAACAACCAGTCTTACCAAGGGCCGATACCCCTTGGTAAGACTGGTTGTTAGAATTGGTCTGTACTAACTGGGTTGTGGAGATCAAGATCAAGATCAGGTTGTGGAGATCAATCTGGAAGCTGACCCCAACATAGGGGAAGGATTGGGGAAAGGCTAGGCAGATGATGAGCATATTATGTTCACTTTAAATAAAAGAACAGAAATAAAAACAATACAATAAAATAAGACTGAAAATTACAAAAAGTGAAACTCAAATCACCACAGACAATCAAGTGGTCAGTATTTTTAAGTACAAATAGTTCGGTTTGAACAATGACAGATGAAGGTTTCTTCCAAAACATAAAATAATATAACATTTAAAGTAACAAAATTACAAAACTAATGCATAAGGATATGGCTACCCGCTGCGTCACTTCTCCAGCAATTTACGAGATAGTATTCTGAGCTTGGAACTTGTTAGCCTTATCCCGCTATTTCAAGCGTGCGGCGGCTGCACTAAGTAACGGTCTATGTATATGCAGATATTCTAAGATGTTTCTTAACGTTATACCCATAAAACTGGTTTTTATCGTGAATTCAAAATAATTATTTAGGCTTTTTCAAACTCGGATTGGTCCTTCGAGCCGGATCTAAAATAAAACACATGCAAAAAACGTTTTGCATTTAAAAATAAGCAGATATTTTGGTATCACGTTACCCGCATCAATGGTTCCATGGAACGTTTGGTAATTAAGGGTAGAGTCGAAGGCACGAGAGTACGTGGTCGATCACCAACCCGTTGGACAGACTCCATTAAAACTGTCACCAAGATCCCTCTGGCAGAATGTACTCGCCATGCGGCCAACAGAGACCGCTGGAAAAGGATCGAGAAGACAGCGACCGCAGCTGTGAGCGACCCCTCATGACTACGACCAATCTGTCAAGAGTGAACGACTGAGAAGAAGATTTAGGTATCTGATTTGACCTAGCAACATCCGAAAAAAGAAACTGTAAATCGGTCAAGGTTAATTTTTAGGGTTCTGTGGCCAAATGGCAAAAAACGGAACCGTTATGAATTCGTCATGTCTGTCTGTTTATTTTTTTTTTCATCAAACCCATACGTGTGGGGTATCTGTGGAAAGGTCTTCAAAAATGATATTGAGGTCTCTAATAACATTTTTTTCTAAACTAAATAGTTTGCGTGAGAGGCACTTCCAAAGTGGTAAAATGTGTGTCCCCCCCTTGTAAAATAAGAGACTAAACTAGAAAAAAGTACATATATAATGAACATTACCATGAAACCTTCCACCGAAAATTGGTTTGAACGAGATCTAGTAAGTAGTTTTTTTAATACGTCATAAATCGTAAACCGCAATTTACCTTTCATTCAATCAACTCAAATATTTTTATATTATGTTACTTGCTGCTACGGAACCCTTCGTGGGCGAGTCCGACTCGCATTTGGCCGATTTTTATTTAATCACTAGCTTCTGCCCGCGACTTCGTACGCGGACCCTGTTGCTTATGCCAGCGACAACGGGGTCGTCAAAAGCGAAGATCTGAAACGTCTGATGTCGAATTCTAAGAGCCCGGGGAAGGGAAAAGCGGATCTTTCCCATCTGAGCAACACATACCGTTTGTTTCTTTTCGCCATTTAACAGCTTCACAAAAAGTACAATTTTGAACCATAATATGTGGCGTATTCAATCATAGGAGTATATACGTAAATGCACTCCGTTCCTTATCAACCCAAGGAAGGTCGCCATGCCCTACGGCTATATCTTGAGACACATCCGATTCTTCAGATGATATCGACATTCTGTTCAGACAATGTCGAATTTGATCAGAATTCAAACGTTCGTTGCGCTCTTCTTCTGTCTCTTCATGCCGTACTCCAGGAATTCTTTCTCTCTCACTTTCTAACAGATTACGAATATTTTGTTGTGTGCGTGTTCGGGGCAATTTATGATAATCTCGAGCAGCAGTTAGTCGCGCATCACGTTCATCACTCGTTTCAAAAGACCTGTTAGTAGATGTGCGAATACACTGAGAACTCAAGCGTGATTCTGTATCGGTAAACGTTTCCGACTCGCGAGACAATGCATGACGTTCACGATCAGCCAGTCGCGCATCTATTCTTCACTGGTCTCTAGAGATCTGGATGTAGATGCGTAAATACGCTAAGAACGCAGGCGTGCTTCGCGATCCGAAGAGGTTTCCACGGAGCAAGTTGCAGCCTGGTGTTCTCGAACAGCATCAAGTCTCTCCTGACGCTCTTCGGTAGATTATTGGGATCTTATGATCCTCAATCTTGTAGCTCCTTTGGAACATTTAGAAAAGATTTGACCTCTTTCTAGGCATGGTTATAGTTTTGTTGTGAAGATATCTAATCCAATTAAAATCTAATTGACTGCTCCCCTGCGTTACCGGGTAGGCTACCGAGTCACGAAGATAAATGGAAAAGGAAATTCAACACTCAAATAACATAAACCTTAAGACATATTTATTCGATAAAATTAAATAATAAATGGGAGTTTTGGCCAGTCGAGTCAAATTTTCATTGATATACAATCGTCATCGAAAATCAGTCCTAAACTGTTACAGCCTTCACCGCGTGGAGGTACTCCCAGTTTATGTTATTTTATACAGTAAAATTAGTGATAGCTTTGCAATAATTTTCACATCAAATGTTTCTGACCTTCGATTTTTTCTAATTCAACAGGAAATGCCCATCAGACCGAACAACTTTTGCTAAGACGTCATTCCTATATGTGTTATGGTGTAGCTGGGCTATTGGAGTTCCACAACAGGTGTCCCAGATCTTCGATTTTTATGAGTCAACAGAGAGTGCTCATCAGATTGAACAACTTTTGCTAAGACGTCATTCCTATATGTGTTATGGTGTAGCTGGGCTATTGGAGTTCCACAACAGGTGTCCCAGATCTTCGATTTTTATAAGTCAACAGAGAGTGCTCATCAGATTGAACAACTTTTGCTAAGACGTCATTCCTATATGTGTTATGGTGTAGCTGGGCTCTTGGAGTTCCACATCAGGTGTTCCAGATCTTTAAATTTATTCTCTCAGCAGAAAATGCTCATCACGTGGAACAATTTTTGCTATGGTGTCATATTTGTATCTCTTATAGTTTAGCTGGTCTGTTGCGGTTCTGCATCAGGTGTTCAAGTTTCCAAGATAAATTATAGCTTATAGCTGACCAACGCAACTTCGTCTGCGTCACATAAATAAGAGAGAGAAACGAAAGGAAAAAAAAACCCCGTTTTTGCAACATTTTTCATTCCTGCTCCGCTCCTTATTGTCGTAGCGTGATGTTATATAGCCTAAAGCCTTCCTCGATAAATGTGCTATCCAACACAAAAAGAATTTTTCAATTTGAACCAGTAGTTCCTGAGATTAGCGCGTTCAACCAAACAAACAAACAAACAAACTCTTCTGCTTTATAATATTAAGTATAGAAGTATAGATATAGATTTTTACACGTACCGAAATCGATGATGTTAACTAGTATTTTTTTTATCTATCGTTCAAATTATTCAACCGTCGTTGAGGGAGTTAAGTCGGGGTAGGGATGCGTTATTCAATCCGAAACTTTACATTATCGATACAACAGGATGCGATACTTCGAATATAAACAAATACGATAAATGCTTGGATCGATACAGAAGTACCGGTATCGAAATCAATTTTTTGCAAATATTGTCATAAATTGAATGATCATTCAGTACAAAAGGAGGACACAAAAGACTTTAAGCATTTTATCTAAACTCTTAGAGGGATAAATACGTAAGTATTATATGATAAGATTCTTTACTTGTAAGCTCCAGTCTATATTAGTACTGGGTAATACGGTTCCGTATTATCCTTTCTTTCTGACTTTTTGTCAGACTTTCGGGTCACTGACTTCTCAAGCACTGTCAAAGATCTGCAATTGACAGCCGGGACCAACGGCTTAAATGTAATTTGTAGTCACCCAGCTACTGAAAAATCTAGTAAAGCGCGGCTTAACCTGAAAATCGTACCGAGCTGCTGTTATTTAGCCATGACCTCCTCTGGAATGATCCAAAGTATCGATATAAAATGCGAGTATCGCGCATCCCTAATCAGTCAAGGCTAACCCAACCGTATTACTATTTGGATATTACTTTTATTCCCAATAGGACTCAACAACTTCGCACCGTTTTAATTATACGCTTGAAATACTAGGAGCGATGTCAAAGCGATGTCGATAACAAAGGTGAAAGGTATTTTGATGTAATCAGAAAAAAATGGAGTACCTTGAGCTTAAAAAGTGAAAATTGGTTCGTCAAAAATATACAATGGTTTGTTCAAAAACTAACTGATGAAAACATAAACGTAATCATGAATGTTTCTTTTTCGTGTGGTTAGTGCCTAACCTTTTTTTTTTTAGGATGTGTAATCATCAAATAACTTCTCCCACTCTGGGCGGAGCGGGAGGGAGTGTCAGACTTTTACTGACTAAAACCCATCCATTTTCCTTCTTCGCCCTTTATGTTCCGGGGCTACGGTATCTCTTTCGACAGCCCCGGCAAGCTTCGGCCCTTGCGGGCCCCTCCAGCCCAAGGCCCTCTGAATTGGCTTATAAATAATGATAGATCAAAAAACTTGTGAATCGGAGTTGTAGTGCCACTTCCAATTTAGCTAATTAAACTATTAGACACATTTTTTTAGATAAATATTTTTCTAAATGTTTTTACTTTAAGGCTGCCCAACTTAAATGGGACCGGGCAGGACATGTCTGTCGCATGCCGAACGAACTGTGGGCCCGTAAGGCTCAGGAATGGTGCCCTGAAACAGTGACACGGGGTCGCGGCAGACCCCGAAGGAGATGGCGGAACGAACTGGATGTCTTCCTTGAGAGTTGGAAAGAGCTGGCACAGAATCGTGATCGTTGGAAGGAATGGAGAGAGGCCTTTGCCCAGCAGTGGGTAAATACAGGCTAGCTATAATAATAATTATTAATTCAAAGACATCCATGACCTGTTTTCAATGCATCCATCAAAACAATGTTTTGAGTGCGTTAAATTGAGACCTACCCCAAACCGTGATTTAACATTTAATTTCACAGAAATATTTTTGCGTACCTACATAGTTTGGTGTAGTAGTAGCGATATAATTATGATTATCTCAGTAAAACGCACAAATAGAATAGTCATGACGGTAGTATCCAAATATTGCAAATCTCTTTATTCGTATTGTAAAATAATGGACACGTATTTTTTGTTTTTGAAATTCAATAAATATTGACAAAGATAAAAGGTATCAAAACTCTGGAGTCTCGCTCATGACGTCAGAACGCTCTAAAAATTATACCTAGGCGCGACGTATTGATAATTTTAAAAGCGTCGTATCTTCGTCTATTTTGATTTATGTAACAAAAGAAAAAATACGGGTCAAATATTTTTTGATAATGTAACTGACAAACTAATTAGATTTATTTTGTCGCCTATTTAACCTCTCATCTCTGTAAATCTTAAGGATTCGCACTACCTATTGTAGTAACAAGCATTTACAAATCAAAATAACGACCAACAACAACAAGAGAAAAGAACGAAGTAAATCACAAAAATACTACCGACATTAATGAAAATGTAAAAATACCAAAATTTTCCGTGTTAACGTATAATCTAAAGCTTTTAAAAATCTTCAACACGTTTTTCTTAAAATAAATGGACCTTGTTTTAACTTCAGTGTCGGAAAGAGGCAGAGCTAGATGTCCTGTATATCACCATCCCTTTCGCGCAGTGATGTAAGATTAAAATAATAATACTGCTATAAGACGTGGTAGTAGGTTCCCTTATCTTTCCACGCTAAGGTGCGTTCAGGCGGCATTAGCAAACCGAGACAGTTACTGGCGCGAGTTCGTAAACAGACGTGCTATTTCTCGAAATTGCGATCTTGTATAATTTTCATCTTACTAAGAATATTGCTAATAATACGAAATTGAAATGTCTGGAGTTATTATTTTAGATTTATTGAGGGTTAGAGGGCTCTTAAATGTTTAATTTTCTTTCGTGTTAAAAGTAATTGAGAGAACTGAATTAATATTATTAGTAGAAAATTCTGTTTTGATATGAATACTCTAGAGCCATGCTATGACTAACACGTATTTACGTGGTTATTAAATAAAACATGTGGAGCAATATTTGCAGACTGCCGATAGAAGTGAAAACTCGTAGCGATACGTAGCGGAGTGCTACAAAAGCTTACATGCTTTGCATCCTGGTCAAATTCAAGGGTGTGCTACAGACCGACTTTCTCCATGGGACCACCGTCGTAATCGTTAAAATAATAATCAGTGTCTCATACATTTGTTCGAGTAGGTATTGGAGTTTTGTATGGGGCCGTTGATTATTTTTTCGATAGTCATTGGGGACTACCGATAGAAGTGAAAACTAATAATCTATATCTGCTACGGGTTGTGCCCCGCGCACTTCTAAGTGGTGCTACGCCGTAGCGGATCGGCTACGAGTGCTACAAAGCGTTAGGTGACACGAGTTCCTTGATTTTTTTTCACTCAAAAACTGCTCAACGCGCCTAAAGAAGTTTTCACTTCAATAAAAAATACAACTCTGGTATTAATACTTTTTAAATAGGCAAATTGCATAATGACTTACAAGTTTTCTTAAATACTAGGTTTGCCTGCAGCATCACTCGCGTTAAGTAAGAATTTGACAATCAATTCGAGTTGTATTCTGCTTCATCATTATCATCATTTCAGCCGAAAGACGTCCACTGCTGGACATAGGCCTCCCCCAAGTGTCGCCACATTGACCGGTCCCTTGCGACTCGCATCCAACGGATTCCCGCAACCTTCACCAAGTCATCGGTCTACCGGTGTTCTGCTTGTAATAATATAATCCAATCATGATTCGAAAGACACGGTACCATCTATTATCATAAAAACTTTATTGTTATTTTCTTCGGGAACAGTACTTTTTCGGATCAAATGTACCCTATGTTCATTTCTATCCACCTGACAACGTATATGAAAATTTTAGGATGACCGGTTCTTTAGTTTAGGCGTGAAAAGGTAAAAAACCAACTTCGCATTTCTTTCGCATTTATAATATTAATTAGGAATTTGATAACTCCATGATATTCCATAAACCAACTGAACTATTCGTGAATGAAAATATAAAATAATTTGTAAACCGATATAACTACAACCAACATTGGCCTCTTTAATTTCACGCCTCTGAGCTTTATCCAATTCGATTCGATATTAATTTTGTTCATCAGCGTCAACCTTTCTATTTTCGTCATAAACTGTACTAATCTGATTTCTATACAGCCAGTATCATCTGTGTCATTGTCTCTCTCCCCTCTAGCTTTTTATCCCTGAGCTACCCGTTCAAGCAACACGTGAATTTACATCAAATTTCAAGAGAACTGACATAAGCTTTCAGTAGCTTATATCAGTCCGATATACGTTTGTTAGTATTTTACAAGAAGCGACTGCCAATCGAACCTCCACAACCAAGTAATACTACTACACCTAGTATACTGGGTAATACGACACCCCTAGAAAACAGGTTGTCAGACTTTCGGGCTGCTACCGACTGTCAAACATCTAAAAATGGCAGTCGGGACCAAGCTTAGCATACTGTCAGAGGCACGGAGCAAACTCGGTATGTAATGGATGATGACCCATCTACGGCAAACCAACCTAGGCAAACTTGACTTATCCGTGGTGCCCTTTGGCGGTATCCCAAATGTAAATGTCCCTTTGTGCCTATTGGCCTTGGATCGTTCCGTCTCATGCTGATATGGAGAAAAGTGGAAATAACGGTTTTTTTCCTACTCCTTCGCTATACTTTTGTGATTAATTTCGTTGCGGGATCCAAGACAGTTAAATTGTTTATCTGGGACTTCATCGAATTTCCTTGTCTCGGCGCTTTTTTGGTGGTCGCCATTGTGGATTCCGGCTATAAGGAGTTACAGTGGTTTGGGAATAGTGTGGCGGGCTTGTCCCAAAAAATAAACACGCGGGGCTGTCTTGGGGACTACCGATAGAACTTAGAAGTGGAAACTAAGTAATATATAGGGTGACTGGTAACAAAAACAACAAACAACTAACAAAAAACTTTTACTATGGGACCAAACCTAAAATTGCGAAAAAAATATCAGCTGTTTATACATTTATGTTCGCCTAACGTACTGGACAACTGATATTTTTTCGCGATTTCAGCTTTGGTCCCATAATAAAAGTTGTTTGTTATCATGAGCCCAATCACGTGTTAAAGTTTCATACACTAATTACCAGTCACCCTATATATCTGCTGCGAGTTGTGCCCTGCGCACGCGTAGTGGATCGGCTACGAGTGCTACGCGTCGTGGAGACTTGTCGCTTGGTTAAACAACTTCTTTGATTTGTTTTTCCCGCAGTTGTTGTCGCAACGCACTTGTCTCTTGAGCTAATGGGTCTACAAATGACAGCTGGTACTAACGGCTTAGCGTGTTTTCAGGGGCACGGAGTAAACTCTTTACTCTTATTATTTACTCGGTCCGAGACATGTTTAGTTTTCCCTATCATCATGACTCTTTGTATGAACCCTCTTGTCCCGTCTAAACAAGTTCTTGACCTTATTATAAAATAGGTTTGAATAGTCATAAAATCTTATTACTTTTTGCGTAGACCTTGCATAATGAAACAATTTAGACTTTTCACTCACAGGTCAATGGAAATGACATTTTTGGCGAATAAAATTAGATTCTAGTAGCTTTGGCCTTAAAATTTTTCTTTACTAGATAGAGTATTAGGTTTTAAAGGGGCATTTTAATATATTTATTGGTTAGGCATTTACACTTTTATAATCATCTATCACACCGTGATATTTAAATCAAGTATTAAATTACCATAATAAGCGTAAAACTAATAGTTTTTATAGCGCCTAATTTGTTTCACAATATTCGTAATCAAAATCATCAAAAATCAATCATCGAGATCTACTTTCATTTTTTTTAAGCTTTGATTATGCCTATGTGGTCCCACAGATGGGCAAAGGCCTCCCCCATTCCCTACCTCTGCGATGTTTACCCAACTTTATCTTTAGTTTATTTATTTATAAATAGGAGAATCAACAGCTATAACAGATAGATAACAATTGTATAAAATATGTAACACAGAGCCAATTACAGGTACACATCACGTCTCCTTAATTCTATAATTATAATTCACCTAGTCAGGTAGTCAGTGTCCTTAAAGTCTGACAACGAGTGTTACCAAGGTGTATCGGATTGCCAAGTACTAACTGGGTTGTGGAGATCAGATAGGCAGTCGCTCCATGTATTAATACTGGTATTCAGCTGCATCCGGGTAAACTGAAAACCAACCTCAACATAGTTGGGAAAAGGCTAGGCAGATGATGTATTTATAATTATATTTACTGTTATATTTGATTCAAGAGACAAGCGCGTTGCAACAACAACTACAGAAAAACAAAACAAAGAAGTTGTTTGACACCCACGACACGACCACAAGTCTCCACGACGCGATTTGAGGATCTTTAACGGTCGATCTTCGAGGTTGTTGTTTGTTTTTTTTTAAGTGAAAACATCTTTAGGCGCGTTGAGCACTTTTCAAGTGAACAAAAATCATGGAACTCGCGTGACCGTCACCTAACGCTTCGTAGCACTCGTAGCCGATTTGCTACGGCGTAGTACCACTTAGGCGTGCACAGGGCACAACCTGCAGCAGATTTAGATTACTTAGTTTTCACTTCTAAGTTCTATTGGTAGTGCCCAAATACTATACCGCGTGTTTTTGTTTTTTGGGACAAGCCCGCCACACTATTCCCAAACCACTGTAACTCCTGAAAGCCAGAACCAACAGTGGCGACCACCAGAGAAGCTATGAAACTCGACGAACGATTGCCTAGCACCACGGATAAATATTAACATTAATTCGTCCGGAGTTGTGAGCTGTTATATTTGATTCCATTAATATGTATGTTAAATTCACCTATTACAAAATCTTAAAAAAAAAATACAAAGATTAGTTAATAATTATGTAGTCGAACATTCTACAAAGACAAAGAATATTAACATCAGCTACTTCCTGGCCATGTCTCCTTAAACGTCAAAGCATACTTACCATAAACGATATTCCTTTAAAATTAAACACGAACGGTGTCATGGCGACGAGAATTTCCCGTTTATGAGATCGCGAGGTTAAAGGCAAAATTTTGTACGTCAAAGAGTTTTAAAATATAACGTTACATTAAAATGAAGCCTGAAAAATATGAGATAAAATGTGGAACGTATTTAAAATTTTAAGCCATAGGCTCATAACAACCGTATAGGTGAATTTTCAAGGTTAAGCAACACAAGCCAAGGCCGGTCCGTGGATGTATAATAATATTATAATATATATAATATACTATCTCTGGACATTAACACACAGCGCCATCTACTGCCACACTAAGCAAGGCTTGTGTCGTGGACACCAGATAGTTGATATACTACATATATACCTTTTATGTTTGTAAATACATAACAAATTAAAGGTACTGGGTTGATGCTCATCACACAAACATTTGCTCCTACCGGGATTCGAACCCAGTACCCTAAGAACGTAAGGCAGCCTCACTACCACTACGCCATTCGGGTCGTCATGTATGACCATCCAAGGTAAAAAAAGTTAGCACCTTAATACGTTGGTCCCGGCTGCCATTCGCAGATCTTTGAAAGTCGAAAGTCTGATAGCCATTTTAGCCAAGGGGTGTTATTTACCCAGTATCTAGGTTTTGGAGTTAAGGTTGACAATCGTTCCATGTAAGGCTGATGACTCATTATCACGGCTGCTACTTTTGAGCATACTCAGCCACCCGCCCGCATTCTCCAGTCAACCTGCAATCATGGCGAAATATCAGAACCTCAATAAAAATAACAATCACGAAGGATGAACTTTAATAAAGGGTGTAAAACACCTCTTCACGAAGCCGAAAGGCACATGTTCTCCCCATCATTGCGATCATTTTTTTGTTTGACACCATACCTGGGAACCTTCTAGTTACGGAGATATGGGGGGTCAAAGTTACAACTTTTTGACGAGTTTTTTTTTTAATACAAGTTTTTTTTTGTATGATTTTAACTTTTAACACCTCCACGACCCCCGTACTATTCAATCCATCCATCAGCACAATGTTTTAAGTGCGTTACATTGAGTTCTACCACAAAACATGATTTATAACCTCAAAAAAAAAAGTTGTTTCCCAGCAATAATTTTTGCGTAAACTTACTTAGTTTGATGTACAGAATGCTTGGTTAACGGCTTTGTGATGAGGTGGTTTACACCCTGTATAGGCTAGTTTCCACCATCAATAAATTGCAAAACTAATTAGTCCGTCAGTTAGAGTATTGGAAAATAATGGACACGTATTTTTTGTTTTTGTAAATCACTGAGTACTGACAAAGATAAAACGCATCAAAACTCGGGAGTGGGGGCTCGTGACGTCACAACGCACTAAAAACTATAGCACGGCGTGACGTATTGCGAATTTTAAAAGCGTCCTAACTTCGTCAATTTTGGTTTATGTAACAAAAGAAAAAATACCGGTCAAATGTTTTTTTATAATCTAACTGACGGACTAATTAGATTTTTTTAGGACACAAGCCTATAGTCACTTACGGGATATCTTCCGTGACTGTTAGTTTTCAAGATATCCCGTAAGTGACAATATAAGTTTAATTGTGAACCGTGATAGCTTAAAATAGTATCTTTCCGAATTCCATTTCTGGCTATTTTTTTTTTATTTTTTATAATTAGTTTTCTACCGCAGACGTGGGGGTCCGCGCTCTTATTTACATTTTATTAATTATTTGATTGATTTAAAAGAAAAAAATTAAAACTACGATCGTGCTCCATCATTGGACACGTTCCTCTGGCTATTTATTCGTGGATGCGTGATTTTATGATTATCTTCTAAAATACTATGTGCTGAAAGTAGGTACACAAAATTTATTTTTTCATATTCATAACTTTTTTTATCATACGCTTTACCTATTACTTTTTTTCCCGGAACCTTTCAGTTCGAATAAGAAACGAACAAAATAAATGAAAACCGTACAATATCCGTATCAGTTCAGAAATTATTATTAAATTATAATTACGGAAGCCTCTGGGCCTTTTCGATTTACTAGATGAATAATATAAAACAGGAAATTAAATATAACGATTTATGGTTGCCACATAATGGAATTTCTACAGGGTGTAAATAAACCTTGTCACGAAGCCGTCAACCAAGCATTCTGTACATCAAACTAAGTAACTTTACACAAAAATTATTCTGTAAAAGGACTTTTATTTTGGTGTGAAAAATCATGTTTGTGGTAGATTTCAAAGTAACGTACTCAAAAACATTGTGCTGAGGAATGGATTGACTAGCATGGCGGTCGTGGAGGTATTTAAGTAAAAATCTTACATTCAAAAATTGTATTAAAAAAAACTTGTCAAAAAGTTGGAACTTTGACCCTCAATATCTCCGTAACTAGAAGGTTCCCAGGTTATAGTGTGGAACAAAAAAAAGTGCCTTTCGGCTTCGTTAAGAGATTGTTTACACCCTTTATGTAGTTGAGAAAGGATGTATATTCATCGTTTTCCTGCCCTTAGCTTAATTTATTTTTGCATCTCTCAGCATGTCTTTTTCTCTACTTCTCTATTACTTGTCATCTACAGCGGTTACCTCCTCTCTAACCACATCATCGTGTCCACATTCCATCCTTAATTTCTTTGGTCTTCCTCTACTGTTATAGCTATCCACATTCACACTCAAAACTTCCCTTCGCATCACATGCCAAACCATGACCGCCATTACCTCACAACTTTTCAGTCACCGGCACCACTTTCACACTTCCTCTTATGTATTAAATTTTTAGTATTGAAGTGAAAACTTTTTTAGGCGCTTTGAACACTTTTTGGGTGAACATAAATCATGTAACTAGCGTGACCGTCACCTAACGCTTTGTAACACTCGTAGCCGATCCACTACGGCGTAGGTGCGCGGGGCACAACCCGTAGCAGATATAGATTACTTAGTTTTCACTTCTTTATATTATTACTTTGTTTTTTTCAATTTGCGTTACACCGCACATCCCCCTTATCTTTTGCAATTGGGACTGTGATAGGTAACCCCGAAGCAACCCTATTCTATATTTAAATTTCTTTTCCTCAAGTTGACTGTAATAAATAGATACATGACAGCAAAAGGTACGAATTGCTGGCTGGAAGAATCTTGACGTGTAAACCATAAAACCATCCATCAAAGCCCCTTTTTAGGGGAATCGTCATGAATACCTTTTCATCTTGGGTATGAGGAGGTTTTCCTCAAACTACCTTTCGACGTCGTATTTCGTAAACAAACACTGTTTCAAATTGAATCTATACAAACAAATAAAATTTGTAATTTCAAAAATACCTTTGACATGTATACGGCACTTATTTCAGAAACAAACATGTTTCATGTTTTGTTTGACTAACGTAAGAACCTTTACCGGTTCATAGCCGACATTATAAGGAACTTGGGCCACTTTTATTTCAGAAAAATAATTAAGTGTCTGGTAACATGCGATTCCCTGCCAAACTTCAATAATTATACATGTAAAACAAAAGAACAGTTTTCAAAACCAATAATTTAATTAAATTGACGATATCCATGATCGTAGTGGCCATTGATCCCGAAGACAACTACAGTTACTGGAAATTAACCGTTTAGAACTCTTCATTTCATTGGCTTTAGATACCAATACCCAGCTCGTCTGTTCGCTGGCTAATTTGATCGAGTTCAAGTGACTTGAGTCCGTCGGAGAGCAATAGCAAACTAAATTGGTAACGACCCTCTCGACTTACAAGTTGTAAGTTCAAATTTAGTAGAAGTTTTGTCTGCAGAATTTCCGAATCCATACTAATATTACAAATGCGAAAGTTATCTTTTCACACCTAATCCAAAGAAATTTTGCCTATAATTGTCCGGTGTACAGAAACGGGTAGTGTGCATCCCGAAAATAAAGTAATGTTCCCAAAAAAACAACAATAACTTTCTTACAATAATAGTTGGCGCCACGTGTTTTTCGAATCATGATAGAAGCAATTTGAAGCAGAGTATATCAGTACAACACGAATTGACTGTGTAGTCGGTGACCTTTGTTTGATTGATTTACTTAGTTTTTTTGTCACCGACTTCTGAAGCTAAAGTTATTTTTCAGTTTTTTGTGTTTTTTGAAGATAAGATAAGATAAGATATATTTATTTGCTCAAAACATGTGTCACACACAATAATAAAAAGTGCATGTATGATAAAATAAATACAGAAAATCGTTCAGACATATTTTGCCACATACATGGCGTGAAGTCGGTTTTATTTTTGCAAAGTAGTTTTTATTTTTCACTTTTTGTGGTTCACTTGTGCTTACCCTTTCACAGCGTACCGGGTGATGTTATGTTATGAACTGGTGTAAGCAATAGACAGACATGAGATTTTAGCAATCCCAGTCCATTTGCTATCATTTATTGAGGAGTTCCGTTGCCTATCTCCGAAGTTCTTCTTCAGATCTTCACCAAATTGAAATGAGACCACTTTAAGAAAGTACTCTTTGTAAAGCTAACAAAATCTCTTCAAGTGTGCCTACAAAATTTTAAGAGTTTTTTTTTTTTTCGCCAGGATCCCATCATCAGATCCTGACTTGATGATTATGGGAGCACCTGGGTAGTATACACTTTCAAACAAAAAAGCATAATTCAAATCGGTCCAGCCATCTTTGTGTAATCGGGGAACATACATAAAAAAAGGTTCCGACGAATTGAGAACCTCCTCCTTTTGGAAGTCGGTTTAAAACATCGAGAGAAAACCAGCATATACCAGAATTATGTGAAATCCATCAACTTGCACTAGACCTATGTATTGAATTCCGGCCCACTTTCTCACACAAGAAGGATTCTGGACTTGTGTCCCGGCCGTATAGACCGTAAAGACGGAAGGCCGTTATGTAGGCTGATTATACATTATTTTTTCCTAGCCTGCTCTGCTCCACTCCTGGACAAAGGCCCTCCTCCACTCTTTTTATTTCTCTTGAACCCGCGCATCCTCCTTCCAGTTTTGACTAAAGCTGTCCTCCTTCACGACCTGCCGCGACCGCGCCTCACTGTCAGGGCATTAGTTTCCTGCTATTTTGGCCCATAGATTGTCCGGCATGCAGCAGACACGTTTTGCCCAGTCCCATTTGAATTGGGCAGAATTTTGAGCAGCGTCAGCTATATTTGTTTTGGAGCGGAAATATTTTGCGGAATTCTCGTCATCTATTCAATCCCTGTTTTTCTCCCAGCCGTCGTAATCAGCACGTTAATCGTCCCAAAAAGTTGCACGGAGGTGTACCCTATCTATAATACACCCATATTTTGCCAGATTACCACACCCCACCCTCCCCTTCTGACCTCTAAAATGGAAAAACAATTGCAACCTTTATTTATCTGTTTACCCCTATACCATTTCCCTACCCACATAAAAGCACAAGGGTAATAAATAACAAAAAAGATAACACACTCAAAAGACATTTTAATTTATTCTTTACTACACATTATCATTTCAAGTGTACAAAGGGTCCTATTGTCGCCATTATTTCATGTTAAAATTCAACATTTTCATTGCGAGAAATGATTAAAATTTTGAATGGACTAATTATAACTTTACTGGGATGCTGGCACTGTAAAACTCACAGCGAAAGTGAATTGCAGAAAGTACAATCATGTTCTCCATAGATAGTTTACTTGATTTTGTCGCAAACATTCAGAATAAAATACAGGATGTAAACAACCTCATCATGAAGCCGTCACTACTCAAGTAACTTAACACAATAATTATTATTGCTAGGAATCGTTTTATTTTTTTGGTGGAAAATCATGTTTTATTTTATTTTTATTTTATTTTATTTATTAGGGACAAAAAAACAGTTACGTGTTCAGGTTTAAAATTATGAGTACTTAAATAAATAGGTAAACATGTAACCCACACCATTGTCCACGGATTAATAGATGAACAAATAAATAACGGAAAGATAAATTTTGCTTTTAGAGTTGATTTAAATAATTAATGTTAGATTAAGATTGTGGTGAAAGTATATTTATAGCCAGTGTTTTAAATTTGTTACTAGAAAGATTCATATCAATGTCCATGAAGTGTGTGTTATAGGTTTCCACTAGTTGACGAAGAGGCACTCGTGCCCCGGCGTTGGTCCTGCATGAATCCACGTGGAACAACCGGGGCACGCGGGCCGCCCGTCTGACTACATTTCTTGGTACCGTATAGCGTTTTGTGGTATAACTCAATGTAACGCACTCAAAACATTGCGCTGATGGATAAATTGAATAGTTTGGGGATCGTGGAGGAGTTTAAAGTAAAAATCTTGCAATAAAACTTGTATTTAAAAAACTTGTCAAAAAGTTATATCTTTGACTCAATATCTCCGTAACTAGAAGGTTCCCAGGTACTGTGAAAAATAAAAAATGATCGCAATGACGGAAAGAACAAGTGCCTTTCGGCTTCGTTGTGAGGTTTTTTATACCCTTTAGATATAATAATATAGGTACCTACAAAAATTTTTATCGCAAACATTTTCGACTTTGAATGCATGCTACCTGACAAGCGGGCGTATGCCACTAGACGGACCGACTTGTTACTTAGTAGGAACAAGTATTGGATTACGATTTTCGAGTTTTACCCTGAATTTTTCGAGTTTTACCCCGTCTATCGCTCGTAAATATTTGAACGTCTTTGTTCAGAATAGATTGGTGGTTTTATTTTTTTCCGAGAAAACTAAGCTCTTTAATATATTATGTAAGTAATGTATGTAGCATGCTTTTGGTTTTGTATATGACCTATTAATTTATATTTTAGTTTATTTTTTTTTGTAAGTCTCGGTTCTGAAATTTAGTTTTATTGTTTGTCCTGGTATGAGTCCAATAAATACTTTTTCTTTTTTTCTTAATACTGATAATATCCCCAGGTATCGATCTTCAAGATTAAGCAAAGCTTGTGCAGATAAATCTGGAGATGGTTGAAAATCCATAACATGAAGAGACTCTTTTTGTTTCTCGCTCTAGCAAATGACGGTTAAGAGCAACAGAAAAAATAGGAGCACGGCAAAGAGACTAAAAAAACAGAATAAAAAATAATCCGTCAGTTAGATTACGAACAAATATTTGACCCGTATTTTTTCTTTTGTTACTTAAACCAAAATTGACGAAGGAACGACGCTTATAAAATTCTCAATACGTCACGCCTTGGTATAATTATTAGCGAGTTCTGACGTCACGAGCCCCCAATCCCGAGTTTTGATGCGAAATATGCATTGATTTGCAAAAACAAAAAATACGTGTCCATTATTTTCCGATACTCTAACTGACGGACTAAATAGATTTGCAATTATCTGATACATCGTCGTCATGCCTATACTGAACCTTCTTCGAACATATCTGTACAGTGTACAGCTGTTTTACAGTATCTAATTATAATTTTGTAGGTAATAACAGTAATTTTGTGAGTTTGTAGTGTTATAGAGAGAAATGCTAATTTTGACGTCGGGTATAACTACTGGGTACTCGCATCTGAATATATCTCTTCTGCCATTGTTTTTATTAGCTTGGCAGTGTGTTTAAGGTTTATTTGTCTGGAATTGGAATCTTTATCTGCCCTCTGAAGAAGCAGTGGTGCGCTTTCATCATCATTATGACCATTTTCATTTGGCCCCTATCAAAATATCAGAGATGTGCCAATTTTTTTAAATGTTACAGCACCATGCTGAGATATGGGCCTTTTGGCCTCGTGTAAGACCAATTTAGTTTAATGTACGTCTTATTTCGAATTTTTCTTATGTTTACTTTTATATAATTTTGTTTCAAGATAATTTAAGAGCTCGTGGATAAATAATAACAGCCGCTCGGGTCGATCTGAAGGTTAAGCCGTGCTTGCCTAGGTTGGTCTGCGGATGTGCAACCACTCGGAAAGCACGTTCAGCTGTCAGTCCCGGCTGTCATTTATAGATCTTTGACAGTCGTTATAGGTAGTCAGTGGCTCAAAAAAGTCTGACAACTTGTCTTACCAACTTTTTCACTATGTTCAAAGCATTGCTGAGTATATAGGCAAGTCTCTGCAAGTCTCATCCAAGACAGCCTCGCGATCTTCTGTAGTTCGTCTACCTTTTGATTCTTGGTCTGCCAACGTTCGATTTTTTTAAACATTAACAAACACCAAACTTCACTTTGTGTTTTGTCATTCATGTCACCAGTGCTGTCAATACGGTAAAAACAATTTTGTGAGGAAATCGGCTAGTCCGAGTTTCAAGAAAAACCAATTTGAAGTCATAATTTGTGAGCTCTACCAACCATGTCCGACTTTGCATTTCTCCTACATAACGACTTTCAGAGGTCTAGATTATGACAGCCGAGCTAGACTAACAGTTTAACGTACTTTCCGAGTCCCCTTATCTGGTTAACGCTATTCCATTAATAGTCTGACCTCGGAAAACGCTGCTTAACCTCAATGATTCAGCTGAGTGGCTGCTACTAGTTAACCATGAGCCTAATCTACCTTTATACTACTAGTCAAGTCATTGAAGTTTTCTGGTAGTTTGTGGCTGCTACTAGTTCACCATGAGCCTAATCTAGCTTTATACTACTAGTCCAGTCATTTGGTAGTTTTACTTGGAAAGTTCTCTGGTAGTTTGTGGCTGCTACTAGTTCACCATGAGCCTCATCTAGCTTTATACTACTAGTCCAGTCATTTGGTAGTTTTACTTGGAAAGTTTTCTGGTAGTTTGTGGCTGCTACTAGTTCACCATGAGCCTAATCTAGCTTTATACTACTAGTCCAGTCATTTGGTAGTTATTCTTGGAAACTTTTCTGGTAGTTTGTGGCTGCTACTAGTTCACCATGAGCCTAATCTAGCTTAATACTACTAGTCCGGTCATTTGGAAGTTTTACTTGGAAAGTTTTCTGGTATTTTGTGGCTGCTACTAGTTCACCATGAGCCTAATCTAGCTTTACACTACTAGTCTACTCATTTGGTAGTTTTACTTGGAAAATTTTCTGGTAGTTTGTGGCTGCTACTAGTTCACCATGAGCCTAATCTAGCTTTAAATAAATAATAATAAATAATAAATATCGCTTGACATTAACACACAGCGCAATCTAGCTAGTTGATATAATACATAGATACTTTTTGTGTGTAAATACATACTTATTATACATATAAACATCCATGACTCGGAAACAAATGTCCATGCTCATCACACAAACATTTGCTCCTACCGGGATTCGAACCCAGGACCCTTTTTTTTTTTTTTTTTTTTTTTTTTTAGGATGGGAAATCATCAAATGACTTCTCCCACTCTGGGCGGAGCGGGAGGGAGTGTCAGACTCTTACTGACTAAAACCCATCCATGTTCCTTCCTCGCCCTTTACTTTCCGGGGCCGCGGTATCTCTTTCGAACAGTCCCGCAACCCCGGCAGGCTTCGGCCCTTGCGGGCCCCTCTCTTATGCTGACATCTCTTTGAGGCGCGCGTGGAACACGAACGCGCCGTCGACACGGCCTGTCGTCGTTAGACGGACGGACGGCTAGCTAGCCCATAGCCAACCGTCTACAGGCCCGCATCTACGGTGGCCGGTAGCCACCACGTGGCCCCCGACGCCCGGTGCGTCTCCCGCGGCGGCCGGGAAGTGAGGATCTCTCCCTCTCTCGTTCCGCCACCTCCTTCGCTAGCATGACTGCTTCGCAGAAGGAGGTGACGGCTTCCCATTCCGTCTCGCTCTGGACCATGGATTGAGCCAGGGCCGGACGCGAGAGGTCGCCGCCGCCGATCGCCGCTTCGAGGACACGGCGGTGCTCCGCCCACGCGGGGCAGACCTCCACCGTGTGCTCCACCGTGTCCTCCGGTCGATCCTCGCAGTGGAGACACCCGGGCGTTTCCTCCCGCCCGATTCGGTGCAGGTACCTCCCGAAACATCCGTGTCCGGTGAGGACCTGCGTAAGGCGGAAGGTGAGGACGCCGTGGCGCCTCTCTAACCACTCCTCAAAGAGGGGACTTACCGCCACTATCGTGGCGTGCCCTAACCCAGGACCCTAAGAACGTAAGGCAGCCTTACTACGACTACGCCATTCGAGTCGTCTAGCTTTATACTACTAGTCCAGTCATTTTTTTATAGTTTTTCTTGGAAAGTTTTCTGGTAGTTTCGGTTCCATTTTCAATTCTTCCGGAAAATTTTAAACCCTTCCTTTTACTTTTACTTTTTAACCCTCGTTTTGAGCACCAAATGACTGAACTATACCTTTAAGTTATAGTTAGGTACAGGTATAAACTTCAGTGCTGAACAACTTTTCCAAAGAGGTTAGTGAGCACCTTCGCACCTACAAAGTAGTATTATCTGTCAGTCTACCCCAGGAGCACAAAGGAAATGTCGGTCACAACTAACTTCATAATGGACGGTACTTAAAATATTATTATGCTCTTTATTAGTTGAGTGGTAAGGTTGAAGTTTGGCCAAAAAGGAGGTGTATAATATATTTTCCTTTACGACAAAAGAGGTTACTTTCTTGAGGTCTTAAAGGGGGGCGCGCTTTTGTAACTTCTTGAAGATAATTACTGTGCAATGTTGCCAGCTATAATAGTGACACTCTAAGGCCGTATACACGTAGAACGCTGACTGCCGGCGCCGATTTGCCAGTGCCCATCGGCACCGATACGCGCAGGTAGTCGGCACAGGCAGTCTCTATAGTTTGTGCCGACCCAGCACGGATAAGCGCCGACAATTTTTGACGGCGTAGGTAGGTCGGATCGGATCTTATCGACGCCGTTCGGCGCTTATCGGCGCTGGTAGGCAGCGTTCTTCGTGTTTACGCACTAAGTTGATTGTCACAGGATACCGCTGGTCCAGTCGGGTGGAGACAGCGAAGCGAATGTATGGGCAGTGCGCTTTGCTGACTATCAGTGGTCATTCTTATCATCCGTCAATGATAAGGATAACACACATTAGGCATGAACGGATTTCACACAACCTTGGCTAGTACTAACTGGGTTATGGAGGTCATACAGGCAGTGGCTCCATGTAAAATACAGATATTCAGCTGCATCCGGTTAGACTGGAAGCCGACCCCAACATAGTTGGGAAAAGGCTAGGCAGATGATGAAGCAGAAATATTAAAATACTTCAAAACTGATTCATTATTTCACTATTTCTGAGAAGAAACAATATGTAGAATACACGCAAAAGTTATATGTCATCCAAAGTTCAAAAGATACGAGTATTTACAAGGCATATGTGAGTGGCAACGCCGGGATGCCCTAGAAAGACATACACTGACTTTATTGGTGAGGTTCCTCAGAAAGGCCAGGTGCGTAGTATAGCAACCGGCGTGCGTGTATGATCAGATTTATAAACGTGAACGAGGCATGGAATACAAGGTGTAAATAACCTCATCGCGAAGCCGTCAACCAAGCATTCTGTGTTCTGTGTACTAAGTAACCGTACCGTGGCCCCCGGCCACCGTAGATGCGGGCCTGTGGACGGTAAGCTATGGGCTAGCTTGCCGTCCGTCCATCATTCGACGACAGGCCGTGTCAACGGCGCGTTCGTGTTACACGCGCGCCTCAAAGAGATGTCAGCATATTTCATTATATGCTGCGGGACTGTTCGAAAGAGATACCGTGACCCCGGAACATAAAGGACGAGGAAGGATCATGGATGGGTTTTAATCAGTAAAAGTCTGACACTCCCTCCCGCTCCGCCCAGAGTGGGAGAAGTCAATAGATGATTTCTCATCCGAAAAAAAAAATAAAAAAAGGCATGAGTTTGTGTTATGTTATGCAGTAGACATAATCTCTCACCGCAGTTCTCGGCTAACTCCAAGTCGATGGTCGATAAGTTGAGCTAGTGATGTGCTAAGTCATTAATGAAGGGACTAGGGACGTAACTCATTCATCCATAGCGTTGTGATTTTCCGGGTCTGTGCTATGCGATTGTCGCTTGAGTGAAGTGATAAGGAGTTAGTTCTATTTAATGGGAAATAAGGGAAACGATATTAGTCTTAAAGAAGCGACGTTAAGACATATTTTCAGGTGGAGAGAATCACATCATGAACGAACGATATACTTTGCCTATGAAAGCAAGTTTAAAATGTTGTAACTTATCTTTAAATGCCTCAACGATCACAGTATTCCCTACTTAGCTGATGGTTTCGTTTGAATAAAAACCGGCCAACCGGACAGACGGACAGGGCGAATCTAAAAGGGTTTCGTTTTACCTATTTGGTTACCCTTTAAAAAAACGACTATTCAAAGGTTCTTTTTTTCCTTTTTTTCTAACTTAGATTAATTAGGTACCAACTTTAGAACATTAATTTTAAAATGAAGGACAAACAATGAAGAAGTTCAAATATAGAAATCGTCCTTATTTCGGTTAAACGACACCCAGTAGTGTAAATAAAAGCCTTACATAGTCGACAAATTAAACAAAACCTTACAATAAAGACGAAAATTGTATGAATATTATAATAATGAACACATTAATTAAGTACATTATTAAATTAGGAATATATTAAGGCTCATTCCTGTATGCTTTTTCTTTCTTGCATGCGATCATTTCTTACAAAAGCGATAAATAAAAAATCCCATACTGTTATTTTAAAGAATTCCACCTTAGCGCGGACACGGTATGGTACGTCGTAGTGGGCAGTCTTTATGACTCTTGGAACCCTAGATTTCTAAGGAAGCAATTAATTAAAAGTAGTGCAACATTTTTTGTGAATTTTTCAGCAACATGCTATTGCTCAGCATTGATTTGATTCCAATAGTAATAAGGGAGTCGACAAAAAAATTATAATTAGTCCGACAAATAGATTATCAACAAATATTTGACCCGTATTTTTTATTTTTTTATATAAACTAAAATTGATGGCGTTACAACGCTTTTAAAATTCTCAGTACGTCACGCCTAGGCCGCCCTACCTGTAATTCCAATTTAAAAAACAATCAGATCCAATTTTAACCTTTTAATAAACTACCACGGAAGTATTCTCCGTAGAGACCATTTACACGCATCATAATTTTAATCTCCTTTCAATAAACGCACCTATTATGCAAGGCAAGAAATTCTCCTCGTGTAAATGAGTCGTTAAGAACGTATTATAATTATGTAGGACTACATCTAAAGTATGTACTTAAGTTAATTAAAATTGAGATTTTAATTAAAGTACTGAGTTGTAAGGGGGATATTTCCTATTCGGAGGTTTTACGGTTTTTGGGTAAGATTGTAATTAGGCTAAGATCGTAGGGGTTATATTTTGTGGTGGAAACGTATTATAATATCAATTTTACGAGTTTTCCTTAGTTTCGTTTACAAAGGAGATATTTTGTTTTGTTCGGAGATTAGGCCACCCATATAAATTGTAGCATTTAATAATGAAACGTACATTGATTTCTTCCTTATAACCTCTAGATTACAATGGTTAAATTAGCTAAGCCATGTCTAACCGGAATAAATGCGAAAAATCTGCAAAATCACTTAGGAAAACCAAAATAAACAGAAAAAATAAATGTCAAAATAATAAAGTTGCCTATCTGTCAACCACTAAAAAAGTGGATTTATAACGTTCCGTGCCACGCTGATTGTTTAAACCATCTATGCGATTTTCGTTTAAACATTTAAAAATAGCATTAAAAATGCTAACAGTTTAATAATAATTATTTTTATATTACGTTCTGATTCTATTATAATTATAGCAGATATGATTACCAATGGGTAGGTACCGTACTTTTTTTAGTAAACGGTAAAAACGCCCCTATTTACGTAGTACTTTCTGTCAATTGACATTGACCACAACAGGAATGATTTGACCCGCAAAAAAGTATCATAATATAGCTTATTTATTGTGATTTTATGATTCCGGTTTAATTTTTATGTAATATTTCGTTTAAATATTATTGTAAAATGGTTACTTTTTTTGATATAATATGAATAATAAATGCAACGACCAGGTGGGCCCAAAAAAATTGTCTCCTTTAAGTGGCAGTAGGCAAGGCACATAGCTCGCAGAACGGATGGCCGATGGGCCCGAAAAGTTCTGGTGGCGACCGCGAATCGGAAGAAGTGGCGTTGGAAGACATCACACTAGGTGGACCGATGACCTGGTGAAGGTTGCGGGAATCCGTAGGACGTCTTTAAGCTGAAATGATGATCATCATCATCATCTCAGCCAAAAGACGTCCACTGCTGGACATAGGCCTCCCCCAAGTGTCGCCACATTGACCGGTTCGGTGCGATTCGCATCCAGCGGATTCCCGAAACTTTCACCAGGTCATCGGTCAGTAGTTGATGTGTGGTTGGGGGAAAGTTCCGATACATTTTCTTCTAACGGGCATATCTCCTTCTTTATTATATCTATGCTTTGTATCTTACAAACTGTGCCCCCTCTTTAACCAGACATCAACTACTACACATGCAGTTCAGTAAAACCAATAGAAACGGACTCGCGCATACACCCGCATCTTAAAACAGAACGTAGTACACAATCAATTAGAAACCTTATGCCATCAAACACATCGTGTATTTACCATCCACCGTACAACTGACCCATACAAAAACATCGGTACACAAGCACATCACTAACTCGTCGCAAGAAGCAGCGGCCGCACTACGCGATGCATCCGCTTATGGAACTATCGTTTGGTGATTTTTACATTGCTTGTCCAGTCGTTTAGCGACAAACTTAGGTAGTGGTTGAGGAGCAAAGTTTGTATTGCAAAAATAGTATAGCCATTTGCTTTTGATTGGGGCCCGTCTTGTGCCAGTCGCGCGGACACCGACACGTCGGCGTCGCCTTGCCAGTTCTCCTGTTTTTTTTTTTATATTTCTATGAGACAACTTGATTCCTTGGTCCAATCTACTTCAAATTTTGTAAAAAAAACCTTTTTCGATTTTTATTGAAATTCATCCCCCAACAGAGTTAAAAAGGGGTAGAAAGTTATTTTGGCGATGATTTGCTTCGAAATTGATTTAAATACTCCTTAGTGCTTTTGATTTAAATTACTTTTTATTTTGACACATGTCTAACTCGATCAAAGCTCGGTCATCCAGACATTTTTATTTATTTAATACACATTTTTTTTAAACATTACATGGGGACCTTTTAATTAAAGATAGATCGTGTCCCATTCATACTAAAAACTTTCCTTCACAACTAGCTATTATTAAATTCTAGGAAAAATAAATACTCAACTTACTCTCAGGACATACGTTTTGCATATGCAAATAAATTCAACTGTAAGGGGTCGCAATAAAATGTTTAATAAATTCCATTTTTTTATTCAAGACCTTAAAACATATATGAATATTCACTTAGAGTGGTTGGATTGTATAAAATGTTGGCCTTTACTGTATTATTGGATTTAGTGACAGAGGCTAATGGAGATCTTAGTGTAGTCTGAAGGATAGGCATTAGGTATCCTTAGGGAGTCTATCCGAGGAGATGTTTTGTCGCGAGTAAATGGAGTAGGTATACCTACAGGGCTTAAACAACCTCATCATGAAGCCGTCAACCAAGCATTCCGTACATCAGACTAAGTAACTTTACGCAAAATGTATTGCTAAGAAATGACTTTTTGATTTAAAATATGTTTGAAAAAATCAGTATATAAAAAAAACTTGTGCAAAAGTTGGAACCATATGAACTCCAATATCTCCATTAATAATAATAATATAATAAAGTTCTTTATTTCTCCTCACAATGACAAACTTAATCTAGGTTTCATATATTATTATTTGTTTATTAACAAAATGTGAGGAGCTGGTGTCTGAGTTAGGCGTAAATGCCTGTATTACAAATCACCAGGTCCCCCACCCCACGGAAGAACGGAAAGTTTTACTTAACAAAATATGAAATTATAATACAATGTTATAGGCAAGGAGATTAAAGACTAAAAACTTATAATAATTTTGGGGGTAGAAGTTAAAAAGAAACTATCAACAAAAAACAATCAAGGTGCCTGTGCCTGTGTATATGTGTGTGTCTATGAGTGTATAATGCTAATGTGTAGTGTTGAGTGTCAGGTGTAGTGTGTGTCGATGTGTACGTGAGAGGGTTGTGGTGCAAGTTATAAACGTATATCGTTCTAATTTAATTTGAATGAAGTAGACTTTCTGTAAGATTATAATCCAATTTTTTTAACCAGTCCGAAACCAAAGACTTACATTTGGTTTTTGGCAAGGGATAAAGCGCCAAGGATCGATTTAATTTATTGTATAGGTTTGAACCCTGGTAGCAGAAAAACCGACGTGCAAACTTAGTTTTGAATGACGATGAAGAACAGACTAAATGTTTGCGACGTTTGTTTCTGAATCTTTCTGGTTCAAAAGTTGTTAGGGCATGTTGTTTCATAACCGTTCTCAGGATGAATAGCTGCCTCACAGTAAGTACCTCCCATTTCGAGTAGAGATCAGTGGTGGGGTGATAAAAAGGTAGAAACAAACTAACCTTTAGGAGTGCTCTTTGTGCTCTCTCAACTTTTAGAAGATGGGTTTTACATGTTCCACCCCATGTCGTGATACAGTATTCAAGCTGAGACTGACACAGAGCATAGTAGACCGACTTTAACACAGATTTTGGCGCACTGTTTCTTAAGGCTTTAAATATTACCATAAGTCTACGCACTCTCGCTGTTAGAAGATTTAGATGATAATTAAATTTAAGATTTCTATCAATAATTACTCCCAAATATTTTGTAGACTCAGTGTTTTTAAGGTTGGGACATTGACAAATTGTGTCATTTGCATTTGGACACGAGTGGCAGACAATTCTCAAAGAGGGATCCGGTTTGTCATTACTTTGAATGGTAAACGTGATGAAGTTCGTTTTCTCTACATTTAATGTAAGTAAATTCTTATTTAACCAACTGATCACAGTGTTCATGCCTAACTGAGCTTTGACAAAGACTTCATGCCAGGAGCTTCCACTGAAAAGTAAAGCCGTATCATCAGCAAACGCAACAGTTTTTGAATCTGGTAACATTAACTGACATATGTCATTTATATAGACTAGGAACAATGTCGGTCCGAGAATACTGCCCTGTGGAACTCCAAATGTCACTGGGACCTCTTCACTAGTTATGTTACCGATCTTAACACACTGAGTTCTGTCAGTAAGGTAATCTTTAAGAAGTTCTAGTTGAAGATCCCGGACCCCCAAACTTTCGAGTTTTGTTAACAGAATAGGGACAGAGACTGTGTCAAAGGCCTTTGCTAAATCTAAGAATATTCCAATCGTTTTTCTCTTTGAATCTATGTTGTTAACTATATAATTTGTTAGTTCTGACACAGCGTCGGCGGTGGATCTCTTGGCTCTGAAACCAAATTGTGCTTGTGAGAGAAGATTTTTACTTTCCAAGTAGTTAACAAGTCGTTTGTTAATGATGCGCTCTAAAATTTTTGATAGGGTAGGGAGAATTGAAATTGGCCTATAATTATTAACACAGTCTCTGTCACCACTCTTATGTATCGGGTGAACTCTTGATTTCTTATAAATCTTCGGAAATATACCGGTTGTGAGCGACAAATTACAGATGTATGTTATAGGTATTGTTAAGATGTCCATATTAGATTTCAAGATGTCACCAGATATCAAATCAAGGCCCACCGAACAATCACTCCTTAACCCTGATATTAAAGACCTAACCTCAGCTTCATCCGTAGGGAGCAGACAAAAAGAATGGCTACACGAGTTATTGGTGATGGGTCCCGTTTGCAAATTGTTCTTCATGATTTTTTCTGCTAGAGTTTTACCAACATTTGCAAAGTATTGATTGACATTGTTTGCCGAATTTCGGGGGTCATTGGTGCTTATAAGATCAGTCGGGCTGTCTTTGGGTTTAGTAGAGTATGTAATCTCTTTAACTATTTTCCAAATTTTTTTACTACTCTTCCCTGCGTTTTCGAATTGTAACTTTTCATAGTCTCTTTTAAGTTTTTTCAATAAGGACGAACAAAAGTTTCGGTATCGTTTGTATGTAGTTTTATGTATCTCATTGTCTGGGTGTTTCTTTACTTTTTTATACAGATTATCGCGGTTTCTAATGCACTTTAGAATGCCTGGGGTTATCCACGGTTTTAGAATTATTTTCTTGTTTGATATTTTGACTTCTTTAGTGTTGTTTTTGATAGCACTATATAGGATACTGTGGAGGAAATCAGCAGCCTCATTGGCGTTTTTAACTGCGTATAGTGGACCAAAGTCAACACTATTAAGTTCCAAATTTAGAGAGTTGTGATCTAAGTAATTTATAATCTTGGCAGGTTTTTGTTTAGGAAGACTAGCTATGTACAACGCAACACTATTATGATCTGTAATTGTTGTTTGCAGTATAAGACAACGAGCCGTTAGTTTTGTCTTTAGAAACGTGTGATCTAAACATGTTTTATTGTGCGTAGGAGATGTGTATGCAGGCATCATACCGTGGAATGCCATCATATCTAGATATGCAGAAAGATTGCTGTCAGTACTGTGCTCGGCAATGTTGATGTTAATGTCCCCTAATAATATGACATTTTGCATAAGCGAATATTTTAAAAGTACCTGATTGAGAGATTGCAAGAAGTTGTCAATATTTCTGTGCCCGGGTGGCCTATAAATGGCCAAGGCTACTGTATCTTTATTTAGGGTAATAGCAAGACAGTTTGCGTCCTCAATTACAGGTTCTTCAACTGAGATAAACAAACCGTTCTTGTAGTACACAACAACGCCTTCATTCTGCGTAAGGTTGTTAGTGGTGGCAAAACTGTCATATCCGTCCAGAGAGGGTAAGAACACAGTTGATGACAACCAACATTCCGTCAAAACAATGCAGTCCCACTCCACCGCAGTTCTGGCTATTATTGGTAATAATCCAGGTAGATTACATTTAATACTCCGAATATTTTGTTGAATCATTTTAAAACAGTTTTTGGAGTTTGGTAACAGACCGGAACAGTCCTCCGCATCACAGACGACAAAATCAGCAACATTAAAAGAGTCTATTTCACCTTGTAATTGTGTTAACTCGTTGAATTTCGCTCAAGTAACAATTTAGCAGGGTCATATTTGTGGATTATTTTGGCCATGGTATGTGCTGGTATATCTTTATGTAAAATTATATTATTACATATGAATTCCAATCTTGTTAAATGGTTGGGAAAAGTATTAAAAATAGTATTAGGTACGATATAATATTTTAGAGATTGTGCGACACTTTGGTGGTGTGGATGTGTTATGTGAGTATATATTGATATATTAAAATGTAGAGTAGTATTAATGAGTTGTACTGTGAGAGTTATTGTTTTATTTTTATGTATGCGATGTACGTGAACAGTGTAGTGGTAGGCGCTTATTAAGTAAGTTATTAAAAAAAGAATGCATGCAATTGGAATGAATACAAGCCGTTCAGAGAGGAAGACTAGTCAAATATTTTTTTCTAGGTTTAGAAGATCTTCTTCGCAATTGACTCGTAAACGGGGTTGGCCTTCCTTTCGTTTCAGAAACACCTTGCCAAACGAAGTCCAGCAGTGCTCGTAATTATGTTTTTTAGCAAATAATCTGGTTATGTAGTGTAGACGTCTAATTGCAGCAGTCAGAGATTCAGCCACGTATACTGGCTTTGCTGGGCCAACCATATTCAGATTTGTGGTACTCAAACGTTTTTCTCGATTTGCCTTATTGTATGACCCCGTAGCCTTTATAAACTGTTCTCTCTTTATGGTTGATGTGAAGTCTACGATTATAGGGCCTATGGGTTTATCTTTCAGCTTTAGACGAGATACATCTCGAATATCGGAGTCTAGGATTGGAACATTAATAACATTTCCAATTTTTTTTTGCAATTTCAATTAGCTGTTCTTTGTTCTCAGATACAGCGACTGGGACATTTCTTAACTCGATCATGGTAGACCGTGCGTTTTTTTCAAAATGTTCAATTTTTTCATCCAATGTCTTAATATGGCTCTTCAATGAGGTGTTTTCCTGTTGAAGAGTTTTCAAGTCACTAAGAACGTCATCGTATTTCTCGGACAGCAACATCATTGATTTATTTATTTCAGCATTTTGGTTTGTTAGCTCCTTCAGAGATAATTCCAAGGTGGTAAATTTAGCGTCTTGCTGCTTTTTTATTTCGTCCATTTTGGTTAGTAAGTCGGACAGTGAGATGTCTGCTGAGCTTGAGGGATCATTTAACCGGCGTTTGGTTCGCTTTGTTATGTTCAGATCTATCTGTTGCTGACTTTCAGGTGTATAAAGCGCAGGATCCGATCCAAAATGGGTGGGCGAGATAAGTTTCGAACTGCTTTTCGGTGGAGTACGTCGAACATTCATTGTATTTAATTCTACCTTTTGGTGGTGTTTTTAATGTAGATACGTAAGTACAATTACAATTATGTTACTACGACAATATTACACCTTAAGCTACGAAGAGGAATAATTACCCGCCAATCGCTGTCGCTTATGAACTGTGGCAAGCATCAACTCGCAAGTAGTGGTAAGGTGCCGCTGTATGCCATATGACGCCGCGTACGCAGCAAAGGATGCTAGATGCGTCGACTGTCGCTGTCCTGCTCGTTTCGCGTCACTGCTTGATTGCAAACTCCTTTATAGTACTGCGCGCCTAGTACTTCTGTTAATATTTCACTGTTTCTTTTCGGAAATAAATTTGTTATTTAAATTAAAATTTTGACAAAGTGGACACGTCTAAACTCGTCCGAGGTCCGGGGGGGGATGAACTAATTACTAGAAGGTTCCCAGGCACGGTGTCAAACAAAAAAAATATCGCAATGACGGGGAGAACAAGTGCCTTTCGTTTTATGCTCGATTGACGGAAATGGGTTCGCCCCCATAACATGGGACAAAAACCTTAACTGACTAAATATGGGTATACTATTGCACTTGTTTTTTTTTTATATTTTCAAGTTCTTTGTTTTGTTTCCTTCTTCCTTTGTGTGTGGAAGTCTAGAAATACGAAGGGTTTAGGTATCGCAGCAACCGCGCGCAGTCGATGAATTCAGCTGCATACAGTTGTACGTTCGACTTCGTTCAGTCATGAAATTAACTTGACGCAGTCGGCTGCAGTCTGTCTCTGACTTGGTTCAAGCGTCTAAAAATATCTCTCAGCTATGATGGTTATAAGGCCAGTTACAGACGGGCTGCGTTTAAATATAGGCGGTTTACACTCATCGATTTCCGTAAATAAGAAAAAAAACCTACCCATTTCCACCTCCATGAATATAGATACCTCCTTGAATTTCACCATGACGCAAAACGACACCTTATAGATTTTATCTTTTACCAATCTTTTTTTTCGGATGGGATACCATCAAATAACTTCTACAACTCTGGGCGGAGCGGGAGGGAGTGTCAGACTTTTACCGACTACAACCCACCCATGTTCCTTCCTCGCCCTTTATGTTCCGGGGCCACGGTATCTCTTTCGAACAGTCCCGCTGCCCTGGCATCTTTTACCAACCTCTACCCAACTTTCATGGCGTCTTCCTAGAAAGTGTAATGCTCTTACAAATTAGTTTGCGAAGCTATTAGCACTCAAACATATATCATGTATTACATGTATGACTCAACTTGAAATGCAGTTAGCTAGTTTGAGAGTAGTTGCGTAGTACATAATGGGACCCGTATGTCACTTTTGATTACTAAGTTAGATATACCCAGATGTAATGTAGTTTGAGTTTGCACTTACATTATTTTTTAAATGTAGAAGGCTATTTCGACGACCCGAATGGGGTAGCGGTAGTGAAGCTGCCATACATTCTTGGGGTTCCGGGTAATTAATTTTTATTTTATTTTATGAATAAAATTCGGGAGAAGTAAAAAAACAGAACATTTTCTACCTTGCTTATTTTACCAACTGAAAACCCCTTTACACGTTTTACGACCCAAAAATAGAACACAGGACACCCATAGAATGTTTACACACCATATTCGTACCCAATGAGGCGTGAACTGTACGTACCTACTTATACAGGGTGTTTGGGTGGCTCGGCTGATGTGGCTAGAAAAGGTTTTTATAGAGAAAAAAAAGCAGGTCAGCCTTTGGGACATCAGATAGAAGTGAAAACTAAGTAATCCAAAATAAACTTAAGGTAACTACTTATTAGGTTGGTTTTGACCAACCGTTCTCCCTCCGTCTTACGAATTTTCAATCAGGTTACGTGTCCTGACGCGAGTTTACCATTTTTTACCCATCCCACAACGCCACCGCTATAGAAGTTATCACTTAAAAAAAAAACGAAGCACCAATTTTTATTGTTTATGGCACTTCTGGTTTTCTTTCTCTTAAATACACCTGTGTGAAGCCGGGGCATATCGCACGTTGTAGATAGAAAGAAATACTGCGTTCTATCACGACTACAAACGAATATGTTTTGACGACTGAGTAATGAAAATAATAATTAGCTTAATTAGTGTGGCACTATAAAGCATGAACAAATGCCAGCACATCAAACTGCCCGAAACTGTCAAATTTTCTCAATCAATCTTAAACCTAATGGTTTATTGATAAAGTTGAAAATCTATTAAATCTAAAAGTTCTTCAATATCACCACTTCTTTCTGATACACGCTGTATAACAGCTTAAAGCGGTTACCCACACATTAACCAAGCTTGCTAACTTGGTAATCAATTATATTTGATAGCTGCCTTGTCAAAAATGAGCGATGCCCAAAGAGTTCCTAATTCCGAATCGCAAACACGTTGGAATATTAATATTCTAATAGCCTGCTGTGGTCTGTTGTTATTTGGAACTAATTTTGTAAAAAGGTACCTATTAGGGCAGATCGATACCAAAAAGCAGGTGAAGTGGAAGATTTTAGGAGCTGTAGTTTTAGTGTCGACTTTTAGAAAGTGACTAAGTGGCAATTAGCTCTTTGTGGTAAAGCCTTGTATTATTTTTATTGAAATAAATAATTGATGAAGAATTAATTGGATAGGGTGGGTCACGTTTTCGGGATTAAGCCGGACCGAGGCAATGGGTGAAGATAGTTGTACGCTGGGTGCTTGAAGACAGCAGTCGAAGCCGAGGCAGTAAAACAGTGGTTAGACCAGAACAGAATGTTGACCCATAAATGTTGAATGTTGGTATGAATGAAAGGTATTTACATGTCGCGGATGTGGGAAGTCTAAGAATGTGTGGTGTTACGCGAATGGATCGACTAGAGGCAGGCCCAAGAAACGCTGGCGTGACAATCATTAACCGATTCGTGGGAGAAGGAAAATTTTAAACAAAATTGGAAAGCCATGGAGCCTCCCCCATGGCTTTCCAATTTTGTTTATTTTTTTTTCCCAGCAGTGGGACAGAGCAAGCTGACATAATCATCATCTGCCTAGCCTTTCCCAACTATGTTGGGGTCGGCTTCCAGTCTAACCGGATGCAGCTGAATACCAGTATTTTACATGGAGCGACTGCCAATCTAACCTCCACAACCCAGTTAATACTGGGAAATACGGCACCACTTGGTTAGACTGGTTGTCAGACTTTTTGGGCCACTGACTACCTGTAACGACTGTCAAAGATGGACAAATCACAGCCGGGACCAACAGCTTAAGGTGCTTTCCGAGGCACGGAGGGAACTCGGTATGTAAGGGTGGTCACCCATCCACAGACCAACCTAGGCAATCACGGCTTAACCCCCAAAGATTGGCCCGAGCAGCTGTTATTATTTAGACATGAGCTCCTAACAGAGCAAGCTGACACAAAAAAAAGACGTGTGGCACTTGGGGACTGCCGCGGTAAAGCTATTGCATAGCATTTTTTATCAAAGCATTTTTTATCAACTTATGCAATTATAGTTATTTATTTATTTTATTTTTCCGTTTGTTGCCGGCTCAAGGACCAAACGCAGACTGAATGTTCTGGCTCGCCTTCCCATCACGATGAAATTATGAATTTTATAATGATGGTCCTAGAACATAGAAGAATAAAATGGTTACAAAGAAGGTCTAACATCAAATGTATAGAAAGAAAGAAAGAAAGAAAGAAAAAGCATTTATTAGCACGCACAGGACAAAACACATAAAAAATATAGTTTAAAACTTACTAATAAAACTTACACAGAAAAAACAAACATATATTTAAAAATTAAAAGAAACGAAACTCGTCCTGTACGAGGCCAAAAGGCTCCTATCTCAGCATGGTGCTGTAACATTAAAAAAAGAAACGTCACAGCGCTGGTATTCTGATAGGGCCCAAAGTGAAGGTGATGCCACGGTCAGGCCAGATACGGATAAAAATAAAAATAAAGTGTAGACGAATAAACAATACAAATAAATTAATGTGTGAAGTACAAATAAATATAAAGAAAATAATAAAACGCCTACACCCCACGTAATGAATACTGTTCGCCAATCTGTGCCATGCCTTTCACTGGCAACACTGACGAACATAGACAGACGCGGGCTAATATAGTAATCTGTGGACGCGGGCGCAGACATTCACATATTTCACATAATATTTTTGTTTTGATTGGAATATTACGTATGTCAGCTAGCTAGCAAGTGAAATCAAACAAAACATGAATACCAAATAATACTGTGATCATAATCATCAGATAGTGTGCAGTGATAGTGTAATGTAAGATATTCGTATACAACCTACAACTCCTAGTTACGGCAATATATTAAAAAGAAAACTAGCTTGTCATTGTCATTATCTAACATGGGGTGACATGGGGTGTTAGGTTATTTTCGTTACGGAATTTAAACGTAGTGATTATATACTCTGTGTTTCTGGATACGGTCTCCACACTCAAGGCCCGCGATAGAAGCTATGCAATAGCTTAAAAATAATTTGTTGATTCAGTAAGGCAGCTAAAAGATAAGTTAAAGCTTTTTCGTGGAACTAGTAGTGTGCCTCTATTTACTTTTCGGTAAAGAATATACTGAAATGTGACGACATATAAGTTTTCAACGCACTGTATCCTATTAATATTTGTATAAGTGAAAAAAGAAAAATAATGGGTCCAATTATTTTTGGTAATCTATCTGATGGACTAATTAGATTTATTTTTGACAAAAGTTTCTTTAATTTAGAAGTAAAATAGGGTTTTTTATTTCTAAATTAAAGTACCTTTCCCCACACTAAAATATTACAAACAAAGTGGAATCCTAATTGCAATCCCTCCCAATTAAGCCAGATAAGAGTGGGTTCACGTCAATCGTACCCCGAGTGGGGTTCTAACGACCCCTACTTGCCAATCCGACACTTTAAGCCTCATCCGGGGTACAGACCGCGATACATGTACCGCGAAAATTTCCGGGTATCCGCGCAGAAACACCATGTATTGGATTAACACACATTTATTGGGATGGTACAAAGGGTGTAAAAAGATTCTTAACGAAAACGAAAGGCACTTGTTTTCACTGTCATTGCGATCATTTTTTTTTCTAGCTGGAACATACCTGAGAACCTTCCTGTTACGGAGATATTGGAGGTCAAAGTTCCAACTATTTAACAAGTTTTTTTTTTTTAATACATTTTAATATTTAAAAGAACTTTATTTAAAACACCTCCAAGACCCCCACGTTATTCAATCTATCAGCCAGCACAATGTTTTGAGTGCGTTTCCTTGAGTTCTACCGTAATACGTGATTTTTACCCAAAAAAAAAAAGTCGTTTCCCAGCAATAATTTTTCGTGAAGTTACTAGTTTGATGTACAGAATGCGTGGTTGATGGCTTTGTGATAAGGTGGTTTACACCTATATTTTATCATGAAGACATCCGTGACGAGCTTGACTGAGATATTTGGCCAGTTTCATAATTACGAGTATGTTAAGGTGAAAGCGGTAGCCCGCGAAATTCAAATTTTCTTACGTTTGCAACTTGCAGGCCAGTAGTTAGGTTGTATGTGTGTGTGTATTTACAAAAAAAAAAGTATATATGTAGTATATCAACTATCTGGTGTCCACGACACAACTTGCTTATAGTGGCAATAGATGGCGCTGTGTGTTAATGTCCAGCGATATTCATTTATTTTAATTATTTATTTAATCCCAATGACCATTCCATGAAAAAGTAATTCTAAGCCATTAATATTGTATTGGTGATTGTAATGATTGCAATAGCAACCATACACGACTCAGTGACGCCCGAAACTTGGTGCAAAATTTTGAAGGACATTTTTTTTTTTTTTGCTTTATTAAACACTAATTTACATATTCAACAAATATATAACAATGACTTTAAAGTTTCGGCAACTTTTCTAAAAATACTTACAAATATCTTTAAAACAAAGGCTTTAAAACAAATAAAATGTAAACAAAGTTCAACTTTTTTATCTTCAGACTTACGTAATAGAGTATAGAGAAATACAATACAATTAACACAAATACAAGATTCAGAACACCGCGCATTAAACACTGACAATTAATTATGTCATTATTTGCGAGCTATTAGTGCCATACCTGTTCACAAAAGATAAGAATACTTCCATTTAACATTATACCGCAGAGTAGATTCACATTTTGCTAAATGCCAGAATATTATTATTTATTTATTTAACTTTAAAGAAAGCTTACAGACTAATAACAATCATAAATAATCATGCTTAAGTAGTGACATTTGCTAATTGCAAGCTTCCACATGTATATGTCACCGTAAAATTGTCAAACACGTTATATTGTAATCTCTCTAGCGATATTGCAAAAAATCATCATGTGCCTAGCCTTTTCCCAACTATGTTGGGGTCGGCTTCCAGTCTAACCGGATGCAGCTGAATACCAGTATTTTACATAGAGCTACTGCATATCTGACCTCCACAACCTAGTTCATACTGGGTAATATGATACCACTTTTTGACACTGGTTGTCAGACTTTTTGGGCCACTGACTACCTGTAACGACTGTCAAAGATGGACAAATGACAGCCGGGACCAACAGCTTAACGTACTTTCCAAGGCACGGAGGAAACTAGGTATGTAAGAGTGGTCACCCAATCACAGGCCAACCTAGGCAAGCACGGCTTAACCTAAAGATCGACCTGCGCAACTGTTGTTATTTAGCCACGATAAAAATCGTATTTCAAAACTATTAATTACTTCTTTTTATTATTTCTTTGTTTTTTAACTACTTTATTTAACTCAATTAATCACTATGACTTGACATAAGACATAGACAAGGGCGTAAGTTTTTGCTTTGAAATGTCGTAAAATCTTCAATTTTAATATTCCTGGCAACCACCTCAAATATAACAAACCTCAAGACACTTAACAGCAATGACACTTCGCAAAACATAATCAAAAAACGCCTCAAAAACTCGTAAACTGATTACGGAACCCACAAAACGCTTTTGATCAATTACTTTAGAAGTCATTACGAAAATTATTCTCCTACCCTCATTCTTCGACCTAAAAAGTAAAACTCCCATCAAAAATACATAAAACTCAACGAATCTAGTCAATAGAATATTTTCTGTGTAAAAAGTCGAGTCGAGCATTCTTCGGGATCGATTGGAGCTGAATAAGACTGCTCGGAATCGAATGAAAGACATCGAGTTCTCTGTAGAATCGAGTCGCATTGTGACAAATGCATTTTTTCCTCGTCCACACAAATACTTTGGAATTTAATAATAGTTGAATGTGAAATATTGCTGGCACCGATTCCTTTGAAATTGAGGGAAAACTATTAGGTTACATTATATTAGAGGGATTCGTAGACAGCCAAACGAGATAGAAAGAATGGCCTTTATTGCACACCATTAATAAGATGCCATCGGGATTGGCATGCGATGTATGAACGTGGACAAAGCTAAATGCGAATGTAAGGACAGGTTGGCGTTTTGGAGTTTCTACCTAACGGCCGTGGGAAAAGTGCGTAACCTGATATGTGTATAAACTAGGGAGCTTCTGGCTAAGTAAAACGTGGATGGGTTACACGTGAGTGGGGTGGGACCCCTACATACCGAGTTTCCTCCGTGCCTTGGAATGCACGTTAAGCTGTTCGTCCCGGCTGTCATTTGTTATCTTCGTCAGTAGTTACAGGCAGTCACAGGCCAAAAAGAAGTCTGACAACCAGTAAAACCAATAGGTATCTTATTTCCCAGTATTAACTGGGTTGTGGAGGTCAGATAGGCAGGCGCTCCGTGTAAAATACTGGTATTCAGCTGCATCCGGTTAGACTGGAAGCCGATCCCAACATAGTTGAGAAAAGGCTAGGCAAATGATGATATGTTTTTAGATAGCAAAGCTGGGTCGTAACATCTCCGGCCTTCTATGCTCCAAAATGTAGTCAAAGTGATGTCTGCGGTACCACTGACGACGCTTTGGTAGTGACAAAATTTTAAATACGAAAAAGAATAATAAAACGGAGTTGGGAACAGTGAAGCTCCTTTAACAAAGACAGAGACAAACCATTTATAACAATTAAAAACATTAAATTTTTTCAGCAGAATTGACAAAGAGCCAGTCACTTAGTGAGAAATTTAGACTCGTCCGGGGAGCACCATCTTTTTTGCTGTCTCTAATCACAACTTTTGCTGTATCTTTTTATAAAATGCCAGAACCTTGTTATTAATGAATCGGTTAAGATGAGAACTGCCAATATACATATTCCTGTTCTAGAGGTGTTAGGTCAAGTTTAGAAAGTACCTCAACCTACATTGAAAACGGGAGTATTCTGCGACCAGACAGATAGTAGGTCTGGTATGCAACTGCCCCTACGATGAAAAAAATTATTAAGATGGCGCCGGAGGTAGATGCTAGGGGCCGGAAAGGTAGGTTGACGTTTTTTTTATATTAAATGGGTCTACTCGTGACCTGATTCTTGTCCTGAGGACAGAGATGAGGTCAACGATGGAACGAGCTAACTCAAAAGAAGCCTATTAACTCGATTGGATTGGGGTTATTTAACTTGGGAACACCGACGCAGGGAATTCCACTCCTAGGCTGTGCGCATAACAAAAGAAGTAGAAAAGCGTTTCGCGCGAATGTGTGGAGCATCGACAAAGTATGGGTGACAAACTGCAGTACGTCTGGACTCCCGATGGAAGAAGAAAGATGGCACAATAACTCAATCATTTGTCCGCTTTAGCATAGCTGAATGGTAAAAGTATGGAAGCTGCTGAAGTAAGAGACCGATAGGTATTTTAAAGTTAGAATCTATACTTATAATATTATACAGCAGAAGAGTTTGTTTGTATGTTTTTTTGGTTGAACGCGCTAATCTCAGGAACTACTGGTTCGAATTGAAAAATTATTTTTGTGTTGGATAGTCCATTTATCGAGGAAGGCTTTAGGCTATATTACATCACGCTAGGATTATTAGGTGCGGAGCAGGAATGAAAAATGTTGCAAAAACGGGTTTTTTTTCCTTTCGTTTTTCTCTCTTATGTGACGCAGACGAAGTGGCGCGGGTCAGCTAGTAAGGAATAAAGATGTGTGAACGAGGCATAAGCATTGGGCACGTTCGACTTGGACACCACTCTTATGAGGTGTCGCAAATTGTTGGCAGAACTTAGCGCTTTACACAAAATGGGCTTGTTGCCAACTTGGTCGAATCGGACCAACATTTCGGTGTGTTTAAGATTATTGCTTGGGTGCATTAAAATTAAAATACAATTATTGATTAAGGATGCTTTTTTAATGTTATACAAATGCGAAGGTATCTCTGCCTCCCTTTCTATCTATAACCTTTTTCATGGCTGAACGGATTTTGAAGGCATACACCCTGGTTTAGATCTTTGACCATACCTGACCATTGTACTATATCGTTGGTACTATTGCCTGGGATAGTGTTAGACCAAGACAAGGGCAATGCCGCTAGAAGCTAGTCAGTAATTAGTCAGAAAATCTTGTTGACCTGGTGTCAGAGTTTTTATTCCAGTCATTGGGCTGGGCTTCACATGTCATAAAAAAATTATCTCTCAGGTATGCTGATTTCCTTAGAATGTTGGTCTTGTTGACTGGCTACTACAGTTTGATTCAATTCCCTTGGAGATGATTTTTTTCTTGTGTATGTTAATACTGTTCCCTTTTCCTTTTCCCTTTGTACTATATACTAAAAACATCATAAGAAAGAATGGAATGAGTCCCTAACATGCATATTAGTGTTAGTATAGTGGTGTATATTTGTATAAAATCCCTGCCTTTCCAAATAAAATTATTTACTTATCCAATTCCGCATCCGCCCTTTTCCTTTTTCACACAAAACTCAGTCTAGTAAATCTTAGCTTGCCCAAATGTAATTTATAGATGAAATAACATTAAGGATGATTTCCACTAAACGCCTCACACCGCACCGGATCGGAACAGATTATACAATATTTTCCTAAACGATATTAAATCGTGTGCACAGTGTTTAAAGTATATATTACCAAGCCGCGCACAGCAGCTTGACCGCGGGCGTCTTCCGCGATACGCGATCGTAGCCGAAAGTATGCTGGGACACGCGATTGGCGCCGTTCGCCTGTCATCGCATCCGAGACAGTAGGAATGAAATTATTTGACAAGGCACCGAAGCGAATATGTTCGCTAGCATAGGTACGGAGCCGATCGTATGCGTCGACATCCTGCGGGACGCAATCGGTTGTCGCCGTATCCGTTCGTATCCTTTCCGATTCGTTTGGTGTAAATCATCCTTTACTGGACCCTTAAAAATTGTGACCCTGACATTTCAATAAACATAGGACTTTATCTCTAGAATAGAACCTTGTTTATGTCCAAACCTACGGCTGAGATAATTCACGACAAAAATATATTTGTCACTGTCAGACCGGTCTTGAACTTGAATAATGTACTTACGACAGACGAATTTGATGAAGCCGTATTAAAAAAATCGTTGGGGACTTTGGATATCAGCAAAAAATAAGCTTAAGTAAATTATTGGGGCTTTCCGAGATTTCGGGAGTACGCCCGTTCGCAGGAGTTCATATTTTTTACTGACGACAATCGAGAAAGCACTTTGCACGACGGTGATAGGGGGTATAATATAGATTAGCTGGCATATAACTTTTGAGATCGTGAAATTTTTCATCAGAGACTTCAAACTAGATATAATTCTTGGTATGCATTCTTGTTCTTGGTTGGTATTCTGAGCTGAAAGTCTTTAAATAGACTCCGGACTCAAGTAGGCCGAAGCAAGAAAACCCTTGTCAAGTGGAGATTCATAGATGACTCTGCCCTGGAGTAGCGCTCAGTGCTACGAAGCTCGCTCCAGCCGTCTGGCCGCGGGGCACAGGCTGTGCTACACAATTGTGTAGCATAGCTTGTAGCGGTGTTATGCATGAACGGTCATGCATAACATCACTACAAGCTATGCTACACAATTGTGTAGCACAGCCTGTAGCAGATTGACCACGAGTGCTACGCTTTTAGGGAAGGGACAAACGGTTATAATAGAGAGCAAGCCTACTTCCATCGCTCAGGCTCAAAGGACTCCTTGGCTGCTTCATAGCATTTCATGATAGCAAAACCCAATAACCCTTGTCCCTACCAGAAAATTGAGCTCAGAACCTCATGGTCAGCTTTAGAGCTTGCGACCAATGAGACAATGGCGTTTTTGCCATTTTTTCTTTCAGAAATGCCATGATTTATACACTAAGCTCTTTTCCTATAAAACTATACCATTCTAAACCTCCTTATGTATACAGTATTAATTTAATGCTGACCGGACCAGCCTGACCTCGGGTCCTCAAGGGAAATAAGATTTTTGCAGTACCCTCCGCAAACTATGACTGAGTAATTAATACTATTTTACGTGTCTCTTGGGGAAACTCTGAGTGTTCTGCGGTAAGGTAAATGGTTGGCAATTAATGGGCGATTAGTATGTCCCTGTATGTATAGTACCTGGTGCCTGTACCTTGGCGAAAGAATATAATCATAATCATAATCATAATCATAAAATCTTTATTTTTCTCGACATCATGAATTACAGGCGCTGGTTAACATTTTTACAATATTAGATAGAGAAAGGTGTCTGATATAGGAAGATCCTGTGGTACAGATCACCTCTCCGCTCTAGATTTAATATTTTTATAATGCTCAAAATAAAGTCAAGAATTGAATTTAAAATCAAATCAAAATCAAAAAGATAAAAACATTTACACATAACAAAAATTATGAATTGACATAAAACAGAAGATTACCGAAATACTACCTATGTTATTACATTGTAATAGTTCAAAACTTGAACTTCAGTAAAAAAATATATAGAAACAAAATAAATATGTAGATAAATTATGCTTGCAGGCATAATACAAAAAAAAAAAAAAAAGGATTATACAAAAAGAAAAAAATTAGAACAAGAGGATGAATTTAAGGAAATGGGGTGATGAAGTGCATTGGTACAATGCGTGAGTAGATGTGTGTGTTTGTATGTGTGTGTGTGTGTGTGTGTGTGTGTGCGTGTGTATGTGCGTGTGTGTGTGAATGTGTGTGTGTGTGTGTGAGAGAGAGAGAGAGTGTGTAATTGCTTCAATGTTTACGTGTTGGGGTTAAGACATAGGTTTAAGTAAATTTTCTGTGGAGACGTAGTCAAGACTTAATAGCCAGGTGCGCAATTTTCTTTTACAAACAGCTTTAGTGTGAGTGTAAATAGATATTTTATTATTCATAGAGTTATAAAGAAAAGTGCCAAGAAAGCCGAAAAATTTTTGGGAAAAACTAGTGTGAAAGCGGATAATTGGACAAATATTAGTTGATCTTCTATTTTGTGAAAGGAAATTGTGATCTATGGGAAGTTCAGAGTGTTTTTTTAATACTGTCATGAGTATGAACAACTGCCGGACCGTTAGAACTTTGCAGTGTTGGTAAAGATCGAAGGTTGGATAGCGAATTGGGAAGAAACAACTGACTTTTAATATAGCTCTTTGAGCTCTCTCTAAATTAATCAAATAAGATTTAGAAGTACCGCCCCAAGTGGTGATACAGTAGGCTAGCAAAGATTGGCATAATGCGAAATAAACTGTTCTAATTACAGAAGTATCAGAAATATGTCGTAGATTTTTAAATATAAAGATTAATTTGCGGATTCTTTTAACTAAGGCTTCAATGTGTTGTTGGAAGCTGAGTCGGTGGTCTATAATTACACCAAGATATTTAATAGATTCTGTTTTAAGTAATATTGGACAACAACAATCGCTGATTGAATTACATGAGTGGGCTTTCAAGGTGAAGTTTGGTTGATCCTGTAGTCTAAGGGAATATGTCATGTATTTCGTTTTATCGACATTTAGGGTAAGCAGGTTAGCATATAACCATTTATACACTGTATTGAAGCCTTGTTGAGCATAATGTTGAACCTCAACCCACGTATCTGCATCGAACACCAGAGCAGTATCATCCGCAAACGTGATAATCTTTCCGTTTTGTATCTTAATATTACATAAATCATTTATGTAAACTAGAAATAATGTTGGGCCGAGGATGCTGCCCTGCGGAACGCCGTACTGATTAGGTAATTCGTCACTGGTCCAATTATCTATTTTAGTAATTTGCGTTCGGTCGGACAAATAGTTCGTAAAAAGTTGAAGAGACTGACTTCTCACACCCATCATTTCTAATTTTTTTATCAAAATGGGAACAGATACTGTGTCAAATGCTTTAGCAAGATCGAGGTAAATGGCTAAGGTCTTTTTTTTACAATCTAATTTATTGACTAAGTGATCAGTTAGTTCATGGACGGCTTCAGCTGTTGATCTACCAGATCGGAAACCAAACTGTGATGGAGATAAGAGAGAATTTTGTTCAAGATAATTAGTAAGTCTGGAATTCATTAACCGTTCTAATATTTTTGATAGGGTTGGTAATACAGAGATTGGTCTATAATTGTTGACACAGTATCTGTCTCCGGATTTAAAAATGGGTACAATTTTGGATTTCTTGAAGGCACATGGAAATACCCCAGTAGAGAAAGAGAGATTGCATATAAATGTAAGTGGAGGAACAATAATATCAACAAATCGTTTTAAGAAGGATCCGGATATGTTATCGACGCCAACTGCACACTCGTTTTTTAAATTAAGAATTAAGGATCGTATTTCATCTTCGTCGGTCGGTAGAAGAACAAAGGAATTTTGGGAAGAAATAATTGGCTGACTATAAAGCTCTGTATTGTCAAAATTAAAATTTTGTAAAAGCAAATTTTCTGATAACTTTTTACCTACACCAGCAAAAAATGAATTTACTCTGTTAATTGATTCAGTTGGATTTTCTATTGAAATAAGCTGTGTGGATTGCTGTTTGATTTTGTTAGTATAGGTTATATTTTTAATTGCTTCCCAGAGTTTTTTGTTATTTTTTCCCGCTTTTTTGATAATGTCTTGCTCGTATCTTTGTCGAACTCTCTTTAAAATATTATTGCAAAAGTTCCTGTACCTTTTGTAAGTGCAAAGTGCCTATTGTGATGTGGTCCACAATGAGCTGATGTGGTGGAACACGGTCTTTTTTTTAAATACTAAAAAGTCTTGTGTTTAGCCGCAACTCGCTTCATGTGAAGCCTAGGGTGGAGCATGCTTGCCTATAAAGGTAAGCGTTCACCTGTCCGCATCGTACGCATCGTGCGCATCCCATCAAACGGATCGTAGTATTATAAAACCGATTTAGGCAAATCGTACGGTGCGTATCAATGACTTTCTATACAAAGAATGTTATGATCGATGATACGATGCGGGCAGGTGGACGCTTACCTTAAGAAATCGATTTGCTCAAACTTTGAAGAGATCTAGATTACAATGATAGGGAAATGGAGAATCCGTCAGTGAATTATACAGATTGCCGGTTCACACGAGTCCTTATCTTAGAAAGGAGACCTGTGTCCCAGCAGTGGAAGGTCTGTAGGCTGATATGCAAAGATGCAAGAACATTTTAATTAAAGCTTGCGGACTTTTAAAACTAAATTACTCACCAAAAAGCCGACGATTTGCATGTTTAATCACAGGAAAAATTTCGTTAAAAGGTTTGTCAAGAATCGTGAACAGTGTAAACGCAATTATCATTCTGCCCGTCACCAAAGTCTGTAACCAGTCTTACCAAGGGGTATCGTATTACCCAGTAATAACTGGACAGTAGTCGCTCCATATTAAATTGCGATATTTTGGTTAGACTGGAAACCGACCCCAACAGATGATGATGATTTTGCCCGTCACCATATAAAAGTCACATCCCGTTTACTAATATAAGCGATCGATGCTCGCGTCATTGGTTACGCCTTTGTTCGGTAAACCGAACGCGCCCGGTCAGCGCCACGATGCGTTCAACAAACAAAATGAACGCCAGGATCGCCTATTCACGCGTCGCTCCACTATGTTAGAACACTGCCTTAAAAAAATATGCTTTCCGACTGAATAGTTATACCATGGAATAGACAACCGATAAAATTATTCGTATTTCAAGATGAAAATTCGAAGCGCTCGTGGCTTAAAATAAATAACAGCCGCTCGGGTCAATCTTCAGGCCAAGCCGTACTTGCCTAAGTTGGTCCGGTGATGAGTGACCACCCTCATTAGATCAGAGGTTTCGTGCCTCAAAAAGCACGTTAAGACGTTGTTCCACGCTGTCATTTGCAGATCTTTGACAATCGTTACACGAAAGTCTGACAACTATTTTCACCAAGGGGTGTCGTATTACCCAGTACTTACTGAGTTGTGGAGGTCAGATAAGTCCTAAACCGTTGGGGCAATCGCTTCATCTAAAATACTGGTATTCAGCTGCATCCAGCAAAACTGGAAGCCGAGCCCAAAATTGTTGGAAAAAGGATGGGCAGATGATGATCTCAAGATGAAACTGCCCTACTGGGTTCCAGATGACTCCATCCAATACTCGATCCCACCAACCACACTTATAAGCACCACAAAAATAACATGCAGTCTTTGGGGACAGCTGATAGAAGTAGAAACTCGTAGACGAGTGCTACGATTGCTACGAAGTGTTAGGTGACGGTCACGCGAGTTCCATGATTTTTGTTCACTCAAAAAGTACTCAACGCGCCTAAAGAAGTTTTTTCTTCAAAAAGCCAGCTCCCACGAATGCACTTCCACTACAGAAAAAAGAAACATTTTCATACAAAAACTCTACAAGCCAAGAGAAAAGGTAACAGTTTAGAGCACTCAGCTGAACAATGGGGCAACTAGTTCAAGGGTAAAACTCGCAGCTTTGATACTAACCGCCGTGAAATAAAAGGTACAGCGGCTCAAGACCTTGGAAGTTGGTATGAAGGGTAGTTGGTTGGAGTGGTTCAATGGTTTAGGTAAGTGGAGTTCGGTTAGATATTTTGTAGTTAGTGGTGTTTAACGACTAAGGCCGGAAACACACTTACGTGGCGTAGCGTGGCGTGGCGCGCCAGAAGCATATCGGTTTCATACATTTAGTATGGTTAGAGACATATTTGTAGGTCGTGTCGTGTCGTGGCGCGTTCTGGCGTGGCACTGACTGCTCACCAACGACTGGCCAGGGCCTCAATTCTGCTATTACAATAGTGTCACAGTGGTCTTTCATTGATTTCATAATTGTTGATGAATGACAATGGGATCTCCATTGCCATTTTGCTTAAAGTTCGTAATCTGCTAAATTCATCATAGTGGTTCGATTAATTGTCTCGCAATTGATTTTTTTTATTCTTAAATAGGCTTTCGTTTGGCCTTAACTCACCTGATGTGAAGCGATGATGTGGTCTAGGATGGAACACGCTTGCCTAGAAGAAACTGATTCTGACTGGCGGTTTGCGCAATAAATATGGAAACATAGCGTTTTGTTCAGGTCCGAGAACTTCAACCATATAACGGTGACGCTTCGCCGTATCTTTGCTCGTCCGATTATAGAACAAAGAAGAGCTAATTTGATTGTTTAATTCCAAAGCACACTCCCCAAAATGTAACCGAAAGGCAGTCAACTTTGCGATGATGTTCAAGGCTTTGGAATTTAACTTTGACAAAGGAGTCGTTGTCAATGAGCCTCTTGGTACGTCGCTCAATAGATTCTCGAGATTGCAACTCCTACTTGGCTGATTCATCTCAAAGGTGCGAACTGATAGTACTCCAAGCTATCCAAAGCAAAATAGAAATATGCGGGGCAGTCTTTGGGGACTGGCGATAGAACTGAAAAGTAGTAAAAACTAGTGCTACGAGCACTAGCAGTTTTCACTAAAAAAAATCGTGGGTCCTTCCTGGTTACTTCTTAAAATCTGTTTATATCCCATTTTTATATACCGGGCTGTTTTTATAAAATTGTCTATGAACTTTATCGTTTGTGAGAAATTACTGAAGGAAAACCCCTATAAAGCTTTTCCTGACTCTCGAATCGAACTATAAGTAGATATCGTAAGTAAATATCATTGCATACAACCATATAAGACTTCCTCGTCTTCAATCCCGAAAAAGGAATTAACTACATTCTCCCCATCAAAATGACATTAAAACCATCAACCTAAAACGTTAATGACCAATCCAGAAGCATTTACTACAGCACAAAGACATAATTGCCTACAATTACAGTCTCACACATTCCACGAACTCAAAGGAGGCTCAAACAACGCATTGTTCTCACGAAACGTTTTTGTACTTAAGCAAGGACATCAAGATGCTCTCCTTGACGAGAGCCAAACGGAAATGAATGAATCCGTCTTTATATATGCAGTTTTTGGGGAGGTTGTAATATGAAATTGGGGTAGCAGAAAATCCACTAGACCAATCCACTTCTCGTTGTTTTAACACTGCTGTAAAATCTTGTATTTATATAGGAGTTTGTAACATGGTGGATTGCTGAAAGAAGTGAAATACGTTATAGTATAATTACTGACGCTAGTGCTTTTTAGTGAATTTGTCTATAAACACGAACTATGCCTTTGTCTATAAACACGAACTGTGCTTTGTCTATAAACAAGAACTGTTTTTTTTTAAACACGAAATTAGATTTTGTATATAAACACGATCTGTGCTTTGTCTATAAACACGGACTGTGACTTTGTTTATAAACACAAACTGTGACTTTGAATATAAAGACATTTTTATGCATTGCCGAAAATGAAACTTCTGCCTTTCAAGTTCATAATAAGAAGCTTTTCAACTACGGCCTGAAATATATTAATGTGGGTGATATCCGAATGTTATTTATTCTTTATGGTATATGCCTGTTTAGTCAAAAAAAACCGAGCGTCACTTTTTTCCGTCACTCCGCAAGTTGAACCGCGGTAACTCATGACATTTTAACGCCCGACGCAAAAACGACGGGTATTAAAAGTTTGACGTGTCTATGTGTGTGTGTTTGTGGCATCGTAGCTCTCGAACGGATGAACCGATTTTGATTTTGTTTTTTTTTTTTTGTTTTGTTGTTTTTGGAGTGTTCTTAGCTATGTTTGATAATAATCAGTCCAAGATGGCCGCCGCCACAAAATGGCGGATTACATTATTCAAAAATTCACTCAATATGGGTATCAAATGAAAGAGCTTGACATCTTGACTAATACAACAATGTACACTATATTGAAATGGAATGAGGAATATTATATTATTATACTACACACACACAGCATTGTTACGTCATTTCGTTACGTGACGATTTCTACTAAATAGCACTACCCGTAAGCCGCGTTAAGGAACTTCGTTCCAAAAAATTATGACCCAGTGTCGGGGGTTTTTAAATTTTAATTTAATGTAACTTGTTTTTTATTTAACTTGCACTATTCGTATGTAAAAATTGCAAACGAATTTTCGATCACTTATTGGTATCCAATTGAACTGAAATCTTGCACACACCTTTGGTACTGTTGACAATACATTTTATGATAGATATGATTTGATCCTGCAGCTAAGATCACTTCCTCACCAGAAAACTCCTCAATTGTTAATAGCACGGCCACCATAGACGGCCACGAAACTTTGGATACAATTTCAATGTTGACAGATAAACCTAATTTTCTTTTAATAATTACAATGAACGTCTATTTTTGTTTTAGATAAAAACTTTTTTACTTATTTCCGCACTTACTGCCTGCCGCAACACGATAGGCGTTTGATCGTGCAGGTCGTGACCAAGGTTTAAGAATGAGTTGTAAAAACAGTGACAATGGATTTTCTTTTCTTTTGGATCGAAATGTAATATTTTAACGGCTAATTTATTTATTCTCCTTTTTCGTGTAAAAAGAAAACCTCAGATGTTCTGAAGAAATGCAATTACATTAGGATCTTTTTCCTTATGGGGTTTTTTGCCGAGTGAATTTTGTCTGACGCAACGGAGTATCAATATTTTTATTGTTTGGCATAGACTGGGATGTTTATGAGCTCAGTGGCTTTTGCTTAGTTGGCCTTGACCTTTTTATTTATAGATAAATTCAATATCATGCTTGTAATACCCTAAGAGTTAGGCAGAGATACCGCTTGGGCCTTTGACTTGATTTTACATGTCGTCGAGAAATATCTATCAGGCACGCTGGTTTGGTACAATATGTTCCTTAACCGAATTAAGTGATAATTATGTATAATAGGCATGACAGCAGTATTCAAACATTGCAAATCTATTTAGGCTGCCAGTTATAATATTGAAAAATAATGGACACGTATTTTTCGATTTTGTAAATCAATGAATATTGACAAAGATAAAACGCATCAAAACTGGGGAATGGGGCCTGGTGACGTCAGAACTAGCTAAAAATTATACCTAAGCGTGACGTTTTGGGAATTTTAAAAGCGTTCTAGCTTCGTCAATTTTGATTTACGTAACAAAAGAAAAAATACAGGTCAAATATTTCTTAATAATCTACCTGACGGACTAATTCGATTTTTTTTGTCGTCTACCGGGTTATTATCACTTAATTCAGAGGGGCGTGTCTTAGGTTCAAACTCGACACCTATGAATTGACAGTCCGACAATCACACCACTATGCTATCACCATAGATAATACACTATATAATAGCTATCACTGATCTTAAAGTTGGATTGTTGGATTCAAAGAAAATTTATTAACCATCTTAATTATCGCCTCCGTAAACCTCCAATGTCTTACGAAGATAGCTGTCGAACCTATGGTCTGCTAACACTCGAAGAAAGGCGTAAAGTGATGGACATGTGTTTGCTCTATGATACTCTCAATGGACGCCTTGATTGCCCGGAGTTGGTCGCACAGATAACTTTTAACACTCCTCTACGGCGCACTCGTCACACGCCAATGCTGCGCGTTCCTAGGCACTCCACTAACTATGCCAAGAACTGTGTACTGACTCGCATTGCTCGAAATTATAATTCGGAATTCTCTGAAGTTGGTTTATTTAACTGTAATAAACCGACTTTCAAAAAACAAATAATGAAAATTACAAACGGAGATAAATGACAAGCAACCAATCTTCTTCTTCAATCTTCTTCTTCTTCATATACTATCTTTGATAATTTAATCTTTTTAATTTTTTTCAAATTTTTCAATAATGAAAAAAAAAATATCTAAATCTAACTTAAAAGTAATTTTGTATTGAAATTTTATTTTGTTGTACGTTTGGAAATATCTAGCATTAGTCCGTTCGCATGTATTATAATATCCTAATTAAACAGGGAAACCTATAATTGGCCATAGTCACTGTCACATGCATATTTTGTATAACTTTTTTATGTATCGCTGTTGGTTACCTAAATAAATAAATAAAAAAATATATAAAACTCAAACCTCAATTTCAAATTTCGAATTAACCTATTTAAGCTCAGGTCAGCACACACAAATTGCATTCTTATCAAAACCTATCTTACGTCACTCAATAGAAAAGCGATAATTATCAAATTTCGTTTCGTCCCTTTCTTATACAGGATGTTTCGTAGGGACGACACAATTTTCTGAGTGATTGTGAGAGTCATTTTGTAGTTGTGTCTTGTAGTTTACCTAAATTTTAAGTAGCTCAATTAAGCTCATAATTATGTATAGCATTTTGTAGAACAAATGTACATTGTAGATGTCACCAAAAATATGTATAAAGTCAGTCGCTCCATGTAAAATACTGGTGTTCAGCTGCATCCGGTTAGACTGGAAGCCGACCCCAACATATTCTGGAAAAGGCTAGGCAGATGATGATATTACAGCCTCAAACAAACAAGTCTTGATGACTTGACATTGTCATTTAGGGAAATATTAGAGAACATAGATTCTGTGGGTGAAAACTAGGACATGACGCCCTACCCTTGAGAAAATTGTGTCGGTCCTTCTACAAAACATCCTGTATAACGTGACGTTCACGCAACGGACTTCAGTCTTTATACCCTTATCTTAATGACGTAATCAGTGTGACGTCACGACGTCAACGTCGACGTCGAAATAAATCACGTCACACTTTCTGTAGCTAACGTCGTAAATCGGAGTTGACGCGAATCGTAGCGCGTAAAATGTGTTGATGATTCTGTTTTTCTTTTTCAGAAAAGATTTTACGATAATTTTTTGTTTTAATTCAGCAATAAGGTTTTATTTTTATGTGTATTCAACTTTCGGAGGAGTCTTTTGTACTTTTATTGAGGTCTTAAAACGTTACTTTGTGTAAGTGTTGTTGCTGTCACTGTCGCACAATTGTCAAATTATCATTGCTAGAAAGAGACGGGAACATGGGCATTGCAAGTGTTTTCCTGCTTGCAGTTTTAACGTCTCTAAATCTAGCCCTTAGAGAGCTATGAGGTAAATTACTTTTGTAAGTTTCCCTTCTTGGTTAACCTCCTTTTAATAAAAAAACAGCTATCTAAAATTACAGAAAAAAACCAGTTCTCAATTACTTACTGTATTTCTTGAACATTTCATCAGAGATGATGGAAGTTATACTCAGAAATGATCCTTACCTGTAACAAAATAGAAAACAATTTTTATTGACATTCTACAACACAATAATTAAAACACCATTACCCCAGTAATCTTCGAAGGTACACTCACATCATGACAGTTATCTTTAGGTCCAAACAAATGTAATATGAAGCGAACATAATGCTATCAACTGCGTGTCCAGTCCATTTCAATTTATTGGCACATAAAATAAAACAATTTCAACAAACACCAAGACCAAACCTAGGGTACCTACGCACCAACAAGGAAACCACAGACAGATCTAATACCTATATATTTCTCATAAATCGGTAGCACCATACAATAACTTCAGAACTTGGCAAGTCTCCAAACCGGTACAGTGTACAGTCAACCGTAGGACAACGTAACAGTTTGACCTTGAGATCTTCTTTATTCAAAGAGATCTAAGATACTATAGACTATCTGAGAAAATACATCATCATCTATCTGTGTTTATCCCATCTTATTTGGGGTCGACACACCACGTTTTTTTTTTTATTTTCCGTGTCAAACGTCACGCTATCAGTTACTTCTTTTTTCCTTCATATCATTCTATCCATCCGAGAAAATATACACGTATTTATCACTTCACTTCACTTCGATAGATTACAATCTACCGAAAAATAATGCGTTATGTTGTAAGCAGTATGTTCGTTTGAGAATCTTTCGGGAGTTTGAAATCTCGCTAGTTATATTACAATCTAAAGGTTTTTACAATGTGACGCTGACATAATACATATAACATGTTCACAAACCCCCTTGTTTTTGCAATCGAGGTAGGCAAAAATGACAGAGCGCCATCTGCTACGATCTTTCAGATCGGACTTCTTTCAGCTTTTCCACGTTCATATGTAATGAGTAAAAAGCGACCCTCGAAGCGAATCCTCTACTAGTACTAGTTTTCTCCGTCATTACAATTTTTTTTTTGTTCTGGACTAACTTGGGAACCTTCTAGTTACGGAGCTATAGGAGTTGTGAAAAAGTTAGAGCTTTAACCCCCTATGGTTAAAGTTCTAACTTTTTCACAAGCAACACGTCCAAGACCCCTTTTTTTCGGATGGGAAATCATCTAATAACTTCTTCCACTCTGGCCGGAGCGGGAGGGAGTGTCAGACTTTTACTGACTAAAACCCATCCATGTTCCTTCCTCGTCCTTTTATGTTCCGGGGCCACGGTATCTCTTTCGAACAGTCCCGCAACCCCGGCAGGAACGTCCATGACCCCTGCACTATTCAATAAATCCATCAGCACAGAGTTAAAGTTTTACTGGTACGCGCGGTCGACTGTACAATTTCTAGCTCATTGTGCTGCTTTGTAGCTCAATAATACAGGATTTAGGGTCACTCGACAGTTGACTAGCTTCGTCGGTGAAAGACGAAATGTATCTTTGTTTCGTCGAAATTGGCTGATTGAATTTTGCTGAACGGATGACGGAAGCTTCCAGACATGGCCTATAAAAATAGTCTGGTCAGTTTACAAAGACATACAAATGTAGTTCTCTGGCTTCGTGATTGTCTCGTTAGTCTAGTGACTGCATGGGAAACTACAGTTCTTTCGCAAGTTATTATGCCTTGTGTCTGTGACTGTAGCTTTGATTTTTCTTTGTATTTTTGACATTCAAAAGTGCCGTAATGGTCTAATTGAAATAAATGCTTGCAAGCACGACTGGTGAGCATGAGATCCTGTTTTCGATTCCCGGATCGGGGAAAATTGTTTTTGGGTTTTTTCAACAGGAATTTCACAATAAGGAGTCTGAATTTGGGCCTGGTTGATGTCATTAGGTTCGCCCTCTATTACATGGGACTTAAACATAACTGGTAAAATGTGGGAGTACTATTAAGTACCTATACGTCTACCTAACTCTTTGAGGATTACAGGCGTCATGTTATCTTCTTTGGCTTCGTTCATCGCACTCCACTTCGTTCATCGTTCATTGCACTCCTTCGAAGTCAGTTGTAGAAAAATTGTACAATACCTTTTCTTAAGAATCTATTTCTATGGATCCAGCGAATGCTCAGAGCGAATGCACATTCAATCCCCAGTCTACCAATTTATTTTCTCAAACAACATTGTAACGTTTGTTCACTTCGGAAACTACAAAAAAAAATTAACGCGGTAAACACATCTAAACCGTGTTCAAGAGCTATCTTTGTCAATTGCTATGGAATATTGTGACTGAGAGCTCTTGAACGCCGCTTAAAGGTGCTCGTTTAACTTCTTTGGTGAATTCTGCTCTCAGCGGTTGAATCGTAACTTTAGACATCGCGGCATTTTTTAATCATTTTCTTTTACGCTTACAACCTATGCGATATTAAGTTTGTTTGTTTACTTGGTACCTCTTCACGAATAAACCACTGACCCGTCATCCTGAAATGCATATGTCACCGTAAAATTGTAAGACCCGTTAAATTGTAATCTATCTAGCTAGATTGTAAACTCTCGAAAGATTGTCAAACGAACATACTGCTTACAATTTAACGCATTATTTTTCGGTAGACTGTAATCTGTCGAAGTGAAACCGTAATATTGTGAAATGCATGCGACGGAAGTATCTCTGCCCCCATAATCGGGACTCGGGGCACCCCGACCGCGACGTTACGTTCGTTAGGTTCCTTTAAACCCTGCAGATATAAATAGTCGACAACGATTTTTAGGCGAATATGAAGTTTTAAGGTTAGGTTACATTGATTTCTGGAATGGTGCATTATTTTTCATGGGAGTGGATGTACCATGGGGTACAGGGGGACACCCATCCCTCCCCCCCCCCTTCACATACATTTCACAATATAACAATTTCACTTCGACAGATTATAATCTACCGAAATATAGTTATATATTACAATCTAACGGTTTGTACAATGTGACGCTGACACATGTACGTTTTCAAGTGTACAGTTAAAATCAAAATCAAAATCAATCATCGTTCTTAGGATATGATGACCACGCCACGATGACGATACCACGTGTCTTTCAAATCATGATTGAATTATTTTATTACAAGCAGAGTCCAACCTGAATTGGTTGTCAAATTCTAAATTAACGCAAGCGAAACCGTGGACAAAAGCAAGTAATATATGTTTCGCCTCGACAGGCGAAAACAGGCATAAAACTTTCTAATTTAACTAATATAATTACCTAAATCTTGTAGTAAACATACAAGGACATGCTCCACGGAGCTCTCCCAAGGGTGTTGTAAAATAGAATTATGAACACGAGTAATGTACATAGACATTAGACACCTCCGTACATCAAACAAGAGAACCCCCTTTCTTAGGCGCTTTCATAATAAATAACGGAACAAAATTTAAGGTAGGTAGTGAACACCATGAACACCATAGCATAAGGGTTGTAAATAACCTCATCACGAAACCGTCAACCAAGCATTCTGTACATCAAACTAAGTAACATTATGTGGTAGAACTCAATGTAACGCACTCAAAACATTGTGCTGATGGATGGCTTGAATAGTACGGGGTCATGGAGGTGTTTTAAATAAAAATGTTACAATAAAAATTTGTATGTATTAAAAAAAAAAACTTATCAAAAAGTTGGAACTTTGACCCCAAATATCTCCGTAACTAGAAGGATCCTAGGTAGGGTGTAGAACAAAAAAAAGATCGCAATGTCGGGGAGAACAAGTGCATCTGATAAGAGGTTTATTACACCCTTTATGTCATACCAACCTCCAAGCCGCTCGGATCGATCTTTAGATTAAGCCATGCTTGCCTAGGTTGGTCTGTGGATGGGTGACCACCCTTACATACCGAGTTCCGTCCGTGCCTCGGAAAGCACGTTAAGCCGTTGGTCCCGGCTGTCATTTGTCCATCTTTGACAGTCGTTACAGGTAGTCAGTGGCCCCAAAAGTCTGACCCAGTATTAACTGGGTTGTGGAGGTCAGATAAACAGTAGCTGCATGTAAAATACTGGTATTCAGCTGCATCCGGTTAGACTGGAAGCCGACCCCAACATAGTTGGGAAAAGGCTAGGAAGATGGTGATGATGTATACCAACCTCTGATATACCTACCTAGATAATGCAAGTTTCACGATCCGTATAAAAAACATTATTGTTACTAACGTAATTGATTATTGCATTTATCTAATTTACACATATAAATTACATTTATAAATATTCTACTAAAAAAACTACATAAAACTATCAAAAATAGTAGCCAACCAGCATCGGAAACAGGTTCCGAGCTACCGGTGGTCAGGGCTCCAAAGAGAGGAACCGCCTCAATATGCGTGCCGTGTCCAAGAGTACTGCTTTCTGAATCAAGCCCTTGACCCAGCCACGCAATGAGAGCCTCCTAAGGTGTTGGTCGAGGCTCTTTCCTCATCATCTACCTAGCCTTTTCCCAACTATGTTGGGGTCGGCTTCCAGTCTAACCGGATGCAGCTGAATACCAGTATTTTACATGGAACGACTGCCTATCAGAAAACCACAACCCAGTTAGTACTGGGTAATACGATACCACTTGGCAAGACTGGTTGTCAGACTTTTTGAGCCACTGACTACCTGTAACGACTGCCAAAGATGTACAAATGACAGCCGGGACCAACAACTTAACGTGCTTTCCGAGGCACGGAGGAAACTCGGTATGTAAGGGTGGTCACCCATCCACAGACCAACCTAGGCAAGCACGGCTTAACCTAAAGATCGGCCCGAGCGGCTGTTACTATTTAGCCAAAAGCTTCTCGTTACTCTTTACTATTAGTCCATTAACCGTAACGACTATCGGTACAAAGATTGCAGAATCCACGTCCCACATGTCGACAACCTTGTTCGCTGTGGCGTCACACGTCAGAGCCGTCGTAGGGTCATCTAGTAGAAATCGTCACGTAACGAAATGCCGTATGTTGTGTGTGTGTAGGTAGTATAATAAATACGTGATCCGTCATTTTGTGGCGGCGGCCATTTTGGACTGATGTTTATCAAACATAGCTAAGAACACTCCCGACTAATTAACACTCAAACAAAAAAAAAACAAAATCAAAATCGGTACATCCGTTCGGGAGCTACGATGCCACAGACAGACACACACACAGACACGTCAAACTTATAACACCCCGTCGTTTTTGCGTCGGGGGTTAAAAAATTAACTACATTTTAGTTCTTAAAGTGTCTATCTATAATTAAGTCCTTGAGTTGTAACGCTGTTACGTTGTTGTTTTAAGCGAATTAGCTTGCTGCGACAGTAATCACGTTAAACATAAAAGGCTAAAGCCGGCCGGGGAGGGATTGAGTCATGCTCTTGCGATATCTAGGTATTTATGTATCTGTGATACAAATACCTAACTAAAGTCAAAAGCTTTTTGCTCGTTGAATAATTATTATTTTTTTGTCGTCAACGCTATTGCGAAACACTTTCGATGGCAATTTGAAACGATTCTTAATCGGTTTAGCCACTTTCGCCCCGCTTATGGGTCGGAAATTATTCTACGAAAACGTACTAACAGGATCGAATCAATTTCCTTATCCAGATCAGGGTTTTACCTGTGTGTCAAATTTTATTGAAATCCGTTCTCGTAAGTCGTGAAAAGGTAACAGGCAGAGTTACTTTCAGATCTATACAAATAAATAAAAATGAAGTGCTTTTTTGTAATTTCAAAATAACAGCATTTTACTGAATGCGTATGAAAGTAAACACGGTACTAACTAAAACAAAAAAAAAACATTTTATTTTGTCTTTCGGTTTGTTTGTTCCGGCTAATCTCCGAAACAGATGGACCGATTTTAACGGGAGCTTTACTGGTACATAGCTGATGTCATAAGGGATTGAGCAAATAATCTTTTAGAAAAACTATCAGGGTTACGTGCAAAAAAAAGCCCTTGAAATTATTAACAAAAATCCGATTCAAATAGAAAAGTACAACTTTTTTAATAATTTCACGCGGATCAAAGAAGCAGGTAACCACAAATTTATAATAACCAGCATTTTCCTACCCTTATTCAAGTCTAAAGGGTGTAAAAACATCTTTGCGAAGTCGAAAGGCACTTGTTCTCCCTGTCACTGCGATCATTTTTTTCTTCTACACCATACCTGGAAACCACCTACTTACGGAGATATACGGGGGTCAAAGTTCTAACTTTTATTCAATTTTTTTTTGTTTATATATATTATAGTTTTTATTGTTAGATTTTTACTTTAAGGGGCCGGCGGAGCATGCGTTTTTCATACAAAGATAATACCAAAATAATATGAAAATCAAACATATTCTTAAGGTGGTGTGTATATATTTCGATTGGATTACAGAATATCTATGTTCCCAAATAAATATTTTGAAAGGAGAATGATACAAATACGAGATATGAGGAATTTAAAATTTCTATAGAAAAAATATTTTTCTCATAACTCTTGTTTAAATCAGTTTACATTCAAAATTCGATAATATAATGTTTGGGAACCTATATCTTCTATAATCTAATCGAAACAAACACACACTACCTTAAGAATATGCTTAATTCACAAATTATTTTGGTATTACGTTTGTATGAAATACGCATGCTCCGCAAGCGTCTTAAACACCTCCACGACCGGTACTATTCAATACATGCATCAGTACAATGTTTTAAGTGCGTTACATTGTGTCCTAGCGTGAAACGTGATTTTTGACCCCAAAAAAAAAGTCGTTTCCTAGCGATACTTTTTTCGTAAAGTTACTTAGGTCCATGTTCACCGAAAAGGTAACGGTCTGATTATCTAGAAACAGCTGTCACTGTGAGATGTTCCCATACAAAAGTGTGTATAAACTGCTGTTTTTAAATAATCCGACCGTCATCTTTTTGGTAAACATGGACCTTATTCTAATGTACAGAATGCTTGGTTGACGGTTTTGTGAAAATTCCGTTTACACCCTGTATATTTGGGGTCAACGAAGCATGTCTTCTTCTCCCATTATTTCATAACCGCAGCAGCCGAATATGGTTCTTAAGAGGACACAACACGGTCGTTTTTCCATTCAAACGTAGTCCCCTGTTTCCTCCCTGGATAATGCGAGTAGAGCCATATTTTTTATAAAATAAAATTATGACTGCTATTGTTTTAATTTTGATGTTATTTTACTAATTGATATTAATTTAATTTTATGTAATTTATGTTTTTATTTTAATGTAATTTTACTATTTCAATTTTCATTTAATTTTATGTGATTTATGTTTTAAATGTGCTTGTATTTTATGGATTTTAATAATCTGAAATAAATGAATTATTATTATTTATTTATTGGCCTGTTCGTTTGTTTTTCTTTTTTCATAAATTATTTATTAAAAAGAGATATGAACCTTTAAACATTTAAAAAATTGGCTACACTTACCCCTGTGTTCAAACATCCAGAAAAAAAATTCTTAACAACATAGAAACACGGCCAAAACCTTTATTTAATTTTTAATGAAAAAAGTAGTTAAATCGGTTAAGTTTTGGAGAAGTAATCAGGGGACTACGAAACGTTGTTTTTGTATACTTTTAATTGGTATTTTATGCGGTTGTCTCTTTTGCACTCTGCGCGACAGTAATACATTTTACAAATACCTATTTTTTAACCGACTTCAAAAAGGAGGAGGTTCTCAATTCATCGGTATCTTTCTTTATGTATTTTCCCCGATTACTCGAAGATTGCTAGACCGATTTGGATTATTATTTTTTTGTTTGAAAGGTCTTCCCAGGTGGTCCCATAATCATCAAGTCAGGATCTGATGATGGGATCCTGGAGAAATTGAGAGAACTATTCAAATTTTATACGCACACTTGATTCGATTTGTGTAGTTTTTGGATGAATACTTTCATCCAGTCCCATTTCAATTTGGTGAAATTCTGATGAAGAACTTCGGAGATAGGCACCGGAACTCCTCAATAAATGATAGCAAATGGACTGAGATTGCTGAAATCTATTGTCTGTCTATTGTTTACATCAGTTAACATAACATCACGCCGGTACGCTGTGAAGGGGTAAGCACAAGTAAACCACTAAAAAGTGAAAAATAAAAACTTTTTTGCAAAAAATAAAACCGACTTCAAAAAACACAAAAAAGTGAGTTTTTATTTTTCACTTTTTAGTGGTTCACTTGTTAATTCTCTCGGTCGTTTTGATTCCTCTTAACGTAGACACCTAACCTAAATTATGTTAAACTCACCCTTGAAGGCGTGATGTAATATAATAATGATAAATAGTCCCATACCTACACAATGGTTGTTATATTGACGAATGATCCTGTAAAGTGACATGTTTGTATGTCGTGACATTTGACATTAGCTGTCACGCGACCTTATATCCCCAAATGGTTCGATTGAGGTATTAGGACACGCCTATTGTAATTACTAATTACTATAATAGGAAGGGGTAGTAACGACTTCTAATTGGCCTACGTGTGTGACTAAATGTATGACTGAATTATGTGTGTAATTTGTATAAAAAGAATAAATTTTCAATATTTGTAAAAACAAGTGTAAAAAAACCTCTTAACGAAGTTGAAATACACTTGTTTTCCCCGTCATTGCGATCAATTTTTTGTTCTTCAACATACCTGGGCCGGCAGTCTCGACAGAGATAGCGACAAAATCGCTAACTTTCGATCATTGATTACTACCGAATGAATTCGGTTGCAATAATTATGCTTTCGAGAAATGCGTCTAGGATGTAGATACTTTCATTATTCGCAAGCATCATTCAAATTCGGTTGCAATAATTATGCTTACGAAAAACGCGTCTAAGATGTAGAGACTTTCATTATTCGCAAGCACCATTATTACAACCGAATTTATTCGTTAGTAATCAACGATCGAAAGTTAGCGATTTTGTCGCTATCTCCGTCGAGACTGCTGGCCCTGGGAATCTTCTAGTTACGAAGATATTGGGGGTCAAAGTTCCTACTTTTTGACAATTTATATTTTTTAAAGTTACAGTTAAGACGTTTACTTTAAACACCTCCACGACCCCCGTACTATTCAATCCATCCATCAGCACAATGTTTTAAGTGCGTTACATTGATTTCTACCACAAAACAAGATTTTTCACTCCAAAAAAAGTCGTTTCCCAGCAATAATTTTTGCAGAATGCTTTGTTGACGGCTTCATGATGAGATTGTTTAAACGCTTTATAAAATTTTCAACAACGAATCGATGAACAAATTCACGCTACCGGCTTCATAGGCGTTGGCAACTGTAAATCAACAAGTGCAATCGAGGGTCAAGCGAATCAACATAAATGATAAAATAAACTTCCGAAATTCCGAACATTGCATTTTCGTAACAATCAGTCTTGATTGCGATTCCGAAACTCCGTTGATTCCGAAACTTCATAACAAGAACTTTGTAACTATTTCGGGTTGAATTTACGGACATTTAAGGCCTCATTTCTCAAAGAGAAAGTTACAAGTTTGACGTCCGAGTGATACCGGGAGCTTGAGGTACATAACATCATTACGCCTTTTGATTCCCGACGGGTTAGACAGAGGCAAGCACGTATCCAGAGGGGGAGGGGGATAGTTGGGATTTATCCCCCCCCCCCCCCCCCGAAATCTAAAAAAATAAACGGGATCATAACCACTGCGAAGTACGTAAATTTTAGTACTTACAGTGATTACAGCGAATTTTTACACAGTTCTATGGGTGCCGGCCACAGGGTGCAAGGTGCCGTAACGGAAAATAAAATACGTTGAAAAACCAACGATCAGAACTATAAAAGCAAAAATTATCGATCTCGCTTCACTCGCCCGTACTCCTATTTTCTTTCTAGGTGTCCCTATTAACAAAATTAACTTAATTTATCACAAAATATACGAGCGTGCTCAGACGTACGATGTCCTTTGCGTTCATAAGCTTTCCTTTATAAATTGGTTGAATGGCGTTTTTAACCGACTTCCAAAAAGGAGGTTCTCTATTCGACTGTATGTATTTTTTTTTTTTTTTTTATGTATGTTACCCGATTACTCGAAGACGCCTAATCCGATTTGAAAAATTCTTTTTTTGTTTGAAAGGGTATACTTCCAAGTTGGTCCCATAGTCGCCAAGTCGGGATCTGATGATGGAATCTTGGCGAAATCGAGGGAACTCTTCAAATTTTATAGGATAACGTACAGCAATTTTTATATTTTCTACAACAAGTGAAGCATTTGCGTTTGATAAGAACCATTCTACCATCAGATCTGATGATGAAGCCAAGAGTCACGGAACTCCATAATGAGACAATGTATCCTAGTCGTGTTTGGGCTTGTTGTAATTGTAACGGTATGCACTTTCCATGTGAACCACTAAAAAGTGAAAAATAAAAACTTTTTTGCAAAAAATAAAACCGACTTCAAAAAGAAAAAGTGAAAAATAACTTTAGCTTCTGAAGTCGGTGACAAAAAAATTAAATCAATCATACAAACGTCACCGACTTCAGAAGCTAAAGTTATTTTTCACTTTTTCTTTTTGAAGTCGGTTTTATGTTTTAATAAAGGACAAAAGAAAACCTATCAAATTGGAGGTGGATGCAAATATTTTCAAGCTCGCTGCGCTCGCTTTTCGAATCCTACTTTTTTTCCATTGATGGGCTTTTTTGGATAGATCGGCCAAGTTACTCCTTGAATCTAACATAATTATCCGACTCGGATTGCAAAAAAATTCGAGCTGTTTTCGTGGAAAAGGTATACCTCCCTGGAAAAAAAATTGCCGGCGCCCATGTACAGTTCTCATGGTTGTTTGTCCCCCCCCGAACCAAAAGTCTGGATACGTGCTTGGACAGAGGGGTACGTACCTTATACCACGTGTAACGTTAAATGCGCAAAACCTGAAAATAGTTTGATCAGAATCACGAGCAGAATCAATTGAACCACTTTTTAGGGTTCCGTAACCAAATGGCAAAAAACGGAACCCTTATAGTTTCGCCATGTCTGTCTGTCTGTCTGTCCGCGGATAATCTCAGTGACCGTTAGCACCAGAAAGCTGAAATTTGGTACCAATATGTATATCAATCATGCCGACAAAGTGCAAAAATAAAAATTTAAAAAAACATTTTTATTAGGGTACCTCCCCCAGACGTAAAGTGGGGAGCGATTTTTTTTTTAATTTTGACCCTGACGTGTGATATATTGTTGGATAGGTATTTAAAAATGAATAGGGGTTTTCTAAAATCATTTTTTGATAATATTAATATTTTAGGAAATAATCGCTCCGAAAGTCAAAAACAATGTGTCCCCCCCCCTCTAACTTTTGAACCATAAGTTTAAAAAATATGAAAAAAATCACAGAAGTAGACCTTTATATGAACTTTCTAGGAAAATTATTTTCAACTTGATGAGTTGAATAGTTTTTGAGTTATATAGCACTTTTTCAAAAAAACGCAAATGATAACTTTGTTTTTCATACAAATACTATGAAAAACAAAGTTATTTTTGCTGACGAAAAATGTTGGTATTTTTAATGGTCTGGGAAGCTACGGAACCCTACAGTGAGCGTGGCCCGACACGCTCTTGGCCGGTTTTTAATATTGGTCACATTTTTCAAAAAAACTTCATTGAAAATGTGGGTAACATTTTGTCTATTTATTAAAAGGTCAAGCCATCACATGCGCAAACCCGCCAAAATAGGTAAACAAACAAACACAAATGGTTTTCGTCTAATTTAAATTTTCTCATACGCGGGTAATAATAGTTCTTGTCAGTAAATCTAAATGCCAGTAAAACTAAAGCAGCACATAAAACCTTAATTTTTTTTACGTTTTTTATTTTTGTCTCAGAATTAGATCAATTGAATTTAAAATTATTTGGGGTGTCTAAGGTTTTGGAAATTTAACATTACACATTGTTCATGTACACCCATATTTCACCTAGTTAGAATGGCCCACATGTGCTGCTAAGAAATTCATAATGGAGAATTCAATAACACTGCCTTGATCCATTGATCAAACCCATGATGTCATGCTCAGCAGTAGCACTTCCTTTTTTTTTTTATTTAATCCATAATACAATAGTTTTACTTAGGTCCATGTTCACCAAAAACATGACGGACGATTATCTAAAAACAGATGTTTAAACACATTTTTGTATGGGAACATGTCACATTGACAGCTGTTTTTAGATAATCAGACTGTTATCTTCTCGGTGAACATGGACCTTAATACAACATCTGCCAAACTGCAAAGCAATTTGTCGGCAGTAGGTTCTCGCGGAATCTTAATAATATTCTAAGTTAAATTATAAATCTAAGTTAAAACTAGGTTATTGTAAAACTAAGACTAAGACAATAGGTCAATCAAAACCACTTAACTGAGCGCCATCAGTCAACCAATGTCAAGAGGAATAATTGCGCTCATGACATTAGCCGACCGAGGCCGTCGATCGTCCGCAGCTACCACAATGAGGTATTAACCAACCAGACACCACACCCGTCTGGTCGGAGGATCCTCCCTTTTCTAGGAGAACTTTACGCCCTGTTCTTCATACGACTAATCTACCCTGCACTCACAGGGCCCTTGTGGTGCATTACAGGCCATTCCTTCTTATAGAGAGGAGACCTGTGTCCCAGCAGTGAGACCATTAAATGATGATACCGTATAAAGGGTGTAAAACACCTCTTAACGATGCCGAAAGGCACTTGTTCTCCTCGTCATTCCGATATTTTTTTTGTTCTACACTATACCTGGGAACCTTCTAGTTACGGAGATATAGGGGGTCAAAGTTACAACTTATTTGCAAGTTTTTTTTTTAAATACAAGTTTTTATTGTAAGATTTTACTTTAACTACCTCCACGTACCCTTTACTATTCAATCCATCCATCTGCACAATGTTTTGAGTGCGTTACATTGAGTTATAACACAAAACGTGATTTTTTACCCCAAAAAAAAAGTAGTTATTGCGTAAAGTTACTTAGTTTGATGTACAGAATGCTTGGTTAACGGCTTCGTGATGAGGTGGTTTACACCCTGTATTATAGCTAACAATCGAAAAAATGAATGTGTAGCTAGGCTTAGATAATGTTGTAGAAAAATAAATAAAACCGACTTCAGAGAAAACAAAAAAGTGAAAAATAACTTTAGCTTCAGAAGTCGGTGACCTCTATTTGATTGATTTTGTTTTTTTGTCACCGACTTCTGAAGCTAAAGTTATTTTTCACTTTTTTGTTTTCTCTGAAGTCGGTTTTAGTTTTTGTAAAAAAGTTTTTATTTTTCACTTTTTAGTGGTTAACATGTGCTTACCCCTTCACAGTGTACCGGCGTGATTTTCTGTTATGAACTGGTGTAAACAATAGATAGATATGAGATTTCAGCAGTCCCAGTATATTTGCTATCGTTTATTGAGGAGTTCCGTTCAGATCTTCATCAAATTGAAATGGGATCACTTCGAGAAAGTACACTTCCTAAAACTACCCAAATCGCTTCTAGTCTGCCTATAAAATCTGAAGAGTTCTCTCTTTTTCTCCAGGATTCCATCATCTGATCCTGATTTGATGATTATGGGACAACCTGAGAAGTGTACCCTTTCAAACAATTAAAAAAAAAAACAAAATCGGTCCAGCTATCTTCGAGTAATCGGGGAACATTGAATTGAGCACCTCCTTATTTTTGAAGTCGGTTAATAACGACGTTATGGTAGGTGACTCAAATATCCGGATACCTAGCCTATATAAGATTCGGCCGAGTCTCGTTAACTTGCTCATAAGAATTTAAGAGTTCCGTTCCTTTGTCATGGATCCCATAATCAGAAGTAATCAGAACCTAACCAAATTCTCATCAATGTACCCTTGAAGTACATCCTTTCCAATAAAATAAAAAAAAAAACAATACATGTCACGGTAATAGGGCTTATCCCCAATAAATGGAACTTAACACAGCTAACTGTAGAAATCTGGGTGTATTATACACTTCTGACTACCCTCCAAAGCATACAGGCGTGATTTTCGTGACCTTGTATAAACAATAAACAACCAACCGTTTGCAGCAATCACTGCAGCTTTGCCGTGTATTTTTGAAGAGTTCCATTTATATCTCCGAAGATCAGCATCAGATCTTCAGAAAATTAAAATGGGACCACACTATAAGCACCAGCTTTCAAATAAAAAAAGAACCATCAAAATCAGTTCACCCAGTCGAAAGTTCTGAGGTAACAAACACTGTCGAAATCTGGGTGTATTGTACACATCTGCGTACCCCCTCAGAGCATACAGGCGTGATGTTACGTCATGATAATAGTATAAACGATGAACCTACAAGCGATTGCAGTAGTCACTGCAGATTTGCTGTGTATTTTTGAAGAGTTCTATTGTATATCTCCGAAGATCAGCATCAGGTCTTCAGCAAATTAAAATTGGACCACACGGGAAGCACCAGCTTTCAAATAAAAAAAGAATCATCAAAATCGGTTCACCCAGTCGAAAGTTCTGAGGTAACAAACACTGTCGAAATCTGGTTGTATTGTACACATCTGCGTACCAGGGGGTACGCGGGGGGTACGCAGAGCATACAGGCGTGATGTTACGTCATGATATAGTATAAACAATGAACCTACAATCGATTGCAGCAATCACTGCAGATTTGCTGTCTATTTTTGAAGAGTTCCATTGTATATCTCCGAAGATCAGAATCAGATTTTCAGCAAATTAAAATGGGACCACACGGGAAGCACCAGCTTTCAAAAAAAAAGAATCATCAAAATCGGTTCACCCAGTCGAAAGTTCTGAGGTAACAAACGTCGATTCTGAGGTAACAAACACAAAAAAAAATACAGACGAATTGAGAACCTCCTCTTTTTGGAAGTCGGTTGAAAATAGCTCTTTCTGTCTGATTTAAGACTGAAAGTCCATTCTTATTCAAAACGCACGCAGGCACCATGCGATGGGGCTCAGCATTGGAGCTTATAGTTTTCATTACAAAACCAATTTTGTAGTTAAAGCTGTTTTAAATCTTGTTAAAGAATCAGTCGTAATCTTGTTTCTAAGGCTACATTTAATTAAATTAAGAGTGTAATGTTCTCGCTAAATTCTAAGTGACATTGAAACGTTGATCAAAATTAATTGACATTCATGAAGTAATTTTCTTTAGTTTCGTATTCCTTACAGATCTCATCAAGGTCTTTTATTTGGTTTGTATTATATTATTTGTATTTACTTTTATTTGTATTATACTATTCGGCCCACAGTGAGTGACGTAAAAACCACTTTGTACTGCAAGCTAATTAGAACTTTATTCTTACACTATTTCAAACGAAGTTTGAACCACCACAAATAGAGTTGCTAATTTAGCTCCTGTAGTCCCCTTAATTCAACAATGAAACCGGACTCTCTCCATATTGTCACACTCAGGCAATCAATTAATCACCTAACCACACTACTGAATCGAAATAAACTACAAACAATACTAACTACTAACAGTAAGTAACGGAAACTTCTAGTACTGCTAAGTCCACTGTGCGAACTGGGAACTGGGAAACTGGGAACTTCATTGAGTAAATCTGGGACATACGGTCATAATCACACATAATAGTTCGAAACTTTGGCGTCTGTTACAAGTTTGAATTACAACTAACAGCTATTAGATGATCCGGAATAGTGTGTAATATGATTATGTAATATATTCAAGTTCGGGAGCTACACTGTCACCGACAGACACACAAACACACACAGACACGTCAAACTTATAACACCCCGTCGTTTTTGCGTCGGGGGTTAAAACACTCGAAATCACCGTTTAAAGTAAAGCGGTTTGGAGTATTTTAGGGATATTCAAATAAAAAAGAATAAATTCCATATATTGTTATCCTACAGATAAAATTATGAACTACAAATCTGAAGCCCTGTACTAGAAAAACCATCTGTAAAATCTATTAATATTTGCCCGCGCTCTCTGATCTCTGGAAATGTAAGGAGCTTAGGCCTAAGCTGGGGTCGCCATACGTGACGGTTTTAGAGGACAAGTCCTGGATTATTATGTGGTTTGGTGTTGAAACGCATGGGAGGCTGGAAACATTGTTTGGGAGGTTACAACCTTTTTTGTGGTTAGCTTATGAAGTTACAAATGTTATTCATAAAACCCAAAATATTTAAAATTAGAATGTTGTTTTTTTATTTATTACTTCTTTATAATATGGCCCACACACCTCTATCTTAATCAATGAACAATCGTTTTATTTGTAATCACGTTCTCGAAAACGGCTCCAACGAGTTCCATGAAGGTAGCAAAGGTTGAACGGTGAAGGAAAACATCGTGAAGAAACCGGCATGTCCTAGAACCAAAAAAACGAAGACATGTGACATCTACCAATCCGTACTACGCCCGCGTGGTGGATTATAGCCCATTCCCTCTCATAGAAAGGAGGCCTGTGTGGAAAATTAATAGAATGATGAGGATAAGGAATGAGCAAGGGTTGACGAGGCGATCTTACTCCTCCTCCTCCTCAAGTCGTGCTCCTCATTACTGAGGGTCGTGATCCACCCTTGAAATATTTTTTTCCTTGACGATGTTTCGCCATCTCCGTCTATCTTTGGCCAAGTGAAGCGCATCATGAAACTTCGTTTCGAGAGAAGAGCTTAGTTGGTCGGACCATCGCATAGGGCTGCGGCCTCTTGACCGTTTACCATTCACCTAGCCGGTAACCAGATCTAGGTGTCATAAATTATCTGGAAAAGCCGTTGTCCATGTTTTCACCCGCCCAGGTACTGAGTATTAAATTGACAACTTAATTACTCATTAATGTTTAGTTTTCTTTTAAATCTTTATCATTTGCGATAAGATTTTAATTCATACTGTTTCATATTTTGACGATGGACACATTTCAGTAGATTTCTCACGTTTAATCCATTTTACACAACTGTCCCAGAATGAAAGATGTGAACTTAAGATACATATTATTTTTAACCCCTGAGACGCCGCCGCGCCGCCGCCGTGTGTGTGTGTCTGTCTGTGACACCATAGAACCAAAATCACAATATCAACAAATTAACCGATTTTGATTTAGTTTCTTTTTTTGAAAGGTGGATTAGCCAGGAGTGTATTTAGCTATGTTTGATGAAAATCGGTCCAAGATGACCGCCGACAAAAAATGGCGGATAACATATTTGTTCAACAACTCCCTCAACATGGGTATCAAATGAAAGGGCTTGACTGAATACTATAGATACACTATGATAAATTTAAAATCCAAGATGGCCGCCACAATAAAATGGCGAATTGTTTTTTCACCACTACTACTTTAACCTACTAACTAACGAAATGAGAGAAGAAAGTAGAGTGATGGTTTTAAATTTTTTAATTTAATTTTTCTTGTTAAAAATGTCGTATTCGCCTGTATGACGCCATATAATATATATGATGACAATGAAACAACAAAGAACGTTTTACAATTCTACAATCCAATTCAACACAACAAGAAAAAACACGATTGCTGTAAAATTAAATTTTAACATAAAAATAAAACATTCAACGCAAACTCATTTCTTCGCAGCAATTTTTATAATTATTCTGAACAATCCTTGAGAAACTACCAAGAAAGTAATTAGTGCCTTTTGCTAATTTCACGTATTTTAATAAAAGTTTATTTGGTTAGCTATGATCGACGACATAATAGGCTAATTAAGCCTACTTCACTAAATATTTAGAAGGAAAAAATTATAATTTTATATTATAAGCAAGAAACAGTAAACAGACTGCGTTTACTATTTGATATTAAACAGCCTTATATTATAGCCGCAATGCCGGTAAATAGCTCTCATAGAAATTGCGTATATATGTCACCGTAAAATTGTCAAACACGTTAGATTATAATATAACTAGAGAGATTGTAAACTCTCGAAAGATTGTCAAACGAACATACTGCTTACAATATTACGCATTATTTTTCGGTAGATTATAATCTATTGAAGTGAAGCCATAATATTGTGAAATGTATGCGATGGAAGTCAACTTGCGCGGTGTGCAGTAGTTTGAGGGAAGGAGGGGTCCCCCTTGCCCCATGGTACCACTCTCATGAAAAGATAATGTACCATTCCTGAAAAATACCGATTAATATACCCTAACCTCAAAACACTTAATATTCCCCTAAAAAGCGTAGTCGACGGAGCCCCGCTACTCGGGGCCCCTATTTATGTCTGCAGGATTTAAAGGAACCTAACTAACCTAACGTGGGGTGCCCCAAGTCCCGATTATGGCGGCAGAGATACTTCCGTCGCATGCATTTCACAATATTACGGTTTCACTTCGATAGATTACAATCTACCGGAAAATAAAGCGTTATATTGTAAGCAGTATGTTCAATTGACAATATTTCGAGAGTTTACAATCTCGCTAGAGAGATTACAATCTAACGTGTTTGACAATTTTACGGTGACATTTATACCTACGTCTGGAATTTTTATTTAAGAATGTGTTGTAAAAACATTTTCCAATAACATAAGTAATAATATTATTTTATTGATCGAGCTCGTGGCTAAATAATAACAGCCGCTCGAGTCGATCTTTAGGTTAATCTGTGCTTGCCTAGGTTGGTCTGCGGATGGGTGACCACCCTTACATATCGAGTTTCCTCCGTGCCTCGGAAAAAGCACGTTAAGCTGTTGGTCCCGGCTGTCATTTGTCCATCTTTGACAGTCGTTACAGGTTGTCAGTGGTTCAAAAAATTTTGACAACCAGTCTTACCAAATGGTGTCATATTACCCAGTGCTAACTGGGTTGTGGAGGTCAGATAGGCAGTCACTTCATATAAAATACTGGTAGACTGAAAGTCGACCCTAAATAGTTGAAAAAAGACTAGGCAGATGGAGTACATAGAACTTAGTAACAGATATTTAATTTGTAAAACTACTAACCGGCGTAGCCCGAAGAATAGTCAAACTAAAGTGGCATTGGGCGGGGTATGTTGCTACCAAAACGGATGGCCGACGGGGCCGAAAAGTTCTGGATTGGCGACCGCGAACCGGATACGTTGGGTTGGAAGGCCACCTACTAGGTGGACCGATGTCCTGGTGAAGGTCGCGGAATCCGCTGCATACGAGTCGCACGGGACCAATCACATTGACTGGTGATACTTGGGGGAGGCCTATGTCCAGCTGTGGACGTCTTTCAGCTGAAATGATGATGAAGACTATTCCGGATCATTACCAAAAAAGTTAGGTATTTAAATGATCGTTTTAATTTAGAAACAAGCAAAATAATTTAAACGGCTCTGTTATTGCCCTTACATTACATGTTATTACCCTTTTTACCCGACTGCGCGACGCAAAGGAGGGTAATGTGTTTATCAGTCTATGTATGTATGTATGTTTGTTTCTATGTGGCGTTCTAGAGACCAAATGCGTAGGCCGATTTTGATAATTCTTACGTCAATCGATTCGTCTTAACCTTGCGAGTGTCACTAAAGACATGACAGTAATCAAAATTCACCACAGCGACAACCAGACGCCATATAGTCAAAATGAAAAAAAAAAAGTCGATGAACTATGTCAAGAGGGGTGTCGTTGAATAGGTATTTTAAAATCATCTTTAGGTTCCTTTTATCATTTTTCATTTTAAATAACAGTTTAGGATATATAAAGATTTAAAGTTGTTTAACAAAACAATCATTCTCGCTAATTTCCTTACTTATTGATTTAAGTTTTTATTCGTAACTAAAAAGTATAAAATAATTTAAAGAAAATAAAAAACCCGACTGCGTAAAAACTAATTTTAAAAAATACGTGAAAAAATTAACTTAAATAAAAACTAAAAAGAAAGAAACAAGCCCAGTAGTTTAGAATTCTGTAACAAATCATAAATTCTAATGCAGAACAGAACGACTCACAGTCGGGGCCCATTCAAATTTTACCAATCAAATCTTCCCAAGGGGCCCCCGATTGTGAGTCGTTCTGTTCTGCATTAGAATTTATGATTTGTTACAGAATTCTAAACTACTGGGCTTGTTTCTTTCTTTTTAGTTTTTATTTAAGTTAATTTTTTCACGTATTTTTTAAAATTAGTTTTTACGCAGTCGGGTTTTTTATTTTCTTTAAATTATTTTATTTTTTAACGGAACCCTTAATAGGATTCCGTTGCCAAATGGCAAAAAACGGAACCCTTATAGATTCATCATGTCTGTCTGTCTGTCCGTCCGTATGTCACAGCTACTTTTTTCCGAAACTATAAGAACTAGGCTGTTGAAACTTGGTAAGTAGATGTATTCTGTGAATCGCATTAAGATTTTTACACAAGAATAGAAAAAAAAAACAATACATTTTGGGGGTCCCCATACTTAGAACTGAAACCCATTTTTTTTTTCATCAAACCCATACGTGTGGGGTATCTATGGATAGGTCTTCAAAAATTATATTGAGGTTTCTAATATCATTTTTTTTCTAAACTGAATAGTTTGAGCAAGAGACCCTTCCAAAGTGGAAAAATGTGTCCCCCCCACCTGTAACTTCTAAAATACGAGAATGATAAAATTAAAAAAGAATATATGATATATATTACCATATAAACTCCCGCCGAAAATTGGTTTGAACGAGATCTAGTGAGTAGTTTTTTTTTAATACGTCATCTTTTACATTATGTTACTCGCTGCTGCGGAACCCTTCATGTGCGAGTCCGACTCGCACTTGGCCGCTTTTTTTCAAGAATATCCTTCAACCATCTAGATTCATACTAACCCTTCTTCGAATCTTATAAGAACTCCATCATATTAAATTCTAGTTCGTTTCCCGAGGAAGCTTGAAGCTTCATACTATTCACACACATGTTATTATTTTACTAAGAAAATATTTGCTCACTTCTAGGAAAAGATGTCTTAGAAAAAATGGCTTTTTCGCTCTTGGAATATTATTATCAACTTCCTGGTAGAAAAGAAAACTGTAAGTATTTCTTTTTATAATGAGTTGGAAATATCGTACGATGAGTTGTTGGAAATAACGTATTTGACGAGTCGGAATAAAGTCCATGTTCACCTGAAAAATTAACGGTCTGATTATCTAAAAACAGCTGTCACTGTGACATGTTCCCATACAAAAATGTGTTTTAAACAGCTGTTTTTAGTTAATCGGACCGTCATCTTTTTGGTGAACATGGACCTAAGAGGTAATGTGATTCTAGTGGAACCCTGCAACCAAAGTATAATCACATTATAAAACTTATGCAAACGGGTATTTATCGCGAACTTTACCTTTAATTTAATATTTATTTTATTTATTTACTTTCCTTTAATTTTTATTATCTTAACCTTTTTTCTTTTATTTTTCTTTTTATATTTTTACCTTCTTATTTTAATATAATATGTTCTGATCGTGAAAGTTTAAAAAAGACAAAGCATAATCAGCTCTTAATATTCACAAATAAAAATATTTCTTCACGAGAATAGGTAATACCTAGTAATCACGTTTTACGGAAGGATGAGGAACTCGTGGCTAAATAATAACAGCCGCTCGGGTCGATCTTAAAGTGAAGACCTTACATACCGAGTTTTCTCCGTGCCCCGGAAAGCACGTTAAGCCGTTGGTCCCGGCTGTCATTTGAAGATCTGTAACGGTAGTTACAGGTAGTCAGCTGTGGCCCAAAACGACTGACAACCAGTCTTACCAAGGGGTATCGTATTGCCCAGTACTAACAGGGTTGTAAAGGTCAGATAGGCAGTCGCTCCATGTAAAATACTGGTATTCAGCTGCATCCGGTTAGACTGGAAGCCGACCCCGACATAGTTGGGAAAAGGCTAGGCAGATGATGATGACGTTTTACGGAAGGACCGTTTGACATTGTTGATAATATTTAAAAAAATATATATAACCTTGACCATGTTGACATTTTTTATTTATTGTTTGACCATCTTGACATATTTAAATTAGGCTTGTGTCCTAAAAAATCTAATTAGTCTGTCAGTTAGATTATAAAAAAATATTGGACCCGTATTTTTCTCTTTTGTTACATAAACCAAAATTGACGAAGATACGACGCTTTTAAAATTCGCAATACGTCACGCCGTGCTATAGTTTTCAGTGCGTTGTGACGTCACGAGCCCCCACTCCCGAGTTTTGATGCGTTTTATCTTTGTCAGTACTCAGTGATTTACAAAAACAAAAAATACGTGTCCATTATTTTCCAATACTCTAACTGACGGACTAATTAGTTTTGCAATTTATTGATGGTGGAAACTAGCCTATTAAAATGACATGCCACTTATTATAAATTTATAATTTTATTCTAAACCTTTAATTTGCATGCCTATGTGACGGCAAAATGTAGAGAACTTTATTATAAACTTGCCGATGCCTGCGGCTTCGCCCGCGTAAAATTATATACAAAAACCTTCCTCTTGAATCACTCTATCTATTAAAAAAATCCGCATCAAAATCCGTTGCGTAGTTTTAAAAATCTAAGCATACATAGAGACAGACAGACGCGGCGGGAAACTTTGTTTTTATAATATGTAGTGATAGTGATAGTGAAGAAATGAACGCATTTAAATTAAATTATTGTAATTAAAATAACGTAATTTAAATTCAAGAATGTAATGTTATTAAATTAATGTAAGTATTGTAAATTTTTAAATGGACAGATTATTAAATGGACAGATTATTAAATGAAAGTTTTGTTATGTTACTAAACTAATGTACTTAAATGAATGTAAGGAAACGAATGTAATTATACGAGTGAATGTTATGGAATGAATGTAATGTTAATTATGTAATGTAATGTTGATAATGTTAAAAATGCAATGCTAATTACGAATTTGTTATATTTACGATAAAATAGTATACATTTTATTTTATATATTTATGGTAGAATTAAAGGTTTTCTTTAATTTTATTGTTTTTTTTTTTTATTTTATTTAGTGATAGTGAAGAACATCAGTCTATTATCTATTACTAAATTTGATTTGATTTGACTCAATGCAACGCACTCAACACGTTATGAAGGTATTTATAAAAATCTTGGTAAAAATTTTCAATACCTTCTAAAGTACTAATTTTTATTTTATTTTACTTTTATTAAAAATAAAAACTTGAATTCATTTTTTTACTATATGTTAAATATTCTTAAATTTTGTCTTTATTTCATAAAGCTAGGTCGAGTACTTACTTTCGAAGATATTAATGATTTTCTAACCAACCCTTTTTCTTTGCGGTCCAGTGTATTATAGTATATCAGTAGCTATAGCATTCAAGAGTCGTCTTGAATGCTATTATTGTAATTGAACGACGACAGTTCCAGCTAATAGTAATGCCTTCACAGCGAGATGTGATCGATCTCGATAGAACTGCTTAAGCCCCCTGACGGCTTCATCGAGCCGTCTGAAAGCCTTCCACTTGGGAATGCTTTGCCGTGGCCGACTTGGAAATCTCTGAATAGACTTCGAACCTAGGTCGGCGGTAGCAAAGACAATCTCCTCAGATGTGGGTTTATGAACGGCTCAGATCTTAAATGTGTATGCGGCGTGGCTCCATTGACAATGGCCATCTCCCCTCCTTCGCCACATGCCCTGAGGCTGAGGCTACATTAGGCCGCGACGCGACCTGCGACACATGAGCGATTAAAACAAGTAAATTAATGCTCACTTATAATATGGCTACACTGTACATCAAATATTACTAGCGATCTTTGATTTCTTTAAGCGATCGTTACAACATTACCTTAATCACGGCATCCATCGGCTACACCAACATAGCGAAATTGAAGCGAATTTATTACAAAACACGGAATCTCGCTTGTAATGTAGCCATACCAAGTTTTTCTCGTTTCGCTCTTCCAGTCGCATCGCAAATCGCTGCCTAGTGTAGCCTCAGCCTGACACCTGCACACTTGGCGATCTTATGACTGCATCAGCGAGCGGAGTTCGCATAGCTGAATTGTGGGCCATACATAGTTAATAAATATTTACCATCGACACGCTTAAGAGGAAGACGAGACTCGTATATTCAGGCCGCTTCCCTCTGAAATGGGCCTTAGACATTTCTATCGCGTAAATTTTATAAATATGTCAAGCACGAATACCTGTCATCCTGAATTATTAATACACATCACGTAGACACACTATCTGCGTTTGTTTTTAGGGTTCCGTACCGAAGGGGTCCGTGTCTTGGTTACCGAAGGGGCCCTTTCTTGGTTACCGAAGGGGACTCTTTTACTAAGTCTTCGCTGTCCGTCCGTCAGCGGACTGTGTCTCATTATCACGAACAGTAAGTCGTGGGTTCGAACCCAGGAAGGCGCATTACTTTGTGTAAATTGTTTAATCTCCGCTGCTCTCAAAAAACGATGAAGGAAAACATCGTGAGGAAACCGGCATGTCCCAGAACCAAAAAATTTGAAGACGTGACATCTGGCGCGGGACCGCGCTCGTGGTTTATCGCCTATACGCCAAATACGCGCTTTGACGTGGAGTTGCGGACATCAGTCACCAGTAGTTAAGAATTAAAGGGGCTCTTCTATTATGAGTTCGACTCGCAAGTGGCCGGTTTTATTGAACCCTTTTCCATTATTCCAACATCGTGTCCTAAGTACCTCTTCAGGAACTAGACCACAGTCCCAAAAACCTTTCGAGGACCCTCTTAAAGACAAAATAACACATTTCCACCTCCTTTATTCGATCTCTTTTCCATTTGGCGGAGAAATCTTTAACAATATCTTCTAATAGGGTCAGTATAACGAGCTTAGGGTCGCAAATTTTCAACAACAATGATTTGTAAGTGTGTGTTCTGTAGTTTCTTCCGGGTGTTAGTTATTCGGGTTCCTTACGCAAAGAGTTCAAACGGAATCTATTACTAAAGCGTTGTTGTTCGTCTGTCAGTCTGTAACAGGGCTGTATCTTTTGAATAAAATAAGTTTGAGACTTGAATAATTTGCAGTGTGTGCAGACCTTTTAAAAGCAAATAACAAAAATAAAAAATACAGTCAGTCTTTGGGGACTGCCGATGAAAGTGAAAACTAAGTAATCTATATTTGCTACGAGGTGTGCCCCGTGCACACCTACGTGCTACGCCGTAGCGGATCAGCTACGAGTGCTACGAAGCGTAAGGTGACGGTCATGCGAGTTTCATGATTTTTGGTCACCCAGAAAGTGCTCAACGCGCCTAAAGTAGTTATCACTTAAAAAAACAACAACATGAAAGGGGTCCGGGATACAAGAAATGTGTTGTTTTTCTGCGTTATTTGCTCGATCTTAATAATACGTGTTAAATATTGTATTGCGTATAATATAGGTTTGCGCGTGGTACAGCACAGGTAAAGGTAACATTGTTTAGAGCCTATTGCCAAAGCTTTTACACCAGCGCCTTATGGACCAACTACACGCAGCGGGCCTACAATGCTCTCAGAGTGCAATATAACAACGCCTTTAGGATTTTGGTGCGGCTACCTCGTTTTTGTAGTGCTTCAGGCATGTTTGCTGACGCGAGGGTAGACGATTTTTATGCTATAATGCGCAAAAAGTCAGCATCACTAATTCGCAGAATTCGAGGTAGTAGCAACGGAATCCTAAAGATGATTGCGGATCGACCAGTATCGCCAGTGGTGGGAAGGCTTATCAGGCTACACGTCGTCTAATGAATTTATTTGTTAAAATCTTATTATTTATAATCTATTTGTTAAATTTATATAAATTGTAATTTTGTTTCTGTGTGACATCATTGGTTTCAATTCAATTAATTAATTTAGTACGTTCTTGCATTAATTACCTAATCTTGTTTATTTCAATTTAATTTACCCTATCAAGTTATAATAATTTTAATTCGTAAATCTAAACTACCTACATACATTGCTACTAACTTAGTCTTAAGATATTTAATTTGTATGCTACTAACAAAGTATGGACATCACTTGGTCTGAAATAAACATTTTTATTTTATTATTTATTATTGTGTAGCTGTACGGAACCCTTCATGTGCGAGTCCGTGCTGCACTTGGGTCGTTCATTATTTTTGGACGCAGGCAAAGTGGGGTTAAAAATAGAACTATTCGATAAGGTGTCGATAATAAAGGAGTTAAGGAGAATACCGTCGCCAATCGGACCTTTTACAAATTGTACATTCTTCGAACCGCCATTTTTTTCAATATGACTTTTTGCTAATGGGATGTTCCGCGATTAAGAATAAGCTCATAGAATAAGTAAGCTGAAGTGGCAATAAGCTGGCCATATTAGCCGTAAAACAGATGACCGTTGGGGTAGACGTGCTTGAGTGGAGACCGCGAATTGGTAATCTACCACGCGGGCCCAGTGCGGTTTGGTAGATGTCACATGTCTTCGAATTTTTGGTTCTAGGACATGCCGGTTTCCTCACGATGTTTTCCTTCACCGTTTTTTGAGAGCAGTGATGATGAAATAAATAACACAAAGTAATGCGCCTACCTAGGTTCGAACCCTCGACTTACTATTCGTAAGTCAGGGCTGCCACCATTGGGCCATCGCTGCTTTTAAAAGTTAGTAAATCTCAATTTATTTGGGGTCAGTTCTCTTAGTACATCTGCGTCACACCGTACGAATTACTATCATGTTAAGGCCCATTTATAGCACGCAAGTTTATCGCCTGTTGCATACAATAACATTGACGCAATAAATGACTGACATCGCGATCGTCTAAACAACATGTCACATTGTTGCTCTACTAGGCATTTGGTAGTTCTTGGTAAAAGCAGCGCGTACAATCATTTCTAATGCATTTATTGTTTTCAATTGATTTCTCTCTTCATTTTCAAATATTAGTGCAGTGAGTGACGGTATGTTGAAAGTAGCATCGGCGTGTACACAGTTGCTTGCCATTCTTGAAGTACAACTATTGCGCTTAAATTATTGCGTTCAATTATTGCACTTGTATGTTCAAGAAAATGGCATCATGTAAATGAGGCTTAAGGGGCCGGCGGAGCATGCGTATTTCATACAAACGTAATACCAAAATAATTTGTAAATCAAACATATTCTTAAGGTAGTGTGTATTTATTTCTATTGGATTACAGAATATCTATGTTCCCAAATATATTTATTGAGAGGACAATGATACAAAGACGAGATATGAGGAATTTAAAATTTCCATAGAATACTTATTTTTCTTATAACTCTTGTTAAAATCAGTGTCCAATCAAAATATATATTTGGGAACCTAGATATTCTGTAATTTAATCGAAATAAATACACACTATATTAGGAATATGTTTAATTTACAAATTATTTTGGTATTACGTTTGTATGAAATACGCATGCTCCGCAGGCGTCTTAAGGCTAGTCTAAATCGTGTGAAAACATACTTAATTATTTCTCCGTCAGGTGTTCCCATGAAAGTGAATGAAGCGATGGTCTAGTGGTGTGACTATTGTAAGAACAGAAGAAGAAAGAAAGAAAAATATTTATTCGTCGCAAGGTCATGACGTGCGTACAATATTATTAAAGTAAACATACAACGCATTAATACAAACAAAAACATTTAGACTAAAACCGAAAATTAACACAACAACATTAACATATTATGTGTATATTAATACAAAGTGGTCTCGAGTTTCGAGCCTAAGACACCTACCTTTTTGGAATCATGTGCATATTGTATAATGAATTAGAGGTGGCATAAAAACTCTGACATCAAGTTAGGCATTTATCACACGATGAATAAGGTGTCCACATCCCATCCGCAAATTGTCCGTAAAAGTTTAATCGATTCTATAAGGGGTAAGCAAACTCAGTGGGTGTACCTATCAATTAATTACACTCATATCTGACACACTACGCGAAAAATACCATGAGAAGCCACTTTCGAAAGCAAACCAATGAACACGCGTTCCCAAATAAAGTAATTCTCTTTATGCGACCATTAAGTCGAAGCGTTTTGGTACGAATCCTAGTGAATGGCTGAATTGTGGTATTCGTACCATTGGAATCACACCCCAAATAGGGTTACCAGAAAGGAAATTAAAGAAAACGACGATAGGTAAACGAAAGGGTGGGAACTGCTGAAATGAATACATAGTAGGTAATAGAGATTATAGGAGAACTTCTTCTTCTATAATTTCTATTATCTACTATGAATTCATAATTAATTAGTAATTTATCTATTGGTCGGCCTCTCCAACCAATAGATAAATTAGAATAAGATCAAGTGAATGATGATGATGAAGAAAACAAATTTTTGGAGATCAAAAAACATTGAATAATCATTCGACCATTACTCAACTATTTGGATGGATTGTGGTGTTCTTCTAGGGCTTTAGCTTTAGATATATCTCGTACTACCGACTGCCTCGATGGTGTTCTGGTGGGAACATGAGGACGTGGCTTCGATTTCCAGGTTGGGTAAAGTCATCATCATCATCATCTCAGCCGAAAGACGTCCACTGCTGGCAATAGGCCTCCCCCAAGTGCCGCCACATTGACCGGTCCCTTGCGACTCGCATCCAACGGATTCCCGCAACCTTCACCAGGTCATCGGTCCACCTAGTGGGAGGTCTTCCAACGCATCGCCTTCCGGTTCGCGGTCACCACTCTGGAACTTTTCGGTCCCATCGGCCATCCGTTCTGCGAGCAATGTGCCCTGCCCACTGCCACTTAAGTTTAGCAATTCTTTGGGCTACGTCGGTGACCTTGGTTCTCTTGCGGATGTCTTTTTCGGTAAAGTGTTATTGGATTTTTCCATCGGGAATTCTCAGAAGTTACAGATTTATACCCGGTTGGTACTTCGCCCTCCATCACATAGGACTTAAACAAAACTTGCGAAATATGGGTGTACTATTAGATATTCCCTAAACCAAACTTGCGAAATAAGGGTGTACTATTAGATATTCCCTAAACAAAACTTGCGAAATATGGGTGTACTATTAGATATTCCCTCTCATAGAGAAGAGGCCTGTCCCAGCAGTGGGAACATTAAAGGCGGATGATGATGATGACTATTAGGTATACTTCTGCCTAACCCTTCAGGGTTTACAGACGTGATGTTAGTTATCTTATCTCGTATCACCGATATCTTATCATTTAGTACAAGATTTAATCGTGAAAACTATTGGACCACATACGCCCATAGTGGGCGGATTTGAGAATTTGCGTCAAAAAAGCTGACATTGGCAAAAGAAACTGAGGGATTGTTACAAATAATCACTCTAGTCTCTACATTAAAATCCAGATAAATCCGGACAGGCAGCCAAAAAGCTAGACCTTGACAAATCGGAAGAAATGGCAGCCCTAGCTTCAGGTAGCATTTGTCATTTCACGATTCGATTTATGTTGTTGTAAATCTTTTGATAGAATCATAATGGAATATATGGGTTCAAGGCTTGGGGGCATGTGCTTAGTCATTGCTACGAAGGTGAGTGGTCTTAAGAATAATTGTTAGGTAGCCTTTTCGAAATGTTTAAGGGCCGGACTCCACCGAAGTGGAGAAATGATGGATGGACTGAGTGAAAATGTTATGGGTTGGATGTGGTCATTGATAAGGCCATAACATGAATCGCAATCGCTAAGACTGACTGAATGTAGGAGGTGGAGGACAAGTGTAATGAGCTATGCCGCCATAGCAGATGAGAGTGCTCTTAAGCCTTACTGCTGAGTATTTGGTCCTTATTCCGATTCCCAGGTCAAGTAAAGTGTGATTGTGTTTTTCCAGCAGGAATTACCCAATAGCAGCCACGGAGCCTAAATTTGCGTCTGGTTGATGGCATCAGTCAGCGTGTGTATTACAAGATACTTTAACATAACTGGCGAAATCATCATCATCATCTGCCTTGCCTTTTCCCAACTATGTTGGGGTCGGCTTCCAGTCTAACCAGATGCAGCTGAATACCAGTATTTTACATGGAACGACTGCCTATCTGACCTCCACAACCCAGTTAATACTAGGAAATACGATACCACTTGGTAAGATTGGTGTCAGACTTTTGGGGCCACTGACTACCTGTAACGACTGTCAAAGATGGACAAATGACAGCCGGGACCAACGGCTTAACGTGCTTTCCGAGGCACGGAGGAAACTCGGTATGTAAGGGTGGTCACTTATCCATAGACCAACCTAGGCAAGCATGGCTTAACCTAAAGATCGACCCGAGCAAAATATGGGTTTACTACTTGGTACACCTATGTCTAACACTTCGGGATATACAAGCGTGATGTTATGTTAATAATCATCCGAAAGACGTCCACTGCTGGCCATAGGCCTCTCCCAAGTGTCGCCACATTGACCGGTCTCGTGCGACTCGTGCCCAGTGAATCCCCGCACCCTTCACCAGGTCATCGGTCCACCTAGTGATAGGCTTACCAACGCAATGTCTTCCGGTTCACGGTCGCTACTCTAGAACTTTTTGACCCCATCGGACATTAGTTCTGCGAGCAATGTGCCCTGCCCACTGCCACGTCGGTAGGTACCATGATTTTGTTACGGATGTCTTCATTTCTGATTCAGTCACGCGGGGAAACTCCGAGCATAGCTCTCTCCATTGCAATTTGTGTGACTTTAAGACTTCTAATAAGGCCCATATAGTATAATATGGTTGGTATTAGTACCCTACGAACTCATTATATCCTACTTACCAAACAACGATCATATCCCCAGGGTGCTATGTTAAATGATGTTTACACATGCTTGGAGTTCGCACCCCAATTGGAAGGCAATTATGCTCCGCAATTAGAAATTCATTGATCGATGTGCGCTTATTAGCTACATTTTGGTCGATATCCTGAGCGCTCACCATTAGGGTGCTTACATAAAGAAACAGGTTTCCGGTACAGACAAATTGGTACGGGTCGGTACCGATCGGTACAGGTATAGTATTTCAATATAATTCTATTCACTCACTTATAAAGAAACAGGTTGTAACTTGTCGGTGCCGACTACCTGGACCGAGCCATACGGGTTTAAGCATTTACTGGTGTAGGGTGTGTGTTAATAATATTGAAAATGGATAAATTGGATAACGAAGTTTTGATAGCTTTGGTGTTTGATAAACAATGTTTACGGGACAAAACTCATAAGTTCCATAGCAACAGAAATGTTACAGACATGTGTTGGAAAGAGATCAGTTTGGAAATTCCTTTTCATCGTCCTTTATATCTTTTAAGAATAAATGATAAATGTTCCATGTTTAGTTCTTTTTCTGTTAATATCATATACACTAACTGTTCTTCTCTTTCTATATTTGACGTAAGTACTTTCTTAAAGTAAAAAATTCTTCATCCGACGAACTGGAGGCCATGATTGTCACTAAGGACAGATTCACCTGTTTCTTTATGCGAGTCAACACTGTACCGATCGATACCGACCCGTACAGATTTGTCTGTACCGGAAACCTGTTTCTCTATGTAAGCACCCTTAGCTGAGAAAAGGTACACATAATAGCACTGTATACTATTCTGGATAGTATCACGCATTATCTATGTCTTACCGGATAGATGTCAATTTAACGCTAATTCGAATCAAGTTCGATTCGCGCGGAGCCCTCAAATATCGATTCAATCCTATGCATTATTGTTTGCTGAATCTATTCATAAGGTACGCCAGTTTCATACACCATCATTCAGTTATTGGACCTGAATAATCTACTGTCATTTTAATTAGCCAATTTAGACGAAGAAATAAAATTGAAGTGTGTTTGGAATGCATATTATGAAAGTATATACGGAAAGTATGTACTTAGTACAAAAAAAAGATGTTTGCCTATACTTTTAATAACCAGTCTTGCCAAGACTAATCATAGTCCATCTGCCTAGCCATCTACCAACTATGTTGGGGTCGGCTTCCAGTCTTACCGTATGCAGCAGAATACTAGTATTCAACATAGAGCGCAACAGCCCAGTTAGTACTGGGTAATTAGCACCTTGGTAAAAATGGCTGTTAGACTTTCGATTCACTGACTACCTATAACGACTGTCAACCATCTACAAAGTGACAGCAGGGACCAACGGCTTAACGTGTTTTCCGAGCCACGGAGGAAACTCGATATTTGATAGGTGGTCACCCATCCATAGGCCAACCTAGGCAAGCGCAGCTTAACCAGAGCGGCTGATATTATTTAGTCATAAGCTCCCCCAAAATGTTGCCCTCCCTTGTACAAAATCACTGGAAACGACATGATAGAATATGAATTCTATGCACGACCTAATATCGGTACTCCGGAATTCACTAATGAATTGATGCCAATTTGATTGGTTATTAGCACAAAGGCTCACTTGACACCCTCTGGTTTTGACCGTAATGAGCACAAATATATTCCTATTGATATAAATATACAAATGCCATTTCAATTGACGATCAGTATTCAGTACATTGGTTTGGTTAGTTCTAAATGTTCTAATGTTAGTTTAGTTCTAAATGTTCTAATGTTAGTTTAGTTCTAAATGTTCGAATGTTGGTTTAGTTCTAAATGTTCTAATGTTAGTTTAGTTCTAAATGTTCTAATGTTAGTTTAGTTCTAAATGTTCTAATGTTAGTTTAGTTCTAAATGTTCTAATGTTAGTTAGTTCAAAGTGTTGCATTTCACGGTAGATAATAGAGTAGTTCATACGTTATCTGAACAGCAATAGTCCGCGCCACGAGAAGCTATATTTTTTGTACACAAAGAATTTGTACCAAGATACGTAACGACAATTCAATTAACAAGAAATACTCCCAAATGGTGGGGTTATATTTTGGCGATATAAAGCGCTGTCGTCTAATGTTTTGTGGTACTGGAACGCATCTGGGCCGCCATTTTGAAGTAAGATCACGATTTTTGAATTTGATCCAAAGGTTGCGAACCCGAATGTATGTTTACAAAATTTATAGCATCTCGTAGCGGAGACTTTAGTTATTATTATGAAGTTGTTTGTTTGTGTTGGCTCAGTTTTTGCTATAATTCAATAATAATATAACCTTTGCCAGGATGTCAAGTATTCCTGTTGGGTCCGTGGCTTAGGCCCCCAGTAGTCGAGGCACCTGTGGCCGACGCCCCTAATTAGGTTTTCTTTTGTTTTTGTGCTTTTTCAGCTATTACAGCAAATGAGAAAATGCCCTCATCATTATCATCAGAGCAACCTAGGCAAGCGCAGCTTAACCCGAACATCGACCCGAGCGGCTGTTATTATTTAGCCTTGCGCTCCGAGAGCCTAAAGTTACGCAATTATTGTTGCCCAAAAGAAGTTGTTCCTAAATAAAAACATAGGTACCAATATCCCTAAAGACCGAAACAAAACCCATTTAGGAACAAGCAATTTCGTTCAAACCTAACTAAGCACGGAACACCTAAAAAACAGGCTAAGCGCCAGTTGGACTCGCGCACGGAGGGTTCCGTACAAACTTTATCCTTCATATTTACGGTGTACAGACTTTTTTCTTTAAATGTGCTGTAAGACATTGCTTCTTGCCGTGTCGACGGCGTGTTTATGTTTCACGCGCGCCTCAAAGAGATGTCTACACATTGAAGGGGCTCACAAGGGCCGAAGCCTGCCGGGGCTGCGGGAGTGTTTGAAAGAGATACCGTGGCCCCGAAACATAAAGGGCGAGGAAGGCACATGGATGGGTTTTAGTCAGTAAAAGTCTGACACTCCCTCCCGCTCCGCCCAGAGTGGGAGAAGTTATTTGATGATTTCCCATCCATAAAAAAAAGTCATTGCTTCTTGCCAAATTTCATGATTTTCGAGTTTTCAGATACCTTTACCTCTTCAGAAAACCAGTTTTGACAGACAGACAACCAGGTTCCTTTGTCCTATTGAGGTACGCAACCCTTAAAAACAAGTCCCAATCACAAAACGATCCAAAAAGGTTCTGTATTAAGGTCTCATTTTCTAATAAAGGCTCCGAAATAACGTTTACACTCTATTTCATGCAATACCAAACATTTTTCGGTAGGCCAAACGATGTTGGTTATAACCGGCTCAAACCGGCTAAAACCGCCGCCGGCCGGCAATATCCAGTTGATACCGGTATTGGACGAATGCGATTTAATAAAAACTTTCACCTCTCGTATCGTATTTCCCTTTTGTGGTGTATTATTCGCTTCGGATAGGTTTCAGGTGTGGATTCGCCGAAGAGTTTTTCAGTTTAGTGGTTTTTGATACCACAACCTACAGATATCATCACGACTGTAATTCCCAACAGCTTTCGGCTTTGTTATGAGTCTATTTACACCCTACATTCTGGTGGAGTGCAGCAATTTTGGGATACCATTAATAAGGAATTGATTCCAATTAGCGGTATTTTCGGAGTTAATTGGAATCAATATAGGGTCAATTAGAGTTGGATTGATTTAACTGCCTCGCTGGTTCGTTGACGTTAAAATAGATGTTCACATCTGTCGGGCTTCCTGTAACAGCTTACTTTTTTTCTTTCATGTCATTCCGCACTCAATCCATCCATCTTTTCTTTTGTCATCCTTTCTTTCTTCATCTATCAACATTTTTATATTCATCAATGTTTTAGTCACATGCGATTCATCCACTTTCAACTTTTCTACAACTAGCAATTACAATTTTTCAACGATATTTTCTGCCCTCTACCTTAGCTTTTTCTAACTTCTATACTGTATATCCCATGTTAATTGGAGTTGGCATGTCGTGTTTTCTTCCATTCTCCCCTGTCAACAGTCACTCTATCATTTACTCCATTTTCCTTCATAAATCATTCCTCACACAATCCCTCGATATTTTCTTTGGTCTTCCTCGTCTCTACCAAGCGATTACATTTTTTCAACGAAATTTCTGCTGATACAATCTCTACCTTGTCATCTTAAATTCAAAGTGCAATTTTACATTGAAACAAGCTCCTCACCCACAATCCTCTGTAACTTCGTCATTATCATACAACTTCAATCTTGAGAACTAACCTAGAGGTTTGCGGCTTGCAAAAGTACTTGAAACTTGCTTTGCAGCCGCTTTAGCGAAATGCTGCAGCGCTGTAGCGTTGTCAAACTGAAGCGGTAAATTGACAGTGCTTCCTTAGTCTTCGTATAAACTTAGACTTGATAAATTATTTATGGTAGTGAACTTGCTGAGTCCGCATCGTTTGAGTGAAGTGCATTAATACGAGTATTTTGGAACGAAAAGTACTCTAACCTGGCCTTGGTAAGAGTACTTACTACCTTTACTGGTGGTGTGTTAAATTTTTCGTCGATCAAACGATCAAGACGTTTAGTCATTACACAACACTTAAAACTAGAGGTTTTATGTAAAATCATGCTTATTATTCACGAAAGGTTAAGACTGAGGTGTACCGTGACTGCTTTTATGAAATTCCTGATAGAAGGATTACTGATGGCATGCTAACACGTTACCAATCAAAATTGGGTGAGCAGTTAGTTATAAAACCGTACTAAACATGAAGAGATATTTACTTTCACATTGCTGCCTTGTCTAATTACCCCAGGACTGATGAAATACAAATACAAAGAAATACAAAATGTTGTATTCACGGTTACAAAAATGGGTGGTTGTGTTTAGGGACTCCTTTTAAGCAAATTTTGCCTGTGTATAGAGACCTCGCTCTTAATAGCACATAATTACATACAATATACTGCATAGCACAATAATTACAGCAGTAGCAAATATGTGGGTTATTAAACTTATACTCAATTTTAATTACTAACTCCAAAGTTAGGGAGTTAGTAAGGTAGGGGTGAGCAGTTAGTTATAAAACAGTACTAAACATGGAGAGATATTTACTTTCATATTGATGCCTTGTCTAGTTACCCCAAGACTGATGAAATAAAGCATAGCTTCATCAGCTTATACTGTTCTTACCCCTTGCATACAGGCCTCCTCTATGTGTGAAAGAGACGTCCACAAAACCATGTGTTGTGGGACACAGAGGTCTATGGGCGGCATAAAAACTATGATACCAGGTCAGGCAGAAACCACACGATCAAGAAAAGAACAAATGTCTTCATTGGGTCTAATTGGTTTTGTTGGTTTCTTTACTATGATTTCCTTCACCGTTTTGAAAGCAGCGGAAGTGGTGGGGAGAGGCATTTACTCAGCTGAAGGAGACACAGTGACCGTAGTTCTTGGGAAATTACATTTTATGTTTTTTACCCCGTGGACACATCTGCTCAATTCATTCAGATACCAAACTACCAAACTGCTCCATTTTCCGACGTTCAGTAGTTTACCCATAAAATCTTACCAAACAAACAAACAAAGCTACTCCAATATCTATAAACATTGACCGCACTAAAATCACGAAACGACATTTCCCCTTTTACAACAAAACACTCATAAAATATGAAGCCGTAACAAATTTTATATTTCTATATGAATTCAATAAAAACATTGTCCTCTACTTTTGGGGCAGTCGGGTAAACCCTCTTTGAACTACAGTCCTGTCATCTGTAATTTCACCTTTGACAGCTGCAGTCTAATCACAACCTTATTTCCAGACAAGAAAGAACCCTATAATTTTGATAGATTTGTTACTGTTATCAATCTAACAATAAGCCTTATTGCAATGATCTTAAATATCACTGTCACTTTGACAGGAGTTAAAATAATCGTGGAAGGACTGTACTAGGGTTGATCACTAACGTTTTATAGCGGGTGATTTGGTCCCAGTGAATTTTACGACCGACTGAGCTCCAGACGTGCTTCTTTTAGCACCGACGATCAGTGATTTAGGCCGCATTCACTTGTATCTTTTGCGCGAGTACCGTGGCTCTGTTAGTCGCGATCCGGTTGCCCAAAAGCATGCTTCTGACAACTACTTTCATTTTTTTTCACTACAGTGGCTGTCATAAGACGCATGTTGCTTGTTACGGGAACTTAAATATGGATGATGACTGACTTAATAAATATGATTACGAGTATGTTTAGCCCGTCACGCCACCACGCGATCACATCGCGTGACGTCTTGTGACGTCACTTTACGCTAAAAAATTACTCAAATGTGACGTCACACAAGTTTTTGACACACTTATCGTCTTAATTTTTTTAAGTGAAAAAATATTTCCCTTAACAGCGATTTCAATGTTGACACCTTATATAGAAGACGCCCAATTTTGATACCATCAATCGCTGAAACACAGCGAATCGCCAAAACACGATACAACATTGAGACAACCGGAATGTCCCGTTCATCACATTAAGTAATGCGACTCCAGACACTTGCTCTGACTCCAGAGGTGTCGCAGTGAGTCGTGGCATGCTTTCTAAGTATATTTTCATTTTGTTTCTCTGCAGTCGCTCATGCATCACACGTATGGCTTGACCGACACTCGCCGACTTCCAAAGCTTGTAGCATGTCTGCCTGGCCTTAACTCGTCTATCGAGTAAGTTTACGATACTCCTACGCCAGCGGCAGTTTTATTACGGTGCATTATCTGTTTTTTCGTACCACTAGTTGAAATTCTATGGAGTTGTTGACTCTTTGATTTTGCTATAAAATTTTGGAGAACCTTCTTGGTTAAGTGAACAAAAAATATTGCGAGTGTGAAGAAATTTATAGTTGTTTGGTACAAATTGTTAAAGGCTCTTGGCTAGATAATAACAGCCGCTCGGGTCAATCGCACATGCCTAGGTTGGTCCATGGATGGATGACCACCTTACCTACATTTACAGTTTCCTCCATACTTCGGAAAGCACGTCAAGTCATTCGCGTTGGTCTCGGTTGTCAATTGGAGATCTTTGACAGTTCTTAAGTAGTCAATGTCCCGAAAGTCTTACAACCTGTCTTACCTTGGTAAGACTGACTGGGTACGTATTACCCAGAACTGACCCCTTTTTTACCCCCGACCAAAAACGACGGGGTGTTATAAGTTTGACGTGTCTCTCTGTGTGTGTGTGTGTTTTTCTGTCTGTGGCATCGTAGCGCCCGAACGGATGAACCGATTTTAATTTTGTTTTCTTTGTTTGAAAGGTGAATTAGTCGGGAGTGTTCCTAGGTATGTTTGATAAAAATCAGTCCAAGATGGCGGTCGCCACAATAAAATGGCGGATTACATTTTTTTCAACAACGCCCTCAATATGGGTATCAAATGAAAGGGCTTGACTAGTAGAATACACTATGATAAATTAAAAATCCAAGATGGCCGCCATCACAAAAAGGCGAATTAACGAATTATTTTCTACTTAACTTTTAGTATATTGTGTCAGGGGTTTTTTTTAAGTTTTGAATTTATTTTTTTTTCAATCCAATTGGGCCCGTTGTTTCCAATCTGACAGTTTTGAGTAAAAACAGCCGAAATAAACTCAGAGGTCATACTTTTAAGATCCAGACAAAATCCTGGTCAACTCACACGAGGACTCAAATCTGTGTGGTCTCAAGTTTGAGTTGACCTGTCCAACTAGTGCAAGCATTTGTCATTTATCGTGTAGCACGACTCATAAAAGGATGTTTTAAAACAAGAATGTCTTAGGCAAATAATCCGCTTATGAGCTATTTTAGTTCAATAAAAATTTACGGACTAATATTCCTTACAACGCCGTTAAACATAAAATATCCACTATAATCGATCTTGTATAAAGCTGTAAGTAATCCGACATTACACTACAATACCGTTAGCGTGTGGGTAGATTTTCCCATACATCAGTAAATCCCTATCCTTTAGACCTCGATCGGGGTAAACTGGTAGCGGGTACTAAAGCGGGAGCGAGTTTTTTTTTAATCGAAACTAGTTTTTGCGCACTTCGCTTGCGTTCATTATTTGAAAATCAATTCGGGTTGTCCTCGGCTTGTAATGAAAAATTCGATCATGATTAGAAAGAAACGTGGCGCCATCTATAATAAGAACGTTATTGTTCTTTTCCTCGGGAGCAGTACTTTACTTCGGGATGAAAAGGTACCCTATGTCCGTTTTTGTAAACCTGACAAGGCATGTGCAAAATTTCAGAATTATCAGTTTAGTGGTGTAGACGTGAAAAGGTAACAAACAAACCTACTTTCGCATTTATAATTTTAGTTAGGAAGTTAGTACAGGCTTGCGTTTACCCGCAACTCACCAGACCCCATATTTACAACGGTTGGGTTCCATTTCGATTCGGGAAGTCTTATGTCTATCTCGCTCGTTTTCGTTATGCCAAAAAAGGATAGACATACGACTTGTCGAATCGAATTTCATTCCAAGCGTTTGTGAATACGGGAGCTGATGTGAGTCAATGATGCGGCTTGGGGTGGAGCTTGCCTCGAAGAAACCAATACCAAAGGGATGACGTCTTGGCAACGAGCTCATGTGATTGTCTTTTGTAACAGTGACAAACGAAGGACAGTCGAACTATTCAGGTTTGACATGTGAATAGTTCGACGTCTGCTATAGAATATAGAGAGCACAGTTCAAACACTGACATCATGAGCGAGCGAATCTGCTGCTTCCTATAAAAGTGCAATATCTATGCGGTCTGAATGAATGGGACGGCTGATCCATACGATATATTTTTTAGTTAGCTACGAAAAATTTCTATGTTCAGAATGATGTACATGATATGTGGTAACCGTTTTAGCATCAGTGTCCATTCCACTCCGTATTTTAATGTCTTTGTGACCATCTTGTGTCGGCCACCGCGCTCGCTACCGCTTGCTCCACCTTACGATCACCCTAACCGAGAGCTAATGGTACCCAACGCGTAGGGACGGTCGATTCTTTGTAGACGAAGCATCAAAGAATAAGGATAGTTTCTTTACATTACTCCGGAATTTATTCGATGAATATATAAAGGCTTTATAGTCAATAACGCTATTGGGTGAAGGATAATGGCTGAAGGATAATTTCCTTTTTTTCTCCAATAGAAGATGGTTTCCAGTGTAGTGTAGGACAGTATGTTTATACTTGTTAGAACAGCGGTGGCCTATTGATGGCGACCTCGACTTACGAACAGTAAGTGATAGGTTCGAACCCAGACAGGCGCATTATTTTGTGTAATTTATTTCATCACCACTGCTCTCAAAACGGTGAAGGAAAACATCGTGAGGAAACCGGCATGTCCTAGTACCAAAAATTCGAAGATATGTGACATCTACCAATCCGCACTGGGCCCGCGTAGTGGATCATAGGAGGCTTGTCCCAGCTGTGGGAACATTATAAGCTGATGATGTTGATGTTGCTGTTGCAATGGACAGATTTCTCTGTCTTTCTTTGCCTATCGTGTGGTGTCAGAGTTTTCATGTCGGCCATGGCATCTGACTTGACTTACATGCCGTCGAGAAATATCTCTCATGCGTGCTGGTATCTTCACAATCATTGTCTTTCACCAAAATAAAATAAAAACAAAATGAAAATATTATATTTCACACAGGTCTAGATGGGCACTTATAAAACGTCAAAAAAGGTGCATGGTTCGCGTTGGTCGATTCCATGGAGAAGAACCGGCAACTCCATGGTTACTCTTTTCAAATCATTTGGTTTTACAATATTATAATGTTACAGCATTAATACTTTAGTATGGGGGCCGAAATCAAGTGCAAATAATTGTACCTACGACAATACGCACATGAATCCGAAAAATCAGAGGTTCCTACTACCTACCTACTAACTACCCACTACCTACCTACCACCTACCCATTACCTACTTACCACCTACCCACTACTTACCTACAACCTACCTACCAACTACCCACTACCTACCCACTACCTACCTACTAACTACCTAATACCTACCCACTTCCTACCTACTAAAAAAGCGCGTCTTTGGTTCGAACTTGAGACCTTTGACTCGGCAGTCCGACGGTCACACTACTAGACTACCACTGCTTCATAAAACTGCTTTATTATACAAGTTACATTACTTAAATTAAAAAAATAAACACACATGTGGCTCAATGTATTTTTTTTACGTACGTATTGAGGGAGTTGTGAAAAAAAAGTAATTCACCATTTATGGTAGCGGCCATCTTGCATTTTAAATTTATCATAGCGTAGGTAAAGTATTATATTAGTCAAGATACCCATATTTTGATACCCATATTGAGGGAGTTGTTGAATAAATAATTATGTTTGTAATTAGGACTTAAAGAATACGCTGATTTGATAGAAGAACTTTAATGTTTAATAACGATGAGAGATAGGTAATTAACAAAGATGCACAGCAGCCATTTCAACAGACCACAGACTACCATAGAGAGAATAAACCCCTTTTTTAATAACTTACTTATTGTCTATTCTTTCTTCACAACACCTCCCCTCAATAATTATTAAAAAAACAACACAAAAAACAATACTCTCTAACACCTTCCTTTTCACAAGGTTACACATACTTAAACTGAATGTTACTCTAACATTACACTACTAAAAACAATCAATGATTAATTAAACAATTTTCCCCTCAAACATTTGAATGAAACCCCACCTAGAGCTTTAGTTAAAATATCTGCCACTTGTTTATCAGAACTTACATACTCAACTATTATTATTTTCTTATCTATCTTTTCTTTTACAAAACTCAACTTAATGTCTAAGTGTTTGACCCTAGTAACGCCTGTAGCCATATTAGCAATCTTAATTGTTGACTGATTGTCTTCATATAAGACAATTGGCCCCACACTAATACCAAAATCACATAATATAGAGCTAAGCCAGCAAGCTTCACTAGTAGCATGACTGAGAGCTACATATTCGGCCTCAGTGGATGATAATGCCACAGATTGTTGCTTTTTAGTCACCCAAATGACTGAACCCCCAAAGACTATAAAGCAAAAACCCGTTGTTGATCTCTTATCATCACTGCCTCCCCAATCACTGTCAACATAACCAACAATATCATTTCTACCATCTCTATGGAAAGTTAAACACAAATCCAATGTTCCCTTTACATATCTAAGAACATTTAGTAACAATTTATACAACAGTTGGCTAGCGCAACTTTGATATCTACTTAGTATGTTGACAACAGCACACAAGTCAGGTCTAGATCCAGCTACAGCATACATTAGACTTCCTATTATCATTCTACATTTATGTTCTATTTCTTCTGACTCTGACTTGTCTCTCTTTAACAAAATAAATTTAAAATTCTTATCAATAGGCAAAGATAATGGTTTACAATCTTTCATACCCCAATATTCTAAAATCTTTTTCAAGTAATCTTTTTGACAAATTGTTGTACAACCTTTATCTAAATCCTGAATTACTTCCATACCCAAAAACTTACCAACTACATCCCTCATTTTAAAAGAATCATGTAATATATTTCTCAACTTATTACATTCTGTATCTGAAGTACTGAAATACAATATGTCATCGACATACAACAATAAAAAAACTTTATTACCATTCTCACGTTTTGAATATAAACAGTAATCTTTATCAGAATGTTTAAAACCCTGTGACCTCATCACTTTATCAAAAGTTTCATTCCAGTACCTCGGAGACCTTTTTAACCCATAAATAGATTTGTTAAGTTTGCAAAACTTGAAATCAGACTCTATACCATCAGGCAACCTTAAATACACATCTTCACTAATGTTACTATTTAAAAAAGCATTACATACATCCAATTGTCTTATTTTACAATTTAACTTAGTAGCAACAGCAATAAATATTCTAAAGGTATTTAGTTTAGCTACAGGAGCATATAAATCAACATCATCACAACTTTGTTGAAAGCCTCTGGCTACCAGCCTTGCCTTATAAATAAATTCTCCATCCTGACTTTCTTTTCTCTTCAATACCCATTTAGTACTTATTATTTCTTTTCCCTTTGGTACCTTTTCAATAAGTGTCCAAGTATTATATTCCTGTAACTGACTCAATTCCTTTTCTATAGCTTTACTCCACTTATCAGCATCCTCTCTCTCCATAGCTTCCTTGTAGCTAGCCGGTTCTTCTTCTGCCACAACTAATGCCATGTAGTCATTGAATCTCGAAGGTTTTTTTACTTGCCTCCCACTCCGTGTGCGTACTGTCTGTTCAGTGTCATCGGCATCAGAGTAATCAGAACTTTCAGAATTACTTGCCTCACTATCACGGCGCTCTTCCTGTTCTGGCTCTCTCTCTGTCTGACCCTGTTCCTGTTCTACGGGAGCCTGTTCCTCTTGTGGCTCGATCTGCACGAGCTCCTGGTCCATCTATACCGGCTCCTGCCCTCTTTCCTCTTGATCAAATCCTGTATTTTCTATGTCCAAATAGACTACTTTCTCTTTGTCATATTCTTTTTCTTCTGGTAATGACAAACCTTCTGACACAAACACTACATCTCTTTTTGTCTGCACTATTTTTTTCTCCTCAAAGTAAATTCTATATCCCTTTGAACTCTCATAGCCAACAAACACTCCTTCTTCAGCCTTTGAATCCAGTTTACGCCTCTTTTCTTTAGGTATATGTATCCATACTTTAGAACCAAATATTTTATTTAATATGGTAATATCAAAATCATACCCAGTCCACATCTGAAATGGTGTCTTCCCTTCTGTTCTGCTCTTACTGGTTCTATTTAGCACATAGACAACTGTATTAATGGCCTCAGCCCACAACTCTTTACCCATGTTTTTGGCATGCAGCATGGTACGTGCCGCCTCCACCAGGGTACGCATGTCTCTTTCAGCCTGGCCATTCTGCTCCGGCGTATAAGCCACTGTTGTTTGGTGCTGTATGCCCTTGCTAGTGAAATACTCCTCCATTTTCTTGTTCACAAATTCACCCCCACCATCAGATCGAAAAACCTTTAAAACATGCCCTGTTTTCCTTTCCGCCGACTGAGTATAGTGCTTAGTACACTGCACAACCTCGGACTTATTTTGCATGAAATAGGCATGACGAAACTTAGTAAAATCATCCTTGATAAGTAAAAAGTATCTCGCCCCTCCAAGTGATGTTACTTCAAATGGTCCACATACATCAGCATGCACCAACTCTAAAGGTTGTGTTGTACTGGATACACTGTCTTTAAAAGGGAGCTTATGTGCCTTTCCCTTTAAACAATCAATGCACTTCTTATTGTCCTCAGTATATTTCACATTATTTGTTGAAAGTACAGACTTCACATAGGTTATGTTCTGATGACATAACCTCTCATGCCACTCACTGAGGGTCACTGCACATTGGACATCATGTTTATTAAATTTTACTACATAAACATTGTTCTCTTTAAGTCCTGTCACACACACCTGATTGTTTTTCTTTATTATACATTTGTCCAATGTTAAATCCACACTATACCCCTTATTAGTAGCCCTTGTCACAGAAAACAAATTTAGTTTTAGTTCTGGCACAAATAACACCTCACTTAGTTTATTGTTTATAAATTCAACTTCTCCAATTCCCAAAACTGGTAGACGTCGCCCATCGCCAACAACAACAAAGCGGTTTAACACTTGACGCATTGACATAAACAAATTTCGTTCTGAAGTCATGTGCTCACTAGCACCGCTATCAATAACCCACTTGCTTTCAGATGCATGACATGGTAACCCATTGTTGTCTTTTATTATTGTTGAAAAGGCATTACTTTGTGCTCCAGTTTTTGTTTCTTTTGTGCACTGTTTCTTTAAATGTCCAAGTTTGTTGCAATTAAAGCACTTTCTGACATCCTTTTTACTCTTGCAATCTTGAATAAAATGTCCAACCCTACCACACTTATAACATTTTTTCACAGTGTCAGATTTTTTTGCAAATAATGCCACATTTTCACTATCTGTTGACTTTGCCTTCAGTCTGTCTTCCTCCACATGAAGTCTAGCAACTAAACTATCAAAAGTTTGCTTAGAAGTGTCCACCGACTCCCATGCTGACACAAAATGACTGTATTTCTCCGGCAGTGCCATTAAAACTTTTGTAATAATAAATTTCTCAGATATTTCCTCCCCTGCTTGCTTCAACTGCAGTTGTAACTCTTGTAGTTTTGATACAAATACCGAAACCTCCATGTTCTCCTCGAACTTGAAGTTAAAAAATCTCTGTTGCAATATATGAATCGCTGTACTCGATTTCTGCTCATAAATATTGAGCAACTTGTTCCACATAGTCGCAGCAGTTTCACAAGCGATGATATGTATCATTGCGCTTTCAGTCAACCTTGAAACTATTAACCCCTGAGCCTTCGCATCTTTCTTTACCCACGCCGCATCTTCACATTTCACCTCAGTGCTATTCACCACCGATAGCACGTCTTGCGCTCTCAGTAACACTGTCATCTGGAATTTCCATAAATTCCAATTTGTCGGACCCTCCAACTTGACTCCCCCTCCCATCGTCATTGCCGCGAGCTGATCCATTGATCCCCGGTCTGCTCCGCCGTCGAACTGTTTACGTCTATCGCGTGTGCTCCCTTGCACCGCTGAACACCAGACGCCGCTGCCCTCAGCACAATTTTACCTTCGACTTTTCTTTTTTGCGAAAAAAACAAAGAAGCACAATCACGCCTCCACGTGATCGCCGTTTGTTTCACAAACAACTTTGGTTCTTCACCTAAAATACAGTGTTACGGAACTGCTGGGCCCATAACCTGTAATTAGGACTTAAAGAATACGCTGATTTGATAGAAGAACTTTAATGTTTAATAACGATGAGAGATAGGTAATTAACAAAGATGCACAGCAGCCATTTCAACAGACCACAGACTACCATAGAGAGAATAAACCCCTTTTTTAATAACTTACTTATTGTCAATTCTTTCTTCACAACAATGTTATCGGTAATTTTGTGGCGGCGGCCATCTTGGACTGATTTTTATCAAACATAGCTAAGAACACTCTCGACTAATTCACTTTTCAAACAAAAAAAAAAAACAAAATCAAAATTGGTTCATCCACTCGGGAGCTACGATACCACAGACAGACATACACACAGACACGTCAAACTTATAACAACCCGTCGTTTTTGTGTCGGGTATGTTCAAACTTCCGAACATCAATGCGTCGACGTTTCAAGCGCACTTTGACTCGTAATTTTAACATGAGTCATTGCGAACATTCGGCAATTTAAAATTTCGTCATTCCAAACTTCGACCAAATACCCGATCGTTAATTTGAACGACGGTATTTATGACATTCGATAATACTATTTTCAGCATTTAACATCAACAACATACGACTTATGCATCGCCTCGTTGGTCTAGTGGTCGCAAGTACGACTGCGATGGGTTCGACACCCAGGTCGGACAGTTTTTTTTTTTATCTATCAGGAATTTCTCAGTGGCCTGGATTTGTGCCCATTTGATGGCAATAGGCTAGCCGATTACATCGGTCGGCTTCCAGTCTAACCGGATGCAGCTGAATACCAATATTTTACATGGAGCGACTGCATGTCTGACCTCCACAACCCAGTTAATACTGAGTAATACGATACCACTTAGTAGGACTGGTTGCCAGACTTTTTGGGCCACTGACTACTTGTAACGACTGCCAAAGATGGACAAATGACAGCCGGGACCAACAGTGCTTTCCGAGGCACGGAGGGAACTCGGTATGTAAGGGCGGTCACCCATCCACAGACCAACCTAGGCAAGCACGGCTTAACTTAAAGATCGGCCCGAGTGGCTGGTATTATTTAGCCACGAGTTCTCTATAACGTTGGACGCTGGCCCCTATTACTTAGGACTTAAATATAACTGGCAAAATGTGAGTGTACCTACTACTAGATACACCTCTAACAAACCCTTAGGAAATTGCAGGCGTGATGTGTGGTTTTGTAGATATTTATTCATTTATTTATTCATTAATTAAGGCGACTACATGAGCTAAACACGTGTTTTATAATACCTAAAAGTATATTATTCACGGCAATAAACAAAACCAGAAAAATATATGATATTCTTCAGGATATATGCTATTATGATAGTGTTTTGAAAACATAATACAATTAATTTGATTCGATAAAAAAATCATGAACTTATCTCCAAAAAAATTCTTTCAACCAAAAAAAAAACATACTAAAATACATGCGATCATTCTGATTTTGTGGCAAATAATTCTACAAGCAATATATGTGTGTATATATTGTAAATAAAGCAATATATTAGAATTATAGTGTTTTAGTCCAATCAATAGATTTTTTGTAAACCGATCGAAACCACTGATTTCGCACTATCTGGCCCGTAGTGACTGACGTAACAACTACTTTGTAGTGCAAGCTGATTTGAACTTTATTCTAAAATCTTTTCAAACGAAATTTGAACCACCACAAAATATAGAATTGCTAATTTAGCTCATCTAGTCGCCTTAATTAAAACGGTAAAATTACAATTACAATAATAAACATAGAAGCACCATTTGCAATAATTTACAAATCAAAAGTAAAAATATCCGGTTGATGCCATTCAATGGTTTGATTTAAATTACTTACTAAAACTAACACGGAACAGTGGACAATACTTTGTCTCACAGAATATCAGACATATCCGCATAACCTTACTCCATTCATCCGCAAACACGTCACATTCAGGGTTGGCAATCAGAAGGAAGGAATATAACCTACATAGGTTGGACACGTTAGTTGCGCGGTTCATTTATTTACCAGCTACGCTTCCGTGCGTAGTCGTGGATTGCAGTGTATTTTTGCCATCGAACAAACAGGGTTGTTCCCAAAGAACGGATAAAAGAAGTTAAAAAGGATTTGTATTAGAACGCGTGTCGCTCGCTGCTTGTTTCCCACTCTTAAACTCCACTACAAGCAAGAGACCCACGCGTTCGTGCATAACGCACACAAATAAACTACTCACACTTAGATCGCGAGATTGCTATTGATTGTCACACTAACGCAAAAACTGTACTTGACGTGCACTCACACATGCTACGTACATTGTCACAATAAGAGCACGACTGTTGGTCGATTGATATATGAGCGTTTACTTATATGAGCGGCGCGCCTGCCCCGCCCACAAGGCCCTTCTAACTTCATTTACCGGTTGCTCCGATATAATTACTGCCAGATGGCTTCTGCCGTAGCTAATGTCCATCGGTAGCAATGACAACTTAGTATCAAGTGAGCAATCTATAATTATCATGCCCCTACTGGGGTCGGCGCAACATATCTTCCTTTTCAATACCTCTCCCTTACTCCTTTCTAGCTGTTTCATCCTTAACAGTGTCTTCTCTTATAGACATCCACATTCATATTCAACGTTCAAAGGTGAGCATTTTATAAAGAGTGTAAAAACACTCAGGCACGAGATCTTCCTGTCGAGTAAGTCAGTGGCCCGAAAATTTTACGAACAGTCTTAACAAGTTCTTAGGACCTCGTGGCTAAATATTATCAGACGCTCGGATCGATTGTCAGGTTAAGCCGTTCTTGCCTATATTGGTCTGTGGATGGGTGTCCACCCTTACATACCGGGTTTCCTCCGTGCCTCGGAAAGTACGTTAAGCTGTTGGTCCCGGCTATCATTTGTCCATCTCTGTCAGTCAAGTCAGTGGTCCTTAAGAGTCTGACAACCAGTCTTACTAAGGTGTATCATATCGTATTACTCAGATTTAACTGGGTTGTGAAGGCCAGACACGCAGTCGCTCCATGTAAAATACTGGTATTCAGCTGCATACTATAAGACTAAAAGCCGCCCCAATATAGTTGGAAAAAGGCTATGCAGATGATGATGGTGACTAGATTACCTCAGATTACGAGTATTTTCCTTGTTTAGAGAGCAGTGGCGATGAAATAAATTACACAAAGCCCAGCTTACCTTAAAGCATGTCTTACACGAAAATCCTTAAGGTAAAATGCCTACTCATACAGAAAAAGAAACAAGAATTGCTTACTGCGTGTTGGCTATTTCGTATTTCGGACATATATGTAGTTTCCTCACGATGTTTTCCTTGTAGTGTAAGCCAATGTTGTCGGAGAATTTATTTGACCCCCGATTTATTACGATGTCGAATCGCGGTTCGACTTATCAGATTAGCTGGTTATAGTGTATCGGGTAACATCAGAGATTTATCAGAGATTTCGCTGATAGCTTGATTAACGGATAAGACAAAGTGGTGCGGACATATTTCGGACTGACTGCGGACATCGGACTTTGATAGATACTTCAGTAAGGCCTGAATTTGATCGACCCGAACTAAAATGTTAATAATATCAAAGTTCTGGCGCTATGTTATTTTAGTCTTAATCTACGTTCACCAGGCTAAAAACCACTTTAGAACTTTGACACATAAATTGATTTAGATATAGTATGACCACTTCATGTGTGCAGAACAAGGTGGTATTGCTTGTCAAGATTTACATCGATAAAAAGGGTGTAAAAAAACCTCTTAACGAAGCCGAGAAGATTTTTCCGATAAGATTTTTACTTTAAACACCTCTACGGTCCGCGCACTATTTAATCCATCCATCAGCACAATGTTTTAAGTGCGTTACATTGAGTTCTACCACAAAACATGTTTTTTCTCCTCAAAAATAAAAAGTTCTTTCCCAGCAATATTTTTTGCATAAAGTTACTTAGTTTGATGTACAGAATGCTTGGTTAACGGCATCGTGATGAGATTGTTTACATCCTGTATGTCAAACTTGGTACGTTGGCCTGCACAGATAAGTAACTGCAATGTTTCAGTAATAACTGTTTTTAAAAACCACTTGTATCTTAAACTAATGTCACTAGGTTTTAAATATCAACCAAGAGTCCATAAGCTTCCTAGTACATAATAAACTTTCTCTTAATAATTAAACAAGCCTGTAGTACTTGCTAACTTAATCAACACCTTTTCATACACAGCAACCTACTTCTCTGTTCATACCCACGGCCTAACACAATAGCGTGGTGATATATGACAAGCCACAACTTGGCTGCTCTCCAATAGGCCACACATTAAAACCTATGCTATACAGAAAGCGGTAGCGGTTAGCGGAGCGGGTGACACATCAATTTAAAACAAACGATAAGTTTTCAAATTTTCTTCGTTTCAACAATGAAGTACCCGTAAGGCCTAAATTCTTTTCGTGCTGATGGTTGGTCGCGTACGGGCGTCACGACGTCAGTGAGAACAAAATACGGCTGTCGGTCGCTTCTGACGTCACTGTATGGTGCTTTATAGAACACAATGTGTACAGTCACGAGCACCAATTTGTATACACTTTCCTAAATTGAATTGCAATTTTCGCGAGAAATAACGATAGTAACTTGGAGATATGATCTTTTTCATAAAAATATGAGTTCCAGAATATTATGTTCGTAACGACATGTGATTTTAATCAGAAAAACTGGAGAAAAACACTTTTCAATGTTATTTTTTGTTTACATATTGGCGCTCGTGACTGTACTCGTACGCGACCAACCGTGCACGAGCGACCGGCCGACCGACAAGAATTCAGACTTAAAGAAGTAGTTTAATTGTTTGGCTTGCATTTGACCATTATTTCACAGGCAAAAAGGTTTTAACGGCAAATTAGAGGAGAAGACTAACCTTGTCGAAAGTAAATTCAAGAGTGATATGATATATGATATTATGTTGATGCTATCAAAACATTGGCCAGTTTAAGTTTCCTAATCTGCAGTGCAAGTACGTAGGATTCTCGATAAAATGAGTTTTTGACTCCATAAAAACTCATTTTATCTAGAATAACTGTCAAATTTATCTAATCGAGTCCAATCGAGTCCGTTGCACTGCTGTGCTTACAAATTTACACAAGCAATGAGCGACATCGGAAAAGGCGTTTTATGTCTAAAAATCTGCAATTATTAAAATAAATTATTATTATTGTTTAATTTTCTTGTTTGACTTTTCTACACACTGTGTCTACATTTCTTGTCCAACTTTCCTCTCGCAGGTCTGCTGGAAGAAATTTCATTTGAAATAAGCCTATTAAGTATTGATGTACAATAAAAAAATAAATAAGAAAATACTTTCTGTATTCCATAGATCAAACCAAAATAAGACTTCAAATCAGTACCAGAACACCTACCATTCAATACAACCAGCACATAAATTACAAAACATTTTATGATCGCTACCGCTTTCAACATAGCCAAGCCTTAAACCGACCGACCAAACGTGTAAGGAGGACCGCAAACTTTTTATAATGTAGATCAATTTGCTCGCCCCTACAATATATCTGAGAAAGCAATTAAAGTTGGTAGTTTTTATATGTATATAGCGTTGGGACCAGCCTACATTACGTCCGGAATAATGTTGGTAGGAGATGTTACATGACTAAAATATTGAGAAGGAACGTTATTGCTGTCATACGAGAATTTATGACAGTCTTTATAGAAAATAATAGACGGTTGTAGAGTTTGAAGACAAAACCGGACAAGTGCGAGTCGAACTTGCGTGTGAAGGGTTCCGTACATTGTAGTAAGGGAGTCCTTTTTATAATTTGTTGCTATAGTGGCAATAGAAATACGCATTTTGTGAAAACTTCAACTGTCTACTCCTCCGCTATATTTTCTGATTAATTTCGTTGCGGGATCCAAGACAGTTAAATTCATTCTCTGGGACTTCGTCGAGCTTCATTGTCTCGGCGCTTTTCTGGTGGTCGCCACTGCTGATTCTGGTTTTCAGGAGTTACAAAGGTTTGGGAGTAGTAGTAGTAGAATACCCTAAAATGAAGTAGACCTAAGAATGCGTGATGAATTGATGACAACAACCAAAGAAAACTACTTCGATGAATAAAGTAAACAATTTACTTGCTCATATATAAAGTCAAACTTTGCCTGCTTCCAAAGTTTTTCGAGTTAGGACCCGTTCCCACTTTTTCGTGACGACCGATAGTAGTGTAGTTTAAAGTGTCGTGGCTTGTGTATATAAATAAAAGTGTTCACATAAAGGGTGTAAAACACCTCTTAACGAAACCTTGCAGGCACTTGTTCTCCCCATCATTGCGATCATTTACACCATACCTGTGAACCTTCTTGTTACGGAGATATTGGGGGTCAAACTTTTCCACAAGTTTTTAATGCAAGATTTTTACTTTAAATACCTCTACGACCCCCGTATTATTCAATCCGATCAGAACAATGTTTTAAGTGCGTTACATTGATTTCTACCACGAAACATGATTTTTCACCCCAAAAAAATAGTCCTTTCCCAGCAATAATATTTACGTAAAGTTACTTAGTTTGATGTACTGAATGCTGTATAGGACGACATGATAACTTTACTGTCGTCCATGACTTTTGGCAACAAAAAAACAACGATAAATTAATCGTCACGACATTATCCTTTGATCTTTCAAGCTTGACCGTAACGGTCAGAAACTATTCCACTAATGGCACCTGCAAAAAATATCGATAGGTGCCGAATGTGGAATACCTCAGGTGCCATTAACTCAGGTGCCGTTAAAGCGGGTGCCCAATGTGGCATACGTCTATTGTGACGTTAACTATTGTGTCTACTTCGCTGACAGTTAATGAATTATGGGAACGGGGCCTAACGCGACCAATAGTGAATGAATCAGCCGTAATTACCGTATTGAGCCTACTACCTCAACACCACAACCAATATCAGAGCTTAGGCAGCGCCAAAGCTCTAATTAGTGCCAGTTGATGGCAATTGGGTCGCCCCTTATTACAGGACACTTGAACATGATTGGCGAAATGTGGGTGTATTATTAACTACAACTCTGCCTGACTCTTCGAGAATTACAAGCCTGATGTTATCTATACTTAATTTTATATAGCTGAAGAGTTTGTTTGTTTGTTCGCGCTAATCTCAAGAACTACTGGTTAGAATTGAAAAATTATTTTTGTGTTGGATATTCCATTTATCGAGGAAGGTTATAGGCTATATAACATCACGCTACGACCAATCGGAGCGGAGTTTAAATGAAAAATGTTGCAGTAACGTGGAAACTTTATTCCTTTTGCTACCTTTTTCTCTCTTATGCGACGCAGACGAAGTTGCGTGGGCAAGCTAGTGTTATAATATGTGTGTATATGTAGATTTATACGAGAATGCGACCAAATTGCCTCTGACCTAATGTCTAGGACGCTGTTATTGCACTGTAATTGTGTGGTGGACCATTGTTTTATGAGGTCAGACGGCAGACGCTTTATGTAAAATATTAATATTCAGCCTCATCTACCGGCGCTTCGAGGAACACGAAGTAATGTTTGAACAAATGGTTACCAAGTATGCATCTTCTTGTGCATAAAAATTATCAGCGGTAATTTGAAAAAGCGGCCAAGTGCGAGTCGGACTCGCCCATGAAGGGTTCCGTAACAGCAAGTAACATAGTGTAAAAGTTCTTGCAGTTCGTTGTAAATGAAAGGTAAATTGCGGTTTACGATTTACGACGTATTAAAAAAAAACTACCAACTGGATCTCGTTCAAACTAATTTTTGGTGGTAGTTTACATGGTAATGTACATCATATATTTTTTTTAGTTTTATCATTCTCTTATTTTAGAAGTTACAGGGGGGGACACATTTTACCACTTTGGAAGTGTCTCTCGCGCAAACTATTCAGTTTAGAAAAAAAATATATTAGAAACCTCAATATCATTTTAGAAGACCTATGCATAGATACCCCACACGTATTTATATATTGATGAAAAAAAAATTGAGTTTCAGTGAAACTTCTGTCTGAATTTTATTGTTTTTTTTTTATATTTCTGTGTGAAAATCTTAATGCGGTTTACAGAATACATCTACTTACCAAGTTTCAACAGCATAGTTTTTATAGTTTCGGAAAAAAAGTGGCTGTGACATACGGACGGAGAAACAGACAGACAGACACATGACGAATCTATAAGGGTTCCGTTTTTTTGCCATTTGGCAACGGAACCCTAAAAACAAGTTAAATTAAATTTAAAAACCCCCGACACAATAGATATACGAAGTTAAATAGAAAATAATTAGTTAATCGTTAGGTCCTAGGTACCACCCATCACTCCACTTTCCACGAAACAAAGTGACGTATGCTTTGTGTGTGTGTGTGTGTGTAGTATAATATTATAATATTCCTCGTTCCCTTTCAACATAGTGTACATTATTCTACTAGTCAAGCCTGCCATTCATTTGACACGCATATCGAGGGCGTTGTGAAATAAAATGTTATTTACCATTTTGTGGTGGCGGCCATCTTGGATTTGAAATTTATTATAGCGTATAGTATTCTACTAGTCCAGCCCTTTTATTTGATACCCATTTTGAGGGAGTTGTTGAACAAATATGTAATCCACCATTTTGTGGCGGCGGCCATCTTGAACCGATTTTCATCAGGTCATTCTTTGGCAGCAACGATGCCACAGACAAACTTTTAACACCGCGTCGTTTTTGTGTCGGGGGCTAAAAACGGTGTGTCTTAGGTATGTTCAATACCGACACACACAATCTAAGAAAGAGAAAGGTGACTGAAGTAGGCTGGTCCTGGACCTGATCACTTGGCTTTCACAGAAAAGACATTTTTACTTTTACTAAAAGTACACATACATGTAACATAATATTATTGTAATATCAAATGATTTGAAAAGAGTAACCATGGAGTTTCTTGCCGGTTCTTCTCCATGGAATCGACCAACGCGAACCGTGCACCTTTTTTTTTTTTTTTTTTTTTTAGGATGGGAAATCATCAAATGACTTCTCCCACTCTGGGCGGAGCGGGAGGGAGTGTCAGACTTTTACTGACTAAAACCCATCCATGTTCCTTCCTCGCCCTTTACGTTCCGGGGCCGCGGTATCTCTTTCGAACAGTCCCGCAACCCCGGCAAGCTTCGGCCCTTGCGGGCCCCTCTCTTATGCTGACATCTCTTTGAGGCGCGCGTGGAATCGACCAACGCGAACCGTGCACCTTTTCCGACGTTTTATAAATGCTCATCTAGGCCTATGTGAAATAAAATATTTTTATTTCGAATTTTTGGAGATTCTAGCATCATTTCATTAGTAGACTTGATCCCATGATTGCCCAAAGCCCGCTGGACGTGCACTTAACTACACTAGTGAAGGCTATTTAAAAGCCAACACGCACACAGCACAACATGCACACAGCTAATAGAAAAGAAAATCCCTTTCAAAAATTCTCTGTTCATTAATTTCGTGCCCAAAAATTTCGGTAAAATACCGTCCAATATACCATGAAGGGCACTCAAGTGTGAGAGCCTTAACTGGACCATTTTCCTCAATCGTCTGCTACAATTTACAGGCCCTTTACTAGGTGGTACACGCTATGTTTTCTCACGAGCCTGTATCAACAATCTAACGTATACGTTACACCTGGCTTAGATATCTTTATAGTTTCCTCGGAGAAAAATAATTGGTTGCGAACTGGCTTCTTTTCGTTTTTACGACTGGCAAGCCAAGTGATATTATATTGGAGTAGTTTACTGTCTACATCTATCTTCGATTTTGAGGAGTAGTGTATAAAATGTCTATTTTTGAGTCGGACCAAGAAAACCGGGGCCTTCCAAAAGAGCGTTGCGTCGGGAGATAGACGAGGGACGCACAGAAACGAGAAGTTTGGCGGAGAAAAGCGGAGGTCCATACCCAACCGAGGGTGAATTCGAGCTGTAATGATGATGATTTTGCTGGAGATCATGAAAAAAAGAAGTATTGACATCAACCAAGAATAAATCTGCAGATTTTTTTTTTCTGCCCATAAACCCACCTCGTGACCTGGTCTTCAGACCTACACTCCCGAGTCCAGTAGTCACACATACGACCACTAGTCCAATGAGACAATCGTCCCCTTTAAACAAAACACAATCTAGCCCCACCTTCACAAAAACTTTTACAAGTTTACACCCTTAAAAAGTATTGATACTTTTTTTCGACAAATCTTTTTGCAAGACTTCTGAAAAACATGTGTGTTAACAATTTAGCTAACATTTCTGCAAGTTTTTTACAACACAACTACAATTTTGTCGTTCAACGACTGTACAATTAATATAATAGAAGCAACATGTCTTACACATGTTTTATACCTTGTTGTAAACCCGGGGTAATACGTCATTGAAAAGTTCAATTCTTCTATTTTTAACCACGCGCCAACAGATAACATCCATTTACTCGTATTAACGTTATTCTTTCTGATTTCCACCTTTAAACTTTGTATAAAACTAGTATTTGCAGCTTGTTTTACGTATTACTATAAACAAAGACAGTACACAAAATGTTGTATACACGTTCTAACAATGCTTGAGTCAAGCGCTCTAAACTCAATGTAAGTACGAATACGTCATCAAGTATTTGTCGTCTACGACGGAATGAGTGCAATGCATCTTGTGTAATTAGAGCAGAGGTACCTATTTGTGTCAGGAATTACTGGCTTATTATATTTTTTTGTAAAATACAATTAGGTTTATAGTTTTCATACTTAGATACAGAAGAAGTCTTGCAATAGTGAGATTCTATCAGCGATAACGAAGGGAATAATCAAACATGTGTTGGATTTGACATAAGCTACCGAAAACTTACGTCAACGATTCTGTTAGTCATTGTAGAACCATAAAGATTTTCAATTGGAAGAACTGTTGCTAAACATTTTATACAATTCGCCGTCCCCGGGGAATAAAATGGTAATGTGCTATTACGATAGTTTTAAGTTTATTGCATATTCGATATTTAGAAGTCCGATTATACTTGGTCAATTTTTTTCAGGCATTTCCTACGGTTATTGTAGAAATTACGAAATTTTCATGTGTATTGTAATAAATTTAACAATATAATTGATTTTTATGCTTATAGACTTTTTGCAACGAATATAATTGTTAGAGGCTATTACAATTCTTTCGATACGTTACATTTCCAGTAAGATGCTCTTACCATTATATTCGCGGGAAAAATAGACAATCTAATTTGCGTAAAGCTCAATACAATTTTATTCCGGTACCAGACAATTTTTTTTTAATATCGTTAAGTTTTTTACGATATATTTTATTACAAATCAAAGAAGGTAATATCAATTACTGTTTCCGAAAATTTACATATTTTCTTTAATTGGTAATAAAATTTACCACTGAACAAAGATAAAGTATATTTCAGACCTTTTAACAACTCGGGAATCACGAACTTCAATGGCAATACATTTTTCGACACACAGATGTTAAACCTGTAAAGCTTATCTTCAGATAGAAAAAACAAAAGAACACAAAACATAAAATTCTCATTTCCTTCGGACGGTTTAAATAATAATATAATTAACGTTTGCAAACATACTTTTTAAATACGATAAAAATATCCGAACAAACCGTTTTTACCGCATTAGAAAAAATAAAAAGAGACGAAAGTTTAATCGACAAAAGGGTAATTCATAAAACAGGCTCCATAAGATGAATGATTCTACGAAAGAAAGCGTGATGGCGCGTATTAAAATATTTCCTGCTGTAGAATCCCACTATGTCACTAAGATATAAAGCGACTCTATTTATCAGAGCACCTAAACATTTCTAAACTGTACCGATTGTATGAACTCTGGTTCCCCAATCAACATTATTTATTTAAACTTCATGTACAATAGTGGTACATAGGCGGACTTAATGCCACAAGGCATTTTCTACCAGTCAACCATTGGGTCAAATAGACAGCATTGTGATGAAGTACAATAAAAATGAAAAGAAACATACCATCTTGTAAGCCTAAAATAAACACATAAATAGGTACCTACGTACTAATACAATTATCAATTATTCTGCAGAACACAAGGCTACAAAGCGGCAATGAATATATTTATAAAACGGAGTTTAATTACTCGTTCTTCAAACCAAAGAAAGATTTATGCGGAATCTGCTCCCAATTTGATCAAGCTAATGAAAATTATATTTATTTTGATTTATTTATAATTTGCTAAAATAAACCAAACTAACTAACTTTAAAAACTTAAAAAATGGCGTCAAAAAACTCCTCCTCGCTGTCAACTGGTAATGTCCCCAAGAGACTGGCAGCGTTACCACGCTGAATGGCAACGCTAAGCCTTTGGCCGAGGTAAAAACAGCCCTAGGGCCACGGGAAATGTCAACACTAAGCGTTTTGAAATTTCCTTGAAAACGCTATGAGCACTCGGACCCCACGGTCCTAGAGTTTCAACTCCAAACGGCTCGAAAATATACCATAAGGTTACCAATAAGGTACTTTCACCGCTTGAGGTTTTCCGCAGCCGCAGCGGCAGCCCCCGCACAGCACGATGAACTAGGAAGGTGGGAAGGCGCAAGAGTATCACATCCACACATGTTGCGTCCCACATAAGAGGCCTACTCATCTTCCATGCAAACAAATACATGCCGTCAGGTCTCTTGCCATCGTTGCGCGTCAAGCCATTGGGTTCTAATAAAGCTGGAATGCCGACGGTGACTAGAGATCGACGGATGATATCATTCAAATTCGCGTGCCGCGTAAACTACCCGCACTTCGGCTGCATGACAGGCCGTGGTCTCCGAGGTTGTTGACAACTTCAAAACAGTGACAGCGGTGAGGAAAACAACATGGGGCGCCTAGGCGTAGCACAACAACAAGGCGGAAAGTGGTGTCGTCGAGCCACGTGCCTGTGCTCGACGACAAAAGCACGAAAATGATAAAAAAAACAGCCTCAATTGCAGCAGACAAGTTATGTAAATGTGTTTAAGTTATGATCAGCAAATACCTATAAGTAAAGCGCTACTGCAGATTTATTAAGTTTGTGTACTAGTGATGCAATCCTACAGCACTACCAAGCGTTTTATGACTCTCTCACGAGGTGCGAGGGTAACCGAACTCTCTGCGCATGTAGACGACATGGAGTAGAGCAGCTACCGGTATCAGCTTCTTTGAAGTAGACAGTTCCTAATTATTTTGTTGATTTTTATAAACAGTTGTTAAAAATTATGAAAAATAAAAAATAAATAGATAATAATTGATTTTTTTCTTCGCATATTGCCTTGCACACGTACAAAATATTTATTCAGTATTTGATACTTACCTCCAGTTAGTCTAATAAATATTCCATAGAATAAACACGCAAGTTGCTAATGCTGTAATCTGTAATTGATTGCTTCCCAGCGAATAAAATGGTAACAGTGCATTACAATATGGGATCCTTTTACAGTTTATCGACCAATAACATAGCAATACATTATTACGGTAACGCATTACATAAGATTTTACGCGAATAATATCGTAATGTTGCTTTACAGTTAAAGTATGTGCTTTTAATTCATGGTAAAGTTAATTTAATTAATAACTTCATTTCTAAGAAAGACAAATTATTTAATACAGTTTACAATGTTTTTGTAAAAAATCACCTTTCTTTTGGTATTTTAACAATCCCGCTATGTATATTAGTTTATGAGATATTCACATAAAAACGTTTTTTATTTTTCCTGTAAAATTTAGTTTTTACGATTACCATTTTATTCCCCGGGGACGGCGAATTGTTTTTTTTTTTATAAAAAAATCGATACACCTGTTCTAACTGTGTGTACCAAAGATCCTAAAGAGTGGTCACACAACATGTTGTATACTTGTTGTAATCACATTCTAACAATGTTTGAGTCAAGCTCTCCAAACACAATGTACGAATACGTCATCAAGTGTTTGTCGTCTACGACGGAATGAGTGCAATGCATCTTGTGTAATTAGAGTAGAGGTCACTGTTTGTGCCACGAATGAGTTGCGAATATTGAGGATAATGTGATGAGATCATTCCTTCTAAGGTTCTGGTCATTACTTTCATGAGTTGAAGATTTATAATATATTCATATCATAATATACAAAATAAAAAGACATGCATTTATACAGGATGTAAACAACCTCATCATGAAGCCGTCAACCAAGCATTCTGTACATCAAACTAAATAACTTTACACAATTTTTTTGGGTGAAAAATCATGTTTTGTGGTAGAACTGAATGTAACGCACTTGAAACATTAGGCTGTGGAAAAATATGAGGTCCTTGTTTATTTCAAAAAGCTGCCAAGTGCGAATCGGACTTGCACATGAAGGGTTCCGTAGCAGCAAGTAACATAATAATTGAGTTGGCTATGGAACCCTTTTAATAAATTAATTGGGATAAGGGCAAGAGAGTTATGATGATTCTGCCATTTCTTAGGGATTTCATATGCTTGAGACATTTGGTCGTGGTAAGTAAGAAGAAGCTTTACTTTGTCATATATTTTTCATCACCACTGGTCTGAAAACGCTTATGAAAATTAAAAAAAACCAGCCAAGTGACAGTCAAACTTGCTCATGACGGGTTCCGTAGCATTACAGCAGGGAGCCCCCATTATTTTTTTGTTAAACTGGCAACAGAACTGCACATTCTGTAAAAAAATATATCTACATATTACGGATTATGAGGTACAGCTCGCTGACAGACAACAAATAGACAAGCAATAGTTATAGGGTCCCGTTAGCCCATTAGTTACCCTTTGAGTACGGAACCCCATTCACTCTCTTCAAGACTTCTCTTCTCTTCTGATCTCATGAGCACGAAAAGCCCGCACTCTTTCTAAACGAATCAATGACAAAAGGATCCCAATATCTTTGACCCAAAATTCAGCTACGCAAACTCCGCTCACTAACGCATTCATAAGGTCGTCAAGTGCCCAGGTTTGAGGAAATGCGGTGCAAGATAGAAGGTGGCCATTGTCTGTAACGAGAAACGCCACACGCGTTTGAGATCTGAGACATCACTAACTGAGGAGATTGTTATTAACCCCGCACTGAGCCCTCGTAATGTATCTGCCCTCTCAAAGAGAGAAAGCTTGAATCTCAGGTGTTGAAACATTATCTCTGGCTTGTGATACAGGAACTTCTAGTACAAGAGCCAGGGCCACACTGATGTTTGAGCTATCATGTGTCAATAAAGATTTATTGTTATTATATTGTTGACTAGCTGTTGCCCGCAAACTTCGACCGCATGAAATTAGCATACAAATAATTACTTTCATATTTGAATCGGATTACGTTAACAACAGTTTAGACGAAAATAAAAAAATCTAATTAGTCCGTCATTTAGATAATCAAAAAATTATTTTATATTTTTTCTTTCGTTACGTAATCCAAAATTGACAAAGATACGACGATTTTAAAATTCTCAATACGTCACGCCTTGGTACAATTTTTAATCAAATCTGACTTCACGAGCCCCCACTCCCAAGTTTTGATGCGTTTTATCTTTGTCAATATTCATTGATTTACAAAAACAAAAAATACGTGTCCATTATTTTCCAATACTCTAACTGAAGGACTAAATAGATTAAAATATTTTGTTATAAGTACCGGACAGACAGACAGACGGACGGATCTATAAGGGTTCCGTTTTTTGCCATTTGAAAACGGATCACTGAAAAAACCGCAAACTGAAAGTCACATTGATATTTGCCCGAATGGCACTAGTGGCGAAGTATCATAAAAAAATAAAACTGAATGCACCCTCGTTACAAAACGCCACCCATCTCTTTCAAAAACAAACGTCCACTGAAAACACGGGTCGGTCACACACAAACAATTTCCAACAGTCATTGAGGACCATTGATAGAGCGAAGTGAGATCTGGTGTCAATTCGCACCAGGAAACCGATACATATCGCGTTCGGTGTGCCCCCAGAGTTTTGTCCCAATTTTTCGGAACTATTGGCTCCAAACAACTATGTAGGTAGTTTGATAGTTGAGGTTTTTTGTTCGGTTTTTATTGACGACGTTTCATTGCATCGTTTGGGGACGGGTAGCGTCAAAATTTTGCAGTGAAAAATTGGTTTTGTTGGTGTACTAATTTGACTTTTACAATCTCATAACTGTCTCCTTCCTTTGTTTTATCACTTTGGTGTCACGCTTATTGTACAATTAACTTAAAAAGGCATATCATGGCTCACTCCTTTCTATTCCACCTGTATTTGAATGTAACCTACATTCATTGCAAATAAATGATTTGATTGATTGATATATCAATCAATCAAATCATTTATTTGCAATGAATGTAGGTTTGAATGAATGTACGGATTTGATTGATTGATATATCAATCAATCAAATCATTTATTTGCAATGAATGTAGGTTACATTCAAATACAGGTGGAATAGAAAGGAGTGAGCCATGTACATTCTGCCTGAAAATAGGCACGCAAAAAAATCTAAAAATTAACATCATAACGAAAAAGCATTTATTATTATGAAAGTATAGGACATTTGTGACATGAAATGACTGCCAGTTTCTTGACGGTTAGTGTCCCGACGAAACCAAACACAACCAATGTGGGAAACCAACCAATAATGGTTGGTTGCCCACACATTCCTCGCTCATCGCTGGTGGAATCGCAGCCTTAATCCTTAAGATGCCTGTTACAAAAACACGCGAAATTGCGAGTTTTACTGGTGTAAATTGCGAGTTTTACTGGTGTGAAATTCGCAATTTTGGCGTTTTTTTGTAACAGGCATCTTAAGGATGGTTTCCCACATTGGTTGCGTTTGGTTTCGTCGGGACACTAACCGTCAAGAAGCCGGCAGTCAATTGTTAGCGAAGATTGTTAGTAAAATTTTGAGTGTAGGCCTTTGATAACTTGGACATAACTTTGTATTGGTAGTTCTCGTACCTACTACCAATACGAAGTTATGTACCTCTCATTCCATTTCCCAGACCTACAATACTCCGAGCTCACTGTTTGAACTGTGATCTCAATATTCTATGGCCGACGACGTCGCTTGGTATGTGAATAGTTAGACGGTATGCCGTTACAGACGGTTAAGCGCAGGCCACACTGGCAGCTAACGCCAGCAAGCATGATTTGAAATGAGTAACGATTAAGTTTCTTGCCGGTTCTTCTCCATATGGAACGACCAATCCGAACCGTGCTCCTTTTTCGATGTTTATAAGTGCCCATCTAGGGGGCGTCCATTATCATGAGAGGTTTTTTTTTGCTTTTTGGAACCCCCCCCCTCCCCCTTGGTGGTACGTGGTGAGGTTTAAGACTAAACCCCATCCCCCACCCAAAATCATGTGTATTTTTTGGTACCTACGAATAATCTTGTTTTTTTTTATTATCATCTCTAAATACAGGTTTAAAGTATAATCTTACTTCATTCTGAAATTACCATGATAGAAATGTGTAGACAGAAAGGCTGCTGATTGTTTTTGACTAGCATTAAAACACTGAATCGCGAGATAGAAAATAAATACACTTGATATCTTACTACACCCGTATCCCCCCTGTGATATTTCGTGATTTTTACCGCCCCCCCCCCCCCCCCCCTTATAGGTAGCCTATGCCTATGTGAAATAAAAAAAGGATTTTGAGCGACCGAGCCGGGCGAGGCACCGTTTCACAAGTTTTTTTTTTTTATTTTGGTTCGTATGAAAAGTTCGCTCGCTAGCTGTTGGTGTGGACTGCGCTTTAAGCACAGTTGGCTCAGTGGTTGAGTGACTGGCTGCTGCGTATCGCGGCTTCAATCCATATAACAAATATTTTATGGCGTAGAGTTAGTTGTTCCTAGTCTGGCTATTGTGTGTGTAGTTTAGGAGTTTAAATGACAGCTGTGTTAAAATTTCAACCATCGACGCTGCCTTTTTGTTCCCCAAAATTACAAAGCTTTCTTCGATAATGATAACTAGCGTCTACCCGCAAATTCGCTCGCATGAAACTTAAAGCTTAACCCTAACTGGTGAAATTTCGGTGTTTTATTTGGTACACTTCTGCTTATTTCTTCGGGGATTACAAACGTGATGTTATGTATGTATGGCTCAACGAACTGCCAAAATCAACAATAGGGAATATGCATATATTTTTTCTTCACTTAAATCAATCAAATACACTATTATCAACCCAAGAAAAGTATTCAAAGTTAATTCCAACTACTGCTTGTCGCTCAAAAATAATATTAAACTTCTGCAATTTTCTATGACAGTTCAAACGTCCGTGATTGTCGCGGCCATAATGTGACGTCATTTATCACAATCTACCTTGTTTACATTTATTTTTTTTGGCTTTAATAAAGTAATTTTACTAATTGTATGTGCTTTATTCGAGCAAAAATTGCGATAACGATCATCATCATCTCAGCCGAAAGACACCCACTGCTGGACAAAGGCCTCCCCCAAGTGTCGCCACATTGACCGGTCCCGTGCGACTCGCATCCACCGGATTTATTTTATTTTATTTATTTTATTTTATTTATTTATTTTATTTATTTTAAGAAAGCTTACAGACTAATAACAGAATAATAGGTAAAAATGTAAATAATCAAGTAATTCCCGCAACCTTCACCAGGTCATCGGTCCACCTAGTGGGAGGTCTTCCAACGCATCGTCTTCCGGTTCGCGGTCGCCACTCCAGAACTTTTCGGCCCCAACGGCCATCCGTTCTGCGAGCAATGTGCCCTGCCCACTGCCACTTAAGTTTAGCAATTCTTCGGGCTACGTCGGTTACCTTGGTTCTCTTGCGGATTTCTTCATTTCTGATTCGATCACGCAAGGAAACTCCGAGCATAGCCCTCTCCATTGCGGTACAATATCGATAACGATATTATAATAAAATCTTTGTGAAACTTTGACTACATTTCAAAAGAAAGTGTTTTTTGACAGATAGATTAGAAAAACAGTTCAATCTTTCCGAATTCCATGAACGAGATTATGGCTTTCGTTTCCACATCGACCTAAAAATCACCGGGTGTATCTGTTGTCTTGTATCGTAACCTAATGTTAGTGAAGACAGTCGCTGGACGTGGAATGTCATTACTTAGTCTAATGGTGGATGTGACTGCCCATTTATTTGATTTATTGTTTGTTCTAGATGGACAACACGACTGTTTGTATTTCTCAGTTAAATTCTTTACTTACCTGTACAGGACTATTGACTACGTCATTTGCAACCCATCCCACGATTCATCGTTTGCCTAGCCTTTTCCAAACTATGGACCGCACTACACAACTCAGTTAACACTGGGCAATACGATACCCGATGGTAAGACTGTTTGTCAGACTTTCGGTCCACTGACTACCTTATATCTACAAATGACAGCCACGACCAACAATTTAACGTGCTTTCCGAGGCACGGAGGTCACTCGGTATGTAATGTAACCTCAACAAACAAGGGCCAACCTAGGCAAGTGCAGCTTAAACTAAAGATCGACCCATTGTTACAAACTAGCCACGATTTATGTAATAACAATTTGAAATATTTATTTAGTTGAGTGTATGCCCCTTTGGGAAAAATAGCAAAAAAAATACAGATATTGATTTCGTCCTGGCCATGTTCTAATTTAAAAAAGGATGGTATTTAAAAGTACTTCAATTTATTCCCATTTCATTTACCTAATTTTGCCTGTGTTCCACCAAATATACTGAATGTGCACCAAAATATGTTAATTAAAATATGTCATAACGAGCATCTATTTAACAATTAAACACTGTATATTCTCCTTAAAGCGTAGTCGACGGAGCCCCGCTTCGGGGGGTTTTATTTCCGAATGCAGGGTTTAAAGGAACCTAACTAACCTAACGGGGGGGTGCCCTAAGTCCCGATTATGGGGGCAGAGATACTTTAATATTTGGTGCACGATCAGTATTATTTGGTGCACGATCAGTACTTTTCGGGGAAGAAAAGATTTTTGGTGAACACAAAAATATTATCCTTTAAAAAATACAAACCAAAACTGTTTTGTTTTCTTGTTTCGATAATATCAACTCTTTGGTAGGTAGGTACAGTCAGTACCATAAATAAGTAACGACCTACCCACATAAATATCTTTCTTACATCTATGGACCTACCTGTCTGTCAAAACTAAGTCGTCCTGAATTTTTACTTTGACTCGAAGTCTTAGATAAAGTTTTACGATTTCTCATTTAGCTTAGAGGCAATCAGGTCGAGAGTAGTCCAAGTTCTTTTTATTTATCTTTTTGAATAGGGCTGTCGTGGCGGAGTGTAAAATAAAAATGTTTACGTCGCGTTTTTTTAGAAAAAATACCTAAATATTTAGTAAGAAAAAATATGAATAACGTATTCCATCTTTTGGGATTTTCTTTTTGATAATTTTTTTGTAGTAATACTCTAAGTTGTTGAAAAATAGTTCCTTTTCAGACTGATATGCTGAAAAGGTCTTGTGCGTTGAATATATAATCTCTAATTCAAGTGTCTTTGAAATATGTTTGTTCATATGTAAAGTGGCTTTATTTATATGTAGACGCTTTGAATGTTTCAACACTGTGTTCAACGAATATGTATGACGACAGTATCAAAAGATTGTAAATCTATTTAGTCCGTCAGTTAGAGTATTGGAAAATAACGGACGCGTATTTTTTTGTTTTTGTAATCTCAGAGTGAGGGCTCGTGACGTCGTCGTATCGTGGTCAATTTTGATTTGCTTCCGCCATTTTGATTTTTTTTTTCAAAGTAGCGGCCGCTCATAAGGCCTATATTAATCAATAACTGGTATCAGTATAAACAAGTTTTGAATTAGGCAAAATTTTCGAAAGTGTCCCGTTTGAGAGATATGAGCAGTCAAGGTTTAAGTACATTCACTGATAGCATCTTCAGCACAACTTGGATTTGATCAGACACGCAAAAGTGTATCAATCGATAGCTGGCATTAATACAAACCAGTTTTTTCTAAGCCAAATTCCTGTAATGCGTCAAATTCCAAATAAAAAAAAATTAACCATATACATATCTAGTCCTAATACAAAGAAGTTTAAAACACTTAAGAGCCGGACATCGAAGAATTTGAAATGAATGAATGAATTTGAAATTCGAAATTTTGTTTCCATTCATTTTCGATTTTGACACACGAATGCTACCGGGCGTATATGACAATTGACAGAGCGATTTGTTACCAAGTAGTAACAAATATTGGATTACGATTTTCTTCGTCTCGACCCGTCTAACATTCATAAATATTTGAATGTCTTTGAATGTTCTAATGTAACGTTTTGAAATTGACAGAATATGTCATTAGTCTGCAAGGCATCACTGACATGCGCCATTACTTTTCTATGAAAAGACTTTTGAAAGCATCTCAAAAAGGTGTCACATTGAACAGAGTGGTACAAACCGTGGACTTTGAATCTACGAACCAATATCGTAATCACGAAACAATAATCAGCTGTCCCATACAAAAGTTCAGTACCTACTCGAAGCAAACGTATGGACCAGCTGATTATTTTTTCGCCTTTTTAATATTGCACCCATACAGAAAGTTGTTGAGTTTGATAGTCTGTATCACATTTTTAAATAATGACCAGAACTCTCCGGTACATGCTGTTTTTTTTTTAAATCTCTTTGATTTAACATGTCTGCCTTTTTAATTAAAAATCAATCCCATCCATAATCAGCTTAAAACGTACAGTCAAAACCAATAATTGAACGCTCATCAAAATGCGGTGGAAATGCGATTTTCATTGAAAAGTTATGTATGCATTCGACTGTACAATTCGTGGTCGGTGAGCCAATTCGGGTCATTACATTTTTCCGCTTGAAACCCATCCCTTTTATTTAATGCTCGTAAAATTACAAGCAGCCCTTAGGGTACTGGCTGATAAATCATGTTTCGCTTTTTCTACAGAAAAAAAAAACGAAGACGAATCGTATTTTTGTTTTTGCTGAGTTTTTGAATTTCAAACGCAGAACATGATGTGGGACGTGTCTTTTTTTTTGTTTTGCACATTATTAGGTTTATTTTTAAAAAGGTTGGAGCCTCCTTTGTAGATTCGGAGGCAAAAAATATTTATGACATCATCGTTTGTATAGCCTTTTCCTCACTACTTTTATGTTGGGGTTGGCTTCCAGTCTAACCGCATGCAGCTGAATACCAGTATTTTACATGAAGCGACTGCCTAAAACATACATACATCACGCCTGTGGTCACCGAAGAGTTTAAACAAGGGTGTACCCGGTAGACGATAAAAAAAAATAATTAGTCTGGCAGTTACACTATCAACAAATATTTGACACATATTTTTTATTTTGTTACATAAACCAAAATTGACGAAGATACGACGCTTTTAAAAGTCTCATTACGTCACGTCTTGGTATAATTTTCTAGCGAGTTCTGACGTCACGAGCCCCCACTCCCGAGTTTCGATGCGTTTTATCTTTGTCAATATTCATTGATTTACAATAACAAAAAATACGTGTCCATTCTTTTCCAATACTCTGTAGTGTTATCTGTGATACAGGTAAACACAAATATATCCATTCATTCAGTAAATATCTATAACAAAACAGCTGTGGTTTTAACCAAATATTTCTTGAATCTCGAGGTCCTTAGCTTTGGAACACAAATACACGACCCTATTAACAGTCAGCACTAAACTTATATTTATTTTGTTTATCTCGTGAATTATAATCTATGTATAAAACATACAGGGTGTAAACCACCTCATCACAAAGCCGTTAACCAAGCATTCTGTATATCAGACTAAGTAACTTTACGCTAAAATTATTGCTGGGAAACAACTTTTTTTTTGAGGTTATAAATCATGTTTTATGGTTATAACTCAACGTAACGCACCTCAAACATTGTATTAAACAGACTATTAAAACTGAAACTAAAAAATAAAATCATTTTAATTCGAGTATCACAGACTCATAGAGAAATCACACAAATTCATACAGTCACATGAGTCACATTACATACACAATATTTTCAATTTATAACAATTTCATCATTCTACTTAATTCAACCAAATTAAATACACATTAAAAAATAAAAACAAAATAAAATAATAATAAAAAATAATCATAATCAATTTAAAAAATAAAATTAGATATGGCAAGAAAAGAGGTGTCTGATGAGATGACGAGTAATAGAGATGTATGGAAGAAGAAGACAAACTGCACCGACCCCAAATGAATTGAGATAAGTGCAAGAGTTTGATGATGATGGACAGATAGTTCGTGAAAGAGTCGTAACAAAGTGTATCTTATTACCATAGTTCAGAATAGGTGGAGCTGTTTTATGAACTTCCCATAGGTTAGAATACTAAGGTCCGTGTTCACCGAGAAGATAACAGCCTGATTATCGAAAAACAGCTGTCGATGTGACATGTTCCCATACAAAAATGTGTTTTAAACAGCTGTTTTAGATAATCAGACTGTTATCTTCTCGGTGAACATGGTCCTAAGGATACTCCTCGAGTCCCGGGATTTGGTTTTTAAGTAGGTAGTATAATTTAAAAAAAAACTGTTCTCGCCTTCGGGACTAATGAAAGATTACACTTCCTTTCTGACGGGTAAATTAAGAAGGGCGGGATTAAGCATAGTATAATAAATAGATAAACTTGATTCATTAAACCACAAAAATCTTTTTTATGTAACAATTTTTTATTCAAGAATCAACAATCATTTAAACATTTCTATTCCGAAGTTGTAGGTACAAAAACATATTACTAACCATACAAATTATTTGTTCCTCAGAAAATCAAAACATTATCAAATAGAACAATTTGTATTTAGGTACAATGAAATCTTAATTAAAATAATCAATACGTTTCAACAATAATTCACTTAGTTAAACAAATAATATAATAATAAAATCCCTATTAACATCAATGTTTGCGGTCAATGAACCTAAATAGCTCTACCTATTCCGATCAGTGCTTATTACCCAGTACTAACTAGATTGTGATATTATTTGATGTCGGGATGAGCTGGATAAAACCAATGACCAGTGGCCCACATTGGCCCTGGATCGAAAAATTTGATAGTCATGGAGAGAGGCTTTTGCCCAGCAGTGGGATGACACAGTCCAACAGTAACAGTAACTGGATTGTGGATGACAGGTAAGTAGTAGTTGCTTCATGTAAAATACTGGTATTCAGCAGCATCCAGTAAGACTAAAAGCCGATCCCAACATAGTTAGAAATAGGCTACGCAGATGCCTCAAGATCTTAAATCAATGTACACGAACGAATTTCCTCCCAAAATCTAGTTTTCAATAATGGATGGATTGAATAGTACGGGCGTCGTGGAGGTGTTAAAAGTCAAAATCTTACAAAAGAAACTTGTAATGAAAAAAAACTTGTCAAAAAGTTGTAACTTTGACCCCCCATATGTTCCCCTCCCAGGTTATGGTGTAGAACAAAAAAAAAAATTGCAATGACGGGTAGAATAAGTGCCTTTCGGCTTCGTTAAGAGGTTTTTTACACCCTTTATAGTACTAAATAACAAAAGCTTAGTCCTAGTTTATTATAACAGGAGAAAGTTCTAGAGTCATGCCCTCTGAATTGCCAGACGCCTTAGTAGTTTCGGTGTCAGTTTTTATTATAGTGTGTTCATTGCCTTATGGCGTGGATAGAAAATATAGCTGACTGTTATAACCATTTTGGTGTTTAATGGTGTACATTATAGTGTAGTATTATGTGCAAACTTTAACCTAGAATAGCTACTTAATATGGTAAATTGCGTTTTTGAAAGAAATACAATGCAACGAGATCATAAACGGATTTTTTCAAAACTCGTAAACCACTAGAACTCTGAACATCAAACTTAGTATACAACTACTAACTAACTAGAAAAAAATCTTACAATAAAAACAGGTAGTTTTTATTGTAAGATTTTTTTCCCGTATCCATCCATCAGCACAATGTTTTCAGTGCGTTACATTGAGTTCTACCACAAAACATGATATTTCACCCCAAAAAAAAAGTCGCTTCTCAGTAATACTTTTTGCGTCCAAAAAAAAAGTCGCTTCTCAGTAATACTTTTTGCGTCCAAAAAAAAAGTCGCTTCTCAGTAATACTTTTTGCGTAAAGTTCCGTAGTTTGATGTACACAATGCTTGGTTGGCACAATGACGGCCTTTTAATGAGGTTGCTGACACCCTGTATCATAATCCCAGCCTATTACTGTCCCACTGCTTGGAAAAGACCTCTTCTCAACAGAAAAGCGCTTGCTCAAGACGGGTTGGCGATTTCAGACTTATATTGACTATAAGTCCAGGTTTCCTAACGATGTTTTCCTTCACTGATGTCTGTGATGTCTAAGATAATCATAGAAAAGTACATATGAATTGAAAAAGTCACTTGCCCGGATTGCCCGGTTACTTGCCCGGATTTGAACCTCCAGGCCATTTAGTACTAAGCTTTCTAAATAACTAAATATTGTTATTATTTGAATAAACACAGTGAAAGCATAAAGTTGGATATACTAAATACGAAAATTATTGTTATTGCGCTCTGTATGTTAGTTTTTATGGAAAAAGAAAATATTTTTAGAAAGAAAATGCCGATTCGAAGCAATATTTCTTGTTTTATAGCTGTATAGTGAAAAGATTACATAATTTCATAAAAGTGGTATACTGTAAGACCTTATTTTGACCTCACTAAATTTAAAAAAGAACTCATTATAAAAAGAAAGAACTAAATCTACTGCTTAAGGCGATTACACGAGCTAAACGCGAGTTTTATAATTACTAAAAGTATATGATTCACTGCTATAAACAAGACCAGAAAAATATATGATATTCTTCAGGATATATGCTAGCATGATACTGTTTTGAAAACATAATACAATTAATTTGGCTCGATAAAAAGAAATCACGAACTTACCTCTAAAAATATCTTTCAAACAATAAAAAACATACTAATATGCATGCGATCATTCTGTTTTTTTGGCCAATAATTCTACAAGCAATATATTAGCATGATACTGTTTTAGTTTTTTAATTCAATCAATAGTTTTTTTGTAAATCGATCGAAACCACTCATTTCGCGCTATTTGGCCCGCAGAGGCTGACGTAACAACCACTTAGTAGTGCAAGCTGATTAGAACTTTATTCTAACAGCATTTCAAACGAAGTTTGAACCACCACAAATCGAGTTGCTAATTTAGCTCGTCTAAGCGCCTTAAACATAAGATAAGGTATCAGGAATTCACGAAGTTTTCTTACACCATCATTATCTGCTTAGCCTTTTCCCAACAATATTCGGGTCGGCTTCCAGTCTTACCGGATTAAGCTGAATACCAGTATTTTATATGGAGCGACTGCCTATCTAACCTCGACAGACCAGATTGTACTCCAGTACAGTATAGCCTAGATAAGACTGGTTGTCAGACTCTGGGGCCACTGATTATTTGTGACGACTGTCAAAGATCTATATGTATATGACAACCGAGACCAACGGCTCAATGTTTCACTTTCCCAAAAAAAAAACTCGTCGTTCTTATTTCGAAATGATGATTATAGCACTACCCATGGTTTGAAATCTTTAGCAGAACTGCCAAAGAGTGAGGCTTAAAAAAAATACAATTGAAAAAAGAACAATACCCAGATTGGAACTACTGCATTTTATCGTTAATTTACTGCAGAGAATACCTTCCGGCCAGCTATTTATAGCCGAATGAAAAAAGTAAAACATCCCTATGGGAAATTAAAAATAAACTGCACGGAAAAGTTGCGAGAATTTTATTTTTGTAGTGAGCTGTTTATTCTCGTAGTCAGTTTCGAAGTATTTCAGATTTGCAATGCTTTTGAAAGTAAAAACGTAGTTTTAAAATTGTGAGAGTTAATTTAGTCTAATTTTTTTGTTTTTTTTTTTTTAATGTTTTAAATTGTTTTTTTTTAAGGAATATTTTTAAATGTTACAATCTTGTAAAGAAATAAATAATGTAAGAGAAATCTACTCAAAGAAATCAAAATTGATGCAGAGACCTTTTTTTTGTTTAAATAAAAAACTACGAAATGTTTTGCATCGGATTAAAATATTAACTCCCATTGTTTTCTCAACTGAATCAAGCACGAACACGCAGAATAAATATAACGTGAATTCGAAAGATTGTAACATTGAAAATTTTTGTTTTGCACATGATAGTGCTAAGATTATTCAGATAGAATTTATTTCACTCACTATAAAGGGAGTAAAACACCTCTTAACGAAGCCGAAAGGCACTCGTTCTCCTTGTCATTGCGATCATTTTTTTGTTCTACAGCATACCTGGGAACCATCTAGTTACGGAGATATTGTGGGTCAAAGTTACAACTCTGTCACAAGTATTTTTAGGGTTCCGTAGCCAAATGGCAAAAAACGGAACCCTTATAGTTTCGCCATGTCTGTCTGTCTGTCTGTCCGCGGATAATCTCAGTGACCGTTAGCACCAGAAAGCTGAAATTTGGTACCAATATGTATATCAATCATGCCGACAAAGTGCAAAAATAAAAATTTAAAAAAACATTTTTATTAGGGTACCTCCCCCAGACGTAAAGTGGGGAGCGATTTTTTTTTTAATTTTGACCCTGACGTGTGATATATTGTTGGATAGGTATTTAAAAATGAATAGGGGTTTTCTAAAATCATTTTTTGATAATATTAATATTTTAGGAAATAATCGCTCCGAAAGTCAAAAACAATGTGTCCCCCCCCCTCTAACTTTTGAACCATAAGTTTAAAAAATATGAAAAAAATCACAGAAGTAGACCTTTATATGAACTTTCTAGGAAAATTATTTTCAACTTGATGAGTTGAATAGTTTTTGAGTTATATAGCACTTTTTCAAAAAAACGCAAATGATAACTTTGTTTTTCATACAAATACTATGAAAAACAAAGTTATTTTTGCTGACGAAAAATGTTGGTATTTTTAAAGGTCTGGGAAGCTACGGAACCCTACAGTGAGCGTGGCCCGACACGCTCTTGGCCGGTTTTTTTAAGTCATTCCTATATGTGTCATGGTGTAGCTGGGCTATTGGAGTTTTTTAAGTCAACAAAAAGTGCTCATCAGTTTGAACAATTTTTGCTAAGACGTCATTTCTAAATGTGTTATGGTGTAGCTGGGCTCTTGGAGTTCCACATCAGGTGTTCCAGATCTTCAAAATTATTCTCTCAGCAGAAAATACTCATCGCGTGGAACAATTTTTGCTACGGTGTCATTTTTGTATCTCTTATACTCGTAGTTTAACTGGTCTGTTGCGGTTCTGCATCAGGTGTTCAAGTTTCCAAGATAAATTATAGCCTATATGTTGCCCAGACTTAATATCTATACAACAGAAAAAAAACATTCAAATCCGTTCAGTAGTTCCGAAGATTAGCGTGTACAAACAAACAAACAAACAGACAGACTTTTTTTTTGGATTCGTGCTCTATTACTGTTTCTAAACCCCCTCCATTTTTTTTTTATATAGGTATTCAATTTACAGACACAGTTTTTTTACTCTTTTATTATATGTATGTATAGATATATGTAGTTGCCCAGAAATAGTATTTGCGTAGAACTCTACGCAACTTTATTAACAAAACTTTACATTCTGTAAATCAAATTATTTAATGAGAAATTCTTCATTTGATTTACAGAATGCCTTGTTGACGGTTTCGTAGAGGGTCCGTTTACCCCTCGTAAACACGGAACCTCTATCTCATATTATTATCCTTATTTCTATTTTAGTGATTACCAAATCCATGGAATTATAGGAAATAATTTGCCGCTGTAATAAAATAATTATATTATTTGTAACAAAATATATAAAAAAAAAATGTATCTTCATCATCTGCCTAGCCTTTTCCCAACTATGTTGGGGTCGGCTTCCAGTCTAACCGGATGCAGATAAAAAAAAATATAAATAAAAAAGTAAATGAAACAAAACAAATTGAATATTTCATATTGTTAATAATTTAAAACGAATTTGCATATTTTTTTACCCGCAGCATTAAAAGAGAACAGCGTTGACCGTAACGTCAAAATTAACCATTAACCAAAATGAAAATGAAAGGTAAACACCTGACTAGATTAACCCAAATACGGTATATTTTGGTTAAAATAACACATTTCCTTGATGTTAACATTATCATTATTGCAATATTATGCAGGCTATCAACGTTAATATTACACTTCCCATAATGTTTGCACCTAATGTTATAGTTGGCAAAGTGGTATATTATAATAATAGGTTGAAGGTTCTTAGCTTTGGGTAGTTTTGTATGAATCTTCTTCTCTTTTGAACGAATGTTTAATTTTTACCTCATTTGGATAGCGTTGCTGCCAACCATTTTTTATTGTTTACTAGCCGATGCCCGCGGCTTCGCCAGCGTAAAATTATATACAAAAACCTTCTTCTTGAATCACTCTATCCATTAAAAAACCCGCATCAAAATCCGTTGCGTAGTTTTAAAGATCTAAGCATACATAGGGACAGACAGACACGGCGGCTGGAGACATTTCTATAATATGTATGTAGTGATTATAAGCCTGATGTGTACGGAGCTCGTGGCTTAGTAATAACACTGGGGTCCATTTTCTGGTTAAGCGTTTACCTAGGTTGGTACGTGGATGGATGACCTACCCCAATGGGTAGGTCATCCTCATAACGAGTTTCCTCAATATTTCGGAAAGCACGTTAAGCCGTTGGTCTCTTCTGACAATTGTAATCTTTGACAGTCGTTACAAGTAGTGAGTAGCCCAAAAGTCTGACATCCAGTCATACCAAGGGGTATTGTATTACGTATAGTACTAACAGTGTTGTGGAGGTCAGACTGATAGGCAGTCGCTCCATGTAAAATACTGATATTTAGATGCATCCGCTAAGACTGGTAGTCGACCCCAACATAGTTGGATAAAGGCTAGGCAGATAGCAGAAGGATTGTATTTTCAGCTATCTCATTAGGCAAGTGTTGTTGTCAAGCACGTGGTCTTACATTTTGATTCCCAGGTCTAGCGAAAAGTTATTGGAGATTTACTCTAACAGTTATTTATTCTGTCGAAGTAGTGTTATTCGAAGGTGTGTGTTGTCGCAGCATGTTCTATCGAAACAATGAGTAGTCGAAGTATTGTGATTCGAAATTGAGACTCTGTCGAAATAATATTAACTGTCGAAATTCAGGATAACACTCAGCAGCCGGGAGCTTAGAAGTTGGTGGTACGATACCCCGTGCCTCGGAAAGCACGCTAAGCTGTTGGTCCTGCGCCTGATTACTCCCCGGTCAAGCCGGATTGCCGTCCTATCTAACTATGAAGGTAAAGGAATAGTGAATGGGCCGGTGTTTACATTTGTATGTCCACACTATATTAATAATTGTGTCCTGTGTATTCGACTAATCTCCTTTGAGACGGCCTGTCGTGGCCGAAATTCGGTCGGCGAATATTATTAATATTGTTGGTAAATCTATACTAATATCATAAAGCTGAAGAGTTTATTCGTTCGGTTGGCTGAACGCGCTAATCTTAGGAACTACTGTGGGAATTGAAAAAATATTTTTGTGTTAAATAGTCCTTTTATCGGAAAAGGTTATAGGCTATATAACATAACGTTATGAACATTAATGAAAAATGTTTCAAAAACGGGGAAAATTTACTTCGTGAGTTTCTTTCTTTATCGAGTGCTTAAAGCCTCACCTGGTGTCAGTGTATATGCTTCCCATGGACCTCTGACTTGGTTTTAAATAACGTCGAGGAATATCTCTCAGACAATCATGCTGGTTTCTTCACGATATTTTCTTTCACCGAAGCTAGTGATAATTATATCATCAATAGGCCTCCTGCTTGACATGACCAAAGCGTATGACAAAGTATCACACTCGATCCTATTAACGAAATTACATGGAGTTGGCATCAGGGGCGACGCACTTGACTGGCTAAAATCGTATCTCGCCAATAGGAAACAGTATGTTCAGATAGAACACCTAGATGACGACACGTGCGAGCTACAAAATGTGCGATCGAATATACTTACCACAAACTGGTCTATTCCACAAGGTAGTGTTATAGGATGTATACTTTTCCTTATCTACATCAATGACCTCCCAAAAATTTGTGACCATCTATGTGTGTTATTCGCTGATGACATCTCCATACTCTTTAAATGTCCTACCAACAACCCACAATATAACTCCCAAATTATCGAAACTTTTAACCTAATAAAATGTTGGCTCCAAAATCACAATCTCGAAATAAACAACAAAAAAACTAAAATAATACAATTTAAACCCTACCAAAAACAAAAAATTAACTTAAAAAATATAACAAACGCAATACAAATTGAAGAAGTTGAAGAATTCAAATTACTAGGTATTACTTTGGACTCACATTTGAATTGGAAAAAACATGTTGAAACGACTAGAATAAAACTGTCACAATTTTCTTATGGACTTAGTGTGCTAAAATCGAATACTAAAACGCACTGTGCCGTCACTGCATACTATGCATATGCCTACGCGTGGCTACGCTACGGTATCATCATGTGGGGACACAGTGTAGATGCGACTGACTTATTCATAGCACAAAAGAAATGCATGCGAATATTATTCCAAATAAAACCTAGAGATAGCTGCAAACCTCACTTCATAAAGGAAAAAATGTTAACTCTGCCCTCCATTTATATATTAGAAATATCCACTTTTGTTAGGAAAAACATAAAACTGTTTAATTTTGATAAGAACGAGCGCCGCAAAACTAAGTTAATACTACCAGCACCTAGACTTCAAATGTACAAAAATAGCCCAGAATATCGAAGCATACAGATATACAACAAATTACCTGAAAATATACGGTCCACAAGAACACTATGTGTATTTAAAGCTAGGTTAAAGTCATTGCTTTTAGAAAAGTGTTATTATAGTATCCAAGAATTTATGGAAGATAAAATGTTAAAATAGACTCCAATATATATACATGTGTTCGTTTTAATATTATTTCTTTTTATGTAAAATGATATTTTATGGTTACCTATTTATTTATTATTTTATATGACACTAGCTGACCCATGCAACTTCGTCTGCGTCACATAAGAGAGAAAAAGCTCACAAAAAGAATAAATGTTCCCCGTTTTTGCATTTTTTTTTTTCATTTATGCACCGCTCCTATTGGTCGTAGCGTGATGTTATAAAGCTTATAGCGGACGTCCCGCGGTTTCACCCGCATAGTTCCCGTTCCCGTGGGAGTACGGGGATAAAATATATCCTATGTTACTCGTGGATAATGTAGCTTTCGAATGGTGAAAGAATTTTTAAAAACGGTCCAGTAGTTTTTAAGCCTATTCATTACAACCAAACAAACAAACAAACAAAGTTTTCCTCTTTATAATATTATATAGTGTAGATGTTTATAATGGATTTTGTGTACTATGATTTTAAATTTGACGTTCATTTTATTATTATTATTATCTTTATTCAATTTTTTAACAATTTTTTTTTACATTTTTATGATTATTATATAGTTCATGTAGGTACGACATTTAAAAATATTTTGATGGATTTATTTTTATTTAGTTAGTTAATTTTTACTTGCTTAATTGTGTAAAGCTAGATGTAAGTTTAATGAATATAAATAATAGATGCTCTGCAATATTAATTAAGTAGTTAGTTACGTATTAGTTATAAGTTATCTTGCTGCGCCCTAACAGGGTCATGTACTCACTAGTTTTAAGCGTGAAATTGGTTGTGTACATTGTGCATTGAATAAATAAATAAAATAAATATCACCGTAAAATGGTCAAACACGTTATATTACAATATAACGAGTTTCTCTCTAGCGATATTGTAAACTCTCGAAATGTTGTCAAATGAACATACGGAAGTATCACTGCCCCTATAATCGGGACTTGGGGCACCCCCCCGTTAGGTTAGTTAGGTTCCTTTAAACCCTGTACTCGGAAATAGCGGCCCCGCGAAGCGGGGCTCCGTCGACTACGTTTTTTAGGAGAATATAAAGTGTTTTAAGGTTAGGTTATATTAATCGGTATTTCTCAGGAATGGTACATTATCTTTTCATGATAGTGATAGTACCACTGGGCAAGGGGGACCCCTCCTTCCCTCCACACCGCGTGAGTTGACTACCATCGCATGCATTTCACGAAAAATAATGCGTTTTATTGTAAGCAGTATGTTCGTTTGACAATATTTCGAGAGTTTACAATATCGCTAGAGAGATTACAATATAACGTGTTTGACAATTTTACGGTGACAATTATACAATATACACATGAATCCGAAAAATCAGAGATGCGTATCTTGGGTTCTAACTCAAAACAGATGACTTAGTAATAGATAACACAGCTTCATTGTTGGACTAATAGTCGTAAGCGTCACCACTGTGGTTGAGGCCGTGAGTTCGACTTTTATGTCGCGCAAGGTTTTTGTAGTAATAATTAACTCTCTCATTTTTTATGGCTTATTATATAAAGATAATAACTGGGTTGAGGAGGTCAGACAGGCAGTCGCTCAATGTAAAATACAGGTATTCAGCTGCATCCGGTTAGACTGGAAGCCGACCCCAACATAGCTGGGACAAGGCTAGGCAGATGATGATTAGATATTAACGCGTGTATATTGATAATAGCGTGTGTATTGATATCACAAATTGAGTAGGCTTATACAAAATACGCCTCCTCAATTTGTGATATCAACACACACGCTTAAATTACTTAAATGCCACCGAAAAATCCAAAAACGTTTTTCGTAAACTATCGTAATTTAGCGTGAAAAACGATATCGTTTACCGTTTAACATCGATAAATAAACTGTAATAGACGGATAATTTCCAATTAATTACACATTTTGGTATTAAGGTCGCTAATTGGAAAGTTGTTAATGTGTTTAAAGTGTGGCTCGGTCGCCTGCATCACAAAATAGTTTGGCACAGAAGTTTGGTTTCGTATAGCGATCGCACACTAAATACAGTGTCTATGGAGTTTATTGCCCGTTCTTCTCGATACAGATCTATGCTTTGGATTTTTAATATTTTGTATTTAAAATGACAGTACTTTGAAAACTTTTTAAAAATAGTTTAAAAATTAAAAGTACGTGTTACTGGTCCATTTAAAAAAGTATGTTATAGTTTTAGTTGTTTTAAACACGTTCTTTTATTAGCTTCGCCTGTAGTTATGTAAAAAAATCTTACAAGTTATATTTGACCCACTTGCCGGTTTCTGATTGAGATTAAATTTTACATACATGGTCAGTTTGGAAAACAATGCATGACAAGCTAAGTCATGTCATTCTAAATCCAATATACTTGTTACTTCTATGCATTCTCATGATATGGGTATTGTCATCCTCTCCAGCACGACCATGGATGATTACCTTAATTTTAATGCGGTACATATTCATGAAAAAATGTGTACTTTATTGTACTAGCGACTTAAAAAAATGTACTCACATATTTTCGCTGATATAACATATCGACCGTGGCCGTGCTAGGTAGAACCTTTCTGGCACGACCACTATAGATTTTAGGTATTTTTATCAACTTTAACATGAAAAGTTATATAAATATATTGTACTGAAATGTACTCCTTTGTATATATAATTTTAAACAGTCATTTACCCGTTTTAAAGAGATTTTTTTCTGCGGTGCAGCTTTAGTACTTAGGTACGAGTATGTTACGCTATTACTATTTCAAGTAGGCAACCCGCTTCATGTTTGTCAATTAAGTATTACAATCTTCTATCTATCTATCTATCTTCTATCTATCTTCTATCTTCTATCTTCTATCTATCTATCTTCTATCTTCTATATCTATCTATCTTCTATCTATATCTTCTATATATTACTTATAATAAATCTGTAGAGAGGTCAATTCTGTACATGAAATATATTTACAAAATAACTATCGGGGGGTGATTAGTGATCGATACTGATGCCAAAAATGCAATCAGTAAAATTTTTGTCTGTCTGTCTGTCTGTCTGTCTGTCTGTATGTTATTTATAGAAAAAAAAAGTACTCGACGGATTTTAACGAAACTTGGTACAATTATTCTACATACTCCTGAGCAGGTAATAGTATACTTTTCATCACGCTACCATTAATAGGAGCAGAGCAGTGAAAGGAAATGTTGGGAAAACGGGAGAAGTTACTTGGTTTTTTTAGCTTCCGTCGCGTGTGCAGTCTTAATGGTTAAAGCTACATAGAAATCATGTATAACGGAAATATTCCACATAAAGGACATTGCTCAGCGCCCATACATTGTTCGCCCTGGAACCAAGAGCATCGGAAAATTATGTGTTGTGTTGTTGATCATTGGTTAACTCCTGTAAGATCTTATTTTTGTAGCGGACTAGCTTCAGAACAGATATATTTAAGAAAAACTATCAGATTTTGAGGTTATAATCTAACCATAACCACGACTACTACGTTTAGTTTTTCATAGCTCAGAGTGATTTTTCAGAAACAAAAACAACAGCCGTGTGTGTAAATGCAACTTTTAATTCTAAAATCTATTTAACATTACGTTTTGTATGTGTTAAAATAGAATCAGCGCGAAAGTATTTAACGTGAAAACATCCGCCATCTTTGTCAAACGTCATGTCGTTGTCGTATCGAAAAAGATTAGGGATGCCCAATCGATTGTAATAATCAATCGATTGAATTTTAACTGACTTGCGAATGAATGTTTCATTTTTTATAATCTGAATTCTGATTCTGATTCATAAAGTATACTTATTAGGTTTTTTAAATGAAAGTATTCAGGAAATAATAATAAATGGAATAGTGATTATATGTTTTTATTGTAGCTTCTATTTGCACTTTGTTAGAAATAATAATGTTTATTTATTTCGAATAAAGTGCAAATGGAAGCTACAATATAAACATACAATCACTATTATTCCATTTATTATTATTTCCTGAATACTTTCATTTAAAAAACCTAATAAGTATACTTTATGAATCAGAATCAGAATTCAGATTATAAAAAATGAAACATTCATTCGCAAGTCAGTTAAAATTCAATCGATTGATTATTACAATCGATTGGGCATCCCTAATCTTTTTCGATACGACAACGACATGACGTTTGACAAAGATGGCGGATGTTTTCACGTTAAATACTTTATAATGTTCATTTCAACAAAAAGCTAGTCCGTGCTACAAAAGTATTTGCAAAAAATATGATACAACAGGTAATGAATTATCGTGCATGTCCGATCCTTCAGTGGCACAGGGCGATTCTGGACATTGTCCTTTACTTATAATAAATCTGTAGAGAGGTCAATTCTGTACATGAAATATATTTACAAAATAACTATCGGGGGGTGATTAGTGATCGATACTGATGCCAAAAATGCAATCAGTAAAATTTTTGTCTGTCTGTCTGTCTGTCTGTCTGTCTGTATGTTATTTATAGAAAAAAAAAAGTACTCGACGGATTTTAACGAAACTTGGTACAATTATTCTACATACTCCTGAGCAGGTAATAGTATACTTTTCATCACGCTACCATTAATAGGAGCAGAGCAGTGAAAGGAAATGTTGGGAAAACGGGAGAAGTTACTTGGTTTTTTTAGCTTCCGTCGCGTGTGCAGCCTTAATGGTTAAAGCTACATAGAAATCATGTATAACGGAAATATTCCACATAAAATTATATAAAAAATATCCCAAGACAGCATATGTCTATCTTTTATAGTTGACTCACAATAACACGTGTAACTCCCGATAGCTTAGCAGTTCGGAGAATAAATGTGAATGTAAGTTTGTTTGTTGCGCTTTCACGCGACAACTACTGAACGGATTTGGATGAAATTTTGCACACAGATAGTTTATAACCTGGATTAAAACATAGGATACTTTTTATCCCGGCAGTAAGATTCCATGGGACAATAATCAAACTTCACGCGGGCGAAGCCGCTGGCAGAAGCTAGTACTAAAATAAAACGAGTAAAGTCTCTAGTATTATTAGTGTAAGGTGGGTAGTTTGCAAAAATACCTAGGTGAATATAACGGCTCCGGGATCTAGTTATTTCACAAGCCAAGTGCAACATGAAGACGTCGTGTTGGCAGGCCTCCCACTAGGTGGACAGATGATTTGGCGAGGGTTGCGGGAATCCTCTGGAGGCGAATCGCACGGGACCGGTCAATGTGGCGACACTTGGGGGAGGCCTATGTCCAGCAATAGACGTCTTTCGGCTGAAATGATGATGATGAGTGATGATTAAACGCAGAAGTTCAGTTTCATACAAGGCACACACACAAACACACGCTTCACGTACAGCGCGAGCAAGCGAACTGGTGACTGTCATTTGTTTTAGATCGCCATATGTACGTACGTGCGTCTATATTCTCCATACAACCAGCCTTATGTAAGTATCCATTTGATGTTTCGCATTTATTCCGGTTAGACAAGGCTTAGCTAATTTAACCACTGTAATCTAGAAAGTCAACTTACTTTTCATTATTAAATGCTACAATTTATGAGGGTGGCCTAATCTCTGAACAAAAAAAAACGATCTCCTTTTAATAGTTTTTCTTAAAAAACTGCTTCAATAACATCAATTAGGTCTTGTCAGCCTCTTAAATGCTTGCAGAAGTTTTACACGTCTTTTTTTGTGAATTGATAAGGAAGCTATCTCATAAGGAGGCCGGAAGATCAGACATATCAGAGGCCGGTTTGGCCTAGGACAAAAGTAGGTTTTGTCTAATATGTGACTTGATGTGGTGTGTATGGTCACTGAGAGCAGTGGTGGCCCAGTGGTGCCGACCCCAACTTACTAACAGTAAGTCATGGGTTCGAACCCAGGCAAGCGCATTACTTTGTGTAATTTATTTCATCACCACTGCTCTAAAAAACGGTGAAGGAAAACATCATGAGAACAAAAAATTCGAAGACATGTGACAGCTACCAACACCCACTGGGCCCGATTGGTGGATTATAGCCCATACGCAAAATACGCACTTTGACGTGGAGTTGCGGACACCAGCCCGTTGTACAATACAATGGTCACTGTTCTAAACTAGCCTAACCCATTCAAACGGGTAGCTCTTTGATTGTCCTTTTGCAATGAGCCATAATTTGGCCTAGAACAAACTAGTTTAGCCTGAAATCGGTTAAGCCGGTAACATGTCCATAAGACTGACGAATTGGATAAAAGTGACGAATCGACGAACTGGCTCATTATGGAAACTGTCGAGTTGACGTAACTGTCGAATTCACACAACTGTCCAATCAGCGAAAGTGACCAATCAACGAAACTGACAAATTAAGTAAAGTGACGAATGAGGGAAACTCACCAGTATTTCGCGGACTCGAAAAGATAGTCAACGTACGTACACGTCCACAGAAAAAAAAGGATGAGGCCCAAAATCTAGCTCGAACAAATATTATGTCAGACAAACCCGCAAAAAAAGTTTATAAAAATAGCCGTCAGCTGCGTTCCCACAAAGAAATCCCAGACACAGTTGTTAAAATGTGAAAAACAAAAGGGTTTTTATAAAACATCACACACACAGCATTTTGTAATAGCAACATTATGAGAACATTTTAATGAGCAGTGTTGAAATGAAAAAAACTGGACAAGTCGAGTTAGACTAGCGTACCGATGGTTCCGTACAAACTTGTGGGTGTTTTGTTTTAGTAAATAATTCAGTTAAAGCTACTTAAAGATTAAAACGAAATATTTACAGGTATGGACCAGCTTGCCCTGACTTACGAACAGTAAGTCGTGGGTTCGCTCCCAGGCAGGCGCAGTACTTTGTGTAAGTAATTTATTTCAACACCACTGCTCTCAAAATGGTGCAGGAAAACATTAAAGGAAACCATGCCGGTTTCCTCTCGATTTCTTAGAACTAAAAATTCGAACACATGTGACATCTACCTACCCGCACTGGGCCCGTATGGTAGATTATAGCCCATGCTCTCTCATTTAAAGCAGGCCGTGTCCCAGCAATGTGAACATTATTGGCTGATGATGATGAGATATTTACAATGATTTAATTTACATAAAATAAACTAACTAAATAAATAAAGGGAGCTTAGGTGTGTTAGTACTCCTCTACATATCGCTGTCATACGGAAACATGCCCGGAAGACTGGCAGCAATGCCACGTTGAAATAACCGATAAAAATTTCAATATAAAGTGGGTTCAGAATATTTGTCATTAAACTACATATTTACGGTTTTAAGATTATTACCTGTTTTTGTGCTGTAAGATATTGCTTCTTGTCAAATTTCATTATTCTAGGTCTACGAGAAGTACTCTAAATTTTGATTTCTTGTAAAATCGCATAATAATATGTGAAAGTATCGGACTTTACGATCATATGTTTTGATCGCATTGACTTACAAGTTTGTTGTTTTCACAGCTGCAAGAGACCGTCGACCCAAGTATTTGATATACATTTCAATTTGACAACTTAACCTTTCCTGAGAAGAAGAATTTTGAAAGACAGATAGTCGCACTACAGAGTGATATTATAAGGGTTCCATTTTTGAGATACCAAACCCTAATGTCGAACGGACTGCTTAATTATTGTATATAAAACAAGGGCTGCAAACTAAAAGGTTAGTAGGGTGGGAAGAGGAAAAAAAATTTTTTTTATTTGGTAACTAGATAATTATAATCCACAAGTATGTCTGACCGAAAAATTACACGTGCCGTTGGACGTCATTTATTTGCTTTGCAATTTATCACAAAACTAGCAATTCGCCCGCGACTTCGTCTGCGAAAATTGTGATAGCGCGGCTAATTAGCATGATATCAATACAATTTATAACCTATGTTACTTGGTAAAGATGTAGCTTTCTAATGGTGAAAGATTTTTTTAAATCGGTTGAGTAGTTCTTAAGTTAAATCGTAACAAACAAACAATCAAATCTTACCTCTTTATAATATTAGCGTAGATGAGCCATGTTTTCTGTTGTTTCGAAGATACCATAGAGAGTTTTGTTATGTCCCAGAACCATAAATTCGAAGACATGTGACATCTACCAATCCGCACTGGGCCCGCGTGGTGGATTATATAGCCCATTCCCTCTCATAGAGAGGAGGCCTGTCCCAGCAGTGGGACCATTAATAGGCCGATGATGATGATGATAGAGAGTTTTTACAGAGTGTAAAAGTACCGTAAACCAAGCCGAAAGGCATTTGTTCTTCCCGTCATTGCTATAATTTTTTTGTTTTGGACCTTATCTTGCTCCCTTCAGTTACGAAGAATAATGTATACCCCTTGCCTTAGTAGGACTTAAGTGGCCCTTAAGCAAAGACGTCTCGTCTCGTCTCGTCTCTGTTGTAACATCACTATTTAGTATGTAATTAGTATACACATCACTATCATAATCTATGTCTTGTCTATGTTTGTCTTCACTTGCCTAATGGCTGTCTGACTGTAAACCCCGTCTGTGATACTCCTACTAACTATGTAACCTGTAATAAACCAAGTCTTCCCAACGGTGTCTTTGATTCAACAAACCAACGAACACAACAGTCTCGTCTCGTCTCGTCTCGTCGTCGTTCGATGTTCACCAAAACGATGACGGTCTGATTATCTAAAAACGGCTGTTTAAAACACATTTTTGTATGGGAACATGTCACAGTGACAGCTGTTACTAGATAATCAGACCGTTATCTCTTCGGTGAACATGGACCTTAGTAGGTACTGCAAAAGTCAGTGGTACTAAGAAAAACTTAATGAAAGGTAACTTAAGCGGCTACATTAATAAAAGATAATTATTCTTAGACTTACACAACACTGAGGCATTTTATTAATGATTCAAAAGATAATTAAATGAAAAATGAATCGTAAACTACAAGAATCTCGTATTTAGACCTTACGCTAGTGCTGCCACCTTATGGTTTTGTCATTTCAGAAAACCCTCATTGACATACATTTTATGAGCTGTCAAAACGATATTCCCCGTAGATTACATGCATGGTAATAGCTTTGACGTCACTAATTTGTCAACTCAAAAGCTCAATTATTTTAACGAGCAACTCAAAATAAAAAAAAGTTGAAAATTTATCGGGTTTCTAGTCTTAAAATGAAATGTTTTTATTCTTGACTAGCTGACCCCCGCAACTCCGTCTGCGTCACATAAAAGAGAAAAAGTTTACAAAAGGAATAAAATATTCCCCGTTTTTGCAACAATTTTCATTTACGCTACGACCAATAGGAGCGGTACTTTCCACGATAAATGGACTATCCAAAAAAGATTTTTCCAATTTCAATCAGTAGTTCCTGAGATTAGCGAGTTCGAGCAAGCAAACAAACTCTTCATCTTTATAATATTAGTATAGATTATCGTATGGTTAATGCCTAACCTGGTGTCGAAGTTTTTATGTCATCCACGGTCCTCTGACTTGACGTCAAGAAATTTATCTCAGGCAGGCTGATTTCCCCACGATGTTTTCCTTCACCGAAGCAAGTGATAATTATATAATACGCACATGAATCCGAAATTACAGCCACTTACTAGGAGCAAGCCCACTATTAGTATCTTAAATCTCTTTGCCAATTAGGAAAACTTGAGCCCTTGTACTAACCTACTGTTCAGACGCATTTTAACTTTATTTATTTATTTTGCCTTATTTTGCAGCTGAACTTAAAGCGTTGATGACCTTAAAGCTAGACCACCTACAGAGAGCAGCGGTGGCCCAGTGGTGGCGGCCCCAACTTACGAACAGTAAGTCGTGGGCTCGAACCCAGGCAGGCGCATTACTTTGTGTAATTTATTTAATCACCACTGTCTCAAAAACGGTGAAGGAAAACATCGTGAGAAAACCGGCATTTCCTAGAACCATAAATTCGAAGATATGTGACATCTACCAACCCGCACTGGGCCCGCGTGGTGGATTATAGCCCATACGCAAAATACGCGCTTTGACGTGCAGTTGCGGACACCAGCCCGTTGTGCAATACAATACCACCACCACACACCACCACCTTTGGCACAAGACACAGACAAGTGCCTTTCGCCTTCGTTAAGAGGTTTTTTAATTACTCTTTAATATTAATTATTATTGTTTTTATACATTTTTATATATTTTTTTTGTTTTTGAATGTGGATACAAAATGATGTACTAAATACGTGCTAAACGTTTGAGTGTCGGGATTCAACACAGGGAGGGTTCAAGTGAAGCCTTACCAGAATAGAAGTGGCTCTTCAGATATAAGGGTACTCACAGGGAGAGTAGGGGAAGACAAACGAAACGATGGATAGACTGTGTGAAGGATGATATATGGCTAGAAATAGGGGGTGCATACTGAGATGGCAAGTAATAGTAAATAGAAAAGTATTCAAGACGTAATCGGACCCTTTATAAACCCGTCAACCAAGCATTCTGTACATCAAACTATGCAAATCTACGCAAAAACTATTGCTGGGAATAGAGATTTTTTGGGTGAAAATCTAAAAAACTCAACTCTAGAAAAACTCTAAACATTGTTGGTTGCATTGAAGTGGCATTGTATTACAAAATGCGTTTGCGATAGTTGGAACTTTGAGCTCCAATATTTCCGTGACTAGAAGGTTCCCAGATTTTCTACTTCATTCTTTAGCGATAAAGTTGAAAATCGATTAAAGAACTTTAACAGATTGTAGTAGCTTGATGTTTTTGGGGTCTGTAAATTTATGTTACATTACATAATAAAAGGTGTTAAACACCTCTTAACGAAGCCGAAAGGCACTTGTTCTCCCCGTCCGTCATTGCGATCATTATTTTTGTTTTACACCATACCTGGAAACCTTCTAGGGGGTCAAAGTTACAACTTTGCGACAAGTTTATTTAATACAAGTTTTTACTGTAAGATTTTTACTTTAAACACCTCTAAGACCTCCGTACTATCCAATCCATCCATCAGCACAATATTTTAAGTGCGTTACATTGAGTTCAACCACAAAAAATGATATTTCACCCCAAAAAAAAAGTCGTACTTAGTTTGATGTACAGAATGCTTCGTTAACGGCTTCGTGATGAGGTTGTTTACACCCTGTATTACAATAAAGATCCTCATATTCACTATTTCTGGTATAAGAAACTTAAAATAGCAGTGATACAAAATGGGCACATATCTTTTATTAGGTGCCTTTTGTCATCTAATTATATACTACTTGTTATTTGTATCAATTTCATGTATTGTTTAATAAAGCAAAGACATCACTGCAATATAACTGACAAGTAATTTACACGTCTACACTATAATCTATACTAATATTATAAAGAGGAAAACTTTGTTTGTTTGTTTGTTTGGTTGTAATGAATAGGCTTAAAAACTACTGGACCGTTTTTAAAAATTCTTTCACCATTCGAAAGCTACATTATCCACGAGTAACATAGGATATATTTTATCCCCGTACTCCCACGGGAACGGGAACTATGCGGGTGAAACCGCGGGACGTCCGCTAGTAATATCATAAAGAGGAAAAAAATGTATTTTTGTGTGTGTGTATGTTTGTAATGAATAAACTTAAAAAGTACTGTGCCGATTTCAAAAATTCTTTCAGCAATGGATAGCTACATTATTAGCGAAAAACATAGGCTATATTTTATCTCCATACTCCCACGAGAACGGGAACAACGCGGGTGAAACTGCGTGGCGTCCGCTACTGCTACTTATTAACCCAACTGGCTAATAAAGCTAAGCGTCCACATGTCCGCATCGTACGCATCGGACGCATCGCATCCAACGGATCGTAGTAATATTGATAGATTCGAGCGATACGTACGGTGCGGATCAGTGGACGCACTTGTGTGACTTTCCATACAAAGAATACTACGATCCGTTGAGTGCGATGCGTCCGATGCGTACGATGCGGACATGTGGACGCTTAGCTTAATACGCAATAGAAACAGTTGTTACAATAATTAAGAATTATCGCAATGACGTTTAGGCTGAGGCTACACTAGGCAGCGATTTTCGATTAGACTGGAAGAGCGAAACGAGAAAAACTTGGTATGGCTACATTACAAGCGAGATTCCGGCGTGTTTTCTAATAAATTCGCTTCAATTTCGCTATGTTGGTGTAGCCGATGCCGTGATTAAGGTAATGTTGTTCCGATCGCATAAAGAAATCAAAGATCGCTAATAATATTTGATGAACAGTGTAGCCATGTATGTGAGCATTCATTTACTTGTTTTAATCGCTCATGTGTCGCAGGTCGCGTCGCGGCCTAATGTAGCCTCAGCCATAAAATAAGTACTTTTTGGATGTGTTAAAGGTTTTTCACACCCATTAGAAGAAGACACTCCGCACTGACATAAGTTGGGATAAGAGTGGCAGAAAGATAAGATGAACTGTCCTACAGCATGTGGGTTTAAATTTTTGAGACTAGTACAATAATTGGCACTTGTAGACATAAAACAAGTCGTAAAACTAAGTTCTTATTACATGCAAAACGAGTATTTTCAATGTTTATTTCGTTTGAACTTTTCGCTTACTCCCGTACGAATACGCCCACTGAACATAGTAAATGGTTCAATTCAGTAGTTCCCATTTTATCCGACAGCCATTTTTTACCCTCACTAATTTTAGATTTACAAAAGTCAGACAGCTAGTCTTAACAAGGGGTATCGTATGACCCAGTAACTGTGTTGTGGAGGTCAGATAGGCAGTCTCAGATTTTCAGCAGGATCCGGTTAGACTGGAAGCTAACCCCAACATAATTGGCATAAATAATGAACTTTCAAAGACAATGTCTCGTCTCATGTTTTCATATTTATATTATGACTTTGTAACGAGAAGGCATTATGATATCCGGGGCTGCGGGACTGTTTGAAAGAGATACCGTGGCCCCGGAACATAAAGGGTGAGGAAGGAACATGGATGGGTTTTAGTCAGTAAAAGTCTGACACTCTCTCCCGCTCCGCCCAGAGTGGGAGAAGACGTTTGTAGATTTCCCATTAGAAAAAAAAAGGTATTATGATATCATCATAATTTCATAAACATAAACGAAGGAAAAATCAGATAACATACGTATTGTATAAGATAACTCATAAACTACCCAAGCAAAGTTTATATTTGCATTGAAAAACCACGCATTTTTTTTCTACCGAATGAAAAAAGAACTACATACATACATCGGACCAGTAATCACGGAGAAATTTATTACCTCTTTCTAGAAGTCGGTTAAAACGGCTAGGCCGAATTTTAGGATTACAATGAAGGTAAGTAAGTGGGCCTTATCAGAATATCAGCGCGGTGACTTTTTTTTTTTAATGTTACAGCACTATGCCAAGGTAGGAGCGCTTTGGTCAAATTTTGTTTGTATTTTTTTATTATTTTTCTCATTGTTACTTTTTTTTAGTTATAATTATAATTCAATCATTTTTTTATTTGTGTGTTATGTCCTGTTGCGCTAATTAATGCTTTTTCTTTCTTTCTTTTACTATCGCATATACATAGTAAATTCTTCTCATTGACAATTTGCCTACTAGCAATAAGGTACACTTCTACCCAACCTTTCAGGAAAGAACAGGCATAATGTTATATTTAATCGGTCTCAATACAACCATTGCTTTATTAATCCACGACAATAGTATCCGGATATATCCCCAGAGAGAATCGCCATTATCGGGAAATTATTTCTATGACTAGGGGCAGATAAAAATATGACGGGGAAAATATAATAGTGATCTATTTCGCGAATACCTATAATGTAATTAAATAGAATGAAAATAAGGTATGTTTTGAATTGTGCCAGGTATTCTTTAGTATCTGCCTAGCCCCATTTGGAAAGGGCGTTAGCTGTGTGTGATTTATATCATCGAAATATCATCCATGTTGATAATTTGAAAATGGAAAAAAATCGTTACCGTTCTTTAGGATTCACCGCAGTCTGTTAAATGTGACTTTAGAAAAAGTGGTTAAAAATGTTAATTACTTTATGTAATTTTCTTAATTTGTATTCAGTACGATAATAACTCATTAAATGATCAAAAAACAACTGTGATAATTAAAATGACACATGACACCCCACTACTTACCCGTAAGTGAAATACTGAGAAGAATCCTGTAAAACATTCCCACGTTATTTAATATGATACGAAGACTAATTAATATTTATTCAACTAAGCACTTTATAAATGTTCGCACTTTTTAATTACCCACCTATTAAAAACGCGTTATTAATTCACTGACATCACTCAGCTAAAAGACTTCAAAACGGTCTCAAATATTTACACTTTTAACTAAGTACACTGTTATCTTAAGTAAAGCTAAGAAAAGAACTCACGATTCCAGAAACTCTGGAAATAAAAACTTCAACAAACTATTTAATATAAAAGAAACGTCTAAAACAAATTAAGGATTCCAACTTACCACTCAACACATTATCCAACACAGCAATGCCTTGAATATTCAAAAAAAAACAGATCTAAACCAAACTTTTTTATCCACAAAGCACTCAAAACACGAAGTTGTCAAAACTTTTTTCACTTCGAATTACCGTCACAGGAAACTTTTGCGTCACTTAAAAAAAAAACACATCTGTCACACAACACGTCACTCGTTCGAATTAAGAACACTGTAGCGTAGTCCTTGCTACGCCGGTGCTACGAGCCGCGCTACGTCGTTCCGCTACGGGCGCGTATCTACGACTGTGCGTAGATGTCGCTACGCCCTCTATCGGGAAAATTCGGAAGTTGTCGGCCGATTTATTCGGACAAGTTTTTTTCTAAGTTTTTTTTACTTTATTGATACATCAACCCTTTGGGAAAATTGAGGGAAACCAAATAGTGTTTGGGGATCATCGAATGAGGGGGGTGGGGCTTTTCGGTTTGTCACGTATCGTTTGGTTTGGAGATTCTTACCGAGAATTTTCGGACGAACGAAATAGGACGGAAAGGAAAAGTATCGGGTGTTTTACATACGGAATATACAGGGCCCTCATGATACTTACTTTATATAAAAACTGAACTTATAAATATAAACAAACAAATAACGAAACTGACATAATAGCCTATTCATTACGGCTTTGCCTTTTCATTTCATTCAAAAATAAACTTTGATCTTATTTCCTTAAAATGCCTATTTAGGTATCTGACATTTTGATACTCCTATGTATCTTTAGTTACACAAATGTGCCTTACATTTAGATTTGAAGTGAGACTATTTAAATATTGACCTACAGTTGGCCTAAGGATATTGTCAGACTTTTGGTGACAAAGAATGAATATCTGTATGACGGAGCTTTGCTCTGTTTTTGTGCCGTTTTCTAAGAACGTAACCTAGCTAGATCGATTTATCGGCCCCGAAACCCGTATGCGTACTAAATTTCATGAAAATCGTTGGAGCCGTTTCCGAGATTCAGATTATATTTTATAGAGTGACACAATAAGTGGTCCTAGGGCTAATTCAGTTTGACCAGGTTTTCTGGGAAGTATTATGTAATTAAGATATTTAAGTACATCTATCTAATACCTTTATGTCCATGTTCTCCAATAAGATGACGGTCTGATTATCTAAAAAAGTTGTTTAAAATACATTTTTGTATGGGAACATGTCACAGTGACAGCTGTTTTTAGATAATCAGATCGTTATCTTTACGGTGAACATGGACCTCAACTGTTCAAACGAGCAATTCCAAGGACCACCAATTGTGTCACCCTATGTGAAATGTTTTCTTTTATGAATGTTACTTCTATGGTGTACATTATAAAGAATATTCTATTCCATTGTATTCTATTCTAGGAGCATTTGCCACCCGGACATGACTTGCAGTGGCCTTAACACGGAAAGCAATCAATCGACGATGGACCCAAGTAGGTCGCTGCAAGCAGAACCTATCTAAATGGGGTATTCCAGACCATATCGGCACCAGTTCGATTGCGTTGCGTCTCACTAAACCAGGTCCCATATGTTGACCAAACAACTTTACTTCTGAAGACATAAAACGCCACTGCTGCCGCAATAAAATAGACGACCAAAAAGTATAAAATAAGTACGTCATTTAGATTATCAATAATTATAATATTAATTATTGATTAATATTTGACCCGTATTTTCTTTCGGTACGTAAACCAAAATTGACAAAGATCTGACGCTTTTAAAATTCTCAATACGTCACGCCTTGGTGTAATTTTTAGTGAGTTCTGACGTCACAAGCCCCCACTCCCGAGTTTTGATGCGTTTTATTTTTATAAAAACAAAAAATACGTGTCCATTATTTTCCAATACTCTAACTGACGGACTAAATAGATTTGCAATTATTTGATAATGTCGACATGCCTATTGATTGACTGTCTCGCTGGTCTAGTGGTAGCCAGCTCGACTGCTGAGCATAAGGTCCTGGGTTCTCGGGTCAGGAAAACAATTATTCAGTTTTTCCATCAGTATATTTTAGTAGCAGCCGGTTGGTCTGTCGATGGGTGACCACACTAACATACAGAGTTTCCTCCATGCCTCGGAAAGCACGTTAAGCTGTTGGTCCCGGCTGTCATTTGTACATCTTTGACAGTCGTTACAGGTAGTCAGTGGCCCAAAAAGTCTGACAACCAGTCTTACCAAGTGGTATCGTATTTCCCAGTATTAACTGGGTGTGGAGGTCAGTTAGGCAGTCGCTCCATGTAAAATACTGGTATTCAGCTGCATCTGGTTAGACTGGAAGCCGACCCCAACATAGTTGGGAAAAGGCTAGGCAGATGATGATGTTTTCTCAGTAGCAGCCACAAAGTTGGGTTTTGTGCCTGATTGATGGCAATAGGTTGAGACTTAAACTTAACTGACGAATTATGGGTGTACTATTAAGTGCCCCTGTGCCTCCGGGGTTGCGGGACTGTTCGAAAGAGATACCGTGGCCCCTGAACATAAAGAGCGAGGAAGGAACATGGATGGGTTTTAGTCAATAAAAGTCTGACACTCGACAGCGGGAGGAGTCATTTGATGATTTCCCATCCGCAAAAAAAGGTGCACCTGCTTTTCTAAAACCAGAATTTATTTTTAGGGGAAGATTATAAAAGAGACAATATAGGTACACGTATTGAAAAAACTCATACTTTTGGTAACTTCTCTGACTTTAATTTAGTAGTGTTATAATTGTGAGGTAAGATTTATAAACGTCATTACATATTTAATTTGTATAACTGACCATTTCTTAGGACTTTATTCGTATACGAATAGCAAGCCTCCGCTAAAGCTCTTTTCTTCGCGCGTGTAGCGAGCAGCGACATCTACATAGCCACTTACGAACTACGCATCTCGCCAGGGTCGACGCGACATAATTATTTTCTTCGGGCTCTATTCAATATAACTTAAAATGCGATGTTTTAATTTGGTAAAGAAAAATAAGTAATATGCCACAGGTTTCAGGCAACTTAAGTTTATGAAAAGTGGTTTAGGCCACGTGAAAAAATAACAGACTTACTTTTAAATTCATAAAATTACTGAAATTGAAGTGAGAATGAAAGAAAGAAAGAAAGAGCATTTATTAGCCCGCATAGTACAAAACACATAAAATAAAATGGTGAAATTATCAGTATAACTTATAAAAATTATATAGAGAAAAAAAAAAGAAACGTAATTGGCGAGGTGACGAGGTATCTTAGTATAGTGCTATAACATTTAAAAAACGTCACAGCGCTGGTATTCTGACAGGGCCCAAAGTGAAAGTGATGCCACGGTAAGATAGGGAATGAATTAATAGAACACTAATAATATAAACACTGTTTTAAGCTTTCACGATTTATAACTAAACTTAAAATGTCATGTCACTTACGGGACATCTTCCGTAATTATTATTGATTTTGTTTTATTTTTTTCCATCCACTTGCATTCTGCAGTGAACAGCGCGCAGCGTCGAAATATCGGGATCTCAAAATCAATAATATTCACTGAAGATATACCGTAAGTGACTTTGAAGTTTACTAATAATATAATTTACACTTGCTTTAGTGAATCAAAACAACGTGAGAAAACCAGCATGCTTGAAAGATTTCTCGACGGCATGTAATGAAAGCTTAGTCAGAGGTCCATCGGCGCGGAGGGAAAAAATCTCTCACACTACGTTAGCCACTAATCACACGCTAAAGATAGAAGAAAATCCAAGGAGATTCCTATTCTTGAGCCAAAAACAGTGCCTTAATTTGAGTGCCTTTTCCCAACAACGTTGAGGTCGCCTATCATGACCGTTGGGAGTAGACGTGTTCTTGAGTGGAGACCGCAAATTAGCAAGCGTAAGGTGGGTCGCCCTTAGGTTCGATGGAGAGACAATCTTTGCAGGGTGGGTTTTTCTCTTTTCTTCGTCATCATCATCATTTCAGCCGAAAGACGTCCACTGCTTGACATAGGCCTCCCCCAAGTGTCGCCATATTGGCCGGTCCCATGCGACTCGCATAAAGCGGACTCCGGCAACCTTCACTTGGTCATCGGTCTACGTAGTGGGAGGTCTTCCGACGCAACGTCTTCAGGTTCGCGGCTGCCACTCCAGAACTATTCGGCCCCATCAGTCATCCGTCCTGCGAGCAATGTGCCCTTTTTTTTTTTTTTTTTTTAGGATGGGAAATCATCAAATGACTTCTCCCACTCTGGGCGGAGCGGGAGGGAGTGTCAGACTTTTACTGACTAAAACCCATCCATGTTCCTTCCTCGCCCTTTATGTTCGCCTCGCTAACGTTCATACACCAATCATACACGCAAGCCGGTTGCGAGTAACACATACCTGACCGATCTGAAGAATCTCACCAATAAGGTCCTTTTAAGGCGACTACATGAGCTAAATTAGCAACTCTATTTGTGGTGGTTCAAACTTCGTTTAAAATACTGTTAGAATAAAGTTCTAATCAGCTTGCACGACAAAGTGGTTGTTACGTCAGTCACTGCGGGCCGAATAGTGCGAAATGAGTGGTTTCGATCGATTCACAAAAAATAAAACACTATGATGCCAATATGATGCTTGTAGAATTATTTGCCAAAAAATAAGAATTGCATGTATTTTAGTATGGTTTTTACTCGTTAAAACAATTTTTTAGAGATAAGTTCGTGATTTTTATATCGAGTAAAATTAATCGTATTAAGTTTTCGAAACACTATCATCTATACTATCTATACTAATATTATAAAGCAGAAGAGTTTGTTTGTTTGTTTGTTTGGTTGAACGCGCTAATCTCAGGAACTACTGGTTCAAATTGAAAAATTCTTTTTGTGTTGGATAGCACATTTATCGAGGAAGGCTTTAGGCTATATAACATCACGCTACGACAATAAGGAGCGGAGCAGGAATGAAAAAAGTTGCAAAAACGGTTTTTTTTTTCCTTTCGTTTCTCTCTCTTATTTATGTGACGCAGACGAAGTTGCGTTGGTCAGCTATAAGCTATAATTTATTTTGGAAACTTGAACACCTGATGCAGAACCGCAACAGACCAGCTAAACTATAAGAGATACAAATATGACACCATAGCAAAAATTGTTCCACGTGATGAGCATTTTCTGCTGACAGAATAAATTTAAAGATCTGGAACACCTGATGTGGAACTCCAAGAGCCCAGCTACACCATAACACATATAGGAATGACGTCTTAGCAAAAGTTGTTCAATCTGATGAGCACTCTCTGTTGACTTATAAAAATCGAAGATCTGGGACACTTGTTGTGGAACTCCAATAGCCCAGCTACACCATAACACATATAGGAATGACGTCTTAGCAAAAGTTGTTCGGTCTGATGGGCATTTCCTGTTGACTTAGAAAAAATCGAAGGTCAGAAACATTTGATGTGAAAATTATTGCAAAGCTATCACTAATTTCACTGTATAAAATAACATAAACTGGGAGTACAGTCCATGCGGTGAAGGCTGTAACAGTTTAGGACTGATTTTCGATGACGATTGTATATCAATGAAAATTTGACTCGACTGGCCAAAACTCCCATTTATTATTTAATTTTATTGAATAAATATGTCTTAGGGTTTATGTTATTTGAGTGTTGAATTTCCTTTTCCATTTATCTTCGTGACTCGGTAGCCTACCCGGTAACGCAGGGGAGCAGTCAATTAGATTTTAATTGATTAGATATCTTCACAACAAAACTATAACCATGCTTAGAAAGAGGTCAAATCTTTCCCAAATGTTCCAAAGGAGCTACAAGATTGAGGATCATGAGATCCCAATAATCTACCGAAGAGCGTCAGGAGAGACTTGATGCTGTTCGAGAACACCAGGCTACAACTTGCTCCGTGGAATCCTCTTCGGATCGCGAAGCACGCCTGCGTTCTTAGCGTATTTACGCATCTACATCCAGATCTCTAGAGACCAGTGAAGAATAGATGCGCGACTGGCTGATCGTGAACGTCATGCATTGTCTCGCGAGTCGGAAACGTTTACCGATACAGAATCACGCTTGAGTTCTCAGTGTATTCGCACATCTACTAACAGGTCTTTTGAAACGAGTGATGAACATGATGCGCGACTAACTGCTGCTCGAGATTATCATACATTGCCCCGAACACGCACACAACAAAATATTCGTAATCAGTTAGAAAGTGAGAGAGAAAGAATTGCTGGGGTACGGCATGAAGAGACAGAAGAAGAGCGCAATAAACGTTTGAATTCTGATCGAATTCGACATTGTCTGAACAGAATGTTGCCTGAGCAGAATGCAAATAAATGAATATGAATATGAATATGAATGTCGATATCATCTGAAGAATCAAATGTGTCTCAAGATATAGCCGTAGGGCATGGCGACCTTCCTTGGGTGATAAGGAACGGAGTGCATTTACGTATATACGCCTATGATTGAATACGCCACATATTATGGTTCAAAATTGTTATTGTACTTTTTGCGAAGCTGTTAAATGGCGAAAAGAAACAAACGGTATGTGTTGCTCAGATGGGAAAGATCCGCTTTTCCCTTCCCCGGGCTCTTAGAATTCGACATCAGACGTTTCAGATCTTCGATTTTGACGACCCCGTTGTCGCTGGCATAAGCAACAGGATCCGCGTACGAAGTCGCGGGCAGAAGCTATACTAGCATATATCCCGAAGAATATCATATTATATTTTTCTGGTTTTGTTTATTGCAGTGAATCATATACTTTCAGGCATTATAAAACTCGCTATTAGCTTCTGTGGTCACCTTAAGGCATTCCTTTCTGGAGCTTACGCATTATGTAGAAAGGCGGTGTACCGAAATAGACCCAGATAGTAGATAAAGCTATGTCTATGTTTCCACTAAACTCGGACAAACTACGACCCTCCAAATCTATGAAGAGATCCTTCAAATTAATTAGTAAACCGTCCGGCGCACTGAAGTATGACTAGAACTGACACTTGTGTTGATGAGCGTCCATGTGACATGTGCGCTCTTGTAGCGTTCCAGTGCTTACACTCGTATCTGTAAGTCAAAGCTATTACTTGAGTAAAAGTAATTCCTTTCAGTTAGAACTTTCATGAGTTACAATTCTATCACCCGAATGTATAAACAAATCAAAGTGATCACTTGTGTAAAAGTAACTATTTAAGATACCTTTTTTATTCTGTAGTTTAGTAATTCTTTGAAGTTGAACTGTCAAAAGTTACAATTCTAACACCCGTTTCCATAGATAAGTCAAAGTAATTACCTACTTGAGAAAAAGTACTGATTTTTTTCAGATTTTCATTCTGTTGTTTAGTAATTGCTTGAAGTTGGAACTGTCAAAAGTTACAATTCTAACACCAACGCTTTTTATTCTGTAAAAAAGTAAAACCGATTTCAAAAAAAAAAAAACAAAATAGTGAAAAATAACTTTAGCTTCTGAAGTCGGTGACCTTTGTTTGATTGGTTTAATTTTTTTGTCACCGACTTCAGAAGCTAAAGTTATTTTTCACTAATTTGTTTTTTTTTTTTGAAGTCGGTTTTATTTTTTGCAAAAAAAGTTTTTATTTCTCACTTTTTAGTGGTTTACATGTGCTTGATACACATGGAAAGTGCATACCGTTACAATTGCAACAAGCCCAAACACGACTAGGATACATTGTCTCATTATGGAGTTCCGTGACTCTTGGCTTCATCATCTGTCGATTCTTATCGAACGCAAATGCTTCACCTGTTGTAGAAAATACCAAAAACGCTGTACGTTATCCGATTAAATTTGAAGAGTTCCTTCGATTTCGCCAAGATTCCATCATTAGATCCCGACTTGGTGGCTATGGGACCATTTGGACAGTATACCCTTTCCAACAAAAAAAGAATTTTTCAAATCGGTTGGCAAACGAGGGAGTTATGCGCGAACAAACATAAAAAAAAAAAAATAGAAACATCCGAATTGAGAACCTCCTCCTTTTTTAGAAGTCGGTTAAAAAAGGATTAGGGTTCCGTGCAAAACCCATGAAATCGTTAACAAAATCCGATTCAAATGTTGGAAGTAATATTTTTTATGATAATTTCTCGCGAACGAAGGTCGCCGGTAACAGCCAGTAAACAAAATATTGTGAATCTTTTTACTTTAACCAGAAGTTTAAAAATCATCTCCGATCTCCGCATCTTCTCACGAACTTAGAAGGAAACCTTTGTATATCGATACTGAATACAAATATCTCGGTAAACAAGCCGGGCTAGACTAGATACATACTGTGTTGAATAATTTATTAATGGTATATACACCTTAGTCCTGTACAGTTAGGATTTGACTTTGAATAGCAACTGTGTTTACCTGCAAACGTTTTAGGAAACTTAGAGAGAGCCTAGCCTCGGTGAGGTCTTGGTTTTGGATCTCATGTCGAGCCAATTTGGGTGATACCATGTGTATGTTATGTACTACAGCCGACACATACACACTACGTAGAGTGGCAGAAATCGACTTCTTAAGAGTGCGGATCCAGAAAGTTGGCAACGTCGCAAAAGCTGTCAAATATTTAACTATTTTAATTAATTTGGTAATATTACTGTATGGAAATAAGAAATATGGCTAACTAGTGAACTAGAATTTTAATAGTGAATTGCACTTAAAACACTGAATTTCATGATGATTGTTTTAGATATAGAAAAGGCATTTGGAAAGTCTCCAAATAGTTTTTTTACATCTAACACTGATTATTCGATGTCGATACTAATGATTGCATTTCATCTACACTAATATTACAAGAGGAAAAATTTGTACTTTTTTGTATGTGTGCAAGTTTGTAATGAATAAACTCAAAAACTACTGTGCCGATTTCAAAAATTCTTTCACCATTGTATAGCTACATTCACCTTGAATAACATAGGCTATATTTTATCTAGAACTACGAGGGTGAAACTACGTGATGTCCGCTAGTAATAAATATTCCATAATAAATATTCCAGTCCAAGCCTACGTTTATAAACATCTATGTAAGTAAGTCAGTGGTCCCTTCGTTCCGAGGACTTACACTCCACAGGAGCAGGTACCGGAGGAATTATTTACGCTAGAACGGACACAGTAATAACTTCAGCATAACTCTGTATAATCAAACGGATAAAAATAGTTTCCTAAAAGGTCAAGCGGTTTAGTAAATAACGGAAAATTTATGGTAAAAGTTTCTGTGTAAGGCAAAAGAGTCTATAGGTAGATGGTATTTAGAACAGATAGCTTTGCTTTGTAAAACCAAATTTTTAACCGACTTCCAAAAAGGAGGAGGTTCTCTATTCGACTGTATGTATTTTTTTTTTTTTTATGTATGTTCACCGATTACTCGAAGACGCCTGAACCGATTTGAATTATTTTTTTTGTTTGAAAGAGTGTACTTCCAAGTTGGTCCCATAGAAATATTGTCATGATCTGATCACGAACTTCGGAGATATGGAACGGAACTCCTCAATAAATGATAGCAAATGGACTGGGATTGCTGAAATCTATTGTCTGTCTATTGTTTACACCAGTTCATAACATAACATCACGCCACCGCACCGGTACGCTGTGAAGGGTAAGCACAAGTGAACCACTAAAAAGTGAAAAATAAAAACTTCTGAAGCTAAAGTTATTTTTCACTTTTTTGAAGTCGGTTCTATTTTTTTGCAAAAAAGTTTTTATTACTCAACGAAAATATGTTTTTCTTTTTTTTATAACTAAAATTGCATTCAAACATTTTTTTTCAAAGATCAAGTAAATTCCAATGCGAGAAACTCATCATCTGCCCAGCCTTTTCCCAACTATGTTAGAGTCGGCTTCCAGTCTAACCGATTGCAGTTGAAAACCAGTAAGTTTACCTACTTCATATTAATTTTTTTTGAGAATGGATGTATGGATGTTTGTTACACTTTCACGCAAAAACTTAGCACACAGATAGCTTATTATAATAACCTAGATTAACACATATAATACTTTTTAGCCCATTAATACGATCCCGTGGGACAGCAACCGAACTCCACGCGAACGATGCCGCGGGGATAAGCTAGCTAGTGGAGGATAACCGTTGTTTAACAAATATGCATTCTTTTTTTTCGGATGAGTAATCATCAAATGGGTCCTCCCGACTTTTTTACTGACTAAAACCCATCCATGTTCCTTCCTCGCCCTTTGTGTTCCAGAGCCACGGTATCTCTTTCGAACATTCCCGCAGCCGCGGCAAGCTTTGGCCCTTCATGTGACACGGCCTGTCGTCATAAGACGGACGGACGGCGAGCTAGCCCATAGCTCACCGTCCACAGGCCCGCGCATGCGGTGGTCCTCTAGATGCATATTTTTTTACTAATTCATCATGTTAGCTACTGGAATTAAATAATTTTCCACTAGAACATATGACCGTTGCATACAAATCCCGAAAATAGGGTAGATGACACCACAAAACAATAATTCCAAGATACCAATCTCTAAAACAAACGAACGACCCATAGATATTAATATTTCTGTGGAACGACCAGAGGCCCACATTGGCCCTGGATCGAAGAATTTGGAATTCATGGGGAGAGGCCTTTGCCCAGCTGTGGGATGACACAGGCTAACAGTAACCTTAACATAACTCTAAAAAAAAGTTGTTTGGACCTGAAAACCCGATGCATTTTCAATTAATTGCCAAATTAGATTTTTAGTTGCTTTGAAATCAATAAATAGTTGAGTCATTGAGTTGACCAAACGGTGACGTCACAGCGTACAAAAACTATGAGAGAACCGAGTTTTGACAGCTCTAAAAAAGTATGTCAATTGATTGGTGTATCCATCTACTTTATTCAGCTTATGGCTTCATCGAACTAAACTTAGTACTAAATGTCCAATCGAAAAGCTCCGGTAACCTACTTTCACGCCTTATTCTAGGTACGCAACACACGCGTCGATTCGATTAGATTTTAATCGATTTCTTTCTCGATACGACGCGTAATCGAATAATCTTGTGTACAGTCACGAGCAAACAATATGTGCATGTAGCAGTCAAACCCGTTATTCGGTCAAAAACAGTTTTGACTAGTGTCTGAGTGAGTGACTAGTTCAAAATTCTAGAACCATAATAAATATATTTTTAGAAGGTTTACAAAAAAGACCTGATACTTTTCTAGTCAAAACCATAAACGTTTTTAACCCCCGACGCAAAAACGACGGGGTGTTATAAATTTGACGTGTCTGTGTGGGTGTGTGTGTCTGTCTGTGGCATCGTAGCGCCCGAACGAATGAACGGATGTACTGATTTGGATTTTGTTTGTTTGTTTGAGATATGAATTAGTCGGGAGTGTTTTTAGCTAGCAAAAGCAGTTTGATAAAAATTAGTCCAAGATGGCCGCAGCCACAAAATGGCGGTTTATATATTTATTCAACAACTCCCTCAATGTGGGTTTCAAATGAAAGAGCTTGACTAGTATAAATTAAAAATCCAACATGGCCGCCACCGCAAAATGGCGAATTAACGAATTATTTTCTATTTGATCTGTAGGACATTGTGTCGGGGTTTCTTTCAATTTTAATTTAATTTTACTTGTTAATATACGCTTCTGAAAGTGCCAAACTCGCCGCCTTTGGGCTGACTCAATTTAAATTGTCATCGACACGTTAAAAAGAGGAATAGAGAAAACATGTTTCTGGTTTCAGTACCTGTGATTTATGAATGAGTGCACATTGTAGGCTTTGTAATGATTTATTGTTTCCCAGAAGCTTGTTAACTTTTGTTAAGGCGAGTACAGGAGCTAAATTAGCAGCACTATTTCGGGTGGTTCAAAGTTCGTTTGAAATACTGTTAGAATAAAGTTCTAATCAGCTTGCACTACAAAGTGGTTGTTACGTCAGTCACTTTTTAGTCAGGCCGAATAGTGCGAAATGAGTGGTTTCGGTCGATTTACAAAAAAGCTATTATGTAAGGACTAAAAAAAATAAAACACTATGATGCTAATATGTTGCTTGTAGAATTATTTGCCAAAAAACAGAATGATCGCATGTATTTTAGTATGTTTTTTAGTCGTTGAAAGAAAGTTTTAGAGATTAGTTCGTGACTTTTTTTTAACGAGTAAAATTATTTTAAATAATATGTTTTCGAAACACTATCATACTAGCATATATCCTGAAGAATATCAAATATTTTTCTGGTTATTGCAGTGAGTCATATACTTTCAGGCATTATAAAACTCGCGTTTAGCTCCTGTATTCGCCTTAAATATTTATCTTGTCTTACGTTTGTTGTATAGTTAGCAACGACCTATTGTCAGGCCTATGCTGTCCCCCCATGCTAAAGTAGTAATGCCGTAACATAATGATATAGTAATACCAAATTGAAAACAGTAACCATGGAGTTTCTAGCCGGTTCTTCTCCATGGAATCGACCAACGCGAACCGTGCACCCTTTTCGACGTTTTATAAGTGCCCATCTAGTGAGTGAAATAAAATATTTTGATTTTGAGTAAAAACTTACTTTTGACCGATAAACAGTTTTAACCGTAACATATTATACATAATTTTGTTCGTGACGATCCCTGTCGGCTACAATGCTTTTGAAAGGGGTATTGGTAAAAGAACATCATTTATTATGCGCTATTGTGGATGTAATTGAATTGTATCAAGATCTATTCCTCAAGGATTAAAAATGTAAACACAATTTGTTGCGAACTTTGTTCATTCTTATGTAATAAGTAGATACCGCTGCTGTAGGCTGGCTTTTGAAGATAATCGTGCATTTGCAGGGCATTTTTTCTACGTGAAAACTTCTCTAGGCGCGTTAAGCACTTTTTGGGTGAACAAAAATCATGGAAATTGCGTGACCGTCACGTACGCTTTTCGTACCACTCGTAGCCGATCCGCTACGGCGTTGCATCACATAGTCATGCGCGTAGCACAACCCGTAGCAGTGCTACGAATGGGGCGGGGCCTGAGTGGGAGGGGGAGGAGAGAAACAGAAAATGAAAACATAAAAAAAAAAATTGCTCACACTGCTCGAAGATACAATTCACAAGTTACTTAGTTTTCACTTCTATCGGTAGTCCCCAAAGACTGCCTTGTTTTTAGGGTTTCGTAGCCAAATGGCAATGAACCCATAAGGATTCGTCATGTCTGTCTGTCTGTCTGTCCGTCCGTCCGTATGCCACAATGACTTTTTTTTTTTCATCAAACCCATACGTGTGGGATATCTATGGATAGGTCTTTAAAAATGATATTGAGGTATCTAAAATATTTTTTTTCTAAACTGAATAGTTTGCGCGAGAGACACTCGCAAGTGGAAAAATGTGCCCCCCCCCCCCCCGTATAACTTCTAAAATAAGAGAATGATAAAACTAAAAAAATATATGATGTACTTTGTTACATATGGTATTACTATGTAAACCTCCACCGAAAATTGGTTTGAACGAGATCTAGTAAGTAGTTTTTTTAATACGTCTATTTCATATATTATTATGTAACTTGCTGCTTTTTTTTTTAACTGTATCTAATTGGAATTAACAAATAAAAAAAGAACATGCCACAGATAAGCATCTTAATTCATGTTATAATTTTAAAACAAACATTGTTGTAATTAATAATTTTTATAGTGTGAAAAGATTTATTGAAAAACATGTTATATCTGATTGATATGGCTACTGAGTCAAAGAAAGAGTTGTAAGATTTTAATATTTATTTTTATTTCATTTATTCTAAGCATCTATTATTAATGTTAAGATTTGAATATGTACGAAACCATATAATATTACTGTTAATATTACTGTCATTATAATATTACTTAGATATTTTATTACTTAAATAATTTCTATCACGTAAAGTTCATAGGTAAAAGTCTAAAGTTTATAGGTAGTAGACCTATACCGTCTTATTATAAAAACTTCCGTAAGTACCAGGTTTAAACCAGAACTAAAAGGTCTTGGTTTAGTACGGTACTAACGTTAGTTCTTACATTCGTATTACAAATCGTAGACCAACAGAGGATTACTTAGTACCAAAGACAGTCCCTAGTTCAAACATTATCCACAGATTATAAGCAAAAAAATATTTAAACCATTCATTCATTCGTTCAGCGTTCTATGTGCCGCTCCTTTTTACACAATGTTGTTACGTAAATTAAAGAAAAACTATTTTATAAATTGTTATTTGTAGTGATAAAAATTAAAGCTTTGTTATTTAAAGGTATTTAAATATTTCGAGTTGTATTTTTTTAAATGCATGTTCACAATTATTTTACAATGTTCTGGTTTGGAACAACTGTCGAGCTAGCACGTATAACGAAGTGAACTTGGCGGCGCGCGTAATTCGAGTAATGTTATCGAAATGTCTATGTTACAACTTAAAAGTAAACTCAAGACAAGAGAAACATCAAGATTATTAAAACAAGTAAAGGTACAGTTCTTTGTGGTGAGATCGTGTGTGCGTTCAAGTTTTAAGAAAATGCAAAAACCTAAGAAAAAAGGGGTGTTAATTGGAGTCCGGAAGAAAGGTTAGTAATAAAGGACATGCTAGATTACGTACACAACAGTATTTTTCATTTTTGGTTTTTATCACAAAATAATACTTTCCGAAAGATAATTTGCTAACCTCAAAGTTAAGAATTTGCCGTTTGACAATTTAGTACCATAGTTAAACTAGGGGTCGCGATGGTCTAACTTTGGTACCATAGATAGTTCTAGGACTAGCGATAAACTTCGTTTTGTAATAACGTTTTTTCAAGTTCATGGTTTAGACTTAGTACTAAACCCGGTACTATTTTTAAGACCACGTTTTGTAATAAGACGGATAAACTTTAACATAAATAAGTATTTTTTTTAAATTTTTGAACCGTTTATCATTTTTATCATTCTTAGTACGAATACGGACATCGTTAAATTAAAACTTTTTTGATGCAACCCCTAAATTGGGGAGGAGGTTGAAAATTCCAAATTTTTTGCGAAAAAAAAATCATATCTCCGAAACAGTAAACATTTTGAACGTCGCAAATATTTTTTTTTGAAAGCAAATTGTTTACTTTACAATTGTTACCTTCAAAGTTTAGCGATAAAACTTATAGTTTTCGAAATAAAAAATTATAACTAAACATTTGAGGGCGTTTCCATGCTAAACTCTTATGAGAGAATTTAAAAAGGGTAAAATTTCCATTACAGGACAACGATTTTGAAATCATATTTTTTTTTTGTAGATTGTACACTTAAGTACAACTCTTTATACAAATTTTCAATAGTCGGACGCTCCAGCACCTTCTTCGAAATCTACCTCCTCCTGCGGCTTGCCGGAGGGATTTTTTTCTATTCTATTCAAATAGTTCTCATGAATTAACTTATATTGTCACTTACGGGATATCTTCCGTGATTGTCTATTGTTTTGAGCTCCCGATATCACGGAATCACGGAAGATATCCCGTAAGTGACAATATGAGTTTAGTTTTAATCTGTGAAAATTTATAACAGTGAGTGCTCATAACGACCAAATTATCTTGAATTTAACTAAACACATTCAAAACAAAACTTCACACACACAGAGTTTACTATGTTTTCCTTAACAGTGGCAAAAGACAAATGTGCTCCATAACTATGAGAAATATTGTAGCGGTCAAATGGCCTCGATGTCGTCATATATTGGGTTAGAATATGCCGAAATGTGTCGTATATTTCTATTCGTATTATTATAGGGTATATTTTTCAATATCAATTCATTACGTCATACCGAGTTTCCTCCGTACCTCGGAAAGAACGTTAAGCCGTTGGTCCTGGCTGTCATTTGTAGATCTTTGACAGTTGTTATCCCGTCTGTGGCCTGAAATTCTGACAACCAGTTTTATAAAGAAATATCGTATTACCCAGTACTGAGTTGTGGAGGTCAGCTAAGCAGTCGCTCCATGTAAAAAGCTTACGTTATTCAGCTGCAAAATAACGTAAAGAAACCTGGACATCTAAATATGTCTGTAATTGCTCACCCGCATTGAGCGGGCGTGGTGATCAATGGGGTATCTTGTCCATGGAACACTCTCGGTAAGTGCTAGGGCCCCTCGATCCAAAGGGACCCCAACTTGTCCTGTAAGTGTCAAAGCTAATAGCCATCAAAAGTAACTTAACTTTTCCCAGGTGGAGCATTCAAGTTTTCGAGCTCGCTTCGCTCATTTTTGCATCCTGCTGACATTCTTAGAATTCTCTACCTATTAAGTATATATTTTTTATTTTATCTTAGTTTGCTTTTAGCCACACATCGAAAACCTCTCAGGGCTTATAAGTCAACCAAGTTACTTATAAGCCCAATTTACTGCAGTGTGTGAAAATTGTGCTTGAAATCATATTCGTTCATCGATGGCACAAAATTATTAATCGAAAACATATGTCAGTGTTTTATTTCAATTTGATGTTCTCCGCTTCTAAAAAAACAACTCATATTTCTGTATGTCACAAGAAAATCTCACCAATCAGACGCGGGTGCAATAAAACTGGAGATCGCTTCGCTCGCTCTTGCATCCTACAAGGATTACGGCCCGGTTAACGGTCCTAGCTGGTATTATTTATTATGCGTATCAACGCTAGCCGAACCACCTCCGGGTCAAAATCATAACGTAAACCTTTTAATATTTATTAACTCTTTATTTATTTATTTACAAGCAGGATAAACTTTGACGAGTTTCCTGTCAAAATATTATTGAACATCAAAGGATTTAATTATGCGCATAATTGTGTGCCTCAAATGTTTACACTTATTTACAATTTAAATAAAATGTTAGCTAATTTTAAATTAATGAATAAAGTTAATTATAGATACGGGAATAATTACGTATTCTATAAATATTTTGGTTAATAATTATTACTGTGAAGTGTGTTTATAGTAACTCTTTGTTAGTTTCCCGGTCTATTATCAATAAACAAAACCTAACATCATGCTTGAGTACCCTTTTTTTTTTTTTTTTTTTTTAGGATGGGAAATCATCAAATGACTAAATCACGGAACTCGCGTGACCGTCACGTTTGCTTTTCGTAGCACGGCTACGCCGTAGCGCATCGGCTACGAGTTTTCATTACTATCGGAAGTCCCCAAAAACTGCGCCACATGTTTTTTATTTGATTATTTTTTAATCCAGCTTCCGTGGCTGCCACTGAAAATTCCTAATGGAAACACCAAGTAACCCACGACCTTAGAATCCAACCTTGGTTTTCATGCTCGGCAGTCCCACTTGCAACCTCCAGGCCAATGAAGTAGTCAGGTAGGGGAATTGTATTTTCCATAAACACTTTCATCAATAACAGAACTCGTTGCCCAGGTTGGTCCTTGGACGGGATCATCCATTCATCATCATCATTATCATCAGCTTATTTATGTTCCCAGTCTGGGTCACCGGCCTCTCCTCTATGAGAGGGGGATAAATAAAAAAAAAAAAAAAAAAAAAAAAAATCTTTATTTCAATTACAGTAGGCGTTTTGATACATAATTTATTGGAGATAACCTTTTAAGCAAGAAATTGCTTGTATTAGGAGACTCCGCACTTCCACTTGGCAGTTTATGTAATTGAAATGTAGACAATGTAAACATGCAAGACTAATAAAAACAACAAAAAAATTATAAAAATAAAAATCCAAAACTTCCAAATAAAATAAAATAAAATTATACAAATTAAAAACCGGCCAAGAGCGTGTCGGGCCACGCTCACTGTAGGGTTCCGTAGCTTCCCAGACCATTAAAAATACCAACTATTTTCGTCAGCAAAAATAACTTTGTTTTTCATAGTATTTGTATGAAAAACAAAGTTATCATTTGCGTTTTTTTGAAAAAGTGCTATATAACTCAAAAACTATTCAACTCATCAAGTTGAAAATAATTTTCCTAGAAAGTTCATATAAAGGTCTACTTCTGTGATTTTTTTCATATTTTTTAAACTTATGGTTCAAAAGTTAGAGGGGGGGGGACACATTGTTTTTGACTTTCGGAGCGATTATTTCCTAAAATATTAATATTATCAAAAAATGATTTTAGAAAACCCCTATTCATTTTTAAATACCTATCCAACAATATATCACACGTCAGGGTCAAAATTAAAAAAAAAATCGCTCCCCACTTTACGTCTGGGGGAGGTACCCTAATAAAAATGTTTTTTTTAATTTTTATTTTTGCACTTTGTCGGCATGATTGATATACATATTGGTACCAAATTTCAGCTTTCTGGTGCTAACGGTCACTGAGATTATCCGCGGACAGACAGACAGACAGACATGGCGAAACTATAAGGGTTCCGTTTTTTGCCATTTGGCTACGGAACCCTAAAAAAGTAACTTTAGAATATACAAACAGCTCTGCAAATGAGTGAACGTTATGCAGAGGAGGAGGATAGCGAATAGCCAGAACGCGCGTGTGCGTGTGGTATGTGTATCATGAGTGAGTGAGTGAGTGAGTGGGTGGGTGTGTGAGTGAGTGTGGGTGTGAGTGTGACTAGTGAGGATTGTGCGGTGTGTGAGTTATAATGACCAATGCTTATTTCACTTATCCCAATATACACCGAGATTACCCAGTACACACCGAGTTTCTCCGTGCCTCCGTTGGTCCCAGGTGTCAATGTAGATCATTGACAGACGTTACAGGTAGTCAGCGGCCCGAAACTCTGGCTACTGTTTATCTGGCCCCTACAACCCAGTTAGTACTGGGTATATAATACGATACGCCTTGTTAAGACTGGTTGTCAGAATTTTTGTTCAAAGATCTAAAAATGACAGCCGGAACCAACGGTTTGACGTGCATTCCGAGGCATGAAATCTGGTAAGTAATGGGTGGTCACCCATCCACAGATCAACCTAGGCAAGCACGGCTTAACCCTATGGTCAACCCGACCGGCTGTTATTATTTAGTCACGGGCTTCTTTGGTCAGACAGACAGTCCATGTAAAATACTGTTATTTAGCTGTATCCGGTTAGATTGGAAGTCGAATTGGGAAAGGTAGTCATATGATGATGTCTTACGTCAACTACTATAAAGCCTACAGGTACTATGTAGTCACGATTTGTCAGTTACAGTCGTTTTCTGGAAACCAATTTCGACAAACAAATAATACTTCCTTAATCCTGATAGACAGTGATACTTAAGAATAGAATTTCACTTTGTCTATGCCTTTGTCGAATAGAATATTACTTTTGTCTATGCCCTCGGGGTGTTCCTTAGATCATTGTATTGTATTGTACAACGGGTTCGTGTCCGCAACTCCACGTCAAAACGCGTATTTTGCGTATGGGCTATAATTCACCACGCGGCCCAGTGCGGGTTGGTAGATGTCACATGTATTCGAATTTTTTGGTTCTAGGACGTGCTGGTTACTTCACGATGTTTTCCTTCACCGTTTTTGAGAGCACTGGTGGTGAAATAAATTACACAAAGTAATGTGCCTGCTTGGGTTCGAACCCACGACTGGGCCACCGCTGCTCTCCTTAGGTAAATGAGATATAAATAAAATAGAATAAAAATATTATGTTTTATTCAAATATAATAGGGTCTACCCTATCTTAGCTTTCTGCACATGTGTGGAAAAAACATGAAAAACGCACGCGTGTGAAATACACTGCATTTTGAACCTAATCGTAGTGCGAAAATAACCAGTTTTCGAGGAAGTGTATTGAAAATCATATTTTGTGGTAGAACTCAATGTAACGCACTCAAAACAGTGTGCTGATGAATGGATTGAATAGTACGGGTGTCGTGGAGGTATTTAAAGTAAAAATCTTACAGTAAAAACTTGAGTTTGAAAAAACTTTTCAAAAAGTTTGAACTTTGACCCCTTTGTAACTAGAAGGTTCCCAGGTATGGTGTAGAACAAAAAATGCTCGCAATGACGGGGACAAGCCTTTCGGCTTCGTTAAGAGGTGTTGTACACCCTTTATGCACCCACATTTTGCCAGTTATGTTTAAGTCTATAGGGTGCGAGCCTGGAGTATCATCCGACCACAAATTTCGACTCCGTAACTGCTACTATCATATTCCTGATGGAAACCAATAACACATTGACCGACCCGGGAATCGAACTCAGGACCACATGCTCATCAATCGCGCTTGCGACCACTAGACCAAAGAGGCAGACTGCACTTACAGTACTGAAAATTTTCTGATAGAAAAACACAACATCTTGCTGACCTGGGCATCGCACCCATGACCTTGTAGCATTTTATTATCATCATAGCACCTCATATTTTAATTTACTATTTTATTTTAAGGTCTTTCTTGTATTAGGCTATTTAATCGTGTAGTATTATTATCCGCATTTTTATTTAAATAACCCAACAGTTTCATACTCTTCCAGTAGTGCTTACAGCTAGACCAAAGACGCAGTACCGCACTATCGGTATCATCATATTATGCCTAGCCTTTTCCCAACTATGTTGGGGCGACTTCTAGTCTAACCGAATGTAGCTGAATACCAGTATTTTACATGAAGCGAATGCCTATCTGACCCCCACAACCCATTGCAGTAACTGGGTAATACGATACTTCTTGAAGACTTTCGGGTTCCAAAAAACAACAAATGACAGTCGGGACCAACGGTGCTTTCAGAGGATTTTTTTTTTATTTTTTTTATTACAAAATGGGCCTTACTCTTGACCTCGATCCCGCCTAATGGAAAGGTCTATGATGGAACGAGCGTGCTCAGAAGATGCCTGTTCACTCTTGCTTTGAAGGCAAGCAGATTTATTCTTCGTTCGTCCAAGTTTTGTGCCAGCCACGGAGGTGCTCGATACGTGTCGGATGGTCCACCCACCCATCTACAGACCGACCCCATTAAGCTGTAGCTTAACCTTGGAGTAACCCGCGCGGCTTTTATTAAGTAACCACGTCCCTCGACCCTCTTGTAAACACATTTTTCAAATAATCTTTCAAGAACAAAAACGACAAAGTGACAAACTCCTTAAAACACCATTTTTCATCTAAAATGTCTGCAAGCTGTTACCCGTGTTTCCTTATCAAATAATAAAACGGCACAAACTAGCCCCGCTCAAAATATATGAACCGAGTTTGTTGGCAATCATTTGCACTACTACATACAAACTTTTATGTTTGTCTCTGTCTTTGTGTGTGTTTGCATTATGGTAACATCTGTCAAATATATTTGAGTAGTTTTTATGGTATTCTTACTTGCTTTTGGTCGTGGTTTCAGCTGTGTGGAGGGAATTATCCCAAGGGAAGAAACTACCGGGAACAAGTATCATAAAATAAATGTTCTACTAAACTGCCTCTTTTTGAAGTGAAAACTTCTTTAGGCACGTTGAACAGTTTTTGAGTGAAAATAAATCATGAACGTACGCTTTTCGTAGCACTCGTAGCGATCCGCTACGGTGTAGTTTTCATTTCTATCGGCAATATCCAAAGACCGCCCCGCATAGCTTTTAATTTTCTAAGTAGGAGCCACAGAGTCTGGATTTGTGCCCGGTTGATGGCAATAGGCTCGCTTTCTTTATACCTAACTGGTGAAATGTGGGTGTACTATTAAGTACACCACTGCTTAACCCTTCAGGGGTTTCATACGTGATGTTATGTTCTAATCCAGGTCATACTTCTTCTTCAATCTGTGATCAACAAATGCTGAGTATCTCTTCAATTTTATTTCATTTTTGCGATTTTATGCCTCCTTTTTTAACGTCGTAGGTTCATTTTGGATTGAGGACGGTCTATCTAACGCTGTTGATGGGGACTGCCGATAGAAGTGAAAACTAGTAGACGATCTACTACGGCGTAGCTGTAGAGAATCGGCTACCTCTTCGTAGCACTCGTAGCGAATCGTCTACGATTTGCTACGAGTACGTGACGGTCACGCGTGTTCCATGATTTTTGTTCACTCAATAAGTGCTCAACGCGCCTAAAGAAGTTTTCAATTCAAAAGTGTTTTCTTTCTTTTTTTCCTCCAACGAGGCTAACCCGTTTTCATAGGTCGGTGTCCAGTTGTATCATAATCAGCTCATAATGTTCCCACTACTGGGAAACAGGCCTCTTCCCTATAAGAAGGAGTGGGAGGTATCCACCATGCGCGTCTAGCGACAAACACAAATTCCCAGATCAAACAATTTGAAACCATATTACAAGTTTGCAACATTATTATTTTCAACTCTCCTTGTGAAGTTGTTTTAAAAACTGCTCACAAATCACGTCAAACTCAAAGGTGTTCCATATTCGTAAATTCGTGAACATACAGCGCTACATCGCTTTTTCAATTTAAACGATTGCTGCCACGTCATCGCTGCATGATTATGATTGAGCTTTCTCGATTTTAAAAACGAGAATCGTACGCGATTTTCGAGAGAAAGTCTCTGGAGAATGTTCCAAAACTTTTGTGTACCGATATTCGTGCTGGTTTCGATTTTTTTCGACTGTTTCGTTTTGTGCAACGAAGATTTCGCTTGTAGTGTTTGTGTTTTTTAAGAGACCATAGACTTAAATCAAAGATTAAAGAATCGTAGAGTGAGCGAGACAATACGATTCAACTATCCTTATCAATAGAATCATGTACATTTTTGGCGCGGTATTCTAATCGTGTAATTTTTTATCTATGACGAATTTCGTATAACTAAAGTGTTGTTTCATTACTCTCTGAGCTAGGTACACATTTGCATTATCACATTTATCATCATTACATTTATTATCAGTAACAGCGGGAATTAGTCTGTATAGACTAATCAGAGGTGCCCAAACTTTTTTTTCTGATAGACCCCGTTCAAAATTTTCTGGTTTCGGTGGACCCCTGAATGAAAATTAGAATCTTAAAGCTTCGACATGCTTTTTTAATGTCTCAGTACGACCATTTTCACCGAAATACAATCTATCATAAATCACCGAAACAATATGTTTTTTTTTTTACTTCTTTGAATAACTTATTATTTGCCTACATTAATAGATAGACTCAAGCCAACATTTTTGTTCTTTAGTATCGAAACCAGATAAATTTTCGTGGTCACTTACAACTAGTGAATACCCATTTTTTCACGCCAATGTTGACCCGAGTCGGGTCTCCCTTGGACCCCTGGAGTTCCACCTGGACTACTTTGGGAATCACTGGTCTATACTAATACTAATAGTATAAAGTTTTTATATTTGTGAGTTTGGATGTAGGAAGTAAACTTTGCAACTAAGATACTAGCTTTTCCCGCGGCTTGGCTTCCGATAGGGTTTTAAATTATGCGAAGGGGACGCGTTTCAAATGTAGCCTATACACATTCGCTTGTACTCGGTGATACTGTAGTTTCCCATTACTGAAAGACTCTTCAGTAATCCCATTACTGAAGAGTCTTTCAGTAATCCCACTGAAGAGTCTTTCAGTAATGGGAAACTACAGTATCACCGAGTACAAGCGAATGTGTATAGGCTACATTTGAAACGTCCCCTTCGCATAATTTAAAACCCTATCGGAAGCAAAGCCGCGGGAAAAGCTAGTGTCGTAGGTAATAAAAGCAATCCACGAAAGGTCTCATAATGATGAAGCAGTTGGCTCTCACATGCAGATTTCACCGTTGATCGTAGGCTGTCTAAAACCGTCTGCATGGTAAATGATAAATTACCGATAACAATGAACCTCAAGCCACGAGCTTGTCAACAAAAGATCGGATTAATTGAATATTCACTGCTGAAGGTGTGAATAAAGGTGAATGACGTAACAGCCAGAATCTAAGTAAGTATAAAAACAAGTAATATTAAATGAAACATTTAAAAAACCCCTGACACATAGGGTCATATTTTTTTTGGACATTATGAAAAAAAAAAACATCATTTTGTGGTAGCGGCTATCTTGAGTTTGAAATTTATTTTAGCGTATAGTATTTTACTAGTAGTACTACCCTTTCATTGGTGTATTCCCGCTGACCCCACTGGTTCGTCCCACTGGTGGGGTCAACGGGAAAAATCAAAACTGTCGTTTCGTTGACCCCACTTGGTTTGATATCCATATTGAGGGAGTTGTTGAATAAATATGTAATCCGAGATTTTGTGGCGACGGTGGCCATCTTGGACTGATTTTATCAAACATAGCTAATAACACTCCCGACTATTTCACCTTTCAAACAAAAACAAACGAAATCAAAATCGGTTCATCTGATCGGGAGCTACGATGCTACAGACAGACACACACACAGACACGTCAAACTTATAACACCCCGTCGTTTTTGCGTCGGGGGTTAAAAAAACATGTTGGGCAGTCTTTGGGGACTGTCGCTAGAAGTGAAAACTCGTAGCGATCCGCTACGGCGTAGCGCTACGAAAAGTAAACGTGCCGTGGGTTCCATGATTTTTGTTCACTCAAAAAGTGCTGAACGCGCCTAGTGAAGTTTTCACTTCGAAAAAATCCTGGCCAGAAATATTGTTCTTTTTTTTAAATCCTATGATGCAGTTTTAGTTTTCATTGAAATTGGGCTCGAGAATCATTTGAGAATTTTTCGTTATTTCTCGTGGTTTCAGATTTGGCCGTGCGGCGTGCGCGAGGCACAAACCGTAGCAGAAATAGATTATTTAGTTATTACTTCAATCGGCAGTTTCCAAAGAGAGCCCGTATGTTTTATTATTGGTAATAAGCACACTATAATTACACCATTGATAGTGTAAAAGGAATCAGGAAAGGATCAAATTCTGGGAAGCAATGACATAAATGTATTGACCCCTCTTTACATTTAAGCTCCAGGATCATCTTTACAAAAGACAACTTAACAAGGTTCCAAGAAGCCCGATTATATTAAACTTTAGCTGATTCTAAAATCTCCAGTCTATACTGAGATTGGAATTCAAATCAAGTCGTGCCAAACACTCTCAATCTAGGCAAGCACTGTTGATCAGCAGTAATTTGTTCCAAACTACAGTCCTCTCTAAGATATTTAACCTCTGATAAGTGTATCGGGTGTATAGGTGTATCGAGAGCAGCGGTAGCCCAGTGGTGGCGGCCCCGACTTACGTTCACTAAGTCGTGGGTTCGAACCCAGGCAGGCGCATTACTTTGTGTAATTTAATACATCACCGCTGCTCTCAAAACGGTGAAGGAAAACATCGTGAGGAAACCGGCATGTCCTAGAACCATAAATTCGAAGACATGTGACATCTATCAATCCGCACTGGGCCCGCGTGGTGGATTATGTAGCCCATTCCCTCTCATAGAGAGGAGGCCTGTCCCAGCAGTGGGAACATTAATAGGCCGATGATGATGATGATGATGAGGTGTATCGGGGCTATGGCTAAATAACAATAGCCGCTCGAGCCGATCTTTAGGTTAAGCCGAGCTTGCCTAGGTTGGTCTGTGGATGGGTGACCACCCTTACGTACCGAGTTTCCTCTGTGCCTCAGAAAGCACGTTAAGCTGTTGGTCCCGGCTGTCATTTGTTCATCTTTGACAGTCGACACAAGTAGTCAGTGGCCCAAAAAGTCTGACAAAACAGTCTTACCAAGTGGTATCGTATTACCCAGTACTAACTGAATTGTGGAAGACAGATAGGCAGTCGCTCCATGTAAAATACTGGTATTCAGCTGCATCTGGTTAGACTGGAAGCCGACCCCAACATAGTTGGGAAAAGGCTAGGCAGATGATCAGGTGTATTGGGGCTGCGGGACTGTTCGAAAGAGATACCGCTGCCCTGGAACACAAAGGGCTAAGAAGGAACATGGATAGGTTTTAGTCAGTAAAAGTCTGACACTCCCTTCCGCTCCGCCCAGAGTGGGAGGGGTCATTTGATGAATTGGTGATTACACTAATTCATCAAATGACCCCTCCCGATTTTATATTTTGATTTTCGTATTTTTAGATTACTAAAAGCAACCTTATTGCAAGATTACTGCTGTATTTTGAAACAATGTCACACACAAACAAGTAGTGAGGTAGCTGCCATTAATGTCAACTGTCAGTCACCACTAATGGCGGGAAGTTCGAAGGATACGCTTCACCTTTGAACTTCATTTAAGTAGAGGGTTATATTGGTAATTCAAATGATTACAATTCTGTTACTACCTTCTCCTTCAAGGTTGATATTCTATAATCATTGCAATAAAGTTGCTGTCAGCTTGTATCTGAGGTTAAATAACTGTGCCAAGACTGTACCAAGATTATAGACGGATTACAGTATTTTGTTCCGATTTGACGAGGCCTTTGTGCTTACAAAGTAGGTTTGATTAGGATTTTGATTTAAGTAAGGAACGTAACTTGGCCGCCTGAAGAAATATCTTTGGATCGTGTTTTTAAGAGTCCGGGATAAACTTCCAAACATCTTTCGCGAAAACAACAAACTTAATCAATTAAACCAAAAAAGGATGTGTTTTTCCGACCCAAAAATAGTTGGGAATGTTCGAGAGCGCCTTTCCTGTTTAAGGGTTTCGGCGATTATAAATAATAAGTCCAGTTTGATTATAAACTCGTATTGTTCAAAAAATCTTGCATGTGCGGGACAACGAGAAATAGTGCAAAGTGCTAAATAGACTCAATTAATGAAATACAGTAAAGTCATACCTCTTTTCAAATCCGGGGACAGTAAAGATACTAACAATTATAGACCTGTATCCGTGTTGCCAGTTTTTAGCAAGGTTTTTGAAAAAGTAATGCTTGATCAAATGCTCTATCATTTTAACACCAACAGAATCTTACATGATCAACAGTATGGTTTCACCAAGGGACGTTGTACAACTGACGCCGGTGTAACCTTATTAAAGCACATATTTACTGCGTGGGAAGAGTCCCAAGATGCCATAGGAATTTTTTGTGACCTCTCCAAAGCGTTTGATTGCGTAAATCACGACACATTACTTTTGAAACTTGAGCATTACGGACTGGGTAAACTTGCACTTAGTTTGGTAAAATCATATTTGAATGATAGACAACAACATGTTCAGATAAATGGTGTCAATTCACAGGGTTTAAAAATAAAAATGGGGGTTCCACAAGGCTCTATATTGGGTCCTTTCCTCTTTCTAGTATATATAAATGATCTACCCTATTTATTGAAAAACCAACCTCAAAATATGGTGTTATTTGCTGATGACACTTCCTTAATTTTTAAGATAAACAGACGGGCATAAAATTTAGATGACGTGAATAATGCCCTACTTCAGGTCCAAAATTGGTTCACAGCAAACAATTTGGTATTAAATGAAAAAAAAACCAAATGCATAAGATTTGCTTTACCGAATGTTAAGGGTAGTGATTGTGATATATTATTGAATAATGAGAAACTTGAATTCGTAGATAAAACGGTTTTCCTGGGGCTTACGCTTGATTCAAGGCTACAATGGGGTTCTCATTTAACATCTCTTGCGGGGCGGCTAAGTTTAGCAGCATATGCCATTAGAAAAATCCGTCAATTTACTGGTATAGATACAGCTAGACTGGTCTATTTTAGTTACTTCCATAGTATAATGTCTTACGGTATTTTGCTATGGGGACGGGCTGCAGATATTGAGTCTATATTTATTCTGCAGAAAAGAGCCATCAGAGCTATATATAATCTTCGTAGGTGCGATTCTCTAAGGGAACTGTTTAAGGATATTGGCATTATGACGGTACATTGTCAATACATTTACGAAAACATAATGTACGTTAGAAAAAATTTGCATCTTTTTGGTAAAAGAGGTGACAGACATAATTACAGTACTAGAAATAGGGACCAATTAGTTCAGCCAGGCTTTAGACTCGCTAAAGTAGACTCATCTTTCATGGGGTACTGTTTGAGATGCTATAATAAAATTCCACAAAGTATTCTTGAACTGAATGAGACGAAATTTAAAACATGCATTAAACGCACACTATGTAAACAAGCATATTACAAGTTGAGCGATTATATCGCTGATAAAAATGCTTGGCTTAATGCTGGTCCTGCTCCACATGGACAGGGGCGCAAAAATTGATAGCATTAAATGGTATAGTTGGAGCTGCTGAAGATTGTACTTAACTATCTTTGCATTGTATAGATTCAATGTTAGTATTATATAATCGCATAGCCCATATTGTGTGAGTACTATGTGCTAGTAAGCTATCATTCACTGGAAACCTACGGCAGTTCTTGACTTGAATGTGCCCTGGAGGTTGAGAGTATGTCATGCTCACTCAAATGTCTCGCTGATGGTGGCGCGTGTGTCGGACCCTTTAGTTCCCTTCAAAATGGTTGAGCTGAATGGTGCTGATCCATGCGTCATGTGCGTGAATGGGCGCTGTCAGTTGTGACTGGTCATCTCTTAGTCGCCATGGTTTATTTGAATTAATTATTTTGTTTTTGAGTTATATTTTGTTTTGGTTTTGCTATGGACACTTTTAACGTGCACATCTTGCTACATTGTTCTCACATAATATACCATCTCAATATGAATGATGTAACCAAGATTTTGTAACAATATTTTGATTTAAAAGAGTGTCCATGGAGTTTCTTGCCCGTTCTTCTCCATAGAGATCTACGCTAGGGAATGGGCAACTACAGTACTTTCACAGTTTTTATGTCTTGTGACTGGGACTGTAGCTACATTAAATGTTCATTTTTGTTTCGACAATTCAAAAGCGCCTGTAACTGGCCTACTTGAAATAAATGCTTTGATTTTGATTTTGATTTTGATTTTGACTCTAATAGGACAGTACATAATGTAAAGTGTTACATAGATTCTTATAGGACAGTACATAATGTGATAGTGATACCATATACACTTATTTACAGTGAGAAAGTGTATATTAACTTAGTTTTTTGATAGTTTGTTTTCACGTACTTAGTAGACTTAGTGTTAGGATATATAAGTTTTATTATGTTATGTTTTTGTTGATTTTATATTTTTATATGACAGTTCGTGATACATTGATCTCATAAATACATAGTTTATATACGTTTACATACAAAAAGTTAGTTAAAAACGTAAATATTGTTACGCGGTTCTCGTTACGGTAAAGTGTCGCAGTACTTAAGGTAATGTGCACAATGTTTTCGCGCTTTTTTGCCTTGTTCTGATTGGATTGTAGTTTTCCCGCATTTTTTGCAAATTCTAATTAGATTCTGATTGGTTAATCGCTTAGTAATTTTTGTATAAAAGACGTGCCATTTTGGTGGTTCGACACAGTCGTCGGCCAGCCAGTCTTAAAGAACACTCTCCTAATATAGAAGGAAGAAGCAACCAGTGGTTTTATTCTCCACCAACCCAGTACACAAGTGTGCCCAGTCTGCACATTGCAGAAAATCGTAAGATTGTCGAAGTAAATATAAATTACAAATTGGTACATCACAAAACAGAAAGCAGAGTGGGAGAGAGATAAGCAATTAAAACGTCAATGTCAAAAATGACATTGACAGCTGTCACGGTGTTGCAATATGTGTTTCTTTTTTGGGACAAGCTTGCCACACTATTCCCAAACCACTGTAACTCCTGAAAGCCAGAATCAACAGTGGCGACCACCAGAAAAGCGCCGAGACAATGAAGCTTGACGAAGTCCCAGAGAATGAATTTAACAGTCTTGGATCCCGCAACGAAATTCATCAGAAAGTATAGCGAAGGAGTAGACAGTTGAAGTTTTCACAACTGTCTACTCCTTCGCTTTTCGTAATTTCCACTTCCCTCCATATCAGCAGCAGTCAGAACGAAACATGGCCAATAGGCACAAAGAGACGTTTACAACTGGAATAGGCCCAGTTGCCTAGCACCACCGATAAATATTAACATTAATGGATCCTAAGTTGTGAGCTGTTATATTTGATTCCAATAATAGGTATGGCAAAATGCCATATGTGAATAATTATGGAACAAAAAAGTATTCTAAATGTAATATTTAACAAGAAAAAGGCTAGGCTGATGATGACCCAGAACAATAAACGTATCTATTTCCAAACGTGAAATCCCTTAAGCTGAACCAATCACAACACAATAATCATAATTAAACAATTTGTTACTACCCTTCGACTAATACCGAATACAATTGACGCCACCACCAAACGCAATTGACATTGTTCTACACTAATTCTCTATTGCAAACTACTGGCCGAACACAAACTGTGAAACTGATTGATTATTCGACTAATATGTAGATTATCGGATAACTCGACTAAATACTCGACTACTGCCCGATTTCAGTTAGTGACAACGGAATGAACGCTTACGAGTGCTTATCGATAAAGTTGGCAACGTCGCAAATAGCTGTCAAATATTTACCTATTTTAATTAGTTTGGTATATTACTGTATATTAATAAGAAATATGGCTTACTATTGAACTTATACATTATCGGCGCTTAGCCGTTTGTGGGAATCAAGCAGGGTGTATGCTTGTATTATATTTAACAAAATTCGGAACAATTTCCTGAGAATTTTAACTGTATCGTGGGTGTGTTTACAAACATTTAAACTCACAAACATTCAGACCCGAAACGACTACCTGTAGGTCATTTAAATATTTGTTCAGGGATTCGAACGTCGCGGGCCTATGGACGGTTAGCTATGGGCTAGCTAGCCGTCCGTCCGTCTAGTGACGACAGGCCGTGTCGACGGCGCGTTCGTGTTCCACGCGCGCCTCAAAGAGATGTCAACAAAGGCCGAAGCCTGCCGGGGTTGCGGGCCTGTTCGAAAGAGATACCGCGGCCCCGGAACACAAAGGGCGAGGAAGGAACATGGATGGGTTTTAGTCAGTAAAAGTCTGACACTCCCTCCCGCTCCGCCCAGAGTGGGAGCAGTTATTTTATTTGATGATTTCCCATCCTAAAAAAATAAAAAAGGGATTCGAACGTCTGCGTCAACGTCACAAACGTCATCGAATTCCAACCCATCTAAGCGCGTAATGTCCATTTCTTGTAATTTCGTCGCTGCTTAAGTCCCGCCAAGTGACTCGCTTTAAAAACTTATTTCATTTGTTTTCTTTATTACAATTCTTTATATAGGCACTGACTATCGCAAGACGCGTATCGCTTGAGTATCCAACTCGTAAACACGAGGTAAATCTTATCGTCGCATTCGTGTCAAACACAAAATCTTGTCAACTCACTTCGATTCCGATTAATCGATAGGTAACTTAATTTAGTCGATTAACCGCATTAGTTCGGTTCCCCCATCACTATTCCCGAACGGCTCGCTTTAACAGTAATTATGTCACGGAACTGTTGATGGTTGCAAGCCGTATATTATTTCAGCTCATAAACTCTCATGGCGAGCTTCATTCAATTAGTTAACTGATGTGCGAATGGTTTTAATGATGATCGTGCATGTTTCGGGGAGAGGTAATGACATTTGCGGTCTCACGTGGAGATGGAATGTTTTGGTTGTGTTAGAAAGAGATGGCAATGCTTTCGAAGAAGCAGGAAATCGTATAGCAGTACTTACTGACCATTTATTAAATAGATATGCATTAGTAATGTGTTTGGGATGACCAGGGTAGGCGCATTCTTGAGAGATGACCACAAATCGGTAAACGTAACGTGTAGAACGTTCTCAGTTTAGGTGAAATGAACTTCTCAGGGTGACAGGTAGCAACGAGGGTGAAAGTAGGTAAACGAGAACTGAGTTGATTATCGTGTCATTATCGACATCATATCAGCCGAAAGACGTCCACTGCTGGACATAGGCCTCCCTTAAATGTCGCCGCATTGACCGGTCACGTGCGACTCGCATCCAGCCAATTCCCGCAGCCTTCACCAGGGAATCGGTCCACCTAGTGGCAGGTCTTCCAAGGCAATGTCTTCCGTTTAGCGGTCGCCACTCCAGAACTTATGGATTGTCGTGAGATTGAAGCGAACTATATCCAGCCAGCAGTAGAGGTGCTGATGATGATGATAAACCTTTTTGGAGTACAGCCAAATACTCACAAACTATTTCGATAATTTAAACAACCGTCTGGTGCTCTCTGAAGACCAGCCACATTGATATGGGTTATGCATTGGGTGTAAAAGTACTCTTAACGAAACAGAAAGGCACTTGTTGTCCCCGTCATTGCTATCATTTTTTAGTACTATAACATAGTTACGGAGATATTGGGAGTCTTTTAACAATTCGGTCGGCCAACTTTTTTCTGGGTCAGTTTTAACTTTTTCAGAAGTTTTTTTTTTTAAATAAGTAGGTACTACTTTTGGGTCTAAGTTTTAATTTTTTTACTTTTTTTACAACTTTTTTATGTTGTAATTCTACTTTAAATACCTTCACTGATTCCGTACTATTCAATACATCTGGCAGCGTAATGTCCTGGGTGCGTAACATCGAGTCCTACAACAAAACGTGTTTTTTCACTAAAAATCTTCGATCAATAATAGTAGGTACTAAAAATGTAGTTTCTCGGCAACATTTTTTTGTAGAGTTTTTAGTTTAATGTACAGAATTCTTGGTTGAAGGCTTCGTGTTTGTATATATATTTTCTGTAGGCAGGCGTATTACTTTGTGTAATCTATTTCATCACGACTGCTCTAAAAAACGGTGAAGGAAAACATCGTGAGGAAACCGGCATGTCCTAGAACCAAAAATTCGAATACATGTGACATCCACCAAACCGCACTGGGCCCGCATAGTGGATTATAGCCCATACGCGAAATACGAGTACGCGCTTTGACGTGGAGTTGCGGACACCAGCCAGTTATACAATACAATACAATATATTTTCTATAAGTTAAGGCAACCGATAGAAAACGTATTTAAAAAATAAACAGAACAAACCAACAACTAGACACATTCAACATCACAACTGTCTACCAGATAACTGAAGCCCAAAAAAAAACTAATAAATTACACGTGAGCCAAAAGGCTACAAGGATAGCCTTACGCAATTCCCTTTATCCAGCAAGATAACTGATATAAGGAAAGAAGCTGTTTCACCTTTGTAACAATGTTTCCAAAATACAGTACACCCTTAAGATTTGTTGGAGCGGAAAAAACGACAGTTTTGGTAAAGGAGGCTTCACGCTTGTTCGATTCGGCAGTTTTAAATTTTGAACAGCAAGTTTGTGAGAGATATTTCTTGACGGCATGTAAAGCCAAGTTAGAGGCGAATGGATGGCATAAAACTGTGACACCAGGTTAGGCGCTAAACACACGGAAAAAGAAGCTATTTGAGTATGAATGTGAATCCCTATACAGGGTGTAAACCACCTCATCACAAAGTCGTTAACCAAGCATTCTGTACATCAAACTAAGTAACTTTAAGCAAAAATTATTGCTGGGAAACAACTTTTTTTTTGAGGTTATATATCATGTTTTGTGGTAGAACTCTATGTAACGCACTTAAAATATTGTGTTGATGGATGGATTGAATAGTACGGGGGTCGTGGCGGTGTTAAAAATCAAAATCTTACAAAAAAAAATTGTATTTAAAAAAAACTTGTCAAAAAGATGTAACTTTGACCCCCCATATCTCCGTAACTAGAAGGTTCCCAGGTATGGTGTAGAACAAAAAAATGATCGCAATGATGGGGAGAACAAGTGCTTTTCGGCTTCGTGACGAGGTGTTTTACACCCTTTATGTTACCGGCCAAACCCGATGACACCTTCTAACCTAATCTATCCGTGTTGGGGTGTCCCAAGTCGTTATAGCCCAAGCGGTAAGTTTAGCCTAGGCTAAACTATATGCGACGTATTAAGTCCGCGTCTGTACTTTATGCTTGAACTGTTAAATAAATAATAAAGAAATAATCGAACCCCTAGACCAACCAGCCAGTCAAAGAGGACATTTTATTTTGCCGGCCAGCTTTGCCGTATCGTACGAGTCAGAACAAATGTGAAGAATCCTTTACTTTTTTTTCGTGTGTGAGGATTTGAATAGTGAATCGACGTCTATCCTGGGACTGTATAATGTTTCTGTGTGATTGGATTCTGGAAGGGAATTTAAATATTTTTAGGAGTTTAGTTGGTGATACAGGATTTAATAGGCCATTCGTTTGGAAAAGTTGTTTTAGCTTCTGGTAACTGAAAGAATTACTCGTACAACCTCTTTTAAAATATCTTCATTATTAAGTGCCAGGCCACTGTAAGGTCCGGGGTTGCGGGACTCCGGGGTTGCGGGATTGTTCGAAAGAGATACCGCGGCCCCGGAACATAAAGGGCGAGGAAGGAACATGGATGGGTTTTAGTCAGTAAGAGTCTGACACTCCCTCCCGCTCCGCCCAGAGTGGGAGAAGTCATTTGATGATTTCCAATCCTAAAAAAAAAAAAAAAAGGCCGCTGTAAGGTGACAGCGATATACTATTAATTTGAGGTTTTAAATTATTTATTTATCTTCTGCTTATTCTTTTCCCAACTTTATCAGAGTCATTTCATTTACGATTTTTACATTGTGTCGAAAACTCATTTAAAACTAAGCACGGAAACACGGATTTTAACGTTTACACTTCAAAAATAAAATATCCCAATTAAAATTCGGATTAGGTACGTTTACAATTTAAAAATAAAATAATATACTTAATTAAAATATGAAAAGAAATTATTTTAATAAAAATAAAATCGAGTTAACGAAAGAATAAATCATGACATTTAAGGTGGACGCACACTTATCCGCGCCGAAGGAATCGACCGCGCCGAACGAATCGAATTTTAGAATTACTTGTATGAAATCCTATGAAACCTCGCACACCTATCCGCGTCGAATCGTCCGAATCGAGCAGAACCCCAGAAATCCTAGAAAAATTCGGATGACGTCATCAGATTCGACTACAGAGTATATAATCACTACGATTCTATCAGTTGCGTACGACAGCGCAATGTCTTACGTCAGACTATTAGAGTTTGGTCAACGAAAGCTGTCCACGAATTATTTTCAGAAGTTTTAATAAGTATGGCAATAATTTAAGACTGCCAAAATTGACACGTTTTGTAGTAGAGTCATCTTGATCTTGTGTTTACGTGTATCACATTTACATTGGTTTTGTTTAAAATAATGCCAAAAACAATCAGAAGTACGACGAGAAAGTTTCTGTTTCATTTGAATCAGAATGAGTGTGAAATCGTTGTACACAATGTTTACTACTTATTTTGCCTTATATTGCCTGTACTGGACCGATTGACATGATTTTTGCGTAGAAAATGGTTTTAAGCCAAGTCCAGCGTTTTGCCACTAATTTATACGTTATATCTCAACAAATAAAAAATCATCATTTCGAGTTACGTAATTATATGACACAAAAACTTTAATCTACGTTTTTCCTTCTTATTGGACTTTAATACAATCTTGTTGGTTTTATGTTAACTTGGCATCATCTGAGATTATAATTATAAAAAAATCACTTAATTACATATCTAAGATAATGTCACAAGTTTTCAAAATACTAATTCAACTGATCGACTCACGTTATACTCTATGTACCCTGGTGTAGAGATAGGGTCTCGTCGCCGACAATAATACACTCGAAAATTACAGCTCATAAAACGTATTTTTAAATATAAAAACCTACTTCCTGAGTAATAAATAGTATCAACACCGTTTAAGCAGTGTCCCGCCTTTTTTCTTGGACGGCTTTCGTTGGCCAAACTCTACTTCTTCAAAAATGAGTGATTCCAATTTTTCGGCGCGTTCGGCGCGTTCGGCTCGGATAGGTGTGCGAGGCCTCCTTGACTTCGATTCGTTCGGCGCGTTCGGCGCGGATAGGTGTGCGTCCACCTTAAAAGATAAATCGAATTAACGAAAGAATAAATCATGACATTAAAGGATAAATCGTGTAAAATAAAAGATAAATCATTCAAGATAAAAAAAGTAATTATGTCACTAAAAAAAATCAAAAACATAAAAAAAAACTTGTCAATAAAAAAAAATAAGTACCTACCCATGAAAAACATAATTTCAAAAAACAACGACGCAACTTCCAGTCTAACCTATCTGAACTCAACAACACAGTTAGTACTGGGTTAGTACGATACCCCTTGGTAAGCCTGATAGATTTCCTGTAACGATTGTCAAAATTCTACAAATGACAGCTGCAACCAACGGCTTAGTACCCCGGTTTCCGAGGATCGATATACGCAAGAGTTGCTTGGTCTTGTAAATCGACCCGTGCGGCTGTTATGATTCCTCCACATGCCCTTTTTGAGTGTTGAATCTTCTTTCATCATCTTCCTGCCCTAGTGCCATACTATTTGGGGTCGGCGCAGCAAGTTTTACTTCTTCCATTCTCCCCTATCAGACATCACGGCATCATTTACTCCTTTCTCTTTCATATCATTCTTCACACAATCCACCCATCTTTTCTTCGGCCCTCCCCTCTCCCTTTCCCTCCATCAACATTTATATCCATCACTCTTTTAATCACATGCGTTAAGGGGCCGGCGGAGCATGCGTCATCCATACAAACGTAATACCAAAATAATTTGTAAATCATAAATATTCTTAAGGTAGTGTGTATTTATTTCGATTGAATTACAGAATATCTAGGTTCCCAAATATATATTTTGATTGGACACTGATTTTAACAAGAATTATAAGAAAAATAAGTTTTCTATAGAAAATTTAAATTCCTCATATCTCGTCTTTGCATCACTATTCTCTCAAAAAACATATTTGGGAACATAGATATTCTGTAATTCAATCGAAATAAATACAACCTACCTTAAGAATATGTTTGATTTACAAATAATTTTGGTATTACGTTTGTATGAAATACGCATCCTCCGCCGGCCCCTTAATTAAAATATGAAAAGAAATTATTTTATTAAAAATAAAATCGAGTTAACGAAAGAATAAATCATGACATTAAAGGATAAATCGTGTAAAATAAAAGATAAATCATTCAAGATAAAAAAAGTAATTATGTCACTAAAAAAAATCAAAAACATAAAAAAAAACTTAGGTATATATTTGGGAACCTAGATATTCTGTAATCCAATCGAAATAAATACATATGTTTTATTTACAAATTATTTTGGTATTACTGCATGCTCCGCCGGCCCCTTGAACTTTCATCCCTCCTCATTAGGTCCATACCAAGATAAACGCTGTGTTGTATTTAATCAAACTTCATTCATCATTATCATTCTCCTATCTTTATTCCAATATATTTGCGGTCAGCGTAGCATGACTTCTTCTATACTGCTTCTTACTCGTCACCTCATCAGACACCTCCTTTCTAGCCATATCATCCTACACACAGTCCATCCATCGTGTTGAAACTTCTTAAACAGCCATTTTCAATAACTTACGAGCCGGTTTCGGTAGGTTGCTATCTCTGTCTGTTTGACATTTTGCTTACTGACGGTTAGAAACAAAACGTCACAGAAAAGCTTTCTTTGAATTTTTTGAAGTGATAGGTAGGTGATGCGGATAGAATATTCTTTGTTTATAGAAACACCGATAGATAGGGAAGCAGGCATATTAACCAACACTTTAAGTAAGTTATAGACAAGTAAAATTAAATTATTTTTTTATAAAACCCCCGACACATAGGGTCATATTTTGAAGGTATTCCCGGTTTTTGGTATTGGCCCTTTCATTTGATATCGAGGGAGTTGTGAAAAAAAATGACATTCACCATTTTGTTTGGCGGCCATCTTGGATTTCAAATTTATTATAGCGTATAGTATTCTACTAGTCAAGCATTTGATACCCACATTGAGGGAGTTGCTGAATGAATATGTAATCTGTCAATTTGTGGCGACAGCCATCTTGGACTGATTTTTTTACAAACATAAGCTCTAAGAACACTCCCGACTAATTCACCTTTCAAACAAAAAGAAACAAAATCAAAATCGGTTCATCCGTTTGGGAGCTACGATGCCACAGACAGACACACTCTCACACAGACACGCCAAACGTATAACACCCCGTTGTTTTTGCGTCCGGGGTAAAAAACATCCGTAAATGAACAAAAAACAAAAGACTAGCGAGACAATCCACTCGCTTTAATTCAACATTTCACTTTTAACTTCATTCTCATCAATACAAAAGTTCAACACAATTTATTAAGCCGTTCCGACTTCACTAACTGTTTATCTTCATGATTTGTTGCCAATCCTTTCTCGATTAAAGTCAGCAATGGAGTTTAAATCGATTGAGCAATTATTCGAGTTGGCGCTGGATTTTATTCGATTATTTGTTCAGGCGATTATTGTTTTTTCAATGGTCAATTTTGTGGTGAAGACTTTATTTATTTTGTATTCAACCTTTATTGTGTAAGTAGGACTCAAGATTGGTTAGTTAAACCGCTAATTTATCAGACGCCAAGCCTTCTTAAACACATTACTGACTCAAACTTAAAGCTCAAAGCAGTTATTTCAATCAGACCATTACGGGACTTTTTAATGTCAACAATAGGCTAGTTTCCACCATCAATAAATTGCAAAACTAATTAGTCCGTCAGTTAGAGTATTGGAAAATAATGGACACGTATTTTTTGTTTTTGTAAATCACTGAGTACTGACAAAGATAAAACGCATCAAAACTCGGGAGTGGAGGCTCGTGACGTCACAACGCACTAAAAACTATAGCACGGCGTGACGTATTGCGAATTTTAAAAGCGTCGTATCTTCGTCAATTTTGGTTTATGTGACAAAAGAAAAAATACGGGTCAAATATTTTTTTTTATAATCTAACTGACGGACTAATTAGATTTTTTTAGGACACAAGCCTATTCAAAACAAAGCGAAGCTACAGTCACAGTCACAAGGCATAATAACTTGAGAAAGTACTGTAGTTGCCCATTCCCTAGCGTAGATCTCTATTTTTGTCTCTGTCTTTTTACAATTTACTAGGAATAGTTGTCAAAAGATAATCAATCTTCTAGTTTAAGCCATGTTTGCCCAGGGCCTGGCAGTCTCGACAGAGATAACGACAATATTGCTAGTTACTAACGAGTAAATTTGGTTGCAATAATGATGGCTTGCGAGTAATAAAAAAGGCTCTACATCCTAGACACGTTTCTCGTAAGCATAATTATTGCAACCGAATTTATTTGTTAGTAATCAGCGATCGAAAGTTATAGTGATTTTGTCATTATCTCTGTCGAGACTGCCGGCCGGCCCAGGTTGGTCCGTGGATGGTTGAGCACAATTAGATTGGTACCGAGTTTCCTCCGTCGTCCCTCGAAAAGCACAAAAAGCCGTTGGTCCTGTCTATCATTTGTCGATCTTTGACAGTCGTTACAGGAAGTCAGTAGACCAAAAGTATGTCAATTATAGTTCCAAGGGGTAACGTATTACTAAGTACTAACAGGGTTGTGAACTTGTGGAGGTCAGATTTTGGAAATCGGTTGAGTAGTTTTTGAGTAACAAAAAATCAAATCTTTCCTCTGTTTTAATAGTTTAGATTGAACTTACTATTTTCCTACTAATTCTGTGCGTGATATTTACATAAACGACTGCGTAGGTACTTAAACAGATAAGTAGTATGTAAATATGGTATACATAGACATGTAAATTTCATGTTGTTTTGATTTTAGTAGCACACATTGTGATTTATTGGCTTATCTATTGATTAAGGGGCAGACAATTCTTCTAAAAATATACGAGTTGAATAAGCTAGTTTCCACCATCAATTAATTACAAATCTATTAAGTCCGTCACTTATAGCATTAGAAAATAATGGCCATGTATTTTTTCACATCAAAGATAACTAAGATAAAAAGTATCAAAATTAGAGAGTCGGGGCTCGTAACGAAAAGCACAGTGTTTACCTCGGGTTAAAGACTTATTAAGTCTCTCGAGCTACTAGCGCCCGCGCTACGCTTGGGCGCCAAGCCCCGTCTCGGGACTAAATAAGTTACTTTCACCCCTAGGATAACAATGTACTATTTCACTTTTTTGTTTTCTCTGAAGTTTTTATTTTTTGTAAAAAAGTTTTTATTTTCACTTTTTAGTGGTTCACATGTGCTTACCCCTTCATAGCGTACCGGCGCGATTTTCTGTTATGAACTGGTGTAAACAATAGACAGATATGAGATTTCAGCAACCCCAGTACATTTGATATCATTTATTGAGGAGTTCCGTTGCCTATCTCCGAAGTTCTTCATCAGATCTTCATCAAATTGAAATGGGATGACTTCGAGAAAGTACACTTCCTAAAACTACCCAAATCGTTTCTAGTGTGCCTATAAAATGTGAAGAGTTATCTCTATTTCTCCTTTACCCTTAGTATACCCTTTCAAACAATAAAAAAAAAAAAAATCGGTCCAGCCATCTTCGAGTAATCGGGTAACATTGAAGTGAGAACCTTCTTATTTTTGAAGTCGGTTAATAACGACACCTACCATGGTGACTCAAATATCCAGATAGCCTCGATAAGGTTCGGCCGAATATCGTTAATTTGCTCTTAAGAATTTAAGAGTTCCGTTCCTTTGTCATGGATCCCATAATCAGAAGTAATCAGAACCTAACCAAATTCTCATCAAACCCTTAAAGTACATCCTTTCCAATAAAATAAAAATAAAACAATATTTGTCACGGTAATAGGGCTTATCCCCAATAAATGGAACTTAACACACCTAATTGTAGAAATCTGGGTGTATTATACAATTCTGAGTACCCCATCAGAGCATACGGGCGTGATGTTACGTCATGATACGTATTGTATAAACAATAAACAACCAAGCGTTTGCAGCATTCACTGCAGCTTTGCTGTCTATTTTTGAAGAATTCCATTGTATATCTCCGAAGATCAGCATTAGATCTTCAGCAAATTAAAATGGGACCACACGGGAAGCACCAGCTTTCAAATAAAAAGAATCATCAAAATCGGTTCACCCAGTCGAAAGTTCTGAGGTAACAAACACAAAAAAACAGACGAATTGAGAACCTCCTTTTTTTGGAAGTGGGTTGAAAATTATAGTTTTCGTGCCGCGGACTAGTCACATAGCCCAAAGAAGTGTCAAGTGAGTGAGAAAAGCCTCACTAATGGATTAATTTAAAAGGCCAAAGGAATCTCTTATTGCATTTTTTATTAAATATTGACAGCGTGTCCAATCTACAAAAGAAAGTTACAAAAAAAAAATTGTAAACTGATCCCGCGGGTCCCAAATGAGCGGGATCAATTTACTAAAGAGCTTTAGCAGGGGAGAGAGCAATCTAGTTCTCTATCTAAACCTTAGATCTAAATAAGTATTCATAAGAACACACTTAGCTTTTAAACTGGCTTCGTAATTAGCACTTAAGCTAAAAGCAAAACTTCAGTTTTCTTGGCGCTATAACACGTAGGTAATCGCATAAGTTCAGCTTAAAACACGACGGCAAATATAATCAAAATCAAAGCATTTATTTCAAGTAGGCCAATAACAGGCACTTATGAATTGTCGAAACAAAGATGAAAATTAAATGTAGCTACAGTCCCAGTCACAAGACATAAAAACTGTGAAAGTACTGTAGTTGCCCATTCCCTAGCGTAGATCTTTATGGAGAAGAACGGGCAAGAAACTCCATGGACACTCTTTTAAATCAAATTATTGTTACAAAATCTTGGTTACATCATTCATGTTGAGATGTTAAATTATGTGAGAACAATGTAGCAAGACGTGCACGTTAAAAGTGTCCTTATTAAAAACAAAATAATTCATTCAATTATGCAATGGCAACTAAGAGATGACCAGTCACAACTGACAGCGCCCGTTCACGAACATGACGCATGGATCAGCACCATTCAGCTCAACCATTTTGAACTAAATGGTCCGACACACGCGCCATCATCAGCGAGACATTTGAGTGAGCATGGCATACTCTCAACCGCCAGGGCACATTCAAGTCAAAAACTAAAGTAGGTTTCCAGTGAATGATAGCTTTCTAGTACATAGTACTCACACAATATGGGCTATGCGTTTATATAATACTAGCTGACCCGCGCAACTTCGTCTGCGTCACATAAGAGAAAGAGAGGGTTACAGAGATTGGGTCGTAAGCACCTATAATACAATTTTCAAAGAGCACATCATACACATCCTTCCGCATAATGAAAATGCGCGCCCGGTACATGATCATTATTTTGCTGCGGAGTTATTTAAAACGGTGTATCTCCTAAGATATGCATTGAAATCAATTTACGTGCAATACGAAACGCGTCCATCAATTCTGTTAATATTGTTGATAGCAAAATTTGAAGTAGATTGGACAAAGGAATCACATTTTCCCATACAAACTTTGCCCCCCACCTTTTCACCCACTTAGGGGTATAATTTCAGAAAATCCTTTCTTATCGTATTATAGGCATACGATAAGAAATGATTTTCTGAAATTATTATACAAAAAATACACCCTCCAAGCTTCAGGTTTCTACAATCTGCGGTAAAGGCTGTGCGTTGATCCATCACAGTCCTTCAGGACAAAGCATTTTTATTATTTGTAGATAGTAGGATTTGAACTCGTTTGTATTTGTAACTTTTCGGGTTTTATGTCTGATGTACATTCGTATAGTCTACATTTTCTTCGTAGTATTATTTTATTTGTAAATACAGGGTGGAAACGATTAACCGGGCAGAAAGGGGAGCTTCCTTAACCGTTGAGTATTAGAAACAGGATCGATTGGCATCAAAAAATGTTTTGTGTAAAATAGCAATTTTCTTGCTAACTGTACTTTTTTTTTAATCTGTGAACGGGGATCAAAATTTCACGAAAAATAACGGAATGTTTCCTAAGATCATTTTCATGTAGCTGCAACGGTTAAGGTTTATCATTATTGGCATCAAAAAAATTGTTTTATGTAAAATGGCAATTTTCTTGCTAACTGCACTTTATTTTTTAATTAAATCTGTGAATGGGGATCAACATTTAGGTAGCGAAAAAATTATGGATTGTTTCTAAGACCTTTTTCGTGTAGCTGCAGTTCCCCTTACTGCCCCGTTTACCGTTTCCACACTGTATTACCAACTACTTATACCGAGGAAAGCCGATTTTCTTGAGTTCCGCTATTTTGGGCGTATTCACTTCAAAAATCAAATTTCAAGAAAATTGAGAAATTATATTTACCTGTATTAGATTTGAAGTATTTACAGCAACTTTTAAAGGTTTATATTTCATTGGATTTTGTTCTATAGGTGTATGAAGTTTATTAATTTTAAACACAAAACCATCTTTTTTACGTTTCTGGATGAAATTTTTTAAAAATGCTGAAACAGGTATTTTTTTTATTTTTAATAATAAGTATTTACTCTGAGTTTCATGATTCTAGAACAATCTAAAAAAAAAATTTCATACAAACTTTACCCCCCCTTTTCACCCCCTTTTTCCAAAATTTTCCATAATTTCTATGGCCTAAATGTTATTCTGAGTTTATTTAAATAGATAAGTGAAGTTTTCATCAAAATCCGTCCAGCAGTTTTTACGTGATGCGCGTTCAAACAAACAAACAAACAAACAAACAAACAAACAAAAATTTTAAAAATGGTTTTGATATGTTCAGTTACTTATTTTAAGTCACCCTAGGCGATTTTTTTTTTTAAATCGTCAATGTACAGATTTTTTGGTCTCAACGATTTTATTATATGTATAGACTAAGTAGATTGAATCTATACAATGCAAAGATAGTTGTACAATCTTCAGCAGCTCCAACAATACCATTTAATGCTATCAATTTTTGCGCCCCTGTCCTTGTGGAGCAGGACCAGCATTGAGCCAAGCATTTTATCAGCGATATAATCGCTCAACTTGTAATATGCTTGCTTACAAAGTGTGCGTTTAATGCATGTTTTAAATTTCGTCTCATTCAGTTCAAGAATACTTAGTGGAATTTTATTATAGCATCTCAAACAGTACCCCATGAAAGATGAGTCTACTTTAGCGAGTCTAAAGCCTGGCTTTATATTATTTTGTTGTGGAAAATTAGGTACTTACTAGCCAAAGACCACCCAGTCCCATTTTAACCTCGCAGACTTACGAACATCGGCGATACTTTTACTATCATAACGTCATCCTAAAACAAAAAAAAAACGAAGACGTACGTGACATCTACTTGTACGAGCATCGCCACATGATATTAATTGTTTTAGTTTTTACCTGAACAAGCAGTTGCTAATTCACCGATTTATGTACATTCGCTGACTAGGTTATTACGCCCGCCACAAGCCACCTACTTTCGATATTATATAATTTGTTGTTTTACTTAATAAATGGTCAATCATTATCGGACACAAAACAGTGAGTTTATTTTCCTGTACACATCCCGAGTGATTCGTCCAACTACATAACACATCTCAGTGTGCGGAGCTAATGCCCGTACATACTATATACTATATACTACCCCGCACTGAGTGCTGGCCCATTCCCTCTCACAGAGAGGAGGCCTTGCAGTGGCAACATTGTAGGTGGATTATTCTTATGCTTATGCAAAACTAAATCAATGGAAATAATAAAACCTTTTTATTATTTCCATTAATTCCTTGAGATTAAAAATTTCAATCAGTTAGTACATAAATGGACATCCCATCTATGTACTAACTGATTGAAATTTTAATTTTGTTATTTTGTAATTATGAGCCTAAAGGGATTGATTTAACTCATGATTGTGGTTTTTTAGCCCTTTGTGTTCCAGGGCTACGGTATCTCTTTCGAACAGTCCCGCGGCCCCGGCAGCCCTTGCTGACATGTCTTTGAGGCGCGCGTGGAACACGAACGCTCCGTCGTCGCCACGTCCTATCGTCATAAGACGGACGGACGGCGAGTTAGACCATTGCTCACCATTCACAGGCCCGCGCCTACGGTGCCGGTCTCACGTTCCGCCACATCCTTTGCTAGCATGACTGCTTCGCAGAAGAAGGTGACGGCTTCCCATTTTATCTCGCTCCAGACCATGGATTTAACGAGGGGCGGGCGCGAGCGGTCACCGCCGCCAACCGCCGCTGCGACACGACGGGACATAGGCGGGAGAGGACACACACATGTTCACAACTTCACACAGAGCGAACAGAGCGAGCACTCACGCACCTTGTCCTTCACAAGCTGAGGCCGGAGACACTGCGTCAGTGGGGGGACCCAGGTGCGGCGTTTATCCCGCTCCATCTTGTTAGGGCGCGGGCCCACGGATTTCCGTCGTCGAGTCTCCAGCATCTCCTCGTGGGCCAGATCCCTGGTCCACAGGACAGTCTCTTGGAAAGCGGGTTTCGCCGCTCTGTACCCCCCATAGGTACAGCTCCGCCTCAATGGCTGCCGCATCCGGGGGACGAATACGGAGCCTGCGATGTCTGGCGTACAGGTGCCGCGTAGCAATGCACGCCTCGCGCAGTGACGTCAGCTCTCGCGACCACTTATGTAGCTCGCCCTTAAATAATGACTAATTAAACCATCTCATATAACAAGCGCACTTTTAAATCTCAACAAACAGTTTTATCGACGACATTGACACAGTTAAACGTGTTTACTTTATTACATCGGCATCATGCGATTCTTTCTTTACTGTGCATTTTTTATCAGTATATTTTTCGCGATTTCGTGCTACGATTTGTTCGAAGGAGACAAATTCCGTGCGCGCATGACTTATAAGCAAGTGAAAAAGCATGGGCTGCTGTTTTTCAAGCGAAAAGAAATAGTCGATCTTGAATATCCACCAGGAACTAATATCACAGGTATTGCGATTATTGACCTTGATCCAGAAAAACGAGGGAAAGTGGTCATACTCGCTGGAGGATTGTATTATAACTTTGTCTATATTATATTGGAAAGTGAAAGAAGTGTTGGACTAAGATACACTATTGAAATTTATCAATAAGTGGGGCAAGAGCAGGATCAGACTATTAATCGAGGCGGCCAGGATCATAAAATCACATGGATTTGGTGTCAACCTGAACAAACTGAGTAAGGAGTAAGGAACCTGTTAGGTGTTTTGTGCAATTTACAATAAATACTAATTTATAAATACACCAACGTTCTTGATGTTTTATCTCGGTTGACCCAGTGACGCATTTTTTTTATCAGTGTTTACTTATCGTACAAAGTTTGTTTAGATTTTAACCGAATAGTATGTTGTAGTGATAAGTACTACCTACACGTGAAGGTCTTTAGAGATAAGATTGTTTGGTTATTGTAAATCAATTGTAAATATATTGAAATAGCACTGCAACAAAAAACCCAAACCGAACGAAGAAAGACGAACGCACACAAACTAGGAAGGAACACTTTTGAATGGTAATGAACGCCAGCTACATCTAGCCACACAATTTATTTTCATACCTACTGGTCTTGTACAGCGCCATATCGTTTGGTGGAAGCTGGCCTAGAAAACATTGGTATTCATACTCTAGACGGCAAAATATGGCAATACTGGAACCTTTTGGTTGAGAAAAATGTTGGATTGGCAACTTGATCATCTAAATGTCATGCCAAAATTAGTGTCAATGTCAACGTCAAATATTTTTGATTTACTGATTGTTTTTTTTTAATTTGAATAATTTATAAATAGAGTATTTTTATATATTGTAAGTCACTAATAAACAATTTTGAATTTAAATCGCAATTCTGTGAAACGCAATTTTATATTAGCTACTTGCATGGTACTTGATTGGTCCATGATTCCGTAGGTAGACGTGAACCAATCACAGCCGACCAGCCATTTTCCTGCACCTGTCAAAAACAAATGTCAATTATGTCAAACAATTCTGAAACAAATCTCAAGAATTTTGCGATTATTGTGACAAAAGTGTGAGAAATATTAGTCAAATTCCGTTTTAAAATGTCGGAAAATGGCCACGATGCGTAAGAAAACTCAAGTGTCGTTCGTGATAAGAGATGAGGAGGAACGGCGGCATAAAAATGGTGTTAGTTCATTGCAACTCGATCCGATACAGGGCCGATTGTATTCGGCCGGTCGGGATGGTATTATTCGTGTATGGAGTACTGCGACTGGTGTCCAAGACCGATACGTACAGAGTATGGAACACCACACTGACTGGGTGAACGATATCGTGTTATGCTGCGGCGGTAAAAACTTAATAAGCGCATCGTCAGACACGACAGTAAAGGTATGGAATGCTCCCAAAGGATTCTGTATGTCTACGTTACGGACTCATAAAGACTATGTACGTACTTTAGCATACGCTAAAGACAAGGAACAAGTCGCAAGCGCGGGTCTTGATAGAGCAATCTTTCTTTGGGATGTCAACACTTTGACAGCATTGACTGCCAGTAACAACACTGTCACCACATCAAGTCTCGTTGGTAACAAGGAGTCTATATACAGTCTGGCTATGAATCCTCCTGGAACAATCTTAGTAAGTGGTTCTACTGAAAAAGTTCTCAGAGTTTGGGACCCACGAAACTGTTCAAGACTTATGAAGTTAAAAGGACACGCAGACAATGTTAAAGCCTTAGTTGTAAGCAGAGATGGAACGCAGTGTGTATCAGGCAGCTCAGACGGAACAATAAAATTGTGGTCTTTATCGCAGCAACGGTGTGTTTCTACTATAAGAGTACATTCAGAAGCTGTATGGGCATTATTAGCAACTGAAAACTTTACACACATCATTTCGGGTGGGAGGGATAGACTAGTCATTATAACAGAGTTAAGAAACCCTGATAACTTTATGATAGTATGTGAAGAAACAGCCCCTATACTTAAACTATGTTTTACGGCAGATAATAACGGAGTTTGGGTGTCAACATCCGAGTCAGACGTCCGTTGCTGGAAACTGCCTCCTTTAAACTCCCTAGAAATGTATAACCAAAACAATTATAATACGAATAATGTTTTCCAAACCCAGCCTATACATCACATTCCAGGCGGTCCTGCTATCAAGCATTACACAGTATTAAATGACAAAAGACATGTAGTTACAAAAGATACCGCAAACAACGTAGCTCTATATGACGTTTTAAAAGCTTGTAAACTTGAAGACTTAGGTGAAGTAGACTATGAAGAAGAAGTAAAGAAAAGATTCAAAATGGTATATGTACCGAATTGGTTCAACGTAGATTTGAAGACTGGGATGTTGACAGTACATTTAGGACAGGATGAAACTGACTGTTTGAGTGCTTGGGTTAGTGCTAAAGAAGCTGGCTTGACTACGGAAAATGATCAGAAGGTGAACTTTGGTGCGTTGTTACTGCAAGCCCTATTGGATCATTGGAATCATCCAAACAGGGTGAATGAAGCAGGGCAGAGGGTGATTGGGAACAATTACTTTAGTGTACCGCAGCATACGCCTCTTATTTTTAGTGAAGTTGGCGGTAGGACACTTTACAGACTGCAGGTTGGTAAAACATTGTTTTATATATAGGGTGACTGGTAATTAGTGTACGATACTTTATCACGTGATTGTGCTCATGATAACAAACCACTTTTACTATGGCACCAAAGCCGAAATCGCGGAAAAAATATCAGCTGTTCAGTACATTAATAATAATAATAAGCCTTTTTATTTCTCATCTCATATTTAAGAATTTTAAGTATATATAAGTGTTAGTTGTGTTAGTGTTCGTCATATTCTAGTTAGTTTTGTTATTTGTTTGGGTATCTTTTGGAGATGTAGTCCCATGTCGGGTAAAGGCCTCTTCCATCCCCTTACACTTGTCCCGATCTTTGGCAAGGGTCCACCAGTTTGTGGCAGTAGTCTGGGCTACGTCGTCTGCTCATCGTTTGTATGGTCTTCCAACCCTTCTTTTCCCTGGTGGTCCTTTCCAGTTAGTGGCTCGTGTTGTCCATCTGTCGTCAGTGAGCCTTGCGATATGACCGGCCCACCGCCACTTTATCGCTAGTGCTTGTGTTAGAGCATCTGTCAGCATAGTCTTTTTCCTAATTTTTGTACTTCGCACCTTGTGAATTTTTCTTATACCTAGCATGCTCCTCTCCATTGCCCTCTGGGTGGTTGTAATTTTTTTCTTGGTTCTGTCGTTGTGAACCCATGTTTGGCAGCCGTATAATAGGCAGGGTAGTATACAGGTGTCCATTACTACTTTCTTGAGATTCAAATAGTAGTGACCTTTTAGGATTTCTTTAAGTGACCAATATTTTTGCCATGTGATGTTAACTCTCCTTTGTATCTCCTCTTTGTTATTTGTTTTGCTGAATGTCACTTGTTTTCCTAGGTAAGTATAAGTTTTTACATATTCTATGCGATTTCCCACGAACAGCTGATTTCTTTTTCGCGATTTCATGTTTGGTCCCATAGTAAAAGTTGTTTGTTATCATGAGCACAATCACGTGTTAAAGTATCGTACACTAATTACCAGTCACCTTATCTATATTTATTATCATGAAATTTCAAATTTATTAGACACTAGCGGATGTCACGCGGTTTCGGCCGCGTAGTTCCCGTTCCCGTGGGAGTACGGATATAAAATATAGCCTATGTTACTCAGGGTGAATGTACCACAGTAGTTTTTGAGTTTATTCATTACAAACATACACACACACAAAAATACATTTTTGTATGGACATACTGTGTGCCAAAGCCAACTCTGTTATTATTTCTATAATTCAAACATTAATTTATTATTTTTTTATTTTTCAATCTTAGTTATTATTTATATAGCCCGTTAAACTGGGTGAGAGATTTAATCTTTATGGCTGTATTGTTTGATTTGTTTAGCTATAGGATGTCTCTCAACTCAGTGTGCCTTTTGGCAAAGACCTCCTCCAGTAGTTTCCATTGCTTCCTGTCTTGAGCAACTCTCCTCCATTTGAGTCCTGCAGTAAGTTTCAGCTCATCTTCCCAGCGCATTACTTGTCGTCCTCGATGTCTTTTGCCATGTCTAGGATACCAATTCGTTATAATTTGGCTCCACTTTTCTTGTGTAGATCTCAACATATGGCCGGTCCATCTCCATTTTTGTAGGTCTATTTTTTCCAGGATATCTGTTAATTTAGTTTTTGCTCTTAATTGCACATTGTTAATTCTATCTTGCCTTCTTGTTCCTGTCATGCATCGTTCCATACCTCTCTGGCACTTCCCTAGTTTGTCTCTATGGTATTTTGTAAGAGAACATGTTTCACAGCCATAGGTGATGCATGGAAGAATACAAGCATTGAATACTTTTCTTTTCGTTGCCATATTATGGTCTTTAGATTTTACAATTTCCTTGAGAGACCCGTATCTTTTACACCCGTTAGCAATCCTCTTATTTATTTCCTTGGTTGTTTCGTCTTTAGGGGAGATGATCTGGCCCAGGTAGCAATACTCATCGACATATTCTATTTGTTGTCCTTGGATTTCAATAGGTTCTTATTTATTACTACTGTTTAAATAGTAGGGTACAACAGGATACAGACAGCTATCAGTTGTCGCAACTGCCTAGCTGATAATAAAATACATTTATTAAATGTCTAATCATATAATGCATGAGTTTACACAGAACGAATATTCATCATAGACAATCATCAATCGCTTTCCATCAGGCGTGATCGAGATCAAGAAATAGCCCATTTTGTAAAAAAATAAAATCTAAATAAACTAAAATTGATTGTAGATGTACCTAGTATTTTGTTTCTAATCTATAATACTAATATTATAAAGAGGAAAGATTTTTTTTTTGTATAACTACTGGACCGATTTGAAAAATACTTTCATTAATGGCATTTATCATCGAATAACATAGGCTATATTTTATCCCCATACTCCCGTTCGGGAACTACGCGGGTGAAACCGCGTGACGTCCGGTATTGGTATGTAATTATTTTTTTTTCTTTTTTTTTCAAACATGCGATCGGTTCCTGAACCATAAGCAGTTGTTTTTGAAGAGTATTTTACATGTTAGTATGTAAATAAATTTGCTCAATCTACTCCACTCCTTATTCCCCTGTTCCAGGTAGGCGACGCAGGCGGAGAAACGGAAGGGAACCTCCTCGTAGAGACGGTTCCGTCCTGGGTGGTTGATGTGGCCATAGAGATGGCAGCTCCTAAGCTAAACAAGCTGCCTTTCTATCTGCTGCCACATTCAAGCTGTCAGAGCAAGCAGGATCGTCAGAAGAAGGTATGATATCAGTATGAATACTGTTACTTACTGTTTACCCCTTTTTGTGTCTGTATATTTCCATAAGAGTTTTATTCATGAAAACTATTACACAAGGTAAAAGTAGTGGTGCAGGTAGGGGTGGATTTCACTACTACAAATGCTAAATAATTGCATAATCATCGCAAAAAGATAATTGCCCGCGACTTTGTCCGCAACATTGTGATAGCACAGCTATTTGGCATGATATAAATATAATTTATAGCCTATGTTACTTCTTGATAGTTTATCTTACTATTGGTGAAAAAATGTAATTAATCGTCTTTACATAGATTAGATCTTTTAAACCAAGCAAGAAATAATTGTAATGCAGTTTTCAGCAATAGAGTGGTTAAAGAGGCCACTAATAACGTAGCTCTCAAACGGATGAACCGATTTAGTTTTTTGTTTGTTTGAAAGGTGAATTAGTCGGGAGTGTTCTTAGTTATGTTCAACAACTTCCTCAATATGGGTATCAAATGAAAGGGCTTGACTAGTAACATACTAAACAATAGTATAATAAATTTCAAAGCCAAGATGGCAACTTCTTTTTTTTGTAATTTTTATATGGGTACAAATGAAAGGGCTTGGCTTTCGGCATTTCGTTACGTGACGATTTCTACTAAAACTCACAACCCGTAAGAAAAACAAACTTTGAAATTAAGACACTGTTGGGGGTTTTTTTTTTAATTTTTAATTTTATGTAACTTGTGTTTAAAAACAGTCCCATATTTTTGAATCTTCTTGATGATTGGTCTCTTGAGTGAGGCTGAATAAAAAATTGGCAACCCAACCCCTGGGCCGTGAGCCCACAAATTGCTCCTGTTTCTAATTACAATTTCTCTCAAAACTTTTCAGGATCGTCTAGTAGCAAACGACTTCATCCAATGCCGCAAGGTAGCCGAACACGTGGTTGAGAAGATAGTTGGAAGCGGTGACGTAAACGGAGCGAGCGCGGGCAGCGGACGCGGCAGTGCTGATGAGAACAGTGGCGGGAACGAAGCGCCAGAGGAGAGGGTCGAGTTGCTGTGCTGTGATCAGGTAAGAGATACTCCTAGGAGCTTCACAGGTTCCTAGCTTGCTATTGGAGAGACCTACGGCTGAAGTGAACCTGTGTATATAGGAAGCTGATAATGAAGATTTGTAGGTGAACCAAGGAACGCTACGCAGCCAGCTAAAGTGGCCTTACATTAGCAGAAGAATCAGTTTGAGGTAGACGCGTTCTTCAGAGACCGCCTATCTGCAAACCTTAGTCAAAAGTCTTCGCAAGCTTTAAATAGGTATGGTATTAGTACTTAGAGCTGTAATAGTCCAACGGAGCGAGCGCGGGCAGCGGACGCGGCAGTGGCGATGAGAACAGTGGCGGGAACGAAGCGAAGTCGAGTTGCTGTGCTGTGATCAGGTTAGAACTTGTCCAGATATTCCTAGGAGCTTCGCAGGTGCCTGGCGTGTTATTGGAAAGACCTACGGCAGAAGTGAACCGGAGGACCTGATAATGATGACTTGACGACCCGAATGGCGTAGCGGTAGTGTGGCTGCCTTACGTTCTTAGGGTCCCGGGTTCGAATCCCGGTAGGTGTGAATGTTTGTGTGATAAGCATGGACATCTGTTTCCGAGTCATGGATGTTTATATTATTATAATAAGTATGTATTTACATTACAAACAAAAAGTGTACATGTAGTATTTCAACTGTCTGGTGACCACGACACAAACCTTGGTTAGTGTGGCACTAGATGGTGCTGTGTGAATGTCCAGCAATATTTATTTATTTGTCCAAGGAAACTGACATAGCCAGCTAAAGTGGCAAGGGATCTGACAATGCCCGTTGAAGTCTACAATTTTTTCATCAGGAATTTCTTTGTAGGACTTACAGAGTCTGGATTTGCGCCCGACTGATGGCAATAGGCTCGCTCCCTAGTACATGAAACTACTATTAGGTACACCCCCTATTATATACCAAGGTAGCGGTTAGGTTTTTTTTCTCCTTGCTTAGTGTGGCACTAGATGGCGCTGTGTGTAATGTCCAGCGATATTATTATTATTAACTATTCGAGGTTAATAAGCGTGTTGATAATAATAATAATAATAAAGCTCATTTATTCCATACTTTCTTTACAAATGTTTTTACAAATTAATAGTTTAGTTTTAGTATTATTAGTTACATATGGATCCCTTTTGGGTAAAAGCCTCCTCCATCCCGTGCCAGTTTTCCCTGTTTTGGGCCAACTCCATCCAGCTTGGCCCAGCTACTTCAATTATGTCGTCCGCCCATCTCTTGCGTGGTCTGCCCCTGTTCCTCTTGCCTCCCGGTCCAGACCACTTTGTTGACTCCAATGTCCACCTCTGATCTCTACATCTCGAAATATGACCTGCCCATTTCCATTTTAGTCGTAGAGCGTGCAGGAGGACGTCTGTTAGTTTCGTCCTTTTTCTTATCTCTTCGTTTCGGGTTTTCTGTATTTTCCTGAGTTTTAATATGCTCCTTTCCATGGAATGTTGGCATGCTAAGATTTTATTTTTTATTTTATTTGTATATGTCCATGTTTGGCTTCCATATGTCAAACTTGGTAGAATACAGGTGTCCATTATTATTCTTTTGAACTTCATGTGATAGTCCCCTTTTAGGACTTCCTTTTGTAACCAAAATTTCTTCCAAGTGCAGTTGATCCTTCTATCCACCTCACTTTCGTTATTTCTTTTATCAAATGATATTTGTTTTCCAAGGTAGATATATTCCTTTACATATTCAATCTGGTTTCCAGACACGTGTATTTCCTTTTTTGTATGGTTCGTCATGATTTTTGTTTTGCTTGCGTTCATGTGTAACCCCACTTTTTTACTATTTATGTCGAGATTTTGTATCATTTGTTCTAGCTCAGTTGCTGATTCCGCGAAGAGGATGATATCGTCAGCAAATCTGAGGTGGCTTAGATATTGATCTTGCATTTTGAGTCCTTTATTTGTCCAGTTAGTTTCTTGAAATATTCCTTCCAACACAGCTATGAATAGTTTCGGCGACATGGGATCCCCCTGTCTGACTCCCTTTCCTATTACTATCTCTTCTCCTTTAGTTTCTAATCTTACTCTACTTTTGCTTTGTGAGTAGATGTTCTTTATGATGTTTATGTATGTTATATTTATTCCGCAATAGGCAAGTGCTTTCCAGATCGAGGCGTGTGTTATACTATCAAATGCCTTTGAGTAGTCAATAAAGGCTAAATAAAGAGGTTGATTATATTCTATATATTTCTCAAGTATTTGGTCTAATGTGTGTATATGATCAGTAGTGGAGAATCCTTGGCGGAAACCGGCTTGTTCTCTTGGTTGGTTATTGTCTATTCTTGATGTTATCCGACTCAGTAATATAGAGGAAAAAAGTTTATAAATGCTCGACAGTAAACTTATTGGTCTGTAGTTTCCGATGTCTACTGGATTACCTTTTTTGTAAAGAAGTATAATGTCAGAGTCACACCATTGCTTAGGAGCTTTTCCTGTTTCGAGTGCCATGTTGAATACTTTTGCTAAGTATGGTATTAGTACTGGGGCTCCTATTTTTATGGCTTCGTTGCTTAAGTTATCTGGCCCAGGACTTTTATCAGGTTTTAACTTTTTTATATGCCTTAATATTTCTTCGTTGTTTATAGGTTCTATTTCTTCTTGCTCATTTTTATCAGAAATTATTAGTTCTTTATCGCAAGTGTCTTCTGGTGGTTTCTTATATAACTCCTTGTAGAATTCAGTTGCATGTTCTATAATGTCCTTTCTTGTTTTCGTTTCATAGTTTTCTTTTTTAAGTTTCTGAATCCAGTCTTTATGTGTGTTTAGTTCTTTGTTGGCCCGCTTGGAGCTTCTGTAGTAATTTAAGTTTTTCTCTATTATTCTTTGCCTGTGGTTATTGTAATCCTCCTTTATGGCCTTTTTTGTTGTTTTGAAAAGGTTTTTTAGCTCTTGCTTTGTATCTTTACTTTTGTTTTTGGTTGAGAGCAATTCTGTACGTCTTCTTATTAATTTTAATGTTGATTCACATAGTATTCCTAAACCCTTTCTCTCATTGGTTTCCTGTTTTATTTTCAAGCTGGTCGTAATTATGTTCTCTAACATGTCGTAATAGGTTTGTACGTCCGCGTAGTTAGTATGTTCTGGGAGCTGTTTGGTATTTTCTTTCAAGTTTTCTAGGTAAACTGATTTTTCGCTGTCTGTTTTAAGTGTTTTAGGAAGGGTTTTAAATGTTCTTCTGCTCAGTTTAGGAGACTTCATTGTTAGTGTTGCTCTAATTAATCTATGGTCTGATGGGAATTGTACATTATTGAGAATTTCTATGTTTGTTATTCTTTTAGGCTTGTTGCACAGGATAAAATCTATCTCGTTCTTTGTTTTTTGATCTGGGGCCATCCAAGTCCATCTGTGTCTTTGTTTCTTTTTAAAGTAGGTGTTCATTATGGATAATTTATTTTCTCTGGCATATTGAATCAACCTTTCGCCTCTTTCATTTCGTTTTCCATATCCATAACTTCCCATTACTAAGTTTTCATATTTCCTTGGTTGTCCGATCTTAGCATTAAAATCTCCTATTACTAGTACTATTTTATCTTGAATTTCGTGGGCTGCTCTCAGGTCGTTGTAGAACTTATTAATTTCATCCTCATCTGCTTTCTCAGTGGGAGCGTAAGCTTGTATTATAGATAATAGTTCGTCTTCAAATTTCAATTTCAAGACAGCTACTCGTTCTGATATTCCAATATAGTTGATAATATTTTGTTTATAGGTCTTCTTAACCAGAAAACCCACTCCATATAGCCCCTTTGTTTCTCCTGTATAACATAGTATATAGTCCTGATGTTCTTCAATTTTGCAACCTAGCTTCCTCACTTCGCTTAGGCCTAATATGTCAAAATTAATTTTCTTAAGAGCTTCTGTTAGTTCTAGTAATCTTTCTGCCGATGATAGTGACCTTACGTTGTAGGTGCAAATTTTTAGCTGTTGATTTATTTTTGATGACGGGTGAGGGTGGTGGTCGTAATCCCCACGGTGACCAGCCGGCTTGGGGAATGTTTTTAGTTGTTCTTCTATGTATGTTGTTCTGTTTGTCTTTCGGCTGGCACCTAATTCCTATTGCGTCTCCGAGGTTGTTGGTATGTTGCTGATTGAGTTGCTTCTTGTTCTCATTAAATCAAATGCGTTCATTCTGCCTACTTTAGCAGGGTTGGGTACATATTGTTTCCGTGGTTGGGCATTCTCTTCCGGTGTTGTGGGCAGATCTCGTTTTCTTTTTTCAGTTTTTCCTCCAGTTTTTATTATGAGTTTATCATATTTGATAATAGCGAAGTTGCCTTTTTTTCGTTCTTCTTGCATTTGTTCTTGAAGAGATTTCCTTTTGTCTACTACCTCCTTTGGATAGTCTTCGGTTATATAGATCTTCGAATATTGTTTTTTGTTATTCATAATTTGTTCTTTTTTCCAGTAGTTAAGGAACAATATTTTGACAGGTCTTGGTTTTTTGCTATTATCAATTTTTTTCCCCACTCTAAAGACAGCGTTAATGTCGCTTCTATAGACTGATAATTCTTCAGAGTTCTGCTGAAACGTTTTTGTGACGTTATTTAGTAGTTCCATGTTGTTTTTTTCCGTCTCTTCCAACCCAAATACAATTATATTGTTTTTACGGTTTAAGTGTTCAAGTTTATGGACTCTTTCTTTCAATTGCTCATTTTCTATTTTCAGTTTCTTGGTTTCGCTTATAAGTGGTTCTAGTTTCTCATCAATGCTTGAAAGTAATACTTTAGTTTGTTCGTCCGTTTGGGTTTTAATTTGTTCCATAAATATTTTGAATTGTTCATCCATATTTTGAGTACAAGTCTTTTAATCGTGTTTCCGATTTCCGAACGAAAAATAAGGGTTATTTTTTTTTTCGAGTTTTGGCAACACTGAGCTTGTGATTGTGACAGATGTTGCAAAATGTCAAACTTGACAGTGACAAATGCACAATGTCGGTCGGTCTTTATTTATTTTCGGAAAACAAGAGGGTGGAACTGTTTCTTTAGTGGTGTCGAAACTTTTCAATCTTTGTTATAGATGTTTTATCGAATATTAGCACTAGATAACACTTTCACAGCAAGAGGAACACTTCAACTTCATTTTGATAACAATTATAAGGTCTTATTTACGGTTTTAGCGCAGTTATTATTAAATACTTGGAGAGCACTTGTGCTTCTGACAACAGTTTGACAGCTACGTGCAGCGTGTTGATAAGCATGTGTAATGAAAGTAATTTAATGTCAAAACAATTGTTATTTCAGGTACTTGATCCCAACATGGACCTACGAACAGTCCGACACTTCATATGGAAGTCCAACGTGGAATTCACACTACACTACAGAGTTTTGAAACAATGAAACGGACCCTACCTCTCTAGGACCCAGTTCAGGAAGTATTGTACCTTCCATTGCATGTATAGACTGTGACATATAGTTATACATACTTACATAGAGTAATCAGTGAACGGTGTAGTTAGGGTAATAGCTGTGTATTACTATGGCCCCGGGGTTCCCACTATCTCGTGACGATTAATTTATTGTTGAGTTTTAGTTGGCAAAAGTCTTGGACGACAGTTATCGTATCGTCCTATATGTGAACACCTCCATTTAAATACAAAAGCCACGACACTTAAAACTACACGTCACGACACAGTGGGAGAGGCCTAAGCCAACATAACTTGTGACGTGGTAGAATTTGGAACTACATTTGAAATGTACTGAATTTGACAGTTGGATGACGTTTCTCTAAGCAAGTAGCGCCGCCCTGATGATTCAAGTTGTGTTGGTTTAGTAATGTCATTTTCGTTGATTTCTCTAGGCACTAAGCTAGTACTGGACTGTCTTCAAAGGTTAAATTAAATTAGTTTATGAAACGTTTATTATGTGATGGGTATCAACACCTAAAAATGATACACCAAAATAATTATGATAAGGGACATATTGTAACCTGTTACCATAAAATCAGCACTTAATTGTAAACCCCCCAGTATAGAAATTCTTACACGGTTTCCAACAAACACACAGCTTTTCCATACATTTTAACTTTTGCCTAAGAGAAACGCTGGCGTGATGATCTCGACTCATTCTTAACGAATTGGCAAACGTTAAAGATAATTGGAAAGCCATAGGAGGCCTTTGCCAAGCAGTCGGACAGAATAGTCTGATAAATAAACAACAGTTAAAACGCTACGTTTTCGTTTTTCATCTTCACCAGCACATTAGTCTATCCCAAACTGTAAAATTTTCCCAATTCAATATGAACCTTATTCTTTTGTAATAATGTTGACAAACTATCAAAGATATATTTGACAGATTGGGGTAGCTGTATATGCTGGTTTATGTACTTCAATAGACGCCCGATTACAAGATGATGAATTTACTTGAAATCAAGTCTCTTTTGTTGGTTGTAAGTGTTTTGATTACAACACCCGTCACATCTAAAGTTTCACTAACTAATTTAATGTGACCCCGATACAAGGTCTTACTTTGCATTCTAATCAAAAGATGTGCTACAGATCATCAAACTGAACAACTTTCTCTATGGGACCACCATTATCATCTGCCTAGCCTTTTCTCAACTATGTTGGGATCGGCTTCCAGTCTAACCGGATGCAGCTGAATACCAGTATTTTACATGGAGCGACTGCCTATCTGACCTCCACAACCAAGTTACTACTGTGTAATACGATACCACTTGGTAAGACTGGTTGTCAGACTTTTTTGGTCTACCTGTAACAACTGCCAAAGATGGACAAATGACAGTCGGGACCAACAGCTTAACGTGCTTTCCTAGGCACGGAGGAAACTCGGTATGTAAGGGTGGTCACCCATCCACAGATCAACCTAGGCAAGCACGGCTTAACCTAGAGATCGGCCCCAGTTATTATTTAGCCCCACCATCGTAATCGTAAAAAAATAATCGGCTGTCTCATACATTTGGTCGAGTAGGTATTGTAATTTTGTATGGGGACGCTGATTTTTCGCGATTACGATGATGGACCTATCGAGGAAGTTGTTCAGTTTGATGGTCTGTAACACACTCTTGAATTTGACCAGAATGCAAAGCGAATCTTTGCATTTTTACACAGCGCCAACGTGACGTCTGTCAACTTACGGCCTAGTGCAAATGTTTTTACCTATTGGACCGCTTTAAAAAATCGATCAAACCGAGAGGACTAGCTGTGGTAGCTGACTGACAGATATTTCAGTACACATAGCGATACATCAAAGTCTACATTCCCAGTATAACACAACCTCGCTTTGTATACGTTTCCCGTACAATGAGAGATCTTCATAAACTGGTTTTGTGTAGCTGTATTACATGTCCAGAATCCGCAGTATGGTCCGGTCAATTTGAACGCACCATAACTTCAGAGAGTCTTTACTCCGATTCAGTTTAATGAATGAACATACAATTCAGTGATGATCATTCATTGACTTTAGTTTCAAGTAGTTTGTAGAAATTACTACAGTTTTAAACATTTAAGGTACAATTCCGATTGTAACCGCAGCGGCATAGCGACAATCGAAATGACAGAGCGCAGCGACACCTTGGAAATCTTCTACATATAATTATGTAGAAGATTTCCAAGTGCTTTTTTGTACCTAAAACTAAATATTTAGTGTAATTAGTATAGTTTTTGCACTTTTAAATCAATATTTTTGAGCAAAACAGATCAATCGATTCCATTTTCATTTAGTATTAAAGAAATATATCATCAATAACAGATAGATCAATAACAGAGATATATATTTGACAGCTTTAAGTGGCAATGTGAACCTCACATTTTCATTAAGAGAGCGCATAACTGACAGAATGCAAACGCTTCGTACGATATTGCTATTTTCATAGTAGTTACTGTCGCTGCGATCTTTCATTGCAGCTGGACTCTGCCGCTGCGGTTGGCATTGCCGTCGCCGTCAGAGTTCTACCTTTAATTGAACTTAAAAATATTTTATTATTATAACAAGTATTTTATTGTATAATTCGTTACATTTTGACAAGAATAAATCCTTGAATTTGAAGACTGGCGCATTAAATGACAAATATTTGAATATTTGACATTTAATGCGCCAGTCTAGAACTGAAAAATAATTTTGTATGTAAGCTATTGCCAGATTCTATTTACAGCGTGTGTCAAAAGGGTGTAGACGTAATTGTGAATCATCAAACTAAACAACTTTTTCTATGAGACCAACATCGCATCGGGATACCTTTAAGAAATCGGCTGTCCCATACATTTGGGTCGAGTAAATATTGAAATCTTGTATGAAACAGCTGAATATTTTTCGCGTTTAAAATTTTGGTCCCATGACGAAAGTAGTTCAGTTAAGTGATCTATATTATACCAAACCATGCTCTTAAATATGGCCATATTTTTCTGATGCATGCTGTACTAGTTCGAAAAGTTATGTCAAAGCAGTCAATAGGTACCAATATTATTAAATAATTGTATGTATTGTAATGTCCAATGTATATTTCCTATAGAAGTTAGTCCTACACACATACTTTCGGGTTTTAAAAGCCTCGTTAAATCTTGGGCCCTACTCCGCTTCGTCCGTGCATTCAGATCTATCCGTCTCTCTCGCGCACGTCTGTAGATGAATGCGAGTGAGAGAGACAGATACATCCGAAAATACGGATGATGCGTTAGATAGTAGGGCCTCTTGTCTTGGCTGTTTGTGATTTGTTGATCAAATATAAACAATCAATAAGATTTCGCAATAGATTTATTTGAGATATGGTCTAGAAACCCTAAAATACAATAACATAATAAATAAATCGTGTTCCTTAGAAATGGTGTAGCCAAACCTATTATTCGTGGACGAAAACGGCACTTCTGCAAACATTAAATCGCGTTCTCATTGGTTAGAAGTCCTCCTGATGAACAACGCATAGACGGAAAAAAATGCTTAGATATGTTAGCTTGTAAACGAGGGTATTGTATGTATAGTAATATCTAGTACTATCTAATTTAGTCGGCTAATACTCTCCATAAAAATCATATAAAACCGTGACAACCGTTTTTTTAGGGCCCTGTGGCTAAAAGTTTGCATACTTACGTAAAAAAAAACATTTATTCTCAGGTAATTAACACACATTGCCAAATAATAATAAACATCTAATAAAGCCAACTAACACAATCAAAAAAAAATTAAAAAAAACTCAATCAATTAGAAAAATAAATAAATTAAAAAGATATTAAATCAAATAAATCATTTAAAATCCAGAATCTAAGTCAATAAATAATAATTAAATTAAATCAAAACAAATGAAATCCAAAATCTAAGTCAAAATAAATGAATCAAAGCAAATTAAATAAAACCAAAATAAAACAAAGTCAAAATAAGTACATAATTAATATCTTCTCTCCGACACTGGTACAGCAACATGTCTGCTGGAACAATGCCGGATGAAGGGGCAGTCCAAAAGAGAGGGCAAACATATATTTCTGTCTCGTTTACGCTTACAGGTCTCAATAAGCGAGTTTTTGTCTCACTATTATCATGTCTACGTACCAATGAGAACGCGAAATTCATCTTTCAACTGACGGGATACCATTTTTTGGCCTGAAAACATCATTATCATAAAGTCGGTCATAAATAAGATTATAATACTTAATACTTAAAACAAGCTTTAAAATAAACGTTTTAAAGCTTAAATATTAATCGAAAACGACTGTTAATTAATTGCAATAAAATATATTAGGTAATACTGTACTATGATGTGTTTACATCGACAAATATGCTTGCACTGATATAGTCTTACATGGCTTTTTTTGGCGTGTGGCTATAATCGGAACTAATAAACAAGATGGCGACCATCTTGTTTTTTAAGGTGGAAGCGCCATGATAGCCCGCAAAATGAAAATTTTCTTACGGTTTTCGCAATTTTCCGGTCAGTCGGGCTCTGTTGCCATAAACGTAAGAAAATTTTGATTTCGCGGTCTACCTCGGCGATTCCCCCTTACAATTTTCATAGACATGACGTCATTTTCAATGTCACTCAAGCGCCTAAAAAACCATGCTGCCCTACCTTAAAAAAACATGGAAAAGTCCTTTCCATAGAAGAATTTCATTTTTATTTTGAAGCATATTTTGAGATGAATACCCTTATAGTTAATGCAGGAATAAAAGGTGTTACACCTAAGTTAAAAATAAAATACGATAACTAAAATGTATTAGGGTAGCTAAATAGAATATAGCCGTATAAGAATCTTTTGGCGCTAATAATCTACCGCCGTCTTGTATTTTCTATACTTTTCAAAAACAGCACACCAACAGCGCCCCCATCTTTTGAGCGCCAAAAGATTCTTGTACATTACTATCACCACAGATTATAAAAAGGTACAGTGTCCATAAGTCCATAGAGTAGAAATCTGTGTTTTTCTTCTAGATGCTGTTACAATTTTCAGAGCGATCTTGCCGAATATTATTGTAAAAAACTATATTTTGATAATTTAGCCCAAATAGCCCCTTTAAATGATGTCTACGTATATTTCAAATTATATGATTAAGAAAAGATAACAATAAATACGGAATTAAATTGTCCAAAAATACACTATTCAATAAAACAACTGCCATGTCTTAATTATTAAATTAATATCAATTATCATAAAGGTGCTTTTAAAACAACTGGTGTATTCAAAATGTATGTAACCTACTTAAATTATGAACCCTATACTCAAACGCCATTTTTGACAGCGGGGTAACGGCTCCTACACATAAATACGATACGACACGACGCGGCATCGTCCACGATGCGACGTCGTATCGTGAGAATCTATGATTGAAACTTTGAAGTCAACCTACCTCATCTTTTTTACTGTGTTTTAGAATAGGAAAAAACGACCTATTTTCTGTGAACCAGATAAAACTGCTGATATAGGCTCCCACGAAACGACGTCGCATCGTGCACGATGCCGCGTCTTATCACGATGTGACGTCGCATCGTGTCTATGTGTACGAGCCGTAATTGCATGAAACTGATATCAGCTGTTTCTCTTTCAGTTCATTTTTGTCTTCCATTCGGCTAAATGTATCAAAAGAGAAAAATACATTCTGATTTACTGTTTAAACTGAGCGTTTGTGAATATCCGGTTTTTTATCGAAATATAATGTTTTATAGCACACATGTACACTATTAGAAAAATGTACTATTGTAATTTTTATTTGTTACTTTTTTTAATAATAATAAACTCATATAAAAGAAAAAACTAAGTAGCTATACAAAAAAATATATTATGTTTCTCAATTTTAAAATGATGAATGGATGGACATTGCCAGTGATAAAAATTCAATCTTCACTAGATTGAATTTTTATCACTGGTACTCTCTCGGTCGGTCATGATTCATGAAACAATGTTGTTTTGTTGCGAAAGAGATGGAAATATTTCTACTGTGTAGTTCTATTTCTCTCTCGCACTAGTTCGAGCCCTACTATCTACTAGTAGGGCTCGAACTCTCGGCAGAAAATATAAGCTAGTTCCACGATCGACCGCTAGAGGCGCTGCAGTTGTCTTACTTAGACGAAGTCTTTTTGCAGCTTTATATCAATTAAAAACCTACGACCATTGTTCAAGATGGATCTTAGCAACTAAAATGTTCTTGTCAAATAGTTCTAAAGTCACAATTTATACTTATCTGAAGTTGAATGACGCGAAAGACTTTTTTTGTAGATACTCTAGAGTTGTCTACTGTACATTGTGACATGCTTGTAATTATACTATTTGAAATAAAGTTGTTAATTTAAAAATTATGTGTCTTATTTGTGAATACTCTTGTTAGTACGGACTGTGTGACAATCAAGAAGTTCAAGAACGATTTTGCAATAGTGAGCCGGAAATGGCTAAGCAAAGTCGACTTCATTTTTAACCGACTTCCAAAAAGGAGGAGGTTCTCTATTCGACTGTATGTATTTTTTTTTATGTATGTTCACCGATTACTCGAAGACGCCTGAACCGATTTGAAAAATTCTTTTTTTGTTTGAAAGGGTATACTTCCAAGTTGGTCCCATAGCCAACAAGTCGGGATCTGATGATGGAATCTTGGCGAAATCGAGGGAACTCTTCAAATTTTATAGGATAACGTACAGCGATTTTGGTATTTTCTGCAACAAATGAAGCACTTGCGTTTGATGAGAACCATTCTACCATCAGATCGGATGATGAAGCCAAGAGTCACGGAACTCCATAATGTGACAATGTATCCTAGTCGTGTTTGGGCTTGTTGTAATTGTAACGGTATGCACTTTCCATGTGTACCAAGCACATGTGAACCACTAAAAATTGAAAAATAAAAACTTTTTTTGCAAAAAATAAAACCGGCTTCAAAAAAAAAAAACAAAAAGTTAAAAATAACTTTAGCTTCTGAAGTCGGTGACAAAAAAATTAAATCAATCAAACAAAGGTCACCGACTTCAGAAGCTAAAGTTATTTTTAACTTTGTTTTTTTTTTGAAGTCGGTTTTATTTTTTGCAAAAAAAGTTTTTATTTTTCAATTTTTAGAGGTTCCCATTTTTTGTTTTTTTTTTGAAGTCGGTTTTATTTTTTTCATGAAATAGGTTTGAGTTTCCACCGAGAAAGTTTAGTCGTCTGATTCCCATCCTAAAAATGAAATAAGATAAGAATAAGCTGAACGCTTTTCTTTGAGGCTCAAAATTATTTTCTGGATAATCCGCAGTTCGTGGAATAAGTAGGCTCTACTATTATTATGCTGTTCTTGCTCCACTTTTACGAGCATGGCATTGACTTTGTCCCGAGGGCTGCCAGAGTTATTGGACTGGGTCAAAAAAACAGTTCATAGTGATGATCACATAAAATGAGAGTGCATCGATTAACTGTCAAAAGTTTAGTTTTTAGAGACTACAATTCTACAAATAAAACTAAAGTAATCATGAAAATGAAGACTAAAAGTAAGTAGGTACATACAAAGATGAAAATGGGACACCTTAGCGACAAAGTTATCCTCCGCATCATCGGGTCTTTCAGAAACGTGCCCATTACTAGATCGAAATAAACAAGGGTCGTATTCTTTAGGATTAGGACACGATTCTAGTAGATAATGCCTCAAACCTGTGTATCTGTGATTCTGCTGCCAACCAATAAGTAAATCACAGGAAACAAGTTTTCGTTACTTCATATTTAACAAAATATTCTCTTTTGCTCGTAAGCACAATCAATTTCTGAACGAATTACTTAGGTACCTTCGTTTCATTTGTCAATGTCAAAGTCAATTTTAATTTTTAAAGATAACCTCAAAACATATTTTCTTCAATGAAAAACTAAAAATATTTACTGAAAAATGAGTGGAAGACTCATATTAAGGTCTTTATACCGTAGTTTTAAAGCAAAAGCACCTTTGGAATACAGTTTTCTTCCCACAAATAGATTATACGTCGGTATATTTCGAGTTTCGTGCAATGGTTATTGTACCAAACCAGCGGCCGATTTTGTGGAGAAAAAACACTGTAATATTGGAACTATTGGTCATGTAGACCATGGTAAGACTACCCTGACTGCTGCTATAACGAAGGTATTGGCGAACGATGGACTGGCACAGTTTGTCTCATATGACGAGATTGATAGAGCGCCAGAGGAAAAAGCAAGAGGTAAGAGGGTTTTATCTATGAAGTGTTCATAATATCGTCATTTAAAATGTTCTCAAACAATGTGGATGATATCCTGAAAAACGTAGGACGAAGTTTATAGGAATGTTTATTTTTTCATTCAACAAACTATATTGGCCAAGGTTATCCTTAAATACTAGCAGTTTCGTGATAACACTTCAACAACGCAAACCGCCCTTACAACCAATCCTTTTACGGTTATATTACCATAAGTACATTTTTTTAACTACTTTTTAGATTGATTTACTTTATTTAAATATCCCTTGAACTGTCAAAATCACCAGAAGAAGAAACACATATGTATAAGATTACAGTTAATAGAGGCACCGAATTAGTGTTACTTTGAGATGTTTTATTAAGTCTACCTTGTTGGTTGAGTGCGAGGGTATGAGATCCTTGGTTTAATTCCTGCCATCAACCAGGCACAAAGCAGACTCCATGGGTGCTACTTAACAATGAAATTCCTGATAGAAAACCAAAGGACACTGCCCGACCTGGGAACTGAACCGAGGACCTAGAGCTTAGCAGACGTGCTTGCAACTACTAGATATGTGAGGCAGTCCCTTAATTTTGTTTTTACATTTACAGGCATAACAATAAACGCCGCACACATCGGTTACAGCACAAAGTTACGTTCATATGCACACACAGACTGTCCAGGACACGCAGACTTTATTAGAAACATGATATCAGGAGCCTCTCAGATGGACGCAGCCGTACTTGTGGTGGCCGCTAACGATGGACCAATGCCACAGACAAGGGAACATCTATTGTTGGCTAAACAAGTTGGGATACAGTATATATTGGTGTTTATAAATAAGGCTGATTTAGTGGATAATGAGGTGAGTTTAATATGTTTTTATAGACTGTCCATAAAGCAAATACAATACTTAAATACCTAATAATCAGACAACACACAAAAAACCAGTCTGCGTAAAAACTAATTTTAAAAAATATGTGAAAAAATTAACAAATAAAAACTAAAAAGAAAGAAACAAGCCCAGTAGTTTAGAATTCTGTGACAAATCATAAATTATTATTCTAATGCAGAACAGAATGACTCACAGTCGGGGAGTATTTCTTTAACAAAGGACAAAAGAAAACCTATCAAATTCAAGGTGGATGCAAAAAATTTTCAAGCTTACTTTTCGTATCCTACTTTTTTTTCATTGATGGGCTTTTCTGGATAGATCGGCCAAGTTACTCCTTGAATCAACACAATTATCCGATTTGGAGTGCAAACAATTTCAAGCTGTTTTCGTGGAATTGAAGATGCACCTCCCTGGAAAAAATTGTGCCGGCGCCCATGCACAGTTCTTATGGTTATTTCAGTGTTTGTAGCAAGTTTTCTTTTTAATAAAACCGATTTTTTCAATAATGAAAATTCACGTGATGCTGGGAGGGGGCCGGAGTGATAGCTATTAAAGGATTGCCCCTAATCTGATCTATAGATATGAATGGATGAATGCTCTTTGTCACGCTACTAAAGCTCATAAAGGGTATTAAATACCTTGGTCTCCACCAAGTGCCTTTCAGCTTCGTGAAGAGGAACCATACCTGGGAACTTCTAGTTACGGAGATATTGGGGGTCAAAGTTCCAACTTTTTATAAATACAAGTTTTTATTGTAAGATTTTTACTTTAAACACCGCTACGACCCCCGTACGAGTACCTACTATTCAATCTCAATCAGCACACAATGTTTTATTCACTCCAAAAAAAAAGTTGTTTCCCAGCAATAGTTTTTGCGTAAAGTTACTCAGTTTGATGTAGGTACAGAATGCTTGTGGTTGACGGCTTCGTGATGAGGTTGTTAACACCCTGTATACTTAACTATGTTTCAGTTATTAGAACTAGTAGAAATTGAGATGAGAGAACTTCTGTCAGACTTTGGTTACGATGGAAACACAGTGCCCATGATTTCTGGATCAGCGTTAAAGGCTTTGAATGGCGATGAATCGAAATTTGGTAAGTAACCAGTATTTTTAGAAGCATCTTAATTCTCTTTAATAGTAGTCAAATCGCTTTCACCAGGCAAAACAATTGAATGAAAACTTGTACCAAAATTCCGCAATGAGGGTTTTTCGGATTTTATCTGACAACGTAGGCGTCTGGTACCTATAAACAACTGTCAAATTGTACTGAATTGTATGTTAGTGAAACTTTTAACCGAAATTTCATCGTATTTGGACTGTTTTACAATATAAATATTGATTACGGACAAAGAAAAGTAGCTGAACTAAAGATAAAGCTTCTTAGTACCTATTGCAAAATTCAGTGGTACAAGGAAAAACTTTATTAAAGGTAACTTATGCGGCCACATTAATAAAAGGTAACATATGCGGCACAACAATGAGGCATTTTATCAATGATTTAAAAGATAATTAAATGAAAAAATAATCGTAAACCAGAAGAAACTCGTCTATTTTGTTAGATGTTTAGACCTTACGCCAGTGCTGCCATCTTGTGCTTTTGTCATTTCAGAAAACCGTCATTGTAAACGATAGCTATCACTACCCATGGAGGAGCTCGTGGCAGAATATTAGGCTGCGACTCTGATAAAGAAAAAACAACATTGATAGACAAAATTCCAGTGTTCCAACTTAGGAAATGATTTTCAAATAAATAAAAATATTAATATCACCCAAATTACTTTCCAGGCGTACCATCAATACGTAAGCTCCTATCAACCATGGACGAATACGTGCCCCCCATCGTTCGGGACCTAACCTCCCCCTTTCTAATGCCCATAGACAATGCATTCACGGTCCCAGGTAGAGGGACTGTTGTCGTTGGCACTATCAAAAGAGGTGTTATGAAGAAAAATGCTGAAGCTGATTTGTTGGGCTTCGGAAATAATATTAAGACTACTATATCTGATGTTCAGATATTTAAGAACAGTGTGTCTGAGGTATGCAATTTATAATTATATTTGTTTAAGTATTTATAAAAGTAATGTTGGCAATATAATCCATCTTTATGCTCTAAGATTTTTAGTACAGGGGGTCTAAAATGGCCGCTTTAGCAAAATCGTAAATGAATCACGTTAAAAAATTTAAATTCTTAAAATGGTCTTTGTAACCATTACTATAAAGTCCATTTTAAGAATTTTAAATATTGTTCAATAAAATGAATCACGAAAATTAAAAATTCTTAAAATAGACTTTATAGTAAAAGTTACAAAGACTATTTTAAGAATTTACATTTTTTAACGTGATTCATTTAGGATTCTGCATAAAGCGGCCATTTTAGACCCCCAGATCACCTTTTTTTTTGACAACGAATTATGTCTAACTGTTGATTGCGTCGTTGGTCGAGCAGTCGCAAACGCAACTGCTGAGCATGAGGTCCTGGGTTCGATTCACGGGCCGGCTAAGTGTTTTTGGGTTTTTCCAGCAGAAGTAAGAGGCCTGCGGATCATGCGTAGTTCATACAAACGTAATACCAAAATAATTTATAAATCAAACATGTTCCTAGGGTAGTGTTCAAAATTATTTATTAATAAGTAATCAAGTACATATTTATCAAATTAAACGGTGATCCCCAAACTAGACGTTAGTCTGTATCTTGGGGATCAGAGTTGCACATCATTGTGAATTTATTTCGATTGGATTACAGAATATCTGGGTTCCCAAATATATATTTTGATTGGACACTGATTTAAACAAGAGTTATGAGAAAAAGAAGTTTTCTATAGAAATTTTAAATTCCTCATATCTCGTCTTTGTATCATTGTCCTTTAGATCAATACAATTAGATCATAACAGTCACTTTGAATGTCAAAGCAACAAAAAAAGCGAAGCTCCATGCTCATCACGCAAAAGTTTTTGTGATGAGCATGGACATTTGTTCCCAAACCATGGATGTTACATACTTATCAAGTACGTATTTACAAAAAAAAAAAAATCTTTGGAGACTATCAACTATCTGGTGTCCACGACACAAGCCTCGATGCCTAATGTGACACTAGACGGCGTTGTGCAATGTCCAACAATATTTATTTATTATGAGAGATTTTCTTTTTCAACTCTTCCCTAGTCGCCGGATAGATGGCGCTGATCTCGGTACGTTACTGCAAGGAACAGAACATCACATAATTTCACTTGGACCTAATGGTTATATTCGGAATCTAATGGAAACGAAAGTGTCAGTCAACGAGCGTATGTGACGTGTGCTTTTTCAAGCGTTTTGGCTTTGGCACCTAGTAACGTAGTCAGATCAACGCCATCTATCGAGATCATGGAAACAATTTTTTTTTATTCTCAAAAAGAAAACCTTTCATTACTTATTTATAATTACTTCTGAAAATACTGAATTATTTTACTATCATTGCTTTTCAGGCATTAGCCGGGGACAACGTAGGAGTCCTACTCCGCGGCATGAAGATGAAATCAGTTGAAACAGGCATGTTGCTAACAGCGTCAAAGAGTTGTTTCCTGAGCAACCATTACAAAGCTAAGATATACTTCTTGACTAGAAACGAGGGAGGCAGGAGAAAGCCGATATTTTCTAAGTATTCCCAGCAAATGTTTAGCGGTACCTGGAATATTGCGGTCAGGATTGATTTAGGTAAGCGTTGCTTTAGGCTGAAACTCCTGGGTAGCCCGCGAAATTATCGGTCAAAATTGTTCCTAGACCTTTATGAACTTGGAGGGTTGTATTGATGATTTGGATGATTATAATTCTGTAACTGCGTACGTCTTATTCGAAGACATGTGACATCTACCAATCCGCACTGGGCCCGCGTGGTAGATTATAGCCCATTCCCTCTCATAGAGAAGAGGCCTGTTCCAGCAGCGGGAACATTAAAGGCTGATGATGATGATGATGATGACGTACGTCTTACAGTCGCGAATATCTTCATCAACATACAACCTAGCACCGGCCTGCAAATTGCAAAAACGTAAGAAAACTTGAATTTTCCGAGCTACCCGGACGCTTTCACCTTAAATGCCTATTACTTTTGAATAATTCTTGACTTATCAATCAGAATGTAAAAGATTTCGATAGAGATACCTAAATTCATCCGATGGTAGCATGTTTGAAGAAAAGGTATGCTGGTCAATGTAATAACGCTTTTTTTAAACTTTATGTTTTGACCGCCATGGCTAGGACTTGTAATTTCAACAGCGCGGGTAGTGTTCGGTCTGGATTTCTGCCTTGTTCATAGCACTTAACTAGGTCCCTAAGTAAATAATATTGTAATATTGGTCGCAGCAAAGAAAACCTGCTCAGGTGGAGATTTGACTCTGCCCTGGAGTGTAAATGTGGTGCTGTTCCACAAACGATGGTGCTCTGCGTGTCCTGTTTGTTTGTTCACTACAGGAACTGATGGACGCTACTGAAGACGCCAAACTAGTGGCTCAGTTCTAGGCCGGCCTCCTGGGAGTTCTAAATCCCTGAAATAAATTCTACTTCAATATTGTAGGCATGACGACAGTGATGTTGATTCTGTTGTGCACAAACTAAACTTAATTAAGGCTATTGCTATCTTTTACTAAAAGGCAGTTCGTGAAAAGGACGGCTATTGATATGAACTAAGTTAGAGATGTCAAACTAGTTTATGCCTTGCGCTTCACCGTGTTCTTAGTCGACATGTTTTTACGTGCACCCTTCATTTGTGTGGAAATATGAGTTCCAATTAAATTTGACAGCTCTAAATTACGTCTGTCTCTTTCTCGATATAATAGAGAGAAAAAGATAGCAATAGCCTAAAATAAGTTTAGTTTGTGCACAACAGAATCGACACCAGTATCAAAAAATTACAAATCTATTTAGTCCGTCACTTAGATTATTGAAAAATAATGGACACGTATTTTTTTTTTGTAAATCAATGAATATTGACAGAGATAAAACGCATTAAAACTCGGGAGTGGGGACTCGTGACGACAGAACTAGCTAAAAATTATACCTAAGCGTGACGTATTGGGAATTTTAAAAGCGTTGTATCTTCGTCAATTTTGATTTACGTAACAAAAGACACGTCAATTTTTTTTTAATAATCTACTTGACGGACTAATTAGATTTTTTTTTGCCGTCTACGCTATTTAAATTGCCATCGACACTAACAAGAAGATACTTTCTTCTTGTAATTTCAAAATTATTCTCATTGTTCCAGATCCTTCACTCAACATGATGATGCCCGGGGACCATGGGGAGGTCTACCTAACACTTTTACAAGAGATGGTCATGACTGTAGGCCAACCTTTCACCGTCAGGGAGAACAATGTGACTGTAGCCACAGGGATCATCACAGAAACGTTGCCATCAATCAATGTGCCTAAAGGAAAATTAGGAAAGGTTGTTTTAAAGCTCGAAGAATGAGTGTATTGTAACTAGGAGACCGTTTCGAAGGCGCGGCCATGACGTTTATTTTTTTTTAAATTATGCCATGATTTTGTAAAAATTTGTAAAAGTAGACTCCCAAAACCATAAATTTGTCAAAGCTATGGTTAAAAAGTTATAAGGGTTTGAACGTGGCCGCGCCATTGAAACGCTCCGAACCGCGCGGCCACGGAGATCTTTAAAACTAAGTATTGCAGACACCTGAAATTTTGCTAAGTAACAGATTGAATTTGTAAAAAAATTGTAAAATATAGAAAAAAATCCTGGGCTTATATTTTAGGAGCTGTAAGACTAATACGCCATGGCCGCGCCATCGAAACGAAGAACACACATTTTCGCCGATATCTCGTTGAAAAAGCAACGCAGACATCTGAAGTTTTTTGTAAAACTCAGATTTGTTGCCCCTAAGTAACGAGAGAACGATTAGTCTTACAGCTCCTGAAATATGAACCTAGAATTTTTTGTTTCATTTTTACTAATTTTGACAAATTTATATCCAGGTTTTACAAAATACTTCAGACGTCTGCGTTGCTGTTTCAGCGAGATATCGGCGAAAATGTGTTTTTCACCGTTTCAATGGCGCGGCCATGGCGTATTAGTCTTATAGCTCCTGAAATGTAAACTGAGGATTTTTTGTTTATTTTTTACTAGTTTTGACAAATTCAAATCTGGGTTTTACAAAAAACTTCAGATGTCTGCGTTGCTTTTTCAGCGAGATATCGGCGAAAATGTGTTTTCACCGTTTCGATGGCGCGGCCATGGCGTATTAGTCTTACAGCTCCTAAAATATAAGCCCAGGATTTTTTTCTATATTTTTACAATTTTTTTACAAATTCAATCTGTTACTTAGCAAAATTTCAGGTCTCTGCAATGCTTAGTTTTAAAGATCTCCGTGGCCGCGCGGTTCGGAGCGTTTCAATAGCGCGGCCACGTTCAAACCCTTATAACTTTTTAACCATAGCTTTGACAAAGAACAATGGTCATTTTGGACTAGAAAAAATCAGAAATTCGTCCCGAGATGAGACTATCACCTTTAAGTAGTGCATTGTTAATGTAGTTATTGGATCCCATCAGTTTATTTTTAAAAGCTGGGAAAATATAGAAAATCGTTTAAAAAAAATACCATTTTAATTAACAGAACGCACCATAAAATATTTAACTTTGAACGCATCCGTAATTGCTTCCGTGACTAGAGAAGTCCATTCTTATTCTAAAGCCTAAGTCGATTTTATTTCTTAATTGAAATTAAATCCCAGGTAATGTGAATCGTAATAATTCACGTTGATTATTAAACTAAGCTTACCCACTAATAGAATCTGATGTTACTTCGTAGTTAATAGTGAATTAAAGCCATAAATTAAATAAAAACGAATAAGTTGACATTCAAAATCGATACTGTCATAAATCGATTGATTACGTCCCTCCCTATTTTTGACAAGTAAATAAAAAAGTGCCGAACTGCCGTTTTAGTTTGAGTTCAGTAGTTTCAGTTACGATTTTATGCGATTTTCCTGTTTCTTTTTTGATATTTTGCTTTGCTTACGGACTCCAATTAGCTTTCTTGTCTTTTTGACTTGGCATTCGTTTAATGGACTTGGAATTGCACACGTTTAGGATCTGTTATTGGAAGTTGCAAAATGTCTTCACGCATTCTGTGTGTTAACTGTGGATTATGTGTAAAACGCATTGCGCGACACATTGTCCTAGAGCAAAACACAAGAGTGATATATTTTATTGCTGAAAGGATTTCCCCTCGTATCGTAAGTTTTTAGTATATTTCTTGCACCTTTTCACAACAGATTATAACCTACTTAATTCAATCAATAGGTGGTATTTGTAACTCGTTAACTTACTATTTAAACTGCCTTTACTATTTAACTATTGTTCGATTATTAAATCCTAATGATTGATGTTTTTTTGGGTTTTTAACTTAAAGTCGATTATTGTTTCTTTGGCATGGGTTCTCCAGCAATTATTTCATTTTACAGATCCCGAACATGATAACATCTGCCAGGCCTGTTTAGATTCTATAATGATGAAGGTTAATTAAATTATTCATGGAGAAATATCAAGTAATGACAACCAGCTTCCTGGAAGTAGTCATACTCAAGCAGTGGGTCACTCTAAAGTATGCCTAATGTGTGGATGTTCACTCCTTCGAAGAAAAAGTGACCAAATATTACGCAGCAATCCCTCAGAACTGGAACAAATGATTGCTACCATCATAATGAATTCTATTGAACCACGAGAGGTAAGTCAAACACTTTTTTATTAGCTAACTAGTGACCCGTCTCGGCTTCGCATGGGTGCAATATATTGTATATAGATGTATTATGCATATAAACCTTTCTCTTGAATCATTCAATCCATTCAGTAGTTTTAAAGATCGAAGCGTACAGAGGCGGGAAGCGACCATGTTTAATACTATGCAAATATATTTTCTATGGTAACCAACTGTTATCTTTAACTGATATCTTTTATGTGTTTTGTCCTGTGCGTGCTAATAAATGCTTTTTCTTTCTTTCTTTCTTTCTTTAATCATGTATCTTGGTTGATGTTCACAACTTTAATTTCTATTATGATTCTAAACTGTTCAATAATAATAAAAAATCAATAATTTGTGCCTCATTTCTCGCCAGTAAAAGGTAAAGTTATTTATGAATTTATATAGGATGTGTTCATCAGTTGGTTTTTTGTTTTAGTTAACTACAACAGATAGTTTGTCATTCATGCTGGATGAAAACAAGAAGAACTGCTCTATGCATGCAGGTAAACCAAACAGAGGGAATCTGTAGCATTACCTTCAACAAGTATGGTAGTCGAAGAGTCTCAAGCAGAACAAGATATTGTGACATCTGAACAACCACCTTCAGCAATTGAGCAGTCAGAAATAGCTGACAATGAAGATGTACCAGAACAAAGATCTGATTAAGTGGATATTGTAGTGCCCAATCCCAGCGGATCATCAACTTCATCTGAATGGATTCCTGGTGTGTCATCAGTGGTTACACAAAACGTTCCTGCACAAGGTGTAACTATCACACTTGATAACTACAGACGAGCTCCCAATACTGCAGTTCAGTGTATAATAAGAGGTAGAATAAAGTCAAGACACATTGGGAGGAAACAGTATTATGTATACATTTTAAATAATAATAATACATCTGGGCTAGCTGGCATTAAAGAATATTGCTGTAATTGTCTTGTTGGTTGATGCACACTTGGATGTTGTGCCCGTGTAATGACCATAGTTTGGTATCTCGGCTGGGCCAGACATGGACAAAATGTAGCTGCTCGAGCTGCATTCCTTGATGAAGTATTCGTTAGAGAATTGTAATAAAAAATATGTAAAAAATAATGGGTGTTTTTATTTGTCTTATTTTTAAATAGTAATCTTGAGAGGGTTATGTAGAGCCATTTATAAGAAATCTCCTCGACTAATTGGGCGTCTTCCTAACTTAACCATATAAATATAGAATGGACTGAGCCAATCAAATATCAGTAATAATTAAAAGCGGGTAGAAGGGTCAGAGAGACAAGCTTAGGTCCATGTTCACCAAAAATATGACGCTCTGATTATCTAAAATCAGCTGTTTAAAACACATTTTTGTATGGGAACACGTCACAGTGACAGCTGTTTTTAGATAATCGGACTGTTATCTTTTCGGTGAACATGGACCTTAGATGTTAGTCTCATTGTATTTTTCTGTCTTACAGGAAAGAGATAGTTGGACCAATAACCGCCAATAACTGTTTTTCTCTCTTTTTAGAGAGTATGGTCAATTTCATTTATTTGGATAATGATCGGTCCATTCTATGACGTAACCTAAATGCCACAGATAATTAAAAGATGAACATAACCTCAAAAAACTTATTTCATGATTACTTGATTCTCCCATCTTTTAAAAATATATTGAAGGCCGTATTATGTTATATTTTTATAGGCGAATTGAATGATATATGTTTCATCAAGTTACGTTTTGGTAGATTTTTCTAGTCCAAGCTTGTTAGCCGTATTGCCATTGTTCTTTATGGTTTTGGGAGTCTACTTTTACAATTTTTTACAAAAACATGGCATAATTAAAAAAAAAAAAGTCATGGCCGCGCCATCGAAACGGACACTGTAACTAGTTTGTAGATATTGTTAATAAATTATTTGTAGAAAAGAATGTGTTTTTCTTTACTAATAAGTACCTTTTAAGGCTGATGCTCAAAGGAAGCTCGCGACATTCAAATTTTCTTACGTTTTTTGCAATTTGCAGGGCAGTGCGCCAAGTTGTATTGTATGTTGATGAAAATATCGGTCTGAAAGACGTATGAAGTTACAGAATTATAATCATCAATACAACGCTCAAAGTTCACAAAGGCACTCTAAAATTCTAGTCTTTTTTTTAAATCGGAAAAATTGAGTTAATTTCCACAAAACCCACCAAACAACTGAGTTGAAGTTGTAAAATGTTTATGGGGACTACGCAATGAACTTAACGCGGTGTGAAACCTAGTATCCTAAAATTTTTGAACGAAAATATACATGTCGTTTGGTGGTTGGTAGCACTGATGACAAAAGACAAACCTGGCTGCCAGTAAATGCGGTATTCTACCTACTTTAGATGTAAGTATTGTTCAATATTCCTCTACTTATCTACTGGTCCGGAGGGCTACCATAAACCTCTAAATAACCCTAACATGAGTTTTATAAGTTATTATTGTCGTAAACAATCAAAGAATAGGTACATAATTTCTTCATTTTCAACCGACTTCCAAAAAGAGGAGGTTCTCAATTCGTCTGTATTTTTTTTTTGTGTTTGTTACCTCAGAACTTTCAACTGGGTGAACCGATTTTGATGGTTCTTTTTTTATTTGAAAGCTGGTGCTTCCCGTTTGGTCCCATTTTATTTTGCTGAAGATCTGATGCTGATCTTCGGAGATATACAATGGAACTCTTCAAAAATAGATGGCAAATCTGCAGTGATTGCTGCATTCGCTTGGTTGTTTATTGTTTATACAACATCATGACGTAACATCACGCCTGTATACTCTGAGAGAGTATGCAGAAGTGTACAATACACCCAGATTTCGACAGTTAGACGTGCAAAGTTCCATTTAATGGGATCCCGGAGAAATAGAGGTAGCTCCTTAAATTTATAGGCACACCAGAAGCGGTTTGGGTAGTTTTAGGAAGAGTACTTTCTCGGAGTGATCCCATTTCAATTTGATAAAGATCTGGTGACTTCGGAAGATAGGCAACGGAACTCCTTAATAAATGATAGCAAATGTACTGGGATCTCTGAAATCTCACGTCTGTCTATTGTTTACAGTTCATAACAAAAAATCACACCGATACGCTGTGAAAGGTTACCGTATCACAGCGTATTGGTGTGATTTTAGCACATGTCAACCACTAAAAAGTGAAAAATAAAAACTTTTTTGCAAAAAATAATAACCGACTTCACACAAAAAAGTGAAAAATAACTTTAGCTTCAGAAGTTGGTGACAAAAAAACGAAATCAATCAAACAAAGGTCACCGACTTCAGAAGCTAAAGTTATTTTTCACTTTTTTGTGTGAAGTCGGTTATATTTTTTGCAAAAAAGTTTTTGTAACTTTTATTTCCAGGGAAGACGAAGATACGTCACCGAGTGACTGGGTCCCCATGACGGAGGCATTGCCTCCAGATGGCAAGCCGCCCTCGACATCTGGAGGCAATGCCAGCGGCTGCGGCAGCGGGCGAATAGACGTGTCGGCATTGTTGCGCGCGGCCAAATTGCGCCCCATTTTTTTCACCGATGCTGACGAACGAGAGCCAGAAAAATCGGCCAACGCTAAGAAGCCGTGTATTCGGCACGAGTTGCCAGTGCCGTCGAAGAAAGGCAAGGGAGTGGGCAAAATAACTAAAATTAAGTAAATAAAAATCATATTTTTGTAAATTTAGTTTTATTTCACCTCTCGGCGCGGTGATGCCGCCACCATGACGGCACTGGGATCGCCTGGGGTGGCGAAGGACGCATAGGCCTCTGCCTCGGGACTTCCATTGGTCGAAGCGGCGGTCTGCTGCAGTGCCGCCACCGTAGGTCCCATAGGCGACGCTCAATTTGCGCCCCTCGCCACAACACCACCCGGTGCTCCTCTGTTCTCATCCTTATCTAAAATGGGAAATTGAAACTCTAGTATAACTCAAATTTCATTAACGATCGAGTTACGGAAACAAGTAGGTTATTTTTTGATGACAATGCTTGTAATAATAATATCATAGGAGAGAGACGACCTGCTCACGCCGTCGGCACTTGCTTATCAGCGCTAGTTCGCCACAAAGTATAGAGACTGCCTGCGCCAACCACCTGCGCGGACCGGTGCCGATAAGCGCTGCGCTGGCAGGTCGGCGCAGGCAGCCAGCGTTCTATGTGTAGGTATACGATACCACACTTTTATACACGAATGTTTATAAAACACCAAAGAATACTTACCTACTTGGTAATGGCATGCGCCAGACTCCACAGAATAACAAACATTTGGTTGTTAGTTGTTATTGAATAAAAAGTTCGTGTTCTACAAGTTCACAAAAAGTGTTGACATTGACACACAGAGTATATAATCACTACGTTTATAATCACTACGTTTATAATCACTACGTTTAAGAGACGGGACTCACGGGACTAAGGACTTCCATAGAATCCATTGGAATGGCATTACATGGCCTTCCTTCCAACACCAACAGATACCACAAAGATCAAAGATGTCAAACAACAGGAGCAGGCAGGAGCACAGAGTATATAATCACTACGTTTAAACAGGAGTGCCAACCTAATGAACCAAATAGTGCTTACCAAATAGCTTTTTATCGATATCAATAAAATATGCAGCGTAAAAACCGAGGCTACTACTAAATATGTTTAATGTTTATGTATTGAATCCGCATTTATGAGTCCAATATTGATGAGGGGGATATTTGGTACTAATACAAGATTGGACTTAAATGCGGACCCGCAATAAAATAAAAAACTGTTTTTGCTGATTTAATTCAAATTTTATTATTGAAATGAAATAACATAATCAGCGAAAAGAAAATCAAACAATCAAATGAAATGAAAATAAAAACTGATTCTTTCTAAATTTTTATCATTACTTTGTGATGACATGTTTTTCAAATAAAAACAAAATCAAAGCATTTATTTCAAATAGGTCAGTTACAGGACTTACAGGCACTTTTGAAGTGTCGAAACAAAGATGTAAGTTAAATCTAGCAACACTCCCAGTCACAAGACATAAAACTGTTAAAGTACTGTAGTTCAAAGTCAAAGATCTTTATTGTGAGACAGTGGTTACAGGGTTGTTTTGTGTTTATTTTTTATGTGCGGTTGCACTGCTCTACCATGTTAGGCATACAATAGTTTGAAATAATTTGTGCACGTTGCGTTGTTTGTTTGTACGCGTTGTTGCTGCGTTGCGTGGTTACGTTGCTTTGTTGCCCTTTCCCTAGCGTAGATCTCGTAGATGTATGCAACTTTTCAACGGGAACATAATATATATATTAAATCTTCTGTGCCCACAAACTTGACCCACTATTTGCATCTGAAATTTTAAATAAAATTAAATTTAAAATTGCACAACCGTTCCTTGCTCATTTATGTAGGCACGCAATTTAAATATGTAAAACATTGTGCCCTTAGTCTCTCACGCAATATTATATTTCTTATTTTTAGGGTTCCGTACCTCAAAAGGTAAAAACGGAACCCTTATAGGATCACTTTGTTGTCCGTCTGTCTGTCTGTCTGTCTGTCTGTCTGTCAAGACCTTTTTTCTCAGGAACGCGTGGAGGTATCAAGCTGAAATTCATATCAAATACTCAAGTCTATGGTCTCTTGGAGCTGTGAAAAAATCAAACTTCTAAGTCAACGCGATCAAAAGATACTCCCGTTTATGCCGCAAATTTTCGACACTCGCAAGGGAATCAAAACCTACAGGGTACTTCCCGTGAACTCAGAATCTTGAAATTTGGTACGAAGCAACGTCATAAAACACAGATAAAGGAAAAATTGCGAAAAGCATAAATTTTTAGTTACATCATATAATAAAAATATTTTTAATAATTTTAAACTTATTACCCCTTTACTCATGAACGCGTAGTGGTGTTATATTGAAATTCTTAACAAATACTCAAGTCTATAATATCTTTAAGCTGTAACAAAATCAAACTTCTACGTCAACGCAATCAAAAGATACAGCAATTAAAGCCGCATATTTTGAAACTCGCAACTACTCGCAAGGGAATCAAAACCTAAAGGATACTTCCAGACGACCTGGAATCTTGAAATTTGGCATGAAGCAACGTTATAAAGTACACATATAGGAAAAATTCCGAAAATCTTAAATTACCATAACTTTTACTTATATACCTACAGGTTTGTACGGAACCCTCGGTGCGCGAGTCTGACTCGCACTTGGCCGGTTTTTTTTCAATAATAAACAAAATCTTTGTTATCGATATGTGGATATTTACCAGTTGCAGTACAACACTAGCACATATTAATTTTAAATAAGATAATTTTATTAATTTTACTTGTTCCTGGCCTGCTTTAAAGTAGAGCTTAAAAGTAGGCTGCAAAGTATCATATTTAAGTACTTACCGGGCTTCTTTTATAGGAAATCTCGCCATAAACATCCCTATAACATTATTCGAACGACTTGCTCGATTTTCACATAATATTTCACAAGTAATAAACCGTCTTTTTGGTGACATTTTAATTCGAAGATCACTTCTGATGACCCTTCACTAATTTTGATGTGAAATTACACTTAAAACGATTAAAATCCACAATCAAACACGCATTTACATTCAAACACACGGCGCGAAATGAAGTTTTAACAACAAACAACATGGCATGGCTGACACTTGACGGGATATTGCAAGAAAGAGAAACCCCACTGAGGGAGTGTGATGGCAAATCCACCATTATTTGCCTTGTAAAGTCCATAGATAAAAAAATTGTTCCGAGTTGCATTGACACACAAACAATTTTTTTTTTTTTTTTTAATTTACCCCGAAGGGAAGGCTATAGTCTTTCGACCTTTGCCTAGTCTTTACGTCCAAGACACACAAACAAATGTCAACTTGTTTTTTTTTTTTTTTTTGAATTTTATGACCTGGTAACTGGGCCTTTAGGTCAAATGTCAACTTGAGCTTTCAAAACTTTTGTAACAATCGCAAACCTTCATACAGCCAACAATGCAAATTTTTAACACCATTCTGCCCACTTAACAGAATTTATTAAAGAAACACCGAGAGCTAGAGAAGAAGGCACATTAACCAACGGTTATACATAAGCAAGTAAGTTATAAGAAAACGGCCGTAAGCGGGTAGGTGGTACTGTATTGGTACTGGTAGTTGATGCTCGTAGGTACAGTGGGGCAGTTGTCTCTTTCTTGTTTCCCCTTTTCGATGCGACTTTCTCGGCGTACATCAGGTGGAGCTATCTTTAACTGCTTAAGGCGACTACATGAGCTAAATTAGCAACTCTATGGTGGTTCAAACTGTTGCATAATTAAACGAAGAACCAATATTAGATATTTGGTTTTAATTAACTTGAATCCGAGATGACAATGAGAAACTATTGTTTACATGTCAAAGGTAACATAAGTTGACAATACACACAGAGTATAGATAATCATACTGCCAGCACTAGTAAGGAGTAAGAAGATTATATGTCATTCTCCCCGTCTATGTTTTCTTCTCCCACTACAAAGTCACGAAGGTGAGTAGGTAGGCGGCGATTCCTTCTGGGTCTTTCGAAGGCTGGTGTTTCTTCTCTTACTTCATGAGAGTTGATCGGAAGGTCTCTGTGCTGAGGGTCTGGATTAGATTCACCCGCTTCAGGATTCTCCATAGAATCTTCATAGGGAGAGTCTTCATCTGCAAATGTAGATCGAGTATCATTTGGTAGTGGAGCCAAATGTCTATTGGACACTGTACTCTCCAAGCCGTTAGATCTACGAATCACCGAATAGTGTGGGTTGTAGTCCAAGAGTTCCGCTTCCTCCACTAACGGATCGTTTTTCGAACGAACGTTATTCCTAACGAGGACTGGTCCTGGCGCTAGCCATGTAGGCATCGATTCTCCAGTTGGTGACCTGCGCGGGTAGTTAAAAAGTCTCTCGTGCGGAGTTGCATTCACAGACGTGCAGAGAAGCGAACGGATAGAGAGTAAAGCATTCCTCAAGACTCGTTCCCAGTATTTTACTTCCATGTTATTTGAACGAAGACTGAGCTGTACGGCGCGCCACAGTGTTCCGTTTAGACGCTCTACTTGACCATTACCCCGTGGGTTGTACGGGGTAGTTCGGGAAGAAGCAATTCCGTTAGCTCTTAGAAAAGTTTTTAACTCCTCGGACATAAAAGAGCTCCCTCTGTCGCTATGGATGTAAAGTGGTTGTCCAAATGTACTAAATAGTTCTTGTAGGCATTTGATGACCGTAGCAGATGACATATCTTTGCAGGGGTAAGCCCATGGAAATCGGCTATATTCATCAATAATTGTAAGTAAATACTTGTTCTCAGAATTCGAAGGCAAAGGTCCTTTAAAGTCGATATTCAGCCTTTCAAAAGGAGCCAATGCTTTTATTAGCTGTCCCTGTGTCTTCATAAAGCGAGGTTTTAATTCGGAACACACTCGACAAGATGTAGTCATAGTCTTGATGTCATCAATCGAATAAGGCAAGTTCTTTGAGCGTACCCAATGGTACATCCTCGTTATACCAGGGCTAACCAGGGTGACATAGTAGGACGTGTAATTCATGCAGTTTGTCATTATTCATAAATGCGCAAACTCTTGATAGCGCATCAGCAGCGGTGTTCTGTGAGCCGGGTCGATAAATGATGTCATATTTAGGTATAACAGGATAATTCAAGGCGCCAACGTTGTATCTTTTCATTTTTTATTTTGCTGGAGTGGTTTTGGTTGAACATGTAGCAAACGGATTGTTGATCCGTTACTAAAATGAAGTACTTTCCCATCAAGAAATGTCGCCATTTTCTAAGACTTTCAACAATAGCGTAGGCTTCTTTCTCGACTGATGGGTGTTTACGTTCAGCATTTGATAATGTCCTGGAGAAAAACGCCACAGGTCGACCTTTTTGAGAGAGTGTAGCAGCTATCGCATACTCCGACGCGTCGGTTTCCACTGTCAGGATTTCGTCTTCACAAATTGCTATCAGTGAAGCTTTACAAATGTCTGACTTTAATCGCTCAAATTGAGTAACAGCATTTTCAGTTAAAGGAAAACAGCTTACATTCGTTAAAGGTTGGAGTTTACATGAAAAGTCCTTCACCCATTTCGCATAATGGGCAAATAACCCTAGTGCTCGTTTCAGTTCGGCGGCGTTCGTAGGGATCGGTAGCTGTAGCAGTGGTTTGAGCCGTTCTTTGTCCGGTTCAATGGAATTATTCTTAATAGTATAGCCCAGCAAGCTTATGGAATCCTGACAAAATTTACATTTTTGATCGTTTAAAATGTCAGGTTATACTTTTTCACAGCGGCTTGAAAATTAAGCAAATTCTTATCATGATCACTTTTATCTTTTCCACATACAGTGACGTCATCAAGGTATGTAAACGTTCCCTTTAATTTTTCTTTTTCTATTATAAATTCAAGGGTACGCTGGAATGCGGCGACTCCGTTAGTGACTCCAAAGGGGATTCTTGTGAATTGGTAGAGTTTTCCCGCAGCTTCAAATGCCGTGTACAGTTTTTCGCTCTCTTTAATTGGCACTTGATGGTACGCACTTTTTAAGTCTATCTGACTGAATACATTGTATTTTGCGACCTTAGACACGATTGTTTCGATATGAGGTAGGGGGTAAGCGTCTAAGTCTGTGAATTTATTTATGGTCAAAGAGTAGTCAATCACGAGCCTTTTTCTATGAGTTCCCCCTCCCGCTACTAAGACCTGCGCACGCCAAGGAGAAACGCTTGGTTCGATCACACCGTCTTCCAACAGTTTTGTGACTTCTTCTGTGATAAACTTTTCGTCTTGCTCGCTATAATGTCTGGACTTCACGGCAATAGGCTTAATGTTCGGAGATAAGTTAGTAAATAAGGAGGCGGGAGGTACTAAGGCTTGCTAACTAAAGGTTCTTTCGGTCCACCAAAATTGAATTGGATACTGGAATGTTCTTTGAGTATATCATGGCCGATGATAGCGTCGGCACAAAGGTTACTGACGACAAGGAATGGTCGGTGTTTGTGCGTATATTTGTTAATCGTGACAGTTGCAAAACAAACACTTTTTACGAAGGACACATTATTTGTAGAGGCCAGTGTGATAATCTGCCGGTGTGTCTTCTGTTTCAGCTTCATTAGACGTGCTATTTTCTCATCTATAAAACTCACTGAACTCCCTGTGTCAATCAAAGCATCGGCGTTAAAGTTGTTAAGGGTTACAGGGGTAGTGGCTTTGGAAAGGCTTGATGGAGAAGCAGCTGAGATAGCATTAGCTGCCACTTCAGAATCATCAGAGTCCACGAGAGAATCTTCTGTGGCAACTATGGCGTTATTGGCAGCATTTATAGATCTGCATACATTTGCAAAATGCCCTTTTCTGGAGCAAAGCTGGCACTGCGCGTTGTATGCCGGGCACTTAGGCCTACGGTGTAAGTTATTTCCTCCACAATAGAAACAGCACCATTTAGTTTTCGGTTCTGCTGTAGTTACTCGAGAGTTTTTAGTGTTCGCAGATACGCGACTCGACACTGGTGCCACTGACAAAGCGTTCAAATTTGTTTCATTAGCGCCACTTGACATTGCTTGGGAGTCCTTTTCTGCAGTCTCTAATGAGAGAGCTTTGTCGACAGCTTTATCTAATGTGAGAGAAAGATTTTCAAGCAATCTTTCTCGGATTTTCAGCGACAGTATTCCAGAAATAAAAGCACCTCTTATAGCTTCTTCCTCATGTGTTGTAGCAGTAACAGCTTCAAATTTACAGTCACGGGCCAAGAGTCTGAGCGACCTCACGTAGTCGGATATAGATTCGTTTGACTTTTGCTTTCGCGTAGCTAACAAGTAACGAGCCAGTATTTCATTTTTGGGCTTAAGGTACATTTTATCAAGAACTTTCATGGCATTATCAAAGGTAGTACAATCGCGAACATGAGGAAAAATGAGAGCCGATAAATGGTTCATTAAAAGCTTTAGTTTTAGTGCATTGGTACCGTTAGGAACCTCCTCGAGTAAGAAATTGGTAAAAGTATATTTCCAATGGATCCACTTTAAGTCCGCTTCTGTTGCGGTGGGGTCCTCGTCAAACTTCTCGGGTCTTAGGTACCTAGCCACATTGGGCGTGGGTTTTGCATCTGTGTCGGGCATAATGAAGTTAATTAAATTGTTGCATAATTAAACGAAGAACCAATATTAGATATTTGGTTTTAATTAACTTGAATCCGAGATGACAATGAGAAACTATTGTTTACCTACATGTCAAAGGTAACATAAGTTGACAATACACACAGAGTATAGATAATCATACTGCCAGCACTAGTAAGGAGTAAGAAGATTATATGTCACAAACTACGTTTGAAATACTGCTAGAATAAAGTTCTAATCAGCTTGCACTACAAAGTGGTTGTTACGTTAGTCACTGTGGGCCGAATAGTGCGAAATGAGTGGTTTCGATGGATTTACAAAAAAATCTATTGATTGGACTAAAAAAATAAAACACTATGATGCTAATATAATTTTCACACCACCTGCTCGAAAATGTCAAATTATATGTCAAGCAACCTCAACCTAAAGTGAGTCATTAGTGGCCGGGGCACAGCCGGTCAATAATGTTGTACTGGATTTCATTATGACCCGCTGGTCAATAATGTGATTTGAATTTGGAATCTCACATGCTCAGCTAAATCGGCAGTATAGTACTAACAAACACCCTTTGGTGCCAGAAAGAGGAAAGCTTTTCTCGATACCCTAACTACGCGTGGATGATATTCTCGATTTCCTACAAAATCATAACGACTGCTTCTTCATATCGTTGCCATGTTTTCGAAGACATAATATTGTAAGTATAATTAGACAACTACTAACCATTTTTTAAAAGGAATGGAATAACATTAAAATTGGCATTAATAATAACAAATACCGTACCGCGCCGTAATACCGTAGTAGTAATTGGCTGTAGCATTAGTTAATTTATTTATTCTTACTGTTTGTTTATTTAATAAATACTTTGTTTTACGTACTATGGCTATTATTTTCTTACAGTAGGTGTAAAAAGTAGAGTATCCTCCTCTGGGCTAAAGGTGTCTTTGCCTTGGGCTAGCTTGAATCCCTCGCTGCATTCAGGATTCTTGTAATAACTCCCTCGCTTCGCTCGTGAGTTAAATTCTAACTCCCTCGCTGCGCTCGGGAGTTAAATCCCGAATCCTTCATTGCGCTCAAGATTCAATATGACGCCCGTGACATAAGACACAACTTTAGCCCCTTGGTGCATAATCTACTATTATTTGTTTATTTAAACTTTATGCACATAATGTACAAAGGCGGACTTAATGCCTTGGGCATTTTCTACCAGTCTACAAAACAGATGATGCAAAACAGTAAGTGCAATAGTACCTACAGAAAATTGTGAAGAAATACAGATTATATATGTCACCGTAAAATTGTCAAATACGTTATATTGTAATATCTCTAGCGATATTGTAAAGTCTCGAATTATTGTCAAATGAACATACTGCTTACAATGAAACTCATTATTTTTCGTGAAATGCATGCGATGGTAGTCAACTCACGCGGTGTGGAGAGAAGGAGGGGTCCCCCTTGCCCAGTGGTACCACTCTCATGAAAAGACACTGTACCATTCCTGAGAAATATCGATTAATATAACCTAACCTTAAAACACTTCATATTCCCCTAAAAAGCGTAGTCGACGGAGCCCCGCTTCGCGGGGCCCCTATTTCCGAGTGCAGGGTTTAAAGGAACCTAACTAACCTAACGGGGGGGTGCCCCAAGTCCCGATTATGGGGGCAGAGATACTTCCGTAATGTTCAGTTGACAATAATTCGAGATATTACAATATCGCTAGAGAGGAACACGTTATATTGTAATATAACGTGTTTGACAATTTTACGGTGACCTACACATATGTCACCGTAAAATTGTCAAATACGTTATATTGTAATATCTCTAGCGATATTGTAAAATCTCGAAATATTGTCAAATGAACATACTGCTTACAACAAAACGCATTATTTTACGTGAAATGCATGCGATGGTAGTCAACTCACGCGGTGTGGAGGGAAGGAGGAGTCCCTCTTGCCCAGTGGTACAACTCTTATGAAAAGATATTGTACCATTCCTGATCCTGATTATAACCTAACCTTAAAACACTTTATATTCCCCTAAAAAGCGTAGTCGACGGAGCCCCGCTTCGCGGGGCCCCTATTTCCGGGTGCAGGGTTTAAAGGAACCTAACTAACCTAACGGGGGGGGGGTGCCCCAAGTCCCGATTATGGGGGCAGAGATACTTCCGTATGTTCAGTTGACAATAATTCGAGACATTATAATATCGCTAGATAGATACACGTCATATTGTAATATAACGTATTTGACAATTTTACGGTGACACATACATACAAAACATTATAAAAAGTGAGGAAAGATAAAAAAACAATTTAAAAAAAGTACCTAGATGAAGAAAAAAAACAAATTAAATGTGAGATAAGTCTGCCAACTTCTTATGTAAATGCTCGCGAACTTTAATTTTAAATGTGAGCCTACTGTTTGCCATCCTGATATTCAAAGGGAGCGCATACCTACCAAAGAAAAACTGCCTGGACAGGAAAGGAAGATTTGAAAGAGCACCAGAGCGGTGAGTAGGACATCGTAGAAGACGATTATTGGAAGAACGAAGATCCTTGCTGTACGCAGAGCATAAATACTGGAAGTGAGAAGTCAGATAAGAAGGAGAAGTAGGTTTGTCTAGAAGAGAAAACAAAGTTGTCAAAGCCCTTAACGCTCTGCGCTCCCTGATGGGTAACCATTTTAAGCGTAACCGATGTGCGGACACATGATCATACTTACGGAGATTAATACGAATTGATTGCAGTTATTTAGAAGTCGGTCAAGCATATTGAGGAGATGTGCATTCAGGTCGTAGTAACACACATCACCATAGTCTAGTTTATGAAAGATTAGGAACTGTACCAGCATTACCTCTAAGTGGCATGGGAGAATGTTTTTCAAAAGATAGAGCGACCGCAACGTCCCGGTGACTCTCTTGCTCACAATCGCGACCTGCTTACGCCAGTCAAGGCAAGTGTCAACATACAAACCCAGATCCTTGACGTCAGAGCTGAACGGAATCACTGTGCCGTCAAAGGTAACCGGTGGCACCGTTAAACCATCCAGCCTTCTTAAGCCTTCTCAAGGGGGCTCCCTACTATGATAGCCTGGCACTTGGTTGGGTTAACGGCTACCCCGAAGCGATCAGACCAGTTTTTCACTACACTACACGCTAGATCCCGGTTTAGCTCCTTAATCGCATCCGATAAGTTGTCAACACTTGCCTGACTGTAGAGCTGCAAGTCATCAGCGTAAAGATGATACGCACACTGAAGCTCGGTAGTAATAAGATCTATAAAAATAGAGAACAAAAGTTGAGACAAGATACCGCCTTTAGGGACGCCAGCAACAAGATTACACCAGTTGGAAGAAGAGTCTCCCGCAAGAACCGACTGCTGACGCCCCCGAAGATGGGAAGAAAACCAATTCACAACCTCCGGAAAGACCATAAGATAGGAGAGGATGGATAATAGGACCTCGTGACTGACGGTATTGAAAGCATTAGAAAAATCTATCAGCACTAAAACGGAAACTTTAGTGTTTTCCGTTCCCCGCCTTATATCGTCAGTCACTTAAGGAGAGCTGAAACGGTACTGTGGCCGTGCTTGGACCCGGATTGGAAAGGACTAATGAGGGAGTTATGGTGAATATAATATTATAAAGAGGAAAACTTTGTTTGTTTGGTTGTAATGAATAGGCTTAAAAACTACTGGACCGTTTTTTTTAATTCTTTCACCATTCGAAAGCTACATTATCCACGAGTAACATAGGCTACATTTCATCCCCGTACTCCCACGGGAACGGGAACTACGCGGGTGAAACCGCGTGACGTCCGCTAGTGGTGAATAAAGTGAGAGAACTGTTTATGGACACAGGCCTCGAGCACTTTAGATAAAAAGGGAAGGACGGAAATCGGACGATAGTTAGTTGTTTGTAGAATTTATTTGCCAAAAAATTAGAATGATTGCATGTGTTTATTATGGTTTTTACTCGTTAAAAGAAAGGAGAATGGGCGCCGACATATGGGTATTTGCCCTGAAGCCCAATAGACATAATATATATACCTACCATTGATAAGAGTATTTTAAGGATCACATTTGCTTCTTTAACTATTTGTGACAATTCGTAGTCCGTTCGGAGTTAAGGACCTAAGTAGGTGACTTGTGAGGCACCGAAGTTGAGATTGTCTTGGCAACAAATTAAAGTTTTCCGGGTTGCCATTAGTAATAACATATAATCCATTGCACAGAACTCTTTATGGACAACCTTTGCCAGTAACACGACTTTCGCCAATTCGAGTTATTGTTGGCCTAAATAGGCGAGCATTTGAGCACCGAAGTTAGAATTTTCTAGGTGACCAATAGCAATAACATATGTAGGTACCATTAGAGAGAGCTTTCAGTAAGAACTACTGTAGAACTGTTGCTAATTCCTAATCTCTTTGGTTTTATTGACAGAACTAGGTAGTTGCAGCATGACTGGGTACCGAACTGTAGCTCCTCTCTGATTCTGAATCGAGAAGAGTTGTCAAGGCATGAAATATTCCTTTTGAAGAGATAAATCGATTAATACATATCTTAACGGTATTGGTCGTTGGGGTAGAATTAACGATCTGTAAACCTTCAGTTACTGCAAGGAGTTGTTCCTAAAACGGTAGTTGATGTCTATGTTTTGAAAAAAATCGTTTTTAAGCTTGTAATAATGATGTTTGAAACATACAGTATCAATTGTTATTACGGACTATCTGAACAGAGTGGTTGTTTGCACTGTGAAGTAAATTATATGAAGGAGGTGGCAAATCTCCTGCGGGCAGAATAGGTGGCATGCGGTGAGATTAAAACAAGATGATGTTTCGGTAACTATTCCTGTATTTCTTGATTATCAAGCAGTTCACGAATAGCGAGTCATCAATAACATATTTGGTCTTAAAACTTAATAGGCTCATACAAAATAGGAAAATGATAAAAGATCAGAGAAATAACGTGTTCTCACCTCGATGACTTTTTGACAAGAGGAAGTTGAATGACGTACAAAGACTATGATAGAGCATCATTCTCATATACTATATGAGAATGATGCTCTATGCCAACAGATAATTAAAGCGTAGAACACACATGTTTCATCATCAATGATAGTTAATAAATTGACGAAAATAATGCCAGTATTTAATTTAAATTAATTTCTCATACTTAGAGCTATGTAGGGTTTCTCTGACTCCGAATCGAGAAAAGTCGCCACTAAAAAATGTTCTTCTTAAAGAGATCTATCCATTGGTAGGTATATATCTTAAAGCTATTGGACGCAAGGGCAATTTCGCCCATTGTCCTTTGTAGAGAAAAGTTCGTGATTTTTTTCTATCGAGTAAAATTTATTGCATTATGTTTTCAAAACACTCATACTAGCATATTTATATCCTGAAGAATATCATATATTTTTCTGGATTGCAGTGTATCATATACTTTCAGGCATTTTAGTTTGGCTCCTGTAGTCGCTTTAAGCACCTCGTTACGATGCCACAGGTATCGTTTAGCGCTATGTCAACCTCTTTAGCGTCAGCGGCTGGATGCCAAACTGGGCATGCGAACTCCCCAGCAGAAAAATACATTGTATTCCGGCAGTGAAACTTGCATGTCAGGGAGTTGTCTAAGGTAAACGTAGTGATTATATACTCTGTGGTCTAGGGCCGAGGGTGATACCCAGGTATGGCCCGGTCCCACTATGTTGTGACGATTAATTTATCGTGTTTTAGTTTATACTAAAAATACAACATTATTTTTAGTATATGCGAAACCTGAAAATCGTTTTTTCAGAATCAGTAACTGAATCGATTCCAATCATTTTTACACCATGTTACAGGTATTTTGTCCCAAAATTATAAAAGGTTACGAGTTGGACATCTATCCGCGATCATACAACAAAGATTACGGCAGGCAGGTCATAGCGATCAGCTGACTACGCTCGCGGCGCACAGGCAGCGGGGCGCACAACGGGGCGGGGAACGCAACCCCTACGCCTTCAGTCGTCCGGTTGCAACAGTCGCACGCGCCCGTGTCACGTTTGCGCTTAGCGACACAACGCGTTACGCGAAATAGTTTAGTTTGTATCTGTTATGTGATCGTGAAAAATGTCGTTTTCGTACTCAAACGTCCAGTAGGTACACCGAAATGGTGCGCACACTAGCAGTCTGTGGTGATAACGTATTCCTGGCAGTGCGGCGATACCAGGAACAATTCGGCATCCGAGTGTCGTGGAACACTGCTTTCCGCCACTCAACGATAAAGGGACTATGGTACCTTTCGGCCTCCGACAGCCGTTGATAGAGGAGTGACACGCATTCCTACCACACTACCACCACCTCTCGTCTGTGCTTATGGCAAAGAGGGGAACATTTTGAACAATTATTAAGATACGCCTGAGTGATTCAAAAGCATGGTTAATTGTAGAAAGTTATTATTTAGTACCTAGAGCCTGCAAAGTCGTCAAGTAATGCGATGTTTTTTATCCACTTTAAACTTTAAGTGGTTGTCGTAAGTTGCAACAAATCGTATTGACTACATCTTATCCTTTTTTTTTTTTTTAGTATGGTAAATCATCAAATGACTTCTCCCACTCTGGGCGGAGCGGGAGGGAGTGTCAGACTCTTACTGACTAAAACCCATCCATGTTCCTTCCTCGCCCTTTATGTTCCGGGGCCGCGGTATCTCTTTCGAACAGTCCCGCAACCCCGGCAGGCTTCGGCCCTTGCGGGCCCCTCTCTTCTGCTGACATCTCTTTGAGGCGCGCGTGGAACACGAACGCGCCGTCGACACGGCCTGTCGTCACTAGACGGACGGACGGCTAGCTAGCCCATAGCTAACCGTCCACAGGCCCGCATCTACGGTGGCCGGTAGCCACCACGTGGCCCCCGACGCCCGGTGCGTCTCCCGCGGCGGCCGGGAAGAGGCTCTCTCCCTCTCTCGTTCCGCCACCTCCTTCGCTAGCATGACTGCTTCGCAGAAGGAGGTGACGGCTTCCCATTCCGTCTCGCTCCGGACCATGCATTGAACCAGGGCCGGACGCGAGAGGTCGCCGCCGCCGATCGCCGCTACGAGGACACGGCGGTGCTCCGCCCACGCAGGGCAGACCTCCACCGTGTCCTCCGGTCGATCCTCGTAATGGAGACACCCGGGCGTTTCCTCCCGCCCGATTCGGTGCAGGTACCTCCCGAAACATCCGTGTCCGGTGAGGACCTGCGTCAGGCGGAAGGTGAGGACGCCGTGGCGCCTCTCTAGCCACTCCTCAAAGAGGGGACTTAACGCCACTATCGTGGCGTGCCCTACATCTTATCCCTTACGGCTGCATTTAAGAATAAAGTAACAATAACAATATCTACCTACACTTAACCATTGCGACAGTCCAAAGCCTGCAAGTGTGATGGAATATGTTATCACCAGTTAATAACATTAAATTTGCCGTACGGTTAGGTACTAGTAGCTATAGGTACTTAGTACCAAATTATTATCAGTGAACGTGCGACTGTTGAAGCTTGAGCGGGCGGCCCGCGGCGGCATAGAGGCGCCCGCGCCGAGCTGCGCTGCGCCGCGCGGTGACTCGGTAACCATACTTTTGAACGGACAACCATGTAACATAAAAAGCTTATAACTTTGTGATTTTTCAAGATACAGTTTTGAAATTTTGTACATTGATAAATACTAGACACGTGTTTCGGGTTTCGCATAAACAAAAACTAATGTTGTATGTGAACATATCCATTTAAGGGGCCGGTGAAGCATGCGTAGTTCATACAATTACAAACGTAATACCAAAATAATTTGTAAATCAAACATACCTATTCTTAGGTGCAGCGCAGACGACAGACTATCCGTGACGCACTTTTTAGTCTGTGAAAATAGAACCTATGCAATTATATGCAGAACCTAACGCACACGACGCGCAATAAGCCGCGCCGCGCCGCCGCTCGGCACAAAAAGTGTGTGGAAAAAAATTGAACGTTTGCTTCAACGCGCGCTAACGCAGACGGCGCAGGCAATCTGCATTTGCTAGGGGTGGAAGTAACGCACGCGATCTAGTATCATGGCGCCAGAGGTCGATATAACGATGTTAATTCAAGAAATACAAAACAGACCAGCAATTTATGATAGGTACTTCTAAGACAGAATATCATGATAGACATTTAAAAAGACAGCTTTTCTTCTGGACCAATGCACCTCCTCATTGCTGTTTCTGAATGAGTCAAAGCAGGTCTTAAAATAAATAGCAACTCATCAAATGTAGTACCTAACAGTCATTTTATAAAATTTGAAAAAAATTCCGGATGTTGGTTCAGAGTTTAATATGGAACTGTCTCTTCAGTAATCTTTCCGAAAGTATAGGATGTACCCAAAATTCTCTATTTCTTCTTCTTTTTCTGTACTTCATGTACAAAATAATACTTCGCGATCTCTGCACGATTTCCATAGCGTCTACGTCCCTACAGCTCTGCCGACAGAATGATCGAAGAATATGTGCGTCGTGTGCGTTGAGTCTGTGAAAAATCCGCGACCGACTTTTTGCGCGCCATGCAGGTTTTTTATGCGCCGCCGCAGACTCGATCGCACAAAAAGTGTGCCGTCTGCGCTGCACCTTAAGGTAGTGTGTATTTATTTCGATTGGATTACAGAATATCTAGGTTCCCAAATATAAAGGGTGTAAAACACCTCTTCACGAAGCCGAAAGGCACTTGTTCTCCCCATCATTGCGATCATTTTTTTGTTCTACACCATACCTGGGAACCTTCTAGTTACGGAGATATGGGGGGTCAAAGTTACAACTGTTTGACAACTTTTTTTTAAATACAAGTTTTTTTTGTAAGATTTTGACTTTTAACACCTCCACGACCCCGTACTATTCAATCCATCCATCGGCACAATGTTCTACGTGCGTTACATTGAGTTCTACCACAAAACATGATTTATAACCTCAAAAAAAAAGTTGTTTCCCAGAAATAATTTTTGCGTAGTTTGATGTACAGAATGCTTGGTTAACGGCTTTGTGAAGAGGTGGTTTACACCCTGTATATATATTGAATGGACACTGATTTACACAAGAGAAGTTTTCTATAGAAATTTTAAATTCCCCATAACTCTTGTCTAAATCAGTGTCATGCTTCGCGGGCCTCTAAAATACACAAACCACGACACTTACAACTACACGATTACGGGAAGATACGGATTAGTGGGAACGGGGCCTAACGAGTTTGGAAGTCTGTAAAATAAATAAAACTGCACAAAACATTTTATTCATTATATATTTTTTGTCAGAAGGTAATTAATACGGTGCCAAAACAGTAACAAAACATTAGTACGAAAAAATTAAGAATGCATCTAGCATTAACTACTCAATATCCAGATATAAACAATATCCTATGTCGGATAGGAGGACAACATTTAACACTTATTTTTCACAACATTTGAACAAGACAGTTGGCATATTAAACTATTATTTATTTTTAATAATATATAAATTGTGAACTAGATTCATAACACCGATACGCCTAGTGGATATTTATTTTTTCTCTACATTATTATTCGGAGGGTAGTTACGTGCAATTGTTTATCACTATTTAACCGACTTCATTTAAGCATTTAAGTCAGGAAGCATCGTGTCAATGCATTAAATTAAATTCGATTCAAAAAGTCGCATCATCGCATGTGAAGTTCATTTATTGTAAAAGATTGTCAAATATTTTGTAAGTAGGTACTTATTTCGAAAACCAAAAAGTTCATCTACCCTCTTTCAATCAATCGTCTCGAAAAGTATAATTTAAGTACAAGAAACACTATAATGATATTTTTTTGTGTCTTTTGTTTTTCTGAGAAAGTTATAGAAAAGGCCAATTATTTAACAACGGTAATCTGACTGGCAATTCGTAGTACACTCTCATCATTCTAAAGATACTTTTTTTTTAATAAATCCATATAATTTCGAAAATCATAACAGATTTAACCAATCGAATCACTTCCCAATTCATTTCAAATCTTAGATTCACATGTACAGATATGCTTTGGTCAATATTACGAAGAACAACCAACATTGTCGTGACAGCAAAGTGTTAAATTGTCATACCCGCAAATTCTTAAAAAAAAACTCTTCAAATGTCAAAACTGCACATAACTACCCACATTATAATACTGCGAAAGAGCAGATCATGCGACAACTGCCGCGCCATAATCCTGCCCTAATAATCAGTCTGTCACTTGATCAACATGCCGCGTTTAAAACCTAACATTTATTTAATCACAAAATTACTGTATGTAAGTATACACGTTCTAACATGAAGAAGGACAGAAGACATCTTCAAAATATGTTTTATTATATTTTAAACCATCTATGTAAAATGCGATTATTCCCAACGTCCACCACCTGTTTATCCCCCACTGGTGGACAGTGACAGGATTTTTAAAAATAATTCCCACTGTCCTCTAGATGATGTCGCTGACCTCCAAAGGAAGTGTTTAAAAAGTGTCACTGTCCTGCAGTGGTGCCTAAGGGGAATCTTTATACCACTGTCCACCAGTGGGGGGCAAGTAGGTGGTGGACGTTGGGAACCATCGGTAAAATGCTATAGGTACCGTTAGCATGACATGTGATGTGAGCTAATCTTATTATATCCTTGGTCCAATGCGAGCATAACTTGGCATCATTAGTAATAGCTTTATTACAAACTTTCTTGAAAAATTAGTGTTTTACCCGCTTTTCGATAATGCGCGTCTCAAACTACTCTAGTTATAAGAAGCGGCCGTTTTTTATAAAAAATAAAAATATTTCTAAACATTCGACTTTTGAGGTAGTCGAATGGTATTTACAAGCGAGTACAAAAATGAGCCAATTATAAAATAGTTTATATTTTGAGGACATTTTTTATTATAGTAAGGTTGGACATTCAATATACGTATTTTAAATTTACGTGGTAACATGATACTAAAATTTACCATAGGAAAGAAATAGTAGCGAGTTATACTCCTTTCATTTAAGTTAAAACCTTTTTTTTTATAAACTTTCCCATGATATTTTTTTTACAAAATTCTCAATATTACATTGTGCATTTTCTATAAGACAAAGCTAACACTTGGGTAAACATACATTTATTTCTCGTATACTTAAAGCTATTTAAGTTACATTCAAAATGTGCTTTACCAAGATTGCCAGAGGAAACAGGTTTTTAAAAATTTTATTCTTTTTTTTTTTAATTGGACATCTCATATTATTGAAGATTTTTTCTTTTTTAATTAAAACTGTTTCCTATGATAATTGTGGTATTATCAGGTGGCTTTTAAAGAGACGTGCATTATCAAAGTATACATTTTATAGCACACCACTATACGAATCCCATCGCGATACCGATCCCACGGAATTAAGTTTTAATAAGCTCATAAAATTCGATATTCACCACAGACAGTAATATTTTGTATCCATTAAATATATATTCATTAAGTATCTTAAAAAAACACCTATTATTTTTTTCTTTAAACGGACAGATCCAAAGTTATACATGAGATAAGGACTAGCGACATCATTCTATGTTTTTTTTTTCCTTTAAATATTATTATAATAGTGTTCGCGCCTACAAAGCTTTGCTAAAAACAACAAAAATATAACAAGAAACAATGATAATAAAAACAGAATGCAGTTAATATGGGCATTTTCAACAGTGGCAGTGTGAGAAATGCTAAATAAAAAAATAGTTGCATTGAATATGTCAAGTAACTTCTCGTTGCTTCAAATGCGAGAGCGGGTACATTTAAAAGCTCAATCTTTTGGTATTACTAATACAATCTTATGGCAAATTATTTGAAAATCGACTTACACCGTTATCGGACTAAATGTAGTGAGATTTCAAACACTGAACTAATAATGACTTAATACAATACATCCCATTACATTTTGTCTTGTTTTAATTAACTGAATAAAACACTGTCACTTTAAACTTAAATTATAATAAAATATACTTATTGGTGTCGACAAGTAGTGTTTAGCACCACATTTACAAACTATACAATTACGTATGCCCTAACAAATCCAAGTGGCGCTTTCAATTCCTCAGAGAAAAAAAAGGAATAGAGAAAAAAAATATATAAACAATTTTTTCCTCCGTGCTCAAAAAACCTGCTTTTAATACTTGTGTACGCACACCAATTGCCTAAAATATGTAAAAAATTAATTCACCAACACTTATCAACTAGAAAAATATTTTAGAAATTCTCACTTACATTTAAGAGGAACTGGCAAAATAAATCCTGTATTTTTTCCGTTTTTTAACAAAAAAAAAAACTTTTTTTTTTTATTCAACTCACTATTGAATACAAAAAAACCAGATTTGGTCCTCAAGTATAAAATTCATGATGCCATTCCTATAAATTGGACAGAACTATTCACTGTATGCGTATTGACGAGTAGCAAAAATATTAGTAGACTATGCACACTAAACAATGGCTCAAAATATCAAATCCACTAAATACCCAATAGAAAAAAAAACAACCTGCCTACGTGTTACGGCAAAACCTCGTAGAAGCAATGTTAAACTTAAGATACTAGTAGAGTAAGATTAAAAATGGTGGTTGACCGTTCACGTCGACAAAACGACTGGCTCAAACGCATATCACAATAAACTACCTAATAGGACTAACCACCGTTATTGTCCACACTCATTCAACTATAAAATACTATCATTTGCAACTAATATTAAAAAAGAAACATCCCATAGCTTCACACCCAATGGAACTACGAATCCACAGTATCAAAAAGTGATTAAAACCTCTTTAAAAAGAATTGTAAGAGTATTTTGTGCTCACGGGCGCAAGTTGTGGCGGTTATAAACTATCCGTCACCTAAGAAAGGACCAACACACCAATTATTATGCTAAATAGTTACATTTTTCATCTAAACGAGGATTCTTTATACGGTTATATTTATTCAAAAACATGTAACTATCAGATTCGTACTATAAGCTTTTAGGACCATATCCAACTAACTATACCTAACCTCACCTAAAGGCGACGGCTCACAGACCGATCACTACACAACTAGCATCATTTTAAAATAGATAAAAACCAACTACAATACACAATTTTGCAGGAATATCTATCTAAACGGTGAGTTTATGTATTTCCTACAGAGTTTTTTTTTTAATCTTGTTCGGTTAATTATTATTTTTTTATAAATATTCATCCGTAAATTATTATCAAATTTGATAAAGCTCTAAGATTGATCCACATTCAATAAAAATACTCGGGAGATGCCGAGAGACACTGAAGAGTTATGAACGTCAAAGTCTGACCACAACCCAAAAAGTTCTAACCCAATAAATTAATTATGTATGACAAAGTTGTCATATACTTTAATAAATGCGACATATAGCAAACCGTCGCTTAGTGTGACACGGCGTTTAAAATTCGAGGAACATTATTGTTAAAAACTTATAAATTATTAAAACTCGGGAATTATTTTTTTAGGGCGTTATTACCCACACTTTTGATAGACACGACGACATCAAAGTCGATTGCGTAGAAAAGATCTTTGTATTACAACAACGTTGAAAGAAAATCATTCAACTTTTGGCTGTATCTAACAATTAACGAAACCTAAAAAATTTTTATCGAACAACCGGCAATAATAGGGCATTATTGACCACCGTGTGGGTATAAACAACCGCCCTAACAACAGAGTCGAGACCTGACCGCGAAGCTACTCACAGAATTAAATAATTAAGAGAAACGTTATCCAGTCTTTCTAGGTGTGACTACACTTTCCTATAAAAAAAATAAAAAACATATCTAGCTGAATTGTCTAAAGTGATGAGTCATAGACACACGATTTGTACATACAGGATTTTAGGAGCAAAACCTTTCTTGTGTGAGAAGGGAAACCTTTCGAGTACCTTATTAGAAACACTGGGTAAACTGATGCTTGGGTAAACCTTAATTTTGGTCATATTTTTTTTAGTTATTGTTTTTTACAACTGTTAAGAGACCTGTTTGCATTTTAGCGTTTTTTAAAAAAAAACAGCTTTTTTTAAAGGAAAACAAACAATTTTCGGAGCTTTAAAAAACTAACATTTTCGTTGACTATTTTCACAAATGACGTTCTTTTAAACATTTGTGCATTTTTATTTTCTAATGGAAAATTTTATTTTCTATCAACCCTTACTGAGCCCATCTAGTGGATTACGGTCACTTTTCACACAAAGACGGCCTGTGCATCAGAAGTGGGACAAAGGACATTGCTCAGCGCCCATACATTGTTCGCCCTGGAACCAAGAGCATCGGAAAATTATGTGTTGTGTTGTTGATCATTGGTTAACTCCTGTAAGATCTTATTTTTGTAGCGGACTAGCTTCAGAACAGATATATTTAAGAAAAACTATCAGATTTTGAGGTTATAATCTAACCATAACCACGACTACTACGTTTAGTTTTTCATAGCTCAGAGTGATTTTTCAGAAACAAAAACAACAGCCGTGTGTGTAAATGCAACTTTTAATTCTAAAATCTATTTAACATTACGTTTTGTATGTGTTAAAATAGAATCAGCGCGAAAGTATTTAACGTGAAAACATCCGCCATCTTTGTCAAACGTCATGTCGTTGTCGTATCGAAAAAGATTAGGGATGCCCAATCGATTGTAATAATCAATCGATTGAATTTTAACTGACTTGCGAATGAATGTTTCATTTTTTATAATCTGAATTCTGATTCTGATTCATAAAGTATACTTATTAGGTTTTTTAAATGAAAGTATTCAGGAAATAATAATAAATGGAATAGTGATTATATGTTTTTATTGTAGCTTCTATTTGCACTTTGTTAGAAATAATAATGTTTATTTATTTCGAATAAAGTGCAAATGGAAGCTACAATATAAACATACAATCACTATTATTCCATTTATTATTATTTTCTGAATACTTTCATTTAAAAAACCTAATAAGTATACTTTATGAATCAGAATCAGAATTCAGATTATAAAAAATGAAACATTCATTCGCAAGTCAGTTAAAATTCAATCGATTGATTATTACAATCGATTGGGCATCCCTAATCTTTTTCGATACGACAACGACATGACGTTTGACAAAGATGGCGGATGTTTTCACGTTAAATACTTTATAATGTTCATTTCAACAAAAAGCTAGTCCGTGCTACAAAAGTATTTGCAAAAAATATGATACAACAGGCAATGAATTATCGTGCATGTCCGATCCTTCAGTTGCACAGGGCGATTCTGGACATTGTCCTTTGTGTCAAGTTTAAAACTTTTAGATAAAGAGATCGCGGATAATATGTTTAGGCCATATAAAAATGCAAGAAAAGCTAATTTATTTAATAAAAGCGATCATTCCCTATAACTTACTAAAAATGGATTTGAGCAATATTTAAAAAACCGTGCTAATGAAAACCCAAGTGTTTCTTAATAACTTGTAAAGACCTTTATGTAGGAATACTGCCTTTATTTCTTAGGTTTAAATTAAATATGACATTATACATACATCCTCTACTAAAAGTGCGTAACTGCGCAAACTATTTAAGAGATCGTCTTGAAAAAACATAGGACCTTTCAGCCCGTGACGATATTTTGATCGTTGTCAAATAAATCAAGTCATTACTGCACTGTCCAACGAAAATGGTGTCTTGAGTCGCCTCAGTCCAAATATTATGCGTTTAAAATTACTTCATCTCCAAAAAAAAAGGTAATAGGTACCTACATAAAGGACATCACACAAGGTGCATCGACGTTTCAACATCGATTGACATACGAAAATATCTGCGAACTTGTCTATCGTCTAAAATCTCAAATTGATCTAAACATTGACTAATTTATAAACAAAACAAAAAATAATAATTAATAACGCTATTATGATTATTCATGCATTTTTTACTAGCTACACATTCTAGCGTTCGTAAGGTATCTTAGGATTAATGCGTATTGGCTGGCCTGAGATTCGAGGAATAGTTTTTAGAGATAATTGGCCTGAAAACGCTTCAAATATAGATATTTTAGACAAAGCGACACGATAAGCGGTCTTGAGCGCCTTCAAAATTCATTTTAGGATCTCAAAATTGTATTTAACAAGTAAATATCGCTATGTTTTTGCTAATATTTGAAGAAAGCTTACTAAGTCTGGACCTAGTCTGCACCCTCAATGTCGCTTCCTACGTTTCAAATTTCCATTGTGGCTACACAAACAAGCTGCCATGCCTTAACTGACGAAATGAGTATGTTTTGTTTACATCTGCCTTGGAATAAGCTATGCAAAGGCCAAATCGCTCTAAAAACGATCCTGAACCCAGGCCTTATAGTAAAATACTCACTTCAACTTTACGTATAGTTTAAAATTATTTGAAGCAACAATCGAGTATGTTACTATAGGCAGCAACCCGCTACATATATTCAGTCAGTCATTTATTTCATCGAGCAATCTAGCACCGTTTTGTATACTCTTTGGCTAGGGACAAATTTGAGCGGAAAAACGCACACTCATTTCCTAAATTGTCATTTCTGGGCGTTAAAACCCAAGTGTTTGAAATGTTATGGAATTCCGTTGTTAAAGTGACTGGCATTACCAGTTCAGAATTCCGTGGTCAAAGTGACCGGCATTACCAGTTCAGAATTCCATTGTCAAAGTCAATTTATTACCCGTGCGGAATTCTGTTGACATTTTGGGTGGAGTAAGGTAGTACAGTACCCTGTGGGATTCCGTTGCCACAGTGAGCGGTATTACCCGTTGACATTTTTAGTGCAATTACCCTGTAGAATTCAGTTGTCATTTTGGCCGAAATTACCCGTAAGGAAATTCGTTGTTTTTTTCCTCTCAAATTTGTCCAAAGCCTTTGAGAGAATATAAATAGCGGATGGCGTTAGAAGGAGGTGTAGGACGAATTACTGATAAAAATTTAGGATTTTCTTCTCTTTACAATCATTCTTACTTATCTTAAGCGTTCATTATTGGCTTTAAATTAAGTACTGAATAGTTTTGGTATAATATTTTTTTTTTCATTTTTTTCTCGATTAAGGACTAAGTAAGGACAATATTATTTTTTTAATATAATTAGGTTATATCACACAATATTCTTATAAGATATGCTGTTATAAGCGTTGGTCATTGAAATTCAGAAATCATATTTTATATGTTACTTATATTTTTTTTATAAACAATAATTTAGCGTACATTTACCCTTCAGGAAGGCCTTAAAAAGAAGTGAGAAATTATTGTGGAAGAATATGAAAAAGCATGTTCTGAGACTGGTTTTAAAAAATGCAGTTCAGGGGAAGCTTATGTTATGAAAAATTCCAATTTCATATGGACGGAAGGAAACTTTTATTGAGCTAAAATAAAGGGCATTGATGGTCAGCCAGTCGTGGGGGCGTTGTGTTTCACAGACATATTTTTAAAGATGTTCTGCTAACTCTGTTTCGTAATAGGCCATATTTTAGAGCAAAATCGTACTTGCAAGTTAAAATGCACATCAGTTGGTCATATTCTGTGAAAATAAAACATTCGAGTATCCTCAATTGCAAAAACTAATCGGGATTTCAAGTTAGTGTTACGTTTGGCTACACATCAGCATACCTTTTAGGTATTGCAATGGATGCATATAAGGTCAAAAAAGGCATAATCTTTCAACAGGTAAACTGTGCGCCATAATCGCCACACATTTCATATTTTTTTAATTCATCTCAGAATATAATTCCTTCACATTAAGCTACACAGACTATGACTAGTCGTGGTCGCTTTAACTTAGGGGTCATCCTTTAATCACGTGAGATTTTTAGGCCACTCCACCCCTTTATAACACGTCGTGAGCTTTAAAGCTACCCCTTCTTCCCCCTAAATACACGTGACGTGGGGCGTCACGTGTATTTTTTATTATTGAAAAAATAAATCTTTTTTTAATAAAAAATCGATTTTCTCCCAAATATCACGTGATTAAAGGACGACCCTCTTATTTAAACGAGCAACCGATTTAATTATTCGAAATAATCTTTAGTTTTAATTACGTATACATATCAATATTTGGTTTTGAATTGAAACAACGTGCAACGCCCCGGACAACGACGTTATTTTAAAAGAAGCTAGATGTGGCACTTTAAAGGTTCCCCGTTCTTGGGAATAGTCTTGAAGGTATGCAAGCAACTCATAGCCTTTCTGATTGTCGCAAAAGGTCAAATAAAATTAGCTAGGGAAACTTCGATATTGGGTAACGTTATCTAAACAATAAAAAAAAAATCGTCTGAGTAATTATACTAAAGTCCGCGCTACGAGAAGCTATAATTTTTGTAAACAAAGAATGTCTAGCGCGGCAATTCAATCAACAAGAAATACTCCCAAATTCAATCAACTCAAATTATCATACGTGTAATACGAAACTAACGAGCAATTTCACTTGGTCGGGTTATATGCACTGTCATGTAATGATTTGTGGTACTGGAACGCATCTGACATCATGAAACGTAAACATTTGGGCCACCATTTTGAAGTAAGTTCTGTTATTTTTTATTTGAACCAAAGGTTGCGAATTCGAATGTATGTTTACTAAATTTATAGCTTTTCGTGGCGAAGACTATACTATATCAGAGGTTGACAAACAAAACATAATGAAATCTTATTGTTTTGTTTGACTAATCGTGTTATATTGTTTCCCTAGATAATTTATCTTGACCTTGTATATAAATTATGTAATATGTAAATAAATTCATTTATGTCCAATGGAAACTTAAATAGGTAAATAAAGTGTCGGCTACACTGAATATGCGAAGCAAACAATAAATTGCGACTGTGGCGCCATCTATAACCTCATTTTATAGTTATTTTATATCTGACATAAACCTTATGGCAACGAGAATAAAGGTCACTGTACGACAAAATCAGAGATAAATCTTAACCCTCTTTTTTGCTTCGCCGTATTCGGGTAAATGTCATATCCTACATCGCCATTTTATTCTAGCAATTTTAATCTAAGCGACTTTTTGTCAGAAAAGCGATATTGCACTAATTTAAATAAATTTTCTATTTTTCGCACAAATGAAAAATCGTACGTTTTAGCAGCTTTTTTTTGTAGGTCAATTCATTGAGCTGCCTATAACCAAGATATAAATAAATAATTAACTCCTTAAATACCGAAGCCCATTTAATTTAGTTATTTTTTTAATAATAGGCTTGTTTCCACAATCAATAAATTGCAAATCTATTTAGTCCGTCAATTAGAGTATTGGAAAATAATGGACACGTATTTTTTGTTTTTGTAAATCAACGAATATTGACAAAGATAAAACGCATCAAAACTCGGAGTGGGGGCTCGTGACGTCACTGTTCGGTATCAACTCACTAAGAATGATACCGAACAGTGACGTATTGGGAATTTTAAAAGCGTCGTATCTTCGTCAATTTTGGTTTATGTGAAAAAAGAAAAAATACGTGTCAAATATTTTTTGATAATCTAAGTGACGGACTAATTAGATTTTTTCAGTTAACAAGCCTATTCTCCAGGGCAAAAATGGTGCCCTTGCCCCGCGGTGGGACTGCACAGGCTAGCTATTTCTCTAGCGTTGTATATTATAGCTTCGCATTTCAGTGTAGCCAAGACCTAAAGAATTCATCTAACAATTAATAAACTTTTTAAACACCAATGACACTTAGTACCTTTACATTGCGCACGAAAAACAAGAAAAAAAAAATAGAAAATTTTCTACTTTGCAAGACAGTGATTTGAGGTAAATAGTTACTATAATATGGCAACATCGGAAAACAGTGAAGTAAAAAATCTTTTATTCTCAGTAATAAATATAGTTAGCTTTCAATAGGACGTGAAATAATTAACTATCTACTAATTCGCTAAAAAACTAAACATGTTTTTTTAAATATTGTGCTAAATATTTTTTCTTTAAGAAGAATATCTTTGACTACATTCTATAAACCCTAAGTGCGAATTGATTGTACTAATATCCGTTAAATATATCAATATCATTGGAAGCATTTAGACTCGGGGTCGGTTCGGTAGCCAAAATAACCGTAGGCTTGGTTTAAAAACTATATAGCAATCTTAGGCGATAAAAAAGTTTAAAACCACTACGTTTAGATCAGATAAAAGCCAAAAAATAAACTCACTTCTGTATTTTTTTTTTGTCTGGAAACATCACTGAGTTTTTTTTTCATAATTTGATGTTCCTTTTTCAAACCAACCCCACCTCTAGACAATCAGCACTACCAGTGCGTTTAAAAAAATAAATAAAGCTTATTGCACACGGAAATGCATCACGAGTAAGGTATAACTAAAAAAAAACTATGAAAAAAATCAACGGTTTTTCAAACAACTTATTTGAATGCTTGTACAACATTGCATAGGGCTTAAAATGCATGCACATTTATATAGAAAGGCACTACAATCAACGAATATTAATAATAAAAAAATCTATAGCCATTTCGTAATTGATTAAATAAATCTTTAAAGTAACTACCGGTTCCTGATATAAGCGAAGATATAATTTGGTGGACAAAAAAACTAATAGGGATGCCACATATATTTTCTGATCGGCTTAAGAGGGCGAGAAAATTGAATATGAGTAGATTATACGTTCGGCTTCGCTCGAATAGAAGTCAGCGAAGATAAAGTTGCTGCACGTGAAAATCGCAAAAGCGATCATTGACCCACCTACATTTATTGAAGTTGTTAACTTTGAAAATCCTACTAATATTATAAATGCGAAAGTTTGTGAGTATGTATGTATGGATGGATGGATGTATGGATGTTTGTTACTCTTTCACGCAAAAACTACTGAACGGATTTGGATCAAATTGAGCACACAGATAGTTTATAACCTGGATTAACACATTGGATACTTTTTATCCCGGTAATAAGATCCCATGGGTCAATTTCAAACTTCACGCGGGCGAAGCCACTGGCAGAAGCTAGTCAAAAATAAGCATGTTCAAGTCTGAATCATCATCTATCGTGATCTATCTTCAACATTTTTTCTAATGAAAAACGATACATGGTTCATTTGTTTTGGTTCGTACGAAGAGATATTAGGGAAAGGGCAATGACCGGTATTGCGATTTTAACTGACAGCAACTAAAGAATGCCGAACGGAGTCTATGGAGCAAATTAAACCCGAATGTGCCGACCTGAACACATATTTAGCATCTCTAAATAATTTGATCGTCTCATTTAAAAGAGTTTATTAAGCATTTCACGCAGAAACCGGCATTACTATAGTTTTAAACAATTAATAATGAAAAATAATAATATTTAAATAATAACTAATATTTGTTCTTACATACTAACAAACTTAAGATGGAAGATTTCATTTTACCCTAACATTTTGGTTGTGTCCTGCGAGAGCAGTTTGTGCACTGTAACTATGTTAAGTTATTGTATTTATTCGTAATTCATTACGGAAACCGGACTCATACGAAGTTCGCCTCAAAAGTCGGATTTATACGAAGTCCGTTTCGAAAGTCGGATTTATACGAAGTCCGTCTCAAAAGTCGGATTTATACGAAGTCCGTCTCAAAAGTCGGATTTATACGAAGTCAGTTTCGAAAGTCGGATTTACTTACGCGAATGCCGTTTCGAAATGCCGAATTATATGAAATCCGTATCGGAAACCGTAATTACACGAAATTCCGTTTTGAAAACCAGATCAACACGTTAACCGTTTACTGATTCTGAGCGTCCATGCAAAAAATGACTACAGGATAATATTTAACCTAATATTATTTTTGAACTGACTAATCAGCAAGTCAATTCATTTTGGCCGTACATTTAACTATCAGAACACAGGTGCATTTATTTTACTAATAATAACGTTTTTTTGCACCGTAGCAGTGAGTTTAGGGTTAAAATGCTACAGTACAAATTAAAATTTATAAATTGACGAAAACTAGCCGACCCGTCTTATGAAGCATTTTCAACCTTATTCAAGTAGGGTGGTAACACAAATTATCGACTGTATAAAAATAAAATGTATAACCCTTTACATTATTAAGCAATTATTTAAATACCAAGCTGTAATAGGCATACATTATATTTTTTTTCAAATCGATTTTAATATACCACCCCAAAAAATCGATTCAGTACATCCCATCATCCGAATAAGCACTAACTATCAACTATACAAATTCATTCGAATTTAAATTCATTTGTTTTTTATTTTTCTTTTTCTCAATATTAAATAAATAAAAAGTGGTACACTTATACGCTAATAGTTCATAACTTCATTTCATATACTTTTTGTTATTCGCACGAACGTGATATATTAAAATAGTGTCAACTAGTAATAACGTAGAAACATCACATTTTCAAAGGGTTTTTATTTCTGAAGTCGGTGTGAGCGAACTACGAACATTGCTAACAACTCATTCATAAAAATACTTTGTTTTAAGTTGTGACTAGAAACTGCTTTAAGTGTCTTGAAGATTGGAAATATATCGAAAATCTTCACGTGAAAATTCATTGCTTCTTTTGTATTGTATAAAGATTTCCAATAATAAATAAAATATTCGATTTCTCGACTTTCCTCACGCGCGAGCTACAACTATAACTAATGCATCTAAAACATTTAGGTAATTCAAAAAGCGTCATACCGTTTCCTAACCCCTTAATCGTGCACACTTTTTAAAGCCATCTGTCGGGGCTTTAACCCATCGCTCACACCGATTATTTTGGCAAGTATCACCACAAAACGCCCTTTTATAATACTTTAAACATTAATCCAGCTAAGCACGATGAATAAATAACGCAATTCTGATACTGGCAATTATTTTAAACCTACACACTGAGTAATAATCATGTAGTTTTTTTTTTCATATTATTATTATACTCATAATATAATAATCCTGGTCTCTATTTATACCTGTTTTAGTCTTTGTTTGAGTACACTTTTTATAACTGTGCACACCTTTGCCCACAAAAGCGGTATATTTTTGAAGATTTTTACTCAAAAATTCTTTATTTTCTTTTTTGCGTGTGAAATTTTCGCAGTGGGGTACAAAATTAAATAAAAAGTTAATTTCTAGAAAGAACTAGAAATTACCGAAGTCTATGAAAGTACAAAAAGCTTCTTTTGAGAATAATTTGTCGAAGTGTTAAAGCATTTTGGCTTAATGTAACGAAAATATACCGCAAAAATGTACCAGGCGCACATAAATGCATAGTAGGTTCAATCATAAAAAGTGTAACCCTAATCCCTACAATATTTGTGTTGATATGATATTTATGATTGCAACATTCCCTTGCAAATTCACCCAAGTACTTCAACTAGAGTATGAAATATAGTTCGATTAAAACTGTGTATAGGGCATACGAGAAAAATTGGTCTAAGGGTACAAGTAGGACATTCATTATAAGCTCATAATTCGATACTGCTGATCCAAAAACTACGCAGAAGGGGGTACCAAGCACACAGATACTATATTAATTCTAAAACACCGATATATTTTAAAAACTTCATCTAATTTAACATTCAATATGACTATAGCTGAATTATTTAATAGTTTAAATATTTTTTGAACTATATTTCATACTTTAATTTACTCTGGGCGCGTAATTTTTCAATATCATGGATAAAAATGCTTTTGCGTTTCTATAAGGCTACGGAGCAATGCGTTAAAATGGTGATTTAAACCTTATAACAAACGGGATAGAAAACATTTTCGCTTATTGTTCTCGTTTTACGATAATTGAGCAAAACATTAGAAAACTGAGCTCTATGAAGCTAACTGAGCATAATATTGTGAAGATATTTGAGCGTACGTGTTTTTTCTTTAGTAGAAAATGTTTGAAAAAGTGTTAAAATAGATTGCTTAGCCAAACAGTTCATGTTATATTTTATGAATAAAATTGAGCGAAGCATGCCTTTATAAGGTAGATGCTCAATTTTCATACATTTTGCTCAACCATCGCTTTTACGTTTTAAAATCATTTGTAATCAACTTTAGATGTATTTTATACGATGATGAGATGCTCAACATTTTATTTGTCATACTCAACCTTTTCCTACAAACATTTTTAAGCGTGTTTTTGTATCATGGCAGTATTGTGTTCAGGTAAAATCCTTTTTGGCATACACTTTACTAAAACCGTTTTGGAAGTATATCAGCAAATTCCATTTTCAAATCAGTACTAGTGTCATTTTAAATACATCTATAGCTCATTACGATTTTAAAGCGTAAACAGACTTGTTTACATCAGATTAAGGTCTCTATTACATCTAGGACGTAAATTCAGCGCGCAATATTGAACCTTATTTGTCTTTGTCGAGAAAACATTTGTGAAATCACATCTATTCGACTGGACATGTACCCAATACTTAGGAGTAGAAGACGAAGGCATTTTTAAATACATTTTTTGAGCTTTTACTAAAGCTTTTCATATAGGAATGGCCTCGCCCAGCAATCACACAGTTCCCTATACTAAAGATGATCTCCAATCTTATACAAATCTATCATAAGAGTTTTTGTCCTTATAAACCAACATTATCGACGACTAAGCAGCAATTCATTCAAACTTTTCTGATCAATTAATTTCATTTACAAAAAGAGGTTCCAATATCACTGTGTTCCTTTTTCAAACGACCAATACTGGACGTTTAATATTTTTTTTCTTTTTTTTTTAGAACAAATAAGGTTCAATACATCATAAAAAGAGGTTTTAATTAATAGGTCCGGTAGCCAGATAGTGGTAAGGATGTCGGTTATGCATGAACCGTGTGTCGTACCTCTGGTTCTTATAGAAGTCGCTACGTTGATTTACCTTCTTATAGTTCTGTGTACGCCTCTGTTGGTTCTTCTCTGTTTTCTCAGTCTGTTTTTGAGGTTTCGCTGCCTCGTTTTTGGTTTCTGGTTTAGCGGCCTGCGCTTGTTCGGCGGGTTTTGGTTTTTCCTGGAAAGGATTTAGGAATTATTTTACTGTGATATTTTACCTGGGGGAAAAAATTGACGTCTCGTTGTATTTGTATGGGAAAACTGTCAAATATAACGTCAGGAGCTAATTTAATAACCGCAATCGCAAAATCATCTATTGTTTCTTACATTTTATAAAATGATGCGAACACTTTTCGCGATGAAAGGATTGTTCAGTTCAAGATTGTATGTTTGGCACCTATCTCCCAAGACTTCTTGTAATAATTGTTTGTGCGTCGATGCCCCTATAAATTGCTCCAAAAGAAAGAGCTGATTTGTTAATCAATTTGTCTGCTAGAAAGGTATAGGACTTATGAAGAACGAAGTGTGTGAAGTTCTTCACATCAGACGTGTGTTGTTGTGAGTGGTGGGTTACTGAAAAATGTTGTCGGGTTTTTCTATACGCAACTTTACCAGCGCGATTTGTGTCATAGATGTCTCTGTCATACTTTTGTTCTATTATGCTGTAAGTTATTTTTTTCAGTGCCGCTACAAATGGTTTACTTGTTTGAACATACCGAACAACGATTTACAATTTTTAAAAATTAAGACGAGCCAGAAGAGAAACAAATAGAAAGTAAGTCACTCTAATATTATAAATGCGGAAGTTTGTATATTTGTTATTCTTTCACGCAAAATCTACTGAACGGGTTTTCACACAGATGTTTATATCCTGGAAATGGATTAGCCACAGATATGGATAGACCTAGATAACGCAAGTATCACGATCTGTATGAAAACCAAGCGTGCCATTTTTTGACTACCTATTGTGACATCACAAGCACTATTTAGTGATGGATAAAACAAACCGATTCAAAGACGCCACTGGATCCCAGTAGTAAGATTCCATGGGACAATAGGCTAGTTTCCACCATCAATAAATTGCAAAACTAATTACTCCGTCAGTTAGAGTATTGGAAAATAATGGACACGTATTTTTTGTTTTTGTAAATCACTGAGTACTGACAAAGATAAAACGCATCAAAACTCGGGAGTGGGGGCTCGTGACGTCACAACGCACTAAAAACTATAGCACCGCGTGACGTATTGCGAATTTTACAAGCGTCGTATCTTCGTCAATTTCGGTTTATGTAACAAAAGAAAAAATACGGGTCAAATATTTTTTTATAATCATTATAAAAAAATATTATATATATTATTAATTTAGAACTGACGGACTAATTAGATTTTTTTAGGACACAAGCCTATTATCGAACTTCATGCGTGCGAAGCCGCTGACAGAAGCTAGTAGATTAATAGAACAATACCTCAGTGGTGTCAGTAGTAGGAGTTGCGGCAGCTGTGGCGTTAGACGCGGTGGCGTTGTCCTGTGAGACGGGGGACTTCACCACGGGTGTGGCTGGGGAGAGTGGCGAAGTGGTGTCAACCTGGAAATGGTGTAACGGGTTTTAACGGGAATACCCGTAACAAAGCAGAAAGGTGTTTGTTCTACCTGTCATTGCATTTTTTTTGTTCTAGACCATATCTGGGACGAAGGTGTTGGAGGTCAAAGTTCAAACATTTTTTTTAAAATAGAAGTCTATTAATGTTATAACTTTTCTTTAAATACCTCTTCCCCACTAATATTCAATGCATCCATCAGCACAATGTTATAAGTGTATTACATTGAGTCCCATTGATCCTCAGCAATTTGACGAGTTATGAGTGGGGGTCCACTTAAATTTATCTGGTTTCGATACTAAACAATGTTCCGGTGATGACAGGTTGTATTTCGGTGAAAATGGCGAAGAAGTTTTGACTGTAGGATGATGATGATGTTATGGCTGCGGATGGCCATAGCTGGCTGCTATGGATACCTAGCATATGGACGGCTGCGAATGGCCATGGATGGCTAGTATGTGGACAGCTGGGCATGGCTATGACTGGCCATAGATGGGCTATGAATGGGTAGCTAGAGGTAGTTGTAGTTACCCGCAGTGGGTCCTGGGTGGAGGGTCCCGGCGTGTGTTCAGGCGCCAGCGCCACGGTGAGCGTGAGGTCGCACCACATCGCGCAGCGAGCTCGCCGAGCTGATACACTCAGCTGCTTCACTGCCTCGGCTAGCTGCAGGATAGCTGCGGGACAACAGGGATCACTGTTATTAAGTCTTCTGTGTATCTATCTCATCATCATCATTTCAGCCGAAAGACGTCGACATGGGCCTCCCCAAAGTGTCGCCACATTGACTGGTCCCTTGCGACTCGCATCCAACGGATTCCCCCCTGTGTATCTATCTAGGTCATGTTTATTTGATCTCGTGAATGAGTCACACCAACACATCAAAGTGTTACTATCGTTTGCGATCCTTCGGAAGCTACTGCGATGACGTCATGCCGCCATTTTCATGTCCGATTGCGGGTGATGCGGACTGTTTACGTTCATAAAATAAAGTTGTGTGCATATATAAATAAAAAAATACCAGGCTATAACTGTCCCACTGCTGGGCAAAGTCCTCTTCTCAAACAGAGAAGGCACGAGCATTGATCACCACGCTTGTTCAAGACGAGTTGGCAATTTCAGATTTATACATGTTTAAATATTATTATTATTACAATTTTTTTCTTCAGTATCTTTGAATGTCCCACTGCTGGGTAAAGTCCTGTGCTTATCCTTCCAGGTACTCTTCGTCTGTGCCACCTCGGACCAGTTATTAAATGAATAAATTGAAATTATACGCAGCGCACCACATGACGTCACACGTCAGCGCTAATATCGCTTGGTCGGATTTTGCCGCAAACGCCATACTTCAACGTTTAATATCTGTAATTTTTGAAATATGAAAAAATCAATTCAAGATGGAATACATACGGTCAGGACGTTGCTGACGATGCTGTTGATGCGGCGCTAGTTCCCGACGTCGCGCGGCCTGCACGGCACCCACCGCACTGCGCCACGACAACATGGCGCTCTCTACCTCACTGTGGGGGGCACTGTCAACAAAATTGAGGTATTAAGGTCACTATGTGGATGTTATGTAGCTCTGGCTACTATACACTATGGCGACGGTAAACCCGGTTTTTACGAAAAGTATGCCCGTCGACTTTATTGGACTGCCAGTAAACGTCGTGGTCGGCGGACAATAACGGCAGCCCATTAGCGCACATAGGTCTCGAGTTCAAACCCAAGGCCACCTCTGATTTTTTGGATACATGTGCGTATTGTATAATTATCACTTGCTTCGGTGAAGGAAGAAACCAGCATGTCTGAAATATTTTCTCGTTGGCATGTAAAGCCAAGTCAAAACTCTGAAACCAGGTTAGCCACGATAAAGAATTTGCGAACAAATCCACGGGACATGACGCGGCATGCCACCGTGACACACGTCGGTGGGTCCAATCTGACCTCCTAGTCGCGCACGTCCTGGCCGTGTCTTACTACTATGATTTGACAAGTGGTTTATGTCTTCCTTCTACGTGGCAGACTCGAAAATCGCCGGGTTCAATCCGACCTCTTTGTCCTGACCATGTCTTAGTAATGAGATTTGTTTACAGTTTGCTACTTACATCTCGGACAAGTGGTTAGTCTTTCTTCCACGATGCAGGCTCGAAGGTCGCCGGGTCCAACCCGACCTCTTTGTCCCGACCGTGTCTTAGTACTAAGATTTGTTTATAGTTCGCTACTTACATCTCGGACAAGTGGTTAATGTCTTCCTTCCACGATGCAGGCTCGAAGGTCGCCGGGTCCAACCCGACCTCTTTGTCCCGACCGTGTCTTAGTACTAAGATTTGTTTATAGTTCGCTACTTACATCTCGGACAAGTGGTTAATGTCTTCCTTCCACGATGCAGGCTCGAAGGTCGCCGGGTCCAACCCGACCTCCTTGTCGCACACATCCTGACCGCGCTTGAGTACTTTGATTTTTGTGTCTTCGGGTTGTTTTGGCTTCTTGTTTTGTGCTACGCAGACGCTTGCTCGTAGGGTCTCCATTTTGCCCATTAGTGTTAGTACCTGTTTGACGATTAAAGGTGTTTTAAAGGTTGAATGAAAAGATAATGCAAAAAGAACAACTGATACCAAGATACCGCCATCCCCGTCGTGTTAGATTGTTTGTTTTTTAGTAAATATAATCTTCAAACTAAGTAAGGAACATTGCACTTGTGCACTATGTCACGTTGCGTAATATGGTATACGACAAAAAAATAATAATTAGTCCGTCAGTTAGATTATCAACAAATATTTGACCCGTATTTTATTTTTGTTACATAAACTAAAATTGACGCAAATACGACGCTTTTAAAATTCTCAATACGTCACGCCTTGGTATAATTTTAACGAATTCTGACGTCACGAGCCCCCACTCCCGAGTTTTGATGCGTTTTATCTTTGCCAATATTCATTGATTTACAAAAACAAAAAATACGTGTCCATTATTTTGCAATACTCTTACTGACGGACTAAATAGATTTTCAATTTTTTGATACTGTCGTCAGGCCTATAGGCTTGTTTCCACTATCAATAAATTGCAAATATATTTAGTCCGTCAGTAAGAGTATTAGAAAATAATGGACACGTATTTTTTGTTTTTATAAATCAAGGAATATTGACAAAGATAAAACGCATCAAAACTCGGGAGTGGGGGCTCGTGACGTCAGTACTCACTAAGAATCATACCGAACAGTGACGTATTGGGAATTTTAAAAGCGTCGTATCTTCGTCAATTTTGTTTTATGTGACAAAAGAAAAAATACGGGTCAAATATTTTTTGATAATCTAAGTGACGGACTAATTAGATTTTTTCAGTTAACAAGCCTATTGCGTATTGATACACGCAATTACGTTCTACTGTCTCATTTTAGTGTGCTGTCGGAGCATATCAACAGTGAGCCGGTCCACTTTTAGACACTGGAGCCGATTTAGACATTGTCGCTATTGTAGACACAGGCGATATTTTTGACAAGGAGCAACTTTAAATACTTGAGCCAATTGTAGACACTATAAGAGCCAATTTAAGACACTGGAGCCAATTTTAGACAAAGGCTTCAATTTATGACGCTGGCGCCAGTTTTGAGACACTACAGCCATTTTAGGCACAGGAGCCATTTTAGAAACTGACTGTACTTTATGATTTGTTTTTTATTTATAATGACGGATATGTTCATTTATTGCAAAGGAGCAATTTGTAATCCTGGAGCCAATTTTAGACACTGGGGCCTTAGACACTACAACCATTTTAGCCACAGGGACCTTTTTAGACACGGTCAATTTTAGACACTGAGCCAATTTTAGACACTTGAGCCAATTTTGACCATTTGAGCCAATTTTAATGTTGGATATGTTTTTCTCACCTTAGTGTGCTCCCGGAGCATATCAACAGTAAGCCGGTCCACCCTGGTGGGACAAGGCGGCAGTCTGGGCACAGGTATCGAGTTAGACGACGACACAGCTCGCCCGGGGTACGCTAACGCTAACCGCGCCTCTGTGCGTTTACGTTCACGTTCTAGTTGACGCCATTGTTCGTAGCAGGCATCGAGACGGGCGTGTAGGATACCCGAGGAAGTGGCTGCGCTTCTGTTGACAATATTCCTGGATATAAGTTTTTAAACTGGCATGGTCATTAACACTATAATTACAAGACTTGAAGGTAGTTCGTTTTGTCTGCTAATAAACTAGTTTATCTGTGAGCATAGCGCTTGCAATAGTGCCAAAATATAGAGAACTCAATATCTATCATAAAAATGAATTACCGTTCGTTAGTCTCGCTAAAACTCAGAAATAGCTTGAAGTTTTACAGTTGCACGCACAATGGTCCATAAGGGATCAAGTGTGGAAACTATAACCCCATAATTATAATAGAATACATTCACAAGAGAGGGGGAACAATAAAGAAAAGACTTTACCTCATATTCCTCATTGCGTAAAACGGTGCCAAAAGAGGTAGATCTAGCATCGGTGATGGCAATACTGGCGGTGGGACCGGCGGGCTTGGGCCTAATAGCGCGCCCAGACCTGGAAAGGAAAGAATCAATATTTAATTCTGGAAGTGGCAATATTAAGGGTGTATAAGTACCCTTAACGAAGCTGGAAAGAACTTTTTTTAATATAAGACTTTCAAGTTATAACTTTAAATTAAATACCTCCACGACCCCCGTGCTATTCAATGCATTCATCAGCACAATGTCATCAATTTCATGGGGTTTAGGTTTCCGCACTTAGTCCTTGAGGTGGACCATTGTTTCATGTGCTAAGATGTTTTGAGTGCGTAACATTTAATCCTAAAGTACGATTTTTCAATCCAAAAAAATAGTTTTCGCGAGGATTTAGTTAGTTTGATGTGATGTACATAATGCTTGGTAGACGGCTCTGAGGGTCTGTTAATACCCATCAGGTACGCTTCTGCTTAACCGATCGAAGATAACAGGTATAATGTTTATGTTTTCTATCATAGTCTCATCATAGTTAGGCAGCTATTATTTCATTCATTAGTAGCATTTGACATCGCCTACCGTATTCAATAGTAAAAAAATAACATATTTTCACCTTGAACTCTTCAACTATGGCAAGAACTTGTACCTACTCGTATCTTCACTACACCACGCTCAGACGATTCATTGAATAACAAAAGTATTTATCAAGGTCATTTATTGAATAAGCAATGATTTTCAGCAAATATTCAATGTACTCGTAACTTGTTATAAGCATTATTGAATAACAAGTATTGAATGAGCCTTCCTTTGAGAAAATACTTATCTACGTAATTATCCAGGTTTTTGGCGTCGATTTTTGCATCGTTTATTATGACAAAGTTCTAAATATGGTGAAGTTTTTCCTCCGTCACCATGCTGAATTGTTAAATATTTTTACCACGATAGTGTAAAAATTAAATAAATATATCATGCTTGTTCTTCGAGAAGGGTAAGGCAGATGTGTACCTAATAATACTTAGGGACGCACCTATTGCCATCAACCAGGTACAAAATCAGGATGCATGGCTGCTACCTGAGAATTTCCTGATGGAAAACACTAACAACAATTTGCCCGACCCGGGAATTGAACCCAGGACCTTAGGTTCAGCAGTCACGATTGCGACCACTAGGCTTATGAGGGCAGAGAAGTAATAAAAAAACACTTACCAAGATTAAAAGGGTTATTCTCGTGCAAAAACGACACATCAACATTCAACTGGTTAGGTGGTGGTCTGCTTCTCATTAACAAACTCATCTGTCGAGCCAACTCCTGATTCTGTCTCATAGCTGCCTGCTGCATATTCTCCCGACTGAGATTCTCAAAGTTCGTCCTATCATTCATGTTCCCATTCCCCTGGAAATTCTCCCGAGGCATCATATTCGGGTTCATATCACGGCGTTGCATCATATCGTTCTGGTTGTACCCATTCGATCGATTGTAATTCATCGAGTTGGCAGCCGAAACGGGCGTCGATTGATTCGAAAAGTCGAAGTTTTGGCCCATTGGACTCCTATCATTCATTTGGGCCATCATGTTGTCGTAGAAATTGTTCTCCCCATAGTTTCTGTTAGGCGGCATTTGTTGGAAGTTTCTGTTCACGAACATTTTGTTCCTCTCGTCTTGTCGGAAGTCTTCGTTTGGAAAATGGCCGTTTAAATCCAACGGCATCCTCATGTCTAAGTTATTTATTCCGTTTTCTTCACGAGGTCTGTCCGAAGACATGTTCAGTTGATTCAAATACGATAATATTTCAGCGTCCTGATTCTGTTCTTTTAAGAAATTCTCGTATTTGCTAGGAAACCTCTGCGAGTTATTATACTGGGTCTCAAAGTTCGTATTGAAGTTCATATCGAGATTTAAGCTGTTTGGCCTGCTAAAGTTGTTCACTGGGAACATATTAGCTTCAGGCAGTGAATTTCTTTGGTTAGGCTCGAAGAAATTGTAATTATTGAATTTTTCGTCATATTTATTCGTGTTTGGCGGTGTTGTGAACTGCGCGCCGCCAATTTCTTGAGCAGCAAGCCTTAGTAGATTCAACTGCTCTTGTGTTACGGTATCTGCTGATGTATCGGGTACGGTATCGATCCCAAGCAACGTATTGACGTCGTTATCATAATTGACAAAACCGTTTGTGTTGCCGAAACCGTTTTGTAGGTTGAAATTGAACCCATTTTGGTCCGACTGGTTGAAATTGAACAGTTGATTATTCTGGTACGAGTTAGCGGAAAAAGGCGGTAAGAATGCATTTCCCTCGTTTTTAGGATACTGACTGTTCGGTTGTATGTTGTTTAGAGACTTATCCGGTGGTTGTAAAGAGCTGGAAAAGAAAAAAAAACTTATTAAGAAAGTATTTATTATTGTACACAAGGACAACGGGTTTTCTTATAGAAAATCATCATTATTGTGTATTATTATGTAGGTATACTATTTATGTATTTCGATTTTTTAACAAAATGGTTTTTTCTCATTGATTTTTGTACTCTATCACAATGCTGTCTTATTTGACCCAAAGGTTGACTGATAGAGAATGCCTTGGGGCATTAAGTCCGCCTATGTACCACTCCTGTACATGAAGTTTAAATAAATAATTTCATTTCAACTGCTGGACATAGGAGTCCCACAAGTGAACATAACATGGTGTTATCAGCCTACCACTTTCCCACAGCCGGGCCACCGGCCTCCTCTTTGTATGAGGGAGTGGGCTATAACCCACCATGGTCCAGTGTGGGTTTGGGTTGGTGGATGTCACTAGTACTCGAACTTTCGGTTCGAAGATATTATCCCTATTTGCATGAAGTACCAAATAACACAAAAACTAAGTATTATTGTATAAAAGTTTAATATTATGTAATTGTCCCACGCGATCGTACTACTGATAAAAAAATATGTCTTTAAAATTATCCAGGTCATAAACTATCAGTGTTCCAATTTTCATTTACCCTCTCGTTCGTCGTTCGTCACGTCAGTTCACACGCACGTTCGTTTTTGAGCCCGATCAGAATATAAGCGCTGTGACGTTTTTTTTTTTAAATGTTACAGCACCATGCTGAGATAGGAGCCTTTTGGTCTTGTACAGTACAAATTCAAATGTTTGTATTTTGTTTTTGTTTGTTTTTTTCTTATGATTTTGTTTTTTTTTTTTCTCTCACTATGTTTACTTTATACTAGGGTTATAATCACAATTTTAACATTTTATTATTATTATTATTTTTTATGTGTTGTCCTGTCGGGCTAATAAATGCTTTTTCTTTCTTTCTTCTTTCATTCAACTTCAGTAGTTTTTGCGTGAAAGAGTAGTTACAAACATCCATGCATCCTCACAAACATTCGCATTTATAATAGTGGTAAAGGGTTCGCCAATGTTGTGATAATGCACGGGAAATGCTTAATCTATACCAATATTTTTAACGCGCTAATCTCAGGAACTACTGGTTGAAACTGAAAACTGGGGAAGGTTGTAGGCTATATAACATCATGCTACGACCAATAAGAGCGGAGCATAAATGAAACATATATTAGGTATGCGAAAACGGGGAAAATTTATTATATTATATTATTATCTCCTTTATTCGTTGTATATCTTACTTGATACATTTTTAAATATTCTTAAAAAAACATATAAAACATTTAAAAATATAAAAAATAGGGATCCGCCGGTGTCGGGAGCAGGGTCCAAGTCACCGGTGGTTAGGGTTGCAGAGACAGGAACCTCCTCACAATGCGAGCCGTATCGAGGAGAACTGCCTTCTGAATCAGGCCCTTGATCCAACCGCCTAAAGAGAGCTTCGACAGATGTTCGTCGAGGCTCTTGGCTATCAGGCCATTGGCCGTCACGACAATCGGCACAATGATAACCGAGTTCATATTCCACATGTCGCGAACCTCGTGTGCCAAGTCGAGATACTTCATTTGTTTCTCTTTCTCAGCTTTCACGAGGTTCTCGTCATGAGGGATAGTAACATCGATTATCATTACGCGGCGCGCTGATCGGTCTACCACCACTATGTCGGGCTTATTGGCAACAATAGTCCTGTCAGTAATGATAGACTGATCCCAGTACAGCGTGACATGGTCTTTCACAAGAACTGGGTCGGGCACATACTTGTAGTACGGTACCTCAGATTCCACAAGCTTAAATTTCAAGGCAAGTTGCTGGTGAATAATTCTGGCTACTTGGTTGTGCCTGTGCAAGTACTCGCCGTTAGCTAGACGAGAACAACCAGAAATAATATGTCTGATGGACTCACCCGGACAGTGGCATGCCCGACACACGTCAACCGTCCCGTCCTTCATAATATATTTCCGGTAGTTGTTCGTTAACATAACTTCGTCCATAATCGCACAGACAAAACCTTCAGTTTCCCCGAAGAGGTCACCAAAACGTAGCCAGGACACGGACGCTAGAAAATCTACATCGGGCCCATGAAGAGCCCGGTAGAAGCGCCCGTGAAGCTCCTTGCCCTGCCATTCTTTCTTGCGGTCATCGGTAGTAAGTACCACAGGTTTGCGCCAGTTCTCTTTAGCCATGGACAACGGGGTGAGTCCCTTGTCCACTGCGACCACATCTCGGTGCATCCCCACGTCGGCTTTTAGAAAATATTCTCTGAGGCTGCACACCTCGCGGTTATGGAGGGTCTTCGCATTTAAAAAGCCTCGACCCCCGCACTTCCGCGGGATGTACAGTCTCATCACTGACGATCGTGGGTGATGCATCCGGTTTTCGGTCAGCAGTGTACGAACTCTTCTATCCAAGGCGTCGAGTTCGGTCTGTGTCCATTTGAGTATGCCGAAAGAGTACATTAAAACCGGCATGACCCAACCGTTGAAGGCGCGCACCTTGTTCCCACCTGAAAGAAGGCTATTTAATACCTTCTTTAGGCGACCGAAGAAGCGCTCCTTCAACGATTGTTTCATGTCAGTTACGTTAATGCCTAACGCTTCCGACATACCCAAATATTTATAGCTCTCGGATGAGGAAAGGAATCTTAGGTGTATGGAATCCGAGAGTTGAAGTCCCTCGGATCCCATAATCTTCCCTCGCTTTACATACATGACTGCACATTTGTCCACACCAAATTCCATCCCGATGGCGCTACTAAAAGTTTCGGTTACTTTCAGTAGCTCCATCAGTTGCAATTTGTTGGGGGCAAAGAGTTTCAGATCATCCATGTAAAGCAGGTGAGATATAACCTGACCATCTTTCCTCAACCGGTAGCCTAGCCCTGAATTCTCCAGCAATGTGCTTACAGGATTCAGGGCTAAACAGAACCAAAGGGGACTCAGACTGTCGCCCTGGAATATTCCCCGTTTAATCCAAACAGGTTCATCGTTTCCCTGGATCTGTCGACATCCTGGATATCGAAGGACCGTCCTCCATTGCCCCATACATGACTCAAGGAAGGTGCGTAGAGTTGCATCTATCTTGTACAACTCCAGCACCCTCTTGAGCCATGAATGTGGCACCGAGTCGTAGGCCTTCTTATAATCTATCCAGCATGTTGACAGATCCTTGCGGGTTCGACGGACCTGTTGGCTAATGGCCATGTCGATGAGGAGTAGCTCCTTAGTACCACGGGACCCATTCCTACATCCATTTTGAGAGGCAGACATAATTGAGTTACTGTCAACGTGAGTATTAATTTTCGTTCTCAAAATGGATGTAAGAAGTTTATAGACCGTCGACAAACACGTGATCGGTCTGTAGTTCTTGGGTTCCGCGGGACTTCCTGACTTATGGAGCAGGTGGGTTATACCTGTTGTTAAAAACTGTGGTAAGGACCCAGACTCTAAGGATGACTGGAATTGGGATGCCAGGCAAGTGTGTGAACTACTAAACCACTTGAGCCAGAAGTTATGCAGTCCGTCCGGTCCCGGTGATTTCCAATTCGGTAACGGACGAACTGCTCTGGCTATATCCAGTGGCGTTATTAAAATTGGTTCCATTGTGGGAATAGGTTCACACACTCGCTCAACATCACGCATCCAGTCAGCCTCAGAATGACAAACGGGCACCGACCAGATGCTGCGCCAGAAGGAACTCGTGGCGGCATCATCCGGGCGGCACACGTCCGTCATATTTTGCTGAGGTCGCTCCCAAGCTCTGTATACCCACCTTTCATCGCTCTGGAAGATGCGATTCTGCGAGTACCGATCAACCCGCCGCTTATACCGCCGTATACGGCTCGCCCATGCATAAACTTTCTGCTTCAGGAAGTCGATGCGCTCTGTGACACGGGACATGTATTCTTGAGGACTGATTTCAGTCCCCGAGAATGCCCGCCTCACAAAACGCATCACACGTGGTCGTGTATTGCCCTCCCTGAAGCAGTGTAGTTTGCCGATGAGTACCCTGGCCCCATCGATACGGCGCTCAATCCTGCGTTGCCAGGCTGGTACGGCTGGTTTTGGTCGAGTAGCTAAGTCACAATTTGGGAACTTGACATTAGCTAAACGACATGCCGCAACAGCCCCGCAAAACAGGATCGAGTGTGTATCAACGAGGTCCTCGCTACTCTCGAATACATTCTTGAGTTGTGAGTCCAGGGCACACACCAACGCCCTATTTTTTTTATGCATGGGTAACCGTGGTAATCGGGGCCTAAGTTCAGCAGAAGTTGATCGATACTCATGAAGTGCATCCTCCAGTGCGCTCCTCAATCGATCGTTGCACTGGCTACTTACCGTGGCAACCCTATCATCTTCCTCTACAACAGCAGGGTTGGATCGCGGTGGGTTTGCATCAATAGATGAGGCTTGTACCGCGGTTTGTGCCGGAGTTAAGATGATACGGTTGCTCAGTACCTCTGAGCGCAGCCTATCAAGCGCGGCGCCGTCCAACAGGTGATTGCGTTGGATGACCCGCACCTGATCCGATAGTCGTTGAGCTGAGGCGTTGACAGTTGGTTCAAGATCCTGAAACAGAGACAGCATCCTAACACGGTACGCAGTGAGGTTAGTCCCCCCCTCTGTAGACCCGTAGTATGCGCGCATGACGTTCTCGTTCATTAGTTGAGTCCATTTCATGCGCTGCACACAACCACCGGTAGCGGGGACCCGGCTCGGGGCCTGTTGGCCCCTAAGTCCCAAGCCCTTCGGTGGCCGGCCTCTCCCCGCACGACGTACAGGTGTTGGCGACGTCGGCGGAGAGAAATATTCGTCACTCGAGCTCGACGCAACTGCCGCAACCGGTGACACTGGTGATCCGGGGTCCGGTGGCGGCGAGGCGGAGCTGAGCGACGAGTCCGGGGATGGAATAAGTGCGCGTCGGGAGGCAGCTCTCGTAATCATTTTGTTTAAATATCATCTCATCAATCTTCGTTTTTCCAAATGTTTGAGTATTGACGTCTTTGACAGACGTCATGGGTCGTAGTGAAACAGATTTTCATCTTTTCAATGTTTTGGTTTGCTTTCCGGTTTTTTTTTCAATTAATTAATATTTGAGTGGTTTCAAAACTTTATTAGAACTATTGTAAAAGCGCTTTGTATAAAAACCAATAAATTATATGAAAATAAAATGAAGATGATATTTTTGAGCGATAAGCTCACGATGTTGCCAGTTATTATTATTATTATTAACTTTTCTCTCATATGTGACGCAGACGAAGTTGCGTGGGTCAGCTAGTAAATCATAAAAAAACATTCCCAACCATATTCTTTTATAAAATGTTAGTATGAAAAATAGCACTTTAACAAACCCACGACAGTTATTCCTACAAAGAACAAATGCAACAAGTCAAAATGTCTTGTCGTGTTAACACGACTTTTAATCTTATCGATCAATCAGCTTACACAAGTATAACAATATAACTATTGTTATACTTGTTGTTGTGCTTGTTTTTATAATATAACTATTATACATATTTAGTACAACATTCGTTGTAAAGACTTTCTTTACAATGTTTCTATGCAATTGTCTTTTATTTTTCTTTGAATATAGCCTTTCAACACAATGGTTTAGCATTTATATACAGTACATGATCGTTAACAAAATTCGCTGAGTTAACACGTAGTTTGAAACTAAAATAGAGGCTGCCTCGTTTTTGGTGTTGATTCCAATAATTGTCAAAAATCTATAAAGCAAACTTAGACTAAATCACTCGTACTTCAACATAAAATGAAATTATAAAAAAATATAGCCTATGTTACTCGCTGATAATGTAGCTATCCATTGCTGATAGAGTTTTTCATATCGGTCCAGTAGTTTTTAAGTTTATTCGTTACAAACAAAAGTACAAATCTTTTAAAATTATAGTCAGTCATAGTTCGACAAAATTCTTGTGACACATGTCACAGTCGTTGAATGTAGGAATTTGCACATAAACTTTTTACTATTTTCTGATGAAGTATGACTGAGCTAAGTTACTTCGCTCTATACATACAGGGTGTAAACCACCTCATCACAAAGCCGTTAACTAAGCATTCTGTACATCAAACTAAGTAACTTTACGCAAATTTTTTTGCTGGGAAACACCTTTTTTTTTGGAGGTTATAAATCATGTTTTGTGGTAGAACTCAATGTAACGTACTTAAAATATTGTGCTGATGGATGGATTGAATAGTATGGGGGTCTTGGAGGTGTTAAAAGTCAAAATCTTGCAAAAAAAAAACTTGTAAGTATTTAAAAAAAAACTTATCAAAAAGTTGTAACTTTGACCCCCCGTATCTCCGTAACTAGAAAGTTCCCAGGTATGGTGTAGAACAAAAAAATGATCGCAATGATGGGGAGAACAAGTGCCTTTCGGCTTCGTGAAGAGGTGTTTTACACCCTTTAGATGTCAGGTTAAGTTCTGTCTCTGGTGTCGACAATCGTGTCGAAAATGTTGATAAAGTGCATAGGGACCTACCTACTGATAAAATTTAACTGTCACCGTAAAATTGTCAAACACGTTATATTACAATACTAGCTTCTGCCCGCGACTTCGTACGCGGATCCTGTTGCTTATGCCAGCGACAACGGGGTCGTCAAAATCGAAGATCTGAAACGTCTGATGTGGAATTCTAAGAGCCCGGGGGATGGGAAAATAACGGATCTTTCCCACCTGAGCAACACATATCGTTTGTTTCTTTTTGCCATTTAACAGCTTCACAAAAAGTACAATTTTGAACCATACCTCCGATGGCGGAATATGTGGCGTATTCAATCATAGGAGTACGTAATTGCAATATAAGGCTATATCTTGAGAAACATCCGATTCTTCAGATGATATCTGAAAGATTTGACCTCTTTCTAGACATGGTTATAGTTTTGTTGTGAAGATACCTGATCAATTAAAATCTAAGTAACTGCTACCCTGCGTTACCGGGTAGGCTCCCGAGTCACGAAGATAAATTGAAAAGGAAATTAAACACTGAAATAACATAAGCCCGAATACATATTAATTCGATAAAATAAAATAATAAATGGGAGTTTTGGCCAGTAGAGTCAAATTTTCAATGATATACCATCGTCATCGAAAATCATTCCTAAACTGTAACCGCCTTCACTGCGTGGATGTACTCCCAGCTTATGTTATTTTATACAGTGAAATTAGTGATTGCTTTGAAAGATGTTTCTGATCTTCGATTTTTTATAAATCAACAGAGAGTGCTTATCAAATTGAACAACTTTTGCTAAGACGTCATCATTCGTATATGTGTTATGGTGTAGCTGGGCTCTTGGAGTTTCACAACAGGTGTTCCAGATCTTCATTTTTATAAATCAACAGAGAGTGCTCATCAAATTGAACAACTTTTGCTAAGACGTCATTCCTATATGTGTTATGGTGTAGCTGGGCTATTGGAGTTCCACGACAGGTTTCCCAGATCTTCGATTTTTATAAGTCAACAGAGAGTGCTCATCAGATTGAACTATTTTTGCTAAGACGTCATACCTATATGTGTTATAGTGTAGCTGGGCTCTTGGAGATCCACATTAGGTGTTCCAGATCTTCAAATTTATTCTCTCAGCAGAAAATGCTCATCACGTGGAAAAAAATTTGCTATGGTGTCATTTTTGTATCTCTTATAGTTTAGCTGGTATGTTGCGGTTCTGCATCAGGTGTTCCAGTTTCCAAGATAAATTATAGCCTATATGTTGCACAGACTTAATATCTATACAACAAAAAAATAATCATTCAAATCCGTCCAGTAGTTCCGAAGATTAGCGTGTACAAACAAACAGACAAACAGACAAACAGATAAACAGACAAACAGACAGACTTTTTTTTTTGGATTCGGGCTCTATTACTGTTTCTAAACCCCCCTCAATAATTTTTTTTTTAATATATTCAATGTACAGACACAGTTTTTTTACTCTTTTATTATATTATTAAAATTAAAATATGTATAGATAACGTGTTTCTCTCTAGCGATATTGTAAACTCTCGAAATATTGTCAACTGAACATACGGAAGTATCTCTGCCCCCCTAATCGGGACTTGGGGCACCCCCCCGTTAGGTTAGTTCATCATCATCATCATCATCATCGGCCTATTAATGTCCCACTGCTGGGACAGGCCTCCTCTCTGTGACAGGGAATGGGCTATATAATCCACCACGCGGGCCCAGTGCGGATTGGTGTTAGGTTAGTTAGGTTCCTTTAAACCCAGCACTCGGAAATAGGGGCCCCGCGAAGCGGGGCTCCGTCGACTACGCTTTATAGGTGTTTTAAGGTTAGGTTATATTAATCGATATTTCTCAGGAATCTTTTCATGAGAGTGGTACCACTGGGCAAGGGGGAGCCCTCTCTCCCTCCACTCCGCGTGTGTTGAGTACCATCGCATGCATTTCACGAAAAATAATGCGTTTTATTGTAAGCAGTATGTTCGTCTGACAATAATTCGAGAGTTTACAATATCGCTAGAGAGATTACAATATAACGTTTTTGACAAATTTACGGTGACATAACTAAATAAAGTCCTTTTGTTATTAATTGTATTCATACGAGTTTGTGCGGTGTCCCACAGTGGACAATGGTCTAGTGCAGACATTTTCTGCTTAAGTACTCTTTTCCCCAACTATGTTTTTTATCCGGTCTAACCGGTTGCAGAGTTCTTTCTTTGTTTAGTTAAATAAATAAATATAGCTGGACATTACACAGCGCCATCCAGTGCCACACTAAGCAACGAGGCTTGTGTGGTGGACACCAGATATACTACATAGATGCTTTTTCTTTGTAAATACATACTTATTATACATTTAAACATCCATGACTCGGAAACAAATGTCCATGCTCATCACAACAAACATTTGCTCCTACCGGGATTCGAACCCGATACCCTAAGAACGTAAGGCAGCCTCACTACCGCTGCGCCATTCGGCTCGCCTGTTAGTTCGCTGGAACGCATCGTTTTTTGTTCTTGGACTTTTAACCAAAGATATGGAACGTAAACAATCATAGAGGGTCAGACGCGGGTCACTGGGCCAAATTAAAATATTATAATTTTATACATTAAAACTAAATTGATTTAGTATGAAGGTCAGCGCACAGTTATAAGCACTGCACGGGTCGTCGTCAACCAGGTATATATGCCCACCCATCTGCAAAATATACGGTTGCATGGTCATAACCGTATCGAGTTAATATCACCGGGTGACCATCGGACTGTCAAGTCATAGGACACCGAAAAATCAGGGGTGCGTATTGTATATAGGCACTTGCTTCAGTGAAGGAAAACATCGTGAGGAAACCAGCATGCCTGAGATATGTCTTGAAGTCAAATCAGAGGCCCACGGGCGGCATAAGATCTGTGACACCAGGTTAAGCACTAACCACACGAATAACGATAAAGAAAAAGAAGACCGGGTGGACGTCTTGCTTACCTCTTGGCGTTACCCTGCTGTTCGGGGTTCACCTTATTGCATACCTAGGGGGAAACAAAACAGCAAGCCCCGAGGGCAGACTGGACGTCGTGTGAGTAGGTCATAAGGGCAAGCCAAGCTTTTAAGCTTGTATGTACCGCCACTAGGTTCACCTCCTGTAAACGGTCATAAAGCTGGTTTCGACCCTACGTAAGTAAAATGACGTCGGGCCTTAAGCGAGCTAGTTGATCCCGAGTTCCCGAGCAGAGGTGATGACGTCGACGTACTTATAACTGCGTTGCAGTATGGAGCTTCATAGAAAGAATCTCAAATGGTTTGATTTGAGGTGATGCTAATCCTGTGCAGTGCTCATAACTGTGCGTTAACCTTTATTATATCAAATGCATATTCATAATGTTATGCCAAATAAATGATTAAAATTACGATGCAGCATTTTATACGCCTTCAAATTTGATATTTCTTGTACAAAAGATAACTAGAGGTCGTGGCGCCCTTAAAATGTCGTTCTTAAAAAAGAGTATTACGTAAATAATTTGGTATTGTGTAAAGCGAATGTAGAGTATTCATAAAGATTTTAAAACACGTGATTATTGACTGTTGGTATTTCACTTGCTGGCTGAGTTGGCAGATATTTTTTTCTATGGTTTTTCGGGAATTGTAAATGATGTTAAGTTTGCAAATAGGTTTTTACAAACACTTTTACGTGTATTTTTTTGGTGCCGGTGTTGCGTACCTGACTACTCTAAGAAACAGCAGAAACAAACTCGGAGGCCATAGTCTCTTTTATGGTTCAAACATAATCTTGGTCACGCACATGAGGACTATGCAGATAAGTGTTTCAAATGGTCTTCTGAAGAAAGAACCACACAGATTTGAGTGGAACTGTCCAGTCAGTGCAAGCATTTGTCAGTTATCGTGTAGCTCGACTTAGCTCAAAGACATTGAGCTACCAGCTCAATGTAACTGATTGGTAAAACTACCAACCTGTACTGTGCCCGCGTGATGGATTACAGCCCGCTTCCTCTCTCAGAAAGGAGGCCTGTACCCCAGCAGTGGGAACATTATAGGCAGATTACACTTAGCAAAACCGTAAACTGGACCAATAAATGCATAAATGTTCTCGCATTTGGAATTTCAACACACGAACCAGAGTGTCGAAAATTCATCACTGCGCCGCTATTTACGTGTCGCACAAGTGTCTTTGATAACTGGCTTAAGTTATTGTTGTTTGGGCTTTCCTTATTAATTACATGCACTTAGCTTGTTTGTAAGTCATTTGGGATTCACCACTACTGCTATTTCCGTCACATTTGATATGATAATTAACTGTGTACTCAATTTCAGTGTCATTGAACTCCTTTTAATTCGATATCGAGTCTTTTTAGTCAGTGATTAGCCGAGTACCCCACCCCACCAAACCACCTACCACTGGCCTGCAAATTGCAAAAAACTTACGAAAATTAGAGGAGCATCAACCTTAAAGCGGGGAAGAACAGCAAGGGACAGGCTGGATAGCCGTCACCTTCTTCTGCGAAGCAGTCATGCTAGCGAAGGAGGTGGCGGAACGCGAGAGGGAGAGAGCCTCTCTTCCCAGCCGCCGCGGGAGACGCACCGGGCGTCGGGGGCCACGTGGTGGCTACCGGCAAAGTATAAAAAAAGACAAGTAGGGTATCTTCATAGAAACGCACCGCGCGCGGCTTGTATGTGTGCGTCATACTATCTTTACGTCGCCACACGCACACTCTAACAAAATCTCGACCCGTGTCTTACTGCCGCCAGTCGAGGCTTGCACACCGCACAAAGTTCGCGCGTCACGGCATAAAGGCATACGTAAATAAATTAAAAATGGGTGATTATCGCAGGAGAACCTATTGCTGTGTGTATGGGTGTCTAAATAATTCAACTATTCCAGAGTTGTCTCTGTTCTGATTACCTACTGTAAGCAAGTCGCTTATTCTAGCATATAATTTATTATTGATGATGAGATACCTAGTTAAGTATTTGTTTGTTGTATTAGTCTTCTATTAGACAGACGAAGTAGGCAGGTCTACTTTCCCACTAGAATGTTAGGTAGGTAGGTACTTGATCTGACAATAGATTCTTTGACTTTGTTTACGTTGAGTTATGCCGATTTCTCAGTTTTTTAGGTAGGTATAGTAACTAAGTCCATATTTAAAGTTATAAAATACGTAATTTAAAATGATTGACGAATAGGGTAGACGACAAAAGAAATCTAATTAGGTAGTCCGTCAGTTAGACAAACCAAAATTTACGAACGTGACGCCTTAGTATAATTTTGAATGAGTTTTGAATGACTGACGTCACGAGCCCCCACTCCCGAGTTTTGCTGCGTTTTATCTTAGTATTGACCATTGATTTACAAAACCAAAAAAGTACGTGTCCATTATTAATAATTATCCATCAAAATTTTGTGTTTTGAAAACTTGTAATAGGTACCTACCTACCTAATAATTTTATGTCGTGAATAAGTATTTTTTTTAATGGTATCTTATTGGAATCTTCATAGTATTATGATGAATTAGCATCATCACAATTTTAAAGTCCAATAAGACCAAGAAAAATGTAATTTAAAGTTTTGTGTCACATATTTACTTAACCTGAAAAGGTGATTTTTTGTTAATTAAGATATGACGTTGAAATTAGTGTAAAAACGTTGGACTTGGCTTAAAACCGATATCCATGCAAAAATCATGTAAATCGGTCCAGTAGTTTTTAGGAAATATAAGGTAAAACAAATAGTAAACATTGTGTTCATCGTAAATTTCACACTCTTTGTTGTAAGTAGAATATTTTTTTTGATAATAGTTTTTTGATCATATAGTCTCATAGTCATTTAGGTCACATAGTTTTTTGGTGGTTTTACGATGTTTTTTTATATAAGTAATATTTTAGTCACTTTACTCCACTTTTTATGATAGATACCTAATGTAGGTATATTAAATGTGCTTTCCATTCCAGACGCCTTCAGTGGCTGCGCTTAATTGACCAACAAGTTTTTATTGTAAGATTTTAACTTTATACACCTTCACGACCCGTACTATTCAATCCATTCATCAGAACAATGTTTTGAATGCGTTACATTGCGTTACAATCGTTTGAAAGATAGACCCATCCCCACCCCTCTAAATTTTATAAGAGAGTAAAAAAAAATATGCCGTAGATCTCAATGAAAACCAGACAACACATTTCTAGGCACTGAATTTAAATTAAGCTAAAAGTGACAACCCTGAGACAGGCAAGTACGGTAGGTAATTATAACGCGGATTGAGCTTTAGTTGCACTACTGCTCCTATTTATACTATGCTACCGGCCACCGTAGACGCGTGCCTGTGGACGGTGAGCTATGGGCTAGCTAGCCGTCCGTCCGTCTAATGACGACAGGCCGTGTCGACGGCGCGTTCGTGTTCCACGCGCGCCTCAATGAGATGTCAGCATAAGAGGAGGGGCGCGCAAGGACCGAAGCCTGCCGGGGTTGCGGGCCTATTCGAAAGAGATACTGCGGCCCCGGAACATAAAGGGCGAGGAAGGAACATGGATGGGTTTTAGTCAGTAAAAGTCTGACACTCCCTCCCGCTCTGCCCAGAGTGGGAGAAGTCATTTGATGATTTCCCATCCTAAAAAAAAAAAACCGGCCAAGAGCGTGTCGGGCCACGCTCACTGTAGGGTTCCGTAGCTTCCCAGACCATTAAAAATACCAACATTTTTCGTCAGCAAAAATAACTTTGTTTTTCATAGTATTTGTATGAAAAACAAAGTTATCATTTGCGTTTTTTTGAAAAAGTGCTATATAACTCAAAAACTATTCAACTCATCAAGTTGAAAATAATTTTCCTAGAAAGTTCATATAAAGGTCTACTTCTGTGATTTTTTTCATATTTTTTAAACTTATGGTTCAAAAGTTAGAGGGGGGGGGGACACATTGTTTTTGACTTTCGGAGCGATTATTTCCTAAAATATTAATATTATCAAAAAATGATTTTAGAAAACCCCTATTCATTTTTAAATACCTATCCAACAATATATCACACGTCAGGGTCAAAATTAAAAAAAAAATCGCTCCCCACTTTACGTCTGGGGGAGGTACCCTAATAAAAATGTTTTTTTAAATTTTTATTTTTGCACTTTGTCGGCATGATTGATATACATATTGGTACCAAATTTCAGCTTTCTGGTGCTAACGGTCACTGAGATTATCCGCGGACAGACAGACAGACAGACATGGCGAAACTATAAGGGTTCCGTTTTTTGCCATTTGGCTACGGAACCCTAAAAAGGGACAGGCGGGATGTTGGCCAACCAACTATGTAAGTGGTCTCTTTCAGAATTTTACTTATGAGCTATCAAACTGATTTTGATGATGGTATTTGTTAAACACTTATTATAAACTGAAGAAGATACTCAGGATACCTACTCTACACTTCTTGACCTTTTAGTAAATTGAATGCCAAGAATCACTTCGTACAACTTATGCACTTGAAAACGCAAGATCAGTTTCTTGAGCGCAATAATGGAGCGTTTCCTGTGCGACACAGATTCAGTTGCATTGACGTCGACGAGTTCTAGATCATTTTAATCGCAATAAAATAGCCTGAGCTCAGATACAGCATAGACTATACCCATTGTCTACGGAGCTCGTGGCTATACAATAACAGACGCTCGGGTCGATCTTTAGGTTAAGCCGTGCTTGCCTAGATTGGTCTGGGATGGGTGTCCACCGAGTTTCCTCCGTGCCTCGGAATGCACGTTAAGGTGTCGGTCCCGACTGTCATTTGTAGATCTTTGACAGTCGTTACAGGTAGTCCCAAAAAGTCAGTCAACCAGTCTTGCCAAGAAGTATTGCATCACCCAGTACTAAGCTGGGTTGTGAAGGTCAGGTAGGCAGTCAGTCCATGTAAAATACTGCATTTGGTTAGACTGAAAACCGACCCCAACATAGTTGGGAACACGCTAGGCAGGTAGTGGTGTGGCGACTCATTGTTTGCAAAGCCTTTACTCAACTGTGGTCTGTTACTAAAATCTCCTATAAAACAAACCCTGTTCAGTGTTCAGGTAATTTTACTAGATGCGAGTTCCTGAGAATCGACTTGAAAGGCGTGCGATTGAGGAGGCCTATGTCCAGCAGACTACTGTAGGCTAACGATGACTCACTTGGAAATTATTATTTAGGTACACATGAGTCTGTATTTAGACGGTTTCAACTTTATATCTCAGAACTTTTCCAATAATTTATAGGTAGAAGTACGTTTTCTGATTAATTTGTTTACAATGTTGATTTTTATCAGATACTTTCAGAGATATTAGCTCAGGTAGAATCGGAACAATATCTCTTTAAAACAACGCATATAAAATACAACCATGACAAGACATTTTTTTTTTCAATTATTTTAGAAAATTTAATGTTGTTGCGTTTATGAAAGTTTGGCCGGAAAAAACCGCACAGAGAGAAAAATTGGGCCACAGCTTTGGGAGCGGCCCTTGGCCAGCAGTGGGAAGATGGACTAGGTAAAACAAATGTCGATGAAACTCACCTGCACCCATCTGAAGGTCCGGTCTCATCGAGAATTTTTGTGATGAGATCACGGACGATCGTATTTTCTTCCATGATGCGATCCGACTGAAAACAAAAAGAGAATTATTATCATTAACATAATAATATAAATCACCATTATCTGCCTAGTTTTTCCAACTGTTTTTTGTAGTTGAAGCCAGTATTGTATGTGGAGCGACTGCCTATCTGACCATCACACGAAATCTCAAGACACATACATGTATAACAATTACACTTTCAGGTGAAAGTTAGGGTAGTCCGCGAAATTCAAACTAACCCTACAAGTTCATAAAGATCGAGGAAGGACTTTTTCAAGGTCAAAGACATTCCTCCTTTATGAACTTGGGAGGGCTGTATTGATGATTATAATTCTGTAAGTACATACGTCTTACAGTCGTGAATAATATTTTAATCATCATACAACATAGCACAGGCCTGCAAATTACAAAAAACCCAAGTAAATTTGAATTTCGCGGGCTACCCTGAAGCATTCACCTTAACTGGAAAAGACCCCGACGTCGAATTGAAGAACGGTTTTATTGAATTTTCAGGAATCAGGAATCTCTCGAAAGCAGCCCGATGTCTGGACTTGTGCCCTGTTTTGGGATAGGCTCGCCCCATATGAGACTTGTACAGGTTATTTGGTGCATCGTTTTCCAAATTGAACGGGCCGAAAGTCATGACCAAGGACGATTTACTGGTTGAAGAGTTATTTGTTGTCTTTTCAGCCCCAAAAAGAACATTCTTGGCAACACGGATTTTTAAACGATATAATTACATGGTGAGATAAATGACGTATGTTAGCAAACGATGCACCAAACACCCTATACATACCTAACTGGCAAAGTATGGGTGTATTATAAGGTAATCACCGCCTCGCCCTTCAGGGAAAACAAGCATGCTATTATTTTACTCCAGAAATGATGTAAACCTACTGTCCACAATTCCACACCGGGTCATGGCCCTACGGGCTCAGCGCTCGTTTACGTCAGAGAATGCTCGGGAACACTAAGCCCCATCGGCCATGAGCCCGGAGCCCCGGAAGGTCCTGACCCCAATATCTTGATAGAAGCTTGAGCTTTCAAATGACATTGTTAAGTATTCAAATTGAGAATGTAAAAAATTACATAATTAATAAATAGACCCTCTAAATTCCCGCTCTTTACTACTGCGAGAATATTTTGCCTTTCTTACTTTTGGGATGACAGTAATTTTGACATAAGACTGTCCCAAAAAAAGGTCCGTCCTTCGCTACTTTCTAGTGTTTTAATATTTTTGACTTTCTAACGTAATTGTGACGATTTAACAAGGGGTTGGTTAAATTCGGTTCCTATGCAGTTTTCAGATTTGTTCACCAATGGAACCAGTTTTAAAATGAAACAATAATCTTGACTAATCCCTTGCATTGTCATTATCAAAAAAATCTTGTAGGTTCAAACAGATAAGGTTCAATTTTGAAAAGCTTTAGGTACCGTCTAAACTTTTGCATGAAGATAAAACCTATTCGATGTCACACGAGTCACAACTACAGCATTCAACAATCTTCAATCTCTTGCCCTTGCAGCATGTCTCCTTCTTCCGTACTTCTATATTACTCGTCATCTCACCATACACCTCCTTTCTTGCCTTATCATACTTCACACAGTCCATCCATCGTTTCTTTGATCTTCATCTACTCTTATACCCATCCACATTCAAACTCAAAACTTTCCTCACATTTTACAATCAATACTATCAACAAATAACGACAAAAAAGTAATAGGAATAGAGTTCAAATTGAGTTACTTTCTAGGCTTGCAACCGAGAATAGAACCTCAATAATAGCATCAGGATCTAAATTTTTCACGTTGACCTACTTATGACAAAGTTCGACGTTCCGGTTCACGTTTGCTTGCACGTAAGTACTTGAGAGATATGGTCAATAACGAAGTATTGGCTGAAGTTATGAACGGTAAGCCTTGAAGGCTCGAACGAAGGAGTTTCGAGTACAATTTATTTGAAGATGGAACTCCATTTCAAAAATCCACTGACCACATAATACTTTTAAGACCATAGCTATGGTTCAAAGGGATTTTTCCACAAACATCAGAGCATCACAATTTACTTTAATTTAACGGATGGCCACTGGGGCCGAAAACTTCAGGAGTGGCAACTGCGAACCGGAAGACTGCGTTGGAAGGCCTCCCACTAGGTGGACCGATGACCTTATGACGGTTGCGCGAATCCGCTGGATGCGAGTCGCACGGAACCGGTCAATGTGGCGACATTTGGGGGAGGCCTATGTCCAGCAGTGGACGTCTTTCGGCTGAAATGATGATGATGAATGATGACTTGAATGTAGGTAACTTTAAATCTATTGAGTGCATCTATCCATTAGACAGAAAAGTGCATTTCGGTAGAAGGTTGTAGCATCAATCATTTAACAATGCCAAACTGTTACAGAATTAAATGATGGATGTTTGTCACAAGTTCACAATACAGCTTCAGTGCTGCACAACAGATTTTGAAGGAAAATTTTGTTCTAAAAGGATTATATCATTCATTGAACATTAAGGTTTGATATGACTTTCGGAAACCGACAGTAAGAGCAAGTTAGGTATTTGAAATTTAACTAGAAATTGTCCCTAAATATTTTAGGGACAATTTCTAGTTAAATTTCTTCTTAGCTTGCGTCAGCCCAAAATTTAGTGACGAATTTGGCCCTTTCAGTAGCGTCCAACAACTCTGTGATGTGCAAACAACAGGAGAGGCAGGCCAAGATATGAAGTGTCCCATCGTTTATAGGGCAGCACCACATTTGTATACGAACGATTCCCCCGTTGGGATACAGGCCTAGCCTAGTTTAGGGGACAGGGTTGAACCCATTGTACTTGTTTTCTAATGCTAAATTAAGAACTTTAATCAGTGCAATGTACTTGAACTGGTTCACTAATGTTTTACCAAAAGTCCATTGACAAATTTTCATTTTACAACCAACGTTTCGTATACTGTTTATTTCGCAAACAATTTATTCCGCAAATGTTTTATTTAAAAAAATATTCGTTTTACAAACATTTATTTGGCAAATACTTCTTTTATCAAATGCGTCAGATGATATTTCTTCATTTATAAATTTTTCATTTGTTACTTAGATACGTTTGGACAAATCACGTTTCAACAAAGTAATTTACAGGCTAGTATTTTTTTATTACTCTTTTTTAAGAAAAAAATAAGGAAATTGAATAGTTTTTTCATAACATGCAAACAGGCATACTCCATGCATGCAGCAAGCAAGCAGCAAGCAAGCAGCAGGCATTTAGAAAGCATGCAGCAAGCGAGCAGCAAGCATGCAGCAAGCATGCAGCAAACGAGCAGCAAGCATGCAGCAAGCATGCAGCAAGCATGCAGCAAGCATGCAGCAAGCATGCAGCAAGCATGCAGCAAGCATGCAGCAAGCATGCAGCAAGCATGCAGCAAGCATGCAGCAAGCATGCAGCAAGCATGCAGCAAGCATGCAGCAAGCATGCAGCAAGCATGCAACAAGCATGCAGCAAGCATGCAGCATGCATGCGACCAACAAGCATGCAATATGCAAACATGCAGCATGCAGCAGGCATGGTTTCTGTCACGGCTCCGGCGCTGCGGGGCTCCGGCGGTCACACGCGAGCTTATCGTCGCAGAGGGTTTTAACGCTCACCACCGCAGCTTCGGCTTGCTGGCCGGCTGAAGCCGGCCAGCCTCAGCCGCGGCGGCGAGTGAAAAGCCACCTGCTCCTCAGCTCGCGGCCCGCCTCGCCCCTCCGCGCCTACGCGGGCTTAAATTACACTCTAGGGGTAGGGCAGAAAAGACTACGTGGAGTCGGTTCTGCAGCGATTCATTTCTGTCACAAAATTTGTGCTTACAGGAAACCAAATTAATATATTTTGTTTTTTTAAATGGCACAATCAATTTGTGTAACGTCTTTATTTCAAACGTTGTTTTATGAGATAAAACGAAAAAATAATGAATTGTTTGTCAAGTAATACATTATTAAATAAAAGTTTATGTGATAATTATTTTGCGAAGTGAATTATTTGTTAAACTTGCTGTTGCATACTGATGAAATGACAAATAATATGTTTTCTAATCGTTGCTTGTCAAGTAAAAGTTTGTGAATTAATGTTTGGTGATCTGACTGGTCACCACTTGAACTGTGTGGTAATAAATAAATATTATTATTATTCGTCATATTGAACATTTCCAAATTTTTACAAATTAAGGTGAAAGCGTCAGGGTGATCCGCGAAATTCAAATTTTCTTACGCAGTGCTAAGTTGTATGTTGGTAAATATATCCGTCGCGACTGTAAGACGTATTAAGTTACAGAATTATAATCATCAAAATCATCAATACAACCTTCCAAGATCGTAAGAGTCGATGAACGAATTTTTCACGCTCAAAGTCCTTCTTCGACTCTTATGAACGTGTATTGATGATTTTGATGACTGTAATTCTGTAACTTATTACGTCTTACAGTCGCGACCGATATGTTTATCAACATACAACTTAGCACTGCCCTACAAATTGCAAAAAACGTAAGAAAATTTGAATTTCGCGGGCTACCTTGAAGCATCCCCCTTAATAAAAAATTAAAGCGTAGGTACTCCTCCGCATCGCTGTCATCGGGAATCGTGCCCAGAAGAAGCGTACTTAAGGCGCTTAGACGAGCTAAATTAGCAAGTCTATTTGTGGTGGTTCAAACTTCGTTTGTAATGCTGTTACAATAAAGTTCTAATCAGCTTGCACTACAAAGTGGTTGTTACGTCAGCCACTGCGGGCCAAATAGCGCGAAATGAGTGGTTTCGATCGATTTACAAAAAAAATATTGTTTGGATTAAAAAACTAAAACAGTATCATGCTAATATATTGCTTGTAGAATTATTTGCCAAAAAAATCAGAATGATCGCATGCATATTAGTATGTTTTCTATTGTTTGAAAGATATTTTTAGAGGTAAGTTCGTGATTTCTTTTTATCGAGCCAAATTAATTGTATTATGTTTTCAAAACAGTATCATGCTAGCATATATCCTGAAGAATATCATATATTTTTCTGTTCTTGTTTATAGCAGTGAATCATATACTTTTAGTAATTATAAAACTCGCGTTTAGCTCGTGTAATCGCCTTAAGTTTGTAATATCAAAATAACAGTTTTTTACTGAATGCATAATGAAAGCATATCGTTACTTGTAATTTTTGTCTGTCTGTTTGATTCGGCTAATCTCCGAAACCGCTGGACCACTTTTGACGGCACTTTTACTGGTTGATAGCTGATACCAATTTCATTCTAGAAAAAGTGTGAAAACCGCGTATTAGTATTCTACCAATGTCTGAACAAGGCCAAAGTTGACACACTTTGTAACATTATTACACTGAACAAATGAATTTAAGTACCGTCATAAAATTGCAGAACAACCTCTAGTTGTCTTTTATATCCCTTGCTATAAAGTTTCTAAGTGACTTTGTTAGTTACAAGATTAATCCATTAACTTGTACTGCGATGGTTAATTTTAGGATAGTTTTGGGAGTTGGGGGTACGTTTTTAAATACTACAGGGACTTTTACAAGTGAAATGTGGGTGTACCTACTATGAACATTTTTGCTCCTTCTACCCGTTTAAGGGGTGTACTTTGAACATTTCTGTTTTCTCTACCCGTTTGAGGAAAAGAGACGTAAATGTTCTTTTAAAAGACTACTTACAAAGTAATAACTGTGATAATATTTTTTACTAGCGGACGTCACGCGGTTTCACCCGCGCAGTGTCCGTTCCCGTGGAAATACGGGGATAGAATATAGGCTATACTATTCGCTGATAATGTTATCAATTGCTGACCGAATTTTTCAAATCTGTCCAGGAGTTTTTGAGTTTATTCGATACATACAAAAATATAAAATACAAACACACAAATCTTTCCTCTTTATAATATTAGTATGGATTACCTACTCCCAAAAATCTTACTAAAATTCGAAATCAATTTATCAGTGCCTCGTTGGTCTAGTGGTTGCAATCATGACTGCTGAGTATGAGGTCCTTTTTTAGATTCCCGGGTGGAGCAAATTGTTATTGAGTTATTTCATCAGGAATTTCTTGCAGCCACGTAGGCTGGATATGTGCTTGATGGGAATAGTGCCCCCCCCCGGTGACATGGAACGCGCCCAAGAAAATTTTAGGTTTTTCCGTCATGGGTGTCGTTTTCATGGTTTTTGGGGTCGCTGATTCTGGGAGCGCCATCTTGGATATTCTCGAAATGTGGATGTGTACTATTAGGTACACCTCTGCCTAAGTCTTTGAGGATTACAGGCGTGACGTTATGTTACGTCAGTAGATCATGCTGTTCCATTAAGGTACCAGGTTATATAAATAAGCCCTATAGACTCACAAGAACAAATTACTCTAGGTGGTCAACATTGAATAATCAGCCTGTAGGTATTAAGTAATTTCAAGTCATCAAAATAGAATAATGGTTTTCACCAATATTCTATTTAAGTAAATATAAATAAAGAAAACATTAACAAGCCTTTGACACTCATTTAATATTTATCATGTTAGTACCTATTTGTGTATGCCAAGACCAGATGCAACAAAATAAATATTTTATTGACACAAGGTCTGCTAAACACTTAAATTGCCTGTCAAATGCAACTGGCGCAATAATCTAAGTTGTACCATATAAATAGTGTTCTCAAGTGTAAAAGGGCAATTTAATTGCTCTGTGTAAATAGCTTTTGATTAGTAGCCTCAACCTTATGGCTTTTCAATTTATTACTGAGTAGCTAGGTAGCCTATAGATCTAGTAAGTACTAAGAGTGGCCTATAGCTCTAGTAAGTACTAAAACTGGCTCAGAAATAAAGATCAGAACATTTAACTGTCTTCATCATTTGCCTTACCTTTCCCCAATTTGACGACCTGAATGGCGTAGTGGTAGTGAAGCTGCCTTACGTTCTTAGGGTCCTGGGTTCGAATCTCGGTAGGAGCAAATGTTTGTGTGATGAGCATGAACATTTGTTTCTGAGTTATGGATGTTTAAATGTATAAGTGTGTATTTACAAACAAAAAAAGTATATATACAGTATATCAACCATCTGGTGTCCACGACACAAGCCTTGCTTAGTGTGGCACTAGATGGCACTGTGTGTTAATGTCCAGCGATATTTATTATTAATTATGTTTGGGTCGGCTTCTAGTCTTGCCGGATGCATCTTAATACCAGTATTTTACATGGAGCGACTGCATATCTGACCCCCACAACCCAGTTAGTACTGAGTAAAACAATACTCTTTGGTAGAATGGTTGTCAGACTTTTCGGGGTCCCTGACTACTGATTGACTACCTGTAACGACTGCCGAAGATGCTAATAAATTCATTTCTGATAGACTATTAAACAGCTCATTCTTAATTACAGCTAAAGAATTTCCACTTTAAAACAAGCAAGATGTTACACAATATTTCTATCACATTTTCCACCTACAGTTAGGTTCTTGTTGGAATATATTTTTGAATACAAAAAATGACAACAACAGTTCAAGTCATAAGCAAAGAAATAATGAATCATGTATGAGTAAGAGTATCTATTACACCAGAACACTAAATATTACGAATAAATATACATTACTAAAAATACAACAAAACTATTTTACCTGTTTATCAGAGCTGGCACCAAAGTAAATAAACAATAGTTGCATCAGCGGTAATATAAACAGAAATTTAATTTGTTTGTTGAATGAAGTAACTTATCAGACTGATAACAAACCTTTAATACTAGATTAAATACCTATATAAATGTAGGTATATAACATTCTAAAGATTGCAACATAGATTTAGTAATACCAGCTGCACAAAAATATGATAAAATATTGGAACAGCTGTTTGGGTTTCCCCAAAGCGTATCTTTTTTGTAATTTTCCAGCAAGACAGGTAATCAGTGGCCCGAAAGTCTGCCCAAATCTTACCAAGGGGTATCATATTGCCCAGTACTAACGACAGACTGTCAGTGACCCAAAAATCTGACAAGTCTTACAAAGGGGTACCGTATTATCCAGTACCTACTAAGTGGGTTGTGGATACCAGATAGGCAGTAGCTCCATGTAATGTACTGGTATTCAGCTGCATCTGGTTAGACTGGGAGCAGACCCGAACAGGGTTGGGAGTGATAGATAATTATGACGACTGCATTAAGTCTGAGTTGTAATAATTAGGTATAAAGCCTCTTAAAAAAAAGAAATGATGAGTATGAACGTTTGTTTCCGAGTCATGGATGTTTATATGTTTAATAATAAATTACTGTGTATCGACAAACAAAAAGTATCTATGTAGTTTTTCAACTTTTTGGTATCCACAACACTTTTTGTTTAGTGTGGCGCTAGATGGCACTGTGTGTAATGTCCAGCGATATTTATTTATCCTTACATTAACATACAATTACATCATAAATGCATCATGTCTGTTATCTCTGATATATAAAGCAAGGATGTCCTTAATAGTACACCCACATTTCTGTGTATTACAATGTTTCTCTGACTCTTACTCCAATATTAAATGTATTGCAGCAACCTGCGCAAACTTGCATCTTTTTGGAACAGGTTATGCTCAAATAATCCATCAATTGAAATGGGTAATAATGCGTTTTTATCATTCAAAATGTGTATTTAGGATGGCCTAAGAATGGACAAGGTTTAGAAGCCTCTCTAAGGCCGGGGAGGCCTAACCGGTTCTTATAAATAATAACTGAACTATAAAGTTCAGTTATTATTTATAGTTTACGCAGCTTCTCTTGCATGAAGTTTGATAACTGTCCCATTGGATACCGGGATAAAAAGTATCCCATGTGTTAATATAGGTTCTAAACTATCTATGTAAAATTTTATCCAACTCTTGCAGTATTTTTGCATGAAAGAGTAACCAAAATCCATACTCACTTTCACACTTTTCATTTATAATATTAGTAGGATGAGCTAAACCCTGTATAAGGCAGGGACTTTCATAATAATCAATGAGGATAATGATCAAATCTTATATTGACTATCATGGGTCAAAGGTGAGAAGTTGTAACCTTACAATAATAAAAATAAGACTATACTTTTCTTTAACATTGCTTTATTTTTGTAATTCTCCTGCTTTGAAGGTAGCACATAAAGAAGAGAGAACCTCTTTTCCTAACAGAGGTGAATTGACCATTTGGGAGGACTCTCTCAATAAGTCAGTCAAATTTTCTTTAGCGCTTATTGGAGATCACCAAGATCATTACTGTCAGATAATGTCCAATTTATTGATAGTTTGAGATAATTTGAGTTGCAATTGCAAATGCTTACATCTGATAAGGCTAATAGCAGCTGGGTACGAATTGCCAAGAATCAAGCTAAGTAGTGTGCAATTGGAGAGCCCTATGTCCAGCAGTGGTCTGCTGTAAGATGATGATGTCAATTGGTGGCGGTACCTACATAGAAGCCTAAACGCTTGGCTTGCTATTACAATATACTACTCTTCAATATGTTAGGGTTTTTGAACATTCTGCTTGCCTCATTCTAATCAGCCTATTAATGTTCCCACTGCTGGGATACAGGCCACCTCTCTATGTGATGGAATGGGCTATAATACACCACGCGGCCCCAGTGCAAATTCATGTCACATGTCTTTGAATTTTTTGGTTCTAGGATCTTTCTTTGCATTCTCACAATGTTTCGCTTCACTGTTTTGAAAGCAGTGGTGATGAAATAAATTACACAAAGTAATGTGCCTGTCTGGGTCGAACCCATGACTTACTGTTCGTAAGTCGGACCGCTACCACTGGGCCACCGCTGCTTGCCTTATGGGCTTACTGTATTGTTGGCTCTTAGGTATGCCTCTGATGTGTTGACATCTGATATGTAATTCAGTTTTATGCTATCAATAATAAAAGCAGCATGAATAATTCTAAGCTTGAGAGTATGCCTATCAGTATAAAGTATACTTGGAATTCAAACTCTTTGTTTTTCGCAAAATAATATGGTGACATGACAAAATAGGTCAAAAGATCTTTTAAATTATAAGCAAAACAAAATGTATGAAGACAGATGTTGCTTATATTAATAAATAATTGTTGTTGTATAAGAATTGTTGTATCAAGGACATTCTAATTATTTTCTTAGTGGAATCTGACACAATTATTTGATTTCTCTAATTACAGTTGCAATATATTACAAGGTCTGACTATGCCTTTGAAGATGTTTACTTCTTCAGTTGAGTGATTCAATCAGATTCAGGAATTATAACTGTGTTTGTTTCGAAGCTCAATAATGTAGAAAGTGGGTAGGTGTTAGCATATTGTCCTTACAAGCAACACCCCATTCTGAACATCTTTCATAACATTCAAATGTCGTCATACACATTAAAGCAGTATATTTATAATATGTTACCTTGTTATTTTGTCCTCTAACGTACAAACTACATAATTCTAAAAATATTATGTGCATTCCCCGATGTCATTACTACACTTCGTCAAAAAAATATCGGAACACGACACGAAAAAGATCACAACAAATGTCCACTAAAACCATATTTCGCACTCTTTAATTGTCCACTTTACTAAAATAATGCACTTGTAACAAATATTTCGTGTAATATCACCCGGATTTCAGGTCAGATTGACAGTCCAAGACATTTACAACACCCATTGAAAAATGGCACTACAAAAACACTCACTTACCTGATCTGTTTCATTTTCGACGGTTTTGTACGCATTACTTAGGTGACATAAATCACTGAAGGCCATTTAAATTATAAAATTATTTCTTGCCACGATACATATGAGCTTACTTCGGTGCTAAGCCATTTTTTCCATTGACCTACATGTGTATAAAATTATACGTGCTTACTCGCAACGGTGTTGCTGTCACGAAGCAACAATTTAGTCGTTTCTTTCGTCGAAAACTAAATTAAAAAAGACTTTTGTGAGAATACTTACTTGATAAATCTTCAGTTTTCAGTTAAAAATATTATTTTTTCCTGGAGTGAATATTTTTATTTTGTATATTTCCCGCCCTTTCAAAAAATTTTGAAGACTTCATTTTTTTTTATTTCATTTTTGAAGCTATAGAATTCACCAAAAAGAATGCTCATTTTCTATGGTTATAAAAACGATTTAAAATCGAGTTTTATACATAATTTTATTCCCCGAGTATCAAAACTTGGTAATTATTAATCTTTATAAATATTAGTGGACATGTCCCTGGTGTAGCTTTTTCAACTTAGAAATGGTAACACTATTGTTTCAAAACCTCTTTCTTTGCATTCATAAATGCAAAATCTCAGTTACGTTTGTAATTTATTATTTTTACCAAATTATTTAAATAGATTATTAAGTGAGTATTTGTGATTTTGAATCTTAGCCCGCGCCATCTATACCTAATGAAATATATACTAGCCAAAAACTGGCAAGCGTCACAAATAACGTTATTAGAAGAAAGATGGCGCTATTTAAGGGAATAAGCAAACAAACTCTTTACTACTCGGATCTACAGATGGCGCTACAAAACAGAATTCCATTGGCTTTTCAATGGGCGCTATAATAGCAATAATAGTGAGAAGGGACCCACGTAACCACGTTCAACAATAATTGTTGTTGTTGTTACGTGGGGTCCCTTCTCCTTTTATTTTATTTGATTCCTAGGTCATTCAAAGTTGGTACACCCTATGGAATTGCTCAGTAGGTACCTATTTAATTTTTTTGCCCCTGCTTTAAAATAAAGTTCCAAACCTTTGCCGACCTTTGAGGACTATAAACGCTACTACCGCTGCAGCTAACGTAGCCAGCTACTGGGCCTAAAAGATCTGAAAAGTAGTACCATCGACATCGACTCGAAATGAAAATTAAAATGTACCTATTTAAGGTGGAAGCGCCAGGGTAGCTTGCAAAGATAAGTTGCAGTCAATTTGCAGGACTATTTCATAAAAGAGTCATTTAATTGATGGGGTTAAATGAACCTAGACGGTTGTATTGATGATTTTAATGATTAAAACTCCGTAACTCCGTCATATTTCTTAAGACCGCGAATTATATTTTAATCTATACATATAATACAATCGTTGAGATCAAAAAATCTGTACTTACATTGATGATAAAAAAAAAAATCGACCAGGGTGACTTAAAATAAGTAAATGAACATAATTTAAAACCATTTTTAAAATTTTTGTTTGTTTGTTTGTTTGACCGCGCATCACGTAAAAACTGCTGAACGGATTTTGATGAAAACTTCACTAATCTATTTAAATAAACTCAGAATAACATTTAGGCTACATAAATTATGGAATGTTTTGGAAAAAAGGGGTGAAAAGGGGGGGTAAAGTTTGTATGAAAAAAAAAATTAGATTGTTCTAGAATCATGAAACTCAGAGTAAATACTTATTATTAAAAATAAAGAAATACCAGTTTCAGCATTTAAAAAAAAAAACATCCAGAGACGTAAAAAAGAGGGTTTTGTGTTTAAAATTAATTAACTTCATACACCTATAGAATAAAATCCAATGAAGTGTAAACCTTTAAAAGTTGCTACATATACTTAAAATCTAATACAGATAAATATAATTTCTCAGTTTCCTTGAAATTTTATTTTTGAGGTGAATACTGAATACGCACAAAATAGCGATTTAATGACTGACGATTTAGCTTTAGTGACTCATGGATCAACGCACAGCCTAAACCGCTGATCGTAGAGACCTGAAGCTATCAGGGTGTGTTCTTTTTATGATGTAGGCATCCGGTATAGAAGAATTTTCCAAGATTGAACCCCTAAGGGGGTAAAAAAGGGGGGCAAAGTTTGTAAGAGACAACGTGATTCCTTGGTCCATTCTACTTGAAATTTTGAAATTTTTTAAACAGAATTGATGGAAGACGTATTTCGTATTTTGTTAAAAAAGGGTGAACAATTATTTTGGCCATGGAGCTGATTTGCTCCGAAGTTGATAGCAATACTCGCCTTAATAGCTTTTGATTTAAACTACATTTTATTTTAACACATGTTTGAAAACTCTATCCGATTTTATTCAAAAAGGTTGAACTCACATAAAAACTTGGTGCTAATACTCTAAAATTTGAATGTCTCGAAAGTCACCGTATTAATGTATTATTATATATATGAAGGTTTCAAAGCTTTAGGTTATGCACTTTTAAGACACGGCCTCATGGGGCGTAGAGTTAGAAATTAACATCACCAATAGGAGCGGAGCATCAATGAAAAATTTCCCAAAAACAAAGATTTATTCCAATTTCTTTGCTTCCGTTGCAAGCACTGCTTAGCGCGGTTAAAGTTACACAGCAATCACGTACGAAGGAATTGTTCCTCTTAAGCATTTAAAAAAAAAGTCCGCGATAGCATATATTACGTCTATTTTTTAAGGTTGACTCACACTTTCTCTAACCCTCACTCGCAGACGAAGTTGCGCGGGTCAGCTAGTCTACAATAACTGCATAGCATAAGTACCCATTACTGAACTGCAAATTGAAAAATAATAAGAACCGTTGAATTTCTCCTAGTATGGTAGGTACATAATTACGTACGCACACGGAGCGGCTACGAATTAATCGAATCGGAACAGGTAATCACGTGTCCACGTGAATTACATCGCAACTGTATCGGACTGTGACAAATCCCTTTGTGATAAGTACGGGGTGCAATTGCATCAGTCCATTTGTCTGGCCATAGACATTGGTCAACACTATGTAATCCACTGTATCTGGTGTTTAGGCTGGGTACACAGTCCGGGACTGTTCGAAAGAGATACCGTGGCCCCGGACCATAAAGTTTAGGTTTTAGTCAGTAAAAGTCTGACACTCCCTCCCGCTCCACCTAGAGTGGGAGAAATCATTTGATGATTTGCCATCCGTAAAAAACAAAGGCAGGGTACACAGTGGTTACGTTGGATTGCACTTAGGTTTTATGGGTAGTAAAACTTGAATTTAGAACGTTATGGTAGATAGGTAAAAAAATACATGCGGGACAGTCTTTGGAGACTGCCGATAGGTGTGAAAACTAAGTAATCTTTATCTGCTACGGGTTGTGCCCCGCGCACGCCTAATTGGTGCTACGCCGTAGCGGATCGGCTACGAGTGCTACGAAGCGTTAGGTGGCGCTCACGCGAGTTCCATGATGTTTATTCACCCAAAAAGTGCTTAACGCGCCTAAAGAAGTTTTCACTTCAAAAAAATGTTAACAATGATAAAGTTAGTAAGTGTTGTTCTATGCTCGGGGAGAGAATTACGATTATAGGTACCTACTGAATTCATGGGAAGGTTTGTTATGCGTCAACGTATTAACATCTTGTTTCAGGGAAAGTAGGTTAATTTTATTGTTTACCCCTATGTTAATTATCCGTGTTTCTCCATTTCAGTTCAGACCAAATAAAAAACATGGACATAGAGTGCTGCGAACAATAAAGTGAAGCATGCGCAAAACTACGCCTTGCTCTGCACACATTTACATAAAACTACAATTAAACTACGCTCAATAAATGCACACATCTTTGCGAAATAGGCCTCACTTCTCTGTTCGCAAGTTCCGTCTTAATTTTTTTTTTTTGGTCTGAGCATTTCAGATTTAGTTTTTTTTTATCAGTGAAAATTAACTCTTTTTGTAGTGGGTCTTGTATGAAAATTATGAAATTCTTCGGTTTTATGTTGTTTTAATATTATGTACTAACTATTCTGATAGATAGATAGTAAATAGTAAGTTTTTTTTTGTTTTTCGAAATGTAAGTACTTTTAAGAAATTTGCATAAATTATTTTTTAAACAAAGATTAAACATATTGGGTAAAAAATGTACTTAAACATACATGGATGACAATAATTTTAAAATAATGTCGATTTCAAGTAGATTTGATAATGGTACAATTTATTATTGTATGTGCCTTAAATAGTGAATTATTGCTATTAATGTGGAAAAGGACAATAAATTACTGAAGAAAAAAATACAAAATGGCCCTCCATTTTTATGCAGGCCGTACTTACATCTGCGGATGATTTTAATATTATGATGGATTTTTTTCGCAGGTTCTACTATAAGCCATTTCAAGGTTATCCTTTCATCCCGTGCAGGGCACGCCACGATAGTGGCGATAAATCCCCTCTTTGAGGAGTGGGTGGAGAGGCGCCACGGCGTCCTCACCTTCCGCCTGACGCTGAACCTCACCGGACACGGATGTTTCGGGAGGTTCCTGCACCGAATCGGGCGGGAGGAAACGCCCAGGTGTTTCCACTGCGAGGATCGACCGGAGGACACGGTGGAAGTCTGCCCCGTGTGGGCGGAGCAACACCGTGTCCTCGTAGCGGCGATCGGCGGCGGCGACCTCTCGCGTCCGGCCCTGGTTCAATCCATGGTCCAGAGCGAGACGAAATGGGAAGCCGTCACCCCCTTCTGCGAAGCAGTCATGCTAGCGAAGGAGGTGGCGGAACGCGAGAGGGAGAGAGCCTCTCTTCCCAGCCGCCGCGGGAGACGCACCGGGCGTCGGGGGCCACGTGGTGGCTACCGGCCACCGTAGACGCGGGCCTGTGGATGGTTAGCTATGGGCTAGCTAGTCGTCCGTCCGTCTAGTGACGACAGGTCGTGTCGACGGCGCATTCGTGTTCCACGCGCGCCTCAAAGAGATGTCAGTAAAGTGAAGGGGCCCGCAAGGGCCGAAGCCTGCTGGGGTTGCGGGACTGTTCGAAAGAGATACCGTGGCCCCAGAACATAAAGGGCGAGGAAGGACCATGGATGGGTTTTAGTCAGTAAACTTCTGACACTCCCTCCCGCTCCGCTCAGAGTGGGAGAAGTTATTTGATGATTTCCCATCCTAAAAAAAAAGGTTATCCTTTCATTACTGGACACCCTGTAAGACCGCCCAGGGGCCTAATTCTGCTAATTTAATAAATTCGTCACTCCAACACGATTCCATTCCCATCCCGTTGTCATTTTGCTTAAAGTTAGTAATCTGCTAAATTCACAATGGTCGATCATTGGTCGGTCAATGGTCTCGTAATAAAATTATGTTTTAATGGCATTGTCGTATTGCCATTATTATAAATCCCTTAGTACAAATGGTTTTCAAAATCTACTACTAAATGCGAACATTTATTCATGCCAGATTTCATGTACGAGATTACCATTCTATGAAATTTCTTTCAATGGAGTGTCAGTGGTTGACCATTGAGAAGTCATAATGGCGGCATTATATTACTAGATTAACAAACTTGTCAAAACTCGATAGAACTGGACCATTATTAAATCATTGATTATTTTGACACTATTGTAATAGCAGAATCGAGGCCCAGACCGGCAGAGTTACTTTCACATTTACAACATTAGTCTAGATATTTATTTTGCAAGCCTCACCAGTGTAATATCCTAATAAACTGAGTACATAAAGATAGGACCCTGGTACGTTTTTGTGTGAAAAATCCAATAGCAGGATCTGTCTAAGGACCTCCGTAAACCGTTTAACAAAAGTAAAAACAAGTCTATGGCCTTCGTCTATGGCAAATAAACGTGCCAATTTTCAAATAACGAATCCGTAGCTACATCAAAACACTGACAGTCAGACATCTCTATGGGCAAGCAATGCCTGTCCCTGACACCGGCCGCCCGTAGAGACACCCCACAGCGCTTATTATCTAATTTATCTGTGCTCAAAACACGATGATTAAAATAAACACTGTTACTGACGTTCCTCTAATAAAAGGCAATGCTTTTGTATTGTTCGTTGTTCGGCTTGCTGAGTTGGATTTGATTAGGGGTCGTTTTAATTTCAGTTGTTTCTATTAATTTATTTGCCTACAATGTTCGTTTATACTAACTCAAGGATGACACCTAATATTATAAAAAGGTAAAGTTTGTATTTTTGGATTTACAAGGATCTTCGGAACTACCTGTCAACACTAACCTCGAGTGTTTGACTTATTCGAGAGTTATCCATGGGATAACAGCCATAACCGCTAGAAAAGCCGGGAAAAAGTTTGTAAGATTTCATTTTATTTTTTGGTTCCGAAAAAAGTCCATAAACAGATTTAAAATCTATATACATATAATAAAAGAGTAAAAAAAACTGTGTCTGTACATTGAATATATTAAAATTAAATGAATAAATGAATAATTGAGGGGGGTTTAGAAACGGTAAACTAAAACTGAAACGTTTACAACATCAAATTTAGGGTTTTAATTGCAATTCATATTCAATTTTTAGTGCACTACAGAGCCATATTTCTTACTAGCTTCTGCCCGCGACTTCGTACGCGGATCCTGTTGCTTTTGCCAGCGACACCGGGTTCGTCAAAATCGAAGATCTGAAACGTCTAATTCTAAGAGCCCGGGGACGGGAAACTAACGGATCTTCCCCACCTGAGCAACACATACCGTTTGTTTCTTTTTGCCATTTAACAGCTTCACAAAAAGTAAAATTATGAACCATACCTCCGATGGCGGAATATGTGGCGTATTCAATCATAGGAATGTATGTAAATGAACTCCGTTTCTTATCAACCCTAGGAAGGTCGTCATGCCCTACGGCTATATCTTGAGACATCCGATTCTTCAGATGTTATCGACATTCTGTTCAGAGAATGTCGAAGTCTTCGCGCTCTTCTTCTGTCTCTTCATGCCGTACTCCAGCAATTCTTTCTCTCTCACTTTCTAACAGAATATTTTGTTGTGTGCGTGTTCGGCGCTCTTCTTCTGTCTCTTCATGCCAAAAACACTCAAATAACATAAGCTTGAAGACATATTTATTCGATAAAATCTATACATATAATAAAAGAGTAAAAAACCGGCCAAGAGCGTGTCGGGCCACGCTCACTGTAGGGTTCCGTAGCTTCCCAGACCATTAAAAATACCAACATTTTTCGTCAGCAAAAATAACTTTGTTTTTCATAGTATTTGTATGAAAAACAAAGTTATCATTTGCGTTTTTTTGAAAAAGTGCTATATAACTCAAAAACTATTCAACTCATCAAGTTGAAAATAATTTTCCTAGAAAGTTCATATAAAGGTCTACTTCTGTGATTTTTTTCATATTTTTTAAACTTATGGTTCAAAAGTGAGAGGGGGGGGGGACACATTGTTTTTGACTTTCGGAGCGATTATTTCCTAAAATATTAATATTATCAAAAAATGATTTTAGAAAACCCCTATTCATTTTTAAATACCTATCCAACAACATATCACACGTCAGGGTCAAAATTAAAAAAAAAATCGCTCCCCACTTTACGTCTGGGGGAGGTACCCTAATAAAAATGTTTTTTTAAATTTTTATTTTTGCACTTTGTCGGCATGATTGATATACATATTGTTACCAAATTTCAGCTTTCTGGTGCTAACGGTCACTGAGATTATCCGCGGACAGACAGACAGACAGACAGACAGACAGACAGACAGACATGGCGAAACTATAAGGGTTCCGTTTTTTGCCATTTGGCTACGGAACCCTAAAAAGCTGTGTCTGTACATTGAATATATGTAAAAAATAATAATTGAAGGGGGTTTAGAAACAGTAATAGAGCACGAATCCAAAAAAAAAAGTCTGTCTGTTTGTCTGTTTGTCTGTTTGTCTGTTTGTCTGTTTGTCTGTTTGTTTGTACACGCTAATCTTCGGAAGTACTGGACGGATTTGAATGATTTTTTTTTGTTGGATAGATATTATGTCTGGGCAACATATAGGCTATAATTTATCTTGGAAACCTGAACACCTGATGTAGAACTGCAACATACCAGCTAAACTATAAGAGATACAAAAATGACACCATAGCAAAAATTGTTCCACGTGATGAGCATTTTCTGCTGAGAGAATAAATTTGAAGACCTGGAACACCTGATGGGGAACTCCAAGAGCCCAGTTATACCATAACACATACAGGAATGACGTCTTAGCAAAAGTTGTTTAATCTGATGAGCACTCTTTGTTGACTTATAAAAATATAAGATCTGGGACACCTGTCGTGGAACCTCAAAATCAAAATCAAAATCAAAGCATTTATTTCAAGTAGGCCAATAACAGGCACTTTTGAATTGTCGAAACAAAGATGAAAATTAAATGCCCAGGTACACCATAACACATATAGGAATGATGTCTTAGCAAAAGTTGTTCAATTTGATAAGCACTCTCTGTTGATTTATAAAAATCGAAGATCTGGGACACCTGTTGTGGAACTCCAAGAGCCCAGCTACACCATAACACATTTAGGAATGATGACGTCTTAGCAACAGTTGTTCGGTCTGATGGGCATTTCCTGTTGACTTATAAAAAATCGAAGATCAGAAACATCTGATGTGAAAATTATTGCAAAGCTATCACAAATTTTACTGTATAGTTATAAAATAACAAAAACTGGGAGTACCTCCACGCGGTTAAGGCGGTAACAGTTTAGGACTGATTTTCAATGACTGTGTAAAATAAATTTTCAATGTATATCATTGAAAATTTGACTCTTCTGGCCAAAACTCATTTTATCGAATAAATATGTCTTCGGGCTTACGTTATTTGAGTGTTTAATTTCCTTATCCATTTATCTTCGTGACTCGGTAGCCTACCCGGTAACGCAGGGCACTTAGATTTTAATTGATCAGGTATCTAAGTGAGGGTGTACCAAGCGTAGATACGCTTGGTACTCAAGCGCCGATCGTATGATGCGATATCGATGCGTAGATCGACATCTAGATCTCTAGAGACAAGTGGGGAACGTGATGCGCGACTGACCGCTGATCGGGAACGTTACGCATTGTCTCGCGAGTCGGAGATGTTCACGGATAGAGAATTACGCTTGATTTCTCATCGTATCTACGCATCTGCTTCTACGTCTCTAGGGATAAGTGGGGAACGAGATACGCGACTGACCGCTGATCGTGAGCGACATGCATTATCTTGCGAATCGGAAACGTTTACTCATACAGAATCACGCTTGAGTTCTCAGCGTATTCGCACATATACTAACAGGTCTTTTGAAACGAGTGATGAACGTGATGCGCGACTAACTGCTGCTCGAGATTATCATACATTGCCCCAAACACGCACACAACAATATATTCATAATCAGTTAGAATGTGAGAGAGAAAGAATTGCTGGAGTACGGCATGAAGAGCCAAAAGAAGAGCGCGAAGATTTCGACATTCTCTGAACAGAATGTCGATGACATCAGCTGTGTCTCAAGATATAGCCGTAGGGCATGACGACCTTCCTTGGGTTGATAAGAAACGGAGTTCATTTACGTATACTCCTATGATTGAATACGCCACATATTCCGCCATCGGAGGTATGGTTCAAAATTTTACTTTTTGTGAAGCTGTTAAATGGCAAAAAGAAACAAACGGTATGTGTTGCTCAGGTGGGAAAGATCCGTTATTTTCCCGTCCCCGGGCTCTTAGAATTAGACGTTTCAGATCTTCGATTTTGACGAACCCGGTGTCGGTCGCTGGCAAAAGCAACAGGATCCGCGTACAAAGTCGCGGGCAGAAGCTAGTAAAATAATAAATGGGAGTTTTGGCCAGTAGAGTCAAATTTTCAATGATATACCATCGTCATCGAAAATCGAAAATCAGTCCTAAACTGTTACCGCCTTAACCGCGTGGAGGTACTCCTAGTTTTTGTTATTTTATAATTATACAGTGAAATTAGTGATAGCTTTGCAATAATTTTCACATCAGATGTTTCTGATCTTCGATTTTTTATAAATCAACAGGAAATGGCCCATCAGACCGAACAACTTTTGCTAAGACGTCATCGTTCCTATATGTGTTATGGTGTAGCTGGGCTCTTGGAGTTCCACAACAGGTGTTCCAGATCTTCGATTTTTATAAATCAACAGAGAGTGCTCATCAAATTGTACAACATTTGCTAAGACGTCATTCCTATATGTGTTATGGTGTAGCTGGGCTATTGGAGTTCCACAACAGGTGTCCCAGATCTTCGATTATTATAAGTCAACAGAGAGTGCTCATCAGATTGAACAACTTTTGCTAAGACGTCATTCCTATATGTGTTATGGTATAACTGGGCTCTTGGAGTTCCACATCATCAGGTGTTCCAGATCTTTAAATTTATTCTCTCAGCAGAAAATGCTCATCACAACAAGTGGAACAATTTTTGCTATGGTGTCATATTTGTACCTCTTATAGTTTAGCTGGTCTATTGCGGTTCTACATCAGGTGTTCAGTTTTCCAAGATAAATTATAGCCTATATGTTGCCCAGACATAATATCTATACAACAAAAAAAAACATTCAAATCCGTCCAGTACTTCCGAAGATTAGCGTGTACAAACAAACAGACAAACAGACAGACTTTTTTTTTTTGGATTCGTGCTCTATTACTGTTTCTAAACCCCCTTCAATTATTATTTTTTAAATATATTCAATGTACAGACACAGCTTTTTTACTCTTTTATTATATGTATATAGATTTTCATACAGTAAAATTGCGAAATTAATTAAAACATGTAAATATTTGACAGCTATTTGCGACGCTGCCAACTTTTTGGATACGCACTCTGATGGATAGGATAGATTGACTTGAACGGGGGTCGTGGAGATTTAAAAAAAAATCTTGTCATAAAGTTGGAACTTTGACCCCCAATATCTCTGTTCCTTATATTTCCTAGAAGGTTCCCAGGTATTGTGTAGAACAAAAAAAATATTGCAATGACTGGGACAACGAGTGCCTTTCGGCTTCGCTACGAGGTGTTTTACACCCTTTATTATACCTAAATATAATTATAATCACTACAAAAATACATAAGCATAGAATTATCTCTGTATTACGTATTTCACCCTCTGAAAAACCTTTGCCTCAATACCCAAAGCTTTTTACATTTAATTCAACAGAGGAAAAAAGACAAGCAGTTAATATTATCGGAGACATGCCTTTTCAACGGAGTGAAAAACAAAAGAAAATTCGTATAAAGAATTCAATCGAAATCGAATCAAGAATCCGTCTACCGTGTGTTGGAGCGAGACAGATAGATACGATATGCCGTACGCTAGGAAAAGACGCGTATAGCGTTAATCCTATTGGCTTATACCGGGCGACGTTTGCCGCGATTGGTCGCTGTGCCTTATTGAACTGTCACCGAAGACCGCGGTTTAGGGGGCGACCGGTAATTCGGGGGCAAACGTGGGGTGGAAGGGGGTGTAGGGTGGCGGGGGTGAAACTCGCAGTTTGGCGATTGACTTGTGGGTAGTTTTCAGGGTTCCTTTGGCTCGGATTTCGAGCGAATTGAATGTTGAAATTTTATTCTGTCTGCGATAAGTATGATGTTGGAGCGTTCGGTTTGATTCGTTATATTTTTTGGCAGAGTCTTTCCTTTCCTTGATTGTTGTTTTTGAGGACAGAAAAGAGAGAAGGAAAATGTACAGTATTTCTTGATACCCGCCTGTGGTAAACCGCCAAGGAACGGTAATGCTTTTAATATGCGATAGCACTGAAAATCATGTAAACTCCCCTTCGATAAAAGCAAAAAAGAGGTAGGTAAATGTAGAGGCAGAAAGTTCAGGCGCTAACATTAAAAAAAAACATTGAAATCATAGTCATTTTCTCAACTCCTGGCCCATAGACAGGCCTCGATTCTGTGAAAGGTTCGCAGTACCTACTGCAACTCACTACACTGGTCCATAGTGGGTTGGTAGACGTCACCATATATGCGATTTTTTGGTCGTAGGACATGCTTGCTTTTGACTATATTAATACATCAAGATTTCTCTGTTTAACACAATTTGGCACTGTTATGTTCTGAATTCAAAAGCTTTAAGGCGCTTAGACGAGCTAAATTAGCAACTCTATTTGTGGTGGTTCAAACGTCGTTTGAAATGCTGTTAGGATAAAGTTCTAATCAGCTTGCACTACAAAGTGGTTGTTACGTCAGCCACTGTGGGCCAAATAGCGCGAAATGAGTGGTTTCGATCGATTTACCAAAAAACTATTGATTGGATTAAAAAACTAAAACAATATCATGCAAATATATTGCTTGTAGAATTATTTGCCAAAAAATCAGAATGATCGCATGCATATTAGTATGTTTTTTATTGTTTGAAAGATATTTTTAGAGGTAAGTTCGTGATTTCTTTTTATCGAGCCTTAATTGTATCCGCTCAAGAACAGGCTGTATGCAAGTAATGGTTATATGTATTTCTTCCTTCACACACCGACATCAAAAAGCACCCAATCTTGACAGTTACCTTTCGCGCCAAAATCACGGCGCGTCCAATGACAACGCGGGGAACTGTTGACTTTTCGTCTATGACGGCTGTTTTCCGCGGGTAAAGGCAACATGCCACGCCCTGCGAAATGTGCGAATTCTTATTGGGTGATATCAAATGTCACCGCGTATGTATGTAAAGGTATTTGTAGGAATTGAGAAGATTGTTTAAGGTCCATGTTCACCAAAAAGATGACAGTCTGATTACCTAAAACAGTTGTTTAAAACGCATTTTTGTATGGGAACATGTCACAGTGACAGCTGTTTTTACATAATCAGACGGTTATCTTTTCGTTGAACATGGACATAAGTAACTTTGATATTTATCTATGTATTAGAGAACTTAAGTACATATTATCATAGTCAAATACTAAAATAGTGTAGTTAGAACCCACTAGTGTAGAGGTTCTTTTAAATTTAAATGTTCGAGTTTCATAGGATAAGGAAAAGTAATCATCACTATATCCAAACCTTTTCCTAACCATTTTGGGGTCGGCTTCCAGTATAACTGGGTGCAGTTGGATATACATATATATGTCACCGTAAAATTTTCAAACACGTTAGATTGTAATGTCTCTAGCGATATTGTAAACTCTCAAAATATTGTCAAACGAACATACTGCTTACAATAAAACGCATTATTTTTCGTGAAATGCATGCGATGGTAGTCAACTCACGCGGTGTGGAGGGAAGGCGAGGTCCCCTTTGCCCAATGGTACCACTCTCATGAAAAGATAATGGTACCATTCCCGAGAAATACCGATTAATATAACCTAACCTTAAAACAATTTATATTCCCCTAAAAAGCGTAGTCGACGGAGCCCCGCTTAAAGGAACCTAACTAACCTAACGGGGGGATGCCCCAAGTTCCGATTATGGGGGCAGAGATACTTCCGTATGTTCAGTTGACAATATTTGGAGAGTTTACAATATCGCTAGAGAGATTACCATATAACGTGTTTGACAATTTTACGGTGATATATATACTTTATAGGTACCAGTATTTTACATGGGGCGACTGCCTATCAGGCCTCCACAATCCAGGAGAAGTCAATCATTTGTGTGTTTTGTATACCAGGCCATGCCATAAGCAAGTAGGTATTTCCATGCCCATTTGGCACAGGACCTCGTCTCAAGCCTGTTTAATTTTGGCGTTATTACCAAACTCCGTAGTATCTATCGTGAACATTGCCTAATGAGCTTAACGATGTAATTACAGTTTGGCTAAAGCTCTGCTATACCTAAATATGATTGTATCAGCAGTAAGTTCTCTACTATACATTCTGACGACGCTTCATTAAAACTAAATATAGAATGTCTGGTAAAATAGACGAAGAAGTCTCTAATATGACACTGAAGACGGATCGGCTGGTTAGATTGATCGAATATGGATAAAAAAAGAGGACAATATATTTTTCTACTCATTATTATGAACTGTCCAAGTGTGCGAACGGTGTCAAAAAGGGAAAATTGTATTCTTTTGTAAAGATACGGTCGAGAAATGCAAGAAAAATGTTCAAACTTAATACTTTTCAGCCAGACACAAAGGTTTTATTTCTCTCAGTAAATACTGCGACAAAAATACAGACCATAGACGCATAAAAAACGAACCAGCACCTAATTGTTTCTATATAAATTCAAACATCCATTCCACGTTGTAATTGGAAATCGGAACGTTCAATCCGCGCTAAAATGTACGACGGCATTATTCTAAACGACGGCGACGGGGCCGACGCAACAGCAGCGTAATGCCACAAATTAAAGCTTAAAACGGCCGGTTAACAGCTGACCCAAAATCGAAGTGTCCCCCCGTCTGGGGGACAGAGTCAGACGCGAAAAGCAACGGGGCGGAGCCACGCCACGCCTTCAAGCTCACAGGCAATATCGCGTCAAAAGTTCCCCGGCCGTGGCATAACGCGCGCGGCTCTTGCCCGTCCGTGCTTACAAAAAAATATAAACGTCAAAAGTGAAACGTCACGTGGTTAGCTGTCAAATTTTGGAGGGAATTTGTTCGGTTTTTACGAGTGAACGGTTTGATTTTTTTTATCTGTTAATTGGGATATTATTTTTGTAGTTTCATTTTTTATTTATTTTGTAAATGTAATTGCAAAAGGACTTACCTATAGCTATATATTATCTCCCCTCTTCGGATAAGCTTCTACCAATCTAAAGTTAAAAGCCGAGTTACGCTATTACTCCAAATTATTAGGAAAAAATATGTTCTTTACTTACACGCTACCATATCTAATATTATTTTCAAGTTCCCAATCTGAGGCACCTTATGAAACCTGAAACTATTACCTAAGTATTAAAGAAATTAAGAGCTTCTTCTACTTACGAATATAATATTATTGCTAGTGCAGTCGGTACTTTCATAAAGGCTCAAAAGCTTGGCATGTCCTTATAACCTACTATTCTTAATGATGCAAGGTTCTGAACAGTCTGCGTGCCTTGCTTATTGTTGGCTCCTAGACACGCCACTGTCACACACCTTCTTTACGTACTAACTTATTAAGCAAATCGAGAAATTTAGGTAATAGGCATGATTCATGACTAAAAAAATTAAACTTTGCTTAGTCCGTCTAAATTTTGTTAGAAAATTGACAAAGATAAAACGTGTAAAAGATCATTCAAATGTGACGTCGCACGAGTTTTCGACGAACTGTATCGTCTTCATTTTGCAGTACAAAGGCCTCCATCCATCCACTCCCAAACACTTTTATTCTGCTATTGAAAGTCAATTTTCTTGGTAGGGGTCAAGCTCGTCCTTCCATCTTCATCTTGGTATACCGTGGTGTCTGACTGCAAAACTTAAATACCCTGTTATTCAATCATCAATATAATCTTTATTACACACTAGCCGATGCCCGCGGCTTCGCCCTCGTAAAATTATATACAAAAACCTTCCTCTTGAATCATTCTAATCTATTAAAAAAACCTGCATCAAAATCCGTTGCGTAGTTTTAAAGATCTAAGCATACATCGGGACAGACAGACGTGGCGGGAGACTGTTTTATAATATGTAGGTAGTGAAGAAAGTGGTTATCAAATTGTATGAAGTCCCTGACTCCTGTGCTGGATGATATACCTGTGTTACAAGAGTCAGTGACACCCAAGAGAAGAAATAGTATTGTAAAAGAATTTAAACCATTACACAGTCAAGCTTATGACGAAATGGGTGACCCTTTATTTGACACACAAATAGAATTAGAAAATTCCAAGGAAAGGATTGACTATTTCATGAATAAGTTATTGAATGGGATTAATTAAAGTTAGAGGGTGATATTGAAGGTTTCAATGACTATACCTAACTCTGTAAAACCGACCTACAAATTGCAAAAAATATGAATTTCATGGACGACCCTTGCGCTACCATCCTTAAGTATACAAATATTTAAAATCTTCTATCTCTTGTTGATTGTACAAGTTTGATAGGCAGTTGCTTCATGTAAAATGTTGGTATTCAGCTGTATCAGAATAAATTGGAAGACGATCCCAATATTGCAGTGAAAAGGCTTGGCAGATTGTCCTGTGTGCAATTGTTTTATAAGTTCTGAATTTGTTCATAATCTGTCTCCCGCCCCGTTGCTTTTCTCATGTTACTTGGGGTTGGCGTTACCCTTTTTTTTCTTCCATTCTCGAATTCATTTATTTCAATTTATTATTGCAACAAAATTACCTAATTGTTTTATTACCATCGCTTATCTGTAATATTTGATTCAGCGATGGTATTTTATGAACATCTGAACAAATATTAAGAATGATTAACTGTAAATAGGTGATTTTATTGATCTTTGATACGACTACGGTATTATTTACTCATTTATAAACGTTAACGGTACTGAATTTCATATTTAGGTTTTTCCGAATAGACACTCTATCAATACCATTTATTTAAAAAAAGAATGCCCAAAAATAAGTCAGATTTTTTCATAAATTCATCGATTGTTTTACGGTCGCGAATCATAGTTTGGTGAACATAGTGACCGATAAATTGCAAAAACCGTAAGATTTATTTTCGCTAGCTTGTAGCGCTTCCATTCATTGTTTTTTTTTACTTCTAAGCTGGATTAACCGATTTTTCTCGTTCTTTGTCTACCTATTTGTACAAGATAAAGAATTTCTCTGCTGTAGGGAATATTCTCTCTCCCGGAGGCCATTGCAGTGAAATCATACAGGCTGATTATGCATTACTAGAATCATCATCATCTTCCCCCATCATCAAATTACCCCTCCCTGGAAGGGAGTGTCAGATTGAACCCATCCATGTTCCTTCTTAGCCCATTGTGTTCCTGGGCCGCGGTATCTTTTTCGAACAGTCCCGCAGCCTTGGCAGGCATCGGCCCTTGCGGACCCCTTCCTTTTTTGCTGACATCTCTTTGAGGCGTGCGTGGAACACGAACACGGCCTGTCGTTATAAGACGGTCGGACGGCGAGCTAGGTCATCTTACTGCCCTTGTCCCATATTACTTGAGATCGGCGCAACGCTTCTAATCTCCTCTGTCGATTGTCACGCTATCATTTACTGCTTTCATTCCTCATCCATCCATCGATTCCTTGGTCTTCTTCTGCCTCTTCATCCATCAATATTTATATTCATCACGCTTTTGGTCTCATGCAATTCGTCCCTCCTGATCATTTGCTCATACCAAGACAGTCGATACCCATTCAACTTTTCTGTAACTGGCGCAACTTATGCGCTACTAAAATAAATCAAATCAAGTCGGTATATAGGTATGTCCTTCAATTGCATTTATTTTTATGTAACTTCAGCTCTCAACATCTGTGAAAATAAAGAAAAAAACTATGAAACATCTCGTTGTATAAGACGCAAAAAAACAGTCAGTGAAACAAAAGTGAACTTTAAAATTAGTACAATTAAAGATGGAAGTTGCTCAAACACCCCTGCAGCTGACTCAAGATCATTCAGATGGAAGGATGACTGGTAAGAAAACTTCTTAGTTACTAAACCTGTTGTTATTTTTACTGTAGAGTAGCCCACGGATCCTCGCGGATGTTGAACTTTATCCTAAGGGAAGAAACAATTGAAATTAAAAGTATAAGGTATATGTCAAACAGAACCTAGATATATTATGGCATTAGCTTTCAAAGTTTAGTACCCACCTATCGCAATGCTGAAATGAGGAGAGGAGAGGAGATGCGTAAAACCTAGGAGGTATCCGCCGAAACTCACCGCACGCCACACACAGCATACCGCTCACCGCACGCCGTCGCTCACGTCTCTTGTCATCTCCGCTAGCCCAAACAATGGCAAGACATGGCCTCTCCTCTCTGCTCAACCGCTGGACTTAAGCTAAGCGGACACGAGAAGTGTAAATAACGAAAATCTATTGGTGGTTTAAAACACATTCTTCTCCTCTCTCCTCAACCGCTGCACCTAAGCTAAGTGGAGACAAGAAGTGTAGATAACGAAATTCTATTGGTGGTTTAAAACACATCTCCTCTCCTCTCTCCTCAACCACTGCATTTAAGCTAATCGGAGACAAGAAGTGTAGATAACGAAATTCTATTCGTGGTTTAAAACACATTCTTCTCCTCTCTCCTCAACCGCTGCACCTAAGCTAAGCGGAGACAAGAAGTGTAGATAACGAAATTCTATTGGTGGTTTAAAACACATCTCCTCTCCTCTCTCCTCAACCGCTGCACTTAAGCTAAGCGGAGACAAGAAGTGTAGATAACGAAATTCTATTGGTGGTTTAAAACACATTCTTCTCCTCAACCGCTGCACTTAAGCTAAGCGGAGACGAGAAGTGTGAATAACGAAATTCTATTGGTGGTTTACAACACATCTCTCCTTTCGTCTCGTCACTGCGTTGGTGGAGTCCGCCGGCCCTTACAGTTTTAAACTTGAAAATAAAAACACAAATTAAGTCATCACATTAGTCCTTGCGCTCTGTTATTGTTATTTGACTGTTATTTATAATCTGGTTCTTACGAAATTCTGCAGTTCTACGGAGATTTTCACCAGGACGTATGTACATCAGGGTGGAATTTTCAGATGAGTCAGGCACTTAAACTGGATGATGAACACTGTTACTGAAACAAAGAGATTATACAAGACAGAATTAACAAAGTGCCAACGAAAGAATACAAATTAAATAGACTTTTGAATTGCTTGTCATGAATTAACCAAAACTGGACGGACATCTTGTTTGAGCGTAAGTAGAAGAAACTTATTCCAAGCCGTCGGCGGACGTCAGCACTCTGCCTGCCCATCATTTTGGTTATGTCCTCCTAAAAGATAAAATAGGCGGTGTTCTTTTTTATTTTAAATCTAATCAATAGACAAATAAACTTCGTGCTAGGAAACAATAATTCTGCAAAAGCTTGATGATCAGAATGGTACAATATTTTACTGTATCAATAATTTTGATCAGAGCATACATCAACCGCCAAATCTACATCCTTACTTTATAATTTAAAAGTACCGTACTTAATATAGCCGTGTGAGTAGTAAGTAGGTAAGTTATACCATGCAAGAAATGTTAATGAAAAAAAAGGTTTACAATATTTTCAAAACCAACAAAATACAAGCACACCAAACCCCCGCCATATTTATTCACTCCAACTCCAACATAACGAAACAGATAATATTTTGCCGCCATTTCCCGCGCGGCGGCCATATTTCTACTTATATTTTTTTTCGACAGGCAAAGGCAGCATTAGTATTCAGGCCGTCACAGCCAGTAACTCGGGGGTCTATTTGACTGATTTTCAGCCTCTCCATGATTTGCCACTTTACCCGGTCAGCCTGCTCGCTGAATACAAAACAACCAATACTGCGAAGGGGGATTTGAAATTTCATTTTCGCATAATGCCATCGCGTTTTGAATATTGGGTATTTTATTAACACTGTATGTGACTGTATAGAATAATTCTGTGAGCGAGAAATTTAATGGACTTAGCAATTTTGTTTGAGCATTTTGGCGTTGATAGATTAGGTTAAAGTTCGTTATTTTTGGAATGGTCTAGGTTTTGTAATGTATTATTGTTACACACTACGAGTCGACGACATACTGGGTGACACAAATTTGATAGCATAACTAAGTGTTTACGAAAATATTCCAACATCTTCGATCCTCATGGATTATTAAGATGGTGTTCAAGTCCTATGCTCTTCTATGAGCATCGTAAACTGATAATTTACGTACTTTCTTCAATTCAAATAATATAATGTTGAAGAAAGTACGACACACTACACTACATACGAAAGTACTACATTTCGCCATGCTCTATAACCCCTTCAAAAAAAGGTCGGTAACGCTAAAGTTGGTTCGACTTAAATGCAATTTGTTGCCCCATTTACTGATAAATCTTAGGTCATTTCAGATTAATCCTTATATCGAGTTGGTCGAGCCTAGAAAAGTCAAAACTTTCGTAGGAATCCGACGCGAAGAAAACGGATTGATTGTGGCAGAAAAGCTTGAGCGCTACGAAACTGCAAATTTCTTTTGATCTTTTTTTAAGCTCTTAGAATTTCTAATAGACTCACATACACAAACAGTCGTACAACATACTTACACTGAATATTGTATGGAATTGATGCATTTAATAAATATTTATCATCATCACTCGAGTTTTCGTACAATGTTATCTCTCACATATTTTAGGACACGGATAGGTAATACAACCTCGACCTAACTACACAATATTACCAGCCTACAATCTCACCATTCGCCTTCTGAATCTAAAAACGGCCAGCAACAAAATCCGTTATTCCGCCGGCGCGGGTACTTCTAACCTACCCTTACAGGGTGGGGGGTGAAATTAATCAGACGGGCTCAAGGGCTGCCGCGTCAAAAGAAAACCAAATAAAACGGCAAGCGACAAAGTTTCTACTGCCAGGAGATATAAGGAAGGAATGGAGACGACTTTTATTACGCAGAGCCTGCGTTGTTTTAAAAAAAAACTTCGTAGGTTTTTTGGAATGAATGTATCGATACAGTTCAAAACTATTGAGTGTAAACGTTGAACTCCCCGTCTGATTAAGTATTATATTTTTACCCATTTGCGGTAAAGCCCAAATGCAAGGGTATGTGTTTGACCTGTATGTATGTCCGTTTCTTTGTTCCATCGTAACTCCAAAACGGATGAACCGATTTACAACTAAGAAAAATGGCGGAATTCCGGCACAATATTGCGGAAATATATTTTTCTCCATTCCTGTGAAGAAAGACATTCTGCGCTGATCCCAAGTGAATTGGGATAAGGGCAAGAAAATGATGATGATGACCTGTCGAATGGAGTATCAATGAAGGTTTTTAAAAGATGATTTCACCGAATCCAGCTGCATACCAATATTTTACATAGGCAACTGAAAGAAAGAAAGAAAGAAAAAATGTTTATTTGACGTCAGTACATTAAACACACACACAATAATATTCAAAAGTTACAAAAGGACCAAAATACATAGTATGTACTGTGTGCCTCACGGCTGCGCCAAAAAGGTCCATTTTAGCATTCATGCCAGACAGGTGATGCTGTCTGACGCTGGTCTTCCAATGAATCTTGAGGGGGTTAGTGACAGACAGAAAACAGTTTCAAACCTAATCCTATCCTTCCTAAATATTATAAATGTGAATGTAAGTTTGTTTGTTACGCTTTCACGCGAAAACTACTCAACCGATCATTATGAAACTTTGTACACATATTCTTGGAGGTATTAGAAGTAACATAGGATACTTTTTATTAAAAAAAAAACTAACCCTCACTCGCAGACGAAGTTGCGCGGGTCAGCTAGTAATAAATGGTTATACAATAAAAAGTCATAGGGTAAATTAATAAAAATGTGTGTGTACGAGTTCGTACTTATGAAGAAAATGTAAGTAATAAGTATCTCTATCTGAGCCTGGAGGTCACCCAGTTAGTACCGGGTAATACGGCCTTTGGGGCCACGAACTTGCCGATAAAATACAGTACAAACAAAAAATTTCTACCGCAACTTACCGACTCAACGTTTTCCCCTACCCCCAGTAAGTGGCATTCTAACACAAACAAACATTGATTTATCCTGATACCCCGGCTTTAGGCGCCGCTTCCTCCATCCCGCTGACTTCCAATTTCGGGGCAGAACTTTTTATGTGTCTTATAAAATTTTCTTTTATGGCCCGCCGTCGTTTCGTGTTGCTGAATGTATTGTGACATAAATCGGGATATTTGTGGAGGCTTCAGTTTTTGGATGGGCGCTGTTGAGTTTTTCGGAGAAGTTTTGAGGATGACTTAAGTATAGGAGTTATCCTTTTTTCTTCTTTTTCTTTTTTCGGGTGGGACTTCCGACTTTTACTGAACCCATCCATGTTCCTTCCTTCGCCCTTTATGTTCCGGGGCCACGGTATCTCTTTCGAACAGTCCCGCAACCCCGGCAGGCTTCGGCCCTTGCCGCGCGCCTCATCGAGATGTCAGCAAAGTGAAGGGGCCCACTTTGCTGACATCTCTTTGAGGCGCGCGTGGAACACGAACGCGCCGTCGACACGGCCTGTCGGACGGACGGCAAGCTAGCCCATAGCTAACCGTCCACAGGCCCGATAGCAGTCATCCTCAAAAATGATTTGAAGCAAAAACTTCTATGCGCGTAAAGCACTTTTTGAGTGAACAAAAATCATGGAACTCGCGTGACCGTCACTTAACGCTTTGTTTGAGTTTTCACTTCTATCGGCAGTCTCCAAGACTGCCCCGCATGACTTTTTTATTTGATCAAAGATAAACAAAAAGTAACCAATGAAAAGATATTTGTCAAGTCTGTAAGGCTCAATGAATTAAAGTCAGTCTACTCGTGTTGACAATGTTTCGGTAGAAAAGTGACTCCATCGATTAGTTTAGATACTGTTGTAGTTTAGTTAATTACCTTATAATTATAATATTACCTGTTGCCCTCAATATTTCTGCGTAAATACAACTATCCAGGGTACAAAATAGCGTATGTCGGATGTGTGATTGTGTGATTTTTTTAGTGAAATGTTTTTTTATTTTTATTTACAAGTTTTTTTAAATGTTTTTTTTTTTCAATAACGTTTTTTTTTTGTTATTGTACCGAATTTTATTTGAATTGTAAACGTTAAAATCCGTGTCTTGTTAGTTTTTAATGAGTTTTCGACACAATGTAAAAATAGCTTGTGAAATAAATGAAACGAAATAATGTCCTCTAGTCCCAGGTATCCAGTACCTATTTCTCAAATTATGAATGGTACTGTTTAAAGTAGTGTTTGATTTTGAGTTAAAAATACTTATATCGCAGATTACAAAATAAAAATTCTTAATAGGAGACAGCCAGTAAATTAAAGATGGATGTTTTAATAGAGAACTGATCTGAGTATGAATTAATTGTACTGCTGTCAAACGATTGATTGCCACTTAAGCTGCTTCGGGCTTCGTCTTGGTTAAGCGGTGAGCCTGTAGCCTCAACTTACTGACTGACTGACTCCTTGACAACTTAAAAGTGCACAAAGTGTATAAATAGTTTCATAGAACTGTGGTCTGCTCGTTTATATAACAGAATAAAATAAAGAAATATGTATATATAAAAACCATTATTATGAATGCAAAAAAAATACACTGAATTGGATCAAACCACTTACCTATGAGGAAACGGAAGAGCTCTTGAAACTCACGGCATAACCTCTCACACAGGCACACAAACATACACATACCTACACACGCATACACACATACCCACGCACACACTCACTCACACACACATGTTGTTTTATTATTTTTTATTTTTGTCTACTTTACCTATGATATGTCTACACTTATATATATATTATAAAGAGGAAAACTTTGTTTGTTTGTTTGTTTGGTTGTAATGAATAGGCTTAAAAACTACTGCACCGTTTTTAAAAATTCTTTCACCATTCGAAAGCTACATTATCCACGAGTAACATAGGATATATTTTATCCCCGTACTCCCACGGGAACGGGAACTATGCGGGTGAAACCGCGGGACGTCCGCTAGTTTTAAATAATTTTCTTTCTTTTGTTATGGAAGAGCGGAGTCTTCTAATACAGGCATTGTTTGCTTAAAAGAAGGCTCCAATCACAAACTAATTGTTGTTATTTGGTTGAAGAAATAAACAATTTTGAATTTTGAATTTTGAATTTGAATAGAAATCAATACTTTTTGTTATAACTCGTTAAATCAAGTGGACATTAAAGTTTTTCTAAATTATCATCACTACATCACTATAATATTATAAAACAAAGTCCTCCACCGCGTCTGTCTGTCTGTTCGCGATAAACACATAAACACCGATTTTCATGCCGTTCTCACCAATGGATAGTTCTTGAAAAAGGTTTTAGTATATATTTTTACGCGAGCCAAGCCGTGGGCATCAGCTAGTCTTTGATATACCTAAAAGTGCAATTAAATAGGTCGCTGATTACAAAGAGTTTTAAATTCTTTCTTTTTAAAGAAAGAAGAAGAGGGTAAACCATCATGTTAATGTCTCCCTTCGTCTGTGAAGCCCGACCGAATCTAAGACCGGGTATAACACCAGCAGGAAGACCGGGAAAAAGACCGAGAATAATACCGGGAGAATCGGGAAGAAGACCGAGAAGAAGACTGGGAAGAGCGGGAAGAAGACCGGGAATAAGAACGAGAAGACCGGGAAGAAGACCGGGTATAACACCAGCAGGCTGGTCTGACACCATTGTTTAACCATTGTGTCTACTTCATTACCGTGATGGTATACAGCAATTTATTTGGTACCGGCAGCACGTCTTCTTCTTTTCCATTATTCGTCACTTCAGTTTATGACTTCCTTAATGACAAATCGCTGTAATGAACAACAAACAAACTATTATTATGATTGACATACATTTAACTATTCTGCCATTTTATTTATCCTTCTTATTGACTGACATACACATCATTCCGTTTGTTATCAATTTTTACTGCTGACATTTAATTTTTTGTAATTTTAATGCTTTGGCATCTAAATTTATTCGGTATCGATACAATTCATTGATTTTAGAATTGAATACTATTTGCATGCTTAAGCGATAAGAAAAAATCTAACACAGTTCATCCATCGTTTTTAGGGTTCCGTAGCCAAATGGAAAAAAAACGGAACCCTTATAGATTCGTCATGTCTGTCTGTCTGCCTGTCTGTTTGTCTGTCTGTCCGTCGGTATGTCACGCTCCAATTTTTCCGAAACTATAAGAGCTGTGAAACTTGGTAAGTAGATGGATGCGGTTCACAGAGAACCGTATTAAGATTTTTTGGGTTTCCCCATACTTAGAACTGAAAGTCAAAAAAATTGTTATTGTTTGTATCTATGGATAGGTTTTCAAAAATTATATTGAGGTTTCTGATTTCTTTTTTTTCTAAACTGAGTCATTCCACCGAAAATTGGTTTGAACGAGATCTAGTAAGTAGTTTTTGTAATACGTCATAAATCGTAATCGTACTTGCTGCTGCGGAACCCTTCATGGGCGAGTCCGACTCGCACTTCGCCGCTTTTTTTTTTTACTTTCCCTTACTTATACCTTCCACAAACATTTTCCTCATATATCCCTAAATACTGTAATAATATAGGTAACCCTTTAATAACACCAACGGGAATACAATAGTCCACTACCTTCATCTATAGCAACATATAACCCTCAAACACGGAACCCGCTCATCCAAGCACATCATACTCTTTCACAGCTCTCTCGACCCAAAAATCCCGTTTTAACCCAAATCATAATATCAATATACCGTTTGAACCCCGCGCAATATCAGGTCCCATGTGCGGCGATCCTCGGGGGAGCAATCTTGTTTCATATTGATTTTATATTGCTCACATATTGTGGGGATCGTGCGGTGTGATTCGTAGTCGTTTGTGCTTGAATGTGGGTAGCTGTAGAGGATTTTGTGTTGTATTTATTTCGTATTTAGACTTACTGCCGGCATCGTATGATCAGTTCTATGTCTACTCTACGAAGACAGTGAAATTAATCTATATTCTATACTAATATTATTATATTATTGTTTGTAAGCTTGTATGTAGGGAGTAATCTTTGCAACTACTGCTCCGATACCAAAATAACTGTGGCAATAATTCGAACTTTGACTTCTAATATCTCCGGAACTAAAAGGCTCCAAGCTATGGTTCAGACAATAGAAAAAAAGATCGAATGACGGGGAGAACAAATACCTTTCAGCTTCGCTTAGGGTTATTAACACCCTTTTTTTTTTTTAGGATGGGAAATCATCAAATGACTTCTCCCACTCTGGGCGGAGCGGGAGGGGTTATTAACACCCTTAAAGTTGTTTCTTCTGTTGCATCGTTGTGCACGATACGTTCTATGTAATCTACTATTTTGAGTTCGTATGCTTGCTGTATCGTATAATCTTTTTTCCGAATTATATATTACTAGCACTTTGCCCGCAACTTCGTCAGTATAATTTATAGTTTATGTTACTCGGCAAAGATTTAGCTTTCTAATGGTGAAAGAAATTTTTAAATCGGTTGAGCAGTTCTTAAGTTAAATCGTAACAAACAAACTAAAAATAAAATCTATTCTCTTGATAATATTAGTTGAGATGATCCAAATTAACTGTGAAACAATTATGAACTACGTCACGCTGTTCAGCGGTCCTAGATTTTATCACCAGTCACGATAATAAAATTCACCAGCCTAAAATCTATAAAACTTAATTGCCACAGCCCAAATCACTCTACAACAAAAAATAAAATAACACGTAAAGTTGATGATTAAAAGAGCATAGAAGCCGTAACGAGAGGCGGTACAATTGTATTAGTCGCACTAGTGCCACAAATGTAGTTAGGGAGTGTGTGTGTGACATCTCCCCAACGAATTATCTCGTTTGATATAGAGTTTTGAGTGGATAGATGCGGCGGAGTAAGTTTAGTGTAGTTGGACGATGATGAGTTGAGAAATTTTAGTACAGTAGAGGTATTTTTGCAGCGCAGAAAGATTTTGATATCAACAGTGAAGAAAATAGATGTAATTTTGTATAAAAACGGTCTATTCTTCGTAGATAAGAGAAAGACATAGTCATGATGGCTACTTTCGTAACTGGGTTAAAATCACAAAATAATAATAAAATCGAACAATAAAATAATTTAAAGAAAAACAAAAAACCCGACTGCGTAAAAACTAATTTTAAAAATACGTGAAAAAATTAACTTAAATAAAAACTAAAAAGAAAGAAACAAGCCCAGTAGTTTAGAATTCTGTAACAAATCATAAATTCTAATACAGAACAGAACGACTCACAGTCTGGGGCCCCTTGGGAAGATTTGATTGGTAAAATTTGAATGGGCCCCGACTGTGAGTCGTTCTGTTCTGCATTAGAATTTATGATTTGTTACAGAATTCTAAACTACTGGGCTTGTTTCTTTCTTTTTAGTTTTTATTTAAGTTAATTTTTTCACGTATTTTTAAAATTAGTTTTTACGCAGTCGGGTTTTTTGTTTTTCTTTAAATTATTTTATTTTATTTTATACTTTTTAGTTACGAATAAAAACTTAAATCAATAAGTAAGAAAATTAGCGAAAATGATTGTTTTGTTAAATAACTTTAAATCGTTATATATCCTAAACTGTTATTTAAAATGAAAAATGATAAAAGGAACCTAAAGATGATTTTAAAATACCTATTCAACGACACCCCACTTGACATAGTTCATCGACTTTTATTTTTTTTATTTTGACAATATGGCATCTGGTTGTCGCTGTGGTGAATTTTGATTACTGTCATGTCTTTAGTGACACTCGCAAGGTTAAGACGAATCGATTGACGTAAGAATTATCAAAATCGGCCTACGCATTTGGTCTCTAGAACGCCACATAGAAACAAACATACATACATACATACATACATAGACTGATAAACACATTACCCTCCTTTGCGTCGCGCAGTCGGGTAAAAAATGACATCGTATCATTAGTAACATGTCACTTTTTAAATACTGTGTGTCTGAAACTTAAAACAGAAAACCAGACTTTTCCAATTCGCTCATTTTGGAAAACGAATGTTTTGCAAATCGGGAATTTTACACATTGGACTTTCTAGACAACATTTTTCTTTCACACGATTTGCGATTTGTATCAAATATTGTAAAAAATATCATGCCCTACTCTATCCTCAGTCTAACTCTATGTTCCCTACGTGTCAACTGCCGGACACTTTAATATAGGTAAATAAATAAACACGGTACACTTCAACTGCATTCCGTCAATTATACGTAACTGCACTAGTACTATTGTCATTGTCATTGATTGGTAATTCTATTTCTGTTGAGTTTGTTAGGGAGTGGAGGGCTGACCTTTTGTGAATTTGTAGGATTTGGATTAGTTTTTGGGTGGGTTTTGAAATGCCATTAATTTTCTTACAAGTTTAGAGGTGGGTTGTGTCTCGCGGTTTCGCGGTTCGCAGTTCAACGCCATCTACAGAGTTTTTAGAAACTATGTTTTTTTAATACTCAAAAAGAAAACCTCTCATAGTTTTCTTTGTGATGATAATTCCTTCAAAAGACATCAACGCGATCGATATATTGGTTTAAAAAAATATGTCTGTATCGATGGTTCCAGAATGATTATTATGAAGGTTTCATAAGAATAAATTTTGCTCGTTGACAGAACTATAATAAACATTATTATTTATTTAGTCCGAAGTGCAATCGATACCAAAATTCCTTTAAATTCCCACCCTACAATCAATTTGTGCGTCTGCCCCTCAATCACTTAATTGATTCAACACATTTGGTCTTAATCTATGAATTATTCTCCCAAATCACCGTTCACTCCCAGTCTTATGGTTCAAATTCGTTTACTTTTAGAAGTCTTTGTAGGGTAGGGACCCTTCATAATCTTCATATGAAAAGTGGAAATCTATTAAAAGGAAAGGGTGTGATTTGCAATGGTTATTTTATTAGCTCTATCGAGATTAAATATTTTGAGAGTAGTGTGATGCTATTAAACTATTGTATGTTCACGCAGCTATTCTTGAAGGGTTGGTGCGGAGAGATGATTATACATATTTTATACTAAATTCATTGTCATCTTTTTTCATACTGAAAAATGTCAAAGTCAAAGTCAAAACATTTATTGCGAACCAATAATCCGATGTCATAATGTAGTTGTTCACAGTTTTTAATATTGTTGCTATTTTCCTTTCTTAGTAGCTTGTTAAAATATGATGTAAAGGTTTCCCACAAATTATGGGTTTCGGCAAAACGACAGTCATCCGGCTCGAAGGACCAAAATGTACGCTCACCTTAACAATCGTCTATCTTCGGAAATACGAACTCGCGATAATCCGACCTACGATAAAGCACTTACAATCATGCAATTACTTAATATTGGTACTTTCTAGCAATTTGTTCCGTACTGCATACAAAATTGTTAGTATTTGTATTAAATACAAGCGTTGTTAAGTCCAAATACGCTTCACAAATAGATGTGAAAAGCGTTTAATCAATTAACCAACCAATTCCTCCTCCACCAGGCGAAGGCAACGCATCACCCCTCCGCTGGTCCCCGCCATCATCAGCCGCGTTGGTAGCGGCAGCTCTAGCACCACCAGCTCTCAGGCCCTGGCTACCAGACCCGCCCTCCAAGAAGACCAACCATTTGGGTAAGACAGGTTGGCATCAGTCATCCTTCAGTTAGATTATAGATGTAAGAATAGTGTCGAGTTCAGTAGTTCCAAACTTACAGAAGACCACAGATGGAAGCAGCATTGTAGTCGATACTCAAATGTGAGGTCACACAGTGACACGGCTAAATCTCAATGAATGACAGATGAAAGTCTACTGAAGCGTATTTATAGAAATACCAAAGGTTTGGCAGGACAGATGTTGCAGACCGTGTCTGACATATAATTCGAAATTGTGTCTTTATTTGATTTCTTTTCAAGGGTATCTGAATTCGTTTCGTTGAGAATAAATTAAGTTTTAAGTATGAAGTACTGGTCCTCTGTAGACTCAACATGGATACTTTGACTGATACATCTCTGTTATTTTAAAATAGGAGGATATATAGAATTGTAAGCATCATCATTTGAATAATTTCTTTTCAAGAGATAGTTTTGAAAAATATCTAACAGAGAATCGGAAAAAAACTGGTGCTTACCTGGGACAAAATAAACTTGGTTCTAATGGCACCATTTATTGCAGGATTGATCTGCGTGGTCTGCGGAGACACCAGCTCTGGTAAACACTACGGCATCCTTGCTTGCAATGGCTGCAGCGGATTCTTCAAGAGGTCGGTTAGGAGGAAACTCATTTACAGGTTAGTAAGTAACTTCTTTTATCCTGGAGAGTTTTGTCTATGTTCTCGGCTACGAACTACGTACACGCTTAAGTAGCACGTAAAAACAAAAACACATTTAATGTGTTTGTGTGTTTGTTCCGGCTAATCTTCGAAACGGCGGGACTGATTCTGGCGGTATTTTGACAGATATCTGATATTATAAAGCGTAACTTAAGTCACTATTATTTAAAAAAAAATAGGATTTCGTGCAAATAAAAACATAAAAACTCTTGAAATTGGGAGCAAAATCCGATGAATATTGTGTAATAATCCGAGTAATATTTTGTTTATTATAATTTCACATGAACGAAGGTCGCAGGAAAAAACCTAGTCATAAATATACAAAACAATAAAAGTTGTTTCAAGAAAAATACTCCAAAATTAGATCACCCACACATTACCAGCAATATTTGAACAGTTGCATTAACCAGAATAACAAGTGAAACTACCATTTCGTGATAAATATTTGTGTCATAATTCGTATTTCAAATAGAACCGCGTGAACTGGTTTTTGGAAAACGTTAATTGTTCAGCTTTTTTGCTTGTGAGCAATAATTGTTTTATGATGTGTCTGTTTATCATAATTTTTATAAGAATTTCGGTATTGACTGTGTTACATCCGGACAGATTGACCGGATTGAATGAATTGTGTGACTGTGAGGCATGAAATGAAAGAAAATGGAGTCAGTGTGACTGACAGCGTGGTTGACAGGTGGGAATATAATAATAATAATAATAATAAATCATTTAATAAGGACCAAACATTTTTTACATTTTATGTACCCACCAAACTGCGTAACAGTTTGTCGGCGGGATTAGCGCTCGTCTTAATACATTTTGGTTCAAATAGCAATTGATACAGCACAATAATAATAGTAAGATTTAGTAAGCAGTAATAGACGTAACACATTGTGGCGATGTGTGCCGCCGCTGGCACACGCTGGCAATGGAAGGAGAGAACGTGTTGCGCCAACCCCAAGTAACATGAGATACCACAACAGACTTTGAAACCGTATTTTGTGCTTTCCTGAACTTCAATGAGCGATAACTGTTTTAGAAAATTCAAATGAGTATAGAACTGATATTCGCTACCGAAAATCTAAAAATAAAATCAGTATGAGACGGACATACGCTACCGAAAAAAAAAAAGTCAAAAGAGTTTGAGACTGATATACGCTACCGAAAAGTACAAAGTTAAATGAGTATCTGTCTGACAAACGCTACCGAAAAGTTTACATCAATCCTGTTGAATTTCGTTGTCGTAATATAATATGCCCATAGAAATTTAATGTCGCTGAAAACGATGCATAAAGTAGGAAAATTCAACACGCTACGAAAAACAATAGCATGCAATAGAAAAGAGAAAGTATAAACCAACGATGGGGTCACATCTGTGACACAGTTCAACAACGGATGTTCACCAACTAAATCAATAGTAGCAGAACCAAAAAGTATCATAATGTGATGACACAGAATTACAAATAACAATTGAGTCAGTCAGTATTGACAAACCTGAAACAAGTAATTTGGGGCGTTTGCACAACATGTATCAGAAACGTGTCGTAATTTTTATAATTTTCCTTTATTTAGATACGGTTTTAATCTATGCAGGTTATGTCGACTATTGTTACGAATCAACTTATAATACTACTCCTGCGATTGATGTCCCAGGCTGGTCATATTTAAGGATGTGGCATATAATCATAATCATCGAACTGAACCAATTTTACCATACAGTCAACATCGTAGCCGCGAAAAAAGATCTGTAGCCTATATACTTTTGGGTCCAGTAGATATTAGAATTTTTGTAAGAGACAGGCGACAGTTGATTATTTTTTGCGGTGATGATGATAGTCCCATGGCGAAAGTTGTACAGTTTCATGAACGATAATATGACCAGAGTTTTCTGATACATGCTGTATATGTTGACACAGAATTACAAATAGCAAATACAGAATAAATGAGTCAATGTGTGTTGACCAACTTAATTGGGACGTTTGAAACAAAAATGTATTGAACGCTTGACATAGAAAGAAGTAGATGATGCCATCATCATCAATGATGGTGTGATAGAAACTGAAGTGGTGTTTATTTTTTAATTGAATTCAGGATACTATGGCAATCAGGAATTTGGTTGACAAACAAATGGTGGCTTAAAATTACAGAGATAAAAATATCATAATTTCAGATATTTTCATATCGTTTACGAAAATTAGAGATAGTAATGAAGAATCTAAACGTAGACGTTATTTCCGCTTATGGGCTTGCTTAAAAATCGTGTAAATGGAATTAAAAATCGCTTTCAGTAAGTTAGAAAGAGATGATAGTGTTGGTGACCATGTCCTTTTCTAAGGTGTGAAATAAGATCGTTAGATGAAATAGTACCAACGAGATTCTAACAAGACGAAAACCAGGTGTGAAAAAAGCGCGTTAGATAAAATAGTACCAAGGAGGTTCCAACCACTCAAAAAGCCAAAACAAATTAAATGCCTGTGATCTAACATTGATCACTTAGACAACACAGAAATCAAAACAAACATTGGAACATAATCCCAAAATCTCTACCAAAAATTGCAAAAAGAAGACTAAACATACAGCGACTCATCTGCTATGCCATACCAAAAATTACAATAGAAAGAATGGGGATGTTTGAGCACTTGAACCCACTTAATCCTTAGCAGAAGAGAATGCTTCTGTAATTTTTGGTACATCTGTGACCCGAGTTGGACTGAGGACCGTGTAAGAGGAGTAGCGATTTGATAGTAAATATCTTGGAGTTACTGAAAATATGTATTTTTAAAACTGAGCAATGGCGTCAGTTATATTATCAGAAAATGAGAAGTTTGGCTTGAAGGGTATTATCATCATTTTAAGCAGAAAAATTGCACGAAACTATACATTAGTCTTTATCATAAATAAAAAAGGAGTTTTGTTTGAATCACCCTACTAAAAACCTTAAATTCATTAATGAAGAGGCCACTAGATCAAGACGCCTAAAATTTTGCACAAGTGTTCCTCTTAAAACGGAGGTGATATTTTATTTTAAAAAACATCCCTGAAAGTGTTTAAACGAAGAGTTGAATTTTGTAAGGAAGTTCATTATTTTTTTTATGGTAAATATCTCATGGGGCAAAAGGCTTGCGTCATAATGAACTATCAAATACTAAATCGCTACCGCGCTTGTGCTGTGTCCGCGACCTTACATCGTCAATCGAGGGGTATTTAAATATGATTTAAATTAATTCTGAGTTTTTATTGCCACTGAATTTTGTTTCAATTATGTTGTATTTTACTGGTATGATTTATAAATATTTGTTTTTCTTGACAAAATTAATAAAATTGACGGTATGACATTGTTCGCGCATCCAGGTTCTATCGCGGGTAAAACCTGGATGAGACTGACACAGTAAAGCGCAGAGATACGGCAGATTGGTACAAACAAAGAGACGCTGTAGATGATGATAATGATAAAGGGTGTGCGATGCTACAACAGCAAAAGAACGACCGTGAATTTTACGCCTACATCTACATTTCCCCGTGTACATTTTCGTACAAAGCAATGCTTCGTCGCCGTAAAAGTGGAACCATTTATGGTGACCTACGATCACACTACGTATAGTTACGAGGCTGGCAAATAAATAGACCGCGCTGCTAACGTGACAAACCTCGCCGTACACATCCTAGCAGTGGACGGTCGATTTAATGCTTCCTTCGCTTTAGTGAGCACATAAAGGACAACGCTCCAAGGGAACAGCATCACTTCAATTCGAGACATATGGTGTATTATTTCCATCAAAGTAATACTAAACTGCACGCTTGCAAAGCAAAGGAAACCAAATCTCAACATTACAAAACATTTAAATGATGACGAATTTCATGTAGTCTGATTCTTTACAATATTTCAAGAAAGAACAAAAATTAACTATTCCAGCTAATTTATTTGAGTTCCACAATTTAGGTTTAAAGAACACCGGCCACAGCGCGAACAATTTTTTGTTGAAATTTTATTTTAGCGTCTGCCCATGAGAAATATGTAAAAGTATAGAGTTTGAATTCCTGAACAATTTTATCTTCTGTTATACTTTTATACGAAGTCAGGAATTAAAGATATTTTAGTTTGAAGTTGTAAAGGTTATGTATGTGCAGTCAACATCAGATAAATGTAAAAATAAGTACTTACTTAGCACACACACGCAAAGTAAGGGTAGATCCCTTATTGGCGTGTGAAATACGCAATGGCGAATCAAATATATCTATTGATTTTAAAAGTCACCCCTGGGTTTAACTTTAATAGACATTTTGTAACTTGATTATATACTTCTTTCTGTAAACTATACCACTGATTCCTCAAATTATTAAAAAAGCATTTTATTTGTCAACTCATTTCAATCAATTTCAATGTCAAATTGTAAATAATTCGCTATTTCATCTCTTATTTATTGATTTTTAAACTGAAATCTTCATTTTGATCTTCAGTTGGACTTCGATTAATTCAGTTACTGAACAGCAAGTTGTGTTTTATTAATGAAGTACGAGTTGCCTTCGGATTTTGTTTGGTGTTTGTTGATATCATTTCCATTAGAGATTTTCAAATGATGGTACGAGTACATCCCAACCGAAGCCAATGAGTTACAAGAAACCTGCCGACTGAGATCGGTCAGGACAAATCGCCAGTCAGAATATTATCGTATTTAACTACTTACGAGAGGGAAAAATAGGCAATCATTTTGTATTGAACTTCCAACTAAGTAGCTACGTGCCACGATCTTGAGTAACGGAATGTGTGTAATATAATCATAATAAATAAATAATAAATTATTAGTATCTCCTTTCTTGACTTCTTATTTGTACGCTTTGTAAGTATCACCTACATTACTTTAGTAGAAGGCGAGCCTATTGCCACAGACCGTACGAGCACAATGTTCCAGGCTTCAGGATACTAGAATTACAGAATTAGTACAAAAAGTGTTTCCCTCTAAAGATATATCATCCTATTATACTACATACATACTATTATTTCATTAGGCCAGTTGACAAAATAAATGTCATAGGGTTTTTGTTTGGAGGTGACATTATAGTTAGAGAGCCCATGACACTAGACCTAGTTTGAAAAGAATCTCGATACATATTATAATATTATTTCTTTCTTATTGGGGTCACACAAAATGGCGATGCTACAATGCAAAACACCTGGCGGCGCTATCAAAAAAACTATTTTTAGGTATCTAGTATGATCGACCTCCTGAAAAAACCACCGCTCATTTGAAATGTCATCAATTTCTTTGTAAGAAAAACCACTGCTGCATCTTCCAAACAGTGAAGAAAGTGGTTGCTGCAGCGATTGAACGTCGCCCTCCGCGCAGCTGGATTCGGCATTTTGTCAGCACCCGGTTCCTTTCGATTTATACTGATTGAATACGCGTGCCACGGTCACGTAGGAATAATTTTACGAGACTTGGGAGTCATATCATACTAGAAATCGTTTTGTTCGCCAGGCTTTTTGCATTGTAGCATCGCCATTTCGTGTTCCCCTATTAATAACGTTACGAATAATTTATATTTCGCCTGGGAGTGTCATGGGCTCTCTAACTATTAAAAGTATAGCTTAGCCAAAAGTCATGAAGTCAAGCCAGAAAGAAAAAAACTAAGCCATGATTATTTCTTATCATCATTATTCTAGTCAATCAAGCTTTTAATTATTACGATTTTTTTTCCTGACTTCGATAGGCCTTAAGCTTGATTTGATAAATCTTAGTTAATTATTTCGTCGGTATCTATAACGGTGACGTTTGTAGACGCTTAATAATTTCATCAGCAATTGTAGGGCCGGTGTTCATTGAAAGGTAAAATAAATCAAATTCCTAATACCACTAAAGACCCACAAAAAATAAGAGCAAGTACAGATCTGACAGATAACATTAAAAACTGTTTAACATTTGGCCCCCCTACTTAAGTGGCGATTCAATTAATTCGCTACCCGTCGTAATGTTATTAATATTGTGTGCCACCCTTATGATAGATGGTCAAGTGTGACATGTGTACCAGCTTTACGATTCACAAATTGATTTTCTGCAGCTTCTTTGTATGGATGAACGATTTTTTGTGGGGTTCATGCTCTATTGATTTTTGGGAGAATCATGTTGGGTCATCAGTGTAAGTAGTTATAATTGCTAACCAAAGAATAGGCAGAACATCATTAACACAATTACGTACAGTATTGAGTTTTATATTGTTTCTTAGTAGCACTGCAGACTCTGGATGTGTGCTTTTTTATGGCAATAGGTTGCATCTATGCTTGAATAATAACTGACGAAATCTTGATGTACCTATTATAATAATAATAAACCATTTATTTCAGGTAACAAAGACCCATACATAAATACCTTAACCTAAATATACATACTAATGCACCATCACCAACCAGCATGCACCACCATTATGCACCTCCGCCCAATTATTCAGGAAATACCGAGATGGACGCATTCGATAATATTCTGTTCATCGTATCAACACTTTCTAACATAATTATTTGCAAAAACAAAATTAAAGCCTTTGATAAACTAAACACACAAATATCTTAACTAATAATTACACTTCTCCGATACAAAAAGCCAACATATTTTAACCACAATACACTCTCCTTACAACAGAACATCAAAAAAGTTGGAACCTCCAAACCGCTATTACAATTCAAAAGCTAAAGTGGCGTGAAACAGGGAGCTATACTCGGCCCGGTCCCTTTTATATAGAATTGCAACAAATGTCAACGTAGCTGTAAGCCTATTACAGATGGGATTATCGGTAATGAAATATCTTTAATCTGTATTAGTTTCTGTGGTAGCAGATTTTTGTGGGGTATAAAGGTTTAGTTGTAATAGAGGCGAAGATGGAGCGAATTGGAATCTTTTTAGAAGCTGTGGTGATGATGATCAAAGGTATTTTTTGTGTTCTGGTTTTTTATTAGGTAAGTACTGTACTCGGTGTAGATTTTATGTCTACAAAGCTGAAAATCAAGAAGTATTTGCTCAGCAACAATACATTAGAAAGATAGATAGAAATACAAAAAAAAAAAAAAAAACTAGACTACATTGCTAAAAGAACAGGCGTTTCATTATTGTTATTGTGAGTATATTTCTCAGCTTGTGGATAGTTTGATTGTGCAGTTTCGTATGTCTATATTAGGGGTAAGATTAACTGATTTATTTTTCTGATGGCTTTGCTGTTTCACACTTTGCATCATTTTGATACAAGTGGCAATCGTCTTTCATTTTTTGGCGACCTTTGTCCAATACTTTTTGCCTGTTCCGTCATTGTCTTCTCTGATAGAGGGTTAATTTGCTGGTTAATAGAAATACGCCAGGAAAGCCTAAAAATAACCTAAATTACCGTATTGAAAAACTTTTTATTATTTTTTTATTGTAATTCCTACTGATTTTTAACCGACTTCCAAAAAGAGGAGGTTATCAATTCGTCTGTATGTTTTTTTTTTTTTTTTTTTTTTTTTTGTGTTTGTTACCTCATAACTTTCGACTGAGTGAACCGATTTTAATGATTCTTTTTTTATTTGAAAGCTGGTGCTTCCCATGTGGTCCCATTTTAATTTGCTGAAGATCTGATGCTGGTCTTCGGAAATATACAATGGAACTCCTCAAAAATGTACGGCAAATCTGTAGTGATTGCTGTTATCGCTTGTAGGTTTATTGTTTATACAACATCATGACGTAATATCACGCCTGTATGCTCTGAGGGGGTACGCAGATGTGTACAGTACACCCAGATTTCGACAGTGTTTGTTACCTCAGTACTTTCGACTGGGTGAACCGAGTTTGATGATTCTTTTTTAATTTGAAAGCTGGTGCTTCCCGTGTGGTTATATTTTAATTTGCTGAAGATCTGATCCGGATCTTCGGAGATATACAATGGAACTCTTCAAAAATACACGGCAAATCTGCAGTAACTGCTGCAATCGCTTGAATGTTTATTGTTTATACAGCATCATGACGTAACATCACGCCTGTATGCTCTGAGGGGGTACGCAGATGTGTACAATATTCCCAGATTTCGACAGTTAGGTGTATTCCATTTATTGGGGATAAGCCTCCTTGACATGTACATGTTTTTTTTTGTTTTATTGGCAAGGGTACTTCAAGGGTAGTTTGATGAGAATTTGGTTAGGTTCTGATTATGGGATCCATGACAAAGGAACGGAGCTCTTCAATTCTTAGAAGCAAATTAACGATACTCGGCCAAATCTTTTAAAGGCTATCCGGATATTTGGGTCACGTACCATAACGTCGTTATTAACCGACTTCAAAAAGGAGAAGGTTCGCAATTCAATGTTCCCCGATTACGCGAAGATGACTGGACCGAATTTGTTTTTTTAATTGTTTGAAAGGGTATACTTCCCAGAAGGTCCCATAATCATCAAGTCAGGATCCTGATAATGGGATCCTGGAGAAATAGAGAGAAATTTTCAAATTTTATAGGCACACCAGAAGCGATTTGGGTAGTTTTAGAAAGACTACTTTCTCGGAGTGATCCCATTTAAATTTGGTAAAGATTAGATGAAAAACTTCGGAGAAAGGCAACGGAACTCCTCATTAAATGTAGCAAATGTGTGTCTCTTACTGGGATTGCTGAAATCTCATGTCTGTCTATTGTTTACACCAGTTCATAACAAAAAATCACGCTGGTACGCTGTGAAAGGGTATGCACATGTGAACCACTAAAAAGTGAAAAATAAAAACTTTTTAAAAATAACTTTAGCTTCAGAAGTCGGTGACCTTTATTTGATTGATTTAGTTTTTTTGTCACCGACTTCTGAAGCTAAAGTTATTTTTCACTTTTTTGTGTGAAGTCGGTTTTATTTTTTGCAAAAAAGTTTTTTAATTTATGTACTTGTTTGGGCTTCATTCATCTAAGTGATTAAATACGATTTCGCACCGATTACATCGCGTCATCGCCAGCCAATCAGCGCGCAGTAAAATGACGCGATACTGCGTTCTGATTGGCCACCATTGTTCCCATACCCCTTTCCTCGATCGCTGTACATGTTATTATAGTAAACACTTGCTAATGAACACCAGATACGACAACATCGTTTTTTTTTATATAAAACTCCCCATTCTAAGCTGGGCAAAGTAGCAGCCATAAACCTAAAAACAGTAGCTAAATCACACCGCTACATATCTGGACCTTCAGAGCCATATTTCGAGAATTTGGAGCATCAAAAACCAATTCTTCGAGCAGAGCGACCTTTGGACTGCCACGCTGCCACGGCCACGCAACTTCACAAAGACGAGCGAGATTACACTATAAGGAGCGAAGATTCATCGGCATATTCACGCAAGGGCCTTCAATCAATCTGATGAGAAAGGACAATTGAAGATTTGGAAGATCAACGTGGATTCATGGTGCGTTCATCAAGTTCCTTTCTTCAAGACCTGCCGAGTTCATTAGTGTAATACCGTTTTGTGATCTGATTCCAGTGAGGGTGGTGAGGGTTGCCCACTGCGCAGAGCGATACAACGGCTGCTCGTGCTTGCATCAGCCATTTTACACGCAGTCGTTACCTGCACGTGAGTACTCCACTTTTCACAAGCCACCAGAATGTCGTTACAATCTAAAGATGGGGAGGGTTCCATTAGAACACGCGATAGATCTCCTTATAAAGCTATTTATGATGAAAAAACTGAGCTAATCATGCGCGATTTGGTTAGGAAACGCGGTATCGTTAAAGGTAGGTTAACTAAGTTCGCTAATTACTTAAATACTATCAGCGCAACGGCTATCACTGGTGAGTTGAGAATAGATTTAAAATTACGCGTAAAGGGCGCTGATATTTTATTTTCCGAATTTAATGAGATTCAATCTAAAGTTGAGGAAATAGTGCCTGACTGTGATATCGATGAGCAGTTAGATCAGCGCCAACAGTTCGAAGATAGTTACTATGCTACTCTTGCCCGAGCTGAATCTATTCTTAATGTGAGTGAAGAGGTCACTAATTGTTCCAAAACGTGTCATCATTCAAATAAATCAGCGTCAGTTAAGTTACCGACTATTATGTTGCCGACGTTTGACGGCTTGTATGAGCACTGGCTCGAATACAGGGACACGTATATGTCATTGGTGCACAATTCCACTGATATAAGCGACATTCAAAAATTCCACTACCTAAAATCGTCGTTAAAGGGGAGTGCCGAGTCAGTTATAAACGCGCTCGAAATTTCATCGATTAACTATTCGGTTGCGTGGGAATTACTCCTGAACAGGTATGATAATGATAGGTTATTGGTTCATAGTCATGTCAAAGCATTGTTTACAATACCAGCACTGTCAAAAGAGTCACCTTCACTAATTAGGAAACTTATAGATACAATTATAAATAATTTACGCGCTTTGAAAACCCTAGATGAGCCAACCGACACATGGGATACCCTTATAATTTATATTATTACTTCTAAGTTAGATAGAACCACAGAACGAGAGTGGGAACAACATAGAGGTTTATTGTTGTCGAACACTAACTCTAAAACTAAGTTGAAGGTTGACAGTTTGATAAATTTTCTTAAAAATAGGGCCGATTTGTTGGAAACATTAGCATTATCGCACAGTAAAGACACAGAAATAAAAAAGACAAATTCAGTCGTCCGAAGTAACGTGTCGCATAGCAATGTTTCGTCAAATAAGCCACCGTCAACGGTGCCGAGTCGCAAAGCGCGTAGGTTGTGTGTAGTATGTGACGGTAAACACCCAATTTACTCATGTACAAAGTTCATTAATATGGACTTGCAAAACAAATTAAAAATTATAAAAGACAGTAACTTATGTGAGAACTGCTTGCGCTCGGGACACACTGTAGACGGTTGTTTGTGGGGGCCTTGTAAACAATGTAACATGAAACATAATTCATTAATTCATCCTAATGATTCCAATCACACTACTAGCTGTGCTACGACGAGTGCGACGACATCGGCAAGCGCAGTAAGCGCTCCCCCCTCGTGTGTCACTGACGTAGTACGTGATCCCATTAACGAAAAACATTTCATTCAAGTTAGCAATGTTCACACTGATACACACACAAATACACGATACACAGATGTGCAACCGGTTCTGTTATCTACTGCCTTAGTCGAGATTCCTGACCGCCATAATAACTATCATGTCGCTTGCGTATTACTAGACAGTGGTAGTCAGAGCTGTTTTGTTACAAATTCGTTATGCAAATTGTTAGATATTCCACTAATACAGTCCACTCATGAAATACGAGGAGTAGGTAATTTAATATCACATTCCACACAAACGTGCGATATTAAAATAAAATCACGCATTAATTCCTACTCGATGCACATAAAATGTTTTGTTCTATCGGAAATTACGGCCACAATGCCCGCTCTGCAGGCTGAAAGCGCACAGTTCAGGATTCCTGAACACCTGCAGCTGGCAAATACGCAATTTTTGGGGCCACAAAAGATAGATATTTTAATAGGCGCGGATCGGTTTTGGGACTTGCTTATCGATGGCAAGATGCGTTTACCGAACGGTCCGTTCTTACAAAATACGAAGTTGGGTTGGATAATATCGGGTCCTATTAATAATATTACGCATAATAATGGACATGTCCAATGCAACTTCGCACAATCTATAGACAATCAGCTACGTCAGTTCTGGGAGCTGGAAGAGCTACCAAAGTTTCGGGATACGCACACAGACGAAGAGCAGGCCTGTGAACAGTCTTTCATCACAACTACTACGCGCAATAAAGATGGAAGATTCTGTGTTCGCATTCCTCTCAAAGAGTCGCCCGATGCTTTGGGTGAATCATTACCACAGGCAGAGCGTCGTTTCTTGTCTTTAGAAAAAAGGTTATCACACGCACCTATCGGTTATAAGAAATTATACACCGAATTTATACACGAGTATATTAGTCTAGGTCACATGACTAAGGCTAATTCTTATACGAATCCGCACTACTTCATGCCGCATCACGGCGTTTTTCGAGAGCACAGCACGACTACGAAGCTTCGTGTTGTGTTTGACGCCAGTGCTGCGACCAGTAACGGTAAATCTTTCAACGATATCCAGCTTGTAGGACCTCCTATTCAGGGAGACTTATTAGCTATCTTGTTACGCTTTAGACAGTTTAAATACACGGCAATTGCAGATTGTGAGAAGATGTACCGTCAAGTTCTTGTTGATCCTTCTCAACGTGACCTGCAACTCATTATATGGCGTGACGATCCTACACAGCCGCTCGAGTTTTATCGGCTCAACACCGTGACATACGGTACGGCATCAGCGCCGTTTGTTAGTGTTAGATGTCTGAAACAGCTAGCAGCTGAATGTACGGACCCCGAGGTCAAAAGGGTTATAACTGACGATTTCTACGTAGACGACCTCTTGACCTCGTGTGAGGACAAGGTCAAATTAATTGACATCTGTAAAAGCACCGTAGATGTACTAAAATCCGGTTGCTTCCCACTTCGTAAGTGGATTTTTAACTTTGAGCTCGACGGTGCATCTGCTACAATGACGTCACCAAATGAACACAGTACGTTCCGCGATTTAAATCTAAACGATAATAGTCAGTGTAGGACGCTGGGTTTGGGTTGGTGTAACGCCACCGACGAGTTCAATTTTATTACGCAATTACATAATGGCAACAAACCTGTCACTAAACGCATAATTCTGTCAACTGTTTCACAGATATTTGACCCATTAGGATTGTTAAGCCCTTTCATTATTATCGGCAAAGTATTATTGCAGAAACTTTGGTTATTAAAATTAGATTGGGACGATCCGCTTCCCACTGATATCGTACAAACATGGAACCGGTTTGTTGACAGCCTGTCCTATCTTCGCGCAATAAAGGTTCCGCGACACGTTTTCCAATGTGATTCTACTCGGACCGAGTTACACATATTCACAGACGCTTCACAAATTGCATATGGCGCGTGTGCTTATGTACGGACTATAGGTGCCAATCAGCAGGTGGCAGTAAAATTGCTATTTTCCAAAGCCAAAGTAGCTCCATTGAAACCCGTAAGTATACCGCGATTGGAACTATGCGGTGCGTTGTTAGGTGCTAGGCTGTTTGATAAAATTAATAGTTCACTTACTCGTAGGTTTGATGACGTCATATTTTGGACCGACTCAACGATTGTGTTGGGCTGGTTGCGCATGGCTCCTAACATGCTTAAGACTTTTGTGCAAAACCGAGTCGCTGAAATACACGAACTTACGAATAAGTTTACTTGGCGTCATGTAAGTGGCAAGGATAACCCTGCTGACCTGGTTTCGCGTGGTGTCAATCTTGAAGATTTGTCTTCATCGATATTATGGTGGGACGGCCCCAAGTTTCTGTTTAGTTTAAGTTTACACTTAAACTCAAGTATTAATGACATTTCGCCTAAAGAGTTACCTGAACTCAAATCAACTTTTACAAGCTCATTAGTAACAAAGTGTAAAAATACTACACTCGATACATTTTTTCCATTTAATCGGTTTTCGCATTTTGTCCGCATGAGTCATGTCGCTGCATATGTACTTCGCTTCATTCATAATAACTTTGCACGCAACAAAACAAATCAGCTGACAGGTACGATTACTGTTACTGAATTGAGACATGCCATTAAGATACTTGCTAGGTTATCGCAAATGGAATCATTTCCAGTTGTGTATGATTTGTTAAAAGGTGGAAAAAGTGTCAAGTCAAGCGATAGACTTGCCAGTTTAAATTTATTTCTCGATAATGATAACATAATTAGAGTAGGTGGTAGAATAAAGAATTCGTCTGACTTTGGTTATGACAAAAAACATCCGATTCTTTTATCTTCTGAGCACTATTTTACGCATTTATTATTTAGGCACGAACATAACCAATCTCTGCACTGCGGACCTCAAGCTTTGCTGTACCGCTTGCGTGAGGATTGGTGGCCGTTGTCTGGTAAAAATCTAGCTAAGAAGATAACTCAGCAATGTATTGTCTGCAAACGCGTCAAGGGTAAAACATTAACCCCACTTATGGGCAACTTGCCTAAAGAACGGATAACTGCTAGTTTTCCTTTCTTTCATACAGGAGTAGACTACGCAGGGCCAGTGCTCGTTCTAAACCGGAAAGGCAGAGGCGCGAAATTAATAAAATCATACATTTGCTTGTTTATCTGTTTCACTACGCGCGCAATACATTTGGAACTAGTTAGTGACCTTTCTTCCGATGCATACTTACTCGCACTCAAGCGCTTTATTTCACGTCGTGGCAAGCCGTCACAAATATTCTCGGACAATGGACGTAATTTCGTTGGCCTGAATAATGATTTTGCTCAGTTTTTATCAACATGTAGAAAAAATATTGTTGAATATGCAAGAGATCAACAAATTAAATTTTCTTTCATACCTCCATATTCACCGCACTTTGGTGGCTTGTGGGAAGCTGGGGTGAAATCTTGTAAGTACCACCTCCGCCGAGTGGTGGGCAATGCGCACCTAACCTTCGAGGAAATGACTACGGTGTTATCACAAATAGAAGCGATGTTGAACTCTCGACCACTGATACCTTTATCTTCGGATCCTCGAGATTGTCTTCCCCTCAGCCCTGGACATTTCTTGATCGGTCGACCGCTTACCGCGCCGGTCTGTGAAGATGACTTGAAAGACTTACCTGTCCATCGGTTGAGTCGCTACCAGAGATTGGAACAGCTTCGGCAACAGTTCTGGGCACGCTGGGCCAGGGAATATATCTCGGAGCTACAAACAAGGACTAAGTGGAGGGAAAACACAGCATATCTGAAACCGGACACGCTGGTTGTAATCAAAGACATCAACCTTCCGCCTTTGAAGTGGCAATTAGGACGGATTACAAAGACGATACCTGGCAACGACGGTATTTCAAGGGTAGCCGACATCCAGACATCGTCAGGCATCGTGAGACGGCCATATACGAAGATCTGTCCACTGGTGGAACCTGAATAACACCTTTCCTATTGTAAGCTGGTGCTTTCAAGGCCGCGGGCATGTTTGGGCTTCATTCATCTAAGTGATTAAATACGATTTCGCACCGATTACATCGCGTCATCGCCAGCCAATCAGCGCGCAGTAAAATGACGCGATACTGCGTTCTGATTGGCCACCATTGTTCCCATACCCCTTTCCTCGATCGCTGTACATGTTATTATAGTAAACACTTGCTAATGAACACCAGATACGACAACATCGTTTTTTTTTATATAAAACTCCCCATTCTAAGCTGGGCAAAGTAGCAGCCATAAACCTAAAAACAGTAGCTAAATCACACCGCTACAGTACTTAAACTTGATTTTTATGATTCACCTTTAACTTATTAGTGTTATGAAAACTCTTGTACATAAGTTGGTTATAAATAAGCACTAAGATTTATCACTGCAATAGTCCCATTTAAGGAACATCTTTGCAAATAACTCATACCATGACACCTTGTTGGCAGATGTCAAGCGGGCACCGGCCGCTGCGTCGTGGACAAAGCACACAGGAATCAGTGCCAAGCTTGCAGACTCAAGAAATGCCTCGCCATGGGAATGAACAAAGACGGTGAGTTTATTTTGATTTTCAGTCTGTGTTTCCAATGGCAAGACATTCAAAACACGTGTTGTTGGTGTTATAAAAGGTGTAAAACACCTCTTAATGAGGCCGAAAGGCACTGGTTCTCCCCGTCATTGCGATCATTTATTTGTTCGAGACCATACCTGGGAACCGTCTAGTTGCGGAGATATTGGGGGTCAAAGTTCCAACTTTTCGACAAGTTTTTTTTTTAATTCTAGTTTTTATTGAAAGATTTTTACTTTAAGCACTTCTACGACCCCCGTACTGTTCAATCCATCCATCAGCACAATGTCTTAAAAGCGTTACTTTGAGTTCTACCACAAAACATGATTTTTAACTACAAAAAAAAAATTGTTTCCCAGCAATAATTTTTGCGTAAAGTTACTTAGTTTGATGTACAGAACGCTTGGTGATATTACCTATGAAAAGCGAGATACGACATATGCATGGGTTTTTTGTGTGACCGCACAGTTATTAAAATTGTGAAAATGAAAAAAAAATTTTTTTGAGAACATAGAATTAAAGAATAACTCTTAAAAGGGACGATGGTCTATAGCAAAAGCCAGTCAAAGTTAAGTTCAATCGATTTACAAACATGTATAGCTACAGTAGGCCGCATGTCGCCGACGGCGTCGGTGGTAGCACTTCGAGGCACTGCTGGCCTGGCGTATGGAGTTTCAGTAGAATAAGGGAATTTTACTGGTATATGTGAGGTATATGTGTATATGTGAGGTAACTTATGATGCCCGTGTGATATGAGATTTAGCGACTTAGCGTTTTGAATTGCGAGTTTTTGGTACGATTGCACATTCAATTGATTTTCCTAATTAAGGCGCTTAGACGAGCTAAATTAGCAACTCTATTTGTGGAGGTTCAAACTTCGTTTGAAATGCTGTTAGAATAAAGGTCTAATCAGCTTGCACTACAAAGTGGTTGTTACGTCAGCCACTGCGGGCCAAATAGCGCGAAATGAGTGGTTTCGATCGATTTACAAAAAAACTATTGATTGGATTAAAAAACTAAAACAGTATCATGCTAATATATTGCTTGTAGAATTATTTGCCATAAAATCAGAATGATCGCATGCATATTAGTATGTTTTTTATTGTTTGAAAGATATTTTTAGAGGTAAGTTCGTGATTTCTTTTTATCGAGCCAAATTAATTGTATTATGTTTTCAAAACAGTATCATGCTAGCATATATCCTGAAGAATATCATATATTTTTCTGGTCTTGTTTATAGCAGTGAATCACATACTTTTAGTAATTATAAAACTCGCGTTTAGCTCGTGTAATCGCCTTAAAACGATTTGACTAGTGTAGAAGTCACTTTCAAGCGTTCCATATTTTCACAACAATTTTCGAAAGAATTGACACATTATTCGATAGCTTATATCAACCCAATACATTTTTGATTTTTCCCTCACCAGAATGTCTCTTTATCTCAACCCCCGGTGACACAGACGCACCGGATGAGTAATTATGTGTAGACGCAAATATAAGTTCAAAGCCACCTGATTAACTTGCAATCAGTAATTTGTCGCTCCTGTAAAGTGATTAACACACAGCTTAATGAACATTGATTCCTTAGAAGATTTCGATAGTGCGAGAATAAACACGATCTACTTAGTTATATATTTTGCTTCGTGTTCGCACCTTCATTGCTTTGTAGGGCTTGGTTTGATTTCAAAGAGAGCATTTGATAAGAAAAGTTCACTTGGCTCACTCACTGGATGTTTCATCAACGCCCACCTAAATTCCTTAACTTACAAAGATGAAATTTTACAAAAGTCGCTTCATGACTTCGACAAGGCATACGATTGTTTCTTAAATTCCACAGGTTAGGGAATGAAGTCACTGGCAAAGTGCTAGTTACTTTATATTCGATTTTCGTATTCTTAATCGCCTTATTTTTCAGAACTGTAATAACGGCAGTTGTAGTCTTCGTTCAAATGCTTTCTTCATTATTCCTATCAACTCCAAATACATTAAATCTAGGTACTCCCAGCTTCCCACACACAACGCGAATCAAATCCAATATTTGCTAAAGAAGATTACACAAAGTAAATACCAGTTCCCACATCCCAGACAAGTCCAAACATGTCATAACATCTCATATTGCTATAAAAAGCTAACAGATCTGTTGTACGCGCCCTGTCGCACGCATACAAGTCAATTAGGCGTGAAGATATTCATATAGACAGCCCACCCTCGTGTTTCATTGTTAACAGAGAATGGACGCTGATTCTAAAAGAGTAGGGTCCGATTTTGACTGGATGGTGTTCCTGCGAATTATTTGATGAGGTCATATTTTGGGTGGGTATGGCTAATTTTGGGTGAAGTGCTTAAGCAATTATTTTTGTGGCAGTTTTATTGGTAGGTACTGTAATAGCCTGAGATAGAGTTAAATAAGCTTTTGTAGTAATGTTAATATTCGAAGAACATAATTATTTTTGCAGGTTTTTGTACACAGTTTAATTAGTTACTGTTAAAATAACTTTGGAATCATAATTATCATCATTCACAGCCAGAGAGCCTGAGATTTTGTCTGTTTTTTCTTGTGGCAATGCCCACGCTTCTGTACCTGCCTTATTCATGTATACTCTTTGTTTTTAATTTACTACTGCATCACAAATGAAGGTAGAATTGTGAAACAAAATCTAGGGTTACAGTACTTTTTGATGAATAAAAATGATTACTTACTAAATTATCTATTTCAGTAACCTGTATTACTTTAAGAGAAACTGATAGTGAAGAACTTACAACTAACGATACAAAAACTTAAGCTCTTCTACATGACTAGCACAGCAACCAGAAAAATAACAACCATGATGAACCTTAAACACTAACAGAAGAAGAAAGAAGGGTTGTGCATAATGCACAGCTTATGCATAAAAGAGACGATATTGTAGACCACGTGGCGGCACGTGTCTGTCTCGCCCTGTATACAAATGATGGCTTAGCAGTTAAAAGTACAGTTTTTTATTCTACTGACTAAGTCATGCATACGATTGTTAGTTTAGTTCGGGAGGATGAATGTGGTGTAAAAATTTAAATGGTCTTTGGGAGTGTCTAATGGGTTGGTAAAGGATATTATTTGACGTGCGTAAGATTATTTGGAAGGATTATAAATATTGGTCCTTACCAACCTTATCATTTTGAGGAGCTCGTGTCTAAAAAATATCGCACGTTCGAGTTGATCGTTAGGTTAAGCCGCGTTAGCCTAGGTTGTTCCGATGGGTGACCACCCATTACATACCGACTTTCCTCGGAAAGTACGTTAAGCCGTTGATCCCGGCTGTCATTTGTAGATCTTTGGCAGTCGTTACAGGTAGTCAGTAGACCGAAAGTCTGACAAGCACTCTTACCAAGGGGTACTTACTGGTTGGTGGGCGTCAGATAGGCATTCAAAAATTTGAATCACCCATTCAAAACTCTTCCAAATGCTTCGAAATACTTAGAATTGGAGCTCAAATGACAGTTTTTCGTTTTCATCATCTCTACACGTTTAACTACTTACTATTACGTCTTACATCTATGCTCATGCATCATGACTGGATGTATTTCATTGTTATTAGTATTATTATCAGTTACTATTTTCGTTCCTACTTTTATGTAGACTACCTCTATCATATTTCTATTTTCGTTCCTACTTTTATGTAGACTACCTCTATCATATTTCTTTTGAAAAGCTACAAAAAATTAATTAAGTTACATTTCATTACAACCATCATGTCTTCATTCCCCGAAGGCATTTGGCCCGACAAGTCCAGTCTCTTGTGGTGAATGGACGAAAAAAGGAAGTATTTACTTAATTTAAGGTATAAGTACTTACCCTCCCAATTTTCTTCTAACACACAGCACACAACCCTTGACCCTCTAGCAACATTATTCTATTGTTATAGTAGCTCCATTCACAAGCGCACTTCATATGACTTTTACTTCATTGATGTAAGGTTTAAATTCCAAGGATTGCTACACTCTCTTCACTCACAGTAACTCAGAATAATAGATTCTGTCATCAATGCATTTTGTTTGGTTTTGGGGAAAGAGACATTAAATGTAATATCGTGCCCAATATTGTTTCTGTCAACTAGGAATAATAGGCGTGCTACTAAGATATAAATGAATGTGTGCTTCTGATGTTTGTTCCGAAAATGACTTGATTTGTCAAACGACTTCAACAGGTTAAATACTGATTCATATTCATACAAATTCTAGCCTGAGATTGAAAGGTGAAAATAATATTTGACACAATTTACGATTAAAAAATAATTTAAATTCAATATTGAAGCCAAACATTAAGCGGTCTAGGTTACTAATAATAAATAACCTACCAATTGTCGTATTTACACGCGTTTGTGTCCTAAAAGGTTTTCCTGACGTCAAAAGATCTGAACTGAACGTAACTTTTCCCTTTTTAATCACCTTTTAGCGGCATCCTTAATTTACATTTTTTTTTCTTTTGTGTATAAATTATACTAGCTTTTGCCCGCGACTTCGTTCGCGTGGAATAGTGACTTCCGGCAGATTTTTGGTTTTACCCACATAGTTCCCGATCTCGCGGGATCTCATCAAAAATGAAATGTGGAAGATATTCTAGGGAACTCTTCAAAAATCAACATAATGAGCTCTGCGTTTGAATTGAAGATAATTATGTATACTCACTTAGGGCATTAAAGCCGTTATTGCCGATCGAAAAAGGCGAAAATGTTATTTTTCCCTTATTTTCAAAATATTATTTTGATTTGCCATTTGCCATCGACAAATACAACGGAACCAATTTTGAAAACAACCACCAGACAACCCAACAAATAAACCTTTTAATCTACTAATACAACGGAGCCAATTTTTAATTTACGAAACGATCAATCCACAATTCCACGACAGTACCGAAGCGCTCGGCCGTACACAACCAAATGCGTGTAACGAAACCATAGCGCCATCTATTTCGATCCCAACGCCATCTATCGAGCATAGTGACAACTCGGATTATTTATCTATACTCCGTTCGGGCATTTTCTTTGTACTAAAAGTTTTATTATATTGATATTATTTTTTTCATACCTTTTTACTATTTATTTACTTTTTCCGATGAATTAAAACAATAACATGAACCGAACTCGTGTTACGATCGACACCATTGCGCGATCACAATTATCTATACTCCGTTAGAGCATTTTCTTTGTACTAAAAGTTGTATTATATTATATTTTTCATACCTTTTTACTATTTATTTACATTAATTCCAATGAATTTTCAGTACTGAATTGATGCCGACTCTTGACCAATAGATGGCGCTGTATGTCCGGAATAAATTATATTTTTTATTTTATTTTTTGTTTAAAAAAACTATCCTATGTCCTTTCTCAAGTTCCAAACTATGTCTGTACCAAATTTCACACAAATCGGTTCAGTAGTTTAGGCGTGAAGCAAAGACAGACAGACAGAAAGACAGACAGACAGACAGAGTTACTTTCGCATTTATAATATTAGTTTGGATAAATAATCAATATTATTAAAAAAGAAACAAAAAGGTGGACTCTGGTTTTGGTTTTCATAAATTAAAAATAATACACAACAAGGACACTTATTTCTTTATAAATTCTATCACGCTGTGAATTTAAATAACGTTACTATTCCCACAATACTTCCTAAAATAATACATGCAGAACATTCACACAATAACAATAACGACCACAAAACTAAAGCACAAAATCAAAACCATTCACAAATCACGTAATGCCCTAAAGCTGAATCTAATAAGGCGAAACTCAGTGCACAGTAACACACCCACATTTTAATGAGTGGGAATCCGCAAACAGATAATTAAGGAAAAACTACAAAGCGTTCGCCCCCAAGCGACCGCTCGCATTCAAATGAGCACCCTTCGTTATAAAGTGAGATGTTTAACCGCGTGAAATGCAACTAGATTTAATTTTAATAATAATTTGGACAGCGGATGCAATATTTATAATTTAATGGTTTCTGCCCGTTTTGCCAATACGAAGGTCGGCAATAAATCCATGTGAACGCATACAATGCATCTCAGGCACATGGTCTACATGTGTGTTAAACTTCATCGAAATTGAAATTCATTCAGCCGAGAAGGCGTGTCCGAGAGACAGAATTACTGTTGCACTTCACACTAATATTATTTTACTATGTTTTTTCCGAATTCCTAGTTAACGACCTGTCTTTACAACATTCTTATTTAAGAAGTGAACAACGTTATTACGGACCGACGAAATGTATGCTTTTGAATTTCCATGCAATATTTTTAAAGATCTCAAGTCAGTTTATCTACAATGTGAACATAATTAAATATATAGAAAGTACAAATATATTGCTAAATGCGTATTATTGTGGGTAAATAATTATGTGCCCCATTTGTAAAACTAATGAGTTTAAAACCATTAATTTTATTACAACTTGAGCTGATAATGACCAACTGATACATTCTATTTTTTCTTTCGTTCCCAGATCTGCATGGAATCTACTCAAGATACAGTTCGTATAAAATACATTCATATATTTTAAATAGCTAGACAAAATAGGCATTTACATAGTTACAATTAAATATTCAATTTACTTTACAAATCATCTTTAAACACTGCTCTATCAAATAAAACTTGAAAATTAAACCAAGACTCATTAATTAAATCATGCCGTAGAACACTGAGAGGCTTTTGACAAGGTGAACCTACCACACCATCCGAAAATAATTAGATTGTCGCGTCGACATCTCAAAGCGTAACGAAATTACACTTTCCTTTTCATACCGGGGGTCCCAAAGACCAAAATAATACAAAGCTTAAAGTGGTAAAGGCGTCCCCGTCTGGCGTGCCGCAGGGCACAACGTCGAGCCCCTCGTTACTACCTTTATCTTTTTGACACTTTCTTTCCTCGCACAAATTGGATCACATTTTCATTGTTCGTTGTTCATGCGTTATGGTAATTTTGTAATGGATGTTTCTGGCTTTTATTAAGTTTATGTTTAGGAGTTGCGATTGGTTTTGTTTTGTTAATTTTGTTTTGACTTTTTTTGTACTTACTTTTCATTTTTAGGGTAACTGAACTTTGTATGGGGAATGTTTGGCTTTTTGTTTACAGCATAAAAATAACGACTTCTAGCCATTTAATCCTTTTTCAATTAAAACACCTTTAGCTTTCCTAAAGGAGAAAGATATTAAAACGATTACCCGGAAAAACATAATATCATAAAACGGCTATCGGCAATTGTGTAAAATATTACTATCGGTAACAGTTTTTTTTTCGATTTTGTTTGTAAAAGGATCAGTTCTTCAAGAGAAGCGAAAAAAAGCGAAGCGTATTTTCGACATTCTGACTTAAACAAAACAGAAGAGAGTAGAAGGCAGAGAATTAAAGATTCATTTGTAAAATTAAATGCTAATGGCAGTGATTTTGCGCTTTAATCCCCAACTGTACCTACTCCTTGCGACTGTAAGCTTGGTATTACATCGTGATGTCGCCGTCAAAAGTGTTTTGGTCGTTTGTTTCAGGAAATTACATTCCAAAGCAAGCAAAATTTTGTTTTTAATTTTGTTTTGTATATTTATTGTTATAGCTTCTATCCGCCCGTGATTTCACCTGCTAGAAAATACATTCTATAGCACTCTGCCAATAGATTAGGGGGGAAAATATAATGATCACCAAAAATTACTTTGTGACCACTAACATCTATCACCTAAAATATCAATTGATCACCAAATTTAGTAAATTGAGCACCAAATTATAATGAGGTGTTTGATGACAAACTAGTTTTGCCTAGGCCGACTTGGGGCACCCCGACACGTATAGATTAGGTTAGAAGGGTATGGCGGGGTCGAATGAGCGAGCGAGTAGACCCCGCCATTCCCTTCTTGGTTATTTTTTTTTAAACCATTCAGAAGTAGGAGCCCCGCAAAGCGGGGCTCCGTCGACCAGTTCTCCCTCGACTCGTATGCAAGAGCATATCAGTTCAATTCCTGGTGGTCATTAACTAAAAAAATAAATTTTTGGTTCTAATTTCATGATAAAATGGGGATCAATTTTTGGTGATCATTTACTAATTTTAGCAATCAAAAGTGATTTTTTTGCCGTTCCGTTTTGTTAAATCTGGTGCATCATTAATTACATGCCATAGATTAGTTTTCTATGACTATGACATTTCAGGAGTGAGAATGGAGTGTCAGTGGTTGACCATTGAGAAGTCATAATGGCGGCAATAAATGAGTAGATTAACAAACTTGTCAAAACTTGACAGAACATGACCATTGTGAAATCAATGATCGACTATTCTGGCACTATTGTAATAGCAGAATTGAGAACCCTGGCTGCTTGCCTTTTCACTCTGTCTTCGAGACAAAATTGTGATATAAAATTACATCATACCCAATCTCAAAATCGCATCCACGGCCTCATGCTTAGCAGTCGGTTTTGAGACTACTAGACCAACGAGGCAGTGGTGGCCCGGTGGCGGCCCCGATTTACGAACAGTAAGTCGTGGGTTCAAACCCAAGCAGGTGATTTGTGTAAATTATTTCATCACCACACTGCTCTCAAAACGGTGAAGGAAAACATCGCGAGGAAACCGGCAAGTCTCAGAATAAAAAAATCGAAGACATGCGACATCTACCAATACGCACAGGGCCCGCGTAGTGGATTTATAGCCCATTTCCTCTCATAGAGAGGAGGCCTGTGTTCTAGCAGTGGGAACATTAATAGGCTGATGATGATGATGAGACCAACGAGGCAGTCTATGATATATTCAACCAATAAAACATCGCTGCACACGCCAGTCCACAGTATCCGTCGTACCCTAACACTTAACTGTTTATACCGAGAGTTAAATCTGCAGTAACAGACACTGATTAATGCGATTTTAATCCTCCTATAAAACCCTAAATCCAACCCTGTATTAATATTCAACCGAACTCAGAAGGTCACAAGTCCTTGAAATTTTGCAAACGAATTTCAACTTTAGAGGGTAAAGGGTAGAGTCATAGATGGTATGCGTGGGGAAAAACGAATGTTTGGCTTGAATTTCTCACTTTTAAAGTGGGAGTCCAAATTCAAAAGGCCCGGCTGTGGCCTGGAGAACAGCGATTATTTAGAGCGAGACCTTGCTGTTAGTCAGAATGAACGATGTGATTAATTTGGTGGTATTCCAGAATCTACTTCAGAATTATGTAGTCTGAGTTGATACTTGATTGAAGGTTCTAAAGTCGTTTATGATGGAATTTTTAACTTTGTCGTGTCGTGTATCTCATTAAGGATAAATATCACTACTGAAACTGAACGCAGTTTAAGAGATTATATATATTTTTTCTTAGCCTGTCATGTTTTTTACTGATGGGCGAAGGAAGAGGAGGCCCCCTTTTTTCTTCCAAAAATTTTGATCTTGGGCGATTTCTGGTCATATTCGAAGCATGCTCTCTGTTTTAAAGCCTTATTAATTAGAAACCAAAGGGCTCAGACAATTCAATCAAACACGCTAACAAAGTCTTTCATATTTCTTCAGCTTTTCCGTAGCTTTTGTCGATATCGTTATAATTATGTGACCTATTCCAGAATTTTCCATCTTCATTGGTAATATTGTAATTCTAAAGAGGGATTGTTTGTAAGTTTGTATTTAGGGGCAATGTTTGGAACCAATCATCAAATTCTGAAAAATCTTTCAATGGCAGAAAGCAAAATTTTTTCGTGGGTGCTATATGTTGTAATTTATATTTATGTATTTGATGCATATTAGCCGACTGCCGAGCTATCACAATTTTTGCAGACGAATTCATGGGCGAAATACTAGTCGCTAATGAAATGTTAATTTGTCTACAAAAACGATTCCAAAAGAGAATTTTAAACATCTTTTATTTTCCTTAACTAAAACCATCACGTCTTCCACATTATCGCTATATTTCAGGCCACAGCAAAGAGTCCATGTTCCATCGGCTACATTCAAACAAAATAGATCCTACCCCTCATAAAAATACAGTTCAAATCCCCTCGCCATTAAATCGAAATCAATAACCATTAAGTCGCCAGTTTGACAGAAGTCGTTTATGAGTGAAACGGTAATATATGACTTCGTGTGAGTGGGAGGGAGAGAGATATATTTTTATTAGTTCGTTTTACTGTAGGGTTGGGGCGCACACCTGATCCTTATGATTTTATTTTTAAATTATGATTGTTCTGCGCAAATGTGTAGTGGATTATTGCTGTATTTGTTTTTATTGCGTATTCAAATATGCGATAAAAAATGAATACAGAATGAATAATGCCTTAGGGTTCCTTTCATAGTAAAAATGGTAGATTCTTCTTCTTTCGTGTCTTGGGGTAGGTACGACTTGTTTATATTTCGTGGGCCTATGTGGCCACGTTAATCGCGACGTTTGTGGCGTCTTTTAAGTCTTCTAACTTGCAAGTGGGTCATAGTCTGGTCGGAGGCACCGCATTCACAGTCTGTGCTGGAAGGATCTTTAATTCCCTATTTTCTCCAGAGACTCAGGTTACCCATTCTCTAATCGTCGGCATTTTGAAAAGCTTATCCTAACTTCCTAAGACTAGGGAGTAATTTCTACAAAGATACTCAAAATTATTGTACCACGTGCAGGACGGTATTTCCAAGTAGCAAAATAATTAACTCTTTTAGAGAAAAGACTTTTTAAAAGTCTCTCTTTACTGCTAACCTCCATAGTATAAGAAGCCTTCGTCGTTGATCTAGTGATAGCAAGTGCGACAGCTGAGCATGAGGTCTGGGTTCGACTCCGATCCGGGAGGACCGGGGTCGGGCAAATTGTTATAGGGTTTTTTCATTAGTAATTTCTCAGTAGCAGCCACGGAGTCTGAATTTGTGCCCGGTTGATGGCAATAGGCTCGTCCCCTATTACAAGGGACTTACAAACATAACTGGCGAAATGTGTAGGTAGAACTATTAAGTACACCTCTGCCATATACCTAAACCTATTACAACCGTAAAGTTATTTATTTATTTATAACAAGCTGACCCACGCAACTTCGTCTGCGTCTTAAAGAGGGAAAAAGCTACCTACTACTACCTACCTACTACTAACTACCTACTACTACCTACCTACCTACCTACTACTACCTACCTACTACTACCTACCTACTACTACCTACCTACTACTTCCTTCCTACTACTACCTACCTACCTACTACTACCTACCTACTACTACCTACCTACTACTACCTACCTACTCTTCCTACCTACTACTACCTACCTACCTACTACTTCCTACCTACTACTACATTTTTTTTTCATAAGAACCATGAAAATAACAAACACAACAAAAAAAGAATTAGTGAAATCGGTCCAGGCGTTGTTGGGTTATGCGCTTACCAACACATTTTGCGATTCATTTTTATATTATAGAAGATAAGCACACCAACGGCACAATCACTTACAATTCTAATTACCTACATTACAACGAAAATTGACATTTCAGTAACCATGCAAATTACAGGTATGCATGACATTGATACATGAGCATTAGAAACAGAGGAAAATAATAAAAAGATTGCCTAGTAGGCCTTAACCTAGATCACTACAAAACAAACCAATTTGAACTACTTAGACATCACACCATTCATTACGTTATTAAAGTCCTCACGTTGGCGAATTTTCCGAAAATGCATGACGACAGTATCAAAATATTGCAAATCTAGGTATTTGGTTCGTCAGTTAGAGTTTTGGAAAATGATGGACACGTATTTTTTATTTTTGTAAATCAATGATTATTGACAAAGATAAAACGCATCAAAACTCAGGAGTGGGGGCTCGTGACGTCAGAACACACTAAAACATATACCAAGGCGTGAGTATTGGCGAGCTCGTCAATGTTGATTTACGTAACAAAAGAAAAAATACGGGTCAAATATGTTTTGATAATCTAACTTACGGACTAATTAGATTTTTTCAGTTGACAAGCATATTGTAGGAGCAATTTCTTTCAATAGGGATAAAATAGTGATAGGAAGTGTGATAGATAAGTACGTATCTAATAGACCCTGTACGTACTTACCTATCTGAAAATTGAGCAACTAAAACCAAACTCATTTAATTTTTATCCCAGCAAAATTAAATTTTGATTGCATACTTCTGAAGATAATGGTTTTTTTTTAATCATTATCATATAATCATGACTTAGTAAAGCTTCTCGTCCCTACCTACCCCTTTCTCAGCAAGACGAAAACTTCTAAAAAGCCAGAATGATAAAACAATAACCAAAAAGTATCTAAAATCCACCGAACCAACAAAATGAATTCTGCTCAATGATCCCATTCGCGAAAGCTCCTCAAAGCTCTATACAAATTCAAAAATAAATCAAAAATCAGAAACATCTATCCATCTCTTTCGTTCTTATAGAAACTATGTATATTTCTGTCTCGTTTACTCTTGACACCGGATGTGAGATCTCAAAGATGGCTGCGGCCGGATGTGGGAGGGGCGATTTGATTTATAGTGTAGTGTGTAGTGGGGGTGTAGTATGAGTTAGTGGGGTGTGTGTGTGTGTGAACATTAATTCGTGTTCAAGTTTCAGTCTGTCTAGCTTCGTAGCTTTGGTTATATGTTCAAGCTTGAATATGCAGTTGGATCAGCAGATTTGCAAGAGATATTTGATTTTCATGCTTTTGGTAGGTAAAGAGCTCGTGAATAAATAATAACAGCCGCTCGTATCAATCTTCAGGTTAAGCTGCGCTTACCTGGGTTGGTTTATGGATGGGTGACCACCCATTACTTCCCAGTTTTCGTCCATGTCTCGAAAAGTACGTTAAGCCGTTGGTCACGGCTGTCATTTGTAGATCGTGGACACTCGTTACGGGAAGTCAGCGGCCCAAAAGTCTGACAACCAGCCTTACCAGGGGTATCGTCTTACCCAGTGCTAACTGTAATGTGGAAGTCAGACAGGCAGTCGCTCCATGTAAAATACTGGTATTCAGCTGCATCCGGTTAGACTGGAAGCCGACTGCAACATAGTTGGGAAAAGGCTAGGCAGATGATGACGCTATAGAAATCTTCGTAATCATCTATCATTTATTTATCTCGTTTCTCCGGTAGTCATCATCATCATGATCATAATTTCAGCCGAAAGACGTCCACTCCTGGACATAAGCCTCCCCCAAGAGGCTCCACATTGACCGGTCCCGTGCGACTCGCATCCAGCGGATTCCCGCAACTTTTACCAGGTCATGCTGAGCTCCGATAGGCATGCTGTGTTATAATGAAACAAACCTAAAACTCTCTAATTACACACAAATAGTCGATTAAATCGCGTCAAACGCAAGCAAACCCTCACTTACTCACTAGTCTATAACAGTACCTACATGTAGTAAAGCTCGGGGGCAATAAAATCAAACGGGGCCACTCTAGTAGTGGAAGCCGGTATGTAGCAGTTTTATTTGAGTCTACTTTTATTTATTTTACTCGAATTTTTTGGCTTGCGATGTGGTTTTGATCTAATGGTGAATTGGGAATAAACTGAATTTGCATTTACACGCTATTTACTAACTATAGACCTAGAAAAACAATAAAATCTGTAAGTTTCAAAAGCAGAAAAAAGAGCATCAAAAAACGTCAACGGGGAAAGTCCCCTAAAGGCTGGTAGCGTTACCACTTTCGTGGCAATGCTAATTTATTTATTGAAATCAGTTTCGATATTTGTCAAGTTGTATGGCTATAAAAGGCCAGTTCTTTACTAGACTAGCGCTGGTAAAGTTCATCATTTTAATCTGCCCTATATTCCTGTAGGGATTTGGAAAAATCTCGTCTAATTTATCTGCATCATAAAACAAAGTTCTGCGCTTTCAGCTTTTTAAGTCCAAAGGTTTGCGCTAAGCATTAGTGAATTGTTTAGTAAGTCGTTATAATGAGCTACAAAAAATACATACCACATTATAATGTCTTTAACTTAGAATAGGTATCTTATATCAAACTTTACTACAGATCAAATCTAATCTCTACAATAGGCTAGTTTCCACTAACAATAAATTGCAAATCTATTTAGTCCGTCAGTTAGAGTATTGGAAAATAATGGACACGTATTTTTTGTTTTTGTAAATCAAAGAATATTGACAAAGATAAAACGCATCAAAACTCGGGAGTGGGCGCTTGTGACGTCATAACTCACTAAGAATTATACCAAACAGTGACGTATTGGGAATTTTAAAAGCGTCCTATCTTCGTCAATTTAGGTGACAAAAGAAAAAATACGAGTCAAATATTTTTTGATAATCTAAGTGACGGACTAATTAGATTTTTTCAGTTAACAAGCCTATTCCCAGGTAGCCATTGAACAGAACTCAGAGCAAAAGCTACTTCCAATCAAATTCTATTACCAAACTTGCGACAAAATTATTGCTTTCGATAATAAATGTCGCTGCAAATAATACAATTATACAAGTTACCGTGTTCTTGTTCACAGCACAGGCGTAGGATGAACTAAAACAGGGTTGTCGAAGCTAAGGAAAATATTTATGTGTCCAGGGAAGCCTAACAGAGCAGTTATACAGGGTGTAAACCACCTCATCACGAAGCCATCAACCAAGCATTCTGTACATCAAACTGTACTTACGCAAAAATTATTGCTGGGTAACGACTTTTTTTTTAGGGGTAAAAATCATTTTTTGTGGTATAACTCAATGTAACGCACTTAAAAAATGTTTTAAGTGGGCACAATGGTGCTGATGGATGGATTGAATAGTACGGGGGTCGTGGATGTGTGTGTAAAAATATTACAATAAAAACTAGTATTTTTATCAAAAAGTTGAAACTTGGACCCCCATTATCTCCGTTACTAGAAGGTTCCCAAGTATGGTGTAGAACAAAAAAATATCGCTGTGACAGGAAGAACCAGTGCCTTTCGGCTTTGTTAAGAGGTGTTTTACACCCTTTATACAGATGGTACAAAAATATTAGCCGAACCTCGGAAAACACGTTTTCCCCGGCTGTCATTTGTAGATCTTTGACAGTCGCTTAAGTAGTCAGTGGCCCGAAAGTTTGGCAACCAGTCTTACCAAAGGATATCGTATTCCCCAGTACTAACTAATTGTGAAGGTCAGATAGGCAGTCGACCCATGTAAAATACAGGCATTTAGCTGCATCTGCAGCTGGTTAGATTGGAAGTCGACGCCAACATAGTTGGGAAAAGGCTAGGTGATGATGATATCTACTACTTTCTATCACAAATTTGACACTTTTTTAGGTAAACCCATTTAAAATGATGTGTAAACTCTCCACGGATGTTGCTAACTAAATCGCCACTCTGTATTTTCCTGCACTTAAAATCTATCACGTGTTTGGTTTGACAACCCTATCTAGAGGGGCGAGTGCGCGAGACTTTTATTTTGCAGACCGTACGTGTGTCGCTACAGTCTACTCCAGCTTCTGTAGATCCCGCTATCAATCATAACTTGTATATAGGTTTGATGGAGTACATATATAATAGGTATATAATATACCTACATTTCAATAGTAGTAGCTGACTATCGGATCACCATACTTAAAACACAAGATATACAGGGTGTCCATTTATTACCTTCAAAATGGTGGCCCAAATGTTTACGTTCCATGATGTCAGATGCGTTCCAGTACCACGAAACATTAGACGACAGCTCTTCACATCGCCAAATTATAACTCGACCAAGTGAAATTGATCATTAGTTTCGTATTACACGTATGATAATTTGAGTTGATTGAATTTGGGAGTATTTCTTTTTGATTGAATTGTCGCTATCGCATATCTTGGTAGGAATTCTTTGTTTTCAAAAATTATAGCTTCTCATGGCGCGGACTATACTTAAGCCATTTCATGGTTATTTATTAATTACCGGACACCCAGTATAATACTAGGTGTAAACAGACCCTTTTACAAAACCGAACAACCAAGCATTCTGTACATCAAATAGCATTCTGTACATCAAATTGCATTCTGTACATCAAATTGCATTCTGTACATCAAATGGCATTGTGTATTTTTTTAGGGATGAAACATCACGTTTAGGACTCAATGTAACGCACTCAAAATATTGTACTGATGAATGCATTGAACAGTACGGGGGTCATTTAAAAATATCTGTCATTTAAAAGTTGGAAGAATGATCTCTAATATCTCCGTAACTAGAAGGTTCCCATGAATGGTCTAAACCAAAAAATAATAGTCATCAACCACTGTGCTATTACTTAGAAAAAATATTTGTAACGTCCTCTTATCGCTTATTTAACGGACTTCATATGATTAAATCTTGGCAGATCATACGCTACATGTTAAAAAGCGTGCTACGTGCGTAGCTACACTCGTAGCCACACGCCTACGCCGTAGCTACCGTAGGCGAAATGGGTCTCGTGAAAGCATTTTTCTTAGCGCACGAAAATAAGAGAAATGCATACAAATAATATCTTGAAATTAAAAAAGGGAATTATTCCATTTGGTACAATTTTGTTATCTAAAATTACTCTTATTTTTAGAAAAATATAAAACTTCTGACCGCACTGAATTACTTACTGAATCATTCTATAGAAGTAAAGCGACCGTGTTGCTTTCTGACTTAATTTCATATGAGGGAGCTAACATCCTGAATACCACATCATTTTGTCTGAATTCAGTTACTGAACAACTGACTTTGAGTCAAGTATGTTTTTAATTAGATGCTCTGTATTCTAGAGGAGCTCGTGCGTGTCTAAATAATAACAGCCACTCGGGTCGATCTATAGGTTAAGCCTTACTTTCCTAGGTTAGTCTGTGGATGGGTGACTACCCTTACATACCAAGTTTCCTCCGTGCTTTGGAAAGCACGTTAAGCTGTTGGTCCCGGCTGTCATTTGTCCATCTTTGACAGTCGTGAGTCGTTACAGGTAGTCAGTGGCCCAAAAAGTCTGACAACTAGTCTTATCAAGTGGTACCGTATTTCCCAGTACTATCTGGGTTGTGGAGGTCAGATAGGCAGTCGCTCCATGTAAAATACTAGTATTCAGCTGCATCCGGTTAGACTGGAAGCCGACCTCAACATACTTGGGAAAAGGCTGGGCAGATGGTGATGCTCTCTATTGTACACACTAAATTCGCTCTTTTTCCACAGCCGTACAAAACGAGCGCCAGCCGCGGAACACGGCCACCATCCGCCCTGAAGCTTTGAGAGATATGGACCAAGAACGAGCCTTGAGAGAGGCTGCGGTCGCCGTAGGAGTGTTTGGGTGAGTCCCTTGAGAGTATCCTTTGTAGTATATTTTTATGTTGTTATTTTGTGTATTTTATCTATGGGCCTTAAGATGCCTGATAATAAGATTATTGATTGATTGATTGATTACTTACTAGCGGACGTCACGCGGTTTCACCAACGTAGTTCCCGTTCCCGTGGGAGTACGGGGATAAAATATAGCCTGTGTTACTCGTTGATAATATAGCTATCCAATGCTGAAAGAATTTTTCAAATCGGTCCAGTAGTTTTTAAGTTTATTCGTTAAATACAAAAATGCAAACACACAAATCTTTCCTTTTTATTATAATATTAGTATAGAAAAACTGTTGATCGCGACTTTCATCCACGTAGAATTAAAAAAAATGTCTTTGGGGACTGACGATAGAAGTGAAAACTAAGCAATCTAACGGCCGAATACTGAAACGTCACTCAAAATTTAAGTAACACTTATATCTATCAGATACTCAAAAATGACGTTTGGCCATGCAAAATTTTAACTTTAGGAGCTTCTCAAATGTTAAGCAGCTCTTACATTTTGAGTGACGTTTCAGTGTTCGGGGGTATATCTGCTACGGGTTGTGCCCCGCGCACGCCTGCTACGCCGTAGCGGATCGACTACGAGTGCTACGAATTGTTGGGTCACGCGGGTTCCACGAGTAACTTATATTGTCACTCACGGGATATCTTCCGTGATTATTTATTATTTTGAGCTCCCGATATTTCGACGCTGTTGCAAGTTTTCGCGGGTTGTTTAAGTTTAGTTTTAAACTGTAAATGCTTAAAACACCACTTAAAAAATGCTCAGCGCGCTTAAAGAAGTTTGCACTTCTAAAATATTACTTCCCTCTTTGAATCGGATGTTGGTAGAAATTTTAAGGGTTTTCATTTATTTGCACGGAATTGCTAATTATTTTTCTAAAATAAAAGTAAGTCTAAGTTACTCATTATAACATTAGATATCTGCTAGTAAAAGTCCCGTACGATGTTTTCCTTCACCATTATTAGTGACGAAATAATTATGTCACATTTTGGTACTCGAATTTGAACCAACAACCTTATGGGCATTTTTCTTTTATCTCAGCCATACAAGTTGACTTTACAAACTTTCTTACTATTCCTACCGAGAATTGTGATTTTAACCTCAAAAAAAGACGTTTCCGAGCAATATTTTTTGCAAAGAGTTACTTAAGTTTGATGTACAGAATGCTTGGTTTACGGCTTTGTGAATGGTGAGTTTTATACCTTGTATTATAAATGTTGAAATCGCGTTGTGTACGTTTATATGACCAATTAATCCTTTTAAACTATACAATGGATTTTAATGCGATTTTACCATTATTCAGTCAATTCTACAAGCACAACATGGCCAAGTGTAATGTCCCCACATAACGTTTGCAGTCTTCTGTCACCTTCGAAGATCCACCTTCAAGCATCTACTTTTCGATTCAATTCCTTCAGTCTTTTAAATAATTTCCGACTTGAAAGTGGCACACTCGTTCCATTGCTCGAGTGCGAGCTACTGAATTCAAAACGAGAACAAATGAACGTCACTTTTCAAACCGTTTTCGAACGCTCTGGTGAAGTCTTTGACTTGTCTCTTGGAAACTGTGAGCATTCAGCCAAGAATGGCAACGATGTGAAAAAGAGTTTTTATTAGAAGAATTTTTCATTAACGCTGTGTCGTGTTTTTGAGAAGATGTTTTGTACTTTTGCTTGCACCTACGCTAACCAACCATAAACAGACCCGCTGCAGTTTTTATTCTAATGGGGGTAAAAACGCTCTCAACGAAGCCGAATGGCACTTGTGCTCCCAGTCATTGCCTTTTTTTAGTTCTGAATCATACCTGGGAACTTTCTACTTCATCATCTGCCAAGCCTTTTCCCAACTATGTTGGGGTCGGCTTCCAGTCAAACCGGATGCAGCTGAATACCAGTATTTTACATGGGAACTTTCTACTTACGGATATAAATTATGTATGAATCTCAAAGTTCCAAGTTTTTAGAAGTTTATTTACATCGGTAAAGTGGTAAGCCATGATACTATCATTCATGTTCTGTTTTAGACTTTCACGGTTTTTCACTACACTTATCCGTATTCCCGCGATCATGATGCTTGCAACAGCGTCGAAATATCGGGTGCTCGAAAAACCAAAAGAAAATCACGGATATAATCCCGTAAGTACTTTAAGTATCATTCATGTTTTTCTCGAAAATACACCTTCTATATTTAATTCCACAAATGCAGACCACTTTCTCCACTCAAACATAATACATATTTTGAAACTCTCACCTTCGTTCGTCCTACCCCCTGTAGCCATAAAAACCCCATGAATTTACCATAACTATGAGAGTAATATTAGATGCCATTTACTTGTTTTTCGAACATGACAACGCACTATCCTGATTGGCCATTTGAATGTCAGATTTTGTTTCTATTGGCTGATTATTAAAGGTACAGTTTTGTTAGGATGATAGGGTTTTTTATTTGATGACGTTATGAATATTGATTTATGGGGTATCCTTTGTTTTGCTGGTAAGAAGGTTGTTACTTGGAAGTACCTACTTAGATAGTTTCTGAAATGTGCATTATAACTGATTAAAAGACGTACTCGTACAGATCGCACCACCGCAGAATAATACTCTTTCAAACAAAAAACAAAGGATTTTCGAAATCGGTTAACAATAGGGAATATTCAAGAAATACAAAACTCCTTTTATTTATTACAATGCCTTGTATTGGCGCTTATAAACATTATGGTGCGCTTGTTTAAGTTTCTAAAGCATCAATAGGCTTGTTAACTGAAAAAATCTAATTAGTCCGTCACTTAGATTATCAAAAAATATTTGACCCGTATTTTTTCTTTTGTTACTTAAACCAAAATTGACGAAGATACGACGCTTTTAAAATTCTCAATACGTCACTGTTTGGTATCATTTTTAGTGAGTTCTGACGTCACGAGCCCCCACTCCCGAGTTTAGATGCGTTTTATCTTTGTCAATATTCGTTGATTTACAGAAACAAAAAATACGTGTCCATTATTTTCCAATACTCTAACTGACGGACTAAATAGATTTGCAATTTATTGATGGTGGGAACTAGCCTATTGGCGAAGATACCGCAGAATAAACACACAGCAATAAAGGAAGTGTGTGATAAGTTGACGAGTAAAGTAAGAATGGTAGAAAATATATGCTGCAGCGACCCCAAGTAAATTGAGACAAGGGCATGAGAATGATAATAATCGTAGAATAAACACACACAAAATAGTCCGTACCCAAAGGGTAAAAACGGGACCCTATCACTATGACTCCACCTGGGCCTCGATTCTGCTATTACAATAGTGTCAGAGTATTCCATCATTGATTTCATAATGATCAAGTTCTGTCAAATTTTGACAAGTTTGTTAATTCTACTATCATAATGGCGCCATTATGACTTCTCAATGTACAACCACTGACACTCCATTGAAAGAAATGTCATAGAATGTTAATCTCGTACATGAAATCTGGCATGAATAAATGTTCGCATTTAGTAGTAGATTTCTAAAACCATTTGTACTAAGGGTTTTATAATAATGACAATACGAAAATGCCATTAAAACACAATTTTATTACGAGACCATTGACCGACCATTGTGAATTTAGCAGATTACGAACTTTAAGCAAAATGACAATGGGATGAGAATGGAATCGTGTTGGAGTGACGAATTTATTAAAATAGCAGAATTAGGCTGATACAGCCTAACTGTGATAGCTAGACAGTTGAAATTTTCACAGATCATGTATTTCTGTTGCCGCTACAACAACAAATACAAAAACCGGCCAAGAGCGTGTCGGGCCACGCTCACTGTAGGGTTCCGTAGCTTCCCAGACCATTAAAAATACCAACATTTTTCGTCAGCAAAAATAACTTTGTTTTTCATAGTATTTGTATGAAAAACAAAGTTATCATTTGCGTTTTTTTGAAAAAGTGCTATATAACTCAAAAACTATTCAACTCATCAAGTTGAAAATAATTTTCCTAGAAAGTTCATATAAAGGTCTACTTCTGTGATTTTTTTCATATTTTTTAAACTTATGGTTCAAAAGTTAGAGGGGGGGGGGACACATTGTTTTTGACTTTCGGAGCGATTATTTCCTAAAATATTAATATTATCAAAAAATGATTTTAGAAAACCCCTATTCATTTTTAAATACCTATCCAACAATATATCACACGTCAGGGTCAAAATTAAAAAAAAAATCGCTCCCCACTTTACGTCTGGGGGAGGTACCTTAATAAAAATGTTTTTTTAAATTTTTATTTTTGCACTTTGTCGGCATGATTGATATACATATTGGTACCAAATTTCAGCTTTCTGGTGCTAACGGTCACTGAGATTATCCGCGGACAGACAGACAGACAGACAGACAGACAGACAGACAGACATGGCGAAACTATAAGGGTTCCGTTTTTTGCCATTTGGCTACGGAACCCTAAAAACGAGTTTTTTTTTTTAAATAATGGTTCGGAAACCCTCGTGCGCCAGTCGGACTCGCACTTCGCTGGTTTTTTAATGTGTTTTTTTACCCCTGTCTTTTGGAAGTCGGTTCAAGACTTTTTCATGGTAAATATGCTTGCTGAAAAACCGTCTGGCCGTACCAAAATAACTGGTGTTATTTTCTTACTAAGTCAATATGATAAAAGGTTCCAAGCTAAAGGTTTTTGTAAGTCGACCGTTACAGGATCAAGAACCTAATCTATAAATAAGTATCTGACGCTCTGACGTCAACCCGCCGAGCCGTGTCGATCACGCCGGCTTTGATCAAAGGTTCAACCTCACTGGTCAGTGGTTAGCGGTTGATGTTCGTCCCGTGAATGGTCCGCCATTTTGTTGTACGTTTCTGGTTCGCTGATTGGTTGTTAACGTGTCTTGTAGTTTTTAGTTTGGAAGATTTGTATTTGAATAGATTATGCTCGCGGCAGTGAATACATATACCGGACCGAAACGTGGTTGTTCACAATAAGCCTTATAAGAAGGCTTATAGTTACCTAAAGGGCAATGGAGAGGGCTATGCTTGGAGTTTCCTTGCGTGATCAAATCAGAAATGAAGACATCCCAAAGTTACCGACTTAGCTCGATAAATTGCCAAACTTAAGTGGCACATTGCTCGCAGAACGGATGGCCGATGGAGCCGAAAAGTTCTGGAGTGGCGACCGCGAACCGAAAGACGTTGCGTTGAAAGACCTCCCACTGGATGCGAATCGCACGGGATCGGTCAATGTGGCGACATTTGGGGGAGGCCTATGTCCAGCAGTGGACGTCTTTCGGCTGAGATGATGATGGTGATGACCGCGGCTTCGCTATTGAGGAATTCAGTAGTTGTCCCACGAGGTCGTACTTACGGAATAGTATGTATCCTATGGATTGATCCAGGTTATACTTAAACTATTTGTGCGTCATATTCGTTCAGTTGTTTTTCTAGAGTGAAAAAAAAGAAAACAGCAGTTGGTCCCGGCTGTCATTTCTAGATCTTTGACAATCGTTACAGGTAGTCATAGTGGCCTAAAAAGTCTGACCCTAGCGGCCAGACTTCTTAACAAGGGGTACAGTATTACCCAGTATAAACTGTGTTGTGGAGGTCAGATAGGCAGTCGCTCCATGTAAAATATTGGTATTCAGATGCAGCCGGTTAGACTGGAAGCTGATGTAATGGATTACATACCGAGAATCGTGGTTTCTTGGAAAGTAGGTTCAGCCATTCGACCCAGATATAATTCCTAGACCAATGACGTGTAGTCAGAGGCTTGTTTTCACGAACTATCTTGTAAATGCTATGTAGATTGTAGTGGTCAGATAGGCAGTCACTCAGTGTAAAGTACTAGTATTCGGCTGCGTCCGGTTAAACTACGGGGCGGCTCCAACATAGACGGGAAAATCCTGGGAAGATGTTGATGCAATTTAAGAATAAATATTGTGAAATATGTTTCATTTTTGGTTCACCGGTCTTTTCCCATTAAACTTCTAGGATTTCCCGCAAACATCATCATTCGTATCAGCCAAAAACCATCCTCTGCTGGAAATAGGCCTCTCCCAAACGTCGCCACATTTACTGGGTTATCCCAACTTTGGGAAAACACTTATATGCCTCAAGATGAACACGGAAAAACGTAGGAAAATGGTGTAATAAAAACCGGCCAAGAGCGTGTCGGGCCACGCTCACTGTAGGGTTCCGTAGCTTCCCAGACCATTAAAAATACCAACATTTTTCGTCAGCAAAAATAACTTTGTTTTTCATAGTATTTGTATGAAAAACAAAGTTATCATTTGCGTTTTTTTGAAAAAGTGCTATATAACTCAAAAACTATTCAACTCATCAAGTTGAAAATAATTTTCCTAGAAAGTTCATATAAAGGTCTACTTCTGTGATTTTTTTCATATTTTTTAAACTTATGGTTCAAAAGTTAGAGGGGGGGGGACACATTGTTTTTGACTTTCGGAGGGATTATTTCCTAAAATATTAATATTATCAAAAAATGATTTTAGAAAACCCCTATTCATTTTTAAATACCTATCCAACAATATATCACACGTCAGGGTCAAAATTAAAAAAAAAATCGCTCCCCACTTTACGTCTGGGGGAGGTACCCTAATAAAAATGTTTTTTTTAATTTTTATTTTTGCACTTTGTCGGCATGATTGATATACATATTGGTACCAAATTTCAGCTTTCTGGTGCTAACGGTCACTGAGATTAATAATAATAATAATAATAATATTCCACAACTATCACACAACGCCATCTAGTCCCAAGCTAAGCAGAGCTTGTGTTATGGGTACTAGACAACTGATAAACATACTTATATATTTCTAAATACATACATATTATAGATAAATTACACCCAGACACAGAACAAATGATCGTGCTCATCACACAAACATTTGTCCTGGGTGGGAATCGAACCCACGACCTCCGGCATAGCAGTCAGGGTCACTAACCACTAGACCAACAGGCCTGATTATCCGCGGACAGACAGACAGACAGACAGACAGACAGACATGGCGAAACTATAAGGGTTCCGTTTTTTGCCATTTGGCTACGGAACCCTAAAAACAACCTTGTACGAAATACCTATGGTTTTCCTTGTTTAATGTTACAGCACCATGCTGAGATGGGAGCCTTTTGGCCTCGTACAGGACGAGTTGCGTTTCTTCTATTTTTTTTTTATGTTTAATTTTTATTAGTAAGTTTTAAATACTGATAATTTTGATGTGTTTTGTCCTGTGCGGGCTAATAAATGCGTTTTCTTTCTTTCTTGTACGTCATATTATACAAATAGGGAGGATTCCTAAGCTGACTAAAAAAATATGATTCTGTTTAGTCCGTCAGTTAGATAATTGTCGAAAAATAATGGATACGTGTTTTTTATCAAATTAATAAAAATTGTCGAAGATAAAACGCGTCATTTTTTTTAACTTCGTTTACATATTTTATTATCCTGAACGTATCTTTTTTTTCAAACAAAAAAGAATGATTAAAATCGGATTGGATTGAACACTTATTGTGACGGACGGGAAACTGAACCCTATATACACTGAGCGTGGCCCGACACGCTCTTGTTTATTTAATACGTTATTCATCTAAATAGGTACTATTAATATTATAAAGGGTGTAAAACACCTCTTCACGAAGCCGAAAGGATTTTGTTCTCCCCATCATTGCGATCATTTTTTTTTTCTACACCATACCTGGGAACCTTCTAGTTACGGAGATATGGGGGTCAAATTTACAACTTTTTGACAAGTTTTTTTTTAAATACAAGTTTTCTTTGTAAAATTTTGACTTTTAATACCTCCACGACCCCCGTACTATTCAATCCATCCATCAGCACTATGTTTTAAGTGCGTTACATTGAGTTCTACCACAAAACATGATTTATAACCTCAAAAAAAAAAGTTGTTTCCCAGCAATAATTTTTGCGTAAAGTTACTTAGTTTGATGTACAGAATGCTTGGTTAACGGCTTTGTGATGAGGTGGTTTACACCCTGTCTAAAGGTACCATTGCTACATAAAAATAGACATGACGTCAATGCGTCACAAGTTATTTATAGTTTGATCCAATCATTTATAAACATAGGTAGGTCAGAGAGTACCTACGCAAAGCCAAGCTCTGAAAATAGACCTCTCTTGTTCTATCGGAGGATTTTAAAGGTTATTTTGTGTTTCGTAGGTAGTAGACCGAAGGATCAATCTTAAGGTGGTCAACATTATTTGGGGCACGTCAAAAGCTTTTTTATTTTTTACAGAAGAAAATAAAAAAAATAGTCTGACAGATAGAGCTGGCTGCTCACGCCACGAGTCTACCCCGCCCCCGTCTACCCGCAGCGTCTGTTTAAGATTTACAAAATGACACCCGAGTCAGAATGACTTGACATGCATTCCGAGGTACGATAGGAAATTGGTATCTCTGCAAATCTTCCATTGACCCGGCTGGACTGTCCCGATCAACAACATCCTGTATAACCATCCGTATTATTGTCTAAAATTCAGTCTTTGCCCACAGCCCACCGGTCTCGCTAGCCATGGCACTATCGCCAGCGCGCTATCCACTGCTGTCTCCACACTACGCGCCTCTCCCGCCACCGCAGCCAACGCAGCAAGCCCAGCCGGACTCTTCACATGATCATAATGAGGAGGGGCATGTCCATACTGACAGTGATGGTAAGGAAAGATCTGTAAACTTTTATCAAGGATAATGTATATGATTCTAAAGGATGTATGGTATCAGAAAGGTGTGGTGGCAGCAGAAAACTTCTTCATAGGACCATCAGGGTCAATTCATACCGAGACGCAACTCAAAATATTACTTTATTTACTACACGTAAAGATACACATTTCATTGCGATGCGTTTCGCTACGGCGCGCGGCGCAGCGCGAAATCACTTCCAGTAGTTCCGCGTCTCGGTGTGAACTGACCTTATTGCAATAGTAGCCATATGTGTATATACAGTCGTGGTCAACTAATTAGGGACATGCAAGATAGTGAAGAACAATAACCGGTTATGTACATACAAATATAAAACCCTATTGATTTCTCAGTAACTATTATTTGCATAATTTGGTCCGATTATTATGCTTTAAATGGCTGTAAATAAAAGAATAAATAAATAGAAAAAAGTATTTAATATCAAAGGTTGAACATGTATTCAATTTTAAGGTATAATTCTGTAGCTGGACATTTAATTAAGGACAGTAAACTATAATGAAAAATAGAGTTAAACAAAACTAATAATCTGCAGTATTATAATATCTTTAACAGCTCCATTTTATTTCGTGTAAAATCAGTACCCAGTAGCAAAACCTTTGTTAGTAATTACCGCTTGACACCGATGTGGCATAGACATTATCAGTTTCTGGCATGTTTCGACAGGAATGTTTGCCCATGCCTCACAAAAAGCTTCATTAAGTTCATCTAAAGTTGTGGTACGATAAGTGGCTACTTTTTTCTTGATTTCGTGCCAAAGGTGCTCGATTGGGTTAAGGTCCGGGCTATTTGCTGGCCAATCTAGCACCGATACTGACTGACTGGTAAGAAACGACTTGACTGAACGGGCGGTATGTTTCGGGTCGTTATCATGCTGAAACGTCCATATAATAGGGAGATGCTCCTCAGCATAGGGAAGCATCGTTTCCTCCAATATTGCCTTGTATTGATGTTGGTCTAAGTTACCCTGAACTTTCCTCACAGGTCCCACTCCACGTCCAGAAAATGAACCCCACATTTTAATGTTTCCACCGCCATGTTTCACCTGCTTTTTTGTGAATCTTGGATTCATTTCCGCTTTTACTGGACGCCGTACGTATTGCCTTCCATCTGAAGAAATCAAATTAACCTTGGTCTCGTCAGAGAATAATACATGTTGCCATTGGGCGTAGGTCCAATGTCCATATTTACGTGCAAACGCCAAACGAGCATTTCTATGTTCTTTCTTCAACAACGGTACTTTGCGAGCCACTCTTCCGAACAACCCTGCTTCTACCAGACGTCGTCGAACGGTCCTCGCTGAGACACCAGCTCTTTCGTCTGTCCCAAACACTTCGTGTTTAATTAAAATAGAGCCTAGAAACGGATCTTTCTTAGCTAACCTGGCTATCATTCTATCTTCTTGCGGAGTTGTTTTTCTCGATCTTTTTGTTCTGGGCACATTTAAATCTGTGTTATTGCGTCTGACATGTTGCACTGCATTGTATACCATAGTTTTTGAACAATTTAAATGTTCTGCTATCCTTCGGTATGGCCAACCATGCTCGACAACAAACTTCATGATAATTTTTCGTAGTGTTGGATCGCAACTTTTATTTTTACCCATTTTTCTTCAAAATATTTTTCAAAACTTAAAATAAATATCGGGATTGCCGCCAAAACTACCACGAAACAATAAGAGAAGAAGTAAAAAAGTATTGAGATTCAAATTTTGAAAATAGAACGCAATATCTCAGTGTCCCTAATTAAATGGCCAGCCAGCATTATTTGAACAAATAGCACTACGATAATCTATCAGCTATACTGTAAAGAGGTTTAATGTTTAATAAGTTGTTATTGTTTGTATAATCGGGCACATAAATGACTAATTATACTTACATGTAAGAGATATGGAATATGGTTTAGACTCGTTGGAAAATAAAAAATAAATTCACAATTCGGTTTAACCAGAGTGTCCCTAATTAGTTGACCACGACTGTAAATGACAAGTTGAAACTGTTCGGTATTCTATAGCCACGATTCACGAATTACACCGTGTACACTAGGAGTAGTCCTGAATTTTATTAATTCCCAAGGGTCACTAGCAAAGTGCATATAAATACTAAATTAATCCTTTATTACAACAGATGACAGCATCGATGTCACTAACGAGGAAGACTCCACATCGTACTCACCACCAGCCGCGATGAACTACCAACAGAACTGCGCTTCTTACAGGTAAGAATATTTTAGAAAACAACCCTATTAGAAAAGTTTTATACCATTTTGTCAATTTTATACATAACTAGCCAATGCCCGCGGCTTCGCCCGCGTAAAATTATATACTAAAACCTTCCTCTTGAATCACTCTATCTATTAAAAAACCGGCCAAGAGCGTGTCGGGCCACGCTCACTGTAGGGTTCCGTAGCTTCCCAGACCATTAAAAATACCAACATTTTTCGTCAGCAAAAATAACTTTGTTTTTCATAGTATTTGTATGAAAAACAAAGTTATCATTTGCGTTTTTTTGAAAAAGTGCTATATAACTCAAAAACTATTCAACTCATCAAGTTGAAAATAATTTTCCTAGAAAGTTCATATAAAGGTCTACTTCTGTGATTTTTTTCATATTTTTTAAACTTATGGTTCAAAAGTTAGAGGGGGGGGGGACACATTGTTTTTGACTTTCGGAGGGATTATTTCCTAAAATATTAATATTATCAAAAAATGATTTTAGAAAACCCCTATTCATTTTTAAATACCTATCCAACAATATATCACACGTCAGGGTCAAAATTAAAAAAAAAATCGCTCCCCACTTTACGTCTGGGGGAGGTACCCTAATAAAAATGTTTTTTTAAATTTTTATTTTTGCACTTTGTCGGCATGATTGATATACATATTGGTACCAAATTTCAGCTTTCTGGTGCTAACGGTCACTGAGATTATCCGCGGACAGACAGACAGACAGACAGACAGACAGACATGGCGAAACTATAAGGGTTCCGTTTTTTGCCATTTGGCTACGGAACCCTAAAAAAACACCCGCATCAAAATCCGTTGCGTAGTTTTAAAGATCTAAGCATACATAGGGACAGACAGACACGCGGGAGACTTTGTTTTATAATATGTAGTGATAGTGATGATATTGTCAAAATAATCTCGATTGTTTCCAGCTTTTATTTATTTTAAAAAGGTTTTAATGCGTTTTTAATTTGTTTTTTTTTCGAATTTAGTTCACGATTTAACTTTTTTAATCTACGGTTTTTTTATCCGATTTGTCGTTGCCTAATACCGAACAACTGTGTTAGCAGGGTTGACTGCAGAATCTGTCAATCGTGCATTTAAGTCACACCACTCGTATATTTTAATTTAATTAGTTTTTATTATTTAATTTATAAATTATCTTTTCTAGACCATTGGGTGTGGAAAGTGCAGCAGAGTCCGCCGCACGATTGCTCTTCATGGCAGTGAAATGGGCGAAGAACCTGCCTTCCTTTGCTAGCCTCGCTTTTAGAGACCAGGTAACTAAATTATTATAATATAATTAGCCCAATGGTAGGAAGACAAAAAATCTAATTTGTCCTCATATAGATTACCAAAAAAATTTGATCAATCATATATTTTAAATTTTTTCACGTAAACAAAAATTAAAGACGATATAGTGCGTCAAGAGTGCGTCGAAAACTCACATTTCGGTACATTTTTAACCGACTTCTAAAAAAGGAGGAGGTTCTCAATTCGGATGTTTCTATTTTTTTTTTTTTTATGTTTGTTCGCGCGTCGCTTGCCAACCGATTTAAAAATTCTTTTTTTGTTGGAAAGCGTATACTTGCCAAATGGTCCCATAGCCACCAAGTCCGGATCTGATGATGGAATCTTCCCGAAATCGAGGGAACTCTTCAAATTTTATAGGATAACGTACAGCGATTTTGGTATTTTCTACAACAAATGAAGCATTTGCGTTTGATAAGAACCATTCTACCATCAGATCTGACGATGAAGCCAAGAGTCACGGAACTCCATAATCAGACAATGTATCCTAGTCGTGTTTGGGCTTGTTGTTATTGTAACGGTATGCACTTTCCATGTGTAGCACATGTGAACCACTAAAAAGTGAAAAATAAAAACTTTTTTTGCAAAAAATAAAATCGACTTCAAAAAAAAAACAAAAAGTGAAAAATAACTTTAGCTTCTGAAGTCGGTGACAAAGGAAAGTGTTGTCACTTATGATCTTTGATGTGTTTTATCTTCGTCATTTTTATTAATTTGATAAAACAAAAAAAAAACACGTATCCAATATTTTTTGATAATCTAACTGACAGACTGAGCGGAATCATATTTTTTTGTCAGTAGACCCCTTATAGGGATAACGACTGTGTCTTTGTTCTTGTGGTCGCAAGCGCTTTGTCAATCTTATTATTAATACGAAATTCTGAAATCAATTGCCATTTTACCATTGTCACCTGTCTGGGTTCGATTTCCAAGTTGGACCAAGTGTTATTGAGTTTTTGCAACAGGGGTCCCTGGATTTGCGAAAATAGATTTATCTAGAACAACCAGCCTTCCAGGGATAAATTTCTTTACCTTACTTGTACTTGAAAATCGAACCCAAAATAATGAAAAAGTATTTTAAATATTAAAAAAAAATTCAGTACTTAATAAATTTTTTGAATTAATTATTATTTTTATATTAAATTATTAATTACTTTTTTTATTTAAATGATTTCCAGGTAATTCTCCTCGAAGAAGCGTGGTCGGAATTGTTCCTACTGAACGCTATACAATGGTGCTTGCCGCTCGACGCCGCATGCGCCGCTCTGTTTGGCAGCGATCAGATTGATCAAGGTAAACTTCGTCATCATCATCATCATCAACATTTCTGCTGAAAAACTGGTTACTGCTAGACGTAAACCTCTTCCTTAAGCCACATAGACTGGTCCTGTGCATCACTTGTAGCAGATTTTCGCGAACTTCACTGACAGAAAGTCAAAGGTCTCAAGCGGTCCTTTTTGTGGGAAGAGCACCAATGCAGTTAGTTAAAAATCATCATATGTTGGAGTCGCCTTCTATACCAGTATTTTCATGAGGCGACTGCCTATCTGACCTCCACAACCCAGTTAGTACTGGGTAATACGGTAGCCCTTAGTAAGACTGGTTGTCAGACTTTTGGGCCACTGACTACCCATGCTTAACGTGTTTTCCGAGGCTCGGAGGAAACTCGGTATGTAATGAACAAGCACGGCTTAGAATAAAGATCGACCCGAGCGGCTGTTATTAATTAGGCAGAAGCTCCTCCAGTTAGTTACACTCATTCAAATAAGAAATGCACAATGACACCAAATGACAAAACATATGCCAACTTTCCATGTCTAAAAATGTCATCAATCGATCAACGTAATTATCCAACTCTGCAGTTCCAAATAATCTCTGCAGTTCAACTTAATGTCTTTACGTTTAATTTTGTACACAGAGAGAATTCTTCTACGTCTACATTGCATCACTATAAATGGTTTTGCAGAGAACGGCGTAGATTCGGCGACTCTCCGTCGTCTGCGTGAAGTGCTCTCAAGATACAGAACTGTTCTCGTCGATCCTGCTGAGTTTGCTTGCATGAAAGCTATCGTGCTGTTTAAATCTGGTAAGTTTTAATTAAAAATCAATCCTACTCGTGGCACTAACAATATTCATCTCAACTAACAGTTTTTTACTTATAATAAAAAGGAAAGATATGATTTTATGTTTGCGTATTTGTTACGATTTATCTTTAAAACTACTTGATCGATTTTACAAATAATGTCACCATTAGAAAGCCTCGTTTTTACTGAGTAACATAGGCTATTTTTTATCTCCATAGTCCGTACTCCCACGGAAACGGAAACCACGCGAGTGAAATCTTTAATATAATAAAACCGGCCAAGAGCGTGTCGGGCCACGCTCACTGTAGGGTTCCGTAGCTTCCCAGACCATTAAAAATACCAACATTTTTCGTCAGCAAAAATAACTTTGTTTTTCATAGTATTTGTATGAAAAACAAAGTTATCATTTGCGTTTTTTTTGAAAAAGTGCTATATAACTCAAAAACTATTCAACTCATCAAGTTGAAAATAATTTTCCTAGAAAGTTCATATAAAGGTCTACTTCTGTGATTTTTTTCATATTTTTTAAACTTATGGTTCAAAAGTTAGAGGGGGGGGGGACACATTGTTTTTGACTTTCGGAGCGATTATTTCCTAAAATATTAATATTATCAAAAAATGATTTTAGAAAACCCCTATTCATTTTTAAATACCTATCCAACAATATATCACACGTCAGGGTCAAAATTAAAAAAAAAATCGCTCCCCACTTTACGTCTGGGGGAGGTACCCTAATAAAATTTTTTTTTAAATTTTTATTTTTGCACTTTGTCGGCATGATTGATATACATATTGGTACCAAATTTCAGCTTTCTGGTGCTAACGGTCACTGAGATTATCCGCGGACAGACAGACAGACAGACAGACAGACAGACAGACAGACATGGCGAAACTATAAGGGTTCCGTTTTTTGCCATTTGGCTACGGAACCCTAAAAATGGATCGCAAAATGTGTTGGTACGAGTACCTAAGCGCATAACTCAACAACGCCTGGACCGATTTCACTAATTCTTTCTTTGTTTGTTATTGTCAGGAGAAGGTTCTTATATAAAAAAATGTAGTAGTAGGTAGGTAGTAGTAGGTAGGTAGTAGTGGTAGGTAGTAGGTAGGTAGTAGGGTAGTAGTAGGTAGGTAGTAGTAGGTAGGTAGTAGTGGTAGGTAGTAGGTAGGTAGTAGGGTAGTAGTAGGTAGGTAGTAGTAGGTAGAGTAGGTAGGTAGTAGGTGACAGGACAACGTCTGTCGGGTCGGCTAGTAAGCAATAAAGTAGCCAGTTTGGAATATCAAAAGATTCTCCAATAATTTGTGAAGGGTCCCGGTTTGAAATAGTTAATTTTTGTGATACTTTTTTAAAGTTTTCCTTGAGAAAGAAAAATGGATAAGTACCTAACATATTCTTGAATTAAAGCTCAGCAAAACGGGGATGTGGACTTGTATACTACGAATATCTATAAAATTTGACAACCTCGCCTTTTTCGGGGAACACTAAGACGATTCAATTTTTCCCATCATCATCATCATCATCAGACTATAACGTTCCCACTGCTGGACATGGCCTCCTCTTAATGAGAAGGAATGGGCTATAATCCACCACGCAAGCCCAGTGCGGATTGATAGATGTCACATGTCTTCTAATTTTTGGTTCTATTAAGATATTCACCGTTTAGAGAGCAGTGGTGATGAAATAAATTACACAAAGTAATGCGCCTGTTTATTTTCTAGCATTTTCATAATTCTCCATAATAATTACCGAAGTAGTTGATAATTAAGACGAATCTTGTAATATAAGATTTACATTTTTAACAATACTTTCCCTTCTTACAGAAACCCGAGGCCTAAAAGACCCTCTCCAAATCGAAAACCTTCAGGACCAAGCCCAAGTGATGCTCATGACTCACGCTCGAACAGCCCACGGAACTGCCCCAGCAAGGTTCGGCAGACTCCTCCTACTACTACCACTATTACGTCTGGTCACCCCCCAACAGTTAGAGCGTGAATTTTTCGCGAAGACCATCGGACAGACGCCGATGGAGAAAGTCTTAGCTGATATGTATAAGAATTGAAGAACTCTGCAGTTTAGGTTTTGGATTTAAAACTCTGCAGCCTCTGCATATTGAATTATGTGCTAGATTGAGTTTGCAATGTCAACTTAAACATTTAATGCCATATGCATTTTGAGTAGTTTGACTTGAAAATACAAGTTGTATAATGACTTAAGTCTATATTTTGTGCCAGAGTACTTAGTTTAATTAAAAAACCGCAGATTTTGATGATTTGAATGAAAAATTGTGTCATTCCAGTGCTGTGTAAATATGCTTTCTGCAAATGAATATTAATGGCTTTGCAATGCAATGTAAATATTAGCAATGTTGCTTTTAGTATAAGTTCACAAACAGAGATTGAGGAAAATAAGTTACAAGATATCTAAAAAAAGTAAAAAATGCAATGTCGCTTTTAGATTTTATTTAAGCCCCTTTTATAACATTCCAAGTACTTACTTAATTAAGAAACTATCTAAACATTCCTAGTTTAAGTACCTATTATGTCGGTTACACTGTAAATATCCATAAGTTGAGTAGAATCTGCAAATTAACTCTGCAATTTAAAATAAACTCTGCACTTTTACATATATAAAGATACAACTCCAAAGAATTACAGTAAATATTATAATTTCTTCAAGAAAGAATATATTGTAATAGTAATTATAACTAGTCCATACATGTTATAGTAACTTAACAAACATTAAGTTTAAATTTTTGGGTGTTAAAAGGCCAAATGTCATTCTTAAAAAAATATTTTGTTTAATATAAACTATTACTTAGTATATAAAAATGTATATAATAGTATATTATAATTTTATATGTATAAACGAATAGCAAAGGCCTCGGTTTAAAGAAATCTGAGATACATAGTATGTACTTACTTATATTTAAGTAATTGTTATAGCTTTTATGTAAATCTTGAATGTAATAGTTGTAAAATAAACTCTATCGATATTAGAATAGAGTCCACATAGTACTGGGTATAACAAGCAGCGATGCATAACCTGTTACCATGAGTTTTAACCCACCGGCTTCTCTGTTCCCCGATCATTTTAAACTAGTTTATTTTTTCGAAATGGCTTCTCGCAGTTCAACCTAGAATGGTTGTTGTCTGCTTAACCGGACTATCCTGTGGGTGCCTTGAGTGAAAGGCCTCCAGCCAGAGCGAAAAACTTACAAAGTAAGCGACAACACACTAAGGGTACCCCGTCCGGGGTACGGGCCTCGGCTTAGGGCGTCGCTGGGAGAAGACAGTACAAAGGGACAGGCTGGATCTGAATGGAATATAATCTTTTTTTTTTCGGATGAAAAATCATCAAAAGACGCCTCCCACTCTGGGCGGAGCGGGAGGGAGTGTCAGACTTTTACTGACTACAACCCAACCATGTTCCTTCCACGCCCTTTATGTTCCGGGGCCGCGGTATCTCTTTCGAACAGTCCCGCGGCCCCGGCAGGCTTTGGCCCTTGCGCGCGCCTCATAGAGATGTGACATCACTTTGAGGCGCGCGTGGAACACAAACACGCCGTCGACACGGCTTGTCGTCATCATAAGACGGATGGACGGCGAGCTAGCCCATAGCTGCTCATTGATTATAATCTGGGTTCGAGTGAATCGGTTTCTTCTAGACAAACGTGCTCGGTCGCATCATCGCATCACATCCGATGAGTTTCGGCCAATCGCAAAACTGTTTCGTATAAAATAAAGTTTTATGAAAAAAAACTGTTTCATACAAATGTGCAATAGGCATGACGACAGTTTCAAAATATCGCAAATCTATTTAGTCCGTCAGTTAGAGTATTGGAAAATAATGTATTTTTTGTTTTTGTAAATCAATGAATATTGACCAAAATAAAACGAATCAAAACTCGGGAGTGGGGGATGACGTCAGAAAGCCCTAAAATTATACCAAGGCGAGACGTATTGAGAATTTTAAAAGCGTCGAACCTTCGTCAATTTTGGTTTACTTATGTAACATAAAAACTTTTTTCCAAAAAATAAAACCGACTTCAGAGAAAACAAAAAAGTGAAAAATAACTTCAGGAAAAACGCTTCAGAAGTCGGTGACAAAAAAAACTAAATCAATCAAACAAAGGTCACCGACTTCTGAAGCGTTTTTCCTGAAGTTATTTTTCACTTTTTTGTTTTCTCTGAAGTCGGTTTTATTTTTTGGAAAAAAGTTTTTATTTGTTATGAACTGGTGTAAACAATAGACAGACGTGACTCTTCAGCGATCCCAGTACATTTGCTATCATATTTTATTAAGGAGTTCAGTTGCCTATCTTCCGAAGTCACCAGATCTTTATCAAATCGAAATGAGATCACTCCGAGATTGTACTCTGCCTAAAACTACCCAAACCGCTTCTGGTGTGCCTATAAAGTTAAGGAGTTACCTCTATTTCTCCGGGATCCCATTGAATGGAACTTTACACGTCTAACTGTCGAAATCTGAGTGTATTGTATACTTCTGTGTACTCCCTCAGAGCATAAAGGTGTGATGTTACGTCATGATGTTGCATAAACAATAAACAACCAAGCGATTGTAGCAATTACTGCAGCTTTGCCGTGTATTTTTGAAGAGTTCCATTTATACCTCCGAAGATCAGCGTATGATCTTAACCAAATTGACATGGAACCACACGAAAAGCACCAGCTTTCAAATAAAAGAAGAATCATCAAAATCGGTTCACCCAGTCGAAAGTTCTGAGGTAACAAACATTGTAGAAATCTGGGTATATTGTACACATCTGCGTACCCCCTCAGAGCATACAGGCGTGATGTTACGTCATGATGTAGTATAAACAATGAACCTACAAGCGGATGCAGCAATCACTGCAGATTTGCCGTCTATTTTTGAAGAGTTCCATTGTATATCTCCGAAGATCAGCATCAGATCTTCAACAAATTAAAATGGGACCCAACGGGAAGCACCAGCTTTCAAATAAAAAAAGAATCATCAAAATCGGTTCACCCAGTCGAAAGTTCTGAGGTAACAAACACAAAAAAAAAAAAAAAAAAAAATACAGACGAATTGAGAACCTCCTCTTTTTAGAAGTCGGTTGAAAAGAAAAAATACAGATCAAATATTTGTTGATAATCTAACTGACGGATTATTTTTTTTATGTCTGCCATATTACTAACACACTCAAAATGTATGGAATAATAGATTTGAATAGTCTAAAATCATGTGTAGAATAATTATTAATAATTATTGGTAACATTTTTCGCACGATATTCTTTACGCCGTGTTTATTATTTACTGTATTCAAGGGGGATTCTCTATTCTGATATAGAAAAATATTAAATAATAGACAAGAACCACATATTTAATGGCTGACGCGATAGGAATATTCTATTGACCTACCCAATTAAAAGACACGTCATTGAATAATGCAGGAAAAATACATAATGATTCCATTACATAACAGTGGCAAATTACTAAACCAACTAAAAAAACATAACAACATGTTCGTCATCGCTTATACATAAACTATTGATGATGATTCGATGGATGTATGACACATCATACTTACTAATTAATTTTATTATGCAACAAATATAAAACAAATGACTAACGAATTCGAAAATGACGTAATAAATAACATACGTGAACAATACATTATTTGTTATAACTACGTATTTAAAGTCAGGTCATTAGACTTACTACGTGTAGGGAATATTTCAAACGAATTTGAACTTTATAATGGCCTCACCAAGATGACATAAGGGCGCGATTCCAATATGCAAGTCTTGCATGAATGACGTCACATTTTCAACTTGCATACATGCACAACTTGTATGATGTAGTTTGAACTTGTACATTTTTTATTCAAGTGACGTGCAAATTGAACGCGCAATAGTTGCACGTTTCGAATTGCGAACGATCGGATCGTGTGACGTGCCCTTCTCAGTTGTTGAACATCTCTACTTGTATGCAAGTAAAACCTGCATGCAATTTGCATACAAGCAACTTGTACGCAAATGTGATGTCATATTTGCATGCAAGACTTGCCTAATGAAATAACGCCTATAAATCAATTCGTCAAGAGTCAGGTGATCCCCTTTTTAATGTCATCATTAATACGAATACTAAACAATTACTATTCATACGTGGAAAGGGTGACATTACTTTAAGGAATTTTACAAGTTTATATTCCTATACATTTTATACTTCGTCATCATTATGTCACGAATTGATTTATAGGCGTTATAGTTAGTCATCATTTATGTTATGTCACGAATTCGTCAAGTCTCGGGTGATGACATTCTAATGTCATAATTCGTACGTAGATTTTTATGAATAATTGTAACGTACATAAAAACGGTGAATCTTCGTAGTGAGTTCATTGGAATGAGTATAATTCAGTGTTCATTTTGAGGTGTGTAATTCAAATAAGAATTGAGAATCTGGAAAGGCGTCACGTACTCATCATTATCAATAAAAGTTATGGGGCGAAACCGAAAGGAAAAATTAGCTTGTCCATTGTATATTACACACTGTGGTAGTAAAGGTCTTAACTCGGCAGGGGCGAAGGCACCTAAAAAGCCAATTCCTGTCGGTTTCCCTTCAGGAACTAGGCAGTAGGCTTGTCTGTATAAATGTAATAGTAGTAAAATAAACTCAATTGATATTAGAATAGAGTCCACATAGTACTGGGTATATGGGGTAACGATGCGAAAACTGTTACAATGAGTTCAGTACATGATTTTTAACTCAACGGCTTCTCTGTTCTCGGCAGGCGCGAAGGCACCTATGAAGCCGATTCCTGCCGGTTTCTCTTTGGGAACAAGGCACTCTTTGTAGTGTCTATAGACTCGGTCGTACTTCGCTATACCCCATCTTTTCACAAAATCGACTAATTTCTTAAGTGGAGTAACCGCTTGATGAATTATTTTGCGAAATACATAGGATAAAATTGTAAATAAAACGCTTGTAGATAACTAACTGTATTTGTTATTAATGTTATTATTATAAAAACTGCCAAATTGTAACCTGTGTAGCCAAAAATGTAATTATAAATAGGAAACAATAAATGTGATGTCCAAAATAATCAGATTGGTTTTTATTGCCTTTTCTTAACCTCGTTTTCGTCTTGCATGCGATGGATAAGGTCCATGAAGGGACGAGTAAGTATATCAAAATTATACCTATTATATTTACTCTTGACGATTTGCATGCAGGGTTAATTTTCAATGACCGGCCAAATTTTCAGAGATGGTTTAGAATTTAAAATATTTTTGTTATAACGAAAAAAAAAACAACATTTATTAAATAAAATTTCATTCCTGTCCACCACTAATTTAGTGGTGGACAGGAATGAAATTTTATTTAAAAAATGTTGTTGCGAACGAATGGATATTGCAACATGGTGGAGGTCAGATAGGCAGTCGCTCCATGTAAAATTTTGGTATATATCAGCTGCATCCGGTTAGACTGGAAGCCGACCCCAACATAGTTGGGAAAAGGCTAGATAGATGATGACCTACAAAAAATAAAAGTATTGGTACGTACAATTAATAACATGTCTACGATACTTAAATACCTACTTAATTGGCCAGTTGTTAAACTACAAAATTCAGCCTAAAAAAACATCGGGACATAATTATAAAGGAAAGGAATAAAGTATTGAGTATAGGAAGGAAAGGAGGAGAAAGGTATCTAAATAAAAGCTTGTTATTAATTTCCGACCGAAACAGGATCTTCAGCCGAAACCGAAACCGATCCTTCGGTCTTGGTCCCAGTTTTGGCCGAAACCGAAACCGAAACTTTGTTCAATTGTTATAGCATGTAAAATCTTTTGTATTTTCACGATTAAATAGAAAGTTAACACGTGTAAAAAATAAAATGCAACAGTTAAAGTACATATGCATGTTACAAAAGTAGTTCTTAGTTTGTAAAATTAACAATTTAAATAAAAAGCCTTAGGGTGTAAACCACCTCATCACAAAGCCGTTAACTAAGCATTCTGTACATCAAACTAAGTAACTTTACGCAAAAAATATTGCTGGGAAACAACTTTTTTTTTTGAGGTTATAAATCATGTTTTGTGGTAGAACTCAATGTAACGTACTTAAAACATTGTGCTGATGGATGGATTGAATAGTACGGGGGTCGTGGAGGAGTTAAAAGTCAAAATCTTACAAAAAAAGAAATTGTATTTAAAAAAGCTTATCATAAAGTTGTAACTTTGACCCCCCATATCTCTGTCACTAGAAGGTTCCCAGGTATGGTGTAGAACAAAAAAATGATCGCAATGATGGGGTGAACAAGTGCCTTTCGGCTTCATGAAGAGGTGTTATACACCCTATAAAAGTATACAGATATTCCTTTTTTTTTTCAAATATTGCCAAAAAGGATTCTTTTCTTTTTGTGACATTTTTACCCGAAAGAAGTCAATCTATAATAAATAAGTAAAATCTCATAGATTAAAATACAAAAAACCACTAAGGTATACATACCTATGGCAGTCATTTCTTTTTTTATGTCACCTGATCTGTCCCGCAGTCATTATTAAAAGGAAAATTAATTGAAGTAAATAATGAAGTTTAACTAGAAAACTTTCACGTACAGTAGAAACTTTTACTACGCGTCCGAATTGACTAAGCACCTCGCGTAGTAAAGGGAATAAATGCGACATGACTGGACGTCATTCACGGGGATAGTTAAATAACCGGAGGTAATTGTGTATCAAATTTACGGGGCGGTTCGAATACGGGTACAAAATCCAACAAGCATTACAAACAAATATAGTAATGTTTGAATCAAACATCACAGGTATCTTCACACATCTCTAGAAACGAAATAATCACTCACAGCGCTCACATAAATATTTTGCGTTCCGATGTACAGGATGTAAACCACCTCATCACAAAGCCGTTAACCAAGCATTATGCATCAAACTAAGTAACTTTAAGCAAAAATTATTGCTGGGAAACAACTTTTTTTTTGAGGTTATAAATCATGTTTTGTGGTAGAACTCAATGTAACGCACTTAAAAAATTGTGCTGATGGATGGATTGAATAGTACGGGGGTCGTGGAAGTGTTAAAAGTCAAAATCTTACAAAAAAAACTTGTATTAAAAAAAAAACTTGTCAAGATGTTGTAACTTTGACCCCCCATATCTCCGTAACTAGAAGGTTCCCAGGTATGGTGTAGAACAAAAAAGTGATCGCAATGACGGGGAAAACAAGTGGTTTTCGGATTCGTTAAGAGGTATTTTACACACTTTAGATTTCACGATTATAACAGCTAAGAACTGTCATCAGGTCATTTGACAGCGCTCACGGTGATATTTATTTGGAGCATGGTCGGTGTAATCGCAAGATGGCGCATGTCATGACGTCATCTATGACGATTCAAGGGACATCGATATCGCGCTTGTGATCGCGCTCACGCTAATTTGGAACGGGTTTATGGACGCTCAAAGCGTTTACAGCCTATCTCGGAACGCGGCCTTAGGGCGCCTTCAAATTTTGCGCTACGCTGCTTTGTTAATCCAAATGAATAAAAAAAACGGGCCAAGTGCAATTCGGACTCACCCATGAAGGGTTCCGTAGCAGATTGAATGAAAGGTAAATTGCTGTTTACGATTTAAGACGTATTAAAAAAAAACTACTCACTGATCTCGTTCAAACCAATTTTCGGTGGAAGTTTACATGGTTATGTACATCACATATTTTTTTTTAGTTTTATCATTCTCTTATTTTAGAAGTCACAGGGGGGGGGGGACACACATTTTACCACTTTGGAAGTGTCTCTTGCGCAAACTATTCAGTTTAGAAAAAAAATGTTTGAAACCTCAATATCATTTTTGAAGACCTATCCATAAATACCCCACACGTATGGGTTTGACGAAAAAAAAATTTTTGACTTTCAGTTCTAAGTATGGGGAACCCCCAAAACTTATTGTTTTTTTTTTCTATGTTTGTGTGAATATCTTAATACGGTTCACAGAATTATACATCTACTCACCAAGTTTCAACAGCATAGTTCTTATCGTTTCGGACAGCATAGTGGCTGACATACGGACGGACAGACAGACAGACAGACAGACAGACCGACTGACAGACAGACAGACATGACGAATCTATAAGGGTTCCATTTTTTCCATTTGGCTACGGAACCCTAAAAAACGCACGACTGCAGCGCTGCGGGTCCGTTCATCGATCGACTAGACGTGACGATGCGCACGTAGTTTTTGTAGGTCTAAAGCTAAACGAACGAAAATCAGGTTTAACAATTTATCGATGAGGTTGAGAGTCGTTCAGCGATATGAGATTCGAAGTCAGACAAGAACCGTAATAAAATCAAAAATAAATAGTATTTTGAAGGATGTATTCTGTTTTCCAATATGAGGTTCCAAACGCGGAAGTAATTCGTAGAACAGTTTTCTTGATAATCGTAAGTAATTTTGATAGTTTTGGCCAGAGTAGCTTTTTACTTTACGAAATTTAGTGCGTTGACTTATACAAAATAACGGCAATGTTTACTTAAGCTTTTTTTTCTTTTTCCAAATTTTTTTAGGGTTCCGTAGCCAAATGGCAAAAACGGAACCCTTATAGATTCGTCATGTCTGTCTGTCTGCGGCGGCCGGTCTGTCTGTCTGTCTGTCTGTCTGTCTGCCGGTCTGTCTGTCTGTCTGTCTGTCCGTATGTATCTATGGATAGGTCTTCAAAAATGATATTGAGGTTTCTAACATCATCTTTTACTAAACTGCATTTCCAAAGTGGTACAATGTGTCCCCCCCCCCCTGTAACTTCTAAAATAAGAGAATGATAAAACTAAAAAAAATACATGATGTACCTGTAAACTTCCACCGAAAATTGGTTTGAACGAGATCTAGTAAGTAGTTTTTTTTTTAATATGTCATAAATCATAAACAGTAATTTACCTTTCATTAAATCTGCTACGGAACCTTTCATGGGCGAGTCCGACTCGCACTTGTTTCGTTTTAATAGTAACACTAACGGCAGCGCGTCAGCAGCGCTGCTACCACGCGGCTCTTTGCGGCTAATTTGAAGGCGTTAAGTGTTACATTAATTTCTACATAAATTCATATTGTATAAGTTCTAGGCTCAGATCAGTTCTAGGGAATAACTCAACAGAACCAAGTAAAATATATAATGAAATCTATTACAACTTACAAACTATTTATTTTCCACTGTAAGAAATACTAATGAGTGCCATAAAAATACATCATCATTAATCATAAGTAAGTAAAAACAAATACACCTAATCACCTAATACCTAATGTTTGCGCGAGAAAAACCACATACCCTCAAATCATCACGATCGCACCGGCTAGCGAACTCAACTGGCAATCACGTTCACTCACTCAAAGTTAGCCGAATGATGCGTGACAATTCACGAACACCTAGTTTCGGCGGGGAGGTTCGGCCAATTGTTGACCGAAACCGAAACTGTGGCCGAAACTAGCCGAAACCGAACCTTCGGTCTGTCCTTACTTGTAATTTAAACCTAGTTTAACAAGATGGCTCTATAACATAGCCTCTTTAGTCCTTAGTCGATTGAAGGACCTCAGTGGTCTAAATCGGATTACTTTGTGTCAAAATCGAAAATGTTTATAACATTTTTTGGTTCGGGCCGAGACTAGCTAAAGCCGGGTCCAGACGTGTGTAACGCGTAATGTAATTTATCGTGTAATGTAACGCGAATTCTGTGTGTGGTGTGGACGTACTACGAGAATTAGGTCATAGAAAAGTCAGAGAAATTCATGATGGAAAAACCCTATAATTAATTATCGTCCTGGGAATCAAACCTAAGTCCCCAATACCGCTAAGGGCGTTCACAGACTAGAGTCGCGGCAGTTTTATGACAGAAAAAGGGAATAAAAAGTCTGTCTCACTCGCACAAGTAGCCCTACTAGTGTCTGTCTGAAGGTCTTAAACAGTCGTGACTCTAGTCTGCGAAAGTCCTAAACATGAGGTCAGGGCCCCGATTCTGCTATTGCAATAGTGTCACGATAGACTTTCATTGATCTCATAATTATTGATCAATGACAATGGGATCGCTATTGCCATTTTGCTTAAAGTTCATATTCTGCTAAATTCATCATAGTGGTTCGATCAATGGTCTCGTCATTGTGTTTGAATGACATTGTTGTATTGCCATTATTAAAAAACCTGTTAACAGAAATGATTTTCGAAAATATACTATTAAATTTAAACTGTTATTCGTGCCAGATTTCATATTTTTACATATCATTTATTTGTGATAAAAGCAATCTAAAATAGTAACAAGTTCGTAAATAGCAAAAAACATAAAAAGTAATGTGGAACGTGGATAAATGTGCAACTATCCAACTCATTGTATCTGTTTAGCGGTCAAAGTCAAATGTGACTTTTCTACTTTATGTTTATTTGTTTTTATTTCTTGTGGCTGGTGTTTTGATTTATTTTCTTATAAGTGTTCTAAATTATGTTTATTAAAGAAGCCTATATATATTGCAATATTAAATAGTGCTAATTGAGCAAATTTCCGCTCTAATTTTCAAAGGAACTGTCAAAATGTTGGCAGATTACCGCGTAAGTCAGTCATTGATTTGTCATTATGTACGAGACTACTATTATAAGCTATTTCTTTCAATGCAATGTCTGTGATTGTTCATTGGATAGTCATAATGACGCCATGATGTTGGTAGATCACTAAACTTGTCAAAACGAACAATTATGAGATCAATGAAAGACTATCCTGACACTATTACAATAAGAGAATCGGGGCCCAGCAGTCGTGCTTACGACTACTAGACCAACGAAGCACGGAAGCAGTCGAAGCAGCCGGCGATCGAACGTTTGCAACTCCAAAAGCGTCATCTATGAGTAATACTTGAAACCAAATTACAATGGACGCACGAATGATCAACCAACTCTCAACGCACAAACTTTCCGATCCTGCCAACAGATGACGCCACGCGTTGATAAGCAAAAGTTACAAAAAAAAACTATTATCTATTCAATGTTGGAAATATCAATTAAATTAATACAACACGTCATAATATATTATCCTATTAACAGTATATCGATTAATTTTCCCGTCAACAAACTCCGATAAAGCCAATACGCCACAGCAAAAAGTAGGTACTAATAATAATTATAAATACAAATAAAATTATTGATCTTGTTGACTCTGACCATTACAAATACAAGGAAAAATGAATCATATAGTAACGCAATAAGGCTTATTGTTGCGTAACGTGTTGGTATTGGGTTTTCCCGGTTCTCCTTCCTCGAGGTCCATCGACGTTTAATGACCTAGGGTTGTCAAACTAGGGTAAATACGCTAAATGTCGGCCCCCTTACGGTTTTTCTAAACTGCATCGCTCAGTCTTCATCAGTTTGCAACAAAAGGATAGCTTGTGATGCGGTTTTAGACAGGTTGATTAATCAATTTTATGTTTAAAAGCAAAAGGTTGGCTTTACTACTAAAATAAAACAGTAATAAGGTTTAAATGCGTCCAGGTCGAAAAAACCCTAAAGTCGGCCGTTCATGGCCCATGGTCGGTCGTATTTTTCCCAAATGTCGGCCGGGTACAGGGTGTTTCAAATTAAGACATTTAAAAATATATTAATATGATTTATTTTGGCAGGAGTATAATATCGCAATAAGTTTGAATATGCATTTATTTAATTATAAATTAAATTAAGCAATATAAATCATTAACCAATATTAACCAATTATCAGTTTCGCAACCAACGCTATATATTTTATAAGCACATAGGGCATTGTGATTAATAGATAGGTAGCAATAGCAAGTTCCAAAAGAGCAATAATTTAAAGGTATTTGTATCCCAAACCATATTTAGCTCTCATAGTTATGTTTCCAAATTGTCAATTCGTACATCCAAACTATTTGTAAAACATACTAATAAATTATAATAATACGTATATTCAATTTTGAGAAAATAAGAAAGTAAATAAATAAGTAAAAAATTACTACCCACACAATCAATTAAAACATATAAAAGTAATCAGCCTGTATAGTGGTGCTCGAATTCGAGACTGGCCGACATTACGATCTTTAATATTTCTAAAGTCGGCCCCTGTTTTGTGTACCTTATTTCTCGAGATTCAACTAATATCACCCCGGCCGGTATTTGGCGACTAAACGTCAAATAGATTTATTTACCGTAATGCTTTGTAAATTCTCCTATTAAGCCAATAGAACGGGTAGAATTGGAATTTATAAAACAGACTGCTTTTACTTTAACGCCGGCCCCGGCCGAGAATACGATTTTAAGTCGAAACTGGTATTCTAATGGCGGCCCCCTATTTTTCCCATAAAGCAATACGCAAAACATTGAAAAAACTATCTCAAAATATAGTAAAAATAACTATTTAGTGATAACAAAGCTAAAAATAAAAATAATAAACGTATTAACGTTGTAATATCAATCCCCGGATCGTGGGTATTCTCAGGAAGTAAGCTATTTTAACTAAGAACTTGACGCTTCAACGGCGCCATCGCTTCTGATGCTGAGTGTGCGAATAGCGAATGACGTAAACGGATAGTAACGCTTTTTACCTATAGAGTATGAACTAAGGTAGCAATTCAAGTGGTAAAATTGACACTTAATTACCGTTTGAATGAACGCAAGCCGAAAATGTGCAGACGGCCGAAGATTGGGGGGTGGCCGATGTTTGGCGTATTTACCCTACTTGTTTTTGTATGACGTAATTGTTTGTTGAACAATATTGTATGACCGTGCAGCCTTTCTAGAATATTATTCTTTGTTCTGGATCTGTGAGCCTACTGGATGTATCTAGGCTTTATTAAATTGTGATCTAATGTTTGTCCTTTGTACCAAGGCACGGAAATTAATTTATGTTTAGGTATTCATGTTGATGACAATCTATATACTTAGGTAGGTACTTATTCACCCACGCATTTACTCAACTAGCGAACATAATCTAAACCCGTACCCTATCGTAATTATACCCAAGTTTAGTAATATTACCCAACAACCTAACGCACCTTTTACTTGAATGTAGACTCTTTGCGTAGTCGTTTAAAGGCTGTATTTGCTTGCATTTTTACGAAACTTATAATTTATTTCTTTCAATAAAGCGACGACTTGCCAAAAATCTGTTTTTCTCGTCAGTCTCGATTTGTACGTTAGGTAATAGTTTACTACATTTTTTTTTCTAATGTTAAGTATTCGATTTTTTGTTATTTTTAATATAAAGACTGTGCTTCCTTGGCGTATGATTGTAGTTCGCGTACGATCACACGTTTTTTGCACCTGGCAGCCCTCTCGGGTTCCGCCACCTCTTTCGCTAGCATGACTGAATCGCAGAAGGAGTTGACGGCTTCCCATTCCGTCTCGCTCCGGACCATGGATTGAAGATTGAACCCAGGCCGGACGCGAGAGGTCGCCGCCGCGCCGCCGCCGATACCACGCTTACCTGCCACCTAATTTGCGAAAGGAAAATTAATTCGCCTCATCACCCTCAATTCAGATATACCGTGCTGATTGGAAGGATTTATTTTTTTAAAGTTGCTCCTAGCCTCCTAGCCAATTCTTGATAACATAATCAGCCTATAAACTATGGCTGTATGAGTAGGGCAAGGCCGCAGTTTCGGTCAAAAAATCAGTTTCCGACTAGAGTTTCGGTTTCGGCAAAAATGTGGCCGAATATTCGGCTTGACCAAAACTGGCGAAATAAAGTGTGGCATAAAATAGACAACCACTAATAACATTTATAGTACAAATAACAAAATAGGTATAAAGAAGATACTTAATAAACCGAACCGAAACCGGTATGTCTTAGAACCAAAAGTTGGAAGACATTTGTGACATCTACCGATCCGCACTGGGCCCGCGTGGTGGATTACAGCCCATTTCCTCTCATAGAGAGGAGGCCTGTGTCCCAGCAGTGGGAACATTAATAGGCTGATGATGAAAGAAGATAATTATACTGCGCAGAACACAAATAAGTATATAGGGTGACTGGTAATTAGTGTACGAAACTTTAACACGTAATTGTGCTCATGATAACAAACAACTTTAACTATGGGACCAAAGCTAAAATCGCGAAAAAAAAATTGCTGTTCAGTACATTTATGTTCTTCTAATACTGAACAGCTGATTTTTTTTGCTTGCTGCGCTATGGTCTCAGTACGGCTTATGAATGTACGAATTAAGCGTTCCAAAATCCGATGTTTTTTTTTTATTTTGAATTTAATTTAACCGCGGAATGGAACTTTGGAAGTAACGATCATGGTTGTTATTTCAAGTTACTGGATTAATTGATTTATTTGCATCGCGATCGCATTAGATTCAGTGATTTTCCAATCAAAGTAAAGTTTTTACAAGCGGCCATTAAACGGTTTTTTTTTATAATTTATGGCGTCCGTAGAACTTGATCAGTCAGATCGCTTCCCTAAGAGTAGCAGTTACTAAATGCTTTGTTGCTACCCGTGAAAACTCCATGAACAGCAAAAGCGACCTAGTTTCAATGAAAAACCATGTTTTCTCTCCAATTTTTTACTCATCCAATCAATTAATCTCCTTTCGTTTCAGAGTTAACTAGAAATTATAATAATTTTACTGTGATTTACTGTTATCGTAAACTAAATTCGATTCATATTAACTGTGAAAAAAATACCCAATCAATCACTATTGCATGTTACGATCTTGGGAAGATTTAAATCGATGGATTAGAGGCTAAAACTGGTAACGTTTTTTCAATACACTTCCTCGAAAACTGGTTCTTTTCGCACTACGATTAGGTTCAAAATGCAGTGTATTTCACACCCGTGTGTTTTTCATGTTTTTTCCACACATGTGCAGAAAGCAAAATTGCCACAGATAACTATACCTACCTATACGTAGTCCAAATTGGTTCAACGCATAATTAAAAAAAAACATTCACCTCTGACTATAGAGTCAGAGGTGAATGTTTTTTTTTTAATTTCAGCAAAGCGATCTACGTCTTTACAGCGTAAACATTTTTTGAATATTCAAATTGTGTTTATAAATTCAATATCAAATAAACATGATCTTTAAAACTAATATTTACTTTTCTACACAAATTAACATTTATTTGTGTTCTAAGTTCAAAAATATATAAAAAACTATTTTTCATACCTCATACCTTTGCTTCTCCTGGCGAAAGAATGCGCGGAAAAAAATAAAATTGAAATCATAGTCTCGTAATAATTAGGACACAAAATATTTTACATTCTTTTATTTTATTTCTTCAAAAGTGTATTGAAAAACGTCGTTTGATACACGTGGACATTTTGTTATTGCAGTTCTCGGCTCAAAAACACCCTCGCCTACCGTTACGGCTCGTGTGTTAATACCGCCTCGTACGACAATAACAAACTTTCTCCACTTGTATCAAAATGTACTATTATAGGGTGACTTATGACTGATAATTAGTGTACGAAAGTTAAAGACGTGATTGTGCTCGTGCTAACAAACAACTTTTAGTAGGTATGGGATAAAAAAATCTGCTGTTCTGTTCAGTACTAAACATTCGGTGAACATAAATGTACTGAACAGCTGATGTCTTTTGAGCGATTTCAGGTTTGGTCCCGTAGTAAAATTTGTTTGTTATCATGAGCACAATCACGTGTTTAAGTTTCGTACACTAATATTACCATAGTCCCGCTCACTCTGCTGAACAACAGATCTACCGCTAGCTTATTTATAGTAATTGTCCAACGGTATCGTAGTACCGGGATAAAAAGTATCCCATGTGTTTATAATCGAGGTTATAAAGTATCTGTCTGCCAAATTTCATCCAAATCCGGTCTGTAGTTTTTGCGTGAAAGAGTAAAAATCATCCTGACATCCAGACATCCTCACAACTATCGCAGTATTAACTAGCCGATGCCCGCGTCTTCGCCCGCATACAAATTATAAACTAAAACCTTCCCCGTGAACCATGGCACTCTATCCATTGGTGAAATCAGCATGAAAATCGGTGTAATAGTTTTTGATAAGATATCAGTAGGATAGTACCTATGTCATTATAGTCCCGCTCACTATACTGAAAAAGATATAAGTAGGTACCATTGATTGAACACCCTGTTTCTACCAAAACGGAAAGACTGTACCTATATACGGGAATCCAACAATCACATAGATATACCTAGTTTGAAATCCACAGCGCGTCTCCCGGTCCCGTCTCACCTGTGATTGGTCAATTCCACCATCGTGCTGTTTCGGTAAACATCGGGATCGGGCCTACTCGTAAGTACGGCGATGGCACATCTTACATTTTAAATTTTTGGATAGCGAAACCCTATGTAAGTACTTACCTATTGAGTCGGTTTTGGTTTTCCCGAGTTTGGATTGACGAATGGCCTTCGGAGTTCTATATGGAGCTACATAAGTTGTGTCTAGCACGTGACCATTGTTTGCTTATTAAGTCTACGTGTTTGTTAGTCATAGATATTTAGGAGTGGTCGTTTTCGGACCAATATTGTTTTAAGCTAATTTAATACAAACCGTGTGTTTGTCGTGGAGTAAGTAGGTCGGTAAAGAACAGAAGATAATTTGCTAAGGAAAATAAAGTTTAGATTTTTACCTTCTAAAAGTAGGTATTTTCAACCGACTTTCAAACAGAGGAGGTTCTCAATTCGACTGTGACAGATGGGCGTCTCCAACTAAACCGAAAATATTAAACCAAGTAGGTAGCCTACCTTGGTAGGTAGTATTTTTTTGCTGAGACAACCCTAGCCACAAGGGGTTTTCCTGATTCAATATCTTGTTTGATTGAAAGAAAAAAATATTTATAGAAAACCAGTTCATGATACAGTCGCTCACGACTTCGCGAGTTGACTTTGTACCTAGCTATAATTTGCTCTTTGACGCCACGAAACAATGCACATAATTGTAACTGGAGAAAACATACACGTCACGGTCAACCATCACTTTCAACCTTATTACTTAGGGTACAAGGGTGAAATGTGGTCGACCGTAAGTGAACTCCGTACTCCTTAGTAGTCGCGTGCGCATGAAGCTACCACAAAGAGACAAATTTTCTCATTCGATATTGAATTTTTACCTTCAACATGGTTCTAATTAGGTATTTGGAGTTTGTCAGTCTCAAGTAACTTGATGTGTTGGCGGCTGTAGATAAACCACTGACTTAGAAACCTATTTTTCCTACCTCCATGAGATAAACTGACGTCTTTTTCCCATTGTGCTGCAGAAACTGCAGTAGGTAGGTAGGTAGGTACGCCGTACGCACCTGATGCTATCCTTGCATTCAATGACGGGAGAAAATCCTAAAATTTACATTTTCGATAGGTATTGGCTTCATTTTTATCGTCGGCAGAGTACTTACAGAACCGTATCCGTAGATACGCCTCGACGAACGGCCGCTGCTAAAACCTTTGTCAATCTGTATTACAAATAACAAACCAATCATAGCATAGCATCGCTCACCTAGCTATAAGAACTGACTGCTTTGAAAGCAGTACGTGCGTGGCAGAAGTTGAGAGCTCAACGCCCTTTCGGCGTCATGATTTTTTTTGAGCCTGCCTGCCTGCCTGTGCCTACCTACGTTATCTCCTGCCGTCATTGATTTTACAGGCCAATGGATAGAGCCTATACGTACCTACACTTAGAATATAGTAGGACAAAAGCGCTTATTATATTAGACTACACGATTTATCGGGCCCTGCCTGCAGGGAAAGGGAAGTGTAAGAAGAAATCGGGTGGTCGAGTGGCCCTACTTCCCTGCCACGCTGCCGATCGTGCCCTGCAAATCGTGTAATGTAAAAAGCCCCTAAAAGAGGTTTGGCAAACAGGGTTCAAGTTCCTTATCTGCTAATCCGACCACACCGAGTTGGTGTGTCTCATTATTCTGCCCTTATCCAAATTTATTCGAAGTCGGCGTAGTATGTGTTCTTCCATATTTCATCTTAAGACAGAGATGTCTGATCTCACACAGTCCATTCATTGTTTCTTAAGTCTTCCTCTACTCTACTGAAACTGTCCTCACGACGTTTGTCTCATTCCTCCGATGCCTTAAGACGCCTGCGGAGCATGCGTATTTCATACAAACGTAATACCAAAATAATTTGTAAATTAAACATATTCCTAAGGTAGTGTGTATTTATTTCGATTGAATTACAGAATATCTAGGTTCCCAAATATATATTTCGATTGGACACTGATTTTAACAAGAGTTATAAGAAAAATAAGTTTTCTATAGAAAATTTAAATTCCTCATATCTCGTCTTTGCATCACTATTCTCTCAAAAAACTTATTTGGGAACATAGATATTCTGTAATTCAATCGAAATAAATACAGACTACCTTAAGAAAATGTTTGATTTACAAATTATTTTGGTAATATGTTTGTATGAAATACGCATCCTCCGCCGGCCCCTTAATGGATACCAAGACAACCGATTACCAGGGGCCTAATTCTGCTATTTTAATAAATTCGTCACTCCAACACGATTCCATTCTCATCACATTGTCATTTTGCTTAAAGTTCGTAATCTGCTAAATTCACAATGGTCGGTCAATGGTCTCGTAATAAAATTGTGTTTTAATGGCATTTTCGTATTGCCATTATTATAAAACCCTTAGTACAAATGGTTTTCGAAATCTACTACTAAATGCGAACATTTATTCATGCCAGATTTCATGTAGGTACGAGATTAATATTCTATGACATTTCTTTCAATGGAGTGTCAGTGGTTGTTCGTTGAGAAGTCATAATGGCGCCATTATGATAGTAGAATTAACAAACTTGTCAAAATTTGACATACTTAACTTGATCATTATGAAATCAATGATCGAATACTCTGACACTATTGTAATAGCAGAATCGAGGCCCCAGACATTTCGGGCACCGGCGCGCCTCTTTCAGATTTTAACACCACACATCCTACTTAGCATTCACACCTCAGCCTCAATCATCCTTGATCCTTGCGTCTTGTCTAGAGGACAATGCTTAGATAAATATGTATATTATATCATTCGGGTCAAACTTTGTGATGTAAGATTATGTAGGTACTTAGGTAGGTAGGTACGTGATAAGTCACTGACTCTGCTCAAGTGTAAATATTGGTGTCGATTCTGTTGTGCACAAGCTAAACTTGATTTAGTCTATTGCTATCTTTTACTATAAGGCAGTACGAGAAAAGGACGGCTATAGGTACCACAGAACATAAAAAACAGTAGAAATCGCATGGCGCTTTATTAGTATCGGAACCAGCGTACCCCAAACTAACACATAAACAGGTTAATTGTATTTCGCAACACTAAAAACAGCGTGGTGTGATTGGTTATTTAATAATAAATGAAAGTAAGTATTAGATTAGTTTACGTTTATTTGAAAATAAACCTTAAGAATATGTGGATAAAGTGGTTTATTATCTAATCTGTTTACGTATTAGATCATAGGAAATAGTTTCACAAGCAAGTTCTGCTACTCACCGCTAGATGTCACTACACTAAATGCATTTAATAAAACTTTATTCCTTTAGAAATATGATTGATATTTCCGTAACGAGCTCATTACTATTTGTGTGCTATTCGTCCTGTTTTAGGGTTGTGACACTGCCGTTGCCTTATTTATCGACATTGTGATTTATTTTTAAATAAAATACAGGATTCGATAAATATTATTTTAAAATTTCAAAATGAAATAAGTAAATAGGTTTGAAATCAAGTGTTATAAATTTATAACAATGCTTATGATATAATATAGAAAGAATAGTTAAGAATTTATTGTTCTGTTAATACTGCCATGTTAAACTACTGATTGATTTCGAAAATAAATTATACTATTTGGTAGAAAGTCGCTTCAATCCATTTTTCTTTTCTGTCTGGATCCTTAGGAAATCTGAAGCCATAAAATAATACTAAACGAAATATTTATAGATTCGAGACTTTGTGAATGACCTAAGGTCGATAAACCTTTTCTCAATTTGAATATTACGAATAGATTCCCCATATATATCTATGTTTTAAACTTATTTCAGACCTGGATAAGGAAAATTAAACAAAAAGGTTAATTTCATGGAAATACTACTTTTCCTAAAACAGAATCATAAAAAAATCGCACGCACGGCGTTTAATTTTTCGCCGATTCGATACATCATAGAACATTGTTAGTTTAAAATATCGATAACTCGTTATCGATAGCGTCAATCTCTAATTGAGTAGCGGACTGTGACGTGTGCGTAGTTGGAATCTTCGAGAATAATATGTTTGAGTTTAAAAGAAAGTAGACCCTATGTCTTAAAGAATAAAGTCTATTTGTTCTTGTCTTGTTTACTAAAATTATGTTTTTCAAATTTTAATCGAAATAAAGTAAATTAAGACTTATCGATGATATGATATACCGCCATTTGATACATTTTTGGTTCTGCTATCGTTTTTACACTCCAGCACAGCACAATAAGGCATTTTAGTATTTTTTTTCAAGTTATTGTCACTGTGACGCTTCTATCTAGACTGATATGCGTGGCGTGTGCGCGGGCGAAACACTTTGCGGAACAGTGCAAAGCTCGGGGTACGCGCGCCCCGCCCACATGCGACTTCTACTGTTTTTTATGTTCTGTGATAGGTACTATAGCTATAAACCAAGTTAGAGAATAGAGATGTCAAACTAGTTTATACCTTGCGCTTCACCGTGTTATTAGTCGACATGTTTTTAAGTGCGCCCTTCTTGTATGGAAATATTAGTTCCAATTAAATTTGACAGCTCTAAATTACGTCCGTCGTTTTATTAGGGAGAAAAAGATAGCAATAGCCTAAACTAAGTTTAGTTTGTGCACTACAAAAACGACACATTTTTTAATTAGATTTTTTAGTCGTCTACCCTATTTTTGCCCTATAGGGGATAATCTGGATGAAAGTTTTATGGAAATTTGTCATTTTTCCTGAACAATAAAAAATAAAAATTTGTACCAAAAAAGTTTTTAATCAAAATTTATTTTTTCTTCAATTATCACAATCACAATATTTTGTGAAGTCTTATAAAATAGTTTTAGACTGCCTTCATGGAGATCATTGTCACTTAAAAATAAACTTAAATTTCAGTACAAGACAGTTCAAATCTTTTTGCTCAAAGATTTCATTCTGTAACTGATATTCTCATACATTTAAATATGCTGGGTTGTTACACTTATTTAGGTTATTGTATGCATTATGTAGTACAATATTAATATTATTATTTTATTTTATAGTACAATATTATCATTGTCTAATGGAGTGACCACACATATCTGAGCAGAAATGAGCTTTATTGCCCATTCAATAGAGGCGAAAATATTTTTCGCTTACATTAAGGATCTCACAAAATTAACCAAGAGACTAGCTGATTATAGTCCATACAATATCCAAAATAAAAACGTACAAATTCTTTTGAAAGGATGCTAGTAATTTTTATAAATACTAATTTATCTGATATTTCTCAAAGTTGAACACTGGCATAATTTATGCATTGAAACATGTTCAAAAACCAGTTTTACTGAGACAAGAATCCTTTCAAAATGGATGTAGCATTTTTTAAATTAGTGATACTATATACAGAGAATGATTTTAACTTATGTATAATAAAGAATCGGTAGGTAAAATACATCTAATTTTTCAAAACAATTCTAAAACACAAGAAAATATAAATATTTACAAAAAATACAACCACAATCCAAACAAGGTTTTACAAATGGGAACACCCCAAGGTTTTAAATAAGGACACAAGTTGTAAAATCCCACATGAGGGCAGTCCAATGCTTTTAGTTATAAAAACAAATTAATTCTTCCTATAAATTGCTGTCTGTTTGCCAGTCATTGAGGAAAATGACACATTTTTCCCTAAAATGTTTCATTACAGACATTTTGAAATGACAAAACAACTCCTCTATAAAAGTCAATTAGAGAGCAATCTGCTACACAATAAACAACCTTATTTCAATTAATTTTTAGAGTACTTTTTCAACAGCAAAATTGACTGGACATACAGTTATTCAAACATATTACATGGATTTGAAATGCAATTAAGTGTAACTAAATGGTCTTACATTTCTCATGTAACATTTAACACAAACAAGTAGGATAATAAATAATACAGCAAAACAGAAATATTGTTATCTTATTCAGTATATATGTAGGTACTATTTTATATGGCCACAATTGTAAGAAAATAATCTTTATACATAATTATATTCATAAGGTCATCGCAATTTGACTTGTGACATTCAAGATTTCAAGAACATGTGATTCTAGCTACCTAAGTGTTTAATTATGACCACAATAAAGTAGATAATATTTTGCAGCCATTTATTGAAGCATGTATGCAAACTTCCTTAATGAACTTTGGAATTAACCATAACATCACACAGTAATTTATTTTCTTGTTCTGTTTTTAATAAGTTTTATTTTTTTAATCAAGTGTAAACAATATTTTTTTGTATTTAATGAGTTTTTATGTTTAAATGCAGACTCGTTTTCATTTATTCTTTTTACATAATTTCTATGTTCAATATAAGGATGGTGTTTTGTAGAAACCACCAAAAACAATGGAATTTGTGACCTTTTCAATAATTAGATAAGTGAACGGTCTGTTCGCTTGGAACTGTACGACTCCTATTCTGTTGCTGAACTCAGCAGCGGTCACTGCAGCCGCTTCTGTACCGTCTTCTGTAACTTCTATCTCAGCTTTATGTACTACTTTTGATACATACATTGGAGTTCTTGACATAAGTGGCAACTGAGCCCTTGACTGGTCAAACAAGTCACTAATACCCAAACGGGTCTTCATTATGTTTGTGAGATCGATATCCGATGTAATCTTAAAGCGAGGAATAAAGCAGTCCACTTCATCATCAGAATATTCTTCTTTGGATACCTTTAATTCTTTAAAGAATGTGTCCAGATCCACTTTCAAGAAGTTTTCAAACATGTCTTCTACAGAAACTCCTGGATTTGGTAACAGAATGAGCATTGAAAGCCTATTTTCGTTTCCATATGACAATTCAATTACTCTTGCTTGTAAATTTCTTATGTGGGAGAACGGATAGGTGAATCTGTTGTACATCATGTTAACGTCTCCAATCTTTTGTCCCTTCGAGTCATAGAAAGGCATTTTCGTTGTTTGTGATACGTTGAATGGTACCGACCATTGTCCTTTAAAATACACAGCACTGGTCAGCACCATCTTTGTGCCATCAAAGTAGCTAGGATCAACCAAGTTAGGAATTTTCCCATGCGTGAAGTTTGAGATATACTGGTTCAGAAGGGTTGCTGATCGTACACTGTCCTTAAAGTCTAACTGGATCATATCAGTCTGATAGTAATCTTTAGAGGTTTCAGTAAACTCGTCGATCGGTAAGTTGTCTTTGTCGACGAAAATAGAGCTGATTTTAGCTAGTTGAACCGTATTTGTGTTGACTTGTAGCCAACGAGTGATGTTTCTGAATCCTGTCCTTGTTGCTTCTTTGTTTCGTACTGAGAGTCGCAGAACATTATTAATCTCGTTTCGCGTGTTTCCTATCGCACCTTCTGCTAGTACAGCTAACACACTCCAGACTGTGATGGGAGACATGATAAAATTCTCCCCCTCTCGCAAGCTCTTCGACGTATGGATTAGCATTTCAATTGAAAAGTTTCCTATCTTCTCCGATAATCCATAATGGAGTTCCGTGGCATTTTCAGACAACACTGGCGATTGTACATTTTGTCCGTAACACAACGCCACACAGAACACTATACACACTATTCTAAGCATGTTTTTGTTTATCTTCACACTTTTGTACTTGATAAAATGATGAATGAACAAAAAACTGTTAAGCTTGAATTTTATGAACACAATTTTAGCACACGCTTGGCATTTTTGTTTTAATAATGGTTAAACACGCGCACTGCCGACGCTAGTCACTCCAAACAAGGAAAACCACAGACTGACCGGTAAACACGTTAGCGCTTCGTATTTTATACAGCGGCCTTCTAGAGCCGGTTTATTTATCGTACAACGAATGTTTACAATACTATGTGGTATGAAAAAAGATGTGGACAGAGAAGCAACTCAATGTAGCTACATACCTACTCAGACTCAGTTCTTGTATTGTTGGATAATTAAAAGTTCGTTTGTTTTCCAAATAAACTCATTAAGCTGTCTACCTACATGGCAGGTAATGTTTATTTGTTAAATTGTCATTGTAGAATAGATTAGATTCGTTTTTGTTTTTTTTTTGTGTTTACGGAAGTACCTAGCTGTCTGGGAAGGGTTGCAAGCATCATTATTAAAAATTTGCCTAGCAGCTGCAGCGTAGATAGTTCTGGGTTATTGTTTTGGTAAGGAAAGTCTTGACTTTCCTGCTAAATAAAAAAAGACAGGTTAATAAAATATTATTGAAAATGAACACAGCAATGGGTTACCCTTTGTATACGGAATAAAAACGAATTCAGTAGTACCTACGTTTTCCGTAGGAAAATTCCGGCTTTAGATAAAATCAAAAAAATCAAATCAAATCATTTTATTTGTGTAACTTAAGTAGTAAATACAGTTCTTAAAGTTCTTAGGGCGCTATGTTATGCCAAGAGGCGTACAAATGTAGCATGCGAATTGTGACAAGAAAAGAAAAGGGATATATTTATCATGCAAAAGCTAAATTAGTATGTCAAAAATTTAAATGTCACATATGGAATAATTTGTACAGTCAATGTTAGATTTACAATAGAGGGTTAGGGTCACAATTTTAGATTACAGATTAGCTACTAACAAAGACGGTAAATTGTTTTGTAAAGGCAATCAAATATTTCCTACAGGAACAGACGATAACATATATACCAGCCATGTGTTCGATGGGATTTTATATCAGTTCTAGCTGACCCACGCAACTTCGTCTGCGTCACATACTTCTAAGAGAGAAAAAGTAAAGGAAAAAAATCCCCGTTTTTGCAACATTTTTCATTCATGCTCCGTTCCCAATGGCCGAAGCGTGATGTTATATAGCTTAAAATGGACCATCCAACACAATAGTAAAAAAAAATCAATTCGAACCAGTAGTTCCTGAGATTCAAACAAACAAACTCTTCAGCTTTATAATACAGCTTTATAATAATAGTACAGACAAATAAGGAACTTCAATTTATCCAGACAACCTCTATTTAACTCTTTATGATTAACCAAAATCCTGTCTTCACACAACTCTTGTTCTATTGCTAGATGCTAGCTAGACTCTGTGGTTTGGCAAATAAATGAATCCATGAAACCCATGAAAATCACTACGTTTGAAATATTTTTATTGGTTAATTTTTCAATGAACTTAATTCCAGATAGGTAGGTACAATGTGGTTGAAAAAAGCGTGACAAGGACTTCTATGCTGTATTTGTTCGCATACATTGGTGTTCATAGGTGTTTATAATACCAATTTTCTTGAACTTAGGTCGCAGCCGTTAAAATAGCAAAGGCGTTTTTGTCGCAGACAGTCGCTTATGCGTCAGTGAAAGATGACGCTTTACGGCTGAACTTTTTTTGACTGGATGTGGCTTATTAAAAACCAGGCCAATACTGTATTAGTAACTAACCACGTAAGTTGCAAATATCCAGACATGGATTAGTCGCAGAACTTTCACACAAGCCTACAAGCTTGACTTGCCCTTATAACTTACCTACTACCTACCAAACAGACGGCTTGCCGTACCTATTGTTGGCCCGCACGCCACAGTCATGGATTATATTCGATTTATTGAAAGTTACATAAAATGAAATCACGCCAGTAATCCTCGAAGGGTTAGACAAAGGTTTACCTAATACTACATCCACATTTTACCGATTATTTTTCACCAATTGCCATCAACCGAGCGCAAGTAAGACTTCTGATTGATTGATTGATTGTCAAACCAAGCACCTCATTCTCACCATTAGCTATTAACTTGTCATCAAGACCACTGAACCAAATTAAGCAGACCCCAAAGATACTTAGGTCGAGCTAATAACGTGTTTGGTAAGATTTTTTTTAGTACGTCAATTTTGCTTGACTTCATGCTGCTTATCATTTCCTTCGTCTCCTCATGTTGTAGGTACATACGTCATAATGACATAATGACGTGTTGATCTAAATTAAGTGTATAACGCTAGTTTACCTTAATTGAACATGCATTATAATTGTATTTAAGTACATATTTCTTATCTAGGTTATATAATAATTTATGTTTTTTTTCCATTGTTGTTGCCCACAGGGAAAATTCGGATAGGTATTAGGTATGTTACGAATTGTACCTAGAGTTTATAAATTACCTATGACGATAGCGTTGTACTTACCTGCTTATTTGTAAATGCGAGAGTCAATCAGAAACGTCATTCAATGGATTTTTGCGGCTAACCGCCACCTAAATAAGATGTTGCTATGCACGATTTAACACGATACAAGAGTATTGGCAGCATACGACTTCTGGGTTGTAGGTTCGGACCCAGGCGGGTCCTTCACTTGATTAATTTATTTCATCACTGCTGCTCTCAAAGCGGTGACAAAAAATATCGTGAAGAAACTGGTAGGTATGTCCTAGAACCGAAAAATCGCAGTCATGTGATATCTAGCAACACGCACTAGGCCCGTGTGATCAATTAGAGCCCACTCCCACTCCCTGAAATGAGGTTATGTCCCAAAAGTTATTATTGACATTTGCTGTTCCATAAACAAAATCAAAATCAAAGCATAACAAGTCAGCCAGTCTTTTGAATTGTCGAAACAAAGATGAATATTAAATGTAGGTATAGTTACAGTCCCAGACACAAGACATAAGAACTGTGAAAGTAGGTAGGTACTATAGTTGCTCATTCCCTAGCGTAGATCCCTATGGAGAAGAACGGGAAAGAATATCCATGGCCACTCTTTTAAATAAAATAAATTGTTACAAAATCTTGGTTACATCATTCATATTGAGATACAAAACAGCAATAACTGAGGTAACAAGTCTTTGACAGGCACTCTAAGGGACCTGTCCGAAACCACAATCAACACCGCCAATGTGGGACAGTTTTGATCGAAACCATATTTAATTGAATGAGAATCATCGTCCCGACGACGAAGAATACAGTCAAATGGTATTTATAAGCCGCTTAAAACTTTCCAAAGAATTCGTAGCGCGTAGCATTTACAGCCGTTTTTTGTGCCGAGTATTTTACAGTAAAAAAATAAAAAAAAACCTCAGAGCTTGCTACTAAAATATACAGGGCATGGCTGACAAGAGAATGGACATTCAAAAAACATTAAAAAAACCTTTAACTAATAAAATTATCTTAATTAAAATATCGACGCTGGAAAGCGATTTTGTCGTACTTATCTCGAAAAATGGCATTTTTTTTTATTGCATCATTAAAATAAGAAAAAAATACTGCGTCAGACGGTCTGATCAACGTTTTCCTACGATGTGTTTTTTTTTTGATACGTCGTTGACTTCAAAATGCTAATGAAAAGATACTTCAAAATGCTGTAAATACCATAAAATCAACTATTTTTAAGTTATACATAGATACATCAAAAACGCTACAAGTATATTTTTTCGCAGTCCACACCTATTTCGTACCAACAACTACCAAGATACAGCAAAATTGCTGCTTCAAATTGAAATACCAATTGCTGTAACTAGTATAAAACGCATGTTAGACTAACTTAGAATGCTATCATTATTGCCATCTGATAAATTTCATTATAATAAATAAGTGTTGCAAAAATGACCACTCTGATTCAGCTAGTTTACGAGTTATGAATTTTTGAAATAGTTTTTTGGCTCTGGTGTAAAGTTCAACTTTTCGAGATACTACAAGATTGCTTTCTGGCGTCGATATAGGTCCACGATTAAAATATTTTCCCCAATAACAAGGGAGAATATAACTCGCTGCAATACCGTCTACTACGTTTTTTTATCACGTTTCGTTTTAATGATCCACCGTTCCAGGAATTATTAATTCGTAAACAATTAGCATTAATATTGCTAATGAATACAGACAAATTAACTAAATTATTGTGCTAATCATATTCGCAGACCTTTGTCCCATATTACTTGGGAACATTTTACTTGTTTTAATCGCTCATTTGTCGCAGGTCGCGTCGCGGCCTAATTTAGCCTCATCAGTAGCGTTGCCATAACTTCTGGGAACCAATACGGGACGTTTTTTCTTCCGATATCCAAAACTCATAATCGTACATAACACATTCAACATCGACACGGGGCTTTTCAACTACACCATACCTACATAACATAGCACGCATGTGTACCTTCCTACATAGCGAGAAGAAACTAACTAATGTATTTTCTAACAGATTCCTTTTGATCTCAAACTTATCAAAAGTTTAAAATAAATTAAACAAAAATTATTATTATTATTTCTTTGGCTTCACGCTCTACCGTCGTCGAACACAGGCACGTTGCTCGACGACACCACTTTCCGCCTCGCTGTTGCTCTACGCCTAGGCGCCCCTTGTTGTTCTCCTCATTGCTGTCACTGTGGTGAAGTTGTCAACAGCCTCGGACACCACGGCCTGTCATGCAGCCGAAGTGCGGGCCGTTTTGCACGGCACGCGAACTTGAATGACATCATCCGTCGATCTCTTGTCACCGTCGGCGTTCCAGCTTTATTAGAACCCAATGGTTTGGCACGCGAGGATGGCAAGAGACCAGACGGCATGTCTTTGTTTCCATGGAAGATGGGTAGGCCTCTAGTGTGGGACGCAACTTGTGTCGATACTCTTGCGCCTTCCCATCTTCCTAGCTCATCGTGCTGTGCAGGGGCTGCCGCTGCGGCTGCTGAGAACCTCAAGCGGCGTAAATATAGTAACCTTATTGGTAACTATATTTTCGAGCCGTTTGGGGTTGAAACTCTAGGCCCGTGGGGTCCGAGTGCTCACAGCCTTTTTAAAGAAATTTCTAAACGCTTGATTGACACTCCCCGTGACCCTAGGGCTGGCTTTTACCTTGGCCAAAGGCTTAGCGTTGCCATACAGCGCGGTAACGCCGCCAGTCTCCTGGGGACTTTACCAGTTGACAGCGTTGAGGAGTTTTTTGACGCCATTTTTTAAGTTTATAGTTTAAGTTAGTTTAGTTTATTTTAATTTATAATTGTATGTAGCATTTTTCCAAATAAAATTATTGAATCATACTTTTTATTCAAAGTCCGCTCGCGCCATTCACCTCTTTTTTCGTATTTTGTCGAAATACGGGACAAATACGGGACAAGTAGTAATACGGGACGGGATGATCAAATACGGTGACAGTCCCGTATATACGGGACGTATGGCAACCCTACTCATCAGCCTCATGCCTAAAGCGCAAACTAGCGTAAAAAAAAATCTAACTCATTTCCAATTTTATCGATTAGGTTTTCCCAAAGAAAGTAGTACCTACCTACGTATTGGAAAATTGTGTCTTGTAAGTGTTTTTCCGACGCGTAACCAACCTTACCTACTTAATAAAAAATACTGGAATTGTAGGAAAACCCGGAGGAAATAGCTTTGATAACATTAGCAGCCTGTCAAAATCCTCTGTTTTAACCTTTTGGACTCCATTGTCACATATACGTGACAAGCAAGCGCGTGCCCTGTACCTACGCTAAACGACACAAATATGTGACAAAATAGTAGATGAAATTGTGTCTTGGCTTGGCGTCGAGGGCACGCGCGAGCGTTTATGCTGTGGCGGTCAAAAGGTTAAACATATATAGCAGACTAGCTTCTGCCGGCGACTTCGTTCGCGTGAAGTTTTGATATCGCAACGCATCGCCTAACTTTTTTCCCGCTTGCAACATTTCTTATTGCTGCTCCGTTCCTATTGGTCATAGCGTGATGTTATATTATTATAGCATATGGCCTTCCTCGATAAATGGACTATCCAACGCAAAAATATTTTTTCAATTCGAGCCGGTAGTTCCTGAGATTAGCGCATTCAACCAACCAAACAAACAAACAAACTCTTCTGCTTTTTTTTTTTTTTTTTTTTGGGATGGGAAATCATCAAGTGACTGCTCCCACTCTGGGCGGAGGGAAGGGAGTGTCAGACTTTTACTGACTAAACCCCATCCATGTTCCTTCCTCGCCCTTTATGTTCCAGGGCCGCGGTATCTCTTTCGAATAGGCCCGCAACCCCGGCAGGAAACTCTTCTGCTTCTTTATAATATTAGTATAGATAGTAGGTATAGATAGCACTAGTACGTCGTCCGCGACAATTTTGATAACTCGGCTAATTTACTTATGTAATATCAACATAATTTATAGAAAATTTTACTCGGTTTACCAGATGTAGCTTTCTGTGAATGAATTTTTAAAATCGGTTGAGTAGTTTTTGAGTTAAATCGTAAAATACAAACACAAAATGAAATCTTTACTCGTCCTAAGTAATATAACTTTAGATAATCAGCCTAAGTATCAGCCGAAGTATTAATGCTTCCAGAGCTGGGAGACATCGATACTGTACCTACCGGCCACCTCTATGAGGGGGAATATCGCATAATCCATCACGCGGGCCCAGTGCGTGTTGGTACGTTGGTAGATGTCACATGTCTTCGAATTTGGTGGTTCTAGGACATGCCGGTTTCCTCAAAATGTTTTCCTTCATCGTTTTGAGAACAGTGGTGATGAAATAAAACCTACTCGATGCTGACGCGTCCGATCGCAGTCCTGAGGCCCTACTCCCTAACGTTTCATCCGTATATTCGGATCTATCCGCCTCTCTCACTCGCACTCATCTGCAGACGTGTGCAAGAGAGACGGATAGATCCGAATATACGTACGAAGCGTTAGGGAGTAGGGCCTCTGGTCTGTTTCTCGCTCGAGCGAATGACGGTTTTGTCTGATGCTGACAGAGGTCTCTTTAGATGGCATCGCCGGAAGCGAAGTGACTGCTCTCATCATCAACTGACTGCTTTTCCGAATTACGTTGGGGTCGGCTTCCAGTCCCAGATGCAGCTGAATACCTAACCGTATTTTATATGGAGCGACTGACATCTTACCTCCACAAGCCAGTTAGTACTGCGGAATACGATACCCCTTGGTAAGACTGGTTGTCAGACTTACGAGCCGGTGACTACCTGTAATGACTGTTAAAGATCTACAAATGACAGCCGGGCCCAACGGCAATTCCAAGGCATGGAGGAAACTCGGTAAGTTATGGTTGGCTGCCTATCTGACTTTTAAAACCCAGTTACTTACTAGGATAACATACAACCTCATGTGAGTTGAACAAGATTGTCTGGACTTTAAAAGAGACCTCTGAGTTTGTTTCGGCTGTTTCTTCTCAGATTAGTCAGGTACGAAACACCGGCCCCATCTAATTTAAAAAAATAATGACGTGTAAAAGTGTTTGTAAAAACCAAGTTGCAAAATAAATATCATTTAACCTTTTGATAAGGCTGTGGTAGATGCGACAAATAGTTGCAACTGCCACCGGTTGTGGCGGACCGGTGGTGGTAGCCGGGAATAAAGGGTTGTCAGACAGTAAAGTACCTAGGTAGGTATGGTAGTAAATACAATCTTTGCATGGGCATGCATGACGTCAATTATTCACTCTGATATAATTATTATGCACTTATGCAGAAATACGCAAATTACGGTACAATTCTTAGTAAATGACGGGCAAAGCTTAAAATATAATAATTACGAAGAAATATAACATATTAATAACCTATAACAGATTAATAGGAGAAATACGGAGTATCTAGGTAGGTACTACACCAGATTATTATGTCTGCCTGTGGATTTCTGTATCGTTTTCCTTAGAAGCTTAATTATTGGGGTATTATTGTAATAAAAATAGCATGGAAATACGTTGTAAATCTATTTATTCATTTAAAACAACGTATTTCCATGATATTCCAGTCGGATAAGCAGTCACTCAATATTAAATACTGGTATTCAGCTGCATCCCGTTAGGCTGGAAGCCGAACCCAACATACAGTGACAAAGCAATGATTTAAGGCGATTAGACGAGCTAAATTAGCAACTCTATTTGTGGTGGTTCAAACTTCTTCGTTTGAAATGCTGTTAGAATAAAGTTCTAATCAGCTAGGCAGCTTACACTACAAAGTGGTTGTTACGTCAGTCACTGCGGGCCAAATAGCGCGAAATGAGTGGTTTCGATCGATTTACAAAAAAAACTATTGATTGGATTAAAAAACTAAAACACTATCATGCTAATATATTGCTTGTAGAATTATTTGTCAAAAAATCAGAATGATCGCATGCATATTAGTATGTTTTTTCTTTGTTTGAAAGATATTTTACGGTGGTGAGCGTTAAACCCATCTGCGACGATAAGCTCGCGTGAGGCCGCCGCAGCCCCGCAGCGCCGGAGCCGTGACAGAAACCATGCCTGCTGCATGATGTTTGCTCGTTTGCATGCTACATGCTTGCTTGCATACTGTATGCTTGCTTGCATGCTGCACGCTTGCATGCATGCTTGCTTGCTGCATGCTTGCTACATGCGTGCCGCATGCTTGCTGCATGCTTGCTTACATTGCAGGTCAACGCATACATACGATTAAACATTTACTTAGAATAGGACTTATGACTTTTATTGAAAACGATTTTATGTCTTTTGTATTTTATTGATTGTAATACTTATGACAAACGGATTTAGGGCTTATTATATTTAGGGATTTCAACTTTATGGCATAATATGATATTATGTAATTTAAAGTTCGGGTAAATTATCATTCGGACGAATGATGAATATGACAAAAAAAAATATGTCACTTTAGATTATGGATTAAAAAGTTAGGTAATACGATAGAGAACCGATATGATTACCAATGGGTACCGTACTTTTTTTTGTAAACGGAAAAAGCGCCCCTATTCACGTAAGTAGGTATTTTCTGTCGAATGATACTGACCACAACAGGAATGATTTGACTCGCAAAGAAATATCATAACATAGCTTATTTATAGTTATTTTAAGATTCCGGTTTCATTTTTATGTAATATTTCGTTTAATATATTAAAATGGTTACCTACTTTTTTTTTGGTGTAAGTAATATGAATAATCACGTTAAAAAAATTAAATTCTTAAAATGGTATTTAAACCATTACCATAAAGTCCATTTTAAGAATTTTTAATTTTCGTGATTCATTGTAATGAATACAATTTAAAATTCGTAAAATGGATTTTATGACAATAGTTACAAAGACCACTTTAAGAATTTAAATTTTTTAACGTGATTCATTTACGATACTGCTAAAGTGGCCATTTTAGACCGGAGACATTTTATCCACGGGGAGAGGACAAAATACTATTCCCCTCTGTCAATTTTGTCCACCCTCCGAGCATGGCGACATGGGTGGATGGATAAACTATTCACGGGGGACAAAACAGGGGAACGCTTGTCCCCGAAATTATTGCCATTATAAGAAAACTTTTATTTAATTACAAAATAGTCGAGAATATCGTCGTTTTGTTTTTGTTTTGTTATCAATGTCTCTGAGTATATAACCTCAAATCGAAAAACTCGATAGAGCGGGAAACAGTAACTACACTTTAACAGTGTTGATTAACTGTATTACCGGTTGCTCCAGCTCCTTGAGTTCCCGCTCAAATTGGGATATTATGTCTGATGGCCATGTCTGTTTTTTTATAAAGTTATCTTTATGTAAAATCAGACATCGCGCCATTTGTAGTACACGTCCAAAAAAATGTTATCTCTGAAAATTATGGAACCACACTGCATCCCATCACATTTGGAAAGTTTTTAAAACAAAATGCCTTCAAGAATATTATTAACGGCAGTGTCAAGAAAATCGGGCGTAACAAAATAAGCATTTCTTTTTTGATTTTCTGGATGCGAATTCATTTATTAATAATTTTTCAAAGAGATATACTTAAGACGCCTGCGGAGCATGCGTATTTCATACAAACGTAATACCAAAACAATTTGTAAATTACACATATTCCTAAGGTAGTGTGTATTTATTTCGATTGAATTACAGAATATCTAGGTTCCTTAATATGTATTTTGATTGGACACTGATTTTAACAAGAGTTATATGAAAAATAAGTTTTCTATAGAAATTTTAAATTCCTCATATCTCGTCTTTGTATCATTGTCCTCTCAAAAAATATATTTGGGAACATAGATATTCTGTAATCCAATCGGAATAAATACACACTACCTTAAGAATATGTTTGATTTACAAATAATTTTGGTATTACGTTTGTATGAAATACGCATGCTCCGCCGGCCCCTTAAACCCACCATCTAAAGATGAGGACAAATTTCTCCCTTTGTTATGTCAAAATATCTATATTTTTTCTCTTCCACTAGTCGCCATGCTATAGGCGGGGGGTGAGCATCCACGTCTAATGTCAAAGGGTTATGAGGATTGAATTCTTATTATTTGTTTTGATGATTATTTGCTGACGGAAAACCCCATCGGCTTACGTCTTGTATCAATTAAAATATTGGAAGGTGTAGGTAGCTAAACAGCTGATTCAATGCGTAAGCATCTTTTCCTCAAAGATGGCGTTTCAAAACCGGTCGTAATACTACCTAATTATGGATACGTTAATACTGGTATTTCCCAGTCGGTATTTCTCGAAACAGCTGTTAGTCACGAACTTTTCGATAAAGAAACTATTACAGTGCATGTGCATTTCAATAGGTATTTTTCTATGCGATGATTTCCATTTTTTTTCTGAATGACGTAACGTAACGGTGATACGTTATGGCGAGTTGACATCTAAACGTCGATTACTCAGGAAGGATTCCGTAGCAGAAAGTAACATAAAATAAAAGTTCTTGTTCTTCTTTTTTTTATTATTAAGCTATTGCATAGCTTCTATCGCGGGCCTTGAGCGTGGAGACCGAATCCAGAAATTCCGTAACGAAAATAACCTAACACCCCATGTGACCCCATGTCAGATAATGACAATGACAAGCTAGTTTTCTTTTTAATATATTGCCGTAACTAGGAGTTGTAGGTTGTATACATTTGATGTTAGACCTTCTTTGTAACCATTTTTATCAACTTATGCAATTATAAATATTTATGTATTTTATTTTTCCGCTTGTTGCCGGCTCGAGGACCAAACGCAGACTGAATGTTCAGGCTCGGCTTCCCATCACGATGAAATAATTAATTTTATAATGAATGTTCCACACACACATACACAGACACACACAGGGTCTCTAATAATGAAGATGAGGTTAAAATGAAAATCCAAAATGGCGCCGACGAAAATTTTTGGATTTTCATCATGGGTGTCGTTTCCGTGGTTTTTGGTGTCACTGATAATGAAAATGAGGTCAAACCTATGACAGTTATTAAAGCTTTCCGGCAAATTAAAACTGACCGAAGATCTATGGGGAATGTCAACTTCAACTTCAACTCTTAGTTAATGGCTTTTGTGAAAGAGTCTCCACAATTTTGCCAATATCCCGTACATCTAATGATAGACCATCAAACGAAGGAGATAGTACAGTGACGAAATTTGGACAAGTATTTTACTAAAATCACAAATCTAATCTAACTAATTTTCTATTTTACACGCAGAGCAAGACATTTTTTTTTTTTTTTTTTTATTGCCATAGGAAAGAAGAAAAGATAAATATATTCAAATAATTATATGCTTTAAAAATAAATAGAATATTGTATCAACTTACAACTTAATTTTATTAATTTCAATGAACTTACTTAAAATATATACAAAGCGGGTAAATACAAGGGAGAGGAGACATTTAGTGGAGGTTGGACGAGGGATATGAGATGGGATGATATCGTACAAAGATAATCGTAATTTAGGACAGCAGAAAAATAAATGGTCCACGCTTCCTTCATCCAGACCGCATTCACAGAGGGAGTTATCCCTTATCCTAAGTTTAGCCAAGAAAGCTGGGGTGCAGCAATGATTTAGCCGAAGCCGACAGATTGTTGAAGTGGTCAATTTATTTGCCAACTGATACTTGAAAAACCAAGGTTTGTGGGGAATCTCAGGTTGAATATCACCATAAAATTTTCCCTTTATGGTTTTAGAAATTTTCCATCTTTGGGACCACGAGTTATACATAGTGGTTGACAGAGTAGCACAAAAGTCATGGGAATAGATTTCAGAATGGTCAAGCGAGCCAGACTGGACTGCATATTTAGCACACGAATCAGCAGACTCATTCCCATTAATACCCACGTGACCAGGAATCCAGGCCAAAATAATATTAATACCTAATTTATGACACTGGAAAAGTAAATCTCTTATTTTTAAGATAATAGGGAATCTAGATTTTGATCGGAAGGGGTTTGACAAAATGGATTGAAGGCAACTTTTCGAATCTGAGAATATTATGGAGTTATTTAGATTATGAGATTTAACAAACGAAATGGCTTCAAAAAATCCCTCCGGCAAGCCGCAGGAGGAGGTAGATTTCGAAGAAGGTGCTGGAGCGTCCGACTATTGAAAATTTGTATAAAGAGTTGTACTTATGTGTACAATCTACAAAAAGAAATATGATTTCAAAATCGTTGTCTTGTAATGGAAATTTTACCCTTTTTAAATTCTCTCATAAGAGTTTAGCATGGAAACGCCCTCAAATGTTTAGTTATAATTTTTTATTTCGAAAACTATAAGTTTTATCGCTAAACTTTGAAGGTAACAATTGTAAAGTAAACAATTTGCTTTCAAAAAAAAATATTTGCGACGGTCAAAATGTTTACTGTTTCGGAGATAAGATTTTTTTTCGCAAAAAATTTGGAATTTTCAACCTCCTCCCCAATTTAGGGGTTGCATCAAAAAAGTTTTAATTTAACGATGTCCGTATTCGTACTAAGAATGATAAAAATGAGAAACGGTTCAAAAATTTTCCATAGGAAAAAAGTTATGGCCAAAAAACTGATTTTAGAAAAACCGCCCCCCCGCCGCCCCCCATGGACGAAATCAAAATCAAAGCATTTATTTCAAGTAGGCCACTTACAGGCGCTTTTGAATTGTCGAAACAAAAATGAACATTTAATGTAGCTACAGTCCCAGTCACAAGACATAAAAACTGTGAAAGTACAGTAGTTGCCCATTCCCTAGCGTAGATCTCTATGGAGAAGAACGGGCAAGAAACTCCATGGACACTCTTTTAAATCAAAATATTGTTACAAAATCTTGGTTACATCATTCATGTTGAGATGGTATATTATGTGAGAACAATGTAGCAAGATGTGCACGTTAAAAGTGTCCATAGCAAAACCAAAACAAAATATAACTCAAAAACAAAATAATTAATTCAAATAAACCATGGCGACTAAGAGATGACCAGTCACAACTGACAGCGCCCATTCACGCACATGACGCATGGATCAGCACCATTTTGAAGGGAACTAAATGGTCCGACACACGCGCCACCATCAGCGAGACATTTGAGTGAGCATGCCATACTCTCAACCTCCAGGGCACATTCAAGTCAAGAACTGCCGTAGGTTTCCAGTGAATGATAGCTTACTAGCACATAGTACTCACACAATATGGGCTATGCGATTATATAATACTAACATTGAATCTATACAATGCAAAGATAGTTAAGTACAATCTTCAGCAGCTCCAACTATACCATTTAATGCTATCAATTTTTGCGCCCCTGTCCATGTGGAGCAGGACCAGCATTAAGCCAAGCATTTTTATCAGCGATATAATCGCTCAACTTGTAATATGCTTGTTTACATAGTGTGCGTTTAATGCATGTTTTAAATTTCGTCTCATTCAGTTCAAGAATACTTTGTGGAATTTTATTATAGCATCTCAAACAGTACCCCATGAAAGATGAGTCTACTTTAGCGAGTCTAAAGCCTGGCTGAACTAATTGGTCCCTATTTCTAGTACTGTAATTATGTCTGTCACCTCTTTTACCAAAAAGATGCAAATTTTTTCTAACGTACATTATGTTTTCGTAAATGTATTGACAATGTACCGTCATAATGCCAATATCCTTAAACAGTTCCCTTAGAGAATCGCGCCTACGAAGATTATATATAGCTCTGATGGCTCTTTTCTGCAGAATAAATATAGACTCAATATCTGCAGCCCGTCCCCATAGCAAAATACCGTAAGACATTATACTATGGAAGTAACTAAAATAGACCAGTCTAGCGGTATCTACATCAGTAAATTGACGGATTTTTCTAATGGCATATGCTGCTGAACTTAGCCGCCCCGCAAGAGATGTTAAATGAGAACCCCATTGTAGCCTTGAATCAAGCGTAAGCCCCAGGAAAACCGTTTTATCTACGAATTCAAGTTTCTCATTATTCAATAATATATCACAATCACTACCCTTAACATTCGGTAAAGCAAATCTTATGCATTTGGTTTTTTTTTCATTTAATACCAAATTGTTTGCTGTGAACCAATTTTGGACCTGAAGTAGGGCATTATTCACGTCATCTAAATTTTGTGCCCGTCTGTTTATCTTAAAAATTAAGGAAGTGTCATCAGCAAATAACACCATATTTTGAGGTTGGTTTTTCAATAAATAGGGTAGATCATTTATATATACTAGAAAGAGGAAAGGACCCAATATAGAGCCTTGTGGAACCCCCATTTTTATTTTTAAACCCTGTGAATTGACACCATTTATCTGAACATGTTGTTGTCTATCATTCAAATATGATTTTACCAAACTAAGTGCAAGTTTACCCAGTCCGTAATGCTCAAGTTTCAAAAGTAATGTGTCGTGATTTACGCAATCAAACGCTTTGGAGAGGTCACAAAAAATTCCTATGGCATCTTGGGACTCTTCCCACGCAGTAAATATGTGCTTTAATAAGGTTACACCGGCGTCAGTTGTACAACGTCCCTTGGTGAAACCATACTGTTGATCATGTAAGATTCTGTTGGTGTTAAAATGATAGAGCATTTGATCAAGCATTACCTTTTCAAAAACCTTGCTAAAAACTGGTAACACGGATACAGGTCTATAATTGTTAGTATCTTTACTGTCCCCGGATTTGAAAAGAGGTATGACTTTACTGTATTTCATTAAATCAGGGAAAACTCCTTGGTCTACACATAGATTAAAAATTAAAGCTAAGTATGGGGCTATTGTCTCAAGTATGGATGTACAAACTTTGATAGACATTCCCCATAGATCTTCGGTCAGTTTGATTTTTATTTGCCGGAAAGCTTTAATAACTACCATAGGGTTAATGTGTTTAAATTTAAATTCAGCCAGGCAGCCAGACACATTCGCCTTTAATAAACCCATTGAGACTTCAGGAGAGGAATTTAGAGCCTCCGTAGTTTTTAATGGTATTTCTGTAAAGAAATTTACAAATTCTTGAGCTACTTCCTGATTAGAGCTTTTAGGACCACTTGCTGTATCTAATGTGTAGCTAGTGTTACGTATTTTCTTCCTGTTAGTCTCGTTATTTATGACTTTCCAAACTGTCTTTATTTTATTTTCTGCTGTTTTGATCTTGTTGCTAATGTGCAGGGCTTTAGCAACCTTGCATGTATTTCTAAAAATTTTTGAATACTTAGCAACATACTTGTTAAAAGTTTCAGTGTTAATAAAAGGCTTAAGGCCATAAAGCTCAAATAGTCTTTCCCTACTTTTTCTGATGCCTCTAGTTGCCCAATCGCTAAATATGAATTTAGGGCAAATACTTTTTGTCTTCTTTTCAAAAGTTTTGTTGAATTCCGTGTGAACTATTGAAAAGAAACGATTATAAAATTGATTTATATTAATATCGTCATGGCTCATAACACTTAACTTGTTCTGTAGGGAAATATTAAACCTATTTAATTTGCTAGAAGTTATAGGTCTAAATTTAATCTGTACTTTTTGCAATGGTGTATTACACCTATAAGTTACAGTTTGTCCGCTATGGTCAGACGGCAAACAATTTACTATGGCTTTATCTAAGTAATCACAATCGCAGAAAACATTATCTATACAAGTAGCAGAAGATGTTGTGATTCTAGTAGGTTCAATAAAAACGTTAGTCAGGTCAAATGACTTAAAAAGATTTAATAACCGACCACTATTTGAATGTTCTTCTAAAATATTGATATTGAAATCACCACAAATTATTGTAGATTTATTACTGGCTGCAAGTTTTGCCAGGACATCTTCCATTATTGATTCAAATATGGAAAAGTTTTGATAGTTTGGGGGTCTGTACACACACACAACTACATGCTTATCTAGCTCAACACAGGACAGTTCGACGCAATGTTCAACCGAGAGACCTACTATGTCATTACGTTGCTTATATTTAAAACTATTTTTTATTAATATTAGGGAACCTCCACGAAGCATAGTTTTACGGTTAAAGCAGCTACCCACCATATAGTTCTCATAATTAATAAGTATTTGGTAATCCTTTAGCCAATGTTCAGTAAAACAAATGATGTCAAACTTACTTTTTTCTAAAAACAATTCAATTTCTAATAATTTACAAGACATTCCTTGGATATTTTGGTGGAATAATTTTAAGGTGTTCTGCTGAGGCCCTTTTTTATTAACTAATTGAGTGCAAGAATTAATAGTACCTTCTGTTGTCTCACTTTCTAGTTTAAATTTATATTAATATTTGGAGTGAGGCCGGAGACTCCCGTGCCCTCCTCAGACAACAAGACCCTATCTGTAATAGACCCTAATTGAGGATTCACCATGGTGACAGATGGATCCTCCTCATTGCAATATTTGTAAACATTTATAGCACTACTGCTATATTCATTTAAAGTCACCTGTACATTAGTAGAATTACTAATAGTCGCAGTGTTAATAATGGAACTAAACTTAGACATACTATTTATGTCTGTGTGAATATTAAAAGCTAATAGCGAAGCTATTTTGTGTCTACATCTAATAGGTAGATACACCTTACCCCGTGTCGACTTAAGTTTACCAACAATAGTGTTGATATCTAGATATACAAGTCTGTCACTATAGTGACCTGCTAGAAAATGTACATGGTTATTTAACATATGTATATAATTGTTTTGTCTATTACCCAATTTTTCAAAATAGGGAAAAGCACACAATATGATTTTACTACAGTTTAGCTTTAACAGCTCTGATACACATTCAGTGATATCTTCCTTTTTAATCTTAGAACTATTACCCATACATATAGTTATGGTGGTATTAGGATTACAAACAGTTTTTGTTGCAGATGCCATAACCTGTTTGTAGGTCGACCCTGGCATACAATAATTTTGAGTACAATAACTCAGGCTATTACTGATCAATTTGCCAAGCCCTCTACCTATACTATCAGAGAACATGACTGAAAGATTAGAATCTAGACAATTAGGTGAGACAAAATTACCTAAGTCAGGTATTGTATCTTGGCTGGAAACACAGTCCTGAGTTTTCACAGCTTGGCACGGGTCCTCCGTTGCCTCAGGCTGAACATCATTCCTGGATTCCCCCTGACAAGTACACTGAATGTTGTTGAGAGTCAGTGAGTCCACTTTGTCTACCAATGCATTTGTAGCAAGAATATGCTCTTTAATTTGATTTTGTGAGCGTTCATATTTGTTATATAAAGATTTTAGTGACTTATTAAGAGCCTGTATTTCTGATTGTAAGCGCTGAGTGTCAATTTCATAAATATTTATACTATCTTCCAATTTAATCTGATAGTTATTTAATTTATTAACTAGAGAAACACGTTCCTTCCTTAATTGAATATTTTTGGAATGGTGTTTCTGTTGTTTCTTGTATTTATTACATTTTTTAATGATTTTATTTAATCGGGCATATTTCTTAATTTTATTCTGGCTTATTTTATGGCTGTAGTTATGCTGTAGAAAGGAGTCCTCTGTAAGGTCTATTGTTGTAATGGAATGAGGGTTACAATTTGAATTTACTAATTCCCTGTACAAATGTTCAGTTTCCATAGCCTGAGTATGATCCTGTTCCTTTTTTAAATTTAAAAGTTTAACATTAGCATGGACTAATTCCTCCTCTAGGTCCCTAATTTTACACAATGCCTCCTCATATAAGTTGCTGCAGCTGTGGAACCCATCCGTGACCACCCTTAGTTGATCCCGTTCACTGACAACATTCAGGTAATCCTGATGAAGGTCTACTAGCTCCCGTTTTAAGCTGGAGTTTTTGCTGTTAATATTAATGACCTCCTCCTCACTGTCTTCTCTCTCCTGCAATAGCTGTTGGCATTGGAGTTTTGAGTCCTTTAGTTCTTGGAGGGCCGTTCTCAATTTTAGCTCCATATCCTGAGCAGTAGCCTTACGGGTCATCACAGGCATGGTTTCCGGATTGGTTTCTGAAAATTGGAAATAAGGAAACGGTGAGAACTAATAGGATAGACCAATTAAGAAAATTTAGAGATGAAAGGGAGAAAAACTGGGAAAAAAAAAAAAAAAAAAAAAAAAAAAAAAAAAAGTTTGCTTTATTAAAAGAAATGAGGTAGGCTGCTGGATAGCTTAACAGGATTGATATTTACCGACTGAATTCTCAATTTAATAGCATAGAAAATGAGTTTACTATCTTATGATTTTACTTTTTCCTAACGTGGGTAGATTGATTAGACTAAAAACTTATGATTTTTAAAATATTACTATAAGTAGTTAATAATTTAATTGTAATGAACTTAATATGCATAAATTAAAAAGATTGATGTAAGTACACCAAGAATAAATCGTTACAAGTTTACTTTTTACGAAATGACATTTATCAACAAAACAATTTAGAGCCAAAACTTGGTTTCAAATTGGCAAAAATAACTATTTTAGAATTGGAGTGGACGTGTTATATTCTGAGAGGGACGATTGTGTGCATAGGTAATAAGGACATAATATATTATGTGTGAAGTGGGGTTTGTAGTAAATGTTTTTGTCTGGGCAAGTGTTTTCGTCCTCGATTTTGCTTCCACAATTGTCAAGCAAAATGAGACATAAACGTAGCCGGTGTGTGTACGGGATGTTGCTCAGAGCTCTGAGCAGTGTTTAAGTGATGTTTAGTATGTAAATAATACACAAATAATAGGTAAATCAAAACGGAATACTCCCCCGGTTCGAAGAGTTCAAATCCACAGTCCAATAGTTGACAGCCGGTACTTGATTTATCGAATTATCGACTGTTGCGAGTTATCACAACATAAACAGGTCACAAACACTACGTGTGTCACTTTATACATTAATTCTACTATACAGAGTAGATTTAAAACAAACTAAACACAATAAATCAATAATTTTAAAATAAATTAACTACGAGGCCGTTTTTTCACGACCTGTCGCCAGTGTTGCCAGCGCAAAAACGAATTCCGCCCATTCACGAACTTAGCCTAAGTTTTGACCGTTTCGATTTTTTGGCCAAGTTTGAAAGCAATCGGTTCATAATTGCGACCTGTAGAGTGTGGCTAAATTTTGCTTGTCACCCATATACATACGTATTCATATATATCCCCGTAGGTGAGAGACCAATAGGTAGATTTTTTTTTTTTTCAAAAAAAAGAAATCTACCTAAAATGGCAATAGATTCGCCCGTGAAAACTGATGTGACCGAAGGGCATTTATAACATAAAATGATTTTTGTAGAGGGGATCCAAACGGCAACCCCTACTGGACTATCATCAGAGGCTTTGGAAGCGTCAGCATAAATAGTAACCCAGTTATTATAATCAGTGGAAATTTTTCTGATAAAAAACCTGTTTGCTTCCAGAGTGCTTTTGTTGATTCCAAAGTCCAAGAGGACATCAGGACGGTATACCAAAGCATCATATGGCAAAGAATAAAGAGGTAAAACAGGGTTTTGAAAAAGCGGGTTAGGAAGACGAGAGAACTGTAGGAAGGCACGAAGAAGACATGGAAGTTCTCTATTAAACCGGCGACCAGAGTCAGAAATGATAGATAATTGGTCTAGCTTACGTAAAAGCGGATGTTCAGAATTTTGAACAAGTTTAAAGAAAAATCGATTAGCAAGGAATTGTCTTCGAATAGAAAGGGGGGGATCTACACTTTCGACTTGCATAGCATTAATTGGAGACGATTTCATCGCCCCGAGAATAATGCGTAAACATTTTGACTGAATTTTATCAAGCTTTTGAAGGCCAGATTTATTACTGGGATCTAAAAGAAATAGCCCATAATCAAGATGACTACGAACTATGGCATTATATAATAATTTTTGAGTATATGGATGAGCACCCCACCAAACACCAGAAAGAGAACGAAGAACATTAATATTTCTTTCACATTTTTGAGTAATAAAGTCAGAATGAGCGACACCTGATAACTTTGAATCTAACCAGATTCCTAGGAACTTGACTTTATTTTCTTGAGCAATATTTTGACCATTAACTTTAATTTCAACCGAGGAGGGAAATTTTTTTCTAGTGAAAACAACTACAGAGCTTTTGGGAGCCGATAAAGATAATCCATGTAAAAGAAGCCATTCGGATAGATACCCGAGGGCAGAATTTAGACGCTCAGAGGCATCTTTCAGAGATTTCACGGATAGATACAGAGCCAGGTCATCAGCATATTGTAAAATTTGACAAAATGAGTCAACTGTTAAATGAAGATCAAAAGTGTAAAGGCTGAATAGAAGAGGGCTAAGTACTGAACCTTGCGGTAAACCATTCCAGATAGTCCTAGGAGGTAAAAGAGAATCACGAGACTTAATAGAAATGGTTCTTTCCATCAACAAATTACAAATAAAACGAACCAGCTTCTCAGGAATGCCCAACTGACGGACTAATTTATCCTTAAGCACCGGAAGTAAAACATTATCATATGCCGATGCAATGTCGAGAAAAACTCCCACCAAATGTTGTTTATTTAAAAAAGAGATACGAATATCGGTTGTTAATATGCTAAGACTATCTAGAGTGCACATCCCTTTTCTGAATCCATACTGGGAAACGGGCAACAAGTTCTTGCTTTCCACAAACCATTCAAGGCGGTGCTTGAGCATATGCTCAGCGACCTTACACAAGACTGATGAAAGCGCAATAGGTTTATAATTACCTGCATCTGAAGGGCTCTTACCAGGTTTTAGAACCGGAATTATCGTTTGGTTTTTCCATGGTTGAGGAACTAAACCATACATATAAAAGCCATTAACAAGGTCCAGGTAATATTGCTTAGAAGCATTAGAGGCATTTTTTAAAAAAGAGTATGGAATACCGTCTGCCCCAGGAGATGAATCCACGAGACCATCAAGTGCCAGTTGAAGTTCGGAAAACGAGAATGGGGAATCGAAAGAGCATACAGAGGGTAGAAGGCTTGAAGGAGAAGGAAAGTTGGTCTAGGTTTGGAGCCGAAGACGGAGACAATTTATCGGAAAAAGATTCCAGCCAAGAAGATGTTTCATTGGCTGAAATATCGATAGAGCCACAGGAACCTCTGAATCTTTTGATTTGCTTCCAAACAAAGGAAGAAGGGGACCTAGGGGATAAACTTTCACAATAGCGGAGCCACCCTTCTTTTTTCTTTTTAGAAAGAAGTCTAGAGGCAATGGCAGCTTTCCTTTGAAAATTTAAAAAATTGTGAAGGGACATAGAGGCTTTATAATCCTCCTCTGCAATTTTCCTTTCGTTGACTGCTAATGTGCAATCCGAATCCCACCAAGGAGTTGAAACTTGAAATTTGTAGGGTTTTTTAAGAGGAAAATTATCATCAGCACTAGAAGTAATCGATTCCACGAATTTGGAGTAGCAACCAACAAGGTTGTTACCGTCTGGAGTCGGGAGGGAAAAAATCCTATCCTCAAGGGATGAAGCATAAGCGGACCACTTTGCATCCTTTAATCTATACTTAAGTGAAGGGTTAAAATTACGCATTGGCGTAACTCTATCAGAGATAGAGACGAGAATAGGAAAATGATCACTACCATAAGAATGGGGCAAAATACTCCAGGAAAGAATAGAAGCTAGAGAAGCAGAACACATAGTAAGATCCACAGCCGAGTTAGGGTTTTGTGTAGGACGAACTCTTCTAGTAGGAGAACCATTGTTAATGACACAGAAGTTCGCTTCATCAAGAATTTCAAGAAGGGAAAGACCAAAGTTGTCATCATGACTTGAACCCCATGATCGATGGTGAGCATTTAAATCACCCATCAAAATGATTGGAGAAGGAACAGAGGAGATCATGCATAAAAGATCCGGGATTAAACGTGAATGAGGATGAGGTATGTACACAGAGAGGAAAGTTATATCAAAAGCCCTGACGGCCACAACATTAATGTCAGCAGAAAAAGAGGGAAGGGGAATATGGGAGAACGGGAGGGAGCGCCTAACAAGTAATGCACTTCCCGCATATCCATCAGCCCTATCATCCCGAAGGTAAGAGTATCCTGGGACCCGGAAACGAGAACCAGGCACCAACCAGGTTTCCGAGATGGCAATGACAGACGGGTGAAATTTATTTATGAGAAAAAGAAGTTCAGGCTTCCTCGGACGGATGCTTTTAGCATTCCACTGAAGAGCGGAGACTGGATCCATAATTAGAATTAGTGGAAAGAATATGGGAAAGTTTTTGGGCAACGTGGGGCGGTAGGGTTGAATTATTACGTGAAACTAGACTAATAATTAGAGACATAAGTAATTCCAGAAGGTTATCTTCTTGAGGCGGACCTGAAGAGGGAAGATTCTGAGAAAGGAGGGCAAATCCGTTGGGAAGGGATGAGGGTTCATCAGCAACAATAGAATGATGGGCAATCCTGTCATAAGATTTCCCTAATGGAGCTTTGGGACGCGAAGGAGAGAACACAGTTTTCCTGTAAGAGGTAGATGGAGAAAGATTGGAAAGGCTTGAATTAGGTTGCAAGGGAGAAAAAAGAGACTGGGAACGAGGGGCATTTTGCGTAACATCGGAGTATAGTTTTGTGACTTTAAGAAGAGATCTCGATGCCTCTTCGTACGAAAGATTTTCTTGAGCCATGAGGAGCTTTATGGACTTCTGCCTATTCAGCTCGGGGCAATTACCACTATAGGCAAAATGATTACCCAAACAGTGGATACACGTAGCCATGGACTCAGTAACGTCACAACTGTCACCAGTATGAGGTTGCGAACAGCGATAGCATCTGGACTTAGACCGACATTGAACTTTAACGTGACCAAATCGGCAACAATTTTGACATTGAATGGTGGGATATTGATAAACCTCCACGGGCAAAGAAGTATGGTATGAGAAAATCCTTTGAGGAAGAACTTGGCCTTGAAAGGAGATGACGATGGTTTGGGTAGGCACCCAAGAGATCTTATCCTCCTCCCTAACTTTTCGATTAAGCCTGCGGGCTTTTAAAATTATACCACAACCCTCAGGAAGGACCACGGACTCAACAAATTCGTCCATTGACATGTCAACCGGGACATGACGGACAATACCCATTTTAGTTATATTATACGAAGGGATGGTTGCTTCATAGTTGTATGATAATAAAATAGGGTTATCGAGGAACTTGTTGGCCGCAACACCAGAAGTGAACTCGACGGAGATCTTGTTCCTGCCCACTTTTTTTAACCCATCAGTGCAGATGTTAGCAACTTTGTTGGAAAATAAAAACTGGCCAAACTTAATTGGACGAATAGTCGTCCCAGCTGAAGGATCCGGTATGGATCTGGAAACGTGGACAATGAAAGGGCCTTTATCTGAATGAGTGTATGCTTTAATGCCCACCACAAGATTTGGGTGGACATACATTGTCTGGATGGAAGCTACAGCCATCTCTTTGTTAATAATAGTTTTTTTTTTGCAGAAACAACGTCATTATTTGAATCTGCGTCATCCAAACGACGCTTACCATGCGAACCGGATGAAGGTGGGATATCATCTGGAGGATCAGGGGGATCAGGTAGGGGATGAGAGTCCATAATGGACTCTCTACGGAAACCTCTGCGCACTAAAAAAGAAAATATAGTTATATTTTAAACCAAAACTCACTGAATGAAAAAATAAAATTATATCTCTCGAACACGTGTGACAGCTATCCCCGTCAGATTCGATCTCCCTACTACAATGTTCTCAATCAACCTATGGGGAATGTCTATCAAGGTTTGTACATCTATACTTGAGACCATAGCCCCGTACTTAGCTTTAATTTTTAATTCATGTGTAGACCAAGGAGTGTTCCCTGATTTAAATACAGTAAAGTCATACCTCTTTTCAAATCCGGGGATAGTAAAGATGCCAATAATTATAGACCTTTATCCGTGTTACCAGTTTTTAGCAAGGTTTTTGAAAAAGTAATGCTTAATCAAATGCTCTATCATTTTAACACCAACAGAATCTTACGTGATCAACAGTATGGTTTCACCAAGGGACGTTGTACAACTGACGCCGGTGTAACCTTATTAAAGCACGTTTTTGCTGCGTGGGAAGAGTCCCAAGATGCAATAGAAATTTTCTGAATGAATTTTCCAAAGCTTTTGAATGCGTATATCACGACACATTGCTTTTGAAACTGGAGCATTACGGACTGGGTAAACTTGCATTTAGCCTGGCAAAATCTTATTTGAGTGATAGAAAACAACATGTTCAAATTAATGGTGTCAATTCACAGGGTTTGAAAGTAAAAATGGGGGTTCCGCAAGGCTCAATATTGGGTCCTTTCCTTTTTCTAGTCTAAATAAATGATCTACCCTATTTATTGAAAAACCAACCACAAAATATGGTGTTATTTGCTGATGACACTTCCCTAATTGTTAAGATAAATAGACGGGCCCAAAATCTAGATAAAGTGAATAATGCCCTACTTCAGGTCCAAAATTGGTTCACAGCAAACAATTTGGTATTGAATGAAAAGAAAACTAAATGCATAAGATTTTCATTACCGAATGTTAAAAGTAGTGATTGTGAGATAATATTGAATGAAGAGAAACTCGAATTCGTAGACAAAACTGTTTTCCTGGGGCTTACGCTTGATTCAAGGCTACAATGGGGTTCTCATTTAACATCGCTTGCGGGGTGCTTAAGTTCAGCAGCATATGCCATTAGAAAAATCCGTCAATTCACTGATGTAGATACCGCTAGACTGGTTATTTTAGTTACTTCCATAGTATAATGTCTTACGTTATTTTGCTATGGGGACGGGCTATTGAGTCTATATTTATTCTGCAGAAAAGAGCCATCAGAGCCATATATAATCTTCGTTGGCGCGATTCTCTAAGGGAACTATTTAAGGATATTGGCATCATGACGGTTCATTGCCAATACATCTACGAAAACATAATGTACGTCAGAAAAAATCTTCATCTTTTTGGTAAAAGAGGTGACAGACCGTGGCTGAACTAGTTGGTCCCTATTTCTAGGACTGTAATTGTTTACAGTCCTAGAAATAGGGACCAACTAGTTCAGCCAAGCTTTAGACTCGCTAAAGTAGACTCATCTTTCATGAGGTACTGTTTGAGATGCTATAATAAAATTCCACAAAGTATTCTTGAACTGAATGAGACGAAATTTAAAACATGCATTAAACGCACACTATTACAAGTTGAGCGATTATATCGCTGATAAAAATGCTTGGCTTAATGCTGGTCCTCTTATATAATCGCATAGCCTATATTGTGTGAGTAATATGTACTAGTAAGCTATCATTCACTGGAAACCTACGGCAGTTCTTGACTTGAATGTGCCCTGGCGGTTGAGCTTGAGAGTATGTCATGCTCTCTAAAATGTCTCGCTGATGGTGGCGCGTGTGTCGGACCATTTAGTTCCCTTCAAAATGGTTGAGCTGAATGGTGCTGATCCATGCGTCATGTTCGTGAACGGGCGCTGCCAGTTGTGACTGGTCATCTCTTAGTCGCCATGGTTTATTTGAATTAATAATTTCGTTTTTGAGTTGTATTTTTTTTTTGTTTTCCTATGGACACTTTTAACATGCACATCTTGCTACATTGTTCTCACATAATATACCATCTCAACATGAATGATGTAACCAAGATTTTGTATCAATATTTTGATTTAAAAGAGTGTCCATGGAGTTTCTTGCCCGTTCTTCTCCATAGAGATCTACGCTAGGGCATGGGCAACTACATTACTTTCACAGTTTTTATGTCTTGTGACTGGGATTGTAGCTACTTTAAATGTTCATTTTTGTTTCGACAATTCAAAAGTGCCTGTAACTGGCCTAATTTAAATAAATGCTTTGATTTTGATTTTGAACCAAAAGACTAGCTGATTATAGTGCAAACAACATCCAAAATCAAAATGTACCAATTACTAGCACAAAAAGATGTCTGTGCTAGTATTTTTTATAAATACTTATTTATCTGATATTGCTCAAAGTTGAACACTAAGGGCTTTATTACACTAGCGGATTGCCAGCGGATTCAAAGCGGAGCGGTGGCGCAACGAATTCGTCGCGAATTGACAACGTACAATACACTCGGAAACAAAATGGATTCCGAAGAGGAAACACTGCTGTTGGCTTTGTTACTTCGAAGACGCCGGAGACGAAAGCGAAAGCATCGAAGAGTTTGCGAAGATCATTTTCAATCAATCGAATGGAAGAGAGCGACTACTTTGTGTTGTTTTGCAAACGAATAAAGAATAATCCACAACAATTTCGATCCTAGCTACGAATGTCAAGCCCTACATTTTATGAGTTGTTGCATCTGATACAAACTGACCTAAGACGCGAAGACACACATTTGAGATTATCAGGGTCACCTGAAGAAAGGCTATATACAAAAATATATTTGAATATTTGCTTAAATTTGCTTAAAATTAATGTTCTTCGAACTTTTGACTGGCGAGTGGCGTTTGTACGAGACAGTACAAATGGAGTCCTCGCTACTATTCGCGACGAATTTGTTGCGCACCCGCGGCGAATCCGCTGCGCCTCCGCAGCGAATTCGTTGCCAATCCGCTAGTTTGATAAGGCTCTAAGAGTGTTCAACTTTATGCGATAAAACATCTTAAAAAACCAGTTTTACCGAGAGAATAATGGATGTATCATTTTTTAAATTAGTGATACTATATACAGAGAATGATTTTAACTTAACTATGTATAATAAAGCATCGGTAGATAACATACATTTATTTTTTCAAAACAATACTAAAACACAAGAAAATATAAATATTTACAAAAAATACAATCACAATAAAATTCAAACGAGGTTTTACAAATCGGAACCCCAAGGTTTTAAAATAAGGACACAAGCTGTAAAATCCCACATGAGGGCAGTTTTATGTTTGTTTAAATGCAGACTCGTTTTCATTTATTATTTTTACATAATTTGTAGGTTCAATATAAGGATGGTGTTTTGTAGAAACCACCGAAAACAATGGAATTTGTGACCTTTTCAATAATTAGATAAGTGAACGGTCTGTTCGCTTGGAATTGAGCAACTCCTATTTTGTTGGTGAACTCAGCAGCGGTCACTGCAGCCGCTTCTGTACCGTCTTCTGTAACTTCTATCTCAGCTTTATGTACTACTTTTGATACATAAATGATTGGAGTTATTGACATAAGTGGCAACTGAGCCCTTGACTGGTCAAACAAGTCATTTATACTGAAACGGTTCTTCATTATGTTTGTGAGATCAATATCCGATTTAATCTTAAAGCGAGGAATGAGGCAGTCCACTTCATCATCAGAATATTTTTCTTTCGATACCTTTAATTCTTTAAATAACGTGTCCAGATCCACTTTCAAGAAGTTTTCAAATATGTCTTCTACAGAAACTCCTGGGTCCGGTAACAGAATGAGCATTGAAAGCCTATTTTCGTTTCCATATGATAATTCGATTACTCTTGCTTGTAAATTTCTTATGTGGGAGAACGGATAGGTGAATCTGTTGTACATCATGTTAACGTCTCCAATCTTTTGTCCCTTCGAGTCATAGAAAGGCATTTTCGTTGTTTGTGATACGTTGAATGGTACCGACCATTGTCCTTTAAAATACAAAGCACTGGTCAGCACCATCTTTGTGCCATCAAAGTAGCTAGGATCAACCAAGTTAGGAATTTTCCCGTGCGTGAAGTTTGAGATATACTGGTTCAGAAGGGTTGCTGATCGTACACTGTCCTTAAAGTCTAACTTGATCATATCAGTCTGATAGTAATCTTTAGAGGTTTCAGTAAACTCGTCGATCAGTAAGTTGTCTTTGTCGACGAAAATAAAGCTGATTTTAGCTAGTTGGGCCGTATTTGTGTTGACTTGTAGCCAACGAGTGATGTTTCTGAATCCTGTCCTTGTTGCTTCTTTGTATCGTACTGAGAGTCGCAGAGCATAATTAATCTCGTTTCGCGTGATTCCTGTCGCACCTTCTGCTAGTACAGCTAACACACTCCAGACTGTGATGGGAGACATGATAAAATTCTCCCCCTCTCGCAAGCTCTTCGATGTATGGATTAGCATTTCAATTGAAAAGTTTCCTATCTTCTCCGATAGTACATTATGGACTTCCGTGGCATTTTCGAACAACACTGGCGATTGAACATTTTGTCCGTTACTCAACGCCACACAAAACACTATACACACTATTCTAAGCATGTTTTTGTTTATCTTCACACTTTTGTGGTTGTTATAATGATGAATGAACAAAAATTAACTGTACAATATTTTAACACACGCTTGGCAATTTTTTAAAATTAATGGTTAAACACACGCACTGCCGACGCTAGTCACTCCAAACAAGGAAAACCATTGACTGACCGGTAAACACATTACCGCTGCGTTTTATATACAGCGGGCTTTTTTTTTGTGTAGGGCATCTCGCAGTTCAGACTTTGAAGACTGGTTTCTGCTTAACCGGGCAAGTCCTGTGGATGCCTTGAATTTAAGGCCTCCAGCCAGGGCGAAAATGTCTATAAACTAAGCGACAGCGCTCTAAGGGCACCCCCTGTGGGCTACGGACCTCGGCTTAGGGCGTCGCTGGGGGCAGCAAAGGGACAGGCTGGATCTGGTTGTCTATAATTAGGGACTGTTTTATTACTACAGGCTCAGCATCGCGGGCTGGCTCGAGCAAGGGTCGGGGAGGGATTGAACGGGGGTGTAGGTGATAGGGTAATGAAACGCAATAATTTAGGTAGACAAAGGGAAAAAGACGTTGGTGCGAGCGAAAGGATTCAACGCGGCGGACACACTTACTTTTTTACAACTGTGGGTAAACGAAAACTGCATAGAAAAATGTACCAATATTGAGCTAGCTACCCACAAACGTCTTTATAATTATTTATTAATAAAATGACCAATAGATGGCGTTACAAGTTCAGAAATCAAGTTTTCTTACATCTAACTTAACGCTAAAATCTTATTGCTAATATAATTTACAACAATAATAATATGCGTCGCCTACAATTCCACCCCCTAGTGATGACTAGTCATCACGATTACACTCAGGTGCAAGTAAGGCGACGCGTGTGGCTGGTCGTCGCAGCACGCCCGTGCGAGTGCGCACGTCCACAACGCGAATGCGCCCGTCATCCCCGGGGAGTGCCGCACTCACTACACCGTGCCGCCATGAACCACGCTCTAAGTTCGGTTCGACTATCAAAACATAATCTCCTACACGCAATGACCTCTGCTCACTACTCCACTTTTGACGCGGCAAAAGTGTGGGCAAATATTCTTTGAGCCAACGCGACCAAAACATGTCCGTCAGTCTCTGCGCTATACGCCACTGCTTCCTAAGGTGAAGATCCACGTCTGTGTACCTTCCATAAGATGGTCCAATTGATGACGTACCTATTAAAAAATGGTTAGGTGTTAGAGCCTCGGGGTAATTTGGATCCGTCGAAACATACGTGATGGGTCTGCTGTTGACTAGAGCTTCAACTTCAGCCATCAAAGTTGAGAGGGTTTCGGGACGGGGCGCACGCTCCTTCAATATAACTCGGAGAGCTGTCTTAACGGTGCGCACCATACGTTCCCAAGCTCCTCCCATTTCGGGTGCGCCTGGGGGTATAAAACGCCACTCAATACATCTAAGTAGCCCGTCATTACGCAGAACATCTACATCGAGCTCAGCGATGCTGCGTTTTAACTCGGTGTCCGCTCCTCTCAGGTTGGTACCGTTATCTGAGTAGATCACAGTAGGTGCCCCTCTGCGGGCTATCATTCTTCTCAGGGCCATCAGTGTAGAATCAGTGGTAAGACTCTCGGTTATTTCTACGTGAACAGCTCGAACTGTTAAACACGTAAATAACATGCCGTAGCGTTTTTGTCTACCACGACCCACTGTGACCTCCATTGGTCCAAAGAAATCAATACCTGAGAATGTAAACGGACGTCGGTTGTGCTGCAGTCGGGCCGACGGCAAGTCACCCATGCGTTGCGGTTGTGGCGTCGCACGTCGGTACCTGCAGAACAGGCAGCGCGCTGCCACCGCGCGCACAGTGGGGCGGAGCTTCAAGATCCAGTAGCGTTGCCTTAGTTCGTTGACTACTAGTTCATGAGCTCCATGTAGCGCTCGTCGGTGGTAGTACTCCACCAGAAGTCTGGTCATCCTCCGTTGACCATCGAGAATAACAGGTCTCTTGGTATCCTCCGTGACACCTTCGGTCTTGTCGATGCGGCCGCCAACTCGTAGTAAGCCCGCACTGTCAAGATAAGGTGTTAGATTTAATAATCGGCTATTTTTTAATAATGGCTTGTTTTGTTTTAAACTTTCTATCTCCGTAGCAAAAGAATCATATTGACACTTTTTTATCAACAAGTCCTCTGCCTTACGCAACATTTCATTGTCAATTCGATTGCCTTTACGTCGACATTTGTTGATAAACAATAAGACCCTTGCAGTTGTCATTAGCAATCGAATCCACGATGAAAAGCTGTTCTCATTAGGTACTGGAAACACAGTACTATAATTAATTGTCGTGACTGTGACGCTAACAATTTTTTGCTCACAAATGGTCTCAGCCAATTGTTTACATTTTTTAAGATCTTTAGGCCATTTACTTTCTGGTTCTCTTAAAAAGCGCGGACCTTGAAACCATACGTCCTGAAACTGTAGTGGTGGCGCATCATCGCGCGTGGCTATGTCAGCCGCGTTCAGTCCGGACGGCACGTACCGCCATTCCATGGTGGTGGTCAGCTCATCGATTTCACCTAGACGATGTGCAACATACGGCTTATAGTCTCTAGGATCACCACGTATCCACTGAAGAACAGTGTGTGAATCAGTCCAAAAGTATCGTTTGTCTGCCTTTATATCTTTATGTTCACTTTGAACTGTGTTCACAAGTCGAGCCGCGAGTACGGCTCCTTGCAGTTCAAGCCTCGGCACTGATACAGGGCGCAGAGGCGTAACCCTGCTTTTACCCGCTACAAAACAGACTGATACAGTATCATTTGAGCGAATAAATCGCCAATAAATCACGGCTGCGAAAGCCTTAGTACTCGAGTCACAAAATATGTGCAACTCGGTCCTAATAATCTTAGGCGCACTCACCTCATGCTTCATGTCATCGTAGCATTGGGTCCAAACTCCTGCACTAGCATAGCATCGTGGTATGCGTAACGAATCTAGATGTTTTAATTCCTCGAGCCACCTTACCCATCTACTATGTTCGTCGGGTTGGATGCGGCAGTTCCAGTCAATGCCACTACGATGTACATTCTGAAAAATTATTTTACTTTTTATAATAAACGGCGACAAAAAACCATGAATATCATAAACAGACATTATAATACTAAGCATTTTAGCTTTAGTAGGAGGCTCCAATCCATTTAATATCGCCTCCGAAACCCGATTAAATGATAAATCCAAAGGTATCATCCGACGGATGCCACATCAAACCTAAAGTGCGCTCAGTTGTGTTCATAACTCCGTCTTTGAATTGAACAGCTGTGGGCGCGAGCGCATCTGGCGGTATTGTTTCTAAAACTTGTTTGTCATTGCTTGACCAACCTCTTATCTCAAATCCACCTTGTTTATGAATTTGAGTAATTTGTTGAATTAACTTGATAGCATTATTTGCATCAGGAGTCGAATACAAACAATCATCCATGTAATGATTTTTTATAATTACTTGTACGGCTTCTGGGTATAAGTCGTCATATTTAAGTGCATTTTTATTTTTAATATACTGTGCTATAAAAGGAGAACACGTTGCACCAAATATTAAACTTTGCATAGCGCATGTTTTTATGGGAGCGCTTGGTGATTCTTGCCATAAGAATCTAAGAACATGTTGATCCTGTGGCCTAATTTTAACCCTTAAGAACATGTCCTTGATGTCCCCTACAATCACAACCTTATTTTCACGAAATCTTAACATAATTCCCATAAGTGAATTATATAAGTCCGGGCCCGTTAATAAATAACTGTTAAGACATAATCCATTTACCTTTGATGCGGCGTCGAAGACGAGGCGCAACTTTCCTGGTTTGTTAGGGTTCTGGACACCAAAATGTGGAAGGTACCATACGTGGTCAGCTGAGAGTTCATTTTCCTTAACTTCTCGTGCGTAACCGTCAACAAACAGTTTGTTTACCTCCTTCCTATATCGATCTGCGTACGAGTCGTCTTTAAGAAATTTCCGCATTAAAGTCTGCAGTCGCAAAGATGCGGCTTGATATGAATCAGGCATGGTGAAAACGTCCTTTTTGAAGGGCAAACCTACTTCCCATTGACTTCCGATAAGACGTGACGTATCATCTAATATTTGCAGGGCTCTTAAATGATCACTATTTTCACGGCATAAGGTTGAAATTCCAATGGAGTCTAGAGAGAAATAATGTTTAATTAAATTATTTAATTCATCAGTTTGACCTAACTCTGTGTGAGAGAGAGTGAACACATTGGCAGCGTTGGAGTGAGTGCGACCGCAATAACCATGAATTGACCAACCTAACTTACAACGAGTAGCATATGGTTCATTTTTATTACCATGAATAATTTCTAATGGCGCAATCAAAACATAATTATCTTCGCCAATAAGTAATCGAGGCACAACATGACTTTTACATACGTAATCTTTAACTTTAGACAAATGTTTACAATCTAATTCGTTAATTACAGATAGATTTTGTGCTGGCAATTTTAATTTAGACACTTTGCGTAACTTAATGTCATAATAATTGTTGTTGTTATGTTCACTTATCTGGGCACTTACGGTTGGTGCATCGGATTGATACACCTCCAGTCCAAAGGCATCAATGAACTTGATGTCACATGATTGTTCACACTTAAGTCCTAGTTCGGTAGCAAGATCCGAGTCGATTATAGACACTGAGGCCGCATCGTCCAGTAGGGCATACGTATTCACTACACCATTAGGTCCGCACACTTTCACTGCAACCACTTTTAACATGACGTGATCCGAAGATAGCCGTTTATCACAGCTTGATGCGACGTGCGCCACGGTAGTATTTACCGCGGGCGCGGGCGCAGGCGCGGGCGCTGACAGCGGCGGCGACAGGGGCGGTGTTGACGGTGGCGGTTGCTCCGGGGCCGGCGCAGCGGGCTCGTGCTGCGCGGCGCCCGGCGCGTGTGTCGATTGTGATGACGTAGGTTTGCTCCAGTGTAGCAACTTGTGGTGCGCAAGCCCACAGTCATCTATACCGCATACAGGTGCGGGGCATGTATTCCTATCATGTCGTGACGTCAGGCAACAATAACACAAGCCATTCATTTTTACAAACCTCCATCTATCACGGCGCATTGCACGTTTGAAAGCGCGACACTCGGGCAGCGAATGATTGCTCTTTGTGCAATATTTACATTTATCGCCCTCCTCAACAGCTGTTGTAGCTAATATGGGTCGATTAGTGCGAAATTTGTTGTCATCTCGTTTCGCGGGCACTGTCCCTTCGGTTTGCTTCTTTTGTTCACGACATTGAGGTATTCCGATTAGTGATAACATTTCCGCTTCATGTTTGAGAAATGCTGCGACTAACTCCAACTTCGACTGATTTTCACTTAACTTCTGGTAGGCAAAGTCGGTCCATTTTGCTATCAGTGTGCTCGGCAGCTTAGATAAAACAGCTGACGCGAGTTCAGGGCTTCGTAAATAATCAGGTTGATTTGGACGTAGTTACACGAAAAGGATCCAATCCACAACATGGTCAAAAATGAGTTAAATATACCAAACTGATGCTAAATATCAAAACTATCGGTCAGTAAAAAAGATCCAAGCAAAAACATCTGTTTAACACATTAAATCAACCCCAGAACCAACCAACATGTATGGCACGTTAAAAATAAAAATCACCTTGAACAATCCAACCTTCATGGTTCATGACCAGTATCACCAAACGATTCAGTAAAACGAACCAAGGAGTCTGGATTATTTTTGCGTAATTACAATTTTTCCATCATCGAAACCTTAATAAAAACACTAAAACGATCCAGTATGCCTGGAACTTTTTTCTGAATACACTTACACCTAAATAAAATAATTAAAACAATCCAGAATGCATGTTATGCATGGCTTATTCCAAGAGATTGTCATGATTTTTACAAATCATTAAAGGGGAATAAAACCATTGTAGAAGACATAGATGGCCATGATGGAGAACTAGATTTTGTCCTCGAGAGAGTGAAGACTAAAAGGCTGATTCTTGTGAAGTTAACTATCAATCATCCTAATATTTAACGCCACAAATGCCAAGCTAAAAAAAACCTCTTTTTACATAATTATTAATAAATGTAAGAAGACCTCTTCTTTTATGAATATAGATAATAATATAAGTTTTATTTTTGACTTTTTTAATTTTTAGAGTTTTATTTTATTCTGTTCAAGTGTCTTGTAACATTTAGGATACGGAGCAGTCAATATCTTTATGTAAACAGATGTCCTCTCTATATTGATATAGATGACATCTTTATTTTTTTATCCTAAAGAAAATGGAAGACTGAAAGCTGATTAAGGTGAAGTTATGATAATTGAAATATAATGCAAAATTTGAGAAGTTGTTTAGTTGGTTTTGAGATTTTGTTTTGTTGATTTTGAGATGTTTATGTTGCCTTATGTAAGATAAAGGTTTAATCAAAATTATTAAAACAAAATAAGTGTTTTTCATTTCATGGAATAGGTTTTTCATACACCATTTATTACTTGGGGCGTTTTAACGAAATTAAGACTAGAGCATGCGCTATAGAAAATGTAATTTAACGAAAAGGATCCTGTAACAGATTATGCTATCTGTGGTTTTTATTAAAGAATATAGACTCTCGTATCTCGGTCATCACCACACGCACGCTCGTTGTTTTAATTAATATTCCCTAATCCTGGAGTCCCACGATCCTCTACATGGTGTCAGAAGTTTAATCGGAACCCAGAAGAACCGAAGAAAATGCCGGAACAGGTACAAAATATCATTCTAGCTAATAACATAAAGCCGTTAGTTGTAAATGGCGGCAAAGATGGCAAAAATGCTGCCGAGTCATGGAAGCTGTGGAAACAAAAATTCAAAATCTTCTTTGAAGCAAATGATTTACAGAAAGTCTCAAAGTCAAAACAAATTGCCATATTGTTAAATTCTATCGGTGATGAAGGCCTAGATATTTATAATTCTTTCAATATTCAAAATGAAACGGACGAAACGATAACGACTATTATTGAAAAATTTGATGGAAAATTCAATCCATGCAAGAATGTCACTGTGGAGCGATACAATTTCTTTACAAAGTACCAAAATAGCGAATCATTGGATGAATATGTAACAATTTTGAACAATTTAGCATCAGGCTGCAAGTTTGAAAATTTGAAAGAGTCATTGGTAAAGGACATGTTTATCATAGGAATAAAGAATACTCAAATAAAGGAACAAATATTGCAAAATCAAAACATAACGAATGTAGACGAAGCTGTTCAATTTGCAAAAAATATGGAATTGTCTCAAGAAAGATCTAGAAAATTACAGAATGGAAATGAAGCTAATAATAATTCTAGTTCACAAGTGCAATCAATTCGTCAAAGCAGAAGTACATATTTCAAGAACCAGCCATCAAAAAGAGAAAATTCAAAGAAAAGGTCAATAACTCCATACAGAAAATCGTTGGAAAATAGAAGTTGTAGTCAAAATCGATATAAGTCCAATCCAGCACAATCTTTTTCAGCCAATTCCAGGTCAAACAACAATATTAGAAATAATTCTAACTGTAATAGATGTGGTCAGCTGCATAGGTACAAGTGTCCAGCACAAGGCAAAATCTGCAATATATGTAAGAAAATGAACCATTTCGCCAATTACTGTTTCTACAAAAATCAAAATAGCAAGAAGAATGTAAGTACAATTAGTAGTTCTGAATGTATACAAAAGTTGCATAGTCATGAAAATGATATTCATAGTAATGTTATTCTGGATTACCCTCAAAATGATTTTATTATTAATTCAATTAATTGTAATTCAAATTCACAAAATTGGAAATTAGAATTGAATGTTCATGGCAATATTATAAGATGTCAAATTGACACAGGTGCTGATATAAATGTAATTTCACTAAATACTTTAAAAAGTTTAGAAAACATGTGTAAGAAAAATTTTTTCATTGAAAAGTCAAACAAAAGAGTATTTTCATTTGCAGGTCAATTGATTGAAAACTTGGGTTCTGTCAGACTTGAATGTTCTTTTGATCACAAACTATTTAAGCCAATCAATTTCATAGTTGTTAAATGTGACTGTTCTACAATTTTGGGTTGGAGGACATGTGAAGAATGTGGCATTGTAAAACGTATTTTCGAACTATCCCAATTCTAAAATAACCACTAACAAAGAACAAAAGTCAGTACAAATGCTTATTAACAAATATTCAGATACTTTTGAAGGATTAGGTTGCTTACCAGGTAGTGTTAATTTACAAGTAGATACAACCGTCACACCAAAGGTTTGTCCAGTTAGGAGAATACCATATGCTTTACAACAAAAACTCAAAAATGAATTAGAACGAATGGTGCGACTACAAGTCATAGAAAAAGTTACTAAACCTACTGACTGGGTAAATTCCATAGTACCTGTAGAAAAACCCAATGGTGACTTACGTATTTGTCTAGATCCTAGGAACTTAAATAAAGCCATAAAAAGACCTCATTTTCCATACCCTACATTTGATGATTTGCGGTCAAGGGTAGTGAATGCGTCAGTATTCTCAAAGTTAGATGCTAATTCAGGTTACTGGATGCTAAAATTAGATCCAGAGAGTAGTGATCTTTGCACTTTCAACACACAGTTTGGTAGATATAAATTTTTAAGACTTCCTTACGGAATAAATTCAAGTGGTAAAATTTTTCATAGAGTAATGTCCGAGTTACTTGGTGATCTTCCAGGTGTTATTATATTTGTCGACGATATATTGGTCTATGGTTCTACGCAAAGTGAACACGATGAAAGATTAGAAAATGTTTTAAAAAAAGCTAAAGAAATCAATTTAAAATTTAATAAATCAAAATGTCAGTTCGGACAGTCTGAAGTTTCGTATGTGGGTCATGTTTTTAACAAAAATGGTATTTCACCGGATACGTCAAAAATCGAAGCTATAATGAAAATGCCAAGACCAGAAAACATAAAAGATCTTCAACGATTTCTTGGTATGATAAATTACCTTGGTTCATATGTACCTAACTTAGCTCATGAAACTACTTTACTTAGAGAACTCCTTAAAAAACAAAATATGTGGCAGTGGACTCCTAATCACGAAAAACAATTTACTAAATTAAAATCTCTTATTTGTCAATCACCTGTCCTAGTACATTATGATGTAAACAAACCTGTACGATTGTCAGTAGATGCTTCAAAAAATGCAGTTGGAGCAGTAATTTTTCATGGACAAAATCCTATTGCATATGCATCTAAAACTTTAAATAAGTCTCAGGAAAACTATGCCCAAATAGAGAAAGAATTGTATGCTATAGTTTTTGGTTGCAAGAAATTTCATCAATATATTTATGGAAAAACAACTTATGTTGAAACTGACCATCAACCTCTTGTAACTTTGTTCAAAAAATCACTTTCTGATGTCCCGCCTCGTCTTCAAAGAATGATGATAGCTATACAGTCATATGATCTTAACGTTTCATATACAAAAGGTACTGAAATGTATGTCTCTGATACTTTGTCCCGTGCACCCATATCAAAAACTAATATAGAAAAATTTAATTTTGATGAGTTGGATAGTAATATAGTTTGTCAAGTAAATTTACTAACTTCTAATTTAGCAATTACTAAAGAAAAACAAGAAAAAATCATGTCTCATACAAAATCTGATATGTCACTCCAAAAACTAAAAGAATACTTTATGTCAGGATGGCCTAATTGCAAGCAAAAATGTGATTCAATTGTTTTACCCTATTGGAACATTAGAGATGAGATTCATGTTGTAAATGATCTAGTTTTCAAGAATCAGTCTGTCATTATACCTAAATCTCTACGTTCTGAAATTCTCTCAATTTTACATGAAGGACACATGGGCATAGAAAAAACTAAAAATCATGCCCGTGGAACTGTTTTTTGGCCTAATATTTATCATGATATTGAAATCAAAATAAAACAATGTGAAACTTGCATGACATTTAGTTCAAATAAAACAAAGGAAACTTTATTATCTCATGAACAACCTTCTTTACCATGGCAAAAAGTAGCTACAGATTTATTTGATTACAAAAGCAAAAAATATTTAATAGTTGTTGATTATTATTCAAATTACATCGAAATAGCACAATTAAATCAAGATTCTAGAAGTTATACAGTCATTAATCAAATCAAGTCAATTTTTTCACGTCACGGTATTCCATTGCAATTAGTAAGTGATGGTGGCCCTCCATTCAACTCTCATGAATTTCAAAATTTCACAAAAGACTGGGATATTCAACATATCATGTCAAGTCCTCACTTTCCTCGATCAAACGGTCTTGCGGAAGTATCTGTAAAAATTGTCAAAAATATTCTCAGAAAATGTGAACAGTCAGGTACAGACTTTTATATTGGTCTGTTACAATACAGAAATACCCCAAGAGGTAATCTCAAATCACCTTCAGAATTACTTATGTCAAGAAAACTGAGAACAAAATTGCCTACTACAACAAGTAATTTAAAGCCAAAAGTAGTTCAATTTTCAAGTCATTTAAAAAATAAGTCACAAAAATTGGAAAATAGAAAATTATATTATGATAGAAATGCTGTATCTCCTCAACAATTTCAGTCAAATGACATAATATTTTTCAAGAGAAATCCCAAGGATGCAACATGGTCTAAAGGTGTTATTTTATCAAAAACTAACTTTCCAAGATCATACTTAGTCAAAGATAGTAATGGAACAATCTATAGAAGAAACTCACATCATATTAAGCTATTTAAATCAAATCTGTCACAGTCAAGGTCACAAAATAGTTATAAATCGTCACAGTCAAAGGAAAATACCAAAAATATATTGGAAAATAACAATGATAATGCTAATCATTCTGGTCACAAGTCGTCCAAGTCTTATAATAAATCGTATCAAAAATCATACAAGTCAAGTCTAATAGAAAAGGAGGATACAGAGATACATCATTATTATATTCCTGAGTATCTTTATTGTAGAAGAAAAAGTAATGAAGAACAAATTGTAAATTTAGATGATTCTTATGCATCTGCCGAGTCAAGTCAGTCATCTAATGATGAAAATCCAACACAATTGGATAAGTCTGTCAAGTCAAATGTAATGAATAAAAGCAGGATACAGTCTCCTATATTTGTAGAAGTTAATGATGATGTACAAAATAATGAATATTTGTCAGAAAATGAAATGTTAAGTCAGTCACAGTATAGTAGTCAAGACTTACCTGAAATGTTAGATATAAGTATAAGTTCAAATACACCGGAGTTAAGATACTCATCCAAAGGGAGATTATTAAAGTCAAGAAAAAGACTAGATTTATAAAAATGAATGTATATTTATTATGTCAATTTAATGAGTCAATTAATTCAATTTTTAAGGTTAAGTTATTTAATTTGTCCTAATGTTTATTTACGTTTTAATAGAAATGTCAAATGTCATTAACGTCAATGTCAAGTCATGTCATAATTAGTCGATGTCAAATTTATGTCAACTAACAGGTTCAGTGTTGCCTTTTTATCTTTTAGAAAGGGCATGTAACAGATTATGCTATCTGTGGTTTTTATTAAAGAATATAGACTCTCGTATCTCGGTCATCACCACACGCACGCTCGTTGTTTTAATTAATATTCCCTAATCCTGGAGTCCCACGATCCTCTACAGATCCAACCATATCAATTTACATATAACTCGGAAAATACAATACTACGCTTGATTGTACTATTAACAATAAAAAAGCTGTTTTATTCCACACATAACATAATGCTTTCAATTACTTTTAAAACCAAAGCCAATGAAGAAATATCTTCCAAACTTCAAACGTCAATATCTCCAAAAATATAAGGCAAGTTTTGAGAGGTTGCTATGTTGTTTTTGAGATTTTGTTTTGTTGATTTTGAGATGTTTGTGTTGCCTTAAGGTTTAATCTCAATAATTAAAACGAAATAAATGTATTTTATTTCATGGAATAGGTTTTTTTTACAAAATTTATTATTTGGGGCATTTTAACTGAATTGAGACTAGAGCATGCGCTGTGGAAACTGTAATTTAACAAAAAGGAACCAGCCATATAAATTTACATATATCTTGCAAAATACAATACTGAGCTTGACTATACTATTAACAATAAAAAACTGTTATTATTCCACATACAACATCATACTTTCAATTAATTTTAAAATGAATACCAATGAAGAATTATCTTCCAAACTTCAAACGTCAATATCTCCAAAGTGACTTTGTGTGGATTGGATCCTTTTCGTGTAACTACGTCCATTTAGTGCACGAATAGTGGCCACACAGTTATTAATTTTAATAGAAAAGTTAATTAGATCGTACTGGTACGATGTAGGTAACGCAGGTTGCTTCCTTAACTGCGTCGTAAGGTTCAGAATAATTACTTCCGGTCGACCAAACCTTAAGTCTAGGGCTTCCATTACAGCTGCGGGCGGAGTATTACCGATTAGCAGGTCGGTAACTGCCTCCTTAGCGTCGCCTCGCAATGCTTTGCGTAACCTCCACAGGTTTTCAGATTCACTGAATGTGCACACTCGTGTGGATTCATCGTATGCACTCTTAAAATGTAGCCACTCAACGCAGTCTCCACTGAAGACAGGTAAGTCACGCGGAGTAGACAAGCGGCTGAGTAGACGGTCCTCACGTTGGCCTGACGAGGTTGCCATCATGTCTTTTAAGGTAAGTGCGAGTTGCTGAATACTATCAACAGGAACATCAGTGCACTGGACGGGGCCGACGAGAGCACGGCTTGTTGATGGTGCCGTCGGCTGATGCTGATATCTGCAGGTAGGTTCGGTGTGATCTTGATTTAGCCAATCCTCGACGTTAGAACGTGCTTGCTCATCCAGGATCTCATTACTACTAGCTTTGCTGCCATCACTTTGGAGCTCTTCAGCATCAACTTGCGCAAGGTCAGCTTCCAGCTTTTTATCTATGAGGGCCAGCTGAATCTGTGCTTTTGCTTCAGCGGCTTCTAATTCCAATTGCTTACGTCTAGCAATGGATGATGACGTAGATCGCTTCGATTTTGCAGACGTAATCGAACCACTTTTTACGGACGCAAACGGCGTATTTATTTTTGTTGTTTCAGTCTTCATTCGTTCCATGTCCTTAGACGGTATGAGACTATCGGTGCCTAGGACAGGTAATTTGAGTTTAGGTTCCGCATGTGCGTTGGCCGATGTGCTCGCCATTTCCATTTGCTGGCGCTCGAATTCCCGATGCTGTTTGCGAGTCAAAACTTTACGCGGGGCGCGAGGCGGGCTTGTAAACATCACACTGATTATTATTTGGCTCGAAGACCACTCTTATTGTAGGTGATAGGGTAATGAAACGCAATAATTTAGGTAGACAAAGGGAAAAAGACGTTGGTGCGAGCGAAAGGATTCAACGCGGCGGACACACTTACTTTTTTACAACTGTGGGTAAACGAAAACTGCATAGAAAAATGTACCAATATTGAGCTAGCTACCCACAAACGTCTTTATAATTATTTATTAATAAAATGACCAATAGATGGCGTTACAAGTTCAGAAATCAAGTTTTCTTACATCTAACTTAACGCTAAAATCTTATTGCTAATATAATTTACAACAATAATAATATGCGTCGCCTACAGGGGGTAACGCACCGTACCTCTACGGCGAGGTCGGAATGTCTTCGGTTTGTATTTGTACATTCTACGAACTGTACTGGTATCTTTCCTACTCTCTTGCAAGATAGTGATCGGATCGTTATACAGCGGTCTTCTAGAGCCGGTTTATTGAACGTACAACGAATGTTTACAATACTACTTGTAGTGTATGTAGATATCACACTACACGTTGCCTCAAGCGCGCACGTCGCTCGGTTATAAGTACCGGTCCGAGTGGTGGGGCAGTCAGTCGTTGTCAGACTGCCGGCCGGTGCGGTGGCGCGTTGGTGAGTCAACTAGTGTTGTTAAAAGTGCATATTTTACACTACTAACCTACTACCAATTTTCCTGAACTTGGCCTAGGCCGCAGCCGTTAAAATAGCAAAGGCGTTTTTGTCACAGACAGTCGCTTTTGCGTGAGTGAAAGACGACGGTTTACCTACGGCTAAACTTGTATACCTATTATGGATATGGTACTTTCATGTAAGCCTACAAGCTTGATTTACACTTATTACCTAATGAGTACCTAAACTCTTCATGTTCAGGTTTCTAAACCGCCTGCTTGTCGTATGGGCTTTTTTAGGGTTCCGTAGTCAACTAGGAACCCTTATAGTTTCGCCATGTCTGTCTGTCCGTCCGTCTGTCCGTCCTCGCTTAATCTCTGTGACCGTTAGCACTAGAAAGCTGAAATTTGGTACCAATATGTGTATCAATCACGCCGACAAAGTGGTAATATAAAAATTGGAAAAAAATGTTTTATTAGGGTAGCCCCCCTATCTGTAAAGTGGGAAGTGATTTTTTTTTTAATTTCACCCCTAACCTGTGATATATTGTTGGAAAGGTATTTAAAAATGAATAAGGGTTTACTACAATCATTTTTTGATAATGTCAATAATTTCGGAAATAATCGCTTCAAAAGTAAAAAACAATGTTTCCCCCCCTCTAACTTTTGAACCATAAGTTTAGAAAATATGAAAAAAATCTGAAAAGTAGAACTTTATAAGGACTTTATTTTGAACTTGGATGGAAACAACAGTTTTTGTACAAAAAAGACAAAAAGTTGTACAAAATAATTTCTAAACTCATAAGTGGGAACACTTATTGTGACGGACGGGAAACTACGGAACCCTACACTGAGCGTGGCCTGACACGCTAATTGCCGGTTTTTTTTTTGTAGTTTAGGAAATCATCAAATAACTTCTCCCACTCTGGGCGGAGCGGGAGGGAGTGTCAGACTTTCACTGACCTAAACCCATCCATGTTGCTTCCTCGCCCTTTATGTTCCGGGGCCGGGGTATCTCTTTTGAACAGGCCCGCAGTCGTATGGGCCTGGCGTATTGACGGCCCCTAAGCAAACCACAGCAATGGATTACATAAATTCAATTAATGTAAAGTTATATAAAATAAAATCTATACTCTATACTAATATTATAAGCAGAAGAATTTGTTTGTTTGGTTGAACGCGCTAATCTCCGGAACTACCGGCTCGAATTGAAAAATTCTTTTTGCGTTGGATAGTCCATTTATCGAGGAAGGCTATACTATATTACATCACGCTATGACCAATAGGACCGGAGCAGCAATAAGAAATGTTGCAAGCGGGAACAAAGCAGTTTAAACTTTCGTTGAGTAGGCGATGCGTTGTGATACAAACGAAGTCGCGGGCAGAAGGTATTAGGCTATAATTTATCTTGGAAACTTGAACACCTGATGCAGAACCGCAACAGACCAGCTAAACTATAAGAGATACAAAAATGACACCATAGCAAAATTGTTTTCACGTAATGAGCATTTTTCTGCTGAGAGAATAAGTTTGAAGATCTGGAACACCTGATGTGGAACTCCAAGAGCCCAGCTACATCATAACACATTATAGAAATGACGTCTTAGCAAAAGTTGTTCAATCTGAGGAGCACTCTCTGTTGACTTATAAAAATCGAAGATCTGGAACACCTGTTGTATAACTCCAAGAGCCCAGCTACACCATAACACATATAGGAATGACGTCTTAGCAAAAGTTGTTCGGTCTGATGGGCATTTCCTGTTGACTTATAAAAAATTGAAGATCAGAAACATCTGATGTGAAAATTATTGCAAAGCTATCACTAATTTCACTGTAAGTATAATTATAAAATAACATTAGCTGGGAGTACCTCCACGCGGTGAAGGTACTCCCAGTTAACAGTTTAGGACTGATTTTCGATGACGATGGTATTTCATTGAAAATTTCACTGTACTGGCCAAAACTCCCATTTATTATTTTATTTTATCGAATAAATATGCCTTCGGACTTATGTTATTTGAGTGTTTAATTTCCTTTTCCATTTATCTTCGTGACTCGGTAGCCTACCCGGTAACACGGGAGCAGTCAATTAGATTTTAATTGATCAGGTATCTTCACAACAAAACTATAACCATGCCTAGAAAGAGGTCAAATCTTTCCCAATGTTCGAAAGGAGCTAAAAGATTGAGGATCATAAGATCCCAAGAATCTACCGAAGAGCGTCAGAAGAGACTTGATGCTGTTCGAGAACATCAGGCTGCAACTTGCTCCGTGAAAACCTCTTCGGATCGCGAAGCACGCCTGCGTTCTCAGCGTATTTATGCATCTACGTCCAGATCTCTAGAGACCAGTGAAGAATAGATGCGCGACTGACCGCTGATCGTGAACGTCACGCATGGCCTCGCGAGTCGGAGACGTTCACAGATAGAGAATTGCGCTTGAGTTCTCAGCGATCCGTTATTTTCCCGTCCCCGGGCTCTTAGAATTCTACATCAGACGTTTCAGATCTTCGATTTTGACGATCCCGTTGTCGCTGGCATAAGCAACAAGATCCGCGTACGAAGTCGCGGGCAGAAGCTAGTCACGTCTATAATCCTTGAAGGGTTAGAAAAAGTACCTAATAGTAGGTACATCCACATTTTACCGGTAATTTTTCGCCTATTGCCATCAACCGAGCGCAAATACTTCTTGTGTGGCGACCGCGAACCGTAAGACGATGCGTTGGAAGACCTCCCACTAGGTGGACCGATTGCAACAAGATCCGCGTACGAAGTCGCGGGCAGAAGCTGGTCACGTCTATAATCCTTGAAGGGTTAGAAAAAGTACCTAATAGTAGGTACATCCACATTTTACCGGTAATTTTTCGCCTATTGCCATCAACCGAGCGCAAATACTTCTGGTGTGGCGACCGCGAACCGTAAGACGATGCGTTGGAAGACCTCCCACTAGGTGGACCGATTACCTGGTGAAGGTTGCTGGAATCCGTTGGATGCGAGTCGCACGGGACCGGTCAATGTGGCGACACTTGGGGGAGGCCTATTTCCAGCAGTGGACGTCTTTCGGCTGAAATGATGCTGATGAGCGCAAATAAGACTTACTTAATGAAATTTCTGATTTTACTGATTAATTGTCAAACTAAGCACCTCATTCTCACCATTAGCTATTAACTTGACATCAAGACCACTGAACCAAATTAAGCAGTTCCCAAAGATACTTACTTACTATGGACTTCTCTAAAATTACTTAGACTTTTTGTAGTACCTACGTTGTTGAGGAGATTTTGAGTGGGCAGTATGAATGACGACGCAGATATCGAAAATACTGGTTTATTATAAAAAAATATTAACAATAAAAGATTTGCAATGGCGCGCGACGCGTACAGAGTTGAGCTCTGTACGCGTCGAGCTGATCGAGTGGTCGTCGCTCCGGTTTTTTTTTTTTTTTTTTTTTTTGTGTAGGGCATCTCGCAGTTCAGTCTACGAAGACTGGCTTCTGCTTAACCGGGCAAGTCCTGTGGATGCCTTGAATTTAAGGCCTCCAGCCAGGGCAAAAATGACTAAAAACTAAGCGACAGCGCTCTAAGGGCACCCCCTGTGGGGTACGGACCTCGGCTTAGGGCGTCGCTGGGGGCAGCAAAGGGACAGGCTGGATCTGATTGTCTTTATTTAGGGACTGTTTTATTGCTAAAGGCTCAGCATCGCGGGCTGGCTCGGGCAAGGGTCGGGGAGGGATTGACTGGGGATTACGCGCCGGACCTCGGCGGCGAGGTCGGAAGGTCTTCGGTTTGTATTTGTACAATCTACGAACTGTACTGGTATCTTTCCTACTCTCTTGCAAGATAGTGATCGGATCGTTTCGTCGCTCCGGACCGCGGTTGCGTCTTATATAGGTGCTCCCTGCGCCGCGCCGCCGTGCCCCCGCTGACGCCGTCGCCGTGCCGCCTCCGTCGACGTCATCATTATGTTCTAGAGGTTTCCGAATATTATCCGTCTCTTTTGCTTGATTTCATGCTGCTTATCATTTCCTTGGTCTCCTCATGTTGTAGGTACGTCATAATGACGTGTTGATCTAAATTAAGTGTTTACCCTAATTGAACATGCGTTTTAATTGTATTTTATAAGTATACTATTCTTATCTAGGTTACTTATTTTTTTTTTTTTTTCTATTGATGTTGCCACAAGGAAAATTCGGATAGGTATTACCTATATTACGAATTGTACCTAGAGTTTATAAATTACCTATGACGATAGCGTTTGTACCTACTTCTGCTATTTTCATAAATTTGTCACTCCAACACGATTCCATTCTCATCCCATTGTCATTTTGCTTAAAGTTCGTAATCTGCTAAATTCACAATGGTCTCGTAATAAAATTGTATTTTAATGGCATTGTCGTATTGTCATTATTATAAAACCCTTAGTAGGTACAAACGGTTTTCGAAATCTACTAAGTACTAAATGCGAACATTTTTATTCATGCCAGGGCCTCGATTCTGCTATTACAATAGTGTCAGAGTATTCGATCATTGATTTCATAATGATCAAGCTCTGTCAAATTTTGACATGTTTGTTAATTCTACTATCATAATGGCGCCATTATGACTTCTCAATGAACAACCACTGATACTCCTTTGAAAGAAATGTCATAGAATATTAATCTCGTACACTCAGATCAAATCTCGTACAAATGTTCGCATTTAGTAGTAGATTTCGAAAACCATTTGTACTAAGGGTTTTATAATAATAACAATACGACAATGCCTTAAAACACAATTTTATTACGAGACCATTGACCGACCATTATGAATTTAGCAGATTACGAACTTTAAGCAAAATGACGATGGGATGAGAATGGAATCGTGTTGGAGTGACGAATTTATTAAAATAGCAGAATTAAGCCCCTTTTTTTTTTTTTTTTTTTTTTTTTTTAGGATGGGAAATCATCAAATGACTTCTCCCACTCTGGGCGGAGCGGGAGGGAGTGTCAGACTCTTACTGACTAAAACCCATCCATGTTCCTTCCTCGCCCTTTACGTTCCGGGGCCGCGGTATCTCTTTCGAACAGTCCCGCAACCCCGGCAGGCTTCGGCCCTTGCGGGCCCCTCTCTGCTGCTGACATCTCTTTGAGGCGCGCGTGGAACACAAACGCGCCGTCGACACGGCCTGTCGTCACTAGACGGACGGACGGCTAGCTAGCCCATAGCTAACCGTCCACAGGCCCGCATCTACGGTGGCCGGTAGCCACCACGTGGCCCCCGACGCCCGGTGCGTCTCCCGCGGCGGCCGGGAAGAGAGGCTCTCTCCCTCTCTCGTTCCGCCACCTCCTTCGCCAGCATGACTGCTTCGCAGAAGGAGGTGACGGCTTCCCATTCCGTCTCGCTCCGGACCATGGATTGAACCAGGGCCGGACGCGAGAGGTCGCCGCCGCCGATCGCCGCTACGAGGACACGGCGGTGCTCCGCCCACGCAGGGCAGACCTCCACCGTGTGCTCCACCGTGTCCTCCGGTCGATCCTCGCAGTGGAGACACCCGGGCGTTTCCTCCCGCCCGATTCGGTGCAGGTACCTCCCGAAACATCCGTGTCCAGTGAGGACCTGCGTCAGGCGGAAGGTGAGGACGCCGTGGCGCCTCTCTAGCCACTCCTCAAAGAGGGGACTTACCGCCACTATCGTGGCGTGCCCTGCACGGGGTTGCGACAGTCGCTCTCTCCATGTCGCCATGAGATCGCGCCGGAGGTCTGTCCGCTGAACGGCAATTTGCCGCGGCAGCGGAGTTTCCCCCCGGCGTAGTGCCTCCGCGCGCCATTCATGTAGGCGCGCGAGGACTATCGCCTCCAGATCCCATGGCGAGAATTAAGCCCCTGATTTCATGTACGAGATTAATATTCTATGACATTTCTTTCAATGGAGTGTCAGTGGTTGTTCATTGAGAAGTCATAATGGCGCCATTATGATAGTAGAATTAACAAACTTGTTAAAATTTGACAGAACTTGATCATTATGAAATCAATGATCGAATACTCTGACACTATTGTAATAGCAGAATCGAGGCCCTGCTTATTTTTAAATGCGATTGTCAATCAGGAACGTCATTCAATGGATTTTTGCGGCTAACCGCCACTTAAATAAGAGGGCAACCTCTTATTGCACGATTTAGGAAAAATGAGTTCGTAATACAATAGTATCGGTAGCATACGACTTCTGGGTTATAGGTTCGAACCTAGGCGGGCCCTTTATTGTAATTGTGTGTAATTTTTTGTGTGTACTATATTTAGCTCATGTATTCGCCTTAACATAGTCTTATTAATTCCCCTTTTCGGTGAGGGGTAGTGACGATTCCTGACTAAAAAAAATATTATTCTGTTAGTCCGTCAGTTAAATTATCAAAAAATATTGGATACGTGTTTTTTGTTCTATCAAATTAATTAAAATTGAAAAAAATAAAACGCGTCAAATATCCTGAGTGGGGGCTTCTTCACTTTCCGGTAAAAAATATACTCAACAGTGACACAAAACACTTACAAGAGACGATTTTCCAATACGTAGATACGACTTTTTTTTAGGAAAACCTAATCGATAAAATTGGAAATGAGTGAGAAGTTTTTTTAACGCTTACGCCTTAGGTTTAGGTTAAATTGAGCTCGTGGCTAAATTTAAAACAGCCACTCGGGTCGATTTTCAATTGAAGCCGCGCTAGCCTAGGCTGATCCGTGGATGGGTGTTCTTCCATTGTATGGGGTGGACCATCAACAAAGTAGTTAAAAAAAAAACAGCTGTTTCCTACAAAACTGCAACACCTACACGGTATGTTTTTAAATAACCGCTGAAAACATTCTACTTGACGTGAAAGCGTCAGGCAGGGTAGCCCGCAAAATAAAATTTTCATTAAAAATTTTTTTTCATCCCCACATCTCGGAAAGAGTATTTTTGCTCTTCGATATCTGAGTGTAAAAGCCGCTTAATTTTATCGTCTAGAGGATAAAGTAAATTGAATTTAGAACATCGTGTGCACTAAGTTTGTGAATTGAAAACATCATTAAACCTATTTACCATCCATGGTGCCAAATCTATCATACAACTTTTTTTAATTTGTTAAAAACTCAGACTCCGAACCTTCTTGGTGTATGTAATTATTTAGGGTTCCGTAGCCAAATGGCAAAAACGGAACCCTTATAAATTCGTCATGTCTGTCTGTCTGTCCGTCCGTATAACAGCCACTTTTTTCCGAAACTATAAGAACTATGCTGTTGAAACTTGGTAAGTAGATGTATTCTGTGAACTGCATTAAGATTTTCAACCAAAAATAGAAAAAAAAACAATAAATTTTGGGGGTTCCCCATACTTAGAACTGAAACTCAAAATTTTTTTTTCATCAAACCCATCCGTGTGGGGTATCTATGGATAGGTTTTCAAAAATGATATTGAGGTTTCTAATATCATTTTTTTCTAAACTGAATAGTTTGCGCGAGAGACACTTCCAAAGTGATAAAATGTGTGTCCCCCCCCCTGTTACTTCTAAAATAAGAGAATAAGAAAACTAAAATAAATATATGATGTACAGTGCCATGTAAACTTCCACCGAAAATCGGTTTGTACGAGATCTAGTAAGCAGTTTTTTTTTAATACGTATTAGATTGTAAACAGCAATTTACCTTTCATTCAATCTGCTACGGAACCCTTCATGGGCGAGTCCGACTCGCACTTGGCCGCTTTTTTAATTTGTTTAGCGCGCGCCATTTTTTTCACGTCATATTGTTGAAACTTTAGGTTAAAAACAGGGAACTTGAAAACAAGTGAAAAACCTAAAATGACCACTAATTATGTAGCGACGAGGAAGTTTATTTGAGGCCAACAGAATTAACTGAATTTGTTAATAATGCGCAATTTTTTTGCGTTTAGTCTTTTCTTCGCTGAGGTGGGATGAAAAGTTACGTGTTGCACTCGAGTGCAAAGATTTTCCACCTCGTGCTCTTCTGATTCCCTCGCTAACGCTCAAGATTCTAAGTTTTGAATCACTCGCTATGCTCGTGACTCAATTTTAGAATCTTTCACTTGCTCGGTCATCAAAATTGAGCACGCTGTTAAAAAGCAACTTTGCACACTTGTATAACAAATAACTACTAATCAAGAAACAATCTAGCACTGGCCTGCAAATTGCAAAAAACATAAGAAAATTTGAATTTCGCGGGCTACCTTGGAGTATCAGCCTTAGGTATTCGGTAAACAAACGGTTACCGTATTCAGTACCTACAACATCAGCATCCAAACATACATACAAAAAAAAAAACATTTTAAAAATCTGCTCTGTCCTACTAAAGTGAAAGAACTACACGGTCGACACGATTTTTTTTATTAAGGCGCTTATACGAGCTAAATTAGCAACTCTATTTGTGGTGGTTCAAACTTCGTTTCAAATGCTGTTAGAATAAAGTTCTAATCAGCTTGCACTACAAAGTGGTTGTTACGTCAGCCACTGCGGGCCAAATAGCGCGAAATGAGTGGTTTCGATCGATTTACAAAAAAACTATTGATTGGATCAAAAAACTAAAACAGTATCATGCTAATATATTGCTTGTAGAATTATTTGCCAAAAAATCAGAATGATCGCATGCATATTAGTATGTTTTTTATTGTTTGAAAGATATTTTTAGAGGTAAGTTCGTGATTTCTTTTTATCAAGCCAAATTAATTGTATTATGTTTTCAAAACAGTATCATGCTAGCATATATCCTGAAGAATATCATATATTTTTCTGGTCTTGTTTATAGCAGTGAATCATATTCTTTTAGTAATTATAAAACTCGCGTTTAGCTCGTGTAATCGCCTTAACGGTGAAAATTTTCTGTATGGCGGGAAAAAAACCGTGCCCGTTTGTTGCGTTCATGGCCCTTACACCCTGTAAGTACAGTTATGTGCAACAGGTGTAATGTAAGGTTAAAAAAACAGCGTAATTAAAAAACAGTCAGTCAGTCAACAGCGTTAAAAAAACCTGAACGTCATAATGACGGGACCACGCCAGGTTTACAATATTTATACTATTTCACGTGTTCAGTTTAAGATCACATCGTGTATTTTTCATCAAATGAACAGTGATCCCGTCATTTTGATATCAAAATGGCGGGACCCGTTTCTGTGTGGAATATTTTCAAATTTTATGGGTATAGATTTTTTCTATGAAAGTATGAAATAGTAGAAATATTGTATTATATGCTATTCACAATGATATTCGCAAAACCTGGCGTGGTCCCGTCATTATGACGTTCACAAAAAAACAGTGCGCGAGTAAACAAACAGTAAGCCCCTTCGTACACAAGGCAACAAAAATCTTCGATACTCGACGATTTTAGTCTCCAAGCGACTACCGTCATACAAATCCATAATGTCGGCGACGCGACTCGTGTACGAACTTCAATGGATTTGTATGACGGCAGTCGCTTGGAGACTAAAATCGTCGAGTACGAAGGGGCTTACTTGTACGCTAAGTGCTGGCGTCTTTATTTTTTTTTTGGATGGGAAATCATCGAATGACCTCTCCCGCTCTGGGCGGAGCGGAAGGTAGTGTCAGACTTTTACTGACTGAAATCTTCTTAGCCTTTCGTGTTCCAGGGCCGCGGTATCACTTACGAACAGTCCCCTTTCGTTCTGCTGACATCTCTTTGAAACGCGCGTGGAACACGAACGCGCCGTCAACACGGCCTGTCGTCATAAGGCGGACAGACGGCGAGCTAGCCCATGGATCACAGTCCGCAGGCCCGCGTCTACGGTGGTCGGGGGCCACCAAGTTGCCCCCGACTCCCGGGGCGTCTGGGACGTGAGGTTCTCAAGTACGTCTTCATGGTTAAAAAATTGGGCAGAAATAAAACAAAGAAAAATACTCTTACTCATCTTTTAATTATCTCAACTCTTCAACATCATCGATCCTAGATGTTCCTTCCACATATTCTCTGTGACCTTCGACTATTATTCTTCCAATAGCTTTGATCAGCCTGACTTTGAACCTAGAAACCTCCTCGTTTTCCTCATAATCTAGAGTTTTCACATCTCTTTCGATATAATATTCGAAGGTCTTCCACAGCATTTCTCGTACTTTTAATATGCTGTCAGCTTGGCTGTAACAAAAGAAAAGAGGCTTTAACATCATTGACTGCCAAGTCATAGGTCTTGAGTACGGTCGAACAAGCTATTTGGTTTCCAATGTAATTTGTTCGTTAAACTGTAAACCAAATAGCTTGTTCGACCGTACGTACCCAAGACACGCACCTCCGATTTTTCAGATTCATGTGCAGATTGTATAAAATTTTCACTTCACAGTGAAGGAAAACATCGTGAGGAAACCAGTGTGCCTGAGAGTTATTTCTCGACGGCATGTAAAGTCAGAGCCCATGGGTGGCATAAAAACTTTGACAACAGGTTAGGCACTAAACACACGAAAAAGGCATCCGCAAGAGAACCTACGTTACCGACATAGTCCGTAGAACTGAGAAGTTCAAAAGTCCAGAAGAGACCTGGCTAATGAACACAATGTTTTGAGTGCATAGAGCCGTGATTTTTCACACAAAAAGAAGTAGTTTCCCAGCAATAATTTTTGCGCAGTGTTACTTAGTTCGATGTACAGAACGCTTAGTTGACGGCTTTTTGAAGGGCCTATTTACATCCTGATTTTTGTAAGAACAAAAGTTCCCCAGGTGGACCAATGACTTTCGACTCCCACACTCCCCGGTCTTATCCAAGAAGACCGGACGAATTTTCAAAATTTTCCCTCGAATACAAAAAAAAAGGTGAACCATTGACATGGTGACTTGGCCGAGAGAATTCGCGAGATGGGAGAATAAAATTGGCCCCAAGTGCGATCCCTGAGGAACACCGGAAGACACGCAGGGATATGGGGATTGAATTCGTATTATTTGTTTTGATAATATTTCGTGAGTTTTTGCCGACGGAAAACCCCATCGGCTTACGTCTTGTATCAATTAAAATATTGGAAGGTGTAGGTAGCTAAACAGCTGATGCGTAAGCATCTTTTCCTCAAAGATAGCATTTCAAAACCGGTCGTAATACTACCTAATTAGGGATACGTTAATACTGGTATTTCCCAGTCGGTATTTCTCGGAACAGCTGTTAGTCATGAACTTTTCGATAAAGAATCTATTACTGTGCATGTGCATTTCAATAGGTATTTCTCTTTGCGATGACTTCTATTTTTTTACAGAATGACGTAATGGTGATACGTTATGATCGAGTTCGAGTTGAGTGATACGTTGATGATGAGTACGTTATAATTGAGTTGATGACGTCTAAATGCTATTAACATCAATAAAAAATGTCGACAAAACCGTCAGTCGTCTGAATAAATTGTAACTTCAGTGAAGTTGAAACTATCAAGAAGAACTCATGACTTGCTTAGTAGCTGTTATTCGGGATCTGAATTTGTGCGCAGTTATATCTAGTAATAACCCATATTCCGTGGGACTTAAACACGACCACCGCTAAGGTCCAGACCCTCTTCCTGAGAGGAGGCCTGCATACGTTTCAGCTGTGGGAATTCCATAGATCGATAGGGTAATCAGTCTAGATAGAGTTCCAACAGCTAAAGCACATATTGTTTATTTATACACAGAGGTATAAGCATCAGTTAGGGGCTAAAGTAACCACACAATGGGTCTCAAACCGCACCAAACGACAAAGCGGCAGACCCAGAAGGAGATGGTGGGACGAAATCGACTCTTTTCAAAAGGATTGGCGAATAGTATTGGATAGGGATAGGTAAGTGGAAAAAGGAAAGAGCGGCTTCCCTGCAAGGGTACAAACATGGCTAATAATACTAATAAAAAGGCACACATTGACGTAGATGAGGCGCGCAACGTTTGGCATTTAAGCAGTCAGACGCAACCAAAAAATGGCAAGTTATCTCTAATCACACTAACTATGATGCAAATTGCGTCATTTTATAAACCAGAAAAACAAGATACTCGTTTTTCAAGATTTAGCCGTCATCTTAGTATTCTGTGCTTATATCAAAACAAGTTACATTGAGGAAAAAATATTCCTTTAAAAAAGTTGCTGTTTACGGTGGCGGGTATAGTCATTTTTTTTTCGGATAGGAAATCGTCAAATGACCCCTCCTGCTGCGGTAGGGAGTGTCAGACTTTTACTGACTAAAACCCATTCATGTTCCTTCTTAGCCCTTTGTGTTCTGAGGCCACGGTATCTCTTTCGTTCTGTCCCCCAGTCCCGACAGGCATCGGCCTTTGCGGACCCCTTCCTTTCTGCTGTCATCTTTTCGAGGTGCGCGTGGAACACGAACGCGCCGTCGACATGGCCTGTCGTCATAAGACGGATGGACGGCGAGCTAGCCCATAGCTCACCGTCCGTAGGGCCGCGCCTACGGTGGTGGCTGCCGATGCCGACGCCCGATGTGTCTCCCGCAAGCAGGTATAGTCCACCTGACCGTTTTTCGGTCACGGTAGCCATCTTAGCGGCGTAGGAGATGTTATAGTGCACAAGTGTGTGCGCAGACAAAGGTACACTCTTTGTGCCTTTACTCTCATAGTCAGATAGGACGGCAATCCGACATGACCGCAGAGAGATCAGTCGTAGGACCAACGGCTTAATGTGCTTTCGGAGGCACGGGGGTATCATACCGCCAGCTTCCAAACTACGGGCTAATACTTAGAAATTCCTTAAAAAACCCAATAGCTTTTTGCCCGATACGCTTGCGACCATCAGGACAGGATCAGGTAGGTGTGAGGCGCGGGAAAAATACAAGAAGAGCGGGCGCATTCTAGTCTTTAAATAGGGCGTGATCGAGGTCAAGTGCAGGGTCATATTGTAATAATAATAATAAAAAAAATGACAGTTAATGTTGCATTTTTGACGATTTCACCAAATAATGAAAACCTATAGAGTACTCCCGTTGACCTAGAATCATGAAATTTGGCAAGAAGCTGTGTCTTACAAACCCTTGACCAAAGAAACGATGTGTGAGGAATGGTATAAAAGATAAAGGTTTAAATGATAGCGTGACGATTCACAGAGAAGAATGGAAGAAAAACATGTGTTGCACCGACCACAAGTAACATGGGACAAGGGCAAGAAGATGATGAGTGTCTTACAAACCCTTGAAGACCCTTGTAATTGTTAACCAAATCCGATTTAAATAGATAAGTAATATTTTCATAATAATTTCACGCCGAGGAAGTTGGCGGGCAACAGCTAGTAATAAGCCTCGACAACTACATAAAAAGCAATTGGTAGAAGCAGACATTTGTAAGTCTTAGTTGGACGTTAAGATTAGTCAGAATCAAAGGCCCGAGAATCAGCCAGTCCTGCCAAGGGATATCCTATATCGTTTATCCAAGTAACTGTGTCGTGGAGGTCAGATACGTAGTCACTCCATATACAGACGCCAGCACTTAAGGCGATTGCACGAGCTAAACGCGAGTTTTATAATTACTAAAAGTATATGATTCACTGCTATAAACAAGACCAGAAAAATATATGATATTCTTCAGGATATATGCTAGCATGATACTGTTTTGAAAACATAATACCTCTAAAAATATCTTTGAAACAATAAAAAACATACTAATATGCATGCGATCATTCTGATTTTTTGGCAAATAATTCTACAAGCAATATATTAGCATGATACTGTTTTAGTTTTTTAATCCAATCAATAGTTTTTTTGCAAATCGATCGAAACCACTCATTTCGCGCTATTTGGCCCGCAGTGGCTGACGTAACAACCACTTTGTAGTGCAAGCTGATTAGAACTTTATTCTAACAGCATTTCAAACGAAGTTTGAACCACCACAAATAGAGTTGCTAATTAAGCGCCTCAAAGCTACCCGAAACTGTCTTTTCCCAATCAACCTTCTTGACCTTAATGCTTTAGTGATAAAGTTGAAAATATATTAAAGAACCTTGGTGCTATTTGTACTGAGAAGAACTGAGAAGAGCCACGGCCTACAAACATAGCAGGCAATATTCAGTCACATCATCTATGACGAACTATGACATTTTCCCGAACTAGTAAACCAACAGGTACGTGATAACAAGCAAGTATACAATTGAATGGAATCAAGTAATCCCAATGTTTTTGCCATATATGATGAGGCAAAATAAAAACCGGGGATATCCATAGAGAGGGATTGAATGATCCGGATGTATGTTCCTCAAAGCATACGCAGAACTATTGTGTTGGTATATTTGTATGACTTTATAATACTAGGTAAATAGACTAGATTTATTTTCTACCTACGTAAAAATATTTAGTGATGCGTTATTTTTTTAAGAGCGCGCATCCAAAAAAATGAACGCGTCGCAAATGGCTGTCAAATATTTACCTATTTCGCTGACGCTGTAATTTTTAATTTTACCCCATGGGATAAGGACATGAGTTTTGGTACGTTTTTTGTTTGAAGATATTACCTACTTTAAATAGTCCTACCACCCATTTGACAATAATACTTAACAATTTCCAATAACACATAGTTTACATTCAAACGTGAACTTTAAACCGTTTATCTAGAATTCGTTAGAGGATAACATCGGGGGATATCCGAATTCCGCGAATTTACGGTTGGCAATAACAAGATAGATATATAATGTATTTACAGAAGGTTGGAAATACACATAGACACGTTTCACGCACACACGCGCACGTCAACTACTCGAAACTGTAAAATTTTCCCTATCAACTTTTATCCTAATGGTTTAGCGATAAAGTTGAAAATCTGTACAGCGAGTGCAAGCGCACTCGCGACTGTCATTTGTTTGAGATCGCCGTGCTGTAAGATTCTGTTGTTTTGTATTGTTTTTTTTAAATGATCGCAAGAAGGTTCTGAGCTAAAACTCACATATAGACACGCTTCACGTACAGTGAGTGCAAGCGTAGGTACTGAGTCATATCGCAGTAGAAAGAGTGAAAAAAAAAATCAAAAAAATACATCATCTAAGTATCCAAAGTATGTTACAATCCTACTGTTTTTTTTAAAAGTTGATTTTAAATTTTTCCGGAAATCAAAAAGTACTGTTTTTTTATTCTTCTCCAAAATATAGATCTTGATTCCTTTGTGGTCAAAGGAATCAAGATCTAGATTTTGCTTTATTATAATAAGCTTTTGTTAAAATCACCCTGTTTAAACTGATTTACAAAATTTTGTTTGATTTATGCTACTTTCTCCTATAAATGTTTAGTTTCGTTAGTGGCCGTAAAAAAGCGCCACTGCTCCATAAATTTGGTCGTTTTCTTTTTTATTCCAGTTTATGCGGTTGACCTTCTGTCCAGTACTACTTCGTGTCTCGTGTCAAGATTCCGAATTCAGCCGAAATCACCCGAACATACATATACGTGCGAAACGTCACATAACACATCATACGTAAATGTGTACATTAAACTTAGATAAGAATTTAGGTAAATATTTAGATTTGGTTCCGGGGAGATCCGTGTCTACTAAGGAAGGAACTTATGATTTATTTTGACGTCCCTAGAGTCTAGAATTGTTTTTGTGTTACAAGGGACTTTTTCAGTTCCGAAATCAATTTTGTACTTGGGAATTTTGGTATATGGTCGGTTATCGGTTGTCATGTATGGTCATGTGATGCGGGATGAATGAGGAAATAGTAGTGAGAAAAGTTTTGAGTGCAGTGTTTAGTTATAGTAGGGGAATACCAAAGAAATGGTGGATGTACTGTGTGAAAGATGATATGGCTAGAAAGGTGGTGGTGGCGGCCACGACTTACGAACAGTAAGTCGTGGGTTCGAACCCAGACAGGCGCATTACTTTGTGTAGGTACTTTATTCCATCAACACTGCTCTCAAAACGGTGAAGGAAAACATTGTAAGGAAACCGGCCTTAGAATAAAAAAAAAACTTGAGAGGTGTCAAGGGCCACCCGGATGGAACGAAGTTCTGGCTTGCTTTCTTTAAGAGAGAGAGAGACAGACAGACAGAGAAACATGCGACGCCGCACAGCTTACAATAGCTTACTATAGCAAAACATTATTTCCCCGTTTTGGTTTTTTAAAACAACTTTCAGCGTTGCGAATGGCAAAAATTACGAAAACGGCCGGAGGGTGTTACTCAGTGCATTCCCAACTACTAGCGACATCTAGTAACACAACGGAGTAGTACTTACATATTTTAACATTAGATGTCGCAGTTACCAATATTATTAGTACCACTCATACACATTAGATGGCGCTGTTCTAAAAAATAAAAAGTGTCGTGACAACTTTTCGTAAGATTTTTTTCCGTCTAGCCCCCTTTCACAACGCGCGATAAGGAACTTCGTTTCAAAAAAATCGAAGGCATGTGACATCTACCAACCTGCACTGGACCCGCGTGGTGGATTATGGCCCGTTCACTCTCACGAGGCGAACTGAATAGGTTCCGTCAGAACTGGAAGAAGGACGCGAGGGTTTGCAATAAATGGAAAGACTAGGTTTTACCTTGGAGGTTATTTTTTTATTTATTTAAAAGACCATGGAGTTTGTTGCCCATTTATGTTTTTTATTCTGACAATGCAAGACTGCCTGTAATGGTCTATTTCAAACAAATGTTGTGAGTTTGATTGGAAATAAGGACAGGGGGTCTAAAATGGCCGCTTTAGCAGAATCGAAAATGAATGACGTTAGAAAATTTAAATTCTTAAAATGGTCTTTGACCATACAACCATTACAATAAAGTCCATTTTAAGAATTTTAAATATTTTCCAATAAAATGAATCACAAAAATTAAAAATAAAAAAATTTAATTTAAATTAAATTAAATTTTCTAACGTGATTCATTTACGATTCTGCTAAAGCGGCCATTTTAGACCCCCAGAACAATGACGTTATTTCGAAATGAGGAAAACTCATATTGTAGGTGTAAAATTTCTTAGTTATGCCGAAATGTGACACACCTATATAAGCAGATTTTTTCCTTCCCCTATTATGTAATAAGGAAAAATTATAGTACAGAATCGCAAAATGTCAAACAACCTATTGTCTACTGACGTCAACTTTTTCTTGACGTCATAAATCATGTCACGTTTATTTGAGGCGGTCTTAGCTTAATTTTTCTGTTGACGTCATAAATCACGTCACGTTTATTTGAGGCGGTCTTAGCTTAATTTTTCTGTTACACTTTTTATGTAAGTCTTCACCTCAGTTGTTGCCTTCACTTCATTATCTTCCACAGAGTTCGTCCATTTCTATTATTTTTTCAAATAAACAGTTCTTCTTCACTCTGGGCGGAGCGGGAGGGGGTCATTTGATGATTTCCCCTCAGAAAAAAAGGGCAGGAGATAAAACCATTAACTTTTGCAGTGTTAAGGAGTTGATCTGTTATCCAAGTTGAGAGCCTTTGCCAATTAATGCTCGAATTGACAATAGGCATGACGACAGTAAAAAAAATACAAATCTAATTAGTCAGTCAGTTAGATTATTGAAAAAAAATGGACACGTATTTTTTTGTTTTTGTAAATCAATGAATATTGACCAAGATAAAACGCATCAAAACTCGGGAGTGCTCGTGCCGTCTGTACTAGCTAAAAATTATACCTTATAGGTGTGACGTATTGGGAATTTTAAAAGCGTCGTATCTTCGTTAATTTTGATTTACGTATCATAAGAAAAAATATGGGTCAAATGATTTTTTTTTTTCCAAAAAATCTAATTCAACACAATCGTCAGCTTACAGCAGTCCACCGCAGGACATAGGCCTCCTGAATCGTACGCTATTCAACTCGATTCTCAGCAACTCCCATCTAGTTGCTACCAGCCACCCTGCGAAGATCTTCGCTCCACGCTCGCCTGAGGGCCTCCCACCTTACGGTCTTCACTCAAGAACACGTCTAGCCCAATGTTCATCGGTTCTACAGCTAATATGACATTGCCACTTCAGCTTACTCATTCTGTGAGCTATGTCGATAACTCTGGGTCTCAGTCGGATCACGTCGTTTCACAATAACAATAGACAATCAAGTATTCGGAAAATTCTTGACGTCACAAGATATTTTTTTCTCATTAACTTAACATCATTAATGAATGGCGCGTAGTCACTGGGAATTTATGAAAAAACCATTTGGTATCGGGAGATTTTATATTTATTTTTTAATTTATTTTTTTTCCTGTAGGTTTTTTCTATGAAGTATGACGAAATTGGAGTGCTAAGGAATTGGATGCCGACAGGGACGTGGATATGGAAACAGGTGGAGAGGTAATCAACATTTGCCTAGCCTTTTCCCAACTATGTTGGGGTCGGCTTCCAGTCTAACCGAACGAAGCTGAATACCAGTATTTTAAACGGAGTGACTGCCTATTTGACCTCCATAACACAGTTAGTACTGGGTATAACGATACCCAGCCCTGGATAAGACTGGTTGTTAGACTTTCGTGGCGCAGCGGTAGTGAGGCTGCCAACGTACGTTCTTAGGGTCCCAGGTTCGAATCCCGGTAGGAGCAAATGTTTGTGTGATGAGCACGGACATTTGTTTCCGAGTCATGGATGTTTATATGTATAATAAGTATGTACGAGTATTTACAAACAAAAAGTGTACATGTAGTATATCAACTGTCTGGTGACCACGACACAAGCCTTGCTTAGTGTGGCTTTAGATGGTGCTGTGTGTAATGTCCAGCAATATTTATATTTTATTTATTTATTTCGTGATGTCAAAGATGTACAAATGACAGCCAACAACAAATGTATGTGATTTCCGAGACACGGAGGAAACTCGGAACGTCATCCATCCACGTACAGGCCTTGGGAAACAACTCAATGTTATGATTGAAATTACCGAGCATGTTGTCAAAAATAATAACGTCAAAATACCTCTTCCATTGTCTTGCGAATCTTCGGCTTTGGCCAAAACTTCGGCCCGTTTTGGCCGAAGCCGAAATATCTCTCAGACATGCTGGTTTCCTCCGGTTCCTTCACCGGAGCAAGTGATAATTATACAATACGCACATGAATACGAAAAATCACAGGTGCATGCATGTATTTTGTTTGTCTAATTGTTAATTGATTTAAATTTAATTTCTGTTTCAATTTATGTTGACATTGTTTTGATTTTATTAATATTTTAATTTATGTAATAATTTGCATGCCGCGTAAGGTAGACTGTAGCCGATCTCATCAATTATGTACAACATCTTATAATGTACCTCATTCAAAGCAAATTAAGATCTGATTCTGATGTCTTGGGTGCGTACCTTCACCCTAATATCGTAATGGAAAGTTACTCTTTAATATATTTTGTCAATTTCTGTTAACAAATAGCAACAAGTAGCCACAATTGTTCTAATGTTACCGTGTTGCACAGTTTTGTTCCACAAAAAGTAACTGCGGTGTGGATGCACCATTAAACTCTTTTACATCTTCATTCTGACTGATTTTACCAACGTAAAAAAAATCTCAATTATATTTTTGTGTAGTCAAAATGATAAATACTCGTAGCATTGGAATGCGAGTGTCTTACGCAATTAGTTTTACTCCACGCGGGAATCAGCTACGTATAGGTCCATATACTTTAGTCAGTGTGAATCGCTCAGCCAAAAATCCAACGTGCAATAATATTAAGTACTTATGTTAGGTGGAGTGTAAGGGAAAACGGGCAATGGTCTACGTGACTTTTTCTTAAATAAAACAAAGGTGTGACCTTGACCAAGCCGGCAACTAAGGCCCCTAGCACACGGCGTATTTTAAACCCGCAGACAACGCGCGTTTCAGGAACACGCGTTTAGAAAATCATCAAATTTAAATCATCTGCGCGTCGTCTGCGCGTTTACAATACGCCGTGTGCTAGGGGCCTAAGCAATCTGTAAATCTTGCGCATAAATTATTGCTAGGAAACGCCATTTTTTTTTTTCAGGAGCATGTCACGTTTTACAATAAAATTAAGTCATCATCTGCGTAGCCTTTTCCCAACTATGTTGGGGTCGGCTTCCAGTCTTACCGGATGCAGCTGAGTGCCAGTATTTTACATGGACCGACTGTCTATTTGACCCCCACAACCCAGTTAATACTGGGTAACACGCTACCCCTTGGTAAGTCTGGTTGTCAGACTTCTTGGGTCAATGACTACCTGTAACGACTGTCAAAGATCTGCTAATGACAGCCAGGATCAACTGCTTAACGTGCTTTCCGAGGCACGGAGGTCACTTGGTATGTAATGTAAGGGTGGTCACCCATCCACAGACCAACCAAGGCAAGCACGGTTTAACCTAAAGATCGATCCGAGCGGCTGTTATTGTTCATTGGTGAAAACAGCATGAAAATCGTTGCAGTAGTTTTTGAGTTTATCGCGAATAGACCAACAGACGCGGCGGAGGACTTTGTTTTTAACCGACTTCCAAAAAGGAGGAGGTTCTCTATTCGACTGTATGTATTTTTTTTTTTTTTTTTTTATGTATGTTCACCGATTACTCAAAGACGCATGCACCGATTTGAAAAATTCTTTTTTTGTTCAAGTTCAAGTTATTTATTTCAGAACAAAAATACATTTGTGTCGAAATATTTTCACAGCACGTACACACAAATAAGCACACAAACAATTATAATATAAGTCTATCCAAATTAAAAATACCAACCCTACAAATATTACCATTCTTATTAACACAGAATGACAGTCCCGCAGCAGAAAACGCTACAAAAATACAAATACATTTAATGTCAAAATATGAAGTTAAAAAAATAATAATAAAAAGAAGCAACAATTATAAACAAAGTCAAAGGGCAATGTGTGCACATCATTTAATTTAATACCTACTAGTTTTTAAGATTTTCTGTCATTACAATATTCGTCAATGCTGTAATAGGCTTTATTGATTAGCAAAGCTATGAGTTTAGTTTTAAATATGTTCACATTCTGAATATTCTTTAATTCTGCTGGTAATTTATTAAACAGATTAACAGACTGTACGCGTGACGAGTGTTTGACAACATTAAGCTTTGCCTGCATGACACTAGGAAGATCTTTTCTGCGTGTATCTACTCTATTTTTTCTTTCATTGTCTGTTTCAAACTCGTTTAAGTTTTTGTTTAAATAAGTAAGGAGCACCAAAATATAAAGACATGGTACTGTTAAAATTCTAAGTTTAATAAAGTACTCCCTACATGAGTCCGTCTGTTTTAAACGAAGCATGGTTCTTAATGCTCGTTTTTGTATTGTAAAGGCTGCCTTAATATTATATTTATAGCTGTTTCCCCAAAATTTAATGCTATATCTAAGTTTAGATTCAACTAGAGCAAAATAGACGGAACGAAGTTGGGCAATAGATAAAATATCCCTGAGAGATCTGATAGCGTAACACGCACTACTTATTGTATTCGTAATTGAATTTAGTTCTGGCTTCCAGTTGAGTAAATAATCAATTTGTACTCCTAAAAATTTTAAGCTTTCTACTGTATCAATTTTCCTGCCTAGAGATTCTACGTTTACTGAATCTTTGTTCCTAACTGTAGATCTAAATACCATACATTTGGTCTTACTAACGTTTAATTTAAGATTGTTCATAGAAAACCAGCTTTCACAAGCAGCTATTATTACATTTAATTTACATTTTAAGGTCTCTATATTGTCATCAGCTATAACAGCACTCGTATCGTCAGCAAATATTATCAAGTCAGCATCTGGTAAAATGTTTTTAATGTATTCAGTTAGATCGTTAAGAAATATTATAAAGAAAATGGGGCCCAACACCGAACCCTGCGGAACACCTCTAGTTATAGTAAATAATTTCGATTTACAAGTTTCTTCCACACTGTCGTGAAAAGATTTAATTTCGACGTACTGTTTCCTATTTGACAAATAGGAACTCAAAATTTTTAAAACATTTCCTCTTACACCATAATGCTCTAACTTATCCAATAGAATGCAATGTTCTACAGTATCAAACGCCGAACTTAAGTCTAGGAATAAGCCAGCAACTTTAAGTTTATTGTTCAGCTTACTAACTACATTATTAACTAACGAGTCTATTGCATCTAGTGTCCCTTTACTTTTTTGGTATCCAAATTGGTTACGGTTTATAATTTTTAGACTAGTCAAATGTCTTACAAGCCTAGATTTGATCACTTTTTCAAAAAGTTTAGACAGTACCGGTAACAATGAAATGGGCCTGTAATTGCCCGGATCTGTTTTAGCACCTTTCTTAAATAGTGGTAGAACTCTGGCTAACTTAAATTGGTCAGGAAAGACGCCTTCATTGACGCAGTTATTTATTAATTCAGATATCGGGTGTGCCAGTAAATCGATATTATCTTTGATTAAACTCAGCGGTATTTCATCGTGTCCAAATGACTTTTTACTGTCCATACTCTTTACCATTTTGTAAATCTCTATCGGCGTGACGGGATTAAAAACCATAGACTTATCAACTCTGTCAGTATTTTCAACTAAATGCTTTTTAGCCTGTTCTGGATTACCAGTGCTTACATCTTTACTGTTGTCAAACTTTTCCGCAAAAATGTTAGCAATATCTGTAGGGTTAAAAATTATTTTATTATTATGTTTCAGTACTATGTTATCATTTCTACAATTTTTGTCAATTTTTTTTCGAGTTTTATTGACTATTTTCCAAATTTCCTTGCTAGAATTGGCTGCTTTATTTATTTGATTAGTAAGTTTGTTTGAAAGGGTATACTTCCAAGTTGGTCCCATAGCCACCAAGTCGGGATCTGATGATGGAATCTTGGCGAAATCGAGGGAACTCTTCAATTTTATAGGATAACGTACAGCGATTTTGGTATTTTCTGCAACAAATGAAGCACTTGCGTTTGATGAGAACCATTCTACCATCAGATCGGATGATGAAGCCAAGAGTCACGGAACTCCATCATGAGACAATGTATCCTCGTCGTGTTTGGGCTTGTTGCAATTGTAACGGTATGCACTTTCCATGTGTACCAAGCACATGTGAACCACTAAAAAGTGAAAAATAAAAACTTTTTTTGCAAATACTAAAACCGACTTCAAAAAAAAAACAAAAAGTTAAAAATAACTTTAGCTTCTGAAGTCGGTGACAAAAAAAAAAAAATCAATCAAACAAAGGTCACCGACTTCAGAAGGTAAAGTTATTTTTAACTTTTTGTTTTTTTTTTGAAGTCGGTTTTATTTTTTGCAAAAAAAGTTTTTTTAATATGTAGTAATAGTTACCTGGTAGGTACGTTGATTTGCAACCGATGTTTTGGTAACGTGAGGATTGTGTTGTCTCCGTCTACCTCCTGGAACAAAGAAAGAGGAATCAAATAATAATAGGAGCGAGCCTATTGCCATCAACCGGGCTCAAATCCAGACTCCGTGGCTGCTACTGAGAATTCCTGATGGAAAAACTTAATAACACTTTGTGCTACCTGGGAATTAAAATTCCAATAGAAAAAAAATTGTTGTCTGTAAAGTCGGATTACGGACGATAGTTTAACGTGACAACGTCATAACAAAACATTAATAAAATGATTGCACATTGCATTACATACGCTCCGATCGTAACGTTACAATGAGCGTAACGGGACATATCGTAACAGGACAGGGCGTAACGGGACAGAGCGTAACGGGACATTTACGTGCGTGCAGCCGGCGTTCATCGATTTCTTAGATGTTGTCACGTCAAAAACGGGAGAAGCAGAGTTTAATGACCAAAACTAAAAATATTCCAACATAATATTTATTACAGCGGTGGCCCAGTGGTGGCGGCCCCGTTTTACGAACAGTAAGTCGTGGGTTTGAACCCAGACAGGCGCATTACTTTGTGTAATTTATTTCATCACCACTGCTCTCAAAACGGTGAAGGAAAACATCGTGAGGAATGAATCTCAAAAAATGTGCTAGAACCAAAAAATTTGAAGACATGTGACTTGATGTGACATCTATCAATCCGCACTGGGCCCGCATGGTTTCAATTCTCTCCCATAGAGAGGAGACCTGTATCCCAGCAGATACAGTTAAATTCTTTTTTCGCTTCGTTGAAAAAGCGGGAGTTTACAATAAAAAAAAAATACATTATTTCAGACCTTGATTCATATGATGTTAGTAATACACACTACTTATAAGCTCTGTTAGAAACAAACGAAAAACAAGACTTCTACTACTACTACTGTGTACTAGTACTTCGCTCGCGACTTCGTCCGCAAAAAAATATGATAGTTCGGCTTTTATACGCATGTTGTAAATATAAGGGTGTAAAAAGACTTAACGAAACCGAAAGGTTCTTCTTTTCCCCGTGATTGCGATATTTTTATTTTGTTTTAAACCATACCTGGGAACTTTCTAGTTACGGAGACATTGGGGGTGCAAAGTTTTTTATCAATATTTTTTTTGTACAATTTTTTACTGTAAGATTTTTACTTGAAATACCTCCACGACCCCCGTACTATTCAATCAATACATCAGCACAATGTTTCGAGTGCGGTACATTGAGTTCTACCACAAAACATGATTTTTCACCCCGAAAAAAAGATGTTTCCCAGCAATAATGTTTGCGTTAAGTTACTTAGTTTGATGTACAGAATGCTTGGTTGACGGCTTCGTGATGAAGCTGTTTACACCAACGAAAAATTTAGCTTTCCCCAAGTATACATGGGCAACTACAGTACTTTCACAGTTTTCATGTCTTGTGACTGGGACTGTAGCTACTTTAAATGTTCATTTTTGTTTCGACAATTCAAAAGTGCCTGTAACTGGCCTACTTGAAATAAATGCTTTGATTTTGATTTTATATTTTTTCTGGATTTGGATCATTCGTTTCGGAAATTACCCCCTACATACAAACTTACAAACAAATACCTCTTTATAATAATAGAAGTATACGTATATATATACGGACAATATATATACGGCGATATAGTACAGAGTTACACAGACTTGATGTCACTGTGCCATGTCTAGCAAGAACGCACGCATCTAAATTGGCAGATGTTAAAAACAATAAGATCACCAAGTGAGAAGTAGAAGTAGCGATAATCAAAAGTGGCCTTAATGAGAAGTAGTCCATTAGGGAGTCGGTTGCCAAAATGAGAATTAGCCCTAATGCGCCTAAACCCATTTTTGGTTATCTTTTAGGTTCCCGACGTTAGAAGGTAATATAAGATCTACAATATTTTTCCGCATGAGATTTTTTTCCTCTGATCAAATTTCAGCAATTTTAAACACGTCATCAAGTCTTGCTTCGGTAGTTTTTATTTTTTGTTTTTTTTTATTACGTCATTCAACATAATCTAATTTTGTTTTATCAAACGTCTGCCAACTGACCTCTACAACTAAATTAATGAGGAAAACCGCTGCTCTTAGGTTGAACCGGTTTTTTAACTTTCTGATTTCTGAGTATCTGTCACCAAAGATAATACGATAGACGTAAAGAGACTTTAAAAAAAAGATTTCGAAGCTGTAAGATTCTAAGTTTAAGATTTTTTGCCTAAAAAAATCTAGGAACTACGGTCGTCATGTAATCCTAACATAGTGCAAAAAAATAGTTTACTTTTCGTTTTTGGTCCACGGGCTTGAAATGAAATAAATACAGCAAACCCGAAACCAGAAAATTTTGAAAGTGGTCTACCAGAAAATAAAGTTTGGGAACCTCTGGTCCAGACTCTAGAACAAAAAAAAAATGCATTGAGGACGATATAAGTGCCTTTTGGCTTCGATAGGTAATTTAACACCCATTATAATTCTCGATAAGCAACAGATGCTCACCCATCCACAGACCAACCTCGGTCACCGTTATTGTACCTTGGTATACCAATGATTACTTAGCCACACCAATAAATAAACAGGTATATTCTAGTACGATGGTCTAAATAATCTGGCATAATAATATAAATTCAAACCGCAATTCAGTATTGATTTGTTTTTGAACAAAAACAATTTACACATAAGCTGACTTAATTACGTAACTTTTAACCACAAGATCATACTATATTCTTCTTGTCTCTATATGATGTTTTTTGCCATCTAAACAAATATCAACTTTTAAACCCATAGGAATTAAGTTGATTTTAGCATAACTGGCAGTCAGTGTTGTTTCTATTTGATGTTTTTTTTTTCATATAAACAAATTACAACTTTATAAGAGTGTGCTTTATAAGTTGGTTTTAGAATAACTAGCATAGGCAGTGGGAACTAAACCAGTACAAGCTAGCCTCTTTTTCTATTGATATTCCTTATTACGGTCGATTTTTGCCTTTAACAAGTATCAACTTTATTTTAGTACGTTATAGAGTTGATTTTAGAATAAGTAGCACACGATCAGTGGTAAAAAGAACCAGTACAAGTTGACCTCTTTTTCTATTGATACTTCTTACTACAGCCTTCTTAGGGCAGGTCAAAGAGTTACCTTACCACTGACATGTGGTCTACTGATAGCAAAAGTCATAAGGAGAGTATCGAATTTGTTGCTTGTTAGCGCAAATTGAACTTTAAGTGTGAGTACTAAAGTTATATTTCAATAAATACAAATATTAGTTTACATGATAGGAAAATTTATTACGAGACGAGGATACTTATTAATATATTATGTTTACTATACTGTCTATAAGGAAAGAGGTCAAAGAGGGAAAATCCCATTCTTAATATTATAATATTTCAAATAATTTCATCATTCTTTTGCACTGATGGTTAGAATTTTATGTTTTGTGTTGCAAGTAAGGCAGTTACGTTAATGTGGTCAGATTATATAAATTTATTAAAATTAATAAAAGGGGAAAATCAGAAATTGTAACTTAGCAATTTATTTTAGAGGAGTTTGCCCGCAACTTTTGTTCGCGTGAAATTAACATAAAAATATTAGATTCTTTAACAATTTGAAAGGTATTTTTTTGCACTGAACCTTAATCTTTTTTCTGAAATAAAAGTAGGCTCGTAACTCCTTATAACATTAGCCAGCAAAAGTCCCGTCAAAAGCGATCCAGTAATTAAAGAGATTTGCTGGAACAGACAGACATAGTCGGCTTCCAGTCTAACCAGATGCTGCTGAATACTAGTATGTGGAGCGACTGCCTGTCTGACCACTACAACCCAGTAAGAAGTACTTGGTAATATGATACTCTTTGGTAAGACTGGTTGCAATTGAAACAGTTAAAAAACTATTTAGGTATTTCTTCAGGTGTTGCTTATTTTAATTGAAAACAAGCGTGCAAGCGTGTTGTATTGATCTAGCAGACTTTAGAGCTACAGCAACAATCCAAATGCAACTTTATTGTTACGAGTATAGCAATCATTATAGTGTGTGTATGTCAGCGTCACATTGTAATAAAAACCGTTGGATTGTAAACTCTCGAAAGATTGTCAAACGAACATACTGCTTACAATATGACGCATTATTTTTGGTAGATTACAATCTGTGTAGTGGTACCATGGGGCAAGGGGGTCCCCCTTCCCGAGTTGACTTCCGTCGCATGCATTTCACAATATTACGCTTCACTTCGACTGATTATAATCTACCAAAAAATAATCTATACTATTATACTATATAATATTATAAAGCAGAAGAGTTTGTTTGTTTGGTTGAACGCGCTAATCTCAGGAACTACCGGCTCGAATTGAAAAAATCTTTTTGCGTTGGATAGTCCATTTATCGAGGAAGGCTATAGGCTATATAACATCACGCTATGACCAATAGGAGCGGAGCAGCAATAAGAAATGTTGCAAGCGGGAAAAAAGCTTCCGTGGAGCAGGCGATGCGTTGCGATATCAAAACTTCTCGCGAACGAAGTCGCGGGCAGAAGCTAGTGCATCATATTGTCAGTATGTTCGTTTGACAATCTTTCGAGAGTTTTCAATCTCGCTAGATAGATTACAATCTAACGGGTTTTACAATTTTACGGTGACATGTATATAATATACCTTCGTAAGCTCTCCTATAGAGAAGCACAGCGGTGTATGCGGTGGCACCACACAAGTCTTGTAGACGACCAGAGCTCGTCGCTCGCTGGACTGATGCCCGCCGAAGTAACATAGAAGCGAAGGTTTCGTGTGATGTTTTGTGATTTCTTTGTTGACGCTTTCTGTGCCTATGTGGGCGCGATCGCCTGTACTGTGAACAAAATATTTAAGTTAAATATAATATATTGTTCTATACATTCTGTATTGTGGGAGCAGCGGTGGCCCAACGGTGGCGGCCCCGACTCCCAAACAGTAAGTAGTGGGTTCGAACTCAGACAGGCGCATTACTTTGTGTTATTTATTTTATCACTGCTCTCAAAACGGTGAAGGTATATATAGTTGGCTATATTTTTCTTTAAAGGTTTTAATTTAAATTTTCCTGTTTTGTCTTTTCTACACACTGTGTCTACATTTCTAATCCAACTTTCCTCTCGCAGGTCTGCTGGAAGAGCTTTCTTATGAAATAAGCAGTATCTTTGTGCTCTTCTATCGTTAATGTAATGTCCTATTAAGTATTTTGTGAGTACATAAATAAATAAATAAGGACAACGACATGTAAATTAGTATTTATGTTTACGTGTTAATATGGTTAAACTAGAATTTAGGTTAATTAATACGATAATGATTAACAAATGATTTCAAACGGCAACACGCCTGAAATCCCCAATGATTTCGCATTAGCAATGGGGGACCTTGTTCCCAATACCAGTGCCAGTAGGCTACTTTTTTTTTCTCTATGGAATATTTTAAATTTAATTGATTTGTAAATAAGGGACCGTTCAAGTATTACGTTAGCACTATAGGGGGGGTCTATGCTTTGCTTATTTTTGATGACATGGGGGTCGGGGGCGTCTAGTTTGATTCGAGTTTGATTACGTCAGCAATAATTATTTACTTTTTTACACATATGGCAACTCGCACAATGTCTATGCTTGACTGTTGATCCACTTTCGCCAAAGGTGAATTGTTGAAATCCTCTATCCTAAGCTTATTTTGCAATTCCTAGAATTTTATTTGCTGCTCAAGAATCAATAAAATAAAAAACAGAAAACTTCCATTAAATAAAAGCATCTCCCATGCTTACGTAAGGGGGGGAGGGGGTGGTTGAGGGCCTGTTCGAATGAGATACCGCGGCTCCGGAACATAAAGGGCGAGGAAGGAACATGGATGGGTTTTAGTCAGTAAAAGTCTGACACTCCCTCCCGCTCCGCCCGGAGTGGGAGAAGTTATTTGATGATTTCCATCCTACAAAAAAGGGGGGGGGGAGGGGGTAAGAGCTTTGCTTACTTTTGCTGACAAGGGGGAGGGGGGGGGGGGTAAATAATTGTAATAAATCTGCTAACGTAATACTTGAACGGCCCCTAAATAAATAGGGGGGATTTAACAGATGTTAAAAAACACAGTAAATTCTTACCTAGTAACAACATCTACAACAGTCTTCAGTTTCCCCTTAGTCTTGACCTGCTTCCTCGTCATGAGCAAGGCGTCAGCGCCAGATATCAGTACCCCGGACATCAACTCCTCGATGTCAGAGAACCGGTTCAGCTCGTCGGCTTCAGTAGTGCTCGGTATCATGCTGCTTTTAAGGAGCTGTTCCAGGTGGAGTGTAGAGAGAGCTGATGGATACGAATAATAAATCAACATGAAAAGTCGAGAAATCAGATTACGTTTTGAATATGAATGAATATCCATCCAGGATATAAATTTAAAGTAGAGGAAGACCAAAGAAACGTTATTAAGAGCGCGTATCCCAAAAGTTGGCAACATCGCAAATAGCTGTCAAATATTTACACGTTTTAATTAATTTGGCAATTTTACTCTATGAAAATAAGAAATATGGCTCTGTAGTGAACTAAAAAATTGATAAAGGAATGCAATAATTAATATCGTAACACCGAATATATAGTTTTAGATGTAAATAAAGTATTTGGGAACTTGCTAAATGCCTTTTTTACACCTGAAACGTTTACAACATCAAATTTAGGGTTTTAATTGCAATTCACATTCAATTTTTTAGTGCACTACAGAGCCATATTTCTTATTTTCATACAGTAAAATTGCCAAATTATAAAATATTTGACAGCTATTTGCGATGTTGCCAACTTTCCACCCGCTATTCGGATCAAACAAACACTTCTTTCCAAGTATGAGAAATGAAAAAAAACGATTGGCTTGCCCTACGTACTACAGTCTGTAATAACCATGGATCGGGAAAGAGATGTGTTACTGATCTTGTTAGCGCAAACAAACAACAGCGAAAAACATTCTGATTCTGAGTTAGTAGTCTAGATTTATAAGCTTTGTTTTTGTATAAAAATATTTGTACGCCATATTATGGCAGGATATGCTGTAACCAATATTGTAACATCTATTTTGCACCATACTCTAACAAATTTTTGATTTGTTTTGATTTGACAGGACGATGACATATCATAGATATTGCTTTACTTACATCGAACAAATCCAAGCCGTTCCCCCCTCATGCCAAGTTTCTCGCAGAATTTATCAGAAGCAGTCCGTCCACCTTCCTGTGACTGCCTGTCGAACTCGTCCTGTATCCAGTGCAGGGCCGCGTAGTCCGATGTGGAACTGTACTTGCGTTTGATTTCACGGATTTCTGTAACAATCATAAACATACAAGGTATAAACAACCTCATCACCAAGCATTCTGTACTGCAACAAACTAAGTGACTTTAGACAAAAATTATTGCTGGGAAACGAGTTTTTTTTTTGAGGTGGAAATATCATGTTTTGTGGTAGAACTCAATATAGCGCACTTAAAACATTGTGCTGATGGATGGATTGAATAGTACAGGGGTCGTAAAGGTGTTTAAAGTAGAATTCTTCGAATAAAAATAGTATTACAAAAAAACTTGTCAAAAAGTTGGAACTTTGACCCCCAATATCTCCGTAACTAGAAGGTTCCCAGGTATGGTGTAGAACAAAAAAATGATCGCAATGATGGAGAGAACAAGTGCCTTTCGGCTTCGTGAAGAGGTATTTTACATCCTTTATTACATTTACATTTACATTTTTTTGAGGATTTGGACTCGTTCCTGGCGGATTGGCCAGAGAAGCCAAACACCGGGAGGGTTGAAAAAGGAATAGGGGAGGCTTTTGCCCAGCAATGGGACAGAATAGGCTTTCACAGGAAAGCGTTCGGTGACAATAACGCGAGTTCCATGATCTTTGTTCACCAAAAAGATCTAAACGCGCATTTTTTTTTTTTTTTTAGCATTGGTATTCATCAAATAACTTCTCCCACTCTGGGCGGAGCGGGAGTGTCAGACTTTTACTGACTAAAATCCATCCATGTTCCTTCCTCACCCTTTATGTTCCAGGGCCACGGTATCTCTTTCGAACAGTCCCGCAACCTCGGCAGGATGGGATGTACCCAAAAAGTTCTCAACGCGCCTAAAGAAGTATTCACTTAAAAAAAAAAGATTAGTTACGTACCATCTCGCCTCTCAGCAGCATTAGCAAACAGCTCAGTATTAGAAGTACAATGCGCCGCCATATTGCTGACCGCGACCACGTTCCCGACTACAGCCGACCGTAGCACACTACACGCCACGCGCGGGTGTAGGGTTAACGTAGATAGGAGCGTGCCGAGACGGGTTAACTGTTCCTGGGGTGTTAGGGCACCTGGGGAAAGAAGAAAAAGAAGTAAATCTAGGAACTGATTCTTAGGACCCTCAGTAGGTATAAAAAACTGCAAACAAATGACATATTGCTATGAACTTTTTCCTAGGCGTTTGGATATTTCTGTTGAATGATTTACGATATTTTTGACTAGCGACACACCCCGATTTCGTACGGTGGTACTTGAGTATATTACAAAGAGGCAATCACGGGCTTTTTACAATCCGCGCAAAAATCACTCCAGCCCGCCTGTATATACCTATGTAGTATCCTACCTAGCTGAATTGTTTATCTATCTCAAATACAAAAATCTATAGTTGTTAGGGTCAGTCTGTTAATATTACTCCCTATTTTCAAATACGTTTATCATATCATCCATTTATTTATATATTGTCTGTGAAAACTTTCTTCTCATTATCCTACACGAATCTAGGTATGCCTAAACCTTCCGAAAGAACCAATCTAACTCAACCCCCTCACAATCTATTTGTTGATACATCCGTAGGCAGACAGACTCACAGACAAACGCGCCAGAGGGACTTAATTTAGTAAGTAGGCACGTGGTGATTGATGAATCTTGCCTAAACTACGTTATCTAGTTTATGCACTGAGTAACTTTCAGTTATTTTTTATTTGATTTTGATTAGAATAAAGTGAAATTGAGTAAAGTCGATTGTCACTTTAAAAAGAACCCCATTTTCCGAATCAAAACCCAGTGAAAATCTAATAACAGCCAACTAAACAGGACACCGCATTGAACACCTTAGCTTAAAAACATAAATCGATTTGATACCTATTATCAAAAATCGATATAAGTACAGTTTCGTTTGACATTCTGGAAAAGTGATATGACCCCTCCCTAGCCTGCAGTATTGTTATTTTCCCTTGAACTTGTCAGGCAAATAAAAAACAATTTATATACTTTTTTATGTTTAACAGTTCACACAAGTTCAAGGAAATTATTAAATGCTAAATAATTCATGAATGATTTTTTAAATATTACGAGTCAATGTGAGATTCCTATTTGTGCTTGGGGTATTCATTTAGCCATCTCCTTTGATATTTGTGTGACATACCATGGATTTTTAAATGCCGCAATACCGCAACGCACTGTGTGCATAGGCTCTTAATTAGGGCCGGTATTTCAATGTCACCTTAACTTATTGCTTAAGTTAAGGCGATTACACGAGCTAAACGCGAGTTTTATATGATTCAGTGCTAAAACAAGACCAGAAAAATATATGATATTCTTCAGGATATATGCTAGCATGATACTGTTTTGAAAACATAATCCAATTAATTTGGCTCGAAAAAAGAAATCACTTACCTCTAAAAATATCTTTCAAACAATAAAAAACATACTAATATGCATGCGATCATTGTGATTTTTTGGCAAATAATTCTACAAGCAATATATTAGCATGATATTGTTTTAGTTTTTTAATCCAATCAATAGTTTTTTTGTAAATCGATCGAAACCACTCATTTCGCGCTATTTGGCCCGCAGTGGCTGACGTAACAACCACTTTGTAGTGCAAGCTGATTAGAACTTTATTCTAACAGCATTTCAAACGAAGTTTGAACCACCACAAATAGAGTTGCTAATTATTATTTAGCTCGTCTAAGCGCCTTAAGTCCTGCATTTAAGCTAAGTGTAATTTTCAGAAGACAGAAGCGTATTTCAATCCGGATCTTCCTCGCCTTAACTAATCTAGGATAAATCGCAATATTGCAACTTAATAAACAGAATATGTCATTTGAGTATGGTTTCTGTTGTCATCCTACTACATTGTTTATTTTTTTCAAGTTTTAAAAGTTCGAAGAAAAAAGTTTTAAGTTCACGACATTGTCGAGTTGTCTGAACAATTGAGTAGTATCACGTAAGTACCTGCCTCCCTTTTTCGCTCTTTCTCCACGATTTTACAACTTGGCAATTACTCAACTCTAAAATGTTTTTTGTTCAGTAACTATACTTTTAGCTCGAGCAGTGATGATGAAGATATTATTGAATTTATCAATTATTCTACGACCCCACGGCGTATACGAACTTATAGAACATGAGAGACTAATTTCCAGAAATGGAATGAAGGTGAATTTTACGACCGATTTCGTTTAACGAAACGTACAGCATGCGTTGTGCTGGAACAGATAAGAGACGAAATCAAATGGCCTACTAGGTACGAGGTAATAGTTCTCAAGAATGTCTGTACCTACGTTTAGGTACATAGATTCCTCACAGCCTTTTTTATCCTTTTATCAACTTAATATTCTATATGCGGCATAAAAAACCTTTTTGGGGGTCAGAATTAATAACCATAAAGCAATTTTTTTTTGAGGTTGACACACGCTAATCTCATATCGGAACTTAAGCGACAGAAATCTGTCACTTAGATTAAGGCTAGTTAGGGTGGACTTTATTTGCCGCTTAACTTTAATCCAATATTGAAATACACATAAGTCGTTCTTAAATTTAATCCTAGATCACTTCGAGATAAGTTACTATTGAAATACCGGCCCTTAGTATTTGCTTAAGGCGACTACATGAGCTAAATTAGCATCTACATTTGTGGTGGTTCAAACTTCGTTTGCAATACTGTTAGAATAAAGTTTTAATCAGCTTGCACTACAAAGTGGTTGTTAATACAGTAACTACGGGCTGAACTGTGCGAAATGAGTGGTTTCGATCGATTTATAAAAAGTCTATTGATTGGACTATAAAAATAAAACACTATAATGCTAATATATTTCTTGTAGAATTATTTGGCAAAATATCAGAATGATCGCATGTATTTTCGTATGGTTTTTACTCGTTAAAAGAAATACTTAGAGATAAGTTCGTACCATTTTCTATCGAGTGAAATTAATTGTAGTGTAACAATCGTAAATTGTCTCATCAAATACAAAGAGTATATTTTGGCTATTACGTCATGATTCTATTTTTAGCTAACTTGTAAGTAAAGCCACAGCTAGTGTAGTGTTCAAATCAAGGGGCGGTCAATTTTTTGTTGAAATCTTAATGTCGGAGTTCGAGTGTTATAAAAAATTATTCGACGCCATCGTCCGTGTGAGACCCTTTGTTGCACGAAAAAACATACAAAATTAAACAAACAAATTGCAAGAGTGATAATATACCTTAAACATAGGGGAATAAGATCTAAAACTATAGAGGCTAAGACGAAACTGTATATTTGTCTTATGGCGGTGGCTTGAAAGAGCACTCGATCTATAAAGATTATTTTCTAGAATGTAACATGAATACTCACGATGCAGATATTTCACTAATATAATGAGGGACAATAAAATTTGGGATTTATTGCGTCCGGACATTTGAAAGTGGACGGTTCAGATCGACAAAAAATTTGTTTATGAAAAACAGTGTGGGAAAAGGATGGGGGGCGCGGGGGCTGAACGTTGACTTATGAAATAGAAAAGATAGCATGTATTATTATTTGTATGTAGAGTGTCTTCATTTTGGTAAGTCGCTAATCATATTTCTTCACAGAACAGTTGCAGGAATCGTGATCCGTTGGAGCTAATACTTTATTGTTGAATTAGGGGTTAGTCGGCGTTCTTTTCTTTTAGCGTTAGCGACCAGTGGACAGCGGTGCAAGCAGAGGCGAAGGTACGACGTCGTTTGGGCTAATTTCGTATTGAGTAGACGCAGCATTTAATTAGCTTAGACGTAGCACTGTTTAGGAGCGGATGAATGTATTTTCCTATCTCCCTTTTTCTCCTTCAAAAATTTTTCACGCGTAGGCGCGAAATACAGACTAACGAACACCTTATGTGTTTAAGATCGACATCAGATTTGGATATAGGAGATTTAATATTTTATTACTTCGGCTCACACTCGTTGAACTTAAATGTTGCTGACGATCGAATTGATTGACAAGCTGTAGCTTCATTTCTATTTTAATTAAAGCAAGCAGACAGTACAAGTATGTTTAAAGGAATCACCTTTCAATAATTTTATTCATTGCAATAATTCATTCATTGAGACACTACCTTTTAAAGAAGACCTTGTCTCGACAGAGCACCATTAATTCATAAAGCTGGCAACTACAACGTAATTATTATTTGGATCTACATCGACCACATGGAACATTCGACTTGGAATCGAGTTCCTGAAGTAAATAATTGTTAGAGTTTAAATACAACGCATCGACCTTATTTGAATATGAGTGTGAGCCACCCAATTAACTTTATTCGCTAAATAAAGCGCACCGAGGGACCAAATTTACGCTAATATGAGCGCACCGAGGGATCAAATTGTCGCTAATATGAGCGCACCGTGGGATAATGTATCGCTATAAGCGACACCGTGGGACTCATTTATTTGACCTAGGAATTGTACGAACTCACAACTCGTATAATTCCTCACCTAACCTTGTACTCACGAGCCTTCACATTCATTAGAAATATAATTTACGGACGACGTTTTTAACACAAAACTTAACCAATCGTTTGAAGTAAAATTTTAGGAATAGTTGCGTTATTTGTTTTAAAAACTAACTTATATGTCTCTTTAGAATAGGGGCGATTTTAGGATTGTAAGGTCGACTTGTAGGAGCGTTGCTGCTTTCATCGCTTTCATTAACTGTGCCATGCGGTGGGGGAGAGTGGCGTGTACATGACCCCGGGTTTTAACACCTTTGTGCGAACCACGTCCAACCATTTCTCCTTGGAGATTGGTCTGCCTACGTAGCAGCTTTTGAAGGCGAAAAGTGATTGCTCACTGCAGGACGGGCTCACTATTCTAAAGAATGCCACGAAGGCTGAAACCCCATAACTTTCGGTAAAATTTTCTAGTATAAATTGTAGCTTGTTTAAAACTTCAAAGACTGTAAACTCATAACTTCCGGTAAAATCTTCTAGTATAAATTGTAACTTGTTTAAAACATAATTATATTAACCTTTTCCTATCCCGAACATCAAAATCTGCAGATTCGTTTGAGGTGATTGCGAGAAGGATGACGAGATGACGAGTATGAACTCAATCGGGCGTAGTTTAGTATAGGTCGGGAAATTTCGGTCGCAGGAGAAAGGGTTAGCGGGCTGGATTCTGACTCCGGACTTTCTTAAACTGCTAACTTCTTTCAGGATGGGTTAAAGGCGTGTAGGGAGACCCATACCTCTCTCGCTAGGGTTAGAACTCAAGACCTAAAGGTCTTATTTCAAAGGTCATTTGGGTCGGGACTTCTAGTTACAGCTTAGCAGAAGGATGAACGAGCGAATTTCTTCGAGAGTGAGTAATTTAACCTAAAATATTATTGGGAAGCTTTAATTTTTATTACACCTACATGAATATTGATATATGTGTATTCATTTACGTTATTATATTAAATATAGAAATTAACCAAATCGGGCCCGTAATTATCAAAGTGTAGTAAAGTGTTTGTGACGATAGAAGAAAGTTATGTTAGCGGGGCAGAGGTGAGTATTGCATGTAATTTTATTCTCACTTTTCTTTTAAACCAAATGTTATTTTGCGTGGCTGATGAAAAACTCATCTATAAATGTATAATTGTTGAATCTATAATCACTTTGTTTCATCCTGTGCCTTCTTTTATAGCTTAGGAATTTAAAATTATGCTTTTGTAGGCAATAACTCGAACGTTCCGAGCTATTTTCAGCGAATTTCTATTCTAATAACTCCCATTTTAAACGATCCGTTACCTTCTTATTTTCTTCTAAAGCTCGAAACAATTTAGTCAGACTTTCTTCTGGCTCATGTGTACGATTAATTATAAGTTATGCATAAATAAACAACTTTCGCATTAAACTGAATCACACAACGATAGGGGTCCAAATATTACCGTTGACGATCACAGCTAAATTATACTTCGGCCAAACATGCGTTAACTTATAAATAAACAGATTCTAAGTTTAGGTTATCTAAAAGTTGTCTAAGCTGCTAGATTTAGGTCATAAGACTAGGTAGGATGGAGAGCCTCTGCAATACTATAGAAATATAACCTATAGTTGAGCATGAAGGTTTTTACAGTAGGTATTATGTTTTCAAAACACTATTATACTAGCACATATTCTGAAGAATATCATGTATTTTTCTGGTTTTGTTAATTGCAGTAAATCATATACTTTTAGGCACTATAAAACTCGCGTTTAGCTCGTGTAGTCGTCAAAAGTCAGTACGAGAATTATAATCGACAAACTTACCTAATTCAATAAGATCGTTGATGGCAAAATCGATAGATTTCTCACTCGGTGGTTCAGGTAGTTCTGATAGGAAGTTTGCTATTTTCTCATTAGGAGCATACGATTTGCATTCTAATACTGTTTGAACGAGGGGGATCCTGAAAAACAAAAACAATGATTATATACACTTCACGCCTTTTATCTCATGTCGACAGTTATGTTTGAAGTTCCATTAACCAGTAACATTTAATTAAAATAATCAAAAACCTCGACTGCAAATTAATATCAATACTTTTTTTTTACTCTTTCCTTCACTTAGATAAATAAAACATTTCTTTTTTTTAATTATTTTTATGTTACACATAATTATGCAAATAGTTTATATTAATAATGCAATAAAATAATAATATGGTTTCCATAAAAACTTGATATATATCGGATATAAATAAATAATAATAAATAAATATCGCTGGACATTAACACACAGCGCCACCTAGTGCCACACTAAGCAAAGCTTGTGTCGTGGACACTAGATAGTTGATATACTACATACATACTTTTTTGTTAGTAAATACATACTTATTATACATATAAACATCCATGACTCGGAAACAAATGTCCGTGCTCAACACACAAACATTTGCTCCTACCGGGATTCGAACCCAGGACCCTAAGAACGTAAGGCAGCGTCACTACCATTACGCCAATCGGGTCGTATATGTATCACTAGCGGACGTCCCGCGGTTTCACCCGCATAGTTCCCGTTCCCGTGGGAGTACGGGGATAAAATATATCCTATGTTACTCGTGGATAATGTAGCTTTCGAATGGTGAAAGAATTTTTAAAAACGGTCCAGTAGTTTTTAAGCCTATTCATTACAACCAAACAAACAAACAAATTTTTCCTCTTTATAATATTAGTGTAGATAAATATCCGATATTTTGAATAAATATCGGATATTTTCGAACCCTGGACTTTTGTATTTACCTCAATATTTCAGGCGTCGTATGCGTGACAAATTCAGCTTCTTTTTCTCTGGTGTACATTCTGTAGCAGTGGCCTGAAAATAATCAACAATAATATTTTTAATATAACCTTTTCTCGATGATGTTTTTTTAAGTTTGGAAGCTGGCCACAATGAGCGGTTTTCTTTGTAAGCTCTTCGCTAGTCGCTGGATAGATGGCGCTGAACTTGGTAAGTTACTGCAAGGAACGGGACGTCACATTTCACTTGGATGTAATTATGTTTTTTTGGATGTAATTAGGCTATAATTATTCGGAAGCTGTGACGTGACGCAATGTTTTTTTTCCAAGCGTTTTGGCTTTAGAACCTAGTAAAGTAGTTCAACGCCATCTATAGAGTTCTTGGAAACTATGTTTTTTTATTTTGATTTTTTCTGCCAAATAAGATTTTTTTTTCGGATGGGAAATCATCAAGTCATCTCCTCCCGCTCTGGGCGGAGCGGAAGGGAGTGTCAGTCTTTTACTGACTAAAACCCATCCATGTTCCTTCTTAGCCATTTGTGTTCCGGGGCCGCGGTATCTCTATCGAACAGTCCTGCCACCCCGGCAGGACCAAATAAGACCATGCGTCGCCTTTAAAACGAAAACAAAATCTGGACGGGTATGTGGATACAGGTATGTTTTAGGCTAGTTTCAATAGGCTAGTTTCCACCATCAATAAATTGCAAATCTATTTAGTCCGTCTGTTAGAGTATTGGAAAATAATGGACACGTATTTTTTGTTCTTGTAAATCAACGAATACTGACAAAGATAAAACGCATCAAAACTCGGGAGTGGGGGCTCGTGACGTCAGAACTCACTAAAAATGATACCAAACAGTGACGTATTGAGAATTTTAAAAGCGTCGTATCTGCGTAAATTTTGGTTTATGTAACACAAGAAAAAATACGGGTCAAATATTTTTTGATAGTCTAAGTGACGGACTAATTAGATTTTTTCAGTTAACAAGCCTATTGTCCCATGGGATCGCACTACCGGGATAAAAAGAGTATATGTGTTAATACAGGTTATAAACTAACTGTTAGTCAAATTTCATCCAAATCCGGTCAATAGTTTTCGCGTGAGAGTAACGAACATCCATTCATCCATCGTCACAAACATTAGCAGTTGTAATATTAGTAACATTATCTTTATTTTGCAGATCACTGCATTTTTCACTTTCCATTCATCGGTATACAGGGTGTAAACCACCTCATCACAAAGCCGTTAACCAAGCATTCTGTACATTAAACTAACTTTACGCAAAAATTATTGCTGGGAAACAACTTTTATTTTTGAGGTTATAAATCACGTTTTGTGGTAGAACTCAATGTAACGCACTTAAAACATAGTGCTGATGGATGGATTGAATAGTACGGGGGTCGTGGAGGTGTTAAAAGTCAAAATCTTACAAAAAAAAAACTAGCATTTAAAAAAAAACTTGTCAAAAAGTTGTAACTTTGACCCCCCATATCTCCGTAACAGAAGGTTCCCAAATATGATGAAGAACAAAAAAATGATCGCAATGACGAGGAGAACAAGTGGCTTTAGGCTTCGTGAAGAGGTGTTTTACACCCTTTGTGAAAAAGTTTACATACCTGGTTGCACTCTCCCCGCTCGGCCTGTTCTCTGCTTAGCACTGGCCTGTGACACCCAGACTGTTTCTAAACTAGCTGTACCTGTAATATGAGATAGCAGAGACGTGAATAAAATTGAAAATATACAACGATTTTTGTGATATCATCATCATTACAGCCTATAATGTTCCCACTGCTGGGACTCTGCCTCCTCTATGAGAGGGACTGGGTTATAATCCAAGCGGGCCTAATGCGGATGTTATATGCTTCAACTAACATCATCATCATCATTTCAGCCGAAAGACGTCCACTGCTGGACATAAGCCTCCCCCAAGTGTCGCCACATTGACCGGTCCCGTGCGAGTCGCATCCAACGGATTCCCGCAACCTTCACCAGGTCATCGGTCCACCTAGTGGGAGGTCTTTCAACGCATCGTCTTCCGGTTCGCGGTCGCTACTCCACAACTAGTTGGCTCCGTCGGTCATCCGTTCTACGAGCAATTTCCCTGCCCACTGTCACTTAAGTTTGAAAAAGTATTACTACTCGTAGCTAATTCAATTTGATTGTACATACCGGTGCCTTCTTTGATCCGGTTCTCCTTATGTGCTCCAGTATCTACTACATAGACAACATCCGGTATTGTAATAGATGTTTCTGCTACATTTGTTGCTAGTACTATCTTACGGACGCCCCGGGTTGGGGTTGAGAACATCTTGACTTGGTCGGATGTTGATAATCTGAAAACCAGTTACATTAAATAAAAAAAAACCCCGACACATAGGGCCATAATTTCAAGGTATTTTTTTGGAACAAGTTTCTTAACGCGGCTTGCGAGTAGTGCAATTTAGTAGCAATCGTCACGTAATGAAATTGTCACCTACCTAGAATGTACAGGCAATATCATATGCATAGCGGACTGTCCGTAGTGTTCATCTAGTAGTTGTTTAGTCAGCTTGATGTCCGACCAACCCGGGAGGAATACTAGTATGGCGCCTTCTTGTTCAGTTTTGTCTATGGCTTTTATAACGTCCGCTACCTGAAACATGGATAGGACAAGTTTTATTGACTAATTAACCATTATTAGGAACCGTTCTTGATTTTTGACCATCTGTAAGGTTGAAAAAAAAAAAACAGATTTCCAAAAAGACTCTTAAATAACTTTACTTTCGGAAGTCGGTGACTGGTTTTTTCATTGAATTTCGAAAGTAAAGCAATTTTGTGTGCTTGCCTTGTTGGTCTGTGGATGGATGACCCATCACATACCGAGTTTCCTCCGTGCCTCGGAAAACACGTTTAGCAGTCGGTCCCGGCTGTCATTTCTAAATCTTTCACAGTCGTTCCAGGTAGTTAGAAGCCCAAAAAGTTTGACAACCAGTCTTACCAAGGGGCACCATATTACCATGTAGGCTGTGCTAACTGGGTTGTAGAAGTCAGATAGGCAGTTACTCCATATAAACTACTGGTATTAAGCTGCATCCGGTTAGACTGGAAGCTGTCCTCAACATGTTGGGAAAAGGCTATGCAGATGATGATTTTATTTTACCCTTTTTAGTTGTATATAAAGGGTGTAAAATACCTCTTCACGAAGCCGAAAGGCACTTGTTCTCCCCATCATTGCGATCATTTTTTGTCTTACACCATACCTGGGAACCTTCTAGTTACGGAGATATTGGGGGTCAAAGTTACATCTTTTTGCCAAGTTTTTTTTTAAATGCAAGTTTTTTTTGTAAGCTTTTGACTTTTAACACCTCCACGACCCCCGCACTATTCAATCCATCCATCAGCAGAATGTTTTAAGTGCGTTACATTGAGTTCTACCACAAAGCATGATTTATAACCTCAAAAAAAAAACTTGTTTCCCAGCAATAATTTTTGCGTAAAGTTACTTAGTTTGATGTACAGAATGCTTGGTTAACGGCTTTGTGATGAGGTGGTTTACACCCTGTATACCACACAAATTCTTGTAATGAATCAAAGAACCATCATGTCTACATAGGCCAATACTCATATCATCATTCAGCCGATTCATTAGCGAATTTTTGAAGTGAAAAATTTTTTAGACACTTTTTGAGTGAACTAAAATCATGGAACTCCCGTGACCGTCACATACGCTTTACGTAGCACTCGTAGCCGCTCGGGGATCTGCTACGAGTGCTAAAAACTGGTAGACGATCGTCTACTAAGTTTTCACTTCAATCCGCAGTCCCCAAAACATTTTTCTTTTCGACTAGTCACCGACTAAAAATATGGCCGGATAGTCTACCTAGTTGGTACATTTTTATTCTCGAGTTCAATTTCTTCACAACGCTTACCTCTTGACATTTTAGTTGAGGCCTCCCATCTATTTTGTTACAGGCTTCTGCAGTGTACGACATGCGTAGTCTGAATTTCTTCTGAATGTCATCCAAGTATGAGATCTCTACTGGAAATGTTCTGCCCGGTACTTCTATTACTGGACATTGGTCGAAATAGCTGTGGAAGACATAAAAGGTATTGAAAGAAATTTAAATCCATACTTACTTACTTACTTGTTTGTTTGGTTGAACGCGCTAATCTCAGGAACTCCCGGCTCGAATTGAAAAATTCTTTTTGCGTTGGATAGTCCATTTATCGAGGAAGGCTATAGGCTATATAACATCACGCTTTGACCAATAGGAGCGGAGCAGCAATAAGAAATGTTGCAAGCGGGAAAATAGTTTCCGTTGAGCAGGCGATGCGTTGCGATATCAAAACTTCACGCAAACGAAGTCGCGGGCAGAAGCTAGTTGTATAGATTTTCACAAAAAGAGTGTGTCACGCTTAAAAAAAACTTAAGAAAAAAACAAGCTTTTATCAAAAACTAGCAATTCACCAGCGACTTCGTTCGCAAAACTTGTGATAGCTCGCATGATATCAATATAAGATTTATAACGTATGTTACTTGGTAAACACTAGCTTTACAATGGTGGAGGAACTTTTAAAATCGGTTGAGTAGTTCCTGAGTTAAATCGTAACAATAAAAACAAATAAAAAAAACAAATCTTTCTTCTTTAAAATATTAATTTAGATGCTGGAAAACAAACCATGGAGTAAATAAAAACGAAAACGAAGTTTTTTTTTGACAGATTGTCTCGTGTGGCTTTTCTCCGAGATTTTTTATTTTGTTACGTTTAATTGAATGTTCAGAATTTAGGATTTTCTTGATTTGATTACTGCATGGAAGGGTTACTTTATGTAGCTCTGTCTCACTCTTTATATTTGTTATACCTTATTTTTTTTTCAAATAAATAAACTTACTTTGTAAATACTTCAATATCCAGCGTAGCACTCATGACAACAACTTTGAGTTCAGGATTGATATCCAGCGCCCTCTTTAGTAACAACAACGTGACGTCAGTGTTGACGTCGCGTTCGTGAGCCTCGTCTATTATAACATGGGTACAGCCTTCGAGACCTGGAACGTAAGTTAATTAAGTTTAATTAAACGTTATAACTGTGGAAAGAAAGTTGGTTTTAAAGTGACAAGTGCTCAGGTTAGAGTTAACTTTAACTTCATTCAAGCGCAATAGCTTTTCTAACGACCAAATATGAATTTTATTTTACAATGCGAAGAGGTTATTTTTCCTATGAAACACTACTGAACTTATTTTTAGTAAAGTCCAAGCTTGCTCTGATAGATCTCAGACTGAAATCCGAGAAGAGTTATGACTGCAATTTTTAACTTTACGATTATATAATTAATGGTTTATTTAATAACGATAAAAACGTTCGAAAAGGCTGGTTGAGTTGCAAAGGAAATTGTTCTCTATGATGCAGATTTAAGGTTTATAATTACCAGGATTAGTCTGTAGTCTTCTCAATAAAACTCCTGACGTACAGTACAGTATAGATCCTCCAGGTGGTTTCGGTGGTTTAGAGTGTAATCTTACTTGATAGCCTATTGATTCTCCTACCTGAAATAGAAAATACGAATCTTGTTAACTTCTAAATCACTATCTATCTATATAGTAGTAGAGTTTAAAATTGTGTAATAGGTTCTGATGTATGATTGATTATATTTGGCAGCAGAAATGGATGTGAGAATGATGATCATGAAGACTCACCTCTTCCCCAGCTCAATATGATCACGAACAAAAGAACATCTGGATTGTCTGAACCAAGTCTTTCAGCCAGTTTAGTCCAGAAAACACCATCGCTCCAGAACCTGGTGTTTTTTTTTTTGGTTCCCATACTGTTACTGTTAACCTGTGTCATCCCACTGATGGGCAAAGGCCTCTCCCCATGACTTCCAAATTCTTCGAACCAGGGCCAATGTGGGCCACTGGTCGTTGGTTTTGTCTAGCTCATCCCGCCATCTCCTGCGAGGTCTACGGCGTCGCCTTCTGGTTGAGTCAGGGCTCCACATTGTGGTTATTTTGGTTCCCATAACCATAAAAAAATACCAGGTTCTGGAGATCTACTAGTAGGCTGTTGTCTACTTAACAGGACGATCCTGTGGGTGTATTAAGGCCACTGCACTCGTAAGGCCTCCAGCCAGCCAAAGGTAAAATTTTACAAACTAAGCGATTACACGCTAAGGGCACCCCCTGAGGGGTGCGAACCTCGGTTAGGGCGTCGCTTGGGGCGGACAGCAAGGCGCCAGCTGGATCATTTTTTGGGACAAGCCCACCACACTGTTCCTAAACCACTGTAACTCCTGAAATCCAGAATAAACAGTGGCGACCACCAGAAAAGCGCCGATACAATGAAACTCGACGAAGTTCTAGAGTATGACTATAACTGTCTTGGATCCCGCAACGAAATTAATCAGAAAAGTAATTTCTACTTCCTTCCACATCAGCAGGAGACAGCACGAAACAAGGCCAATAAACGCAAAGGGACGGCTGAAGGGACACGCTGAATCTGAATGAGAACCTGGTGTCCACGTGCAAAGACGGATTATTGTTACTGACCTCTTCTCCGAACTCACTGGCTACTCTCTCCGCTAGCCCCATGGCAGCCACACGGCGCGGCTCCGACACTATCGCGGACGTGCCAGCGCCGCAGTCCCGCAATATGGCGGCCGGAGCTCGCGTTGACTTGCCGCAGCCCGCCGCGCCGACTACGACTGTCACGCGGTTTTGTTTTATGGTTGATGTTATTTGTTCTCTGGAATAATTATAGAATTATGAAAGTAAAGAAAAGTAGAATAGCTTAAATATTCTCAGAGCAAAAAAAAATTACCTAATTGGGTTTTTCCACTGCTATAGAAAAATGCCTACGCTACTTAACGTCGCGGTCGTTAAATGGACCATGTTAGAAAGGATTTATCAAGGTGCTAGTATTGCTAACACTGGTATACACTGGGAATAGAAAGAAAGAAAAAACATTTATTTGGCACACGCCACAAGTGCACACGGTATAAAATAATAATAAGAACAAAAAAATAAAAAAATCTAAATTATTATAAAAACCTTACTTGTAAAATAAAAAAAACTTAAATCTAAACAAAAAAACAAAAAAGTAGGTATAATGTGACACTGTGTGCCTCACGGCTGTGCCAAATAGGCCCAGTTCAGCAAAATGCCGGACTAGTGCCCGACGCTGGTTTTCAACTGGACCTGGATTAGTGAGGAATCTATTTTGTACCATATTCTAACGAATAAACATTTTTGTTTTTTTTTTATTTGATTTATAAATCATCATCCATCTGCCTAGCCTGTCCCCAAATTTATTGGGGTCGGCTTCCAGTCTTAGCAGATGCAGCTGAATACCAATCTTTTACATGGAGCGAAGGCATATCTGACCTCCACAACCCAGTTAGTGCTGGGTAATACGGTGCCGATTGGTAAGACTAATTGTCAGACTTTCGGGCCTCTTGACTTGACTGTCTTATTATGGTTACGACAACGTGGTTGACGTGCTTTCCGAGGCACGTAGCTAGCCATGCAGGACTAAGCTGAAGCTAAGAAGGGCCCGGGGCTGCGGGATTGTTCCAGAGTTGCGGGACTGCTCCGGGGCTGCGGGACTGCTCCGGAGCTGTAGGACTGTTCGAATGAGATACCGTGGCCCCGGAACATAAAGGGCGAGGAAGAAACATGGACGGGGTTTGCAATAGTGGAAACGCCATAGTTCATCCTTTCCAACATTCTCCACCTAACGAAAGTGCAAGTATTTTAAAAAGCAAAAGTGAAAACCCACTTTCGACTGCCAAAAATCACTCAAACACTTTTACTCCTCGCAAACGTCACTTTGACGTATGCGACGAAAGTTTGGCACGGCGGAGGAAATCGAGAGTGAACGGGAAAGTCTATGATGACGCGATTTACGTACTGTTCTTGAACAGTACTTCTAATTGGACATCGCTGTCAAAATAACAATGGCCCCTATTAACGTTTCAATAAGATCGCTATTCTCTTGCTGTCTGTTAAACAACACTGATCTTTATTGGAATTGCGATAAGGTCGTTGTTGGGTACCTGCTGTCAGACGTAAAACTAACTGTCAAAGGTGTGTAGTTGAAAGCGTGTGACGCGATTTGCGTCGGGCCGACGTAGTATGCGTCGCGCAGACGTAGCATACGTCTAAATGACGTAGAGACAGCTGACATTCAAGAGTGAGACTTTCGATTTCATTTTCACTTTCGGTTTCGTTCGCGTGACGCAGTTGACGTCAGAATAATTGTTGCATTCGTTGTAAAAATGACGTTGTAACTTCGTAGTGTGGGTTAGTGTTCTACTTTGTGAATCGAGATTGAGGTTTTCAGATCTCTTTTGATTGGTACTGAATTACCTACACATTATCAATGATTAATATGTATGCTATGTATGATGGCACATTTCAATGTTACAATTCTTGGTTTTTTTAGACGAAGAGACCTTTCCTCTCGCAGGTCTGCTGGAAGAATTTCTTATGAAATAAGCAGTATCTTTGTGCTCTTTTCTATAAACGAGAAAAAATAAGAGAAGTATTGGAGGAAGAGTATTATAGCGTATCTAAAATCAACATCAATATGTTCTTATGCACGCAATTTTCTTTCTTTGTTTCTTCCGAAAGAACACAAATGAAAGTAGGTCAATATTATAAGTTTCTAGGAAATGAGAAGAACGAGGAAGACTTTTTTTACTAATGTAAACGCGAAAGTTCGAGAGGAACGAAGGATGGAAGGATGTTTGTGACTCTTTCACGCAAAAACTACAGAACGAACGGATTTGGACGAACTTTGGCACACAGATAGTTTATTAAGTACCTGGATTAAGACGTAGATATTTTTTATACCGATAGTTCGATCCCGTGGAACTACTTACGCAGGCGAAGCCGCGAGCATTAACCTAGTCATTCTATCAGAGTACGTCAGAATGACGTAGATACGGCTGACAATCGAGAGTGACACTTTCGATTTCATTTGCGTGACGCAGATGACGTCAAGATGATGTTGCATTCGTTGTAGATGTGACGTTGTATCAACGTAGTGAGGTATAGTGTTCTACTTTGTAAGTAGAAAATGAGGTTTTTATATCACTTTTAAATTAGTAAAACTAACTAGTCAAAAGAGATGAATACGGTCACGGAAGTAAATAAGAAGTCTGTATATAGAACCTAAAAATTCCGTGATCATACTTTTTTTTAATGGCATCTCGCAGGTTAACCTTTGAGGTTGGCTTCTGTTTAACCGGACTGTCCTGTGGGTGCCTTGAGTGTAATGTCTCCAGCCAGGACGAAGCCGGTTTACGTAAACAAAAATACTTATAGCTAAACATTAAAAGCTAAACGAGCAAAAAATCTACGTAGACACTGATAATATCCAAAACGATCTCAAAAAATCTCACTGCACCTAAAAAGCCCCAGATTCGAATGCGCCGCCTCACTTTCGCGAAAAATGCATTCGTTCTTAATTCGAAAGTCACAGAGAAACTCTTTGGTCGCTCCAGTTACTGTTGAAAGGAGGTCGCGATATCTTCCTAACACCGTATTGAGGTTATATTGCCGCTCTCTTCGGCTTTCAATAGCCTATTGAGGGGGGAAAGTTGGTTGTCGCTTTCCTGGTGGTTTGACTTGAGGGCAAGACAAAATTTTGTCGTGGGATCTAGCTCTGGCTGGAGCCCGTGGCGTATGGTTTAGTAGCGTTTTACGTGAGATACTGCGATGGCAAAAGTTTGTCACCTCATGTTTTTTTGCATCTTCAGAAAGAAAATACACTTGATTAGATTCAAAGATGGTAGCTGGTAGGAAGTGAGCACAGAGGAGGATTAATGACATACTTTTTGATAATTCAGCAGTTTGGGATCAACTAAAATGATTGCAATGACATCAATGATCGTGATGATCATTTTTTTGTTCTAGACAAAACAACAAGAACAAAGTAGCTTTCGGCTTCGCTGAGAGTCATTTTACACCCTTTTTTTTGGGTTGGGAAATCATCAAATAACTTCTCCCGGTCCGGGCGGAACGGGAGGGTGTCAGACTTTTACTGACTAAAACCCATCCATGTTCCTTCCTCGCCCTTTATGTTCCGGGGCCGCGGTATCTCTTTCGAACAGGCCCGCAACCCCGGGTCATTTTACACCCTGTATTCCGCTTTTATTGGGCTTCACAAACATCAAGTTTTGGTTGGCTCTGCAAATTTCAAATACCTAAGCCCAGCGGCATTTTCCCGAACACAAAAAAATATATTCGATTTTTCGTCCAGCTTCCCCGAACTTTGCCTACCTGAAAATTATGTAGCATCGCTTACGTACCAATTTTGCAAACGACACACTCCCCACTCCAAAACGACCCATTTTCATCTCTAACCTAAATAAAACTAATCTGTACCAAATACGTCTTTAAAGGTCAGCTAACAGAATGTCAAGGTCATTTCCCGGGTTTCGAGGGCACAGTTTGAGGTCGCGGCCGCGAATCGAGGTCTCATGGTCGTATATTGTAGGTTACGGGACAACGAGGTTACTTTGAAAGGGAACTGGTACAAGGTTTTTTAAATTGGAACGCTTTAGGGATACATGTTGTCAATGTGTGTGTGAGTTTGACGTCATGTAGTATGAAGGTTGTATTCGATAAGGATAAATATTTTTTTTTTTGTGAAGAAGGATGTGTTTTTTTTAAATAGTATTTGGGTTTTTTCTTGTTTGTAAGTCTGATTTTTCGTTGAAAAATTTACTGCGGTGGAGCAAAAGAGGAGGCGTTTCACAGAAAAGTTGAATACCTATTAAGCGAATGAATAGGTAAACGATCAAAATGCTTGGAAGAGTACTAATTTATCTATACTTCTACATATAGGTACTACCTAATATTATAAAGAGGTTAGATTTGTATTTTTGTATGTAACTAATAAACTTAAAAACTACGGGACCGATTTGAAAAATTCTTTCAGCAATGGATAGCTACATTATCAGCGAGTAACTTAAGCTATATTTTATCCCCGTACTCCCACGGGAACAGGAACTACGCGGGTGAAACCGGGTGATGTCCGCTGAGATACCGCGGCCTTGGAACATAAAGGGCTAAGAAGGAACATGGATGGGTTTTAGTCAGTAAAAGTCTGACACTCCCTTCCGCTCCGCCCAGAGCGGCAGGGGTTTGATGATTTCCCATCCGACAAAAAAACGGGGGCAATGTATGGTGAAAACGTAGAATACAACAAATCAGGTCCTTCGATAAAAATGAGCACGCACTACAGGGCTTAATAATCAGCTTAATTTAAAAAGGGATTACTAAAAAAATATCATTTAATTCCAAAAAGTTCCATGTGTTCCATATTTTTTAGGTCACAACACTCACAACGCCATCTATGATCATTACAATGAACTAGGTCATAATTTTCAACAATGTTCGGACCCGTCAATAGATGTCGCTATCCACGTTACAGGTAGCTACTTTATTCACAAAGAATTATTAGTCTTTAATCCCCAAAGAGGTAGGCAGAGGTGTATCTAATAGTACACCCACATTTCGCCAGTTATGCTTATGTCCCCATGTAATAGGGAGCGATCCTATTGCCATCAATCGGGCACAAATCCAGACTCCGTGGCTGCTACTGAGAAATTCCTGATGGACAAAAAAAATACTTTATCTACCCAAATATCATAAACCCTCTCTGATGCGTTCAAAAACCATAGGCAATGACCAGCATTACCAACCAGCACAAATAAACGGAACTGTTATGAACTCATAACCTACTGAAAACAGTAGGTTATGAGTTTAAATTTGGAACAGGTGTCAAATTCAAGTGAGTGTGCTATTCTAGTATCTACATTAAATCAGATATCGATACGAAACCCCAATTCAGTATGATATTAATTATAAATCGCACGACATTTTGATCTCGAGTGACACAAGAATAGTGACTTTGTTCGTTTGCCTACGATTTAAAAAAATTGACAGATTTCCGAAACGCCGCCATTTCGAGATGTCATTTGTTCGTTAGCATGGTTCTTGAACCCATCATAGAGCCCTTATGATATTTGGGTAGATAAAGTAGTGTATGCAACTATACATAATTAGGCATTATGCACAGTCGCATAAACTACTACTGCCGGACCTGGTAATCGAGACCAGGACCTCCCGCTTGCCACCACTAGAACAACGAGGTAGTCCTGTACAGTTTAACACACCGTTTGACCTCCTGAGCATAAAAGCACACGCGTCTTTCACGCCAAGCCACAATTTCACCTTCCATTTTGTCACGTATACAGGGCGTAAAAACTCATCACGAAGCCGTCAACCAAGCATTCTGTACATCAAACTAAGTAATTTTACGCAAAAATTATTGCTGGGAAACCACTTTTTTTTGGGGTGAATCAAGTTTTGTGGTAGAACTCTATGTAACGCACTCAGAACATTGTGCTGGTGCATAGATTGAATAGTACAGGGGTCGTGGAGGTGCATAAAGTAAAAATATTGCATTAAAAACTTGTATTTAAAAAAAGTTGTAACTTTGACCCCCAATATCTCCGTAACTAGTAGGTTCCCAGGTATGGTGTAGAACAAAAAAGGGGCCAAGTGCGAGTCGGACTCGCCCATGAAGGGTTCCGTAGCAGATTTAATGAAAGGTAAATTGCTGTTTACGATTTATGACGTATTAAAAAAAAACTACTTACTAGATCTCGTTCAAACTAATTTTCGGTGGAAGTTTACATGGTAATGTACATCATATATTTTTTTTAGTTTTATCATTCTCGTATTTTAGAAGTTACAGGGGGGGAGCAAACTATTTAGTTTAGAAAAAAATGATGTTAGAAACCTCAATATCATTTTGAAAGACCTATCCATAGATACCCCACACGTATGGGTTTGATGTTTTTTTTTTTGAGTTTCAGTTCTAAGTATGGGGAACCCCAATTTTTTTTTGTTTTTTTTCTATATTTGTGTGAAAATCTTAATGCGGTTCACAGAATACGTCTCCTTACCAAGTTTCAACAGCATAGTTCTTATAGTTTAGAAAAAAAGTGGCTGTGACATACGGACGGACAGAAAGTAAGAAAGACAGACAGACAGATGACGAATCTATAAGGGTTCCGTTTTTGCCATTTGGCTACGGAACCCTAAAAATTATCGCAATGACGGAGAAAACAAGTGCTTTTCGGCTTCGTTAAGAAATTTTTTACACTCTGTATGTGGCTGCTTATGGCGGCATAAAAGTATAAATAAAACTTACTTACCGATATTCATCGATAGGTAGCGGTGATAATTCTTCATCGTACTGTTGAAACTTCCGTTCCAAAGTACGGTTTCTTCGCTGCAGTACAGTGGCAGATGGCGAGGGTACCGTTCTACCGTATACTGGGTGGACGTGATATTTCAATTCTGTGTGGTAAAGGAATTAATTAGCATTTGAACATCGACTAACTAGCACTGGGTCCACGTGGTAGATTATTGCAGATTGATTGAAGAAAAATTTCTACTAAATTCAAAATAGTTTGTTATTTAAACCAACTAGTCATCAGTCAAATAATGTCCCCACTGCTGGGACGCAGACCTCCTCTCTATGAGAGGGAATGGGGTATAATGCACCACGCGGGCCCAGTGCGGATTGGTAGATGGTACATGTCTCCAATTTTTGGGCTCAAGGAAAACATGTTTGCCTTCATCGTTTTGAGAGCAGTGGTGATTAAATAAATTACACAAAGTAATGCGCCTATCTGGGTTCGAACCCACGACTTAATGTTCGTAAGCTTGTCTTCACAGCTCTTAAAACAAAACTTATACTAATTTCAAATCATAATATTTCATTATGAAAACGTTGGTTGGAATTTTGTAGGATCCATTTATCGAGGAAGGTTATAGGCTACATAACATCATACGACAAATAGAAGTGCAGCATAATTGAAAAATGTTGCAAAAACGGGGAAAATTTATTCCTTTTGAGAACTTTTTCTCTTATGTGACGCACACAAAGTTGTGTGGGTCAGCTAGTGGGTTAATACTTGCCTGAACTTTCCCCCAGAGTGGACAACTCATGATCATCTTCAGAAAAATCATCTGTAACAAAAATGTTTTCCAGTTTTATGAAATATATGTCACCGTAAAATTGTCAAATACGTTATATTACAATATAACGTGTATCTCTCTAGCGATATTGTAAAGTCTCGAATTATTGTCAACTGAACATACGGAAGTATCCCTTGCCCCCATAAACGGGACTTGGGGCACCCCCCCGTTAGGTTAGTTAGGTTCCTTTAAACCCTGCACTCGGAAATAGGGGCCCCGCGAAGCGGGGCTCCGTCGACTACGCTTTTTAGGGGAATATGAAGCGTTTTAAGGTTAGGTTATATTAATCGATATTTCTTAGGAATGGTACAGTATCTTTTCCTGAGAGTGGTACCACTGGGCAAGGAGGACCCCTCCTTCTCTCCACACCGCGTGAGTTGACTACCATCGCATGCATTACACGAAAAATAATGCGTTTTATTGTAAGCAGTATGCATTTGACAATAATTCGAGACTTTACAATATCGCTAGTGATATTACAATGTAACGTATTTGACAATTTTACGGTGACATATACATTACACTCCCGCTACTACTAATACAGACTAGTAATACCACAGAACTGATTAAAGACGTTGGAAAGGAAATAGTTCCTGATTTGTATTAGAACGCGTGTCGCCGCTTGTCTCCCATTCTTTAACTCCAATACAAGCAAGACATACGACCCGAATGGCGCAATAGTAGTGCCTAGTTGCCTTACGTTCTTAGGGTCCCGGGTCCGAATCGTGGTAGGAGCAAATATTTATGTGATGAGCGTGGACATTTGTTTCAGAGTTATGGATGTTTTAATAAGTATGTATTTACAGACAAGAAAGTATCTATGTAGTAAGTATATCAACTATCTGGTGTCTACGACACAAGCCCCGTTGCTTAGTGGCACTAGATGGCGCTAAATGTAATTTTGAGCGATATTTATTTATTTATACGTGCATTATGCAAACAAATAAACTACTCCCACTTAGATCGCAAACTTGCTATTGATTGTCACAGTAATTCAAAATCTGACATATGAGCGTTCACTTATACATATGAGCGGTGCGCCTGCCCCGCCCACAAGGTTGTTCTAACTTCTTTCATCTGTTCTGTGAGTAATACTTTCTTGACAATAATGTAATTTTGATTGCTTACCATCATCAATAGTAGAATCTTTGGTTAAAACTGCAGGTGGCTGTGATATTTTCCGTCTAGCTTCTTTGAATGTGGCTTCATAGATATCCTCTGAAACAAATAGGATGAATTAGTTATACAATGCCTAGTCGCATTGTTTCACTATTGTGCTCTTGGCATTCTCATGTCAGGAATTAAGGAAAATGATCATGATACCATCAAGTAAGCCGATTTCGGTGACTACCTTTTTAAGATGGCGTATATTATTTTTCTAGAAGATCTACAAGAGTAACCAGCTAGCCCTGGTTACTGTCGTAGATGGTATACCTGGTATCTATGGTCAAGTTAAAGTCATCACTTGAGTTTAAGGGGCCGGCGGAGCGTGCGTAGTTCATACAAACGTAATACCAAAATAATTTCTAAATCAAACATATTCTTAAGGGGCCGGCGGAGCACGCGTTTTTCATACAAACGTAATACCAAAATAATATGAAAATGAAACATATTCTTAAGGTTGTGTGTATATATTTCGATTGTATTATAGAATATCTATGTTCCCAAATAAATATTTTGAAAGGACAGTGATATAAAGACGAGATATGAGGAATTTAAAATTTCTATAGAAAATTTATTTTACTCATACTTAACTCTTGTTTAAATCGGTGTACATTCAAAATATGTATTTGGGAACCTATATATTCTGTATTACAAACAAAATAAATACACACTACATTAAGAATAGGTTTGATTTACAAATTATTTTGGTATTACGTTTGTATGAAATTCGCAAGCTCCGCAGGCCTCTTAAGCAATTATCTATGCAACCATTTTTTTGCATTCAACAAGAATTTGAACGAAGTAAGAACTGTCAAAGAAAGCAAAGCCTAAGAGTTCTTACTTCAAGCAATTGCAAAACTACAGAACAAAAACGTATCTTAAGTTATTACTTTTAGGGCCTGTTTCACCACAAACGATTAACGGCTTGTACAAATAAACACGATACGACGTCGCATCGTGCACGATTGCTATTTGTTATGATTTAGAGTCCCACGATGCGACGTCGTATCGTGTTTATGTGTACGAGCCTTTACTCAAGTAATCTTTGACTTGTTTATAGCTTCGAGTGTAACAGTAGCTATGGAGTTCGTGGATAATAATAAAATAATAACAGCCGCTCGGGTCGATCTTTAGGGTAAGCCGTGCTTGCCTAGGTTGGTCTGTGGATGGGTGACCACCCATACAAACCGAGTTTCCTCCGTGCCTAGGAAAGCACGTTAAGCTGTTGGTCCCGGCTGTCAATTGTCCATCTTTGACAGTCGTTATAGGTAGTCAGTGGTCCCAAAAAGTCTGACACTAGTCTTACCAAGTGGTATCGTATTACCCAGTATTAACTGGGTTGTGGAGGTCAGATGGGCAGTCGCTCCATGTAAAATACTGGTATTCAGCTGGATCCAGTTAGACTGGAAGCCGGCCCCAACATAGTTGGGAAAAGGCTTGGCAGATGATGATGATGATGATGATGTAACAGTAGATATGGAATGTATGGTCAGTTGGTCACCCATCTACAATCCAACCGCGACCAATAACTAGATATAAAATACAGACAAACCTACTTATTCCATTCTCATATTCTTTCCAAATCCTCTGTACACGTTCCATAGACTTCTCACTAATAGAGGCATGTATAGGCTCATTTAATGTTTTCTTTATATCTTGAAGAACTGTCTTTTCGTATACAGGGTTTCCTTTGGTGTCAATTTTGTTCTTTATGAAGAGCCAATGGATGGCTTGTGTCGCTGCTTTCTCGGCTGCTTTTCGTTTTGATATTGCTGTGCTGTGAATTTTAGAAGTATAGTAAATTAAAACGTATTTTTTTACATTTCGAGCTGACAGCGTTGAGGAGACTTTTCATACCCTTTTACGGTTTGATAGTTATTTTTTATTAGCTTAAGTTGTCCCTCTGCTGGACAAAGGCCTCCCCCATTTGTTTATTAACCGACTTCCAAAAGGAGGAGGTTCTTAATTCGTCGGAACCTTTTATTTTATGTATGTTCCCCGATTACTCGAAGATGGCTGGACCGATTTGGATTATTTTTATTTTCTTTGAAACGGTATATGTAACCAAATCATCAAATCAGGATCTGATGATGGAATCCTGGAGAAATAGAGAGAACTCTTCAAATTTTATAGGCATGCATGAAGCGATTTGGGTAGTTTTCGGAAGAGTACTTTCTCGGAGTGGTCCTACTTCAATTTGGTGAAGATCTGATGAAGAACTTCGGAGATAGGCATCGGAACTCCTCAATAAATGATAGCAAATGGACTGGGATTGCTGAAATCTCATGTCTGTCTATTGTTTACACCAGTTTATAACATAACATCACCCCAGTACGCTGTGAAGGGTTAAGCGCATGTGAGCCACTAAAAAGTGAAAAATTAAAACTTCTTTTCGAAAAAATTATATAAGTAGTTTCTAATTGTAATGATTTTTATTAGTACTTATGATACATTTGAATAAATTATGTTTTCCACTAAATTCTACATTTCGATTATGTGCTAAAAATGCTCCACTGGTGAGTATGACAACATGGGTTTGATGATACTAAGTATCATGTGATAGTATACCCACATGAGACACACGTGGCCCAGTGGTGGCGGCCCTGACTTACGAACAGTAAGACTTCTAAGTCGTGGGTTCGAACCCAGACAGGCGCATTACTTTGTGTTATGTATTTCATCATTGCCACCATTGACCACTGCTCTCAAAACTGTGAAGGAAAACATCGTGAGGAAACCGGCATGTCCCAGAACCAAAAAAATCGAAGACATGTGACATGTACCAAACCGCACTGGGCCCACGTGGTAGATTATTGCCTATACGGAAAATACGCGCTTTGACATGGAGTTGCAGACAATACAAATATACATATATACCCACATTTCACTAGATATGTCATTCATGTTAAAAATGGGATTTTATTTAATTTACAATAAATAATCTATTCTGACGATTTAATAATACCTATTTATCTCATCTTTATTGATTTTTCTTTATAAAATCATCACTCCTGTATTCTTCATGGGTTGGGCAGAGATGTAAGCCCTATACAACCGTGGAGTTATGTAATGTTTTTAAAACTGTGGTTACCTTTCAAACTTCGCTTTCTCTGGCCAAACAAACGCATAAGTACAAGTCCAATCATTATTAGGTGTGGTCTTCTTCCTGCCTTTAGGAGCTACAGTGTGTTGTTTGTAGTGAATATCAAATATCTTGCTCGGTGTCTTCGTTGTCAGCTCGTACAATGTTACTCTCGGTTGTGGGAATAGATCTGTTATGTTCTTTTGTACTGTAATGGAAAGTAGAAATATTATGAATGTATGTATACGGACTGCCTCATTGGACTATTGGCCACAAATGCAACTGCTGAGTATGAGGTCATGTGCTTAATTCCTGGGTTGAGTGAATTGTTATTTAGTTTTTTGGGTTGGGTGAATTGTTATTAAGTTTTTCTGGGTTGGGTGAATTGTTATTTAGTTTTTCCATCAGGAATCTCTCAGTAGCAACCACAAAGCTTGGATTTGAGCCCCGTTGATGGCAATAGGCTCGCTTGTTATTACATGACCTATTTAGGTAGATCCCAGCCTAACCCTTGGGAATAACTTTCCTTTTGATTCACATATAATATTAAAAGAAGAATTAAGTAAATATGTCACCGTAAAATAGATTATACTACCTGTATTTTAATACTAACAGTATTTACAATTTTACGGTGACATGTATGTAACATATTGAATTACCTTTTTCATGCTGAATAGTTAAATTGCTAACATCACCATCTAATATGCTTTTGGAACACCATTTTCTATGTAGAGGTAATATTATATTTGTGACATTGCATCTATTTATAATACATCCATGATTTAATAGATACTTGTTTTGTATACAGGCTGCCAATCCTGGAAATATAAAAAAATATGCTTAAGTTAGGTACAGTCATAAACACTAATAAGTAACACCACTTAGCTAAATTCAAAAGCAATTCTTTTTTCTCAATATTGTTTAGTTAAGTTAAACAAATATTTTCTTTTTTAAATAAAAAAAACATCTGCATCACTGTAAAAGGGAATTGTGCCCAGGATGCTGGCAGCATTGCCATATTAGAGGACAATGCAATCAGCAAAATGTTGGCCATAAAATATTCCCACTTGAATAAATAAGTATTCTAACTTTGAGATAAAACCTGTTTCATAATAGTGTGGCTTCACATGCAGGCTAAACAAATCAAATTTGCTGCATTTATATCAGTCTTCATACTGCATATAGAACAAATCAGAAGTTTCTAACATTCTCGTGCTTGCAACTTTATTTTTATCACATGCTTTAGCAGTTAATTACACAGGTCTCTCCAGAAAAAGCCCAGGCAAATTAAAGCACAGTAATCTACAGGCTTCCAAGTACACCTTTGGAGATTGAAGGATGTCTCATGTCTATACTAGGTTGCGTCATGTTTCAACACATTGATCCATGAGAAAAATGGTTATATTTTCCAACTCACCGCTGTAACTGACATGTGATGAAAATATATTTGATGCAGCATTATTCAGTAATAATCTTCTCCACACATTTGTCCTAGCAAGGAAGTTTTTACACAAAAACATTATGAAAACAAAATGTAAACATTCACCGCTTTGAGGTTATGTTATGAACTTGTATTTTAGCAATAACTTTGCACATGATAGTTTTACGGCATAGAGCTGGTTGGTTATATAATGTTGAAGCTTTGAAGAATAGACTAACGACAAAAGCAAGGTAACTTCATATAAAATGTTATAAATACACTCCAAAATACTTTGCGGTAATTTCCCGACCACAGGGAAAAGGACGGAATTTTTAGGTTACTGAAACATCAATGTCATTGTCACTGTCAGTAAAGTGTCAAATCTGACAGTGCGTTCCGAGATGGACTGTAAGCGCTATGACATGACAGAAAACCGTTCCGAGTTACCGTGAACGCAATCACAAGCGCGATATCGATGTTCCTTTAGTCGTCATAGATGACGTCATGACACGCACCATCTTGCGATTACACCGACCGTGCCCCAAAGAAATATCACCGTGAGCGCTGTCAAATGACCTAATGACAGATCTTAGCTGTCATAATCGTGAAAACTAAAACGGAACGCAAAACATTGCTGTGAGCGCTGTGAGTGATTATATAGTATCTCGGAATGCACAGTAAATGTTATTATTATTATTATCTTCTTTTCCCTTTTGGGAAGGCAAAGGGATCTAGCCCATGCAGCCTGTTCTTTTGTTTTGTTATTTTACATAGTTATTAATTATATAAGGCAAGATAGCCTAGTCTTAGGTTTAAATTCTTCATGTTTTTCTTTTTAAATTCCTATATCCTTGTATACATTATATCCGTTTTTTGTTCTATCCTTGTTTTTCTTGTCCGATGGATTCCATGTTTTTCATGTTCAATTTATTATTCTTTGTCGAATCCTTGTGTATTTCTTAAGTCCAGTTCTTAGTCGATTCCTTAATTTATATGTTCAATTCTTTGTGCACAGTAAATGTTATTTTAAGGTGCGTTCTAAACTCCACTGTTTGCATCTGTGAGTCCCGAATGTAGCGTTTGGATGATCAGCCTAAAATGTTTACACACTTGGGCTTTTCTTTGAGCGTATTTTTTTCCTAAATGTAAGTTTTATTTTCATTTAGTAATATTTGTATATTGACAGTTTCTATGTCCTCCATAATCAGCCGACGGTATCACAAACTCTGCAGGGAATTACAGAATGTGCTTGTACGGGAATACTCATCCGGTCAACTAAAAATTATTCATAAAATCACACACTCAATAGGTAGTCGACACCACGATTTGAACGGGGCCGGCCGTTACAAGTAGCAGCAGTAATACGCACAGCCGCACGGCCGCACGACGACCAATCAAGTTATACAAAACCAGTTCATGCAGAACTTTCATTGTATTGGAAATTTATACAGAGCGAGGCCATGTTATACCGGAAATGAAGCTTGAAGTTACTATTTAATGCTACGTTGATATTCACGATTTCATTGATAAGAGGGAGAAAGAGGTCAAGGCACCTTCCCCCACATTAAGATAACTCGTACACATGTGCATCATTGCAAATAACTATTATAATCCTTACTAATAATAAAGATGCGAAAGTAAGTTTGTTTGTTACCTTTTTCCGCCTATGTAGACTGGGTACGGTTGAAACAATTTAGCTTTTATCGTTTATAACTTTGTTGTTTCTATACTTAGTGACGATTATAATACGTAAAATTAAAATTTGAAGTTTTAGCTACGATATGGCTGTATCGTTATAGTTCTTATTAAGTAACTATTTTTAGAATTACATGAAATAAAAAAAAAAAGAAAATTTGTTTCAACCGTCCCTATGCTCGGACCCCAATCGCTTGGGGTTAGTGGGGTACAGCTATGGGGTCAGTTGATACACAAAAAAATAACACAATAAATACTAATGAAACATGTTTTATTTATCATTAATACTAATTATGAATAATTATGGTACCACATAACCACAAGACTTTAATACTACTAAAACATTCATCAGTACTGACGCGTAGTAAACATTAAAAAAAATACAAAAAACGATAATAATTTCAGAATAAACTTAACGAAACTATTTTTAAAACAAATAAACTTTGAAAATAAACAACCGGACGCATCTCGCTTTCAAATAGTGTCATATTAGGGAACGGTGGTTAATACCATGCTTGTCTGCCGCTTTCCGTAGTAAATCTCCAGCCTTTACCTCCTCATATGCATTACTATAGTTTAAGACGTTAATTTCCCCTCTGGAAATCTTCCTCACCCGAACTCTCGGCATCTACAAAAAAATAAACATTCATATATTTTCTGTTTCAACCGTACCCACAAAAAATGTTTGAACCGTACCCCCACTTTTGGAAAACGACAGTAATAATAACACAATAAAAATAGTCACTTTCCCTTATTCTACAAGCGTCATAATAATCACAAACAGACACTCAATACATTCACTTAAAAAGAACAGATAATTTATGAGTTAATGTCAGAAGAAAAATAGTTACTTTTGGGTAATGAAAAACAATATGGCGGCCTGTGTTCGGATCTACCGTCCATTTCGTTTTCCCCTTGCACCCCTCCCTCCCCGCTTAACCGTTTACGAGATATTTGCTCTGTTTCAACCGTCCTTTGTTTCAACCGTACTCAGCTACCTACCACTGACTGAACCGATCATCCTGAAATGCATAAATGGTGTCGAAGCCGAAAGGCTCTATTGTTCTCTCTGTCATTGCGATCATTTTATTCTAGCTGGACCACTACTAGGAACCTTCTAGTTATGGAGATTTTGGAGGTCAAAGTTCCAACTTTAGATTTTTACGACCCACGTATTATAAAATCTATCCATTAACACAATGTTTAAGTGCTTTACATTGAATAATAAATAAAATAATAACTGCCCTGACCACCAGCAGCTCGGACCCTGTTCCCAGCGCTAGTGGGCTACTGTTTTTTTATATTTTTAAATGTTTTTTATATATTTTTATATTAATATTTAAAAATGTAGAAAATTTGTGTAAAAACGAATAAAGGAATAATAATCTTTATTGGAACAAAAATATATTTTACAAATTGATTGCGTACGTACAAAACTGTGTCGCAGCTATTAACGCCCACCTCCAAGACGGAGACTACAGCGTTCCACAAAAGAGAAAACAAATAAAGTAGTAAATTTTTAAATAAGAAATAATTGAAAAAATTAAATAATAATAGGTAAATGTTTAAGTTGTGCATGTGGGAGTGTTGTATGTGAGTGTAGTGCGTGGCTGTGGGGTGTAAACTAGAGTGTGCTTGTGGAACCTCCCCACCAGCACACTCTTCGCTACGTGTAATTGGTGTGCATGTCTGAGGATGAAATATGTTTAAGGTTGAAGCCATTGATCAATTTTTCTTTTGCAATCACGGAAAGTACAGGGATAAATTGTTAGAACTTTATTTATTCTGTTATAATTTATAAGGCACGGGACTGAAAAAAATGAACTGACAATTTCTAATTTAACGGCTGATGTCGGGCAGACTGTCCGTTCGTAAGTCATCAGCGTAAGTAATTACTTTGGAGTTTCTTAGATCAAGTTTACAGAGCTCGTTTATGTAAACCAAGAAAAGGGTAGGTCCTAAGACACTACCTTGCGGTACTCCGTAGGTGAGGAATGCTTCCTTACTGGTGTGGTTGTTTATGCTGACGATTTGCGAGCGACCACTAAGGTAACTCTTAAATAAATTAAGCGGTAGGCCTCTTATACCAATCTTTTCCAGTTTTTTGAGTAGAAGGGGGACAGAGACAGTGTAAAAAGCTTTAGAAAGATCAGGGAAGATAGCGATAGATTTATCCTTGCTGAATTTTATCGTAAAATGTTATTTCTCATCCCATAAAAAAAGTCGTTTCCCAGCGATAGTTGTTTCGTAAAGTAACTTAGTTTGATGTACAGAATGCTTGGTTGACGGGTTCATGAAGGGTCTTTTTACACTCTGTATACGTTGTCAGGTGTACAGAAACGAACGCAGGGATTCTCTCGGGTCCTTTCATCCCGAAAAAAACTACTATTCCTGAGGAAAACAACAATCCCATTCTTATACAGGGTGTCCGGTAAATATTACCTGAAGACTGTGAGGGGATGCAGGAAATCAACAGTTTCGGAGCCAAGTTCCGGAAAATTGCCCCTGAATTCAATAAGTTACTTAGACTTAATGGATTTCGTGGCTAAATAATAGCAACAGCGGTTCCGATTTCCATTCCATATTAAGTTTCCTCGATGCCTCTTGTTCCCGGCTGTCATTTGGAGATCTTTGATAATCGTTACGGTCACGGTTTAAAACTAAACTTTTATTGTCACTTACGGGATGTCTTCCGTGATTCGGGAGCTCAAAATAATGAATAATCGACAATATAAGTTTAGATAGTCTGTGGTCTTTTTCATCAAACGAAGTCATCAAACGACTCCTCCTGAGTGTCAGACATTAACTGACTGAAAGCCATCCATGTTCCTTCCCAGCCCTTTATGTTCCGGGGCCACGGTATCTCTTTCGAACAGTTCCGCAGCTCCGGAGGTAGTGAGTGTCCTAAATGTCTGACAACCAGTCTAAGGGGATTCGTATTGCTCAGTACTAACTCGGTTGTGGAGGTCCGATAGGCAGTCGCTGCATGTGTTCCGGTGTTCTCCAATATAGTGGGGGAAAAGGCTAGGCAGATGATACAAGATGGCCCAAGTGTTGGGACTATTAATTGACCCATAACCGTAATAGGGATGAACTTGACTAAAAAAATACCAATCGAATTGAGAACTTCCTCCTTTTTGAAGTTGGTTAAAATGATTCCGTTTAGTCAGTCAGTTAGATTACCGAAAAATATTGGATAAATACAGTGTTTTTTGTTTTATGTAGGTACCGTGTTTTTGTTTAATCATAAAAATGACCAAGCCCCCACTCAGTGCTTGTGACGTCACTTTCCGGTAAAAAATGTACCGAAATTTGACATCACACCAGTTTTCGACGCTGTTTCGTCTTATTTTTTTTTTAAGTAGGTACGTGAAATAAGAAAAAGTACGGTCAGTGGGTCATCTTAGGGGTGGATTTACCTACCTTTGGGTCGAATATTTTTTGGAAATCTATCTGACAGACAATTTTTTTTTGTCGTTATCTTTTTATTTTTACTAACGTACCTACCTACTATTATTATAGGGTCGACTACAAGAAAAATCTAATTAGTTTGTCAGTTACATTTTCAACAAATATTTTACCCGTATTTTTTTTGTTACATAAACCAAAATTGACGAAGATACGACGCTTTTAAAATTCTCATTACATCACGCTTTAATATAACTTTTTAGTAAGTTTTGACGTCATGAGCCCAAAATCCCGAGTTTTGATGCGTTTTATCTTTGTAAATATTTATTGATTTAAAAAAACAAAAAAATACGTGTCAATTACTTGCCCATACTAACGGACTAAATAGATTTACAGTTTTTTGATAGCGTCGTCATACTTATTGATTGTGTTGTTGTTGTTACTAATAACTCATGCATACGAAAATAGGATGACGTTTAGCCTACAAAAACAGCCATTATCTTTTGTTCTCATGGAGGATATTTATTACTTATTATGCTTTTATAAATAGAATTTTATATTAACAAGAATGATCTAATCAAGTACATACATAATAATAACTTAGAAGTCATAACAGCTAATGTTTCCACACTTTATTGTTAATTATTATGATCTTTGACCTTTTTTTGTTTACTGAAAATAATTGTACCTACCAAAAATTGTTCGGAATTTGAATTTTGGATTTCAAACACGATAGAACACTACGGGGCAGCGCAGACGACCAGACTTTTTGTGTGATTTGGCTACTTTTTTGTCCACTATGTGTCCACTATAAGGATTTACTGATGGAAAGGATGAAAAGTAGTCAAACACATCAATCACGCAATTTTTTGTCGCAGTTTTTGTTTGTCGTATACCTACTTTTGTACCTACACACAAAAAATCCGTCGTCTGTGCTGCCAATGAGTTTTTGGAAAAACATTTTCTAAACATGAAGTGACAAGTTTTATAAATATTCTTCCATTAGTAGGTAGGCCTACTTATCATTCTGAAATCAACTCGATTTACACTTCATCATTTCATCATAGTTGATATTTTGTAAGTGAAAATGCCGTCAAATGAAACAAGCATTTGAATAGAGTTAACATTAAAAATAAGTGGTTATTTAAAAGAAATCGAATGTGACGTGTTTTGAACAGAAAACTTGCTAGGTTTCATATTCATATTTGTGGCAACAAAATGACTAATGATTAAACCAAATTGATATGCAATTAGTTTGTAATTATTTACTGACGCACAATGCTGACTAGTTATAGTGCTAGGTATATTTCTCTTTTAAAAATGATTTTCAAATATTCTGCAATAGGAGGACAAAATCACGGAAAACAATAATATGGTCAATTTAACACTTATAATTCTTAAACGACTCACATACAAATGTTGAGGCTAAACACAATGATTTATATTAACTACGTTTCGAGTCCATTGCTCTTTTTGTATGAAAAACATTTGACAAAATCTACACTGAACTGTCAAAGCACATCAAAATCGAACTAATATTCACCACTATAAACCTTTACACGATAATAAATGCTCTTTCTATTAAAAGTTCATGATAACGGAACTGTTTACTTAAAACTATAAACACTAAAATATGGCGAGCATTCTAGAACGATTTTCAAGCACAAATATCGATTTGAATAATTAACTTTTTAATCGAGTTTTGTGGTCAAGCATCGTTGTAGATTACGTGCAAAAAGTCTTTAGTTCCTTTTCCTTATTAATAAACCGTGGGTTTAGAATAAATGCCACTGAATATCACAGTCGTCGTAGTTTTCTCCATAATAAAGTAGACGAATGGGCGATTAGCATGGAAATAAGGCGCTGATATTCTATCAGAGAAAGTAGCTGTCGTCACAGCGGATGCCACAGTTCCTGATTCGGTAACTTCGATATCAGCTTTGTGTACGATAGCAGAAACAAAGATACTGTCCTTTGAAACTCGTTGGAAACTCGCCACATCAGGTTGGAAAATGTCGTACACACCCATATCATTCAAAGGCTTGTTTAAAACCAGATTTGTGCTTATATGGAACCTTGGCAATTTCACGTCAACATCTTCCATTCCAAACGAGTCGACATCATCTTGCAGTCTCTTGAAGATATCCTTCAAACTGACATGGGAGAAATTCCTGTACATTTCAGCTACTCTCACTGAAGGATAAGGCAGGATCACAATCATGGAGTATTTCCCATTTGTTCCGTAAGGCAGTTCAACAACGAAGGATTTCAAAGCCTGCATATTTGAGAAGGCAAACTGTCCTTTTTGGAACATCATATTCACAGTACCGGCCACGTTTTTATCTTCATCGTAGAACGGTTCTAGCGCTGTGTCAGATTTGTTGAAAGGTGATGCCCACAATCCTTTGAAAGAAATCACGTTTGTTAAAATCATTCTCGATTCACGGAAGTCGTCCGAACGTAATACATTTGAGACTCGTCCGCCAGACTTTTCGATGTATGTGTTGGCGATGCGGGCTGAATTGGGGTCGTCAAAATCGAGGACTTTAAGTGAGGCTCCAAAATCGTTCTGTAACGCTGTTCTGAAGCTTTGGTACACTGTGAAGTCGTTGTCCAAAAACACGAAGTTTCTGCTCGCGAGGCTGACTCCATTGTCCCCTTGGGCCAAGACAGAATTCGTCAGCTTCTTGTATCCATTTACTAAGGTAGTTGGGTTCTTCGGCAGGATGAACGCCCTCGCCAGTTCGTCATAACTGTTGCCAGTCGCTCCAAGGGCAATACCGGTCATCAAGGTCCATATTCCGAACGGAGATATCACAACATGTCCGTTAGTTTCCGCCTGAGTATAATACAATAGTTCTATACTAAAGTTCCGGGGTCGATCATTGAAATCGATCTGACAATAACACACACCGATAAATAATAACACTAACGCGACCGACTTCATTGTGATCTCGACAAAGTCTCGCCGTGCACTGAACAATTATAATGCGAAACGGGAATGTGACTAATTTATAGACATTTATATAGTAAGCGTACACAAACAAATTCCAACTGTAGCTTTGTCATGTTAAAGTCCAATTTTCCTGTTTCTGTTGCGTTTAATACTATCAAGTTGAGTAGTTGTGTGTAGAAGCCCCAGAACCGGTATTCTTGTCCATTTTGTAAAATGTTTTGTATCATCAAGTGAACTTATAGTCCTTACTTTGCGACGAAAAATAAAAACTGCTTTGTTGATCGCTAAATGAATTAATTTCATAATTTACATTGAGAGGTTTAAATAACTAAATAACAAGTTTCTCTGGATTTGCGAGGCCGATTTACTGGTTTGGTCTAAAGCCAGTTTTATCACGAATCTGCATCTGGGCTCTATACGTTCTGTTATAAATTGTATTCTACATATAGCAGCCTCTCTATTGGTGTTTTTTGTTTCGACTTTTTTTTCTAACGTGGGCAGTACCACACAATAGGTTGTATCACTTTGTCTGTGGCTTAGACGATCTTTGTCGCCAGTTCTTTGACCTTTGTTGACACTCCTTCATACCTGCGAAAAAAATAACTTGGCTTAATATTTCGGAAATTAAAATGAGAACAAACCGTCGCAGAACGTGTGTGTGAGATTATTCTTTACCAGCTTTGGCCGGCATTGAATTGCCGCGTCAAAATAAGCTAGATCCAAACCTAGGGGGCTTAAAATGGCCGCTTCAACATTTTTTAAACGGTCACAGGAATTTTCACTTTATGACCATTTTTTACGAATTCTAGCTTTAATTATATTAATATCTTAATAAGATTCTGCTAAAGCGGACGTTTTACGTCCCGTTAAGATCTAGGATAGGTACTTAAACATAGGATTTTTTTCTGCTCTTGTGACAAATATTATCGAAATCTGGGGCCTAATTCTGCTATTTTAATAAATTCGTCACTCCAACACGATTCCATTCTCATCCCATTGTCATTTTGCTTAAAGTTCGTAATCTGCTAAATTCACTATGGTCGATCGATGGTCTCGTAATAAAATTGTGTTTTAATGGCATTTTCGTATTGCCATTATTATAAAACCATTAGTACAAATGGTTTTCGAAATCTATTACTAAATGCGAACATTTATTTATGCCAGATTTCATGTACGAGATTAATATACTATGTCAGTTCTTTCAATGGAGTATCAGTGGTTGTTCATTAAGAAGTCATAGGTAATGACGCCATTATATTAGTAGATTACCAAACTTGTCAAAACTTGACAGAACTTGATCATTGTGACTTCAATGATCGCCTATTCTGACACTATCGTAATAGCAGAATTCAGTTGTGAAAAGGTAACAGACAGACGTTACTTTCGCATGTATAATATGATATGAAAAAAAAAAATGAAAAAGCGTTTATTCGTTGAAAACTCCTATTACAAAAAATGTTACTTCTGCCAAACTGTAAAGCAGTTTGTTGGCAGATGTAGCTCCCATATTTATTCTAATTTTATGTAACAACTCGCAGGTACTTTTCCAATAATAGCAAAAAACCTTAACTAAACAATATCTAAAACTAAACACAAATATCTTACAATAGCACAAAAGGCTGACCAGTAGTGAATTGAAACGCCAGTACGAAATTTACAATGCTTTGGCATTAGCTAAGCAGTACTTAGATCAATAAATTAAGCTTTGTTCCGTTAGTATTTTAGTAACAATGCTGCTTATGTACTAGGTTAGTATTGTTAGTAAGTATCTTAATAATAATAAACAATTACACTTATCTATTTGTTAGTAACAATGAGAACTTACAAACTATGTTAGTAACTATGTCTAAATATGTAACTAATTATTTAACTAACTATGTAACTAACTAACTATATTATTAACTCTAAACAATATTAAGATGCGTCTCAGACTGTCAGCCGGTAAGTAATCCTGTTGGTAAATATTGGTTTTCCCCAGTCACTTGGTGGCAGGATCAACCCTCTCACGACTGACGTTAACTGGTCGTTGGCTTGTATCTTATTAGGTACATGGCTAAAGGAGTGTGCCCACTTTTTGTAATATTGTTTCAGATGTTATAAAATGTTACTGTGCCCAATTTTCACATTGTCATCATCTGTTAATTGTTACCAGTTAAGATCATTTTTGTTTTGTATTTTTGACATTCAAAAGTGCCGTAATGGTCTAATTGAAATAAAAGCTTTCAGTTTGAGTTTGAGTTTGATCACAATAGCGGTCATTGACCCACCTGCATTTATTAAAGTTCTTAACTTTAAAATCCAAAAATAAGCCTGTTCAAGTCTTGAATCTATCGTGATCTTCAACATTTTTTCTAATGAAAAACGATACATGGTTCATTTGTTATTATCATTGCGATTACTATAGTAGGCTATAGTAATCGCAATATCGGTGCTTGCCCGAATAGGTTTCTAATTATGTTGGGGTCGGCTTCCAGTCTAATCGGATGTAGCTATAATACCAGTATTTTACGTAGAGCGACTGAAAACAAGAACAAATAGTTATTTCATATTTTTTAGGCAATCGGGTTTTTATTTTGCCCTTTTTATTTTAAAATACAAAAACTTTTTAATTTTTCACTAGCCTATGTGTTACCCGAGATAACACAAGAATTCTATAGTACATCAAAATCGGTTTAGGCGTTTACACCGAAATCGGTTTAAACGTTTAGAAGATATGGTGGAATAAAGAAACTCACAAACATTATGTACATGAACCTTGAAAAAAAAAACACTCCTTTTTTGGGCAGTCTCTGAATCTACTGAACCGTTTAAAAAAATATTTTATCAATAGAATGCCACGTGATTTGTGAGTATCATAAGCTATATTTATTACTAGAAAAAATAATGTGGGGGGGGGGGGGGGTGAATTAGAGGAGAATAAAATAATGTCCACCCGTGTAACTAGCGGATGTCACCACCCACGTAGTTCCCGTTCAGGTGGGATAAAATGTAGCCTATGTTACTCGCTAATAACACAGTAGCTATCCATTGCTGAAAGAACGTTTCAAATCGGTTCAGTAGTTTTTATGTTTATTCGTTACACACAAAAAAACAAATCTTTCCTCTTTATAACATTAGTATAGATAAACTGTATGTACTGACCCTGGTTTCCGTTGGCGCGGTGACCGGGGCCGCCACATAAAAGGACATGATGACAGATGTCAAATGAACTTTCTAAACAAAAAACTGTCAACTTCTATACAATTGTGAGGTCTTTGAACTCTCCGGTGATTTGTTATTTATGTAACGTTGTCGAGTCGTTACCGCAATACCGCATTGATTTTCTTTGCACCTTGAGTGCTTGAGTCATTGTCCACTTCCTTACTGCTTTGTCAGTATTAAGAATCAAATCCTACGAAATTGATACTTCACGAAGGTTGAAACTATGTAATTATTACATAGGCAAATAGATCTAGTCGATTTATTATGTGCAAACGATTTTCAGCCTTCAGGTGGTCAAATAAATACGAGACAAAAATATTGTCCTGTAATGTAAGGTACACGGTACAAAAAAGCAAATTAGTTAAGCTCGATTAAAAACGGAAATCAATGGAAGTGTTGTTTTAAAACAATGTTTTTTGGTTTTGTTTGGGGAAACCTGCGATATTATGCTTAATCACTGCAAACAATCTGCGATTCCAGCATTCCCCTTAAACTTAAGGGGAAGGTTCATAAAACAATGATTAGACATGCAGTCTTGTTTGGATCCGAATATTGGGCCACAAAAGGGATGCATGAAAGGGATTTGCATGTCGCGGAAATGAGAATGCTAAGGGGGAAGTGTGTGTAGTTAAGCGAATGGATAAAGTAAGAAATGAGTAAGTATATAAGAGGAAGTCTGAAAGTGGCGCCGGTGACTGAAAAGTTGTGTTATTCGGTTGTCGTGGTATAGGCATGTGATGCGGAGTAATGAGAAAAATATCGTGAGGAAAGTTTTGAGTATGAATGTGGATCGGTATATGAGTAGAGGAACACCAAAGAAACGATGGACGGCAGTAAACTCTCGACGAGCCGTCTTGGAGGGATCCTACGTTTATCAGAAATTATTTTCTCAGCTAAGGATTTAAAAGAGATGTGATTTCCACTGTGACTGTAACATAATAAAATAAGGTTAATTGGTTAACTAATCAAGTTAAATAGCATAAGATTGTTTGATCGTTAGGTAAACCAAATTATTCATTGGGCATGCTTTTCAAACATGTCTACTCTAATGGGCTTAATTACCAGTTTGGTATAACAACTAAGATTCTACGATGAATCTAACTCGCTTTTTATCAGGGATCATAAATGCGGATTAAATTCTGAGACGTTTAAACATCGTACATTTTTTACAAGATAAGGCTAGCACAGGAATGAAGAGATTGCAAGTCTTGGGCAGATGATACTCTCGCAGCCGACGATAGTTCTTGGGAATCATCTCATCATCTTTGGGAAGCAGTAGCATCCTTCTGGGAGGGAGTGATCTCGCAGAAAGAAGTGGTTTAGTAGGTCCTGTAGGAAGACTCGTTTGAGGACCTGATCCACCGCAGAGCGCAGGAGGGGTCACGACCGCTTTGATGTCGCTTTAACAAGAACCAGCGGGTGATAGACTGGGAAAGCTATCGTCCGTATGGCACGAGCTCATGTGAGTTGGGTGATGTCACATTGATCTCCGGCATCACTTAAGAGGAGGAGGCGATAACCACCTCTGCGTGGTCACGAACGCCATACAACGCAGTTCTCGGGGTCCTTCCAATATAAAAAGCTGGTGGTTGGCAAAGATGGCGGAGTTTTTAGTGGGTGCGAGCGCCATATAACTAAATCGCTCCCGGAATACAGAAAGTTATTCGTACGAAAAACAGGTCGGTTGTGTTGTGAGTAAGCAAAGTCATTGAAAGTCATTACATAGCCAGAAGCTTGTCTTAGCCAGGGTTATCATTGCAGTGTTAATCTGTGTTTGGATATTGGTGGTCAGATAGGGAGTCAGTCCGTGTTTAACAGTGGTCTTCAGCTAGATCCGGCAAGATTGGAAGCCGATCCCTACATGAGTAATTGGAAAAAGGCTAGCCAGATGTTAATAAGGACAACTGCGATTGTAGCACCATATGATAAGAGTATAAAAACGTATAAAGGTTTCAGGCAGTCCAAAATCTATTTACTTTCAACGTTTCAGGCACGTGAATCATTAAGTTAGTTTCGCGAGTATTAGTACTTTGAATGCCAGAATACAATCAGCCTTCAATTCTTCATCTTTCACCACGGCCTGAGTTATTTTCGCGAGTATTTGCACTTTGAATGCCAGAATACAATCAGTCTTCAATTCTTCTTCTTTCATCACGGCCTGAGTTATTTTCGCGAGTATTTGCACTTTGAATGCCAGAATACATTCAGTCTACAATCTCTATATATAAAAAACTTTTTTGCAAAAAATAAAACCGACTTCACACAAAAAAGTGAAAAATAACTTTAGCTTCTGAAGTCGGTGACCTTTGTTTGACTGATTTAATTTTTTTGTCACCGACTTCAGAAGCTAAAGTTATTTTTCACTTTTTTGTGTGAAGTCGGTTTTATTTTTTGCAAAAAAGTTTTTATTTTTCACTTTTTAGTGGTTCACAATATGTGCATACCCTTTCACAGCGTACCAGCGTGATTATTTGGTATGAACTGGTGTAAACAATAGACAGACATGAGATTTCAGCAATCCCAGTAAGAGACACACATTTGCTACATTTAATGAGGAGTTCCGTTGCCTTTCTCCGAAGTTCTTCATCAGGTCTTTACCAAATTTAAATGGGATCACTCCGAGAAACTACTCTTTCAAAAACTACCCAAATCGCTTCTGGTGTGCCTATAAAATTTGAAGAGTTCTCTCTATTTCTCCAGGATCCCATTATCAGGATCCTGACTTGATGATTATGGGACCTTCTGGGAAGTATACCCTTTCAAACAATTAAAAAACAAATTCGGTCCAGTCATCTTCGAGTAATCGGGGAACATTGAATTGAGAACCTCCTCCTTTTTGAAGTCGGTTAATAACGACGTTATGGTACGTGACTCAAATATCCGGATAGCCTTTAAAAGATTTGGCCGAGAATCGGTAATTTGCTTTTAAGAATTGAAGAGTTCCGTTCCTTTGTCATGGATCCCATAATCAGTACCTAACCAAATTCTCATCAAACTACCCTTGAAGTGCCCTTGCCAATAAAATAAAAAAACACTTATCCCAATAAATGGAACTTAATACACCTAACTGTCGAAAACTGGGAATATTGTACACATCTGCGTGGGTCCCTCAGAGCATACAGGCGTGATGTTACGTCATGATGTTGTATAAACAATAAACATTCAAGCGATTGCAGCAGTTACTGCAGATTTGCCGTGTATATTTGAAGAGTTCCATTGTATATCTCCGAAGATCCGGATCAGATCTTCAGCAAATTAAAATATAACCACACGGGAAGCACCAGCTTTCAAATTAAAAAAGAATCATCAAAATCGGTTCACCCAGTCGAAAGTACTGAGGTAACAAACACTGTCGAAATCTGGGTGTATTGTACACATCTGCGTACCCCCTCAGAGCATACAGGCGTGATATTACGTCATGATGTTGTTTAAACAATAAACCTACAAGCGATAATAGCAATCACTGCAGATTTGCCGTACATTTTTGAAGAGTTCCATTGTATATCTCCGAAGACCAGCATCAGATCTTCAGCAAATTAAAATGGGACCACATGGGAAGCACCAGCTTTCAAATAAAAAAAGAATCATCAAAATCGGTTCACGCAGTCGAAAGTTATGAGGTAACAAACACAAAAAAAAAAAAAAAAAAAAAAAAAAAAAAAAAAAAAAAAAAACATACAGACGAATTGATAACCTCCTCTTTTTGGAAGTCGGTTGAAAATGAATCCCTATTTCCCTTGGTCACGGCATCACGCGTGAACGGCTGGACCGATTTCACTCATTCTTTTTTCGTTGTGTCTGTTATTGTCAGGAGAAGGTTCTTATGAAAAAAAAAAATATAATATATAAAAAAAAAACACGAAATTAACCCAGCATGTCCAAAGTCTTCAATTGTTTCACCGCATGCATGCCAATAGCTATTTTAGGCAAACTGTCAGTGGAACAGATATCCTAATAGATTCAAGCCCGCCTATGACCCACCTGCTTCGATCAATAATATCGTAGGTTCAAACCCCGACCCCTTTAGATTACTTTTTGTTCTGATTTATTTCGATTTTTAATTGGTCTAAGATTTTATTCGATCCCCAACCGCTTTTTACTTTTTGTGTTTGTAACCATATATTTTTTTGATAGCTGTAAGATTTTAAACATTGTTAAATACATACTTTTCATTTACATAGTTTGCTTAATCTTCACATTTTGTTGCCATTATTTATGGTTGCTGGCGAGAATTTAGAGTCTTGCGATAATTTGCTTCTGCGTGTCAGGGAAACTCATCGTGCGTATGATGCATTACTTCCTGCTGATATTTTGATAAACGAAATAGTCTAAATGATAATAACTTTCGTCACGACATTATAGCACGAGTATTCAAGCGGAAACTCAATGCACTCAAGAACTTCATTGTAATGTATGTTTTCGGGGACGTGTGATGTACTCTGTGGATAACAGCAGAACGATAACGTTGACAGTCAAGAATCAGGTGGTTGTCGTCGAGAACGGCTGGATTGCTAATTGTATCGTTATCGTTAACAAACACACATAGCAACACACATAAATACACAAAACTCACACAAAACGCACACACACACACATGAAAAACAAACGCACGCACGTTCAAAGCGCATTAGAATGTTAAGTAGGTAGGTACTGCAACTCTATCAAGTCCATCAAATAATAAAGAGTTGCCGAAATATTTTGTATAGACCGCGTCATCAAAAATTCCAAAGTCGGAAATAGGGAAAACCTGGTCCTGGACACGTGAATATGTGTATATGTTCAACCGTTAGTCAATATTTGAGACCAAATTTTATTTCAACATTTACGAACTGTTGATGGTAAATTATGTGGCTCTTACAGAGAAGCATTTCAACGTTTGCAATCGTTAGGAAATGACACTCATTGGCATCAAACTGTCAATGTTGCTGTTACATACGAGTATATTTTTCACAAGCTCATCAAATACGAACATTGTTTTCTCTAAATTTCAAGACATAGATCGAGTACAAAATGAATAGAACAGGAAAACCAAATTTGTCGGTCAGTGAAGAAAAACAACGAAGCGTTTAGGATATCACATGATGACATGTGCTAGACGTAGGTATGCCGCTTTTAATATTAAGATCGCAACGCGAAAATCTTTACGATTTAAAAGCTTGAAGAGAATCATTTTGAGATTTGAAAACAAAAGTAAGTAATTAATATTCTAATGAAAGTTACAAATGGCGGAATCGGGAAGAGTTGCTTGGCACTCTAAAAGTAGTTAGAGGCATTACCCTAAAGCTCCACGGATAAACCGAATAAATATTGCTATGATTAATTTAGCAGGAGACTTACGTCGAAGTTATTGACAAGGTCTTTGCAAATTCTCTGTAGACATTTTGACTGGATGCATTACCTTTACTGAACTTTTTGTCAGTTTACGGATTCAAAAACCGATTATATTCAATAGGTTGCTCAAAAACGTAGCTCAAAATTACAGAGATCTACCAAATGGCTACCAAAAACTTAGATGAATATTAAAATATTTTAAAATTAAAAATGAAATTGCCGGTGAATTGAGGATTTCATCAATCATTTATCTTTGGTATATACCAAACAGTTGATTCCGCTACCAACCAAGATGATACCGTCATAATATTTATATCCATCCGATTTTTGAACACACCTTCACTAACTTAAAGGTCGGATCGGTGATCATAATGTTGCGAAACATCAACCAACTGCGTCTCTGTAACGGCAAACGGCTAGCGGTGAAAAACTCAACGTGATCGAAGCACCATCCTGGAGGGAAAGTACAAAGAAGACGTTTAGATACCACGTATCCCAGTGATTCCGAAAGTCATACCATTTTTTAATTTCTCAACCACTGCAGTTTCCTTTTTTTTAAATCAGAGCTTTGTTTGATAAAAACAAAACGATAGAAGAGTATATTAACATTATGCAAATTTATTGTTGTTAGGTATAACCTAGGTAGGTACGTAGTTTTTTTTTAAATTTATAACGGTAATTCATTTTCATCATCTGCTTGCCTTTTCCCAACTTTGCTCCCCACCTTTGCTTCGGCTTCCAGTCTAACCGGATGCAACTAAATACCTGTATAACGGTAATTATTTGATTGTTAAAGTGCTAACTCTGAAGTCCGTATTTTTTTTTTGTTTAGTTTAAATTACACATCAGTTGTATGACCATAACTTAAAACTGAAGTTGTCATCACGAGCTAATGTGCACAACCAAAGCGACCACCAGAAAGATAAGTTCGGAGGACTGCCACACACAGCCCAATACTTTTCGACAGAACAACGTCTGTCGGGTCAGCTAGTTCTTCATAAAGATGAAGAATTGTAGACTGAATGTATTCTGGCACTCTGTAACAAGATGAAGGAAAAAAAGAAAAAAAGATGAAACCATCTTTTTTTCCTTCATCTTGTTTTCTTTTTTTTTTGCTTTTTTGGCTGCCCTGGCCTCTGACTTGGCTTACACGCCATCACAAAATATCATATCATCATAAAATCAGAGGTTCCTTGTATTCCCACGTTCAGTAGCTCCCTATGCAATAGGAGTAACGTTTTTGGCCCATACATCAAGGTCTTATATTCAAGACCCGTTTTATACAAGTGTACAAGCTCCTTTGATATTCATCCGGTTTCCAACTGCTGGGTTTTCCTAGGCAATCTTGCTCAGTCATCGACCTAACTAACTAAGGTAAAAGTGGTGCTATTTATATTTATAAAAAAAGGATTATAAAATATATAGACTAAAGTCTTTTTTTGCGGGGTTATTCCCAATTCAGTTACTGACTATTTTTACCTGAAACTGTAGGTAGGTAAAATTATTTTTATCAGGTTTTTTCGAACTGTTTTGAAGGTAGGAAAATATCGTGAAAGAAACCGAAGGAAACGTGTCATCTACCAATCTGGACTGATGTACACATACAGTCACGACTTTTCCCAGAGACTACAAAACGCCAGCTGCAACAATCCCTACCTATATCCCTTTTTTTTTTAGGATGGGAAATCATCAAATAACTTCTCCCACTCTGGGCGGAGCGGGAGGGAGTGTCAGACTCTTACTGACTGAAACCCATCCATGTTCCTGCCTCGCCCTTTATGTTCCGGGGCCGCGGTATCTCTTTCGAACAGGCCCGCAACCCTGGCAACAGGCCCGCAACCCCGGCAATCCTTATATCCTCCATTTTTCTTTTACGTCGTGCATGTTCACACATCTGGTCATACATGCACGCCGGTAGCGACTACAATGCACCTGACGTTTCTGAAAAACCTCACCAATAAAGTGTCGCTGGGGCATGGTGTAGGTACAGGCAGCAAAACAGTTAGGTATGCAGGCTAGCAATCTTCTTACGACTATTATAAATGGAAAAGGGTTATAATTAATCTGTTTGCAATTTCACCCAGATCCTTTCAGTAGTTTCTGCAAGGAAGTATAACAAAAATCGATCTGTTCACGCATCATACGCGTGAACGAGCAGCGGTGGGGGACGCGGGAGGAGAGGTAACAGCTGATCGAGTCGGCGGCCGTGCCGCGCACTCTCGCCTACAGATTCGGACAGCAACGCACGTACTGTGCAATTTTATTTAAATATTGTAACCGATTTCTGTACCAAACTATATTCAAGCGGAGTCATCTTTCATTCAAATATTCAACAGATCTTTACAGACTTTTACATTTTTTTTGTGTTTGTTACCTCAGAACTTTCGACCGGGAGAACCGATTTTGATGGTTCTTCTTTTGTTTGAAAGCTGGTGCTTCCCGTGTGGTCCCATTTTAATTTGCTGAAGACCTGATGCTGATCTTCGGAGATATACAATGGAACTCTTCAAAAATACACAGCAAATCTGCAGTGATTGCTGCAATCGCTTGTAGGTTCATTGTTTATACTATATCATGACGTAACATCACGCCTGTATGCTCTGAGGGGGTACGCAAGATGTGTACAATACACCCAGATTTCGACAGTGTTTGAAAAAGACACATTCATTGTCACTTACGGGACACATAAGTCCCGTAAGTGACAATATATAAGTCTAGTTTTAAACCGTGAAAGCTTAAAACAGTGTTCGACGAAAAATAATTAAAAATTAATATTTTTTTTACTGTTTATTAATTTGATAAAACAAAAAACACGTACTTATCCAACATGTTTCGGTAATCTAACTGACGAAATAAACAGAATCTTTTTTTTTAGTCAGTAGTTAGTTTAGTCTTAATCAACGGAAGTTCACGTGCTCATTTTATAAGCTATGGAAGTACGCATGTATGCAAAGGTTACCGTGCAAACTCGTTTAGGTAGGTAGTTTAGATTGACATGGCCTGCAATCACAAAATACCGTATTTACCAATTAGGCATGCGCGACCCAAACAACACAAAAACCTATTGTATGTATACAGGCCGCCATTTTTTGCAATCTCTAATGGCGAGTACCACATACATGGGTAATACCGGTGGACTTAAATGTCATACAATGAGTATTGTATGCAAATCACGTTTGGATTATGTGCATTTGGGTTTTCATGCTGTTATTTTAAAAAATGAGGTTGGATCTTTGTTTGGATAATCAATTTTATCTGTCAAGCTTTATGAGGGTTTGTTGGAGTTAGGACAACGAAAATTCGTTAGACGACTTCTTGGGATGGCTAAAAATCGACCCGAGTGGCTGTTTTTATTTAGCCACTGCAATTTGGCATCCGTTATCAAAAACTGGGGAATACCAATAACGTTAAGTGAAACCAGTTATCCGATTAAAAACAAATTGATATTGATACATAACTGAGTCATTAAACACTGAGTCCAACGTCACGTTACATTAAATTAAAAATTTTAAAACCCCCGACACATAGTCATTATTTTAAAACCCCCGACACATAGTCATTATTTTAAGGTTTTTTTTTTTGACGAAGTGTACATTACTGGTCCAGCCCTTTTATTTGATACCATAAATATGTAATCCGCCATTTTGTGGTGGCGGCCATCTTTGACTGATTTTCATCAAACATAGCTAAGAACTCTTTTTAAACAAAAATCAAAATTAAAATAGGTTTATCCGTTCGGCAGCTACGATGCCACAGGCAGACACATATAGACACGTCAAACTCATAACACCCCGTCGTTTTTGCATCGGGGGTTAAAAAACATACGACGTACGTACTACCTTATGCTCGCGGCTTCGCCTGCGCGGATTTCAATCATTGTCTTACGGGATCATACTACAGGGATAAAAAGTAACCTATGTGTTAATTGTAGATTTTGCGTGAAAGAGTAATAAATCCATCGATCCATCCATACATCGTCACAAACAATACGTCCACATTCCGCCAGTTATCTTTAAGTTCGATGTAATAGGGGCAACCCTCACGGGCCTGTGGACGGTTAGCTATGGGCTAGCTCGCCGTACGCGTCCGTCCGTCTAGTGACGACAGGCCGTGTCAAACGGCGCGTTCGTGTTCCACGCGCGCCTCAAAGAGATGTCAGCATAAGGGGAGGGGCCCGCAAGGGCCGAAGCCTGCCGGGGTTGCGGGCCTGTTCGAAAGAGATACCGCGGCCCCGGAACATAAAGGACGAGGAAGGAACATGGATGATTTTTAGTCAGTAAAAGTCTGACACTCCCTCCCGCTCCGCCCAGAGTGGGAGAAGTTATTTGATGATTTCCCATCCGAAAAAAAAGGGGGCAACCCCATTGCTATCAACCGGACACAAATCCAGACGCCATGGCAGCTACTGGCCCATTCAAATTTTACCAATCAAATCTTCCCAAGGGGCCCCGACTGTAAGTTGTTCTGTTCTGCATTAGATTTTATGATTTGTTTTATGTGTGTATCGATTATAAAACTATTTCAATTGTGTAGTTATTTAGTATTATTTAACAGAATTCTAAACTACTGGGCTTGTTTCTTTCTTTTTAGTTTTTAATTGAGTTAATTTTTTCACGTATTTTTTAAAATTAGTTTTACACAGTCGGGTTTTTTGTTTTGCTTTAAATTATTATTTTTTATTTTATACTTTTTAGTTACGATTCATTGACTTCGCTAAAAGATGGTAAATTTCGCAATCTAGTCATTTCATTGAGGGAGTTAATATCGCTGTTTTTTTTGTTTGTATACCGTTTATACTTGAAATAAAAACTTATTAGCGAGAGTGATTGTTTTGTTAAACAACTTTAAATCGTTATATATCCTAAACTATTATTTAAAATGAAAAATTATAAAAGGAACCTAAAGATGATTTTAAAATACCTATTCAACGACACCCCACTTGACATAGTACATCGACTTTTTTTCTTCATTTTGACAATAATATATGGCGTCTGGTTGTCGCTGTGGTGGATTTTGATTACTGTCATGTCTTTAGTGACACTCGCAAGGTTAAGACGAATCGATTGACGTACGAATTATCAAAACCGGCCTACGCGTTTGGTCTTTAGAACGCCACATAGAAACAAACATACATACATACATACATAGACTGATAAACACATTACCCTCCTTTGCGTCGCGCAGTCGGGTAAAAAGATGCAAACTCATTTCCTGATACTACGATTTCTTGTATTAACCTTACTGGAAAACGCATTACAATGCATAATACTAAGAATGCGCATAGATCATGCCATGATATCATTAATCACGATTCATTGGATGTTCACTAACCGCAAGTTTACGATCTTTGATAGTGAACGGAGGGCAATAAACATCTGGTGTCAAGGAAATTAAGATTCTTTTTCCAGGGATGTCGCATGTTTAGGATACAGTAGACTTATCATGGAGTGTTGTGGAGGAACTTTGTCAATAGTCAAACGTGGAATGAAGTATGAAAGAGCAGCCCACTACAGCTCTCGACAACCACCCTAGAAAACCATTGCCAAAGCGACAAATTCATGGGTGCTACTGAAAAACTTTAGACACGAAAACCTAACAACGCATTGCCTAAACTGAGAATCGACGCTCCGGACCCCATGATCATCAGAAGTGCTTGCGAACACTAGATCATCAAGGCAGTCAGGCAGTCAATCGTCTCCATCATCATCATCTACCTGCCTTTTTTCCATTCTGCTTGTCGTCGGCGCAATACTTTTTTCCATTCTACCCTGTCAGACGTCACGGGACCATTTACTCGTCTCTTTTTCATATATAATTCTTCATACAATCCATCCATTGTTTCCTTGATAACCCTTAGTAAGATTCCATCTTTTCTTTAGACTTCCTCTCCACATTTATATCCACCACTCTTTAGTTATTTAAAGGGTGTAAAACAACTCTTCACGAAGCCGAAAGGCACTTGTTCTCCCCATCATTGCAATCAATTTTTTGTTTGACACCGTACCTGGGAACCTTCTAGTTCAAATCAAAGGTCAAATTTACAACTTTTTGACAAGTTTTTTTAAATACATTTTATTTTGTAAGAGTTTTACTTTTAACACCTCCACGACCCCCGTACTATTCAATCCATCCATCAGCACAATGTTTTAAGTGCGTTACATTGAGTTCTACCACAAAACATGATTTATAACCTCAACAAAAAAAAGTTGTTTCCCAGCAATATTTTTTGCGTAAAGTTACTTAGTTTGATGTACAGAATGCTTGGTTAACGGCTTTGTGATGAGGTAGTGTACACCCTGTATACCTACGTTTCATTCTTCCTAATCCTAAACCCAAACCAAGATAGACAACAGGGCGACGATGACCAATATACAAGTGCAAAACCTATTCTACAGTACCTATTAACCAGGACAACAAGTCACTTATTGCATTGGGATTACCCAAAAGGTATTGAAGTCGTGATCTTACTCAACGACCACGTGATGACATATGATTGTAAATATTTCTAATGAATTTTAGAACTTATAATTATAAGCATGTGAATAATAATACGATATTAATAATATTAGCTGCGGTTTTTACGCTTATATGAAATGGAGTTCGCCAAAACAAGCTTACTAATGTTTCGCATGGTTTTGTTTTCCCAAAAAACTTTTTTGCAAAAAATATAACCGACTTCACACAAAAAAGTGAAAAATAACTTTTGCTTCAGAAGTCGGTGACCTTTGTTTGATTGATTTACTTAGTTTTTTTGTCACCTACTTCTGAAGCTGAAGTTATTTTTACATTTTTGTGTTTTTTGAAGTCGGTTTAATTTTTGCAAAAAAGTTTTTTTTCACTTTTTAGTGGTTCACTTGTACTTACCCCTTTACAGCGTTCCGGCGTGATGTCATGTTATGAAGGTGTAAACAATAGACGGACAATAGATTTCAGCAATCCCAGTCCATTTGCTATCATTTATTGAGGAGATCCGGTGCCTATCTCCGAAGTTCTTCATCAGATCTTCACCAAATTGAAATCACTTTAAGAAAATACTCTTCCAAAAACTACCTAAATCGCATCAAGTGTGCCTATAAAATTTGAAGAGTTCTCTCTATTTCTCCAGGATCCCATCATCAGTTCCTGATTTGATGATTATGGGTCCACCTGGGAAGTATACCTACCCTTTCGAAAAAAGAAGAAAAAGATTATTCAAATCGGTCCAGCCATCTTCGAGTAATCGGGGAACATACAAAAAAAAAAATAAAAACAAAAAAGTTTCCGACGAATTGAGAACCTCCTCCTTTTTGAAGCCGGTTAAGAACCTCCTCCTTTTTGAAGTCGGTTAAGAACCTCCTCCTTTTTGAAGTCGGTTAAGAAAGACACGTTACTAAGCTTACTAATTAATATTATTTATTCGTTGAATGAAGGTCGGTCCCCTAGACTATTTAATTGAGTGCGCGAACAGAGAATGCGTGTTCGCTGACTCGAGTCCACCGCTACTACGTGTGCTGTCACAAATGTGCGCGAACATTTCGGTGAACACGTTCATAATCACTAGAACGAGTCCACCTAAAAAAACATGTGGCACACTGGTAAAACGTCTTAGTCGAACAAGACGTGTAAAAATGAGTTATTTAAGTTTTAAAAGTGAAATTGATTAAAAATAATAATAATTCACGAAATTCTTTTATTTGATTTTCCGCATACTTTTTACTTTTTTTTTCGTTTTTAACAAAATCAAAAACGTTTTTCATAACTTAGTCCATAACTTTTCAATAAGATTTATACCATTTTAGAGAGCTGATAAGACAAGTATATTTTTCTAGTATTTTTTACATTTGGCGTAGTATTATTTTTTTTCACTATCCCAACATCTTTTTATGACGGAATGGCAAAAATTACAGAAAAAAATTGTTTCATAAGTGATTTTTCCTAAAGGTGTACGATTTTTTAAACTTTTAGTTATTCCAAAAGGTCTGCTGCATCGTCAGCTATGATAATAACTTAAATTTCAGTACATTCGCGCCGTAAATCGTTTTTAAATTGGCTTTAAATTATTAAATCTGGGATTTTTCATAAAAACCTAAAAATCGACCTAACTCAAAAACCACTGAATTTCGGTAGAACATTTGATGGCTTAATTTCTTGCATTATAACCCTACTATAACGTCCTGCAAGGAATACGTCGAATTACCAGTAACCCTGTATAGCGTTAAACCCGCTTGTGGTTGTCAAAAAATGTGATTAATCACTCGGTTTAAGGAACGAAAATTATTACGCACGCCTGACAATTTGTTTGCTAATTTATGAATCGATTTTCGTTCCAATAACTGGACGTATGACTAAAGTCTGATTTTGCTAAACACTTCACTAATGTAAATAAGTACCGCACCACGACCCATGGCTCTACCGATAGCATGTCATCATCTTCATTCTTCTGATTTGGGGTCAGCATGTCTTCGTTACCCATACTTCTCTATTACTCGTCATCTCATCAGTCACCTCCTTTCTGGCCATATCATCCTTTTTAACACCCTTGCTCGTAAAGCTGATGTAATTCCACCGGTTTTAAATATGTAAAGCGGGTCATAAAAAACGCGTGTGTTACCAAAGCAAATAGTTAAGTTATAGTCCATACAAATTCCATAACAGTATTATTTCAGGGCCTCCTCCAGGGGCCTAATTCTGCTATTTTAATAAATTCGTCACTCCAACACGATTCCATTCTCATCCCATTGTCATTTTGCTTAAAGTTCGTAATCTGCTAAATTCACAATGGTCGGTCAATGGTCTCGTAATAAAATTGTGTTTTAATGGCATTTTCGTATTGTCATTATTATAAAACCCTTAGTAGAAATGGTTTTCGAAATCTACTACTAAATGCGAACATTTATTCATGCCAGATTTCATGTACGAGATTAATATTCTATGACATTTCTTTCAATGGAGTGTCAGTGGTTGTTCATTGAGAAGTCATAATGGCGCCATTATGATAGTAGAATTAACAAACTTGTCAAAATTTGACATAACTTGATCATTATGAAATCAATGATCGAATACTCTGACACTATTGTAATAGCAGAATCGAGGCCCAGCAGATAGTGAGCAGCGAGCTGTTGCTATTCAAATTTCGAACTAATCGCCGCGCGGCGCCAGTCAGTAGGCAGCGCTGCCGCGCTGTTAAAATGGCGGGAAAGCAACAGTGTGCATTCATAGATTGAGTTTATTTAAAATAAAAAAAAAAACAGTTTATTCGGTAATTTAAAAACTTGGCTGCATGCTCTAGCGTCTTTGCCAACATTTTCACGCAGCCACGGCAGAAAATAAACCTCGCGCCATTTTTCTCAAATTTTCTTTCATTTGTACTTGTATTGTGAAATGTTATTTTTTTCTGTTTCCTCGCAAATGTGTTAAAAAACGTCGTACGATATACGTGCGTATTGGTTATAACATGCTCGGCTCAATTACGCGCACGCCTTCGGCTCGGGCTGAAATTCCGCCTCGCATGTTATAACCATCTTAACGCACTAATATCGTAATGTACTATTACGCAGTCCAGTTGCAGCTACATACCAGTATTTACCATGTCGCGAATGCCTATCTGACCTCCACAACCCACTGGGTAATAGTTATGATACTCCTTGGTAAGACTGGTTGTTAGACTTGACTGAGATGTTGAGTAATAGAAAAGTATTGAAGAAGAAAACATGCTGCAAATAAGTTGGGATAAGGGCAAGTGAATTATGATGAGCTGCATCCGGTTCATCATCATCATCATCGCAGCCGAAAGACGCCCACTGCTGGACATAGGCCTCCCCCAAGTGTCGCCACATTGACCAGTCCCTTGCGACTCGCATCCACCGGATTCCCGCAACCTTCACCAGATCATCGGTCCACCTGGTGGGAGGTCTTCCAACGCATCGTCTTCCGGTTCGCGGTAGCCACTCCAGAACTTTTCGGCCCCAACGGCCATCCGTTCTGCGAGCAATGTGCCCTGCCCACTGCCACTTAAGTTTAGCAATTCTTCAGGCTACGTCGGTGACCTTGGTTCTCTTGTGGATGTCTTCATTTCTGATTTGATCACGCAAGGAAACTCCGAGCATAGCCCTCTCCATTGCCCTTTGGGTGACTTAAAGCCTTTTGATAAGGCCAATTGTGAGCGACCACGTTTCGGTCCCGACCTCGATGTACCGGTGGTCAATTTGGCACCGTTGGAGAGACTGCAGTACAGCCCAGGTTTCGATCGAATCGAAGGCTTTCTCGTAGTCCACAAACGCTAAACAGAGGCCAGTTGTGCATCCGGTTAGACTAGACTAATGTAAGCCGACCCCAAAACCGGTTGGGAACCGACTAGGTAAACGATGACGTCTTACAGACGAGTGGCACGTTGCCAAGGGCAGATAAACTGCGGCCGTCACCACCTGTCGACGACGGCTGGCGACGTTTGCAGTTGTGGCATACCGAGTAAATGTGTGTCGACGACTGCCGCCGTCGCCACAACTGCAAGCGTCGACGCATCGGCGACGGTTGTAGTTTATCTGCCGTTGTGAACGTGGCTAAAGTGCCGTCGACGGGTGGCGACGCTCGCAGTTGTGGTATACCAAGTTAATGTGTGTCGACGACTGCTGTCGGTGTGTCGGCGGTTGCCGCCGTCGCCACAACTGCAAGCGTCGACGCGTCGTTGACGGCTGCAGTTTATCTGCAGTTGTGCACGTGCCGCTCGTCTGTAAGAACTTAAAAATCTGACGCAAGTAAAGCCAGGATTGTAAGTATTGTAACCTAAAAGCAAGTCATGCCCAAGAGATACGGTCTAACTCATGCGTGACTAAATGATGACCAATTTGTAAAATGGTCACGATGCTTATGTCTTTTGTTTGGTCGTTTTAATCAGTGACTCAGGGAGCATTGTGTAATGACGCTTAAACATTTGTATTAAAGTCTCTGCAAATATTGTGCATGCTCATAAATTATTTTAACTTTTCCGTATTATAAATGCGAAGGTATTCCGATAAAGCTAAGTGCGACTGCAGACCCTCATCTCAAACCATGGTCCACCTCCTGACTTGCTCTTTGTGTAACTCCACCTGCACTTTAAGGGACCTGTCCGAAGCTACCACCAACGCCGTCGACGCAGCCGAGTTCTGGTCGAAACTTGAGTTACTCTGTTTTGTCGTTTTGATATGTTTACGCGGCTGAAACGATTTTGATGCTACTAAAAATAACACGACATCACACCTATCGTCCTCGGAAGGTTAAGTGTTCAGGTCTCCTGTCTATAAAAACCTACATTTCACCAGTTCATGTAATTGGCTTAAGGCTATTCATGGACAGCCCAGGTCTCAAATCAGCATTTCGGGATCCTAAGTAGAAATTTCTGATGACAACCATTAAACTTTTGCCCCACCTGGTACTCAAACCCAAGACTGCATGCTCAGCTGTTGCGACTACTAAACCACCAAGGTACCCATATACAGGTAAAATGGAGTTATGAAGATTGTTCAAGAAAATCGAGGAAGGCTTTCTCTTCTTTGATTTGTTTGGTTATTTGCACCTTTCGTCCGTGCGGTCGGGCGAATCACATTTGACGACCCGAATGGCGCAGCGGTAATGAGGCTGCCTTACGTTCTTGGAACAAATGTTAGTGTGATGAGCATGGCCATTTGTTTCCGAGTCATGGATGTTTATATGTATAATAAGTATATGTATTTACAAAAAGTAAAAAAAAGTATTTTTTTTAATTTATTAACTATTTATTTATTCAACTTACAACTATCATTACAGGGAATCTTACATTTTGTAGTATATATCAACTGTCTGGTGACCACGACACAGCAAGCCTTGCTTACTGTGGCACTAGATGGCGCTGTGTGTAATGTCCAGTGATATTTATTTATTATTTATTTGTCATCATCATCATCAGTCTACAACAGTTCACTGCTGGACATACGCCTCTTCAATCGCACGCCACTCAACTCGATTCTCGGTAACTCTCATCTAGTTGCTAACAGCCACCATGCGAAGATCTTCGCTCCAAGGAGTCGATTTACGTACTCCACTCATAAATACAAATTGGCTTGTATAAAATAGTCGAATCGTTTTGCTTTGCTAGCAAACGTGGCATATATCACGACACGCGAGCGACAATAAAATCGCACTATACGCGGTACAATGCTTAGTGTCGCCCATAGATAATTGTATAATACAAGATAGATGCGCAACTCTGGTTTTCGTTTTTAAAACTGTGTACCTGTTAGATGGCGCTGTTAGTTTCTGTTCAACCAATACAAAAGTAATTCTTGACTACGGATTCGAACTTGGGAACTATTATTCACAAGGCAACCCCTGTCACCACTAGGCTATCTACTTCATTGACAAGTTTTCTAAAATAGCTGTTCTCTTTATGACAGTTGTAAAACAGTAAAACAGTTGAAAAGTTTGTGTCCTTAAACACACAGATCGCACCACTATCTATGATAATTTTGTTTTTTTTTTTATGGGACAAGCCCGCCACACACGCCCAAACCACTGTAACTCCTGAAAGCCAGAATCAACAGTGGCGACCACCAGAAAAGCGCCGAGACAATGAAGCTCGACGAAGTCCCAGAGAATGAATTTAACTGTCTTGGATCCCGCAACGAAATTAATCAGAAAGTATAGCGGAGGAGTAGGAAAAAAAACTGTAATTTCCACTTCCCTCCATATCAGCAGGAGACAGAACGAAACAAGGCCAATAGGCACAAAGGGACGTTTACAACTGGGATAGGCCCAGTTGCCTAGCACCACGGATAAATATTAACGTTAATGGGTCCTAAGTTGAGAGCTGTTATATTTGATTCCAATAATAGGTATGGCAAAAACGCTTGAACGCACGGAAATTTGCTCTAGTTTCTACAAGGTCCGTATAGTAAATAACTCCGGATGTAACCTGTACACTATCCAACATAATATTGCGTTCATTTTGCCAAAGACTACACTCCCACAAAATGTGATGTGCAGATTGTTCATATTCGCAGTCAGATGTTGAACATTGACAAAAAGGCGAGTCAACAAGTTTGAAGGAAAATAATTTACTCTTGAAGTTGCCATGACCCGTGAGAAATTGGGCAACACAGTGATCAACCTCCAGCCATGTCCTGTCCAGCCGCTCACGAACGGATGGAAAGAACTGGTGGAGGTGTCTGCCCTTGATGGAATTGTCCCACCTAAATTGCCATTCAGATAGAAGTTCCTCCCAGACGTCGGTCTGTGGTTTGAATAATCTAGAAATCTTAGCACGATCACGTATGGTTAAAAAGTCTGCGTCCGTGGTCTCACGCGCGTTATAGTACATTGCAGCCCGACGCTGTACCTCAAGATCGACTGGAAGTACACCCGCAAGCACCGGTAAGGCTTCGGTACTAACCGTCCTATACGCTTTGCATAAGAATATCAACGCCAAACGCTGGCTTTGAAGCAATTTACGTCGCACCGCTCCTATGGTGGCCCTATCGGCCCAAACAGGTGCCCCGTAGCACATACAACCCAAGTAAGTAGCCACATAGATGGTCTTTAAAGTTAAAAATGACAGTCCCCACGTAGATTTGGATATCCTCGTTAAGGAATAAAAGTTCTTTTTAGCTTTTTCACCGACATTTTTTATGTGATCTACGAATGAAAAATTCCGCTCCAAGACCAGACCAAGGTAGCACACGGACTGCTTTCTTTTCACGGGAACGTTATTAAATTTAATACTCGGCCACGATTTTAGATCACCTTTTAAAATTAGTTGAAAAGTTTTATGCGGTGCAAAGGTCAGATGGTTCCGATCGCCCCACTGAGATATTAATCGTAGGCAAGTATCAGCTAAATTCTCGAGACCAGCCCGGGTACTTGACTGAATGAGCAACAGGCCGTCGTCCGCGTAACCGGTTAATGAACAGCCCGGTGGAAGTGGGATCGCGAGGAAATCATCAAAACCTATATTCCATACATACGGAGAGATTACCGAGCCCTGTGGACATCCCATGGTAAGGAACTTTGACATAGAATGATGTCCGAGTTTTAGTTGCGCGGTACCATTTAAAAAGAATGAATAAACAAGATTATATATGTTTTTGTAGCAGCCACGATTTTTCATTTTAAGTAGTAGCATCGGCCACCAAGCGTTATCAAAAGCCCCGGAAATATCTAGAAAGATTCCAACCACGTACTTATGTTCAGAGTTATTAACAATTTTTCTAACAGAAAGTGCCGCGTCAACAGTAGATTTACCCACGGTGAAACCGAATTGGTTGTTATGAAACTTAGGTCCGTCCGGTAGCAAACGCGGCACGATAAGGCGCTCCAGGAGTTTTCCCAAATTTGGTAGTAGGGTTAAGGGCCTGTACGACTTAGGGTCGTCCGGTGGCTTATCGCCATTTTTTGGAATTATTCGTATAAAGCCACGACGCCATACGCGAGGAAAAACGCCTTCCGCAATACATCGGTTGAAAACAGATAGAATGGCGTCGCCCGCTGTTTTACACGCTTCTATTATCATCCGATTAGATATTTTATCTTCACCTGCTGATTTTTTAAGAGGCAGTTTCCTGACAACATTAATGAATTCGTCAATGGATGGAAGGTCTGACGCTGGTGATTCAGGTGGCACAGCAGCCCACGCTCTGATCTGTTGATGGTAGTCATTGTCATTTACCGGCGAATCATCAGGTATCAGAGTATTTAATAGAACTTCGGTCGTTTCCTCAATACCGGTGGTGTGTTTATTATTTACTTTAATGTTCTGGATAAATGCTAGGTCGACCGATCGATTAGCCTTGAACTCGTGATACAAAGGAGACCACGGACCTTCTTTATCTAATTTTTCAACAATTTTTCGCAGTAAATTACCCTTAGATTTTTCCGTCGATGCTCTGTAGCGGGACCTGGCAACTCTAAACGCATTTAAAGCAATGGTAAATGGGTCTCCGGTGACTTTTTGTTTTTTAAGCTTATTTAAATGTCTACGCGCTCGGCGATAGCTTTTACGTTGTTCAATTAAGTAGTCACACCACCAATCACATCTACGGAGGTTGGTCATAGATGCGCGACCGATAGCGATGTCAGCACAGTAAGTGAAGGTGTCTGACATAATTTCAGCACTTTCTTCAGCTGACAGCCCATCACGAGTGAAGTCTTTGACGTGACTTGCAAAAAGCGAGCTAAAGAATTCCCAGTTCGCGCCTTTACTTTTATATCTAAAATTACCAGTGATATGAGTCGGACCTTGAGTAGACATCGGAACAAATTCGTACACGATCAGGCGATGATCACTACAAGACGCATCTGGTAAGACACGCCACCTATCCAAGCGAACGTCTGCACTAGAAAGTGTGACGTCAATACAAGATTCGCCCATTAGGCTGCAAAAAGTAGGTGGTGCATCAGGGGTATTATGAATCGATAGGTTCATTTCAGCAATAAAATCTTCAACAGCACAGCGTCGGTCGGAATCCGTTGACCTAACCTTGCCATACCAAAGAGACGATGACGCGTTAACATCAGCGCCAACGATAACTTTACAGCCCGCGAGTGACTGCAAGACGTGACGGAGGTTATGTATATGAGGAGCAACAGGATCTGAGTATTGAAAGTAACATATATATATAAACATAGATAATTTTGTTTGTCGCCAATGTATGGAAGTTTCACCCGCCGTGTCGCTTCAGCAAACACAAGTACGGTCGAACAAGCTATTTGGTTTACACTTTAACCCATCGGTGGTTTACATCGTATAATGTAAACCAAATAGCTTGTTCGACCGTACATTGGGAGAGGTGAATTACCTGTTTTGACTAGGTAAAACTATTCGTGCACACGTACACCGCTTGACCGCACGAACGAGCTGTTCCGTGTAAGAATCGCCTAGAAACAAACAGTAAGAAAGGGCAAGCATCATTCTACGTCAGGAGCTCAGACCAAATAAAAAACCAAGACATAGCGCCGCGAACAATAAAGTGATGCTGGTTTTGTAAACATGTGTGCGTTTTTTGAGCGTAGTTTGATGTAAATGTGTGCGTGTGAGCGTGTATGCACAGAGCGAAGCGTAGTTTTGCGCTGGCTTCACTTTATTGTTAGCAGCTAGCAGTGCTTTAGATTGGTTTTTTATTAGATCTGAGGTCAGAAGGATCATTATCTTCTTGCACTTGCCCCATGTTATTTGGGGTTGGCACAACACGTTTTTTCTCCCATTCCCCCCTGTAAACACCGCCATTTACTCCACTTCCTTCATATCGTTATAATATTCATAATTCATACATATTTTCTTTGGTCTTTCTCTCCCTTCCGATTCATCAATATTTACATTATATTCATTACCTACTCTTTTAGTCACTACAGGAGGATTAACCACGTAATTTTACAACAAAATAGATTTCTGATATCATGCATTACGTTTTAAATAGACATAAAACTATTTCAAAACTGCAATGACTTAATTACCGGTAATTAATTATTTAAATTAGTAACTTATGTAAATTAATGATGGCCATGCCTTAACAATTGATCACTTTACGTGGCTAGGATAATAAAATTCAGAATTAATTATACGTTTTCTTTTTATGAGTGGGTTTTCCTACTTTGTACGATTAGTGTACTACAATATTGTAACCACAATTTCGCAAAATGGGGTATTAAAGATCCTTCCGAGACACTCTGGTGTGAATGCGAGGGTCCCGACCGTCCCTTCGAAGGTCTGAACCTTCGGGCTACTTAAATACTACCTGTAACGTGTGTCAAATATCTACATAATTATGCTTAACGTGCTTTCAAAGGCACGGAGGAAACTCGGTATGTTAAGGATTATCATACATCCATGGAACAATATATGCAAGTGCGGCTTAACCAGAAGATCGACCGGAGTGCCTGTTATAGGCATGATGACAGTATCAACAAACTGGAAAATCTATTTAGTCCGTCAGTTAGAGTATTGGAAAATTACGTATTTTTTGTTTTTGTAAATCAATGAATATTGTCAAAGATAAAATGCATCAAAACTAGGGAGTGGGTCTCCTCACGTCAGAACTCACTAAAAAATAAACCTAGGCGTGACGTATTGACAATTCAATTAAAAGCGTCGTATCTTCGTAAATTTTGGTTTATGTAATAAAAGAAAAAATACTGGTCAAAACAGTTGTCTCCAACTGATTGATCACAAATATTGCACACACCCTTAGTTCTAAAGACAATACATTTGTATGACAGATATAACTTGATCCTGCAGCAAGGATCGCCTCCTCATAAGACAACTCCTCAATGGTTAATGGCACGGACACGAATATTTGTATACGACCAACCCAATTCGTCACTAAAAGCTTGTTTTTTATACATATTTTAATCACTATGCTGAGATGGCTGAAGGCATGCCGCCGGTCGGTTATAAAAAGCGTATGAATCGTGTATAAAATGAACACATCAAACCGCTACGCCATTTAGATCAAATCAGGTACAAAAAATGAGTTTTTCCTACTCCAAAATATGCCCTTGACCTTCGCACAGAGCATTATGCAAATATCTCAAGGTCAAACCTGATTGTTTTATACAATGTAACATCCTTCCTAGGTAATAAATAAATAAACTATTGAAATACTTGCATGTGTTTGTCTGTGTTTGTTACTTTTTGGATCTGGATGGAATGAGTCACGCCCATGACTTCATGTGGAAACAACTGGGTTAAAAATGAAAAACTACACAGATACATGAATGTGGCAGTTTAGATAATACTTAGTATGTACTTAGAAATACTTAGATAAGTGCCTCGAACGGGCTATGTCAAGGGAATAGTAAACATATTATGAGTAATGAACTGGCCTTCATTTTAATAAGCCGGTACCTGAATAGGCTAAGGTCCATGTTCACCAAAAAATGACGCTCTGATTATCTAAAAACGGCTGTTTAAAACACATTTTTGTATGGGAACATGTCACAGTGACAGCTGTTTTAGATAATCAGACGGTTATCTTTTTGGTGAACATGGACCTAAGTCGGCTCTCCTTTATCACGCACCAGCGGACGTCACGCGTTTTCATCCGCATAGTTCCCGTCCCCGTGGGAGTACGGGGATAAAATATAGCCTATGTTATTCACTGATAATGTAGCTATCCATTGCTGAAAGAAATTTCCAAATCGGTCGAGTACCTAGTTTATTCGTTACATACAAAAAAAATACAAATCATTCCTCTTTAAAATATTAGTATAGAGTATAAATGCCACCGTAAAATTGTCAAACACGTTATATTGTAATCTCTCTAGCGATATTGTAAACTCTCATATTTACCATGTTTATTGTTTTACCATGTTATGTGACAATGGTAGCGGTGTCGTGCGCGAAAAACGAATAAGAAAGAGGGTAGACCGTTTCGTCTGCTCATAAACATCCACCCGCAATAACTTCAGTTCATCCGTGACCATGGCGCTTGTAACAGTGCCGAAATATCGGAAACTCAAAACAAACAATAAACATGGTAAATATCCCGTTCTTAATTCTAATGTTTGTGTTAGTGACCATGTCAGTCTAAAAACTCATATCTCGAAATATTGTCAAACGAACAGACTGCTTACAATAAAACGCATTATTTTTCGTGAAATGCATGCGATGGTAGTCAACTCACGCGGTGTGGAGGGAAGGAGGGGTCCTCCTTGCAGTGGTACCACTCTCATGAAAAGATAATGTACCATTCCTGAGAAATACCGATTAATATAACCTAACTTTAAAACACTATATTCCCCTAAAAAGCGTAGTCGACGGACCTTATTTCCGAGTGCAGGGTTTAAAGGAACCTAACTAACCTAACGGGGGGATGCCCCAAGTCCCGATTATGGGGGCAGAGATACTTCCGTTTGTTCAATTGACAATATTTCGAGAGTTTACAATATCGCTAGAGAGATTACAATCTAACGTGTTTGACAATTTTACGGTGACATATCATCATTTCAGCCGAAAGACGTCCATTGCTGGACATAGGCCTCCCCAAAGTGTCGCCACATTGACCGGTCCCGTGCGACTCGCATCCAACGGATTCCCGCAACCTTCATCGGTCCACCTAGTGGGAGGTGACATTATACATGTTTCCAAAACCGGCATCACTTTATTGTTCGCAGCGCTTGGTTTTTTATTTGGTCTGAGCTCCTGACATACTCGTAGAATGATGCTTGCCCTTTCTGTTTTTGACAATTTTACGGTGACATAAATATGCATTACCTGTGCTATGCTCGTGGCTATGAGTTTTTCCATGCATCGGAGAACACTACGTTAAGCCGTTGGTTCCGGCTGTCATTTATCCTTGACAGTCTTTACAGCAGCAGCTAGCTTACCAAGAGGCATCGTATATGCAGTACTAACTGGGTTGTGGAGGTCAGATAGGCAGTCGCTCCCTGTAAAAAACGGGTATTTGGATGTGTACGATAAAACTGGAAGCCGACCCTTGCATAGTTGGGACATGGTAAGGCACATGATGATACCTTTGTTATGGCACCCTGGTCTTTTCGTTTGCAACCTGATTTAAGTCCCTCACCACACCAGAAAGAAATGGAAGAAATAACTGTAGGGGAGGATGTATGGGCAAACAGCTAAAATACGAAGATCAAAGACACAGTGGCGGCAGGGTGTAGGGCTTTACAATGTAAAAAAACCTCGCCCATAAGCGCTCGTGGCCGATCCGCTACGGCGTAGCACCACTTAGGTGTGCGCGGGGCACATCCCGTAGCATATATAGGTTACTTGGTCTTTTATCGGCAGTCCCCAAAGACTGCCCCGCGCACACCTAAGTAGTGCTACGCCGTAGCGGATCGGCTACGAGCGCTTATGACGCCTGCGGAGCATGCGTATTTCATACAAACGTAATACCAAAATAATTTGTAAATTAAACATATTCCTAAGGTAGTGTGTATTTATTTCGATTGAATTACAGAATATCTAGGTTCCCAAATATATATTTTGATTAGACACTGATTTTAACAAGAGTTATAAGAAAAATAAGTTTTCTATAGAAATTTTAAATTCCCCATATCCAATCCTCTCAAAAAATACATTTGGGAACATAGATATTCTGTAATACAATCGAAATAAATACACACTACCTTAAGAATATGTTTGATTTTCATATTATTTTGGTATTACGTTTGTATGAAAAACGCATGCTCCGCCGGCCCCTTAAGGTGGAGGTTTTTTTACATTGTAAAGCCCTACACCCTGCCGCCACTGTCTTTGATCTTCGTATGCGAGTTTCATGATTTTTGTTCACCCAAAAAGTGCTCAACGCTCCTCAAGAAGTTTTCACTTCAAAAATGTGAGGAGCAAAGCCACGGTCAAAACTACTCGTCGGAGCCCAAGGTCCGAACACAATGCCTTGTTTTTTCTCCCATACTTATGTTGATCACTTACATTATTACAAAATTATCATCATTGTGTAGTAATGAATACGACTGTTGTTATGCTGTCGACAGTTTGTTGGAGGTCGTTGCTTCCTTGTATCTTGATGTTACATATACGTAGTTACGTAATGGCTGACCTGGAAGTCTTTAAATAACCATCCCAAAACGTTTATTTCAAATTAACCAATTACATGTATATGTCACCGTAAAATTGTCAAACACGTTACATTACAATATAACGTGTTTCTCTCTAGCGATATTGTAAACTCTCGAAATATTGTCAACTGAACATACGGAAGTATCTCTGCCCCCATAATCGGGACTTGGGGCACCCCCCCGTTAGGGAATGGTACAATATCTTTTCATGAGAGTTGTACCACTGGGCAAGCAAGGGGGACCCCTCCTTCCCTCCACACCGCGTGAGTTGACTACCATCGCATGCATTTCACGAAAAATAATACGTTTTGTTGTAAGCAGTATGTTCATTTGACAATATTTCGAGATTTTACAATATCTCTAGAGATATTACAATATAACGTATTTGACAATTTTACGGTGACATATATAAGAATTTTTACCCTACTGCTATGGAAGGTGTCGTGTTACCTATCCCCAAATAAAAAAAAGGAAACACAAACAATTAATTAAATTAAAAAAAAACAACACAGTCCTATATCTATCACGCTTCACAGAAAAAAATGTTAGAGGAAGTTCACAATACTTGGCAGGTATTTTTCAGGGTCCAGCTCTTTAGACAACGTTGAGTACAGCTTCCAGGTCAGGCTTCAGGATCGGCAACTTCCTGGTCCAGCTTTGTAGAGGCAACAGCTTCCAGTTCGGCTTCAGGGCGCGTCAGGTATCAGCGCCTTTGGGAGCAACCTCCTGGTCCAGCTCTGTAGAGAGCGTGGAGTACAGCTTCCAGGTCAGGCTTCAGGATCGGCAACTTCCAGGTCCAGCTTTGTAGAGCGAACTTCACCGTGAATTCAGTGAGACTTATTAAATAGAAGTATCTAACTTCAGATCCCGTAGTAGACTGACTCGAATGTGTCAGGAATGCCCTTTTATACCCAAAAATTCTTTTTTTGTTCAGTTTTTCCACATCAGTTGTTTTTTTTTTAATTTCATTTAATTAAACTAAGGACTGTTTTTCATTTAAATAAATTAATTGTTTGTGTTACTTTTTTTTTTTTTGGATAAGTAACACGACAAAGGTTTATGTTTTTCGCGAGTATCTTGTATGTTTCTTTGTAAACTTCTTTATTTATCTCGTAATGTCTCAAATGGCTATATGGATTTCGACGATTATGCAACGACTGTCAAAGATCGATGAATGATAGCTGACACCAGCGTATTTACAAGTTTTTTTTGGTATACTGCTCAAATTAAATTCAGGGTTTACCAGGTCGGGCCTGTGGACGGTTAGCTATGGGCTAGCTAGCCGTCCGTACGTCTAATGACGACAGGCCGTGTCGTGCTCCACGCGTGCCTCAAAGAGATGTCAGCATAAGGGGAGGTGCCCGCAAGGGCCGAAGCCTGCCGGGGTTGCGGGACTGTTCGAAAGAGATACCGTGGCCCCGGAACGTAAAGGGCGAGGAAGGAAAAGGAAAAGGGTTTTAGTCAGTAAAAGTCTGACACTCCCTCCCGCTCCGCCCAGAGTGGGAGAAGTCATTTGATGATTTCCAATCCTAAAAAAAAAAGGTTTGCCAGGTAAAATCGATTGCACCTATTGCTGAAGTCGGTTAAAATGCAGCCCATATTATTTGCACTACGGAGCAACATAATTACCTAAATACAAACATACATACTTAGACTGTTAAAATCATGACCCTTCCTTTTGGCTTCGTCGGTTAAACACGTGGTCTCCAAAGCAGGGACTTAAGACTGATGCTCCAGGGTAGCCTTCGAAATTCAAATTTTCTTCACGAATTCAACCTTGAATTTTGACCTTGAAAAAATCGTTCCTCGACCTTTATGAACTTGGAGGGTTGTGTTGATGATTTTGATGATTATAATTCTGTAACTCTGTAAGTACATCTGTCATACAGTCGCGAACGATATTTTCATCAACATACAACTTAGCACTGGCCTGCTAATTGCAAAAAGCGAAAGAAAATTTGAATTTCCTGGGCTATCCAACCGACGACCACCAACTTGGCTACCAACGACGCAGCTCTATGTGTCCCGGCTACATCACACCACGAAGGTTGAGGACATGGTGGAGTATGTCCGGGGTGTAGACCAGCTGGACCTTGAGGGTAGAGAAGTTGGAGTCGCGCCACAACACAAATTTTAAGTCGTTCGTGGTGCGAGTTCCGACTCATCATATTCCTCAAGGAAGAGTTTTGGCCGAAGGGTGTCATATATCGGCGATTCCGCGGAAGGCTACGCGACACCACGCAGCGCAACATGACGCCGTCTCCTCATGTGTAATAGTTTAATGTTTAGTGGTTTTTTAATAAATATGTATGTTAGTCTGTAAGGTATATGTAATATGGGTCTTTTGTTACCTGAATTAAATGATATATTAAATGATATATTATTATTATTATTAAAGAACCTTCGTCATTGACCCAAATTATATCGAATCTTCAGATATTGGGTATTTCCGTTCCCATTTAAAACAGAGCTCGTGGCAAAACAAAAACAAAGGAAAAAATAAACCAGATATTTGACATACCTCCAAAAAACCCACACTTCCACTTGATTTATGTATTACGCGATAATACGCATGAAGACCGTTTCCATTGCTGTTTTTTAACGCTGCGATTAATTATGTACTTCCAAATGTTGATAATCTTTGTATTTACAGCCGTTCATTCAGAATTCAGCAATTATGAGAAAGTAGGACACAAATAAACTGTTTGATTTGTTTTAATTTAGGGTTGGGAAAAATTTAACCAAAAAAATGTTCGCTAATCGTTTATTTTCTCGATTCTATTGTCTACAAACCTCATTAAAAGGCTAAAAGTGTCTTGGTTTTTTTTGTCTCCAATTAGCCGTTTGTCGTTAAAAATGATGTCGAAGGATCCGTAGGTTAGGTTAGAACTGTGACCAACTACGCGCGAGCCGAGCGAACCATCCATAGGTTAGGTTAGAACTGTGACCAACTACGCGCGAGCCGAGCGAACCATAGACATAGGTTTTTGTTTTTAAAACTGTGTACCTAAGCTGTTAGATGGCGCTGTTAGTTTTTGTTCAACCAAATAAATACAAAAAGTAATTCTTGACCGAGGATTCAAACTTGTGAACTATTTTATTCACAAGGCAACCGCTGTCACCGCTAGGCTATCTAATTCACTGACAAGTTGTCTAAAATAGCTGTTCTCATTATGACAGTTGTAAGATGTCAAACAGTTTAAAAGTTGGTGTCCTTAACCACACAGATGGCAGCACTATCTATGAAAATTTTGTTTGAAGCCAAATGTATGGAAGTTTCACCCCCCCCGAGTGAAGTGAGTGGTGCTGCGGCAGCGGCCAGCAAGCACTACCTCGAAATTGGTCGTCTTTTTTTCATAGTGGGGCACCTAAGACGACCCACTGACAGACCGAAACTATCTAGCAACTCAACCCTGCTTTACGCGGGTGCTATGGAGGCAAACTGCAACTTTCTTGACAAGCAATGCCACTTTGCCCCGCACACTTGATGTGGTCATGCTATAGTCCCCACTTATTTAAATTAATTCATAATCTGTTGTGACTCACATTGTGTCTTAAATTCTGGAGTACATTTCAATTGATTCATAATGTGACGTGCTACATTTAGTTCTATATTTTTTTAAGACGGGCTTCGTTATTTTATTATCACCAGTATTTATGTGAATTTTGACATTGGTGGACTACGGACTTTTGACCATATTTTGAGTAGTGGAAGATACCGGCTCCCAAACCCATGAGATATTTTAAAGGCTGCGGTAATTTCTGAATAGAAACCCGTATTCTGCATTGCCCGGTTAATGGTAGAAACAGATGAAGAAAGATCATCCGTGAGAAGGTGATACCGGAGGGAGGTCACGACCCTCAGCATTGAGGAATACGACGCATGGAGGGGAGGAATGGCTATTGCCATTCCTCCCCTCCATTCATTCAGGAGGATCCTCATTCATTTAGGAGCAAGCCTATTGGCTTGCTCCTAAACTCCCCCATTATAGGTTAAATTGACACCGTTGTACTATGCTGTAGCCAAAATTAATGAAGCTATTTAATTCTATGTTGACTTCCTAGTTTACCACTTTGGGCCTCGTTTTGCCATTGAAGATGATATTTTTAATCATTGATCACCAAGAGTACCAAGAGTGAGAGAGGTTCATGATTTTTGAATTCGTAAAAAGATTTTGATATTGGCTATATGCGGTATGATCTTTGATTTCTATTACTTGACCTTAAAAATATGTATTTATAAACAAGTTTCGGAAACCAGATTTGATTATTCTCGCATACCTATTGCTTGTTTTGTAAGAACAGTAATTTTAGGTTAGCAGTAACTATTTTGAATGATTTTGGAGTTTTATTTTTACAGCAAAACAATCTTTATTAGAGTTCAAGTTTGTTTTAGTTTATCTGGGTTTCTGAATAATAGTCACTTGACAATTCGATATTTATAATTTTAAAAAGAGCAACCGATGCTCATCATAGATCTGCCTATAGTCTTTTCACAACAATGTTGGTGTCGGTTTCCAGTGTAACCGGATGCAGCTGAATACCAGTATTTTACATGGAGCGACTGCCTATTTGACCTCCACTACCCAGATAGTACTGTGTAATTTGATACCCCGGTAAGACTGATTGCCAAACTTTTTAGGCCACCTGTAACAACTGTCAAAGATATACAAATGACAGCCGGGACCAACTGCCTACGAGCTTTCCGAGGCACGGAGGAAACTCGGCATGTAAGGGTGGTCACCCATTCACAGACCAACCTAGGCAAACACGGCTCAATCTAAAGATTGATCCGAGCGGCAGTTATTAGTAGAGACGAGCTCCTCCTCGACCAATGCTCACTGACATTTATTGGCCACTAGCTTCTGCCAGCGGCGTCGTCCACGTGATGTTTGATAATTGTCCCATGGGATCTTACTACGGGATAAAAAGTATCCTTTTTGTTAATCCAGGTTATAAACTATCTGTGTGCAAAATTTCATCCAAATCCGTTCAGTAGTTATTGCGTGAAAAAGTAACAAACCTCCATCTTTTCGCATTTTTGTATCAGTAGGAAGTAGGATGCAAAAAATGTAGGAAATATTGTGGACTGTATATTAAAGCTGCAATAAAATTACGAGTCACTGACACAACTGATTTTATTTGACAAACCACAAATCTAGAAACGAGTAAAAAAACATAGATAATATAAAAAGGTCGCAACAGGTCTGTCTGCGAGCGTGCAATGGAGCGCAGCATTCTAGGCGTCAAACTAACCGACCGTGTCCGTCGCAACACCACACTGCGCTCTAAAACACAAAGTACTGACGTTGCACAAAAAAACCACTTAGCTGAAGTGGGACTGGATTGGCCACGTCTGCCGCATGCCCAATGGGCTGTGGGCCAATATCGCCACTTTCTGGAGCCCTGAAATAGCCAGAAGGCATCGTGGCAGACGTGGGATACGTTCCGTGACCAATATTTTAATCAACATACAACCAGCCAGCAAATAGCAAAAACGTAAGAAAATTTGTATTTCGCGGGCAACCCTGGAGCGAGAAACTTTTTTTAAATTATTCTTTTTAGGTAGATTTCCTTTTTTTGAAAAAAAAAATCTACCTATTGGTCTCTCACCTACGGGGATATATACGAATACATATGTATGTATATGGGTGACAAGCAAAATTTAGCCACACTCTACAGGTCGCAATTATGAACCGATTGCTTTCAAACTTGGCCAAAAAATCGAAACGGTCAAAACTTAGGCTAAGTTCGTGAATGGGCGGAATTCGTCCATGGGGGGCGGCGGGGGGGCGGTTTTTCTAAAACCAGTTTTTTGGCCATAACTTTTTTCCTATGGAAAAATTTTGAACCGTTTCTCATTTTTATCATTCTGAGTACGAATACGGACATCGTTAAATTAAAACTTTTTTGATGCAACCCCTAAATTGGGGAGGGGGTTGAAAATTCCAAATTTTTTGCGAAAAAAAATCATATCTCCGAAACAGTAAACATTTTGAACGGCGCAAATATTTTTTTTTGAAAGCAAATTGTTTACTTTACAATTGTTAGCTTCAAAGTTTAGCGATAAAACTTATAGTTTTCGAAATAAAAAATTATAACTAAACATTTGAGCTCGTTTCCATGCTAAACTCAAGACAATTTAAGAAGAGAGAATTTAAAAAGGGTAAACTTTCCATTACAGGACAACGATTTTGAAATCATATTTTTTTTTGTAGATTGTACACATAAGTACAACTCTTTATACAAATTTTCAATAGTCGGACGCTCCAGCACCTTCTTCGAAATCTACCTCTTCCTGCGGCTTGCCGGAGGGATTTTTTAATTTATTATTATTTATATTGTATTCAGGCTTGTTCACTGTACACTCCACTTTATCTGAAACCCCGTTAATCAAATAAATCAAGTATTGGGGACATAGGGGTTGGTTTAAACGTCGTGTTGTCACTGCGGGTTTTACTTGAAGTCTGGGCTCACTGAGTGATGTGCGATGCTATTTGTCATTTGCGATTTTCCTATTAGTAATTTTTGGTTTATAGCATTGGGTGGTTATTAGCATTGTTTGGTTTATTATTTGGTATGTGTGGATTTTGTAATTCCTGTTTTACATTAGAGGGCTTTGGTATTTTGGAGGATAGTTTAGTTGGTATTTTTGTGTTTTACCTAATGTCTATCCTTTGTGTAAGTGGTGGGCTTTCTGTCTTACAAACAATTGTGAGGAAAGAGACATGTCCTAGATTGAAAATTAGGACTGATTCCTAAGTAAAATAAAAATCATTAACCATTTTTTGTTTACTAGAAAAAAGTTTTTATGTGCTCAATATTTTTTGGAATCTATTTGACGGACCAATTAGATTTTTTTGTTATCTACCTTATTCGAAGACATGTGCTATCTAGAAACACGCACTGGGCCCATATTGTGAATGACATTGCCCATTCCCTCTTAAACGTAGTGATTATATACTCTGTGCTTTGATAGAGAGGAGGCCTGTGTGTCCCAGCAGTTGGAATATTATTGATTTTTGTTTTAATTGATTTTAATTTTAAGATAGATTTGTTCGTAATTTGCATTGTAAAAATGAATTTAATTTGGATTTAATTATGTATTTAAAAAAACCATAGTTGAGTGTGAGTAGGACTTACATAGGTACTCATCTGATTTTCAGTAGACACTCAACGACAAATAAGTAGCATTATGTGCTTACCTGTAAGAGATTGATACACTTGTCTGTGATTCTATTGAATGTATCTTGTATCTTTAAAGCAGTGTATTCAATTGTTGGTGAGCCAAATAAATAATTAAATAAATTATGCACTGATTGTACTTTGAAAAATACACTTATAAAAACTGTTGCCGTTTCACAGGTTTTACGGGTGACATTTCAACTTATCTGTCAAACTAAGTATGTTAAAATGTCAAATATAAGTACCCGTATAAAACTTTGTGAGTGTGTTCCGGTACCTTTTCTTCCCGGCCAAAGACAAAGACAAATAAAGATGCATTTATTTAAGTCCTAAGCCGCGTCAGTCTGCTCGTGACAAACTCAACAAATAAGATTAAGTTAAAAATTAAAAAAAAAACCCCGACACATAGTGTCATAATTTCAAGGCATTTCATATTTTTTTCTTACGGTTAGTGCGTAGTAGAAATTGTCACGTATCGAAATGCCGTAGGCCAAGCCTCTTCATTTGATACCCATATTGAGGGAGTGGCGAAAAATAATGTAACTCACCATTTTGTGATGGCGGCCATCTTGGCTTTGAATTTTTTTATAGCGTATTTTACTAGCCAAGCCCTTTCATTTGATACCCATATTGAGGTAGTTGTTGAATAAATATGTAATCCGCCATCTTGTAGCGGCGGCCATCTTGGACGGATTTTATCAAACATAGCTAAGAACACTCCCGACTTATTCACCTTTAAACGAACAAAACAAAATCAAAATCGGTTCATCCGTTTGGGTGCTACGATGCCACAGACAGACACACACACTCAGACACGTCAAACTTATAACACCCCGTCGTTTTTGCGTCGGGGGTTAAAAACTACTGCACCGATTTCCATGATATTTTCACCAATGGATAGGGTGATGGTTCTGGATAAAGGTTTAAGTATATTATTTGTACGCGGGCTAAGTCTTGGGCATCAGCTAGTTCAGTATATTAGTCGATAATTGTTTCTTATGCGCCCGATCAACAATTTCCTATGGTTAAATAAACGGTTACCACCCACTTCATACCTGTTCGCGACGAACGTCACCAAAACAAGTGTAAATAGTGTCTTTGAATCAATAGTGTAGAGTCAGTGATACATGGGCAATAACAGTGACGAATAAACAAGCGCGTCAGTGATTAGATTTAGTAAATAAACCGAACAGTAAGCGTTACACTCATATCGGCTCGAAAGTGGCATTGTATTTGATTAATTTAGTATTTTAATGAGATCCAGGTAGCCTAGATTGCGATCTAGGCCTGGATATAGTTTTTTAGCATGAACGTAGCCCTTCAGGAAAGCCACTTGTCGAGGATATGACGGTCTAACGCGCTAATCTGTGTTCATAGCATGTAAATTTGGTCTAACATACCGACAGTTGAAGGATCATTACAGGCTGGATAATGTAAACGCATAAAAGTAAATAGTAGATCTCGATAGGCCATACAACCTCCTTGTATATGGCACTCTATATACTTACAGTAACAGCACCGGTTTTCGTGTAAATTATCCTGAAAGATCCTTCAACCAACCAAGTTTTGAAAAGTTTTGTACTCATTTAGCTATATTTCTTTAATTTCAATAAAGAACTACCTATTTTTCGTGTTAGTATATAGATAACACTATGTACAAACTATGTTACGATTAAAATATAATTAGATATAAGTTCAGAATTGTAATAAAACAGGAAAAATGTAAATATCAAAGTGAAATTACATAATAAAATATCCTAAAAAACAGGAAGCGATTCGCGGCTCTCGTTACAGTCAAGTTCCGTAGTACGTTAGTAAAATCAGATTGTACCAAAATTGTAGTCATCAGTACGGCAAATATTATATTATAAAGTGAGTAAATCAAGCAGTAAAAAGTAGTGCGCGAAAGTCATGCCAATCGCTTCCTGAAAAGTTATGAAAGTTTATCAGTGTTCTTATTCCCAGTAACCCCTTTCCCTGTTAGTAAACGACTGAGGTATCTACAACCTACAGGTGTAGGACGTCAGCGCCGTCTAGGTTCGAAGAGTATGCGTGTATAGTACCAATATTATCGTAGGACCAAACAGGCACACATACACCCCCGAGTCTAGCGATCACGCCCGTCCGGCACATTTTTTGGTCCTTCAGAGCCGGATATCCTCAGTTCGTCAGTGATAGTGTAGTTTCTGGTTGTACCGGTCCAGGTAACTTATGTGAACAGTGCGTCAACGTTATATACCTCAGTTATATACGTAAGCTTAAATAAATAGTGCGTCCAGGTAACTTATGTGAACAGTGCGTCAACGTTATATACCTCAGTTATATACGTTAAATAAACAGTGCGTCCAGGTAACTTATGTGAACAGTGCGTCAACGTTATATACCTCAGTTATATACGTTAACTCAAATAAACAGTGCGTCGAGTTAAACCTATGTGAACAGTACCTCAAAGTTATATACCGATAACTTATGTAAACAGTACATAAGTGACAGTAAATAGTGAAAGTATATAACAATAGTACATAGGGAAGTATATAACAACAGTACATAAGTGAAAGTATATAACAACAGTACATAAGTGAAAGTATATAACAATAGTACATAGGGAAGTATATAACAACAGTACATAAGTGAAAGTATATAACAACAGTACATAAGTGAAAGTATATAACAACAGTACATAAGTGAAAGTATATAACAACAGTACATAAGTGAAAGTATATAACAACAGTACATAAGTGAAAGTATATAACAACAGTACATAAGTGAAAGTATATAACAACAGTACATAAGTGAAAGTATATAACAACAGTACATAAGTGAAAGTATATAACAACAGTACATAAGTGAAAGTATATAACAAAAGTACATAAGTGAAAGTAAATAGGGAAGTATATAACAACAGTATATAGTAAAAATACATAGTGAAGCGTATAACAAGTGCATAACTGAGAAATAAAACGCGTTTTAAAGCAAATAACTACTTATTTACATGGATAAAACTTATAGTGAAGTAACAGTGAAGTTTACACGCTGAAGACTTACGTTAACAGTGAAAAATAAACAGTAGATCGGTTCGAATAATACAGTGCGGTTTATAAATAAATCAAGATGCGAACAAGATCGCAAGGCAGATCTCCCGCGGAAACACAGGCGGTCGAGACGCGTCAGGACACAGCCATCCATCACCAGCTGCCACCCCGTTCACCGTCCTCTACCGAGGGGTTGGAACAGCTGGCCAACCGCCCCTCTGCTACGCGGGGGGGTGAAGACGCAGCCGACTCACCATCTGCTACTAAACGAACCAGGTCAGAAGGTAATTCAGATAAAACTATTAAGCCTTCAAATACGACGAGAAAGCCTTCTACGTGTAAGCCTTCAGTTAGATCTTCAGCTAAGCCTTCAGACAGAACGAGGATTACTCAACAAATTACTGATGCCGTACCGATGACTACCCGGGGTGACGCCCGTATCGAACATAGCAGATCGCCGTCGCACAAGACGACGCGATCTAACAGTAAAGTTTCACAAGCACGTGAGGCTTTATTAAAAATTAGGTTGGAGCTTGCACAAATAGCACTTCAGAGGGCCGAAGAAGACAACTCTGAAGCTGAATATATGGATGACAGAAACTCAAACGATGAGTACGTGCGTTCCTGGTTGGAAGAAGCGCCCGAAGAAGCGCCGCTTCCAGAAGATGACGCCGCCGAGGGGAATACAGATAGACAGCACACACCCCCCCCTGCGGACATCAACAGTAAAGAAATAGGAAACCGGGAAAGGGCACCATCGTTACATCCTACAGTGAAAAATGTGCCAAGAGAAACAGTACCAACACAGAAGCCCGAACAGTGCAGGGGGGAGGATTCATTACGTCCATTCATAACGGAATTGACATCCGCTATAGCGTCGCTCGCCGACAGGAAAATAGAAACAGGGACAGCGAACCAACCCTCGGCGTCGAAGGTCATCATGACCCTACCAAATTTCAGTGGGTCACATACGGAATGGCTTTCGTTCCGCGCCATTTACGAAACAACTCGGACGTACTTCAATGACGTCGAGAATACAGCGAGACTCAGAAGGAGCCTTCAAGGAAGAGCATTGGAGACAGTGAGCTCAGAACTCATCGGTCACGCCAGGCCAGATGACATCATGCGGGAACTCGAGTTACAGTTCGGCCGTCCAGACTCGATAGCCCAAGCCGAAACAGATCGGCTAAGAGGATTGCCGCGTTGCAGCGAAGCACCTAAAGATATCTGCACGTTCGCAAGTCGTGTCAGAAGCGGAGTAGTGACTCTACGAGCATTGAAAAAGGAGCACTACCTCATCAACGCCGAGCTGATGCGATCCCTCACGGAAAAGCTGCCGAACTCCCTGCGTGTACAGTGGTACAGGACTTATACAGAAAAGTACCAATCACTGCCGGACCTGTCGCTCTTCAGCGAATTTATAACAGAACAAGCGCGCTTCTGCAGCGCCTTCGCTCCTCCTGAGAACATACACTCATCCGAAAATGCAACAGGCAAACGGAGTTTGCAAAGAACGCATACAGCGACAGATAAGTCGACTTCGAAATGTCGAATCTGTGAAAAGGAGAGCCATCACGAGTCTGACTGTAACAAATTCAGAGAGGCCTCCAACGAGAGAAGATGGGAACTCGCGAAGAAGTTCAGCCTATGCTTCCGTTGCCTGCGATACCGTCGAAGCGGTCATAGGTGTCGACCAAAGAGATGCGAAACAAGGGGGTGCAAAGCCACGCACCATCGACTGCTGCACTTCACAAAGAAGTCCGAAGAAGCGGTCGACCAGCCGCCAAAGCAAGAGGTGGCCAAAGAAACAGTCGCCAGCTCCAGAACAACAGCGAGCCAAGCCTACCTCAAAATAATACCAATACGAGTCGTAGGACCGGCGGGAGAAGCTTCCACGTATGCTCTCCTCGACGATGGGTCAACAGTATCGCTGATTGACGAAGAGCTAGCGCAGCAAGTCGGAGCGGAAGGCCGCGTCGAACCCCTGACGATAGGCGCGATCGGGAACACGATGATAGACACTCCCAAGTCAAGAAGAGTGTCAGTCACCCTCTCCAGCCAGACGAAGGACAAGATGCCATTCAGAGCGCGCACCATTCCGAAGCTCAATCTCGCAGCGCAATCGATACGCGAAGAAGACGTAGTCCAGTGTAAACATCTGGATGACCTCAGAACACAGCTGATCTACAACACCGGCGCGCCGAAGATATTAATAGGTCAGGACAACTGGCACCTATTGCTGGCCACCGAGGTCCGCAAAGGCCCCAAGAACCAACCCGTTGCCTCACTCACCGCGATGGGCTGGACTCTTCACGGTGCGCACACAAGAACTCTGGGTCACCAGGTACACTACGTCAACAGGCTCACAGAAAATGATCAAGATCTCAACGAACAGCTGCGTGAATTCTTCGCGCTCGAATCTCTGGTCATCAACCCACGCCGTCCTGATTCCGATCCTGAGAAGAAGGCAGAAGACATATTAGACCGTCACACCAAACAAACAGAAGACGGACACATAGAAACGGCCCTGCTTTGGAAAAATGAAAGCATCGAAATGCCCGACAGCTACGGGACAGCGCTCAAGAGGCTCGTCTCAACAGAAAAGAAGCTCGACAACAATCCCACTCTTCGCGACAGATATACAGAACAGATGGAATTGTACATCAGCAAGGGATACGCTGAAAAAGCGCCCAAAGCAACCACAGCTGGTAGGACGTGGTACCTACCCCATTTCGAGGTGTACAACCCCATGAAACCGGAGAAATTCCGGATAGTTCACGACGCCGCAGCCACCACGAGAGGAATGTCATTGAACGACTTCCTACTCACGGGTCCAGACCTACTACAGTCACTGCCCGGCGTCATGATGAGATTCCGTCGACACCCTATAGCGGTCGCCGGCGACATAGCGGAGATGTTCATGCAGGTGAAGGTGCGTAAACAAGATCGAGATGCCCTTCGCTACCTGTGGAGGGGCGACAGAAGACAGGGAGCTCCTGAAGAATATCGCATGACATCCATAATATTCGGCGCGGCAAGCTCGCCGTGCACGGCCATCTACGCAAAAAACTGGAACGCAAAGCGGTACAGCGACATCCAACCGGAAGCAGTAGAAGCCATCATACAGAGTCATTGCATGGATGACTACCTCGACAGTTATAGAACAATTGAAGAAGCAACGCGTGTGGCAACAGCAGTCAAGGACATACACCTACAGGCGAAGTTTGAACTCAAAAAATGGGTTTCAAACAGCACAGAAGTCCTCGACAACATAGACCCGACACAGGACAGGACTGAAGTAGTCAACATCGGGAAAACTAACGCCACAGAGAAGATACTCGGTCTGATCTGGAAACCGACTGAGGACACGCTAGGCTTCAATTTGACACTCGCACGGCTTCCAAGCGACATCCTCGAGAAGGAAACACCGACGAAAAGAGAAGCGCTGAAAATCGTCATGTCATTGTACGACCCACTTGGTCTCGCCTCGCCGGTAACTATTCGAGCCAAACAGATCCTACAGGAAGCTTGGAGACGAGGAACCAACTGGGACCAGGCTCTCGAACCAGACCTGTCCGCCCAGTGGAGAAGATGGATACAACATCTGCGACATTTGAAGGACGTCGACCTACCAAGGTGCTATCCTGGGTACAGCGAAGCTACCGAAACACAAGTCCATGTCTTCACCGACGCAAGCGAGATGGCATACGCAGCAGCGGTATACTGGCGGTCAACAACAGCTGACGGAAAATGTCATGTCACTCTCGTCATGGCAAAGGCGAAAGTGGCACCACTCAAACTCCAATCGATACCGCGCCTCGAGCTTCAGGCCGCGGTAATGGGAACCCGCCTAGCCGCAGCTGTCATTAAAGAACACGACATCAAACCCGCTGCGGTGACATACTGGACAGACAGCAAAACCGTCCTCACTTGGATTCGACGAGGATCTCGAGCGTACAAGCCGTTCGTTGCGCATCGCATAGCGGCCATAGAAGAAAACAGCAAGGTCGAAGACTGGCGATGGATACCCACAAAACTGAACGTAGCTGACAGCGCCACTCGCGACGTTCCACACCACTTTGACAAGGATCATGAGTGGTACCGTGGCCCTACCTTCTTATTCGACGATCCGTCATTATGGCCAACAGAAAAACCCCCGGTGGATACAGAAACAGGGGAGGAAAGAACTCTCACAGTCACCGAGGACAAGGTCAACAGTTATTCCCTGATAGAAGCTATTCCAGATCCATCCCGATTCTCAAAATGGGAGCGACTACTCCGAGCTACAGCAAGCGTCCTTCGCTTCATACATCTGTGTCAGAACAAAACAGAGAAAACGTTCTACAAGAGAACTAGAAAAAACACAGAAAAGGATCCTGACTGGAGACAACAACAGAAGAAGGCGACCAAACCTCTTCCCAAGATAATGGCGAAGACATCAGGCACTCGACACGAGAAACAAATAATAGAAGCAGAATTTCTTCAGAAAGCAGAGAAATTACTCGTACAAGTCTCACAGCAACAGTCGTTCTCTCAAGAAATAACAGATCTGCAACAACACAGAACTATAGGAAAGGATAGTCGACTCAAGCCGCTTCGAGTGGAAATCATCGACAACGTCATACGGTTGAAAAGCCGTATAGCCGCCATCAGCGAAATAGCTGACGATACGAAGCAACCACCTATCCTCCACGGCGACCATCGCATCACCCAACTGTATGTAGACTGGACGCACCGAAGTTTACAGCACAGCGGTACCGAACTTACCATCAACGAAGTGCGCCAACACTATTGGGTCATCAGGATGCGGCCAACTACGAAGAAAGTGCTGGCACAATGTCTGCAGTGTCGTATTCGCAAGGCACAACCTTCCGTGCCTGCGACCGGCGACCACCCGAGAACGCGCCTAGCACATCATCAGCGGCCGTTCACCTACACCGGGCTCGATTACTTCGGCCCGCTCTCAGTAACAGTCGGTCGACAGCATCACAAGAGGTACGTAGCACTATTCACGTGTCTCACCACCAGAGCCGTCCACCTCGAGATCGCCGCCAGCCTCAGCGCAGACTCCGCTATACTAGCGTTGCGCCGATTCGCCGCTCGCCGAGGCTGCCCCACCGAGATACACTCCGACAACGGCACCAACATGCACGGCGCCGACAAGGAGCTCCGAGACGCCTTCCGAAGGGAGGCCAGTCGTAGAGGCATCGTGTGGCGCTTCATCACGCCATCAGCGCCCTTCATGGGGGGCGCCTGGGAGCGCCTCGTACGCTGCGTGAAGTCCGCCCTGTACGCCGTCCTCCACGAGAGACATCCGCACGAAGAGGTATTGTCCACTCTACTGTGTGAGGCGGAGTACACAGTCAACAGTAGGCCACTCACGCACGTCTCCGTAGACAGCGACGACGACGAAGCCATCACGCCGAATCACTTCCTTCTCGGCGGGTCAGCAAGGTTGCCAATACCTGGCACATTCACCGAACAAGACATCAACAGCAAAAAGATGTGGCGGCGCTCGCAGATACTCGCCGACATGTTCTGGCGTCGTTGGGTACGAGAGTACCTGCCGGAGCTTCAGTACCGGCGGGAGCCGCACAGCCGCGGCCCCAGTCTACAGGTCGACGACCCCGTCCTCATAGCGGACGGTCAGCTGCCACGAAACACGTGGCCACGAGGCCGCATAATAGCCGTCTTCCCTGGGGGCGACGGAGAAGTCCGGACTGCTGAGGTACGCACTTCCGGCGGTACCCTGAAGCGTCCGGTGAAGAAACTCGTGCCCCTACCGAAATGATCCTGACATCGAGACGTCGAGGCGGTGGGCATCGTGACGGCGGGCCCCGACGACTATGTTCGTCGCTCGCCGGCATGGTGCAGTGCCGCGCCGACGTACAGCGAGTCGTCACTACACTGCACGGCGGGAGATATGTTCGCGACGAACGTCACCAAAACAAGTGTAAATAGTGTCTTTGAATCAATAGTGTAGAGTCAGTGATACATGGGCAATAACAGTGACGAATAAACAAGCGCGTCAGTGATTAGATTTAGTAAATAAACCGAACAGTAAGCGTTACACTCATATCGGCTCGAAAGTGGCATTGTATTTGATTAATTTAGTATTTTAATGAGATCCAGGTAGCCTAGATTGCGATCTAGGCCTGGATATAGTTTTTTAGCATGAACGTAGCCCTTCAGGAAAGCCACTTGTCGAGGATATGACGGTCTAACGCGCTAATCTGTGTTCATAGCATGTAAATTTGGTCTAACATACCGACAGTTGAAGGATCATTACAGGCTGGATAATGTAAACGCATAAAAGTAAATAGTAGATCTCGATAGGCCATACAACCTCCTTGTATATGGCACTCTATATACTTACAGTAACAGCACCGGTTTTCGTGTAAATTATCCTGAAAGATCCTTCAACCAACCAAGTTTTGAAAAGTTTTGTACTCATTTAGCTATATTTCTTTAATTTCAATAAAGAACTACCTATTTTTCGTGTTAGTATATAGATAACACTATGTACAAACTATGTTACGATTAAAATATAATTAGATATAAGTTCAGAATTGTAATAAAACAGGAAAAATGTAAATATCAAAGTGAAATTACATAATAAAATATCCTAAAAAACAGGAAGCGATTCGCGGCTCTCGTTACAGTCAAGTTCCGTAGTACGTTAGTAAAATCAGATTGTACCAAAATTGTAGTCATCAGTACGGCAAATATTATATTATAAAGTGAGTAAATCAAGCAGTAAAAAGTAGTGCGCGAAAGTCATGCCAATCGCTTCCTGAAAAGTTATGAAAGTTTATCAGTGTTCTTATTCCCAGTAACCCCTTTCCCTGTTAGTAAACGACTGAGGTATCTACAACCTACAGGTGTAGGACGTCAGCGCCGTCTAGGTTCGAAGAGTATGCGTGTATAGTACCAATATTATCGTAGGACCAAACAGGCACACATACACCCCCGAGTCTAGCGATCACGCCCGTCCGGCACAATACCTTTCTCCTTAACTTCGCTTTCAGTGTAATGTAACCTTTCATTTTGAAAGTTGCATCAAAGTGCAATGCACCGTACTAACCGACCCAAATAAACATCGTGTGAAACTCATGACTTTTTGCTGTCCATAAATATTTATCTGTATTTTTACAAGGCACTTAAACCAAAAGTGTGCCGATACATGCAGAAATGATTTTAATGGATGTTGTGTCAGTTAATTAAAAACTTTTTTGCAAAAAATAAAACCGACTTCACACAAATTTAAAAAAAAAAATATTTTTTGCAAAAAAGTTTTTATTTTTCACTTTTTAGTGGTTCACATGTGTATAGGGTTTTCACAGCGTACCAGCGTGATTTTTTGTTATGAACTGGTGTAAACAATATAGACAGACATGAAATTTCAGCAATCCCAGTAAGAGACACAAATTTGCTACATTTAATGAGGAGTTCCGTTGCCTTTCTCCGAAGTTCTTCATCTAATCTTTACCAAATTTAAATGGGATCACTCCGAGAAAGTACTCTTTCTAAAACTACCCAAATCGCTTCTGGTGTGCCTATAAAATTTGAAGAGTTCTCTCTATTTCTCCAGGATCCCATTATCAGGATCCTGACTTGATGATTATGGGACCTTCTGGGAAGTATACCCTTTCAAACAATTAAAAAACAAATTCGGTCCAGTCATATTCGAGTAATCGGGGAACATTGAATTGAGAACCTCCTCCTTTTTGAAGTCGGTTAATAACGACGTTATGGTACGTGACTCAAATATCCGGATAGCCTTTAAAAGATTTGGCCGAGTATCGTTAATTTACTTCTAAGAATTGAAGAGTTCCGTTCCTTTGTCATGGATCCCATAATCAGAACCTAACCAAATTGTCACTACCCTTGAAGTACCCTTGCCAATAAAAAAAAACAAAACATGTCAAGGTAATAGGCTTATCCCCAACAAATGGAACTTATTACACCTAACTGTCGAAATCTGGGAATATTGTACACATCTGCGTACCCCCTCAGAGCATACAGGCGTGATGTTACGTCATGATGTTGTATAAACAATAAACCTACAAGCGATAACAGCAATCACTGCAGAGTTGCCGTACATTTTTGAAGAGTTCCATTGTATATCTCCGAAGACCAGCATCAGATCTTCAGCAAATTAAAATGGGACCACATGGGAAGCACCAGCTTTCAAATAAAAAAAGAATCATCAAAATCGGTTCACTCAGTCGAAAGTTATGAGGTAACAAACACAAAAAAAAAAAAAAAAAAAAACATACAGACGAATTGATAACCTCCTCTTTTTGGAAGTCGGTTAATTAATTTAAACACAATTGTATTGTATTTTTAAACCAATTACAGTAACTAAAACTAGAAATAAAAGAGTTATAATATAATATTAAAATACATAATCTACAAAACTAGCCGATGCCCGTGGCTTCGCCCGCGTAAAATTATATATAAAACCTTCCTTTGAATCACTCTATCTATTAAAAAAACGCGCATCAAAATCCGTTGCGTAGTTTTAAAGATCTAAGCATACATAGGGACAGACAGACGTGGCGGGAGACTTTGACAATAAGTAGTTATAACAAGGGAAAGGTAAACGTTCACACTTTCATAAATTCCTCTCACAGCACTTCTGACATGCCAATAAAATCTTCGGCCATCCATCCGCAAACAGATCGTCTATTGGATTAGAACCCAAGAGATCAAGAGTGCGATGAATTGGCGATTTAACACGTGCAACAGTGCGACAAGGAGGCACGGCAAACAGCCTGTGCTTTCTGCCCCAACAGTAATTTTCCGGAACAAAGAAGCGCGCTAGCAAATCAAGAAGATCAGGAGCGTCAATAGAGCGTCGGAGCGTTTTACAGGCTATCGTGAGCTGATCTCGAGCTCGCCTTACCTCAAGCGAGTGTCTGTTTATTGATGAGCTGAAAAGTCCTGGAGTGGCGACCACTAACTGAAAGACGTTGCATTAGAAGGCCTCTCCCACTAGGTGGACCGATGACCTGGTGAAGGTTGCGAGAATCCGCTGGATGCAAGTCGCACGGGACTGGTCAATGTGGCGACACTAGGGGTAGGCGTCTTTCGGCTGAAATTATGATGATGATGAGCTCATGCGAGTCTAAAAAATAACAACCGCACGGGTCGAGCTTCAAGGTTAAGCAGCTCTTGCCTTAGTCGATCCATGAATGGGTGACCATCCATTACATACTGAGTTTTCTCCGTGCCTCAGAAAGCACTTTATGCCATTTGGTCTCGGCTGTCATTTGTGAATCTTTGACAGTCGTTACACGTGGTGGTAGGCGCGACTGCTAAGCATGTGGTCCTGCGTTCGATTCTCGGGTCAGGGAAAATGTTATAATGTTTAACATTAGGCATTTCTCAGTACCAGCCACAGAATCTGTTTAACATTAGGCATTTCTCAGTACCAGCCACAGAATCTATGTTTAGCATTAGGCATTTCTCAGTACCAACCACAGAATCTATGTTTAACATTAGGCATTTCTCAGTACCAGCCACAGAAACTATTTTTAACATTAGGCATTTCTCAGTACCAGCCACAGAATCTATGTTTAACATTAGGCATTTCTCAGTAACAGCCACATAATCTATGTTTAACACTAGGCATTTCTCAGTACTAGCCACAGAATCTATGTTTAACATTAGGCATTTGTCAGTACCAGCCACAGAATCTATGTTTAACATTAGGCATTTCTCAGTACCAGCCACAGAATCTATGTTAAACATTAGGCATTTCTCAGTACCAGCCACAGAATCTGTGTCTGTGCCCGGTTGGTGGCAATAGGCTCGCCCTTTATTAATTAAAACTTAAAAAATAACTGTTGAAATGTAAGTTTCTTATTACATCTCTGCGTAACTCTTCAAGGATTACAGCCATGATTATCATGTTATTCTTAAAAGCTTGCTAAGAAGCCGAATTTGGTTCATCTGCAAACGAGAGATAGAAACTTGAATTTCCAAAACAGTAAGTTGTCTTAGACGTGCGTTACGATCTTTATTTTTGATATTGGGTATTTTTAACCTCCGACGCAAAAACGACGGGGTGTTATAAGTTTGACGTGTCTCTGTGTGTGTGTGTCTGTCTGTGGCATCGTAGCACCCGAAAGGATGAACCGATGTGGATTTTGTTTTTTATGTCTGAAAGGGGAGTGTTCTAAGCTATGTTTGATAAAAATCAGTCCAAGATGGCCGCCGCCATAAAATGGTGGATTACATATTTATTCAACAACTCCCTCAATATGGGTATCAAATGAAAGGGCTTGACTAGTAAAATACTATACTCTATGATGAACTAAAAATCCAAGATGGCCGCCACCACAAAATGGTGAATTAACGAATTATTTCCTATTTAACTTTTAGTACATCGTGTGACATCTACCAATCCGCACTGGGCCCGCGTGGTAGATTATAGCCCATTCCCTCTCATTGAGAGGAGGCCGTGTCCCAGCAGTGGGAACATTATAGGCTGATGATGATGATAATGATGACATCGTGTCGGGGGTTTTCTAAATTTTTAATTTAATGTAACTTGTTGACATTCTACGTAGGTTATTGACGGTTACAATCTAACAATCTATACTAATATTTTATAGAAGAAAGCATTTTTTGTTTAATTGTTTGTATGTACCGACGAAACTACCGTACCGATTTTAACCATTCTTTCACCAATGGGAAGCTAAATTATCAGGAAGTAACATAGGCTATAAATTATATTATTTTGATATCATGTTAATTAGCTGAGCTATCACCATTTATGCGGAACGAAGTCGCGGGTGAATAGCTAGTGTAATACAAGAATTTAGTACCAAAGTCTTTAATAAACAAAACGGTGAGCACTGGGTTTTTCCAAAGTTATCAATAAGGAAATAACAACCTAAATATTAGTGTTTTGAACATTAGCAATTAAATGGGTATTATTAAGTTTGAAATAACGTTATGTAATAATAACATTCAAGTATTAAAATAGAGCAGCTCTTGGCTAAATAATAACGAAGTATTCCCGTTTGAGCACCTATTTATTGAGCACCGATGCATTCAGCACCAAAGGTATTCCCTTTTGAGCACCAATCAAAATATTAACTTGGTGCTCAATGGGGAACAATAAAAAATATTCAACTTTATTCCCTTTTGAGCACCTACGGTACAGTAGCTTCTAGTGATGGGCTGTATAATAAATCATATCGATAAAAATCGGCAGTTTTATTGCAGAATGTAATCATTTAATAAAAATATATAATCATTAACATTAACATAAAAGTTTACTTAATCATTTATTGTTAACTAGCGACCCTCCCCGGCTTCGCACGGGTACAATGCTGATAGTAAATACACTACAGAAAAACTGTGAACGTTGTATATAAAAACACAGCGGCGGTATATAAGAGCACTACTGGCCTAGTGACGTCATCTCGTCAAAACGCTGAATAACTAGACAATTTCTCGAACAAATGACGTTTTGCGTGACAAGGATAGAGAATTCCCTCTCCAAAAAATTCTAAAGCGTTTATCTTCCTTATTTATTCATTGATTGAATTTAAATTTTCACAGTTCGTTGTCTTTTTAAGGAATCTTTATAACAAGATAGAATTTTATTATTTATTCCTTGGTAGTGTAATACCCTATTATATACAGTTCATATTTTTCCAAAACGACTAAAAAAAATACTTGCAAAATATACACACATCAAAAGTGTCTAGGGATCAAGCATTTTTATGCGGATTTCTTGAGATTGAGATGTGGCTTTGTAATAAATTTTTGGTGCATTTCATAATTTGAAACAGGAACTGTCAATCAAATTCGAGTAAAAGATGAAAATCAGCTGTCAATATTTTCCCTATAAAAACATACAACGCATTGAAGACATTATTAGTTCTACTGTTTCCCTACTACTGATTAAAACCAACGTTATTATGGAGCGGCGACGTCATTTAAGCAGGGAAGAAATGCTCAGAGCCGTGGGAATGATAGAAGCTGGTTCCCGGCAACGTACTGTGGCTTTAGCTCTGAATATAAGTCAGAGTGTTATCAGTCGACTTTGGACACGTTACCGAAGCACTGGTACCGTGGCTGAGCGCCATGGAGGACGGTATCGCTGCACCACACGGAGACCAGACCGATACATTCAAATCTTAACTCGAAGAGCTCCAACAATAACCGCCATGATGTTAGCCGTGAGGCTTCATCACTCTTCAGGGAACTTAATTAGCGACCAAACAGTCAGAAACCGCTTGCATGAAGTGAACCTTCATTCCCGAAGACCGCTACGGGTACCACCTATAGCAATGCACAATCGTAGGATTCGATATCAATGGGCTCTTGAACACAGAAATTGGGCAGAAGAACAATGGCGTTTCGTGTGCTTTTCTGATGAGTCTCGTTTTGGTATGAGACCGGATACAAGACGTATACGACACTGGAGAACCCCTGGACGCCAACAGCGATTAAAATCCTGCCAGGAAGTCCATCCTTATAGTGGTGGAACCATCATGGTATGGGCGGGTATTTGGATCGGCGGAAGAACTGAGTTGATTTGGATCAGAGGCAACCTCAACGCTCAAATTTATGCTGAGACGATTGTATCAGACGTCATCGTTCCTCTACAAGTGCAAATCGGTAACTTATTTCAGTTAATGCATGATAATGCACGACCGCACACCGCAAGAGTTGTAAGACAGACTCGCCGCAGCTAACATCAATTTCCTGCCCTGGCCTGCTCAGTCGCCAGACTTGAACCCGATTGAGCATGCATGGGATATGCTACAGAGAAGAGCTCTGCCGAATATGGAGGGTATCCAGTCGCAAGAAGACCTTTTTTTGTTGTTGCACATGTTGAACATGGGCGGCCATTCCACAGCGTGATTTGGATGAACTTATTTTGAGTATGCCAAACCGATGTTCTTGTGTTGTTAGTGTTCGCGGTAGAAACACGGATTATTAATTGTTTAAGTTACCCAATAAAATTTTAAAGAAAACTGTTATTTCAGTCTTTTTTTCGAACTTTAATGTTAGTGGTTCAAATGTCAAAAATCCCTTTATTAGGAAAATGGCAAATTTCTTTATTAATGCAAAGGTGACTTGGTTTATCGTTACTGTGACAAACGAAAACAATTTATTTGATGAATCCTTAAAGAAAATTTTAATTAATATCAATCAGGAGAAAAGTTATTGCAAAAATATATGTTGATCCCTAGACACTTTTGATGTGTGTATGTTAGTATATAAAAGAAATTTTATTTAATTAAAAACAATAAGCATGAAGACTCTATACTGTTGTTACGAGGAATGTGATTTCTTTTATTTGCCTTAAGTAAGTAAGGTACATAGAAAATAACATGAGGCTGATTGTGATATTAATAATAAATACTAAATTTTACTTAAATTTTTATCGATATGTTTTATTATACAGCCCATCACTAGAAGCTACTGCACCGTAGGTGCTCAAAAGGGAATAAAGTCGAATATTTTTTATTGTTCCCCATTGAGCACCAAGTTAATATTTTGATTGGTGCTCAAAAGGGAATACCATTGGTGCTCAATGTATCGGTGCTCAAAAAATAGGTGCTCAAACGGGAATACTTCATAATAACAGCCGCTTGAGCCGATCTTTAGGTTAAACCGTGCTTGCCTAGGTTGGTCTGTGGATGGGTGACCACCCTTACAAACCGAGTTTCCTCCGTGGCAAAAGTTCGAGCTGTTGGTGCCGGCTGTCATTTGTCCATCTTTGGCAGTCGTTACAGGTAGTCAGTGGCCCAAAAAGTCTGTCAACCAGTGGTATAGTATTACTCAGTATTAACTGGGTTGTGGAGGTCAGATAGGCAGTCGTTCCATGTAAAATACTGCTGAAGCAGCATCCGGTTAGACTGGAAGCCGACCCCAACATAGTTGGGAAAAGGCTAGCAGATGTTGAAGTATTAAAATAACATATCATTACACCTGCAATTCCTGAACGGTTAGGCAAAGAAGTGCATAATAATACACCCACGTTTCTATTGTTATGTTTAAGCCCCATCAAATAGGGGGCGATCCTATTGCCATCAATGAAGCATTTATCCAGACTTCGGGCAGCTACTGAGAAATTCCTGATGGAATAATCTAATAACACTTTGCCGATCACTGGAATCGAACCCAGAATAGCATGCGCAGCAGTAACGCTTGCGACTATTATACCAACGAGGCAGTCTTTTGAAAATAATCATAACATTCCCACTGCTGGGACCCATTCCATGTATTTGAGAGAAAGACAGGGTCGTAATTACCTATGCGGGGGTGATGGTTGGTTATGCCAATTCAAAAATGTTCTCGCGAAAACTCGTAGTCTGTTGTAAGTACCTAATAATATTTCTGCCCATCCAGTTTTTTCATGAAACACTTTCTTTCATTTTGATACTAGAACAACGCCATCTACCTTGTCTTGTGCGCAGGTAAACAATACTAGACATCCGCGATTTCCTCAAAATATGTTCGGAGTAACATGGGTGCGAAATGGTTTGTTTAACTCACGGTAGATGGCGTTGAAATAAAAAATTGTTACAAATATGGCTTTTATTTTTCTACTAGCCGATGCCCGCGGCTTCGCCAGCGTAAAATTATACACCTACTAAAACCTTCCTCTTGAATCATCTATTAAAAAAACCGGCAGCAAAATCCGTTGCGTAGTTTTAAAGATCTAAGCATACCTACATAGGGACAGACAGACGCGACGGGAGATTTTGTTTTATAATATGTTGTGATAGTGATATTGATTGAATTGTTTTTACTTGTTGATTGATTGATTGTCATTTGAAGATCTTTGACAGTCGCTACAGGTAGTCAGTGGCCCAAAAAGTCTGAACCATTGTTATCAAGGGGTATCTTATTACCCAGTACTAAACTGGGTTGTGGAGTTCAGATAGTCGCTCTATGTAAAATACTTGTATTCAGCTGCGTTCGGTTAGAATGGAAGACGTCCCCAACATAATTGGGAAAAAGTTACTTAGATGATGATGTTCGCTTGAGTCATCCCACAGCTACCTCTCCACATGACTTCTAACTCTTTGGATCCAAGGCAAATGTAGAATACTTGTCGTTGGTATTGTCCAGGTCATCCTGCTATCTTCTACCAGGTCTGCTTATGTAAAAATAGTGCCTGTCCTAATTAATCGGCAAGGTGACACATCAAATTGATTCTTACCTAATAACAATTTCTCACATGAATAACCAAGCCACACACATCCCACGTAAAGTCTTATGAAACTTTTACAATTGTGTTACCTTTTTCGACCAGTAGTGTACGTGTAAGAAACATATTTCACAAACGCCTACAGTGTAAGTACACGCATTTATCGTGATTTAACAAATTGGAGCCGTTCCCTTTTCAATGGCCTTAGTGGTAACTGGTAGGGTATGGTTTGGGAGCTAGTGTTGCAAAAAATTACGTGATCTAAAATCGCGAAAAAATTATCAACGGCCCCATACTAAATTGCAATACCTACTCGACCAAATGTATGAGACACCTGATTATTTTTTCGCGATTTGATGGTGGTCCCAAAGAAAAAGTTGTTCAGTTTGATGGTCTGCTGTGGCACACCCTTTCATATGACTATATCCTTTCTGTTACACGTTGTATAAAAATATAATTTTTCAACTCTACTTATGAGTATACTGATACTGCAAGCAGGCACCAGTCAACTGATGGGTACAGGCTCTCCCCATAACTTCCAGTTGTTTTGATCGAAGGACAATGTGGTCCCGCCATCTTTTACGAGGTCTGCCACGACGCCTTCCGGCTGTGTCAGGGCTCAAGAAAGAGTATCACTCATTGAAAAGCGAGCAAGTTGCGGCAGTGAGTGGTAAAAGTCTCGATTGTTGATAAGTGTGAGTAGGGCGTGAGTTGTCACTCGTCTTGGGTGATTTTATTGGTGTGTGTTTAAAGTCATTTCAGAGACATATGACATCCATCAACCCGTCTAGGGCTCGCAACCCATTAGTGGAAACGGGATAGGCAGATTATTGTATGGCAAGTGAAAATAAATTATCTATACAGTGCTGAAATTTAATCTTTTCACGAAGTCGGTTCTGCCTTCATAAAAATAATAAAATTGTACTTAAAATTCACATTATATATTTTTACGTTTACATACCTACCTAAGCACTTACGTAATACCTACAATCTTAAATGAACATCATGCTTCGCCTTTTTTCACTCAAAATAAGTACCTACGATACTTAATATTTTTTGGATGCAGGCTCCTCAACCATAACGGGCAACAATTGTAAGATAATGCCATCGTAAAATCCCATGGCTTTTGTTCAAAAAGATATACGCGTGTATAGATAGCTTTGTTTTCCATGTACTTACTAATAAGTGGGCTCAATTGGAGAGTACTTATTAAGGTTTTGATTCATTTTGAGGCTTGATTTATTAGTGGTATCCGTTTTATTGTTCTTCTATTAAATTGGTGCAGATTTATTGATTTGGAACGCTGCTTTTCCTCTATAAGATGTATCGCTTGGCCATGGGACTAGGCCCAGACTCCATTTTAAAGTGAAGACGTGTGGATATGTGGAGTGGAGAGGAGGCGCGGCGGAGGTGCGTAATAGCTAAGATGTGTCCACCAGCCACCGTTTGAGACGCACTGGGCGTCGAGGGCCACGTGGTGACCCCCGGCCCGGCCACCATAGGCGCGGGCCTGTAGACGGTGAGCTATGGGCTAGCTCGCCGTCCGTCCGTCTTATGACGACAGGCCGTGTCGACGCCGACGGCGCGTTCGTGTTCCACGTGCGCCTCAGAGATGTCAGCAAAAAGGAAGGGGCTCGCAAGGGCCGAAGCCTGCCGGGGCTGCGGGATTGTTCGAAAGAGATACCGTGGCCCAGGAACATAAACGGTGAGAAAGGAATATGGATGGGTTTTAGTCAGTAAAAGGCTGACACTCCCTCCTGAGGAGTCATTTGATGATTTCCCACACGAAAAAACGAAAGTGTGTGTCTACTGAAGCTGTGGCGAAAAGCGAAGAGATGTGGAGCGTTCACCGCACGCTGCTCACAGCACACCGCTTACTGCACGCTGCCGTTCACGTCTCTTTTCGTCTTCGTTGTGTGCTTGGTTGGTTACCTGGCCTAAGCAATTACAATAAGTCTCATCTCCGCGCTTCTAGACTAACAATGAGATAGTTATTGATATAAAAACATCAGTTCTCATTGAGAAAATCCTCCTGGAAACTTTCAGCTAGGAACGATGCAGTTTTATGCAGGAATAAGCCGGTAGGCCATCCTCACACAGGGTGACAGGTCTGCGTTCTCCAGTAAACGCATCGGTGTCCCTGTTCAAATGAAGCCAAGGCTTTGAACAGTTTGTTTTTATTCAAATGAAATTATAATTTTTTACATCATGAATGAGTTAACACAAAACACATGAACAAACACTGTAAAACCCGGAACTGTATTTTCTATCTGCTGTAGGCCATACAAACATTTGATCAGGCGTTTCGTGTAAAATACTGAAAAGTCAGCTGCATCTGAATAAATTGGAATTATGCTGAAAGGTCATGTTTTTCACGGCTTAAAAAACATGGGTCTTTTTTTGAAATAGCCTGAAACTTTTTTTTGACGACCTGAATGGCGTAGCGGTAGTGAAGTTGCTTAACGTTCTTAGGGTCCCGGGTTCGAATCCCGGTAGGAGCAAATGTTTATGTGATGAGCATGTACATTTGTTTCCGAGTCATGGATTTTCATATGTATTAAAAATATGTATTTACATACAAAAAGGTTTCTATGTAGTATATCAACTACCTGGTGTCCACGAAACAAGCCTCCTTGCTTAGTGTGGCACTAGATGGCGCTGTGTGTAAATTTTGTTTGGCCGTGGTTGAGTACGACTGAGATGAGGCTCTGACCAAAAATAAATTCGGATTAGGACAGATCTATCTCGTTGGTCGAGTGTCTGCTGAAAATGGGTAATGAGGTCATAAGTTTGATTCCCGGGTCACGCAAAGTGTTATTAGGTTTTTAAATCAATTTTAGTCAGAAGCAGCCACGGAGTCTGTGTTTGCGCTTGGTTGATGGCATTAGGCTCGCCTCCTATTAAGTGGGACTTAAACATAACTGACGAAATATGGTTGTACTCTTAGGTACCTACACCCTTGCCAAACCATTTGGCGATTTCAGGCGTGATAGATCGTCCTAACGTGACAATTACTATCAATAGAATGGTGATCAGCTGGTTTTACCCGCCATTGAAATTGCTCATGATTGTCGATTTAATAGACACTGTTTTAACATTAAAATGGCATGATGAAGAATCGAGGACATTACTTGCATGTTTAATATTAATAGTTTAGCTACTGTATAGTAAATTGTATTTACTACATAACCAGTAGTAACATGAATACCTACATATTTTGTGGTGTATCTAATTGAAGAATTCATTCGTTTTCTCAGGTACGCTTCATAACATAACATCAGCCTACAAGTTCCCATTGCTGGGACACAGGCCTCCTCTCTATGAGAGGGATAGGGCTATAATCCACCACGCGGGCCCAGTGCGGGTTGGTACGCTTCATAGGAACGGATGAAGATGGGGCCGAAATTTTCTGTAGTGGCGACCGCGAACTGGAAGACGTTGCGTTGGTCTTCCACTAGGTGGACCGATGACCTGGTGAAGGTTGCGGGAAGACGGGACCGGTCAATTTGGTGACACTTGGGGGAGACCTATGGCCAGCAGTGGACGTCTTTCGGCGGCTGAAGTGATGATGATGATGATGACTTCATAGGCAGACTCCAAGGACCCGTTTAGTCTTTTCTTGAACGGGCTGATACTATATTATATAAAAGACTAGCTTCTGCCCGCGACTTCGTTCGCGTGAAGTTTTGATATTGCAACGCATCGCCTGCTCAACGGAAGCTTTTTTCCTGCTTGCAACATTTCTTATTGCTGCTCCGCTCTTATTGGTCATAGCGTGATGTTATATAGCCTATAGCCTTCCTCGATAAATGGACTATCCAACGCAAAAATAATATTTCAATTCGAGCCGGTAGTTCCTGAAATTAGCGCGTTCAAACAAACAAACAACAAACTCTTCTGCTTTATAATATTAGTATAGATATTATTACCATTGAATAGCCTATCAACAATCGACTGCGTCGTTAATCACGAGGTCCCAGGCGTTACTACTGAGCATGATGTCCTGCGTTCGATTCCCAGGCTGGACAAAGACAAGTGTTACCGGATTTTTTCATCAGGAATATTCTCAGTATCAGACAAAGAGTCTCGACGATGGCGAAATATGGGTGCACTATTAGTACACATCTGCCTGATTCTCAGTGGCGAAGGATCCATACAACTCGATTCCAACCGGATTCCCTTTGAAAAATGACACAGTCAATATTTCGTAGACAAATAATATTATCGCATTCATCATCATCTGCCCAGCCTTTTCCCAACTATGTTGAGGTCGGCTTCCAGTCTAACCAGATGCAGCGGACTACCAGTATTTACATGAAGCGACTGCCTATCTGACCTCCACAACCCAGTTAATACTGGGTAATAACCACTTGGTAAGACTGATATCAGACATTTTGTTCCACTGACTACCTGTAACGACTGTCAAAGATGGACAAATGACTGCCGGGACCAGCAGCTCAACGGGCTTTCCGAGGCACGGAAGAAACTCGGTATGTAAGGGTGGTCATTCATCCACAGACCAACCTAGGCAAGCACGGCTTCACCTAAAGGTCGACCCGAGCGGCTTTTATAATTCAGCCACGAGCTCCTTATATAATCACATTAAAGATAAATGTAAACCGACTTACCTCTTACAAAACAACCCTTCGCTACTGCTAACCGGGATAACAGACGTGACATTAGAATGTTTTTATTAATCCCATCCCGATATTTTCAATAATAAATATTGATGTAATATATCATAGCATTGTAACAAAATGATGACGAGTCGTAGTTGATTATAGCATTTATCACGTATGTATTATGAACAACAGGTTTGTATACTTCCTGTATATGATATACATGTTCTTTCCGATTGATTTGCTTGTTTTGTGGTGAGACTTTGACGTGATAATTGAAGGTAAATTAAGACACGGTTGTGGAATTTGAAGACATATCACTGCGTCATGTTCGGACTGTTTAACTAATTAATCTTCTTTTACCCGATTATTGCAAAGCCAAAAGGAAGGGTAATGATTTTAGTTGTCTATGTATGTGTTTATGTATTTACGTATGTTTCTCCATAACTATTAATTTTGATGAATAAGATGTCAATCGCAACTTCAACAACAGACGGAGTTGATATAACGTTATAAACCAAGAATTTAATTAGAGCAGTATTTGGGTTTTTCGTTGTCTTAGTAATTTTGTCGGAGGTTCAGTATTCTATTTAGAAGTTTAGTTTAAGATCCATTTTTTTTAGAAGAAAGTGTAATTTGAACATGCTCTCATCTGTTTGTTAATTTGGATATTTTAATTCGTTTATGTTTTGGGTTTTTTTTGTCGGTAATTCATTATACCGCTGGTTAATTAGAATAATAGTCGGCCACAGATCGCTGGAGATTAATTTGGTTTTCGGAACCATTATAATTCCCCTTTTCATTGTAGTATGCGATAAAAATTCTTGTTTATGTTATTGAAAGGCAACGCTGGTGGCCTATCAAATGGTACCTATTCAAGGTGTAAATGGCCCTTCTCGAAGCCATCTGAGAAATTCCTGTTGGAAAAAACCCAATAACACTGCCTGACCTAGGAATCGAAATCAGGACCTCATGCTCCGCAGTCGCGCTTACAAGCACTCGACCAACGGGACAGTCGTTATTAACCGACTTTTTAATTAGTCCGTCAGTTAGATTATCAAATAATATTTGACCCGTATTTTTTCTTTTTTTACGTAAACCAAAATTGACGAAGATACGACGCTTTTAAAAGTCTCAATACGTCACGCCGAGGTATAAATTTTAGTGCGTTCTGACGTCACGAGCCACCGCTCCCGAGTGGGAAAAAAGACACTATTCATTGATTTACAAAAAAAAATACGTGTGCATTATTTTTCAATACTCTAGCTGACGGGCGAAATAGATTTGCAATTTTTAGATACCGGACGGTATCAAATAGTCAATCATGCGAATTAAACGCATCAATAGACAAATTAAACTCAATGCCCGGAAAGCTTGAACAAAAATCAGATTTAAAATTTTAATAAATACTTTAGCTACACAAATATGTGATTGTCTTGTTTTTACTTCGCACGGCAATTATATTATGACATCATTACATAAAAATAAAAAAAAACGAATCCGCATGTTTCAAGTTTTTAACGAATTTCAGCGCACCTTGAATCTGATTTTAGATGTTATGTAAGTGCAAGATTATTTGCGATATGACCTTTGGCAGTGATCCTCGTTACGGCTAAAAAGTAGCTAAAATGCTCTGTTGGATTTTTAAAAGAAAGAAAGAAAGAAAAGGCATTTATTAGCCCGTACAGTACAAAACACATAAAAATTAACATTACTTACAACTATTGAAAACTAAAGATAGATAAAAAATTAAAAAGAAAAAGAAAATAAAGGTCCTGAATGAGGCCAAAAGGCCCCTATCTCAGCATGGTGCTGTAACATTAAAAAACGTCACTGCGCTGGTATTCTGATAGGGCCCAAAGTGAAAGTGATGCCACGGTCAGATACGGAAAAGATTAAAATAATGAATAAAAAATAAAGTGTAGACGAATAAACAATACATATATGTGAAGTAAAAGCGGCAACACGGCAGGGCCAGAAGGAAATGGAGGGACGAACTCGACTCCTTCCAATGATTGGCGTATAACAGCACTAGATAGCGAAAACTGGAATGATAGAGAGAGAGGCCATTGCCGTACTGTGGAACACAAATGGCTGATAACAATAGGGATTATGCAAGAAATACAAAACTCTTTTTAGGGTTCCGTAGCCAAATGGCAAAAAACGGAACCCTTATAGTTTCGCCATGTCTGTCTGTCTGTCTGTCTGTCCGCGGATAATCTCAGTGACCGTTAGCACCAGACAGCTGAAATTTGGTACCAATATGTATATCAATCATGCCGACAAAGTGCAAAAATAAAAATTTTAAAAAACATTTTTATTAGGGTACCTCCCCCAGACGTAAAGTGGGGAGCGATTTTTTTTTTAATTTTGACCCTGACGTGTGATATATTGTTGGATAGGTATTTAAAAATGAATAGGGGTTTTCTAAAATCATTTTTTGATAATATTAATATTTTAGGAAATAATCGCTCCGAAAGTCAAAAACAATGTGTCCCCCCCCCCTCTAACTTTTGAACCATAAGTTTAAAAAATATGAAAAAAATCACAGAAGTAGACCTTTATATGAACTTTCTAGGAAAATTATTTTCAACTTGATGAGTTGAATAGTTTTTGAGTTATATAGCACTTTTTCAAAAAAACGCAAATGATAACTTTGTTTTTCATACAAATACTATGAAAAACAAAGTTATTTTTGCTGACGAAAAATGTTGGTATTTTTAATGGTCTGGGAAGCTACGGAACCCTACAGTGAGCGTGGCCCGACACGCTCTTGGCCGGTTTTTATTTATTAATAATGCCTTGTATTTGCGCTTTAAAACATTATGGTATACTTGTTTATGTTTCTAAAACATCACTTATTTTACAATTTATTGTTTTATCTAGCATGTTTTTGTTGAAACGGATCGCACTCTCAAAACACATCGTCCTCGATAACGGCGGAAGTGACATCAAAATTCATACGTCCAAAAAATACTTTTATTTGAAATGTAGGTAAAGTTTCACTGCGATTTTAATATAAATCGTTATCGCAATTTTTGCTTGAATAAAGTACATAGAATAAGTAAAATTACTTTATTAAAGCCAAAAAAAATAGATGTAAACAAGGTAGATTGTGATAAATGACGTCACATTATGGCCGCGACAATCACGGACGTTTGAACTGTCATAGAAAATTGCAGGAGTTTAGTATTATTTTTAAGCGACAAGCAGTAGTTGAAATTAACTTTTAATACTTTTCTTGGGTTGTTAACAGTGTGTTTAATTGATTTAAGTGAAGAAAAAAATATATAAATATTCCCTATTAGTGATAACGAGATGAGCTTAAGGACCACGTTGAGGTCCTAAGTTCGATTCTCGGGACGGCCAAAAAAAAGCCTAGCCTTTTCCCAACTATGTTAGGATCGGCTTCTAGTCTAAACTGATGCATCTGAATACCGGTATGTTGCATGGAGTGGCTGCCGATCTGACCTCTAGAACCCAGTTACTAACAAAAAAGAGCGTTTATGTAAATTGTATTAAATTCGCAACTCAAAGACATATCTTACATCTTTACAATTATAATAAAGAGGTAAAAGTTTGTAATATGTAGGGGACGTATTCTTCGGAACTCCTGATTTGATTCCAAAAATTCTTTCACTTACGGACGAAGTATTATAATATCTGTGCTTACGGAAAGCTACATAGCCCATAACACTTGGAGATAATTTATCTCCAAGTGTTATGGGCTACATTTAAAACGTTCCCGGGGTTTCATTTGCGCATATGCACCACCACTCGGACCGGTACTTATAACCGAGAGACGTACGCACCCGAGGCAACGTCATAATACTGTTATCTGTTTGTAGTGTGATATCTACCTACACTACATCACCCGCGTGACTTCTGTGTCTCAGAATGATATAATAGGAGCGAAGCCCCGAGCAAAAGCTAGTCAAAAATATTGTCATCGTTTACTTACAAACAAAACAAGCAGTTTATGATAATAATAAAATTAAACTCGACACGTCACCTTCACAATACCTGTGATCTTGATCTTTTTCGATTTCTGTTTATAATTTTATAAACTTGTCAGTGAAGTACTTGCGACATTTAGTTGAATGCTAACCACTTGATAAAGCTATGAACCACACCTAGTAACACTGACTTTACTTGTACCGAGCTAATTTTAGAAGACCGATTCATATCTTCCTCCGCGTCGCTGGCATAATGGTGCTTCAAATATTGTTGAGTTGTTTGAGAAAAGTTCTCCTCAAACATCTCCCTTCGACACTAATTATGTCACAGTTGCAGAAAGACTCCCAGCGGGATACCTAATGCTATGGCTCACAACCCTAAACTCATGTGAAGCCACCGGGCCGCTGCAGATACAATCTGGTCCAGTGGGGATATTCCGATGAAGCCGTGTGTAACTGTGGGGCCTCAACGCAAACTATGGGTCACCTCCAGTCCTGCAGTCCTGCACTATGTGCGGTTCCACCTGCACTTTGAGGGACCACTCCTCGTCACAGGGGAGACTGGAAGAAGAAAACGAAAATGAGACAAGAGCAGGAAGATGATGGATTCGCAGCCAGCACCCGAAGCAGGTTAATACGTAGGAGCGAGTTCGACAAAAAAAAAACAAAAAAATATGTAAAACTAAATCAAAATCAAAGCATTTATTTCAAGTAGGCCACACAGGCACTTTTGTATTGTCGAAACAAAGATGAAAATTAAATGTAGCTACAGTCCCTGTGCAAGTCTGCCTTAGGCTTTATGTTTTGAAGCCTCCTTTTTATACCTTTTGTCTATTTTTTGATACTTATTGTTTATGGATTTCTGATGGACAGAATATAACTTTTGTTCTCACTGCCAAGAACCAGCGATTTTTATTTCGGTAGTTAATAGTCCCAGTCACAAGACATAAAAGCTGTGAAAGTACTGTAGTTGCCCATTCCCTAGCATAGATCTCTATGGAGAAGAACGGGCAAGAAACTCCATGGACACTCTTTTAAATCATAATGTTGTTACAAAATCTTGGTTACATCATTCATGTAGAGATGGTATACTATGTGAGAACAATGTAGCAAGATGTGCACGTTAAAAGTGTCCATAGAAAAAACAAAATAATTCATTCAAATAACCCATGGCAACTAAGAGATGACCAGTCACAACTGACAGCGCCCGTTCACAAACATGACGCATGGATCAGCACCATTCAGCTCAACCATTTTGAATGGAACTAAATGGTTCGACACACGCGCCACCATCAGTGAGACATTTGAGTGAGCATGACATACTCTCAACCGCCAGGGCACATTCAAGTCAAGAACTGCCGTAGATTTCCAGTGAATGATAGCTTACTATTAGTACATAGTACTCACACCATATGGGCTATGCGATTATATAATACTAAAATTGAATCTATACAATGCAAAGATAGTTAAGTAAAATCTTCAGCAGCTCCAACAATCATCATCATCATCATCATCATCGGCCTATTAATGTTCCCACTGCTGGGACAGGCCCTCTATGAGAGGGACCAACAATACCTCCAACAAACATTTATGTAACCAAATTTTTTTCGCCATTTTGTTTCGAATGGGAAGTTAGCTTAATATTTCTGATTGACCGACTACTTGAAATTTTAAAAATAAACGAAATAAATTGTTTACGTTTGAATTTATTCTTGTAAAGGAATTTATATTACGTTGAATTTTTTGGTCCTTCAGTACAATCCTAACGAGACTGTTTACAAACGTGCAGTTTCGCGAAGTGATCACAAAAAGGTCGTGATGATAAAACTATGCAGTCGTAACTCGTTTACCTTTTGAACATCTTGCAAATAACTCACGATTTAGTCTGACATCTGACTGTCGTTCAACCGTTTAAGTCACGTTCTTGACGCAGTAATGAGACAGTCTCAAATACTTAGGCTACATGGTAATCGTTTCGGCATTGAATCTTCGAACGTGAAGTTCAGTCGATCATTTCATAGATAAATTTTATTATATTACTATTTTTTACTTTAAAGTATGTGGTGGTGGCTGAATAATACTAGAATGTTCAAGGTTAGGCAACGCAGTCCGTGGATGGGTGACCAGACCTCTCTTTATGGACTGTCATTTGCAGGTCGTTGACGGTAAGTACAGAATGCAGAAAGCCTGAGATGAATCTAGGCCAAGTAGTATCGTGTTACCCTGGTCACTATGTTGAAGAGGTCAGATAGGTAGTCGCTCCATGTAACATACTGGTACTCAGACTCAGACTAAAGGGCGAGCCCGACAGTCGATAAAAGCCTTGTCCGATTAATAATTTATAAGCTTGTAGACTTCCACTGTCAAGTTACTAAGGTCCATGTTCACCGATAAGATAACGGTCTGATGATCTAAAAACAGTTGTCACTGTGACATGTTCCTTAAAAAAAATGTGTTTTAAACAGCTGTTTGTGGATAATCAGACCGTCATCTTTTTGGTGAGCATGGACCCAAGTAAGTACGATTAAAAATCCAAGTAAGTAAACGGACCCCTGACGAAACCGTCAAGCAAGCATTCTGTTAAGTTTGATTCTAAGTAAATGAAATGGAAGGACTAGATAGGATAGAATACATTGAATAGTACGGAAGTCATGAAAGTATTTAAGGGGCCGGCGGAACGTGCGTCGTTCATACAAACGTAATACCAAAATAATTCGTAAACCAAACATATTCTTGAGGAAATGTGTATTTATTTCGCTTGGATTACATAATATCTAGGTTCTCAAATAAATATCATGAATGGAAATTGATTTAAACAAGAGATATGAGACAAATAAGTTTTCTATAGAAATTTTAAATTCCTCATAACTCGTCTAAATATCATTGTCCTTTCAAAATATATATTTGGGAACCTAGATATTATGTAATCCAATCGAAATAAATACACACTTTCTTAAGAATATGTTTGGTTTACGAATTATTTTGGTATTACGTTTGTATGAACGACGCACGCTCCGCCGGCCCCTTAAAGTAAAGTTATAAAATTAAAAACAAGTGTACCGATTTAACAAAAAAGAAAGTTGTAACATTTACCTCCCATTACTACTTAAGGGGACTCCAGGAGCTAAATTAGTAACTCTTTTTATGGTAGTTCCAACTTCGTTTGAAATACTGTTAGAATAAAGTTCTAATCGGCTTGCACTACAAAGTGGTTGTTACGTCAGTCACTGCGAGTCGAATAGTGCGAAATGAGTAATACGATTTACAAAAAATCTATTGATTCGACAAAAAAAAAAACACTTTGATGACACTATATTGCTTGTAGAATTATTTGCCAAAAAATAAAAATAATTGCATGTATTTTAGTATGGTTTTTACTCTATAAAATATTTTTTTAGAGATAAGTTCGTGATTTTTTTATCTATTTTTATTAGTAAAATTAATTGTATTTCATTTTCAAAACACTATCACTACTAGATGAATATCATATATTTTTCTGGTTTTGTTTATTGCAGAAAATCATATAATTTCAGGCATTACAAAACTCGTGTTGAGCTTCTGTAGTCGCCTTAACTAAAGGGTTCCCAGGTATGGTCCCGAACCAAAAAATCTCAAAATATTACAATGGGGGAAAAACTGGTACCTTTCGGTTTCGACAAGTGTTTTTTTATACCTATTAGTTAAACAGGATTTGAACCAACGACCTCTTGATCTTTGATCTAATTATGCATTTAATTATTCAGCATAAATGCATACTTATTTATGGCTATCTGATCACAACAACCATAATATTTTGAAATAATGATGACAGTTAGGATTTCAATTTTGAAATATAGGAATTCATTTCAAATGTTAGTCCATAAATATGTGAGTCTAGGACGAATCGATTAAAATTATTTAAATTAAAGTTTATGTATATGTCGACGCGTCAAATTAATTTTAGTTTGTAATAACTTACTAGTTAAATAATTCAGGTTAATCAAATCTATTTTAAAATCCTTTAATCGTTTAGTAGCGTTTCTAACCATTATCGTCAATTCATTTGATTTCGTAATTTTAATTGGGATTGGTATATTGACCATCTAAAGTCAATATACCAAGTTTAAAAACTACTAATTATTAAGATGTGAGTTACATAAAATGATTTATTACATAAACCATATTGTTAATTCATATTATGATTTGTAAACATTAATCGGTGTGTTTTTATCTAACTTTAGTAACATTTGAATAAAATAACATTAAAACTAAAATGGCGTCCATATTGCTTCCTTTGATAAAAACACATCCGATTTAAAATCAAACGCTAAAATTCATTTTCAGGTTTTAAAATTACTTATAAATTGAGTTAGTATTTGTCGATTTATAATAGCAATTACATTCATCTTTGTTTGGTTATTGTTTATTTAAAATGTCAAACATTTATGCAAGTTCCGGTGGCGCGATCGGCCATGTTGTTTTCTTTGGTTGAGTTTAGTTGGATCGTCAAAAAGTTTTTGAGAGCCCATTTTGCCGCTGGAAATTGTAGAGAGTAGAAGACTCAGGAGATCCTGTGAGTAAATTGTTTTTATAGTTTTAAAGTACTGTGCTTAGTAATATTATTAATTTAATTAAGTGCATACGTTAATGTGTACCAAATTATAAAGTGTTGTTCTATTGTTTTGTGTTTTCATTATCCTGCAATGTCTGAGAATAATAACGAGAGTAGTGACGTCAGCAATGCTGACGTCACTCTTTCTAAAAATTTAAATGGGAATACTCCGCCGTTATCAGAAGTGGGATATCTACCCCCTTCTGCCGGACATTCTGGTACAAACAATGAAAATATTTCTGCTTCTGCTATCGGCGTACCCACTGAGTTTTTCTCACAGATGTTGCAGGTGATGAAGGGCATAACCGATCGTATTTCTAACCAATCTGAGAAAGTTAAAATTAGTGATGTATTTCTACCGTCATACGATCCAGATGCCAATATAGGAATACGTGAGTGGTGCCAACACGTGAGTACAGCAATGGAAACCTACAACCTGACCGATTACGATGTTAGAATGAAAGTTGGAAGTCTACTAAAAGGTCGTGCCAGGTTGTGGGTAGACAATTGGTTGGTTTCCACATCCACGTGGCAGGAATTGCGTAATTTATTAATAACCACATTCGAACCTGAAAATAGGTACTCTCGAGACATTCTTCGATTCAGAGAGCATAATTATGACACTAATAAGGATATTGCGCAATTTCTGTCTCAAGCTTGGGTACTTTGGCGCCGCATCACAAAAGATAAATTATCTAATGAGGACGCGGTTGAGGCGGTTATTGGCTGTATTGGGGATGACCGATTGAGAATCGAATTATTGAACGCGCGTGCGGTATCGGTCCCAGAACTTATTTCTGTGGCCTCATCCATTCGCCATATTAAAAGACCAAACCCAGATTCATCTAATACTCAGTCGGTTAACAACAAGCGACCACGATTTTCTGAAAAGCAAAAATTTTGCCAAGTATGTAAAAAGTCGGGCCATGAATCACGGGACTGTCGTTTTAATAAAAAACCTGATAGCATCCCACCACGTCCTCAAGAAAACAAATCGGTTTCTCAGACATTTAGTGCCGAGACAGACAAGCCAACGTGTACATTTTGTTCAAGGATAGGCCATACATTTGACAAATGTTTCAAGCGTGAACGTGCAGTAATATCTAAAATTAATTGTGTGGGTGCAAATAAGTTGGCTTTTATACAAATAATAATTGGTAACGTTAAAATTCAGGCCATGTTTGATAGTGGTGCAGAATGTTCACTAATACGCGAGTCTGTAACGGGTAAATTGCCGGGAAAAAGAACGAATGAGGTTAGCTATTTAAAGGGTATTGGTCAATTTACGGTGCTTTCCCTAACAAAAATAACAACAGTATGTATTATCGACAATTTACGAGTAGAGCTTCAATTTCATGTAGTAGCAGATTATGAAATATGTGCTGATGTCATTATTGGCATAAATCTTGTCGACAATACAAACATTGGTGTATTAGTGACGTCACGGGGTGCTAAACTGTTTCATCAACCGATAATAAACCACATACGATCTGATAGTAATAAATTCGATAATTTGGACTGTGATTTAACTGATGACGATCAAATAGCTAAATTGAAAATATTGCTTAACAAATATGAACATGTCTTTATTCGCGGGTTCCCAAAGACTAGGGTGAACACCGGTGAATTAGAAATTCGGCTACAAGACCCCACTAAGCGAGTGGAACGTCGACCATACCGTCTAAGTCCGGTTGAACGGGAGAAAGTACGCAATATTGTAAGTGAGCTACTTGAACACAAAATCATACGCGAAAGTAAATCTTCGTTTGCAAGTCCAATAATATTGGTCAAAAAAAAGAATGGTCAGGATCGTATGTGTGTAGACTTTAGGGAATTGAACAGAAATACCCTTAGAGACCACTACCCTTTACCAATCATTTCGGACCAAATAGACCAACTGGCTGGTGGTCATTTCTTCTCTACTTTTGATATGGCAGCTGGATTCCATCAGATTCCAGTTGCGGAGGAGTCAATTGAAAAGACAGCATTTGTCACGCCCGATGGGCTTTATGAATATCTAGCCATGCCATTTGGTCTAAGCAACGCTTGCTCGGTTTACCAGCGTTGTATTAATAAAGCGTTGATGCCGCTATTGATAAAGCAGGTATGCCAGGTTTACGTAGATGACGTCCTCTCAAAATGTAGAGATTTTCAGGAAGGCCTCTCTAACATAGAGCAAATTTTAATTGCTTTACAAAGGGCTGGCTTCTCAATTAATATTGAGAAAACCGCTTTTTTTAAACGTTCCATTGAGTACTTGGGCAATATAATAACTGATGGGCAAGTTGGTCCAAGTCCAAGGAAAGTGGAAGCTTTAACAATGGCACCGGTACCGACTACAGTTAAGCAAGTCAGACAATTTAATGGCCTCGCTAGCTATTTCAGGCGTTTCATTCCCAATTTTTCCCGAGTTATGATGCCACTTTACGAGTTAACAAAAAAGGACACTAAATGGGAATGGAACGGCAGACATGATGAGGCTCGCAACAAAATTATCCAGTATTTGTCTACTGCGCCTACGTTATCTCTATTTCAGGAAGATGCACCAATTGAACTCTACACTGACGCCAGCAGTCTTGGATACGGAGCTGTACTGGTCCAGGTAATCGACGGACGCCAGCACCCGATCGCTTATATGAGTCAACGTACCACTAACGCGGAAAGCCGCTATCACTCATATGAGCTGGAGACATTGGCGGTGGTGAGAGCAATCAAACACTTTAGGCAGTATCTGTATGGACGTAAGTTTAAGGTTATTACAGATTGCAATGCTCTCAAGGCATCCAAACACAAGAAAGACCTGCTACCTAGAATACATCGCTGGTGGGCTTTTCTACAGAATTATAATTTTGACGTAGAATATAGAAAAGGTGAAAGGCTGCAACACGCAGATTTCTTCAGCAGAAATCCCTCTGGTAAGTTTTGCACAAATACATTAACATCCGACATGAAATGGATCCAAATAGAACAACGACGCGATGAAAAGCTGCGTTCACTCATAGAAAACCCGACCTCTGGTTTTGAAGTAGAAGACGGCACCCTAAAGAAGATCTGCACAGACACTGTGCTTGGTACGTATAAGCTTACAGTAGTTCCAAAAGCATTCCAGTGGAGTCTAATTAATTCATACCACACATCGTTACATCACCCGGGATGGGAGAAGACCCTACAAAAACTGAAGCAATCTTACTGGTTTGATAAGATGAGCACCGGCGTGAGGAACTTTGTTGAAAACTGTGTCATATGCAGAACTTCGAAGGGGCCTTCTGGTGCAATTCAGGTACAACTTCATCCTATCCAAAAACCCACTGCACCATTTCAAGTGGTCCATATGGATATCACTGGAAAATTGGGCACCAGAGACTCTCAAGGACGTGATGAATATGTGATCGTTATAATTGACGCATATACAAAGTATATACTTTTAAGTTACTCTAATGACAAGAGCCAAAGTAGTAGTCTTGCTGCATTGAAACGCCTCGTACATCTGTTTGCAACACCGATACAGATTGTTGTTGATGGTGGAAGGGAGTTCCTCGGTGAATTCAAGGTCTATTGTGATCGGGTTGGTATTGATATCCATTCAATAGCGCCAGGAGTTAGCCGAGCGAACGGACAGGTGGAACGTGTGATGGGTACGTTAAAAAATTCTCTGATCATGATCAAAAATTATAACACCGAGAAATGGCAAGTTGCATTAGAAGCATTGCAGCTTGCATTTAATTGTACTGCACATCGAGTGACCGGCGTTGCACCCCTCACTCTCCTCACACGACGACAACATTGTGTCCCACCAGAGCTCTTGAAATTGGTTAACATTGATAACGAATCAATGGATTTCGATTTACTAGAGCAACATGTAAGTGAGAAGATGACAGCTGCAGCACAGTACGAAAAGCAGCGTTTTGATAAAAATAAAGCAAAACTTCAACCATTCCAAAGGGGAGACTACGTCCTTATCAAGAACAACCCGCGTAATCAAACTTCCCTTGATTTGAAATACAGTGAACCATTTGAGATTTACAGAGTGTTGGACAATGACCGCTACATGGTGAAAAGGGTCACAGGCCGAGGACGACCGCGTAAGGTGGCTCACGATCAACTACGTAGAGCTCCTCAGCCAGGCGACCAGGCAACCGTGTCGACGGAATCTGAAGATGATAATGAGCAACAACCTGGAACATCGCAGCCAATACCTCCAACACCTGAGCTTCGTTCATTGCAAGTGCCTACGTCAAGCCCATCATTACCACCTCAAACTCGAGGAGATTGTCCTGTGGATGCCTAATAAGTTCGGTGAGTTCTATCCAATAACATTACAATTTAATGGGCGTAGCAAATTGTTTGCCATACCCATCACATTTATAACGTGTATATGGCTTGCTCACCAGTATCTACTACTTGGCGAGTTTGGTAATTTCTCGTATTTACGATGAGTTATACCTACCATGTTTATTAAATGTACAAACTATGAAATTCAGATTTTGTTTTATAAAATCTGAGTTTCTAACCAATATCTCATTTTCATTAAACTAAGCCTACATGACATGTGATGAATCCACATACGATACGAGATCTATTTCATGTTTCCTTTATAACCTGTGTTGACCACGATCATATTAAATGATCCAGACGACACCATCGACCTAGACCCATTTCCTTTAGAGCCTCTGTGGACCACGGCGTTCAGTACCGCCCAGAACCACAGCATCATCATTTTTCTCCCGTGTGGACCACGATCATTCTAAAATGATCCAGACCACACCATCGACCTAGACCCATTTCCTTTAGAGCCTCTGTGGACCACGGCGTTCAGTACCGCCCAGAACCACAGCATCATCATTTTTCTCCCGTGTGGACCACGATCATTCTAAAATGATCCAGACCACACCATCGACCTAGACCCATTTCCTTTAGAGCCTCTGTGGACCACGGCGTTCAGTAACAATACAGTGTTACGTGGAGTAACTGTATTAAAATAAAATGAATGCAGTATTACGTGGAGTAACTGTATTAAAAAAAAAAAAAAAAAAAGACATAATAAGTAGTGGCATGATGCGGTTGCATGGTCACATAAACGTATTTCTTTCGTATCTTCTATTCTTCGCTATTATGTTGAGAATGTGTAATTGAACTATAATTATTGCTACATGCAGCTGATGACTTGGTGAAGTTGTTTAGCTATGCTACTTGAAAATAAAGTTGAAATTTGCAATAAAATGCTTGGGTAAACCAAAAATAAATAAAAAAAAAAAAACTATAAGAACCGACCCAAGTTATCAGCTAGCGAGCCTGTGTTTAGGCGCTAGACTACAACCTAACATTCCTCATTTCAGAATGATTACCTCGGGCTGGTGCAGAGCGCGCACCACCTCGCAGAATGGCCGTGTCGACGCGTCAAATTAATTTTAGTTTGTAATAACTTACTAGTTAAATAATTCAGGTTAATCAAATCTATTTTAAAATCCTTTAATCGTTTAGTAGCGTTTCTAACCATTATCGTCAATTCATTTGATTTCGTAATTTTAATTGGGATTGGTATATTGACCATCTAAAGTCAATATACCAAGTTTAAAAACTACTAATTATTAAGATGTGAGTTACATAAAATGATTTATTACATAAACCATATTGTTAATTCATATTATGATTTGTAAACATTAATCGGTGTGTTTTTATCTAACTTTAGTAACATTTGAATAAAATAACATTAAAACTAAAATGGCGTCCATATTGCTTCCTTTGATAAAAACACATCCGATTTAAAATCAAACGCTAAAATTCATTTTCAGGTTTTAAAATTACTTATAAATTGAGTTAGTATTTGTCGATTTATAATAGCAATTACATTCATCTTTGTTTGGTTATTGTTTATTTAAAATGTCAAACATTTATGCAAGTTCCGGTGGCGCGATCGGCCATGTTGTTTTCTTTGGTTGAGTTTAGTTGGATCGTCAAAAAGTTTTTGAGAGCCCATTTTGCCGCTGGAAATTGTAGAGAGTAGAAGACTCAGGAGATCCTGTGAGTAAATTGTTTTTATAGTTTTAAAGTACTGTGCTTAGTAATATTATTAATTTAATTAAGTGCATACGTTAATGTGTACCAAATTATAAAGTGTTGTTCTATTGTTTTGTGTTTTCATTATCCTGCAATGTCTGAGAATAATAACGAGAGTAGTGACGTCAGCAATGCTGACGTCACTCTTTCTAAAAATTTAAATGGGAATACTCCGCCGTTATATATAAATCATGTCTAAAATTAAATACTATATGGGTCTGGAGGTAGTCAGTGGTTCAAAAAGTCTGACAACCAATCTTACCAAGGGGTATCGTATTACCCAGTACTACATGTTGTGGAGGTCAGATAGGTACTCGCTCCATGTAAAATACTGTTATTCAGCTGTATCCGGTTAGATTGAAAGCCGACCCCAACATCTTTGAGAAAAGTCTAGGCAGATGATGAGATAATGAATGATTATAGCGGTAATTATATCTTAATTGTTAGCTAGATAACAAACAATTGTAGTTTTTGTGACTTTATAATAAAGTCTAAAGTCCACTAATGACTTTTTAACTGCCCTTGCAGAGGTCAACAAAATATTATGCAACTTGTATTATTGTTCGAATTCAATGTCGTGAAGAAAAACTCACTGAATAAAAGTGTTAAGAGGATGTTGCAATTATTTGCAAATGTCGCGTCGTAGTTATAAAACGTTTTTGAGGTCGATTGTAGAAGAGTTGTAAAACTATTCGCTATACAAACTCCTTGAGGTGATGAATTTACTTATGTTGTCAGTCAGTTTCCCGCGACTTTCATCAGGCTTGCATTTATTTTGAGAATATAACTTCCATATTCGAGTCGAATCCTAATCCTTTCTCTAGAATTGAATAATTGTATAGAATTGTATAATAGTAGTAGCTAGATGCTACTACTACTGGCAGAATGCCAGTAGTGGTCCCGCCTAATCCGGTCAAGTTGTTGCGGAGATAAGCCGGAACAAACAAGCGGACATACAGACAGACAGACAAAAGTTAAAATGTTTTTGGAGTGAAGCTGTTATTCTGAAATTACAAGAACAGACACTTTTTTATTTCTTGTAGAGATAGGTATATTAACAAATTGTTTAAAACTTTAAATAATTACCTCACGATATAGATAAAGATAATTATAATTATCAACCATTTACCAAAGTCCGTCTCAAAGGACCAATTACTCGAAGATTCTAAAAACCCATGGAACCACAAAAAAGAAAAACAAGTTTTAAATAATAAAACATTTAATAACTTAATGACATACAATTATAATTAGCTAAAATTATTATTCACAGTAATTATGCCTATCGTTACAACTGTGCAACATGGTGATTTTAATTTATGGTGTTATAATAAGTCATGGCTGTTATTTGCATAGAATTGCGTAAAAAGATCTTTATCTTTAAAAATAGCGATTCAGCTCATTAGGAGAATCATCTTTTAGGGCTCCGTAGTATAATGGCAAAACTGGAACCCTTACAATTTTGGTTGATCCGTGTGTCCGTCCGTTTGAATTACGCACAGCCACTTTACTCAGAGACAATTGGCGGGAAAGAAGGTAAATTCTGTAGGAGAATGGAATACTGGCAAAAATATTTTTTGCCGTTGATAAAGTCATTATTGTGTAAGCTTAAATACTCATACCGACTACGGAACCTTTCACTTTGCGTGATCCGACCCACACTTGACCGATTTTTATTTATAATTCGAATTTAATTATTTACAAACATCAGTAGCATTGAAATTATAATTATGTTACAAAGTGACTTTGACATTAACAAGTTTAGGAATCAACTTTGCGCAATTATTGTACCACAATCATTATAAAACAGTTTTCGATCATATTGCAAATTACTTCGATTTTAATTTATATGATAATATTGTGAAATTATTATTTTTAAAACGCAAATTAGTGGCACAGTGGTATTCGTAGCAATCCGACTAAAGTTTGAAGCGCCTGACAGTCAATCTTATGTTTTTTGTAATTTCGGGTCAGTGCCAGACTTTTTGTTGAACAAAATATGATTCAAAATATATGTCCTTTTCATGAAAAACTCATTCAATGGAATTAAAATGAACTTAGAGGGACTTTGAATCGGAAAGAAACGGATCGGCCATAAAAACGAAACATTATTGTATTGAAAGACCAAAATTGTGGTCGAATACATAGTTGTTTTTGCTTACACAGCTGGTTAAATGTATTTGTTGACTTAGTTTTTGATGCAGACTATTTTTAACTATACCTTTTATTTGGATCTGGTAATTGATACATTGTTCACAGGTAATGGTTTGATAAAAGTCGAAGACGTGGTATTTTGACATCCACCAACCCGCACTGGGCGCTCATGATGGATCCCACTCCCTCTAAAAGAGAGGAGACCTGTGTCCCAGCAGTGGATGTAACTCACAATCTACGATACGCCATAACCACTGGACCACCGTATTATATGATAAAAATAATATTATGATTGAATTATATAGGGCGAAAAGGACGCACTTAAAGTAACTACGTTTTTAGTTCATCATTCTGAACCAGAAACTTCTCATCTGTAACTAAAAAGAAATTGTTAATTGTTTCTTTACCAACACGGTCAACATGTTTAAAACAGCTGTTTGTTTTTCAAATTAAGTGAATTTCCATGTGGCTCAAGTTCAGAATGGTGTTCTAAGAACGTCGGTATTTCTTCTACCCTTTATTAATTAAACGTCGGTTCTAGTTTGAAAACGACTACGTAAATATTTGACTGAATAAGCAGTAACAAACACAAAATAAATGCCGATTTTTAGGTATCACTGATTCTGTCTTGGCGCTGTGTTTCGTGAAGGCCACATTTCCCATTGTTTATATACTTTACATACAATTACTACGCTGCATTGTTTGGCAAATTCCGCATTTTTCATTTTAAAGGTTTACGTTTTAAAAATTATTAATGTCTCTGTGATCTTTTCACTATTTTAGAACACCTCTTTTGCAAATAAATATCACAATTTTGGAAATCACTCAAAAAGCCATCAATCACACAACGGCCGGTTCTCCATACACTCCAGCGAACAAAATTACGTTACATCTTCTCTGCATGATTAAAAATATGAACTCCTTATTCGCTTCAAACCTTTGTCCTAGTATCCTGTCTTCTAATCCAACGACTGTTGCAGCAGCTGCTACAGTACCTTCTTCTGTCACTTCAATATCAACATTTTGAATAGAAGAAGTCACATATAAAGGTTTGTCAGAAATACCTGGCAACTTCGCCTTTGCTCTATCAAATATCGACGTAATTCCTGAATACATCAGAGGTGGGATCAAGTCCAATCTTGATGATAGTCTGAATCTTGGAATGTAAGTGTCTATAGCTGGTGAACTACCTTCTATTCTAAACTCTGTCATCCAATTCTGTGATTTAGTTGCTAGGTTTTTAAGCACAGTCTTCACTGAAATGCCATCGTATGGTAGAAGTATCATCATTGCGAAGTCTTCATTTTTGCCGTACGTCATTTCTAGTACTTGAGCACTGATTTCGTCGGAGTCTCCTGCAAAATGTGGAGCTTTGTGGTACATCATGTTAACTTGTCCGATTGACTTCCCTTGCGAGTTGTAAAATGTTTCTAGTTTAGTTTGTGTTGGGTCGAAAGGATGCGTCCAGTTTGCTTTGAAATACAATGCGTCGACCAACACCATTCGTAGGTTTTCCAAATCTTGTGGCTTAACTGCGTTCAAGATTCTACCATCAGTAGCATAGCAGATGAATAAATTAATATCATGAGCTAGCTCAGTCGTATTCTGAGTTTCAGACGAGTAAATCGACATATCATACCGTAAAGCAGACTCACAGAATTCATCATGAACTTTAGTCGCACATTCCGTGAACATAGCCGACTGCCCTTTCACTATGATATCCTGGTACTGCGATTTCAACACATCATTTGCCGCTGAATGCAAACACTGAGTTTTACTCAAATCCTTTGGTAGTCTCAAAGCACTCACTAATTCAGCAAATGTTTCTTCCGTAGATCCTTCAGCTAGCAGCGAGAATATACTCCAAACAGATAGCGGTGATAATGCAATGTTTTTGACACCGAAATTCTCTTGAAAAGCATAAGTATTTTCTAGTAGTTGTAAAGTGAATTCGTTTACAGGTGTAAAGTCGATTGGAGACGCGGACCGCGCGGTTGCGGCGCCTATGAAGGCTAAGAGCGTCCACGCGACGATCATCGTTTCGCGATCTTTAGCTCGCACTGATCGTTTCCCACGTGCGGTCTGCACAATGAATATAATTTAACTGGTTAGGTAACGTTTGTTTGTACCTTTATGTATAGAATAACATGAGATGTATGGTAGAGGGATGGTTTGCCGGACTAGTGACGCTTGCAGTGTTACGTGGTTACAAATGGATGGACCTTGAAAAGATTTATGGTCAATGAACGCCGTAAAATTTTGTCGGTTTTAGTTTATTGGTCTATAGTTATTCATCCTAGTGAATTATTTATGACTCTCAATTTTAATTTGATTTTTTTAATGTTACTTTAGTTACTCGTCGGTAATCCCGCTTCGTGCGAATACTTCTTTATATTTTTCAATTTGAATGTGGAAAATCATCTATTTCTAAATGAGATGTTTTCCTTGTATTTATGTCCCATAACATTGTAGTCGATTAGTTCATTTAAATTACGCAAATAAAATAGCAGTTATTTTCCCTTCAATATTGTTTAATGTATCCTTTTCAAGGTCTTGCGAGTCTTAAAGAACTAGTCAACAGCATTTGCATTTTAATTTCCTGGAGTGTTTTTTTGTTGTTTTTTAATTCCGAACTACATTTCGGTAATACGAGTATTTATTCAAAAACAATGCAAGTAATTATGCCGAGCAGGCGGATTATGTTCAGTTAATACCAAGGCAGTTTTGTAATGCAATTAAAATCTATAAATCATTAAGATCATCACGAAATGGGTCAATATTTGTTTATCGATATTGAATGCATTAGGATTTGATATCGATTTAATTAAAGCTTCTGTACAAATATTTGTTGGTCCTTCGGACCCATTTTTAATTCTAGATGCGTGTGTTAATGATTTGTTTATGCAAAGAATCCTCTTGCAATGTAAGGATTGACAATTATATCTTGATCTGTGATAAAATATCTATGTTTAATAAGTCAGTAGCCTCGTTCGTTTAGTCTGGCTATCTGGTCGTAAGAGGCACTGCAGAGCAAGAAGTTTTGATTCTCGGTACAAAAAGTGTTCTAAGACTATGTTGTTTGTTTACAATATTATAGTAATTCCATTCATTACTACGAGCTAAGGAATCAGGAGCAGCTCGTGGCTAAATAATAACAGCCGTTCGGGTCCATCTTTAGGTTAAGCCGTGCTTGTATAGGTTGGTCTGTGGATGGGTGGCCACCCTTACATACCAGGCTTCCTCCGTGCCTCGGGAAGCACGTTAAGCTGTTGGTCCCGACTGCCATTTGTCCATCTTTGACAGTCGGTGCAGGTAGTCACTGGCCCAAAATGTCTGACACCAGTCTTACCAAGTGGTATCGTATTACCCAGTATTAAAATGTAAATGGCTTTTCGTTGATTGCCTCACTATATATGTTTGTATTGTTAGCTGTAAGCCACCCAAACACAATAAAATAAAATAAAATAAAATTAACTGGGTTGTGGAGGTCAGATAGACAGTCGCTCCATGTAAAATACTGGTATTCAGCTGCATCCGGTTAGACTGGAAGCCGACCCCAACATATGTAGTTGGGAAAAGGCTAGGCAGATGATGATCTCCGTAACTAGAAAGTTCCCAGTTATGATGGTCTCAATAACGGGGGAGATCAAGTGCCTTTCGGCCTCGTTAAGGCGATTACAAGAGCTAAACGCGAGTTTTATATTTACTAAAAGTATATGATTCACTGCTATAAACAAGACCAGAAAAATATATGATATTCTTCAGGATATATGCTAGCATTATACTGTTTTAGTTTTTTAATCCAATCAATAGTTTTTTTGTAAATCGATCGAAACCACTCATTTCGCGCTATTTGGCCCGCAGTGGCTGACGTAACAACCACTTTGTAGTGCAAGCTGATTAGAACTTTATTCTAACAGCATTTCAAACGAAGTTTGAACCACCACAAATAGAGTTGCTAATTTAGCTCGTCTAAGCGCCTTAAGGATTTTTCAACACACTTGCTCATAAAGTGGCTCTAATTTCACCGCTATTAGGCACATAATGACACCTGTAATCAAACTGTGACTTTTTCTTTGCTATTATTCACAAGTGAGTTATAGTTTTTTTTTTTAATTTTATTGGTTGAATTGCTTTGTTCATAAAAAGTTTCGATACAAAAAAGATTGTGTTCAATAGTACAAATAAATTAATGTACCTATTGCTTGCTCATTTCGTGCAACTTCGTATCTACATAGATAATTTCAACTTATAAGTTTTTAATAAATAAAACTTTCACTCAAATGTAACTTTTGTTTTCTCTGTATTAAATAAAACTTTGAATTCCCCATTTCGTACGTGGCTAAAACGCTATCCGCGAAAAGCCAAAAAAAAAAGAAACCTCATTCTTTTAGTCTATGGCCGATCGCCATTGTTAGATGCGCGCGCATAGGAAAACTGATTCATTATTCCCGCCATTGCGAAAAAAAAATCACAACTTGTTTTCACTGTTGAAATTATAGTTATTTTTAGTATTATTTTATTCTCAAGTGTGTTGAAAAACGTCGTATGATACACGTGTGTGTTGATGATTACCGTCCTCGGCTCTCTTAAGACTCTCGCCTAACGGCTCGGGTCTCAATGTCGCCTCAGCGGTAATCACCAACATTACACACTTGTACCATAATGTAGGTACTATTATCACACCCATTGTATACGCTTCTGTTTATGCGGTATTCTCAATAGTGCCATAATAAGCAGCCAAGTTATTTTGGCCAGTGAAGTGTTTATTTATTTTCAAATTAAGTACAAATACCGATTAGTGATTTGGGTGGCAAACTAGGTCAAACATGTTGATTTTTTTTTTTGCTAAACCAACTGTGTTAATGATAAGAATAGCGTGTCCTCGCATTTCATTGATAATTGTTATGGTAAATATACTGAAAGAATTATTGGTTTTGAAGCAACTTGCAAGCTCGTCTGTTAGCCTTACTGTCGTAGAAACGCATTCATCATGATCAGCCTATAATGGTCCCACTGCTGGGACTCGGCCTCCTCTCACTGAAAGGGAATGGACTATAATCCACCACGCGGGCCCAGGGCGGATTGGTACATGTCACATGTCATGGAATTGTTGGTTCTAGGACATGCCGGTTTCCTCACGATGTTTCCCTTCACCGTTTTGAGAGCAGTGGTGTTGAAATAAATTACACAAAGAAACATATTGGTACGAGCCCATTGCCGTAAACCGGGCACTAACCCAGACTGCGTGGCTGTCACTGAGAAGTTTTTAATGAAAAACCTAATAACACTTTGAACGAATTGAGAATCGTAACCAGCGGGGTTACCACAACGTTCAAATGCGATTCAATTTAGGTTTGAGCTGTCATTTTCTGACAGTTTTTCTATGGAACTGACAGCTTGCCACTCAGTTTAGGACCTGAATTGAATCGCATTTAGAGGTGGTGGTAACCCAGCAGTACTTCAAGTTCAGCGTTCACGGTTGCGACCACTAGACTAACAAGTCAGTAAGTTTTACAAAAACAAAACTGCCAATTTATTGATTACACTAGCTGACCCACGCAACTTCGTCTGCGGCACATAAGAGAGAAAAACGAAAGGAAAATAAAAACCCGTTTTTGCAACATTTTTCATTCCTGCTCCGATCCTAATAATCGTAGCGTGATGTTATTTAGCCTAAAGCCTTCCTCGATAAATGGACTATCCAACACAAAAAGATTTTTTCAATTCGAGCCGGTAGTTCCTGAGATTAGCGCGTTCAACCAAACAAACAAACAAACTCTTCTAATATTAGTCTCTCTTTATAGTATTATATATATATATTATAGTATAGATATAGTATAGATAATTATTCATTCTAAGGTAAAGTAATAAATGCAATAAAAGCAATGCCGGTTCAACGTCTCCTTTTTACATTCGTAATTAAATTTTTAACCTTTAAAACAAACAAAAATAATTTTATAACACGTAATAGCGTCAGCGCGGATCCTATTATAAACAATTGCTTAATCAAAGTTTTTATGGTAAAAACGATTAAAATATTTAACAAAGTATCGATGATCGGTTTTTGTGAAGTAAATTATATTCTTGTAGCAAAATATATGGGTGAATCGTGCTCCTAAAAGTCGAAGCTAATCGGTGGAAAAAAATGTGGCGTGTCCATAAAGCTCCGTTCGTTTAGTGTTCCGTATTGCATAACTAATATAACATTTTTTTTTCAAAAGAATAGATAGCCAACTTACAAAACAAAAACACTAAAAGTGAAAAATAACTTAAGACGCCTGCGGAGCATGCTTATTTCATACAAACGTAATACCAAAATAATTTGTAAATTAAACATATTCCTAAGGTAGTGTGTATTTGTTTCGATTGAAATACAGAATATCTAGGTTCCCAAATATATATTTTGATTGGACACTGATTTTAACAAGAGTTATAAGAAAAATAAGTTTTCTATGGAAATTTTAAATTCCTCGTATCTCGTCTTTGTACCATTGTCCTCTTAAAAAAATATATTTGAGAACATAGATATTCTGTAATCCAATCGAAATAAATACACGCTACCTTAAGAATATGTTTGATTTACAAATTATTTTGGTATTACGTTTGTATGAAATACGCATGCTCCGCCGGCCCCTTAAGGTATTTTCGGCAAAAAAGTCAATAAAACAAACAAAACAAAAATATTGACTACTAGCGGACGTCACGCGTTTTCACCCGCGTAGTTCCCGTGGGACTACGGGAATAAAATATAGTCTTTGTTACTCGGTGATAATATAGCTATCCATTGCTGAAACAATTTTCAAATCGGTCCGGTAGTTTTTAAGTTTATTCGTTACATACAAAAATATGAAAAAAAACAAATCTTTCCTCGTAATAATATTAGTATAGACAAGGGATTTTGTTTTGTTTGGGTCACTTTGAATGCTTGTTTAAGCAAATATTAACGAGCGATAGACGATACAAGACGAAGAAAATTGTAGTCAATCCAATACTTGTAACTACTTGACAAAGTGACCTGGTGAAGGTTGCGGGAATCCGTTGGATGCGAGTCGCACGGGAACGGTCAATGTGGCGACACCTGGGGGAGGCCTATGTCCAGCAGTGGACGTCTTTCGGCTGAAATGATGATGATGATGATGATGATTTGACAAAGTCACAAATCGTTCTGTCTGTCTAGTGTCATACAGCATTTGTGTGTCAAAATAGAAAATGTTCGGAATAAAAATATTGCCAAACGTCTCGGTCTAAGGGCCTGTATCCTACATCTACACTAATATTATAAAGAGGAAAACTTTGTTTGTTTGTTTGTTTGGTTGTAATGAATAGGCTTAAAAACTACTGGACCGTTTTTAAAAATTCTTTCACCATTCGAAAGCTACATTATCAACGAGTAACATAGGATATATTTTATCCCCGTACTCCCACGGGAACGGGAACTATGCGGGTGAAACCGCGGGACGTCCGCTAGTGTAATATAATATGGTTTTTAACCCCCGACGCAAAAACGACGGGGTGTTATAAGTTAGACGTGTCTGAGTGTGTCCGTGGCATCTTAGCGCCCGAACGGATGAACCAATTTTGATTTTGTTTCTTTTGTTTGAAAGGTGAATTAGTCGGGAGTGTTCTTAGCTATGTTTAATAAAATCAGTCTAAGATGGCCGCCGCCACAAAATGGCGGATTATATATTTATCCAATAACTCCCTCCCATAATACTCAATATATCAAATGAAAGCGCTTGACTAGTAGAATTCTATACGCTATAAATCTCAAATCCAAGATGGCCGCCACCACAAAATGGTGAATTACATTTTTTTTTCACAATTCCTTCAATATATCAATTGAAAGGGCTTGCTTGGATAATGAATGATATTAAAAGGGAATGAGGAATTATTATTAAACTAAACACAAGCAGCATGCGGCAAGTGACGATTGCTACAAAATCGCACTACCCGTAAGCATCGTTAAAGAAATTCGTTCCAAAACTATACCTTGTAATTATGACCCTATGTGTCGGGGATTTTATATATTTTTAATTTAATATTTTCGGGGTCCTAGTGCCCACTTAGTATTTCGAGAAATCTCTAAACTGTTCGTCGACTCTACACGTGACCAGAAGGTGGGCCTAGTTTTTGGCCAAAGAATCAGCATTGCCATCCAACGTGGCAATGCTGCAAGCCTTCTGGGCACTTTTCCTGTTGGTAGCGATGTGGACGTATTTTTCGATGCCCTATAACCCTTTTTGATACTTGTACATATTTTTATTTCTAGTGAGAGTTAGTGTAGAGTTAGAGTTAGTTTGTAAATGTTATTTATATTGTAAATTATTAGCCTGTGGCTTAAAATAAATATTTCCAGCGATGAAACTGGCAGGCTACTAATTGAAATTGAAATTGTTTATTGAAATAATTGAAATGTAAAAATATTTACAATATGGCCTTAAAAACTATAGGTATACAATAATTGGATTCTACCTGAACTAGGAATAAACCTGTAATTGTTTCATATTTCACGGTACCCAAATAATTACGGAACTGTGTAGAACGTTTTTTTTTGCAAAAGATGCCAATTTAGTGAATCAGCACTAAATGCGTTTAGTCACACTTCAAAACATGTGTGTTTATTTTTACTTTACAAAAAAGCATGTATCTTTTTATGTGCAAAAAACTCAACTTTGTAATTAGGTTCATAAACAGAAATGATACGCCATAAGACAAAACGGGGCAAAACCGAGAATATCGTGAACCTTGTTACTAATAGCCGTGGTGTAGTGTAAAATGTTTGAGATCTTTTTGTATGAAAATAATTTCAATGTCCGCTCTAGAATCAAAGCTTTAGTATCCTAGACCATTTAATAGAAAAACGTTTGGAGAGTAAACTGATCAAAAAGCAAGCAACACAAAAATCGAACAAATAGGCTTGTTAACTGAAAAAATCTAATTAGTCCGTCACTTAGATTATCAAAAAATATTTGACCCGTATTTTTTCTTTTGTCACATAAAACAAAGTTGACGAAGATACGACGCTTTTAAAATTCCCAATACGTCACTGTTCGGTATGATTCTTAGTGAGTACTGACGTCACGAGCGCCCACTCCCGAATTTTGATGCGTTTTATCTTTGTCAATATTCGTTGATTTACAAAAACAAAAAATACGTGTCCATTATTTTCTAATACTCTAACTGACGGACTAAATAGATTTGCAATTGATTGATGGTGGAAACAAGCCTATTGTTTGGGACACTTCTCTCGAACATGTACTAATAATCTATTTCCGTAGTCAAAAATAACTTTAGATACATAGTAAGGAAGTTCCGTTTACCGAAATAAAGTAGTCCATGACATACAAACTCCAAATTTGATGACATTAGCGTTCCCTTTCTGCGTGCAACCTTGATCGAACCACATGCATTCACTGTAGGCGATGATACTATAGAGCTATTTTTATATCTACATAATTATTTCCTTACGTTATTGTGGAAACATAACGAGTACTAGAGAAATATGAAAGAAGAGTACACGCTGCGCCAAGCCTAAAAAACTACTGACTAGATCTCGTTCAAACCAATTTTCAGTGGAAGTTTATATGGTAATGTACATCATGTATTTTTTTTGTTTCATCATTCTCTTATGCACACAGGGCACACATTTTACCACTTTGGAAGTGTCTCTCGCGCAAACTATTCAGTTTAGAAAAAAATGATATTAGAAACCTCAATATCATTTTTGAAGACCTATCCATAAATACCCCACACGTATGGGTCTGATGAAAAAAGTTTTTGAGTTTCAGTTCAAAGTATGGGGAACCCCCAAAATTTATTGCTTTTTTTCTTTTTTTATGTGAAATTTTTAATGCGGTTCACAGAATACATCTACTTACCAAGTTTCAACAGCATAGTTCTTATAGTTTCGGAAAAAAGTGGCTGTGACATACGGACGGACAGACAGACAGACAGACAGACATGACGAATCTATAAGGGTTCCGTTTTTGCCATTTGGCTACGGAACCCTAATAAAAAAATAATATCGCAGGACATTACACACATCGCCATCTAGTGCCACACTAAGCAACGAGGTTTGTGCCGTGGACACCAGATAGTTGATATACTACATACATACTTTTTTGTTTGTAAATACATACTTAATATACATATCACGGCGACAAGGGCGGGAGCATGATTTTGTCTGCATAAACTTTTCCGATCTATGCTGAGGTCTGCTTCCAGTCTACCAAGATGCAGCTAGCCAGTATTTTCTCAGTAGAGCTTCCGGAAGAGTGGGTCTTAAAATAATAATAATTTTATTATCAGGCAACTAAGGCCCATAGATAAAATACACAAATAACAAAACAACAAAAACAATAAACTAATACATATTCTAACTTATAAAACTATTATTAAACACGTAACGTTGTCGGCGTCGTGTTTCGCTGCGTGGTGTCGCGTAACCGTCCACGGAAACGTCGATACACGACACCCATCGGCAAAAAGTCCTCCTTCTTCTGCAGATGGTCGGTTGGAACTCGTACCACGAATGATTTGAAGTGGATGAGAGTTGTTGTTGGAGTTGTTTGAGTTGTTGTTGTTTGAGTTGTTGTTGTTTGTGGTTGTTGAATGCCCATGTCACACCCAAAGGGCAGTGAGTTCCTTGATGATCCTTGATCCAATAATTCCTTGCGTGATCCAATTAGCAATGAAGACATCCGCAAGAAAACTAAGGTTACAGACGAAGCCCGAAGAATTGCCAAACTTAAGTGGCAGTGGGCAAGGCATATTGCTTGCAGAACGGATAGCTGATGGGGTCGAAAAGTTCTGGAGTGGCGTTCGCGAACCGGAAGACGTTGTGTTGGAAGACATCCCACTAGGTGGACCGATGACCTGGTGAAGGCTGCGGGAATCCGCTGGATGCAAGTCGCACGGGACCGGTAAGTGTGGTGACGCTTGAAGGATTCCTAGGTCCAGCAGTGGACGTCTTTCGACAATGAAAATGAAAATGAAATGATGATGATGGTGACCAGTATTTTACATAGCGCGTCTGCCTATCTGGCTGGTTGAAATGAATGGAGTTACTTTCGCATTTACCACAATAATTGGCTAAATCTCAACGTCGTTGAATTCAACGCAATCAATCGATCATGACATTTGAATCACAAAAGATTATTTTATGTTGAATTCGGATGTTTGTCAACACCCATCTTTCAGTAACTTTTATTTAAAGTTGTATGCAATAATTGCCAAGTGTAACCATAGAACTTAAGCTCACGGGTCCAGATAAGAGAAGAATTGTATAGTACAAAAAGCAATAGGAATCGTAAGAGGAGGCTTTTGCAAAGAGGCATACTGAATTCCGAGATATGCTGTAACCCAGGAAAAGGATATCAAAGACAAAGAACATACATCACATAAAAGAACCACAACAGAGGAGTTTTTAGGATAAAAGGGTTTTTTTTTGGACAATCCCACCACTCTATTCCCAAATCACTGTTACTCCAGAAAGCCAGGATCAACAGTGGCGATCGCGGACACCAGAATAGCGCCGAGACAATGAAGCTCGACGAAGTTCCAGAGAATGAGTTTAACTGTCTTGGATCCCGCAACGAAATTAAACAGAAAATAGTAAAGAGTAGTATAGAGTAGGAAAAAAACGTAATTTCAACTTCCCTCCATATCAGCAGGAGACAGTACGAAACAAGGCTAATAGGCACAAAGGGACGTTTAAAACTGGGATAGGCCCAGTTGTCTAGCACCACGGATAAAATTAAATATTAACAGTAATGGGTCCTAACTTCCTAAGTTGTGAGCTGTTATATTTGATTCCAATAATAGTTATGAAATTGTAAAAGCACATAAAGACGAGACCTTACATCAGCCATCGCAGGTTATGCTTTTAGCAAGGAGGCCCGACCAAACAATGACTGCTTTGAAAGCAGTCAACGATTTGAAGCTGTTGATAATCTTGGTCATTTCTAAAATCTCGTATGCATCATGCCAGTTTTCTTGGCTCATTGTCATATTGATTTAAAGCTGTTGAAAATCTTATCATCCGAAACCCCGTATGCATCATTGACCCCTTTATATAAGCTGCCAGTTTTCTTGGCAAATTGTCATACGATTATTTTTCTTGCCAATGCCGTTAGCAAGGTCCCTTCCTGCACTCATAATTTTCCGCTCATCATTTTCCTGCCCGATAAGTTAAATTATTCTATACATGTCGTTAAGTGGAAGCTGGCATAGTGATTCATGACTAAGTATGTACCCATCCGATTATAATGTTATTACTAGAGACCGGATTATATACAAGACATACTTGCATATGCATTTGCATATTGTGGTGTTTTTTGAAGATAGGTAATGCAATTTTAGCTACAATCGGGATAACTTGCATATTTGGGCATTTCTCCTTTAATTTATCTGCTCATAACTGGAAAAAAAGAGCAAAAACGCACCTAAATTCAAATATTGCCCATTGAAGTAGATCGCTTGATTTCAAGTTATAGTAAAAGTTGTTGGTTATCATGAACACTAATTTCAAGTTACCTATATACTTACTACAACTAGAACTGTAAATAATTACAAAAATAAAAGCCTAATATTAATTACCTACATAAATTATATACAATGATGTCAATGGGACACTTAAAGTACTTCACCGCATCGCAATATTTCAATTTTATGTTGCAGATTTTTCGACTTTAGTTGCATAAGTTTTATCATTTACGGAGCATATTTGCATGCATATTTCGACGATTTTATATTGCATTTAATCCGGTGTCTAGTTACTACTTTCACTGTTTGTTGGTCTTCTTATTCTTAGCACTATCCCTCTTTAGGTGGGGTCGGCTCTTCAAATTTTCTGGCGCCAGGACAATCTGTCCTGTGTTTGTCGGGTCGGGCAGTTCTTCCTCCAATAGGAGCTTTGTCATGCTAGTCCACCACGTAGCCGGAGACCATCCTCTACCTCTCTTACATTCAGGTTGTTGCAATGTTTTCTTCACTACACATTCCAAGTCTCTTCGCATCACGTGACCATACCATCTGAGACGGCTCTCTTTTACTGTTTGTTGGTATTTACAGACAAAAACCCAGACAGGCACATTGTGTATTTTTTTTCATCACCACTGCTCTCAAAACGGTGAAGGAAAACAACGTGAGGAAAACGGCATGTCCTAGAACCAAAAATTCGAAGGCATTCGAAGGCAGTGACATCTACCAATCCGCACTGGGCCTGTGTTGGCTTATATCCCTTTCTCTCATAGAGAGGAGGCCTGTGTCCCAGCAATACTGATTATGGTGATGCTGATTACTCTTTCTATCAATAATCAATTTACCTACGCTTAAAGTACTTACGGGATTATATCCGTGATTTTCTTTTGGTTTTTCGAGCACCCGATCAGTGAAACAGTGAATCAATTTACCTCTCAATGTGGCTACACTTGGGGGAGGCCTATGTCCAGCAGTGGACGTCTTGCGGCTGAATTGAGAATGATGATGATAGAGAGGTGAGTTTTTTCTAAGATAAGTCACAGAAACATCCTACAGCGACAAACTAAACGCCACTGATGTGACTTGTAAATCATTTTATAATTGAAAAGGTATTTATTTAATTACATTAATTAAACTATCAACATTTACGAGTATTTTCCGTCATTACCATTGACATTGATTTCCAACCGGAAGGTCTCCGGTTCAAAGTAACTGAACCTACTTGCTGATGTCATTATTATTGAAGGGTATATCCAGATACACCTATATTGTAAAGAGGTAGTAAGTTTGCACGTAGGGGGTAATCTCCGAAATGAATGATCCAATTCAAAAAAAAATATCACTGACCGCATACAGTTGCAACTGCATACTAGCAGCTGATGCGGTTGTTGCACACGACTCGAACGTACAACTGCATCCAATAATTCTTGACTGCATTGAGCATGAAACTACAAATCCAATTGGAATTGTAGTTTCATGCTCAATGAAATAATTTCTATTGTTAATAACTATTTATATAAAATTTGGACGCCGAAATTAATGGCAGAATAAAAGAAATTTACTTTTATCTGTAAGACCCTCCTGTACCTTATTTACGCAAATAAATGATTTTGATTTTGAAAGGATCGATTTTTAGTTTGGATGTACCAACAGACACAATAAATGGAATCGATTGGTTTACAATTGTCCTTATCAGTTGAAGTCTTAAGGAATTTCCTAAGTATTCGACAAAACAAATGACGCAGTGTGAAAAGCCCACTTTCTGATACCAGCAGGGTCGCCAGTTCCCACATCCGTAACTGAAGGTCCAAAACGCATAAAATGAGGGCAAACATTTTAGTTATCCAATTAGGGTTTTACGTTGGTTAATATGCGTAAAACGGTTTAAAACTCAGTAGTTTGGTCTAAGAATAGACTGTACAGGATTTCCTTTCATCGATTAGGTAGCTAGGTACGGTCGTTGGTAGGTACCTACTCATTATCTACCTAGCCTTTTCCCAAATACGTTGGGGTCAGCTTCCAATCTAACCTGGTGCAGCTGAATACCATGAAACGATTGATTATCTGACCTTCACAACCCAGTTAGTACTGGGTAATACGATACCCTTGGTAACACTGGTTCGGCTTGTACATAGAAGTAAACACGATACGGCATCGTACTACGACGCGGCATCGTCTCACGATACGACATCGTATTGTATTTATGTGTATACACCCGTTGTCAGACTACCGGATTGACATCCGGGACCCGGGAACCGGATTCCGTTTTCATGTCGATCTTTGAATCTTTGACAGTCAAAGATCTCCAAATGACAACTAGGACCATGTTCTCAGAACCGAGTATACCTGGTTCTATACGGCTATTTTAAAGTATTTGTAAAACCGGGTGCACGGCTGCATGCCCTAGTTCCAACACGTGACCTAGGACACGTAGGCAGGGACCACACTGGGTCAACAACTCAAAACTGCTTAGCTAGGTTCAATGACTAAGTAATAATGGCATCTCGCAATACATGCTTACTGGCGCTTATGTCGCAACGGTGAGCACATAAGTCACCGAGAACTAATGTATTCGAGCCAAAATGACGTCATCGGCTTTCAAAATCTTGGCAGAGGTGTGTCTAAAATTAAATAAAGTGAGGTTTAGAGGTAAGTGTATTCTAAACAAATCTTTTCGGTAGCCAGTTACTAGTAATTTTATTTGTTCTTGAAAGTCGCGTTGGGCGCGAAGACCTCTATAAAACGTCTGATTTACCCAACAAGAGCGAGAATTATGAACTTAAAACACGTTGTTATTAATCATACAACCAATATTGTGTTGCACTAAAAGTAACTGCAATATATTAAAGCTTTGGTCAAAAAACATTGTAAACCTGCGCGAATGTTTCGACGAGCTGTTAATTTTCTTGGACTGGGCCCTTAAGATTCAAAAGTATTTACTTTACGAGTCACAAAGAAAACTCGGTAGGTGGTCACCCATCCACGGACCAACCTAGGAACGCGTTGTTTTAACCTGAAGATCGTCCAAAGCGGTTGATATTCATTGTCCACACGCTCCTCAGGTCAGATAGCGAATCGCTCCATGTAAGTTCTGGTAAGTATTCATTTGCATCCGGTTAAACTTAAAAGTTGATCCCATCAAGATATCTAGCTGAAAAAGAATAGGTAGATGATGACATTATTTTTCAGGAAAACAAGCCCTGATAAGGATAAATTAAATGTAAAAAATTACAATAGGGCTTAGGAGGCAATTATAGCCTTTTTTACGGTTGGGAAATCATCAAATAACTTCTCCCACTCTGGGCTGAGCGGGGGGTAGTGTCAGACTTTTACTGACTAAAACCCATCCATGTTCCTTCCTCGCCCTTTATGTTCCAGGGCCGCGGTATCTTTTTCGAACAGTCCCCTAGCGACAATTATAGCCTCGGGTTAGTTTGAGTTCGGTGTGGGTTGCAAATCAATGACACATTCTACCATTTTCGTCGCGATTGCATATTCAATCAATTGATTTATTCTTTTTTAATATGCATCTAAAATTGCCAAAAAATTACTTGATAAGCTCCTGTTATAGTGTTAATTAGTGGTCAATAGATTTATTGGAGATAATGTGTGGGTGATTTAAAAGTGCCTTTTGTGTTATACATAGACTAGCTGTACCCGCGCGGTTTCACTCGCGTGTTTCATACGTTGGTGTTTAAAACAGCAATAAAATACCATCCTGAAACACCTCAAACTCAAATGGGAATAGTTCTCCCGCTGCCATGACTTCACAGGCGGTTCCGTAGGTGCCATGGTAAGACATTTCAGTAACGTATTTACGCATCGAACAATAAACAGCTCTTGACCGCTCCTGGGTGAAAGGTTGAAACCTTTCCCAGTTGTAAGACACGTGGCGCACATTGCTGGCTCGAACACGTGGCCCAGACAGGCGCATTACTTTGTGTAATTTATTTCATCACCACTGCTCTCAAAACGGTGAAGGAAAACATAGTGAGGAAACGAAAGGAAAGGAAAGGCATGTCTTAGAACCAAAAATTCGAAGACATGTGACATCTGCCAAATCACACTGGGCCCGCGTGGTGGATTTGCCCATACGCAAAATATGCGCTTTGAAATTTAAATTGGCCAACGGAATCAAAACATCAAAATGACCTTCATTGAAGTTTCATGAGAATCGGATTATTTTTACTCCCTGTTCGTCCCTTGAAACACCTGGAACTCAAATGGCAATAATTCTCCCGCTGCCATGAGTGATGCACCAAATATGATAGAGATGAAAATAAGCATGCGCCATCGCCAGGAATATTTACTATTTGGCTAAGAATTTGCACTCCATTAGAAGTGATAATATTTTGATTATCCATTTAATTAAACAATGCTTACGACCAGTAAGTACCGTAAAAAACATTATTTGGAACGTAATTTTCTTTATAGCTATTCTTTTGCAACACCAGCCTAAACCAAAGATACAACTTTAAAATTAAAATACGATCGTAGGTATTCAAGGACACCTTTTCTAGTAAGAACGACTAATACTAAAAGACCTAAATAATGTAATTCGCGAAGCAATAGACATAACAAAATTCCAACCAGGCAATAGGTAAGAACACAATAAAATGATTATCCTCCAATTTAAAATTACTAATGCTACGGCCAGACTTGTAGGCGAAGATTCGAACGCACACACGAACTTTGTCGCGACAAAACCCTTTGATGTGCGGCAATTTACCGACAGCGGCGGGAAGGGCGTTCGTATTCGCAAAGATGATTCGCGATAGGACGAATTCTTTGGCCAGACGTGTCGCGACAACGCAAATCTTCGCGTTATCGCGATAGTGTAGCCCCAGCATAAGTGAAACATACCGAAACGAAGACAACCCAAACAACGATCTCAAATATTTCAAATCAAATTAGTAGTAACAGCAAAATATCGCAGAACAGAAATGAGCTTGAGCTTGAGCGTGTTTCGCTTAAGTTCGTTTTTTGAAACGTTTTTTTCTTACCCTTCCACAGACGCCTGCGTACTGAAAAATACTGGCCACCTAGAAATTGGCATAAAACTTTAAAACGTTATAGAAACTCATTTCAATACCTTTCAGCACACGCCTGCATATCACTGAAACATACTGGCCACCTAGAAATTACGCCCTCAATGAACTTCCAAATTCTTATTTCAAAATATGCATTAACATAACAAAAAAAGTTCTTTTGGAGAGCACTGGTGTACCGGCCGAGGTTGTCTCAGTGTTAAGGCATTGGTATCGGTGCCAGCGAAACCAGGTACGTTGGGCGGGGGCTCTGTCCCAGGAATATGGCATGGAGTGTGGCGTGAGGCAGGGGGGCATTACTTCACCTCTGTTGTTTAACCTATATGTTGATGACCTCATCGGTGAGCTCAGCAGTACTCATGTGGGTTGTTACGTGGATGGAGTTAGCGTCAATAATATCAGCTATGCAGACGACATGGTACTGCTGGGCCCTTCGGTGGGGGCAGTCCGTAAACTTGTAGCGATCTGTGAGGCATATGCGGCGGAACATGGCTTGAAATATAACTGTAAGAAGAGTGAAGTTCTGGTTTTTAAGAGTGGAAAACGTGGTCCACCTCATGTTCCGCCTATTATGCTTAATGGCGCGGCTCTGGCAGTGGTGAGCAGTTTCAAGTATCTGGGGCACATTGTGACAGACGAATTGCAGGATGACGCTGACATTGAGAGGGAGCGCAGAGCATTAGCAGTCAGGGGGAACATGGTTGCGCGTAGGTTTGCTCGCTGCTCGAGGGAAGTTAAGATAACTCTTTTCAAGGCGTATTGTCAGTCTTTTTACTCGAGCAGTTTGTGGGTAAATTACACTCAGCGGGCTGCTGATGCTCTGCGTGTCCAATATAACAACATTTTCAGGATGCTGATGCGACTGCCTCGCTATTGTAGTGCGTCTGGTATGTTTGCGGAGGCGCGTACGGACGGCTTCCATGCGATTGTGCGCAAAAGGGTAGCTTCTTTGTCACAACGTGTGCGTGGCAGTGGCAGCGGCATCCTGCAGATGATTGTGTCTCGCACGGATTGTCCAATCCAGAATAAATGGATGCGCATAGTTTTGGGCGCTCACTGATACAGGTCATTGCTTGTTTATGTTTTTGTCTTATAAGTACTAGGTAACACACTTTTGTTTTTGTTTTAATTTTGATGTTATTTTACTAATTGATATTAATTTAATTTTATGTAATTTATGTTTTTATTTTAATGTAATTTTACTATTTCAATTTTCATTTAATTTTATGTGATTTATGTTTTGAATGTGCTTGTATTTTATGGATTTTAATAATCTGAAATAAATGAATTATTATTATTAACGCGTTGTCGTAAAATTCAATTTGGATCCATATCGGTTTCCGAATTCTCATTTCAATGTAAAGTATGCAATAACGCGTTGACGTAAGATTCAATTTGGATGTTTAACTTTTTTCATACAAACATTAAAAACCCTTTTTTGTACCCTTAAGGGCCGAATTTCGTAAAACCTTTTCTTAGTGAGCACCTAGAAGCCAAAAGGAACATTCAGGCTTTACATTCATATCTCTAACTTTAAAAACATAGGACTTTCATACAAACTTTGACACCCCTTTTCAACCCCTTGGGGTGCGAATTTTAAAAAATCCTTTCTTAGTACGCGCCTGCACCCCCTAGAGAGTGTTTGTGCCAAATTTGAGTCCTTACGGCCCAGTAGTTTCCGAGATTTCGTGATGAGTGGTCAGTGAGTGGACTTCTCCTTTATATATATAGATAAAAATATAGATAAAATTCAATTTGGATCCATATCGGTTTCCGAATTCTCATTTCAATGTAAAGTATGCAATAACGCGTTGACGTAAGATTCAATTTGGATGTTTAACTTTTTTCATACAAACATTAAAAACCCTTTTTTGTACCCTTAAGGGCCGAATTTCGTAAAACCTTTTCTTAGTGAGCACCTAGAAGCCAAAAGGAACATTCAGGCTTTACATTCATATCTCTAACTTTAAAAACATAGGACTTTCATACAAACTTTGACACCCCTTTTCAACCCCTTGGGGTGCGAATTTTAAAAAATCCTTTCTTAGTACGCGCCTGCACCCCCTAGAGAGTGTTTGTGCCAAATTTGAGTCCTTACGGCCCAGTAGTTTCCGAGATTTCGTGATGAGTGATCAGTGAGTGGACTTCTCCTTTATATATATAAAGATAAAAATATAGATAAAATTCAATTTGGATCCATATCGGTTTCCGAATTCTCATTTCAATGTAAAGTATGCAATAACGCGTTGACGTAAGATTCAATTTGGATGTTTAACTTTTTTCATACAAACATTAAAAACCCTTTTTTGTACCCTTAAGGGCCGAATTTCGTAAAACCTTTTCTTAGTGAGCACCTAGAAGCCAAAAGGAACATTCAGGCTTTACATTCATATCTCTAACTTTAAAAACATAGGACTTTCATACAAACTTTGACACCCCTTTTCAACCCCTTGGGGTGCGAATTTTAAAAAATCCTTTCTTAGTACGCGCCTGCACCCCCTAGAGAGTGTTTGTGCCAAATTTGAGTCTTTACGGCCCAGTAGTTTCCGAGATTTCGTGATGAGTGGTCAGTGAGTGGACTTCTCCTTTATATATATAGAAGATAATATAGATAGATTAGGTCAGTAGGTGTTATGAATTAAAATGTTTTTATTGTATGACCATTTTCAGTCAGATGCCGTAAAATGATGTCATGTTACGAATAACAAGAAGTGTCATTTACCTTTGAGAAATTAGAAACGTCCATCTGACTTTCGTCCTCTTTTTAGCTTAAGTTATAATTTTTCAAAAAACTTTCCTACAAGACCTACAACGACAACAAAGTTACATTTGGCGTTGTATGTTGTTTATCGTATTTAGCAAATTTATTTATTTTTTAGGTTGCGGGAATCCGTTGGATGCGAGTCGCAAGGAACCGGTCAATATGGCGACACTTGGGGGAGGCCTATGTCCAGCAGTGGACGTCTTTTGGCTGAAACGATGATGATTTTTTTTTATTCAATAACACATACATTTTGTTTAAACAGGTAAAACCCAAGCTAACAAAAGTAGTCATTATAGCAAAATGCCCAGTCCCAACTAACGGGTCTGGGTAGAAGCACAATTTATACAGAAGATAACATGCTAAGGGACACCCTCTGGAATTCCGCCAAAGAGCAAGAAAATATTTCCAAATATGCCGAGAGACATCATTAAGTGTTCTAACTTCTTTCTTCTTTCTTTCTTTAGTCTTTTTTTATTTATATGTTTTGTTTATATGTGTACATAACACTCCTGAATTACCCGACAGTAGAGGTGTACCTAACAATAGTAAGTTTAATCCATAACGATGGACCAAAAAACTCCGAAATCCCACTAAGTGCAAATGGTTTCAAAAAAAAACATAGCTTATATTATTTACTATCAAATCCTTGGCACATATTTATAATGACATGCATAACGCATTGTAAAATGACTCAGTGATTGAAATATTTCTATATTTGCTCACATTAGCCATACCATTAATTAATTGAAATATTGTTATTATATTAATAAGGCTGCGTACAAGAGAAACAAAGGTAAAGGATAGCACGAACCTATATATTATATCTCTTTGAGGGATCGAATTCAGGGTTGCGGGACTGTTCGACAGAGATACCGCGGCCCCGGAACATAAATGGTGAAGAAGGAACATCTAAACATCAGTCTGACACTCCAGAGGGTGAGAAATTATTTGATGATTTCCCATCCGTAAAAAAAAGGGTTTGAATTCAGATCAAGGTGATCCGGCAGATTACCAAAGCTGTTGACAATAGCATCAATTGATAAAGTGCCGGCCATATTAAATTAGCAATAAAGCTGATGATGTGGATACAACAGATCGATTAACGTCAGGTAAGGAGCCACAGGCTAGATAAAGCGATTATATATTATATGAGTTTGGCATATCTTCGAGGCACGAAACTCCACTTAAATGTTCTCAAAGACATCTCGATGTGTAAATCACAGCATCTATTCAATACTTGACCGCGTCAACATTGCTTAACGTTAGACCCATCAATCAGTGTTGATCATTTGGCAATAAGCCCCTTTAGTATATCATTTCAATAGTTTATTTGCTCATACTTAACCTTTAAGTTTGATGCCTAAGTGACAGAATAGTAGCAATTTGTATCCGTCGCATCTATATTAAAAAATCAACTAAAGTTATGCAACATGTTTTTGTGTTGATAAAACATGTTGCTAACACACTGAATACATGTGTCAAACAACGACGAATGTCAAGAAACACAAAATTATGTTACTGTTACAATTTTGTGCAACTTTTAGCATAGTCACTTATCATCTGCCTAGGCTTTTTCCAACTATGTTGGGGTCTGCTTACAATCTAACCGGATGCAGCCTATTTTCCATAGTGCATCTGCCTATTGCTTTGCCTAGGTTGGTCCCTTGATAGGTCCTATTACATACCGAGTTTCTTCCGTACCTCGGAAAGCACGTTAAGCGGTTGGTCCTGGCTATCATTTGCATTTGAAGGTCTTTGAAATTCGTAATATGTGGTCAGTGGCCCGAAAGTCTGACAACCAGTCTTACCAAAGAGTAGGCATCGTATTACCAAGTACTAAATGGGGTGTGGAGGTCAGATAGGCAGTCGCAACATTCATAATACTGGTATTCAGCTTCATCCGGTTAGAATGGTAGCCGACTTCAGCCAAGCAGATGATGATGGTTTTAATTTTTATGCACTAAAAAGTGTTTTTAAAAAAGAAGTTCCTTTTGGAACCAGCCTTATGAATTACCACACGCAAGTCCTAAATTCTTCACAATCAAGAATAATGTAGTGACAGGAAAAAAATAGATTTCTAATACAATTAGCATAAATGTTTCTATTTTATACGGGCGTAGTTTTAAAATGTAGCGATTTGCATAGATATCTTAATTTTTAGATGATTGCGGTTCTTTTTTAAGCATTATGTCAGAATTGAATAGCGCATTCTTTAGTGATTTAGTAATGTGTAAAAATATTAGTGATTCAATGAGGATTTGATTGCAGGTGCAACTGGTTATCTTGTTACTAACCTAAGTATAAGTCAATTCTAATATAATTTGGCAGAAGGTTGACTTATTTATGGGCGATGATGACGATAGCCTGGTCGATCTTAAAGTTTAATTAACAGTTTGCCAGGATTGCTCTGTGTAAGGGCTTGTACATGTACACCTCACATAAACACCATACGTCGTCGTCGTCGTCGTATCGCTTCGTACGTACGAGCCGTTGGAGTTGTCATTTTTAGCATACGGAGACTCCTGCGTGACCGGAAAAGCATACTTTATTAAACCTTTAAACCTGACTGTCATTCGTAGATTTTTGAGATGACAGAACCAGTCTACCAAAAGGTATGGTGCTTCCCAGTAAAAGAGTTGTTTATGTCAAATGATACTTGCTCCGTCTGGAAAATGGAAGCTATTCAAAGCTAAAGTCGAAATTAAAATCTAAGCATTTTGGTTTCGACCTATAGAGGTTTCGACGTAGGGAAAAGGCTAGGCAGATGTTAATGGAGTGGACGGTATACTTGAAAATGAAAGATTCTGGAAAGAAGACTATTCTGGATATTAAGTTCTTTCATGAAATACCATTTAATATTTTTATGGTGGATACAGGTTGAAGAAGAAAAACATGAGAAAAGACCGTCGTTTCACTATCATGTCGACCAGCCTGCTTTATGTAAATCTGCGCCATCTATGAATTTAACCAGTTTACTGTAAAACCAAGATGAAAGGCTGTGTTTTCAATAGTATGAGTGCTGCTGCATAGATGGCCCTGTTATTAACTGGAGAAGCTTACAAAATGTAAATCTTGCATTCAATATTAATAAAGAAAAATATACACAAAATTAAAATGTACAAAGGCGAGCTTAACCCATAATTGGGTTTTCTTACAGCAAACCATACTTGTGTTGCGAGATTTGCAGGAGAGGATCAACTTATGGGAGTTAGCATAATGCATGGTATAATGAAGTTTAAAAAAAGTGAAAAGTCAAGTTATCTGTAGGTACCTGTTTACAGTGCTTTTAAATAGGTTTTATTTTTATTTTATTTGGAACAACAAACAATTACATAATAAAGCTTACAGACAGAAAACTTAAATCTAACAATTATGCAATCAGCAGCGTTATTCACAGAATACAAGTAAAAATATTAAATTTACGCTTCAAAGAGAAGTTAAAAGTAACAAAGATATAGGTCAACATAAAACAGTGATTTTAAACTTTTAAATAAGTGGTTGATTTTGTATTGTAGCGAGATGAGATATAATTGATCATTGAAGTTTCCTGGCAGGCATTATCAGCATAACCCTAAAAATAAGAACTACCACACAACATTTTTGCGGTCAGTGCAACACTTTTTCGTTTTCCATTCTCCCCTGTCAGACGTCACGGCATCATTTACTCCTTTCTCTTTCATATCAGTCTTCACACAATCTACATTTTCTTTGCCTTTAGCTCTCCATCCATCAACATATACAGGGTGGAATTTTACAGTGCCACCTCGAGGGAAAATGCTCTAAATACTGGAGATAGCAAATTTTACTCAAAGGAGACATTCGTTTATTTTTAAAAAGAAACAAGTCTGCATTCACAGTTTTTCGAAAATTATTTTGCCACACTCGTGCATCGAACCCGGGATGGATCGACTAAAGTTCGACAAAATAAAGTTCTGTACCTTTTTGACATCAATCGATAGGGTTAATCAAATGGATCAAATCTCACTAACAAACATGATAAGTTAAATGAAACGAAAACCATGAATAAATGTGCTTTATCTTGTTGAATTTATTCCATTGAATTTATAACTGTTCTTTAGTTTTCATGGTTTTCCTTTCATTTAATTTATCATATTTGTTAGAGAGATTTAATCCATATGATTGGCCCTATCGATTGATGTCAAAAATTACAGAATGTTATTTTTTCGTACTTGAGTCGGTTCAATTCCCGAGTGTGACAAGCGAATTTTTGAAAATCTGTGAATGCAGATTTGTTTCTTTAAAAAATAAAGGAATGTTTCCTTTCAGTAAAATTGTCTATCTTCTGTATTTAGAGTAATTTCCCTCCAGGTGGCATTAAAAAATTCCACCCTGTACATCTACTTCTATTTTAGTCACATGTCATTCATACTTCCTCATCACTCCTTTCTCTTTCAAATCATCATCATCATCATCATCTCAGCCGAAAGACGCCCACTGCTGGACATAGGCCTCCCCCAAGTGTCGCCACATTGACCGGTCCCTTGCGACTCGCATCAACCGGATTCCCGCAACCTTCACCAGGTCCCAGGACCTCTTTCAAATCGTTCGTCACAAAATCCATATTTTCTGTGCCTCTCCCTCTCCATCTATCAACATTCATATCTACCACTCTTTCAGTCACATGCGTTGCATCCCTCCTCATCACAATAAGTCTACATCAAGACAGACGACTTCCTTTGTTTTTTCCTCAACAGGCGCCATTTGCAAACTTCTACCAAAGCAAGGAAATTGTCTTATTATCGCAATATTGACGGTGCGTCCTTATATAAGTGCTTGCAGCGTTGTTATGGTTTAATTAACGACTATATGCGGTCTGCGGGCGGTCGATACATCTATGTTATGAATATAATATGTTTGAGAATATACGGGCTGGTATTCTCACGGATCATACCTTTTTAGATGAGGAATGTGGAATACGCTACATTCATGAACTGGTTCAGATATTTACTAGCTTAGGCGCGCAGCTTTGCACCTGGTTGAAAAGTCAGGTCCTATGTATTAATCCAGGTTATAATCTATAATTGTGTGCCAAAACATTCATCCAGCCATCCATTTTATCCCGGTGGTATGATCCCGTGGGACAATTATCGAACTTTACACGGGCAAAGCCGCAATAGTCGTATATAACATATCCTCATCGATCAAACTGCCGTAGTGACGAGCCAATTGACATCAAACGTGAAGAAAACTAGAGTGCCGATTCATCATCTGCCTATAGCCTTTTATTTATTTATTTAAACTTCATGTACAAGAGTGGTACATAGGCGGACTTAATGCCACAAGGCCCAACTATGATGGGGTTGGCTTCCAGTCTAACCGGATGCAGCTGAATACCAGTATCTTACATGGAGCGACTGCCTATCTGACCTCCACAACCCAGTTAACACTGGATAATACGATGCCACTTGGTAAGTCTGGTGGTCAGACTTTTTGGGCCACTGACTCGATAACGACTGCCAAAGATGTACAAATGACAGCCGGGATCAACAGCTTAACGTGCTTTCCAAGGCACGGAGGAAATTCGGTATGTAAGGGTGGTCACCCTTCCACAGACCAACCTAGGCAAGCACGGCTTAACCTAAAATCGGCCCGAGCGGCTGTTATTATTTGGCCACGAGCGGATTGCTCCTTGATAATCTGATGGGTTATCCTAAGAATAAAATGCCCTAACTGGGAACCAAATCCCAGGACATTGCAACCACTGTTTATCAAAATCATCCTTTAAGTTACCCCTGGGAGAGGCAACTTTAATGCCAATTCGCCAGCAAGCTCCCTGAAACATCCCCCCGCATGTCCCCCACGTAACTAGCTGTCGTAACCATGTAGTGGGTTTAATTAACCGCCAGTGTTATTGTATGAAGCATTGATACCAAGAAACGTCTGTGCCCGCGCATAATTTGATACGAGAGTCTATCAGTCTATCTTTAAGGCGATTACACGAGCTAAACGCGAGTTTTATAATTACTAAAAGTATATGATTCACTGCTATAAATAAGACCAGAAAAATATATGATATTCTTCAGGATATATGCTAGCATGATACTGTTTTGAAAACATAATACAATTAATTTGGCTCGATAAAAATAAATCACGAACTTACCTCTAAAAATATCTTTTAAACAATAAAAAACATACTAATATGCATGCGATCATTCTGATTTTTTGGCAAATAATTCTACAAGCAATATATTAGCATGATACTGTTTTAGTTTTTTAATCCAATCAATAGTTTTTTTGTAAATCGATCGAAACCACTCATTTCGCGCTATTTGGCCCACAGTGGCTGACGTAACAACCACTTTGTAGTGCAAGCTGATTAGAACTTTATTCTAACAGCATTTCAAACGAAGTTTGAACCACCACACATAGAGTTGCTAATGTAGCTAGTAATTTCCTAAATGAAATGAAATGAATGAATGAATGAGTCTAAGCGCCTTAAGGGGCCGGCGGGGCATGCGTCGTTCATACAAACGTAATACCAAAATAATTTATAAATCAAATATGTTCCTAAGGTAGAGTGTATTTATTTCGATTGGATTACAGAATATCTAGGTTCCCAAATATATAATTTTGAATGGAAACTGATTTAAACAAGAGTTATGAGAAAAATAAGTTTTCTATAGAATTTTTAAATTCCTCAAACTAGAGTTTAGTTTAAATCAGTGTCCATTCAAAATGTGCTAAATGTGCTTTCGCACGGAAGAAAGTCACGGTTGTACGATCCCTGTTCCCATCAGTGGGGACGTCATACGCTGCTTCTGCTTACTAGAAATGAAGCCACCAGACTTTGGGAAAACACCCGCTAAAGTCAACAAAAAAGTTGAAAATGGCTTCATTAAAGTTTGTATAGCCTCCTACGCCAGTATGCAATCAATAATTCGGGCCAATTAACCTGTCATGTTACTTAATGACAACACTGCCGGTGACATGATTGTTCCATAGTGCGTCCTCATTCTCTGTGAGCTTGAATGACAGTGTTTATAAGTAAAATTGTCCGTGGAAATTGTGTTGAAAGAACTGACTGAATATCTGACTTTCACAGCCTAGATAGGTATTAAAATAGGCTTTTTGAAGTGAAAACTTTTTTAGGCGCGTTGAGAACTTTTTGGGTGAACCTAAATCATGGAACTCGCGTGACCGTCACCTAACGCTTCGTAGCTTTCGTAGCCGATCCGCTACGGCGTAGCACCACTTAGGCGTACGCGGGGCACAAGCATGGCAGTCCCCAAAGACTGCACCCACATGTTTTGAATTTTCAAGACAGTAACGAAAGAAAATTGAATAGAATAGGTACAAGAAAACCATTTTAAAACGACATGTTTCTGTCATGGCCCTTTACAAAGCCTCCTCCAATTGCCTCAATTTTTTATCTGGTCTTCGCCACCGTTTCCAACCAGTCACTTGCTGCTATTTTTTTTAATATTAGGTAGATTTCCTTTTTTTGAAAAAAAAAAAATCTACCTATTGGTCTCTCACCTACGGGGATATATGAATACGTATGTATATGGGTGACAAGCAAAATTTAGCCACACTCTACAGGTCGCAATTATGAACCGATTGCTTTCAAACTTGGCCAAAAAATCGAAACGGTCAAAACTTAGGCTAAGTTCGTGAATGGGCGGAATTCGTCCATGGGGGGCGGCGGGGGGGCGGTTTTTCTAAAATCAGTTTTTTGGCCATAACTTTTTTCCTATGGAAATTTTTTGAACCGTTTTTCATTTTTATCATTCTGAGTACAAATACGGACATCTTTAAATTAAAACTTTTTTGATGCAACCCCTAAATTGGGGAGGGGGTTGAAAATTCCAAATTTTTTGCGAAAAAAAATCATATCTCCGAAACAGTAAACATTTTGAACGTCGCAAATATTTTTTTTTGAAAGCAAATTGTTTACTTTATAATTGTTACCTTCAAAGTTTAGCGATAAAACTTATAGTTTTCGAAATAAAAAATTATAACTAAACATTTGAGGGCGTTTCCATGCTAAACTCTTACGAGAGAATTTAAAAAGGGTAAACTTTCCATTACAGGACAACGATTTTGAAATCATATTTTGATTGTACACATAAGTACAACTCTTTATACAAATTTTCAATAGTCGGACGCTCCAGCACCTTCTTCGAAATCTACCTCCTCCTGCGGTTTGCCGGAGGGATTTTCTTGTCTTGCAGCTCAATTAGTACTGGGTATTACGGATGACTTTGGTAACATTGATTGTCAGACTTTCGGGCTTCCAACTACTCGTAACGACTGTCAAAAATCTACAAATGGTAAACGGAGCCAACGACTTAACGTGCTTTCCGAGGCACGAAGACAACTCGGTATGTAATGATGGTTACCCATTCCTGGAAAGGCCTCTCGGCTAGCACTGCTCACTCTCAAACACTAATCAATCCAGCTTTACAACATCAACGCCAGCCAAGTCTGTACTGCAAAACAGATGCTGCGTTACGTAAACGTTGGCGTCCCGTACAATTAATTTCGCCGACACCATAATAACTCCCGGCTCATTAAAACTGAAACGCAAACCCCGTAACACTGACACTTTAAAATTGTGAGCAATTATTTATTTTATGAACGATGGTTTGTTATGAAAATGTTGTAACAATCTATTTTGTGTGAATTTATGTTATAAAATATTGTAGCTGCCTTGTTCTTCGCTTTGTATCTTCGAAGTAGTTGCTAAGAAGAAAGTCCTAGTCGAGCAATGTTTTTGAATCAGTGATCGAGTTATTGGGATAAAAGATTAACCCGTTCGATCCATGTGTTTGGTTAACCATTAAACGGGTAACATTTTATGTATAGGTTAACCACTTAAAAGGTTATCCGTATAGGGTTTTAAATCGGATTGTACTTTAACCGGGTAATCGGGTTGTTTTTGTTCAAGAGGAAAGGTGTATTGCAGGGTTAATCAGCCTATATTAATCAGTGCACGCACGGATATCATTTTTGGATCTAAAAATATGGAAGGAAGTGAAATAATAAGCCTGCGCTCGGTACTTTGGTTATTTCATTTTAATTAACCAGTAATGTTCAAATGGTTACCCCTATATGATAAGAATTAACCCATTTACACGTTAAACAAGCATAATATGGGTTATAGGCCTAACCGGGTAATCTTTTAACCCGATTAATCAGTCCCTGAATAAACATCAAAAACTCCCACATTTAAAACGTCAACAAAATATTAATGGTACGAGTGGGCTAACGAAAAGTTCAAAGGCTTTTCTTTACAAAATATAATAACACCATTGTCGTTGTAAGTTTAATTCGTACCACACCTGAGAGTTTCGCACGGGTGATAAAGGACACCGGTACTATTTGAAAAGTATGAGTGAAATGAGAGAATTGTGAGTTCGTTGCGAGGGAGAGATAGAGTGAGCTGTGAGTGAATAATGGGTGAGTTGATCATGATCAGTGAAAGAAAAATGTGGTGCTGTTGTTTGTTTATTGCAGGAACTGATACTGATAGACCGACACTACTGAGGGCGCCAAAACTAGTTGCTCTGGGCCTCGATTCTGCTATTACAATAGTGTCAAAATAGTCGACCATTGATTTCATAATGGTCAAGTTCTGTCAAGTTTTAACAAAATTGTTAATCTACTAATATGATGCCGCCATTATGACTTCTCAATGGTCAACCACTGACACTCCATTGAAAGAAATATCATAGAATGGTAATCTCGTACATGAAATCTGGCATGAATAAATGTTCGCATTTAGTAGTAGATTTCGAAAACCATTTGAACTAAGGATTTTTTTATAATAATGGCAACACGACAGTGCCATTAAAACATAATTTTATTACGAGACCATTGACCGACCAATGATCGACCATTGTGGATTTAGCAGATTACAAACTTTAAACAAAATGACATTAGGATAGGAATGGAATCGTGTTGGAGTGACGAATTTATTAAATTAGCAGAATTAGGCCCCAGTCTGGATAGACACAATTTAGATTGCCATTTTTCTTTCTTACTTCTTCTTTCTTTCTTTGGCGTGGTTAGTGCCTAATCTGGTGTAAATTTTAATGCCGCCCATGGGCCTCTGACTTGGCTTTACATACCGTCGAGTAATATCTCTCAGGCATGCTGATTTCCTCACGATGGAAAACATCGCAGTAAAAACTATGGATCACTTAATTTCCTTCGTGTCCTGTTGTTTGTTCATTGCAGGAACTGATACTGATAGACGAACACTATTGAAAGCGCCAAAACTGGTGACTCAGATCTGGGTTGACACAATTTCGATTGCCATTTTTCTTTCTTTCTTCTTCTTTCTTTCTTTGGCAAAACAATACGCACGTTTTATCCGTAAAGTCAGTAGTGCGTGTCTAGGGTTCGAACTTGAGAACTATGACTTAGCAATCTGGCAGTCACATAACTAGGCTGCTCAATGACATCATCATCATCATTAGCCTTTAACGTTCCCACTGCTGGGACAGGCCTCCTCTCTAATGCAATAGACCCGCTAGAAAAGGGGTAACCAATGGTAGAGGGTATCGCGGGATGTTAAAACGAGTTGCTTCCTATAAAATGATAAGCGCAATTCTGAAGACGAAACGGTGAATCTTTTAATACTCCCTACTTTGTTAATGTCTGAAAGTATTATAATAGAATTATAATAATTTGTGTATTTTGTTACGTTATATTGTTTTTGGAACTTTTGTTTCTAATTTCGTAACAATGAATTATACAATCTTTGTTTTTGACTGCTTCGTTTGTCAAGTGGTGAGCATGAGGGCCGGTGTTCGATTCCCGGTTAGGGCAAAGTGCTATTGGGTTATTATTTTATCAGTAATAACGACGAAGTCTGGACTTGTGCCCGGTTGATGGTAATAGGCTCTCCCCTTATTAAATGCGACTTAAATCATAACTGGCAAAATAAGGGTGTACTACATCGTTTGGGGGTTTTGTTATGTAATGGATAACTTTCTAGACGCAACTTTAACATAGGCATATTTTTTCAAGAAATATTTATCATAAACAGTATATTATATCTTTAGTCTACTGTAAAGCAAAAGGGATGAAAAGATAAAGAAGATACCAGTCAGATGTTCGTGTTCCCACGACAGTCTGAACGGAGTTAGAAAATTGTTTTGATAAACATATAAACAGTTTTATTTTGTTGACCTCGTGTCTGTGTAGTTTTAAGACTTTTATTAGGGCACACGTGCTTGAACTGAAATTCGACTTGTTTCTAAAAACGGGAGAATTTTAGGCACTAAATACATTATAACTTTATCACGCCTGTGATATCAGAAGGGTTAGGTGTATGATCAAATGTGATCTAGTAAGGTGATTACAAGAGCTAAACGCGAGTTTTATAACGCCTGAAAGTATATGATTCACTGCAATAAACAAAACCAGAAAAATATATGATATTCTTCAGGATATATGCTAGCATGATTAGTGTTTTGAAAACATAATGCAATTAATTTTTCTCGATAAAAAATCACGAACTTATCTCTAAAAAAATCTTATAACGAGTAAAAATCATACTAAAACACATGCGATCATTCTGATTTTTTGGCAAATTTTTCTAGTCTAATCAATAGATTTATTGTAAATCGACCGAAACCACTCATTTCGCACTATTCGGCCTGCAGTGACTGACGTAACAACCACTTTGTAGTGCAAGCTGATCAGAACTTTATTCTAACAGTATTTCAAATGAAGTTTGAACCACCACAAATAGAGTTGCTAATTTAGCTCATGTAGTCCCCTTAACGTAGCATGACGCCTAATATTCAATGCATACATCAATCAGCACAATCTTTTGAGTGCGTCACATTGAATCGACCCGAATGGCGTAGTGGTAGTGACGCTGCCTTACGTTCTTAGGGTCCTGGGTTCGAATCCCGGTAGGAGCAAATGTTTGTGTGATGAGCATGGAGCACATTTGTTTCCGAGTCATGGATGTTTATATGTATAATAAGTATGTATTCACAAATCCTACTGTGAAATGTAATTATTCACCATTCACCCTAAAACCAAGTCGTTTCCCAGCAACAATTTTTGTTAGTTACTTAGTTTGAAGTACATAATGCTTGGCTTCGTGAAAATTCCGTTTACACCTGGTAACACACCACCAAAAACCATACCAAACTACATTGCAATGTTCGATTATTATGCTCTATTTCTTACACAGTTGTTAACCAAACCTACTTCCAGCTTACAGCCCAGCCTATCCAAGGGAAATGGTGTGAAGATACTTACGCGTTCAAAGTGAACCGAAGCATAGAGGTCCGGGATACGATTTGTGTTCACTACATTGGTTCCATAGATCAATATTTGTACCTACCTACCTACCTTGTACAGGCAACACTGTTTTTGTGTGTTATTTTTGACTGATGTCTTTTGAGCTCGTGGTTACTTAATAACAGCTGATTTTCAGCTTAAGCTGCGTTTGCCTAGGTCTGTGGATGGGTGACCACGTCCAGTTACATAGCGAGTTTCCACTGTGCCTCGAAAAGCACGATAAGCCGTTGGTCCTAGCTGTTATTTTGTAGATCTTTGACAGTTCTTACAGGTAGTCAGTGGCCTCAAAGTCTGACAACCAATCTTACCAGTTCTAAATGGGTTGTGGAGGTCAGATTGGCAGTTGTTCTATGCCAAATATTAGAATTCACTTGCATCTGGTTACACTGAAAACCGACCCCAACATATTAGAGAAAAGGTTTGGCAAATAATTAAAAAATGAAGTTGGTAAATAAAAATAAAATAGTTAAATGTTACATAAGTATAACATTTATTTTTCCCGAGGTTTAGGCAGAGAAATTTATTATATTATTTATGTACACACGAGAGAGAACAAAACAAAATGGCGTTTTACATATTTTTTCACAACTCCGTCAATATCGGTATCAAATAAAAGGGCTTGTCGGCGCCTCACATATGCGTGGACGACCGCGGGGAGGGCGCGGGGCTCGGGGTACTGAACCCGGCTACGCGAGCGCGCTGCGCGCCCTACCACTCACTGAGCTCACAGACGCCGGCCACTCCGGGCATTTCTTTGTACGGTCTTCATAACTTGTTGTACTTGTTAATTGTGGTATTACATCTATTTAAAATACAGTCCACTACTTTTATTACAAAGTCCCACCGAGTCTATTCATTGGTCCTTCGATTGCCGTAATTAATTACCGGTATCGCCGTAATTAACGCCGTCAACATCATCGGTCGTCGTGTTCACCTGTGCGGACTTTGACCGCGCGCGAACGCCACGCGGTACGACCACGAAGATTGAAGCGAAGGAGTCGTTCCCGAAGCAGCCTGCATCGTCATCGTGGGAGCTCATGTCATACTTACGGGAGTATAATACTGTATTTGAGTGAGTCCGTTCCAATTAGTTTTTTTTCTGCTTTCTTTTCATGCCGAAAACATCGTCTTTTTTATCTTCTCATCTTTTATATTCATACAGTCTTTCCAAATAAGTGCTTTCCCATTATAATCCATATCACTGCTTGTAAAACACGCATATTTTATGTCGTAATTAGTTAATTTGCACGACGTTAACACGTGTTGAGTGCTTGACCTTGACAGTGATTCTTGAATCCTTTCACTAACGCACAGCTGTTTTGCCGTTTTTTATCTATTAAGATCATTAGCATCAGTGCGTACAGCTGTTATTTTTATTTAACAATGGCAGATAACATTAAAACATTAATAAAGAAGCGTAGTTCAATTAAATCGAAGCTTACTATTTACAGCAACTATTTAAATTTAGTAAAAAGCAGTTCCGCGGTATCTGAGTTGCAACGTTTAGATTTAGAGGAGCGTTTTAATAGATTCGAAAACTTACACACCGAATTTGACGCCTTTCAGACACAGATCGAAGTGCTTTCCGATGATAACGAGTCTGCGATGACTGAGCGTGAGGACTTTGACCGTCAGTTCTTCAACCTGGTGGCACTCACGCGCAGCCTGCTCGGTGTCTCGGCCAACGGTGCTGCGTCGGAGGCGGGCTTCAAAGATGCTGACTCAGGTGCACATGTTTCATTTAGGAATTCTTTTGTTCGTTTGCCCAAGATAGATTTACCTCATTTCGATGGGAACTACCAATGCTGGCTTGAGTTTAGGGATACCTTTGGGTCATTGATTCACGACAACACTAGCATAAGTGACATCAACAAGTTCCACTATCTGCGAGCTTCACTCCAAGGAAACGCGGCTTTGATTATTAAAAATATAGATTTTAAAGCCGACCATTATACTGTAGCGTGGGATCTGTTGTGCGAACGGTACAATAACGACCGTCTGTTAGTGAACAACCACTACCAAGCATTGTTTGAAGCCGAAATAATAACAAGTGAGACAAGCGTTTCCATCAGAAACCTTGTCAACATTATTAATAAAAATATTAGGGCACTTACAACATTAAAAAGGCCCACTCAACATTGGGATGATATCATTATTTATTTTATGGTTAAGAAATTAGACTCAACAACACTACGTGCATGGGAAGAGCACAGAAACACTTTTAAAGACGATCCGACTTTAACACAATTTTGTTCATTTTTAAGCAGGAAAGCGGACTGGTTGGAGTCAGTGGAGTCCAGTCATGGGACTACCGGCCGGAATACTGTTGTCGCTTTAAACAATAGCCTTAATTCCGACAAAACTGACTCCAAGCCTAATCAAACAAATAAAAAACTGGATAATCATAAAATTAATAAAAATAGTAAATGTCCACTTTGCTCCCAAGCACATACATTATTTAAATGTGAATCTTTTAGAAACTTGTCCATCGAAAGTCGCTTACAAAAGGCAATGCAATTTAAAGTGTGTCTTAATTGCCTACGCTTTGGACACAATGTCAACAAATGTAGATTTTCACATTGCAAATACTGCACAACAAAACACAATACGCTTTTACATTTAGAATATAACGAGCCACAACTTGCTTCCAATCCATTGCCTTCTGTCATGCCTTCTGCTTCGCCTTCTTCAAATGTGTCGCTTTCAGCCAATTCCATGCAGCTTGCTACTTCTGCGCATGTATTACTGTCCACAGCGATGGTGAACGTGACTGGCGTGACGGGTAAGAAGTACACTGCGCGCCTACTACTGGACAACGGCAGTACGGCGAACTTTATTACGCAGAGCTTGTCAGAGAAGCTGGGTTTGTTACGACGCGGTACGAGCACCAAGGTAACGGGTATTAATAATCACATATCCACCAGTACACAGTCTTGCCACCTCTCAATAGAGTCTTTATGCTGTGCCTTTACTGTAGATATCGAGTGTCACATTTTGCCTGAAATCACAAAGGTTCTACCGTCTTCATTCGTACCTATTCAACACGTCCCTATTCCTTCAGGACTTATGCTAGCAGACCCGAACTTCAATGTTCCGTCGGTCGTAGACATCCTGGTAGGGGCTGAAGTTTTCTGGAATGTCTTAGGTAGCAAAACGATAGACTTAGGGAAAAACCTACCTAAATTATGCGAGACCAAGTTAGGATGGTTAGTTTCAGGTAGTATTTCGCGCCAATCAAGTTTTTCCGCTATTCATTTTTGCCATCATTCCAATGTCACTCCCGACCTTACTTATTTTTGGGAGCTTGACCACGTCGCTTCAAAACATTCACTCTCACTTGAAGAGAGAATGTGTGAGCAATCTTTTGCTCAAACCACTGTACGTAATGATAGTGGGGGATTCGTCGTCACCATGCCTTTAAAAGGGGATCCTAGTACATTAGGTCATTCTTTTACTAATGCTAGAAATCGTTTTCTTTCCCTTGAACGGCGATTTAAACGCGATCCATTATTTCATAATAAATATAACGAGTTCATGAGAGAATATGAGCGCCTAGGTCATATGACGTTAGACTCAGACTGTACTACTCCACCAGAAAACTCCATGAATAAATATTACATTCCACATCATGGAGTTATTCGCAGTTCTAGTACCACTACACAACTACGCGTAGTTTTCGACGCATCAGCTTCGACCAGTTCGGGCGTGTCACTTAACGACATTCAGATGGTCGGTCCCGTAGTTCAAGACGATCTGTTTTCCATTTTAACACGTTTTCGTCAGCATAGGTACGTGGTCTCAGGTGACGTAGAGAAGATGTACAGGGCCATTGAGATAAATCCAGTCCAAAGACCTCTTCAAAAAATAATTTTCAGGTATGAACCTTCAGAACCACTTAGGACCTACACTTTGAACACGGTTACCTATGGTACTGCTTCCGCACCTTATCTAGCTACTAAGTGCCTTGTTAGTCTGGCTGATAACATTGAGGACAGTCGTGTCCAATGTGCCATACGACGTGACTTCTACGTTGATGACTTTCTTAGTGGAGGGGATACCATAGCTGATACTGTTGACATTTCTAAAAAGGTACATTCGGTTCTAGCATCTGCAAAATTCAACTTACGTAAATGGCGATCAAATAATCCTCAAATTCTCAAACAAATCACTCATAGTAACGAGTTACATAATACTTTAAATTTTTCTGAGCAAGGTCCAAACTCATCTCAATCCAAAACTTTAGGACTTAACTGGGTTTGTGACTCTGATTTACTTACTTATAATATAAATATCACCTCCACTACTAAAGTCACCAAACGTCATGTCCTTTCTGTCATCAGTATGATCTTTGACCCACTAGGCCTCGTAGGTCCGTGCGTCGTCGAAGCAAAGATGATAATGCAGCGTCTTTGGTTAGATAAATATGACTGGGATGATGAAGTATCACATGAAATCAAAAACCTTTGGTCTACATTTGAAGGCACAATAACAGGATTGAACAACTTAAAAATTCCTCGTTGGGTTTTACGTGAAGACTCTATTACGCATGAAGTACACGTCTTTACCGATGCGTCCGAGAAGGCGTATGGCGCATGTGTGTACATACGGTCATGTAATGGCAGTGGATCCATAGGCGTACAACTTCTAGTCTCTAGAAATCGTGTAGCGCCCATCAAACCAACGACGATACCGAGGCTTGAACTTTGTGGAGCTTTGTTAGGTGCAAGGCTGTGTACTAAGGTTCAGGAATCACTTACCATGCCCATTCATAAATGTAGATTCTGGTGTGATTCAACCATAGTCCTGGGTTGGCTCTCTACTCCTTCAAATCAATTAAAGCCTTTTGTCAGACACAGAGTCAATGAAATACAGGAGAGTACATGTGGTCATACCTGGAGCTACGTACCGTCGAAGGACAACCCGGCGGATCTTGTTTCCCGCGGTCAGAGGGCCGACGTTCTCATAAACGAACCTCTGTGGTGGTCTGGACCCTCATTTTTACAGCATAGTGAAAATGAGTGGCCCAGCATGCCAAACACCGGGAAGGATAGTCTGCCGGAAGTAGTGACTCATTTAATTAGTGGTGATAGCAACAACCATTCATTCAGTAGTAATCATTCAGACCTTACCATTCATTCATCAATCATTCATGATTTATTCATAAAGTATTCTAGCCTAACAAAAATACATAATATATTTACATATGTACAACGTTTTATTTACAATGTAAAAAATAAAAATAAATTGCAAGGTAATTTTTCAGTAACGGAGCTTGAAAATTCATTAAATTTAATTATACACTATTCACAGCTTGAAATGTTTCCTGAAGAGTATAATTTGTTAAAGTCTGGACAAAAATTACCACGCAATAGTAGATTGCTTCCTCTGACACCGTTCATAGACAATCACAACCTCATTCGCGTGGGCGGGAGGCTCGATAACTCCCCCTACGATTTTAAAGTGAAACATCCTATTGTTTTATGCAGTAAGCACGTACTTACAAAACTTATATTTCAAATGCAACATTTAAAGCTTGTGCACGCTGGTCCACAGTTGTTATTGTCTCATATACGACAAACTTATTGGCCTCTTGGTGGCAGAAACTTGTCTAGGTTTGTCGTGAATAAATGTCTTAAATGTTTCAGACACAAGGCTCAGAACGTACAGCCTATAATGGGTCAACTACCGAATTCAAGAACTAATCTTGAGTTTCCTTTTTTGAATTGTTACGTGGACTATGCTGGGCCAGTATTGGTGGCCAATCGTAAAGGCCGAGGATGCAAACTGACAAAATCCTACATGTGCATCTTTGTTTGCTCGGCAGTTAAAGCCATACATTTGGAGCTCGTCACCGACCTCACTACTGAGGCCTACATGGCCGCTTTAAATCGTTTCGTGGCGCGTCGTGGCAAGCCTCGAAGCATCACGTCCGATAACGGAACTAACTTCGTAGGCGCATCAAATGAGATGTGTAGGTTCTTGCAATCATCAAATGTTGCATCTGAAATGGCGCAGGAAGGCATTGAGTTCATTTTCACGCCTGCTTATAGCCCTCATTTTAATTCATTGGCTGAAGCTGCTGTAAAATCCTGTAAGCATCATTTAAAACGATTACTGCATCTTACCCACTTCACTTTCGAGGAGATGGCTACCTGTCTCACTCACATAGAGGCGGTGTTGAATTCCCGCCCTCTTACTCCTCTTTCTTCTGACCCCAACGATTTTTCGGCTCTTACTCCCTTTCACTTCCTAATTGGACGACCATTCTCATCAGTACCATATCCTCAGTTGACTGAAGCCAACATTACGCGGCTGGATCGTTGGAAGCGGATTCAGCTCATCAGGCAACACTTCTGGGGACGATTTCATAATGAATATACCTCTCTGCTGCAGGCGAAATCAAAGTGGTTTGATTCCAGAGGCGAAGTGAAGCCGGGGTCATTAGTCCTGATCAAGGACAAGACGACGCCACCTCTGCTCTGGTCCCTGGGTCGGGTCACAAAGACCTATCCCGGCGTAGACGGGGTCACGAGAGTGGCTGAGATGAAGACGAAGCGGGGCACCATTCGCCGTGCTTTCAACTGCATCTGCCCCCTACCAGTCGAAGATTGAAGACTTCTCTTCAACCCGGGGAGTATGTCGGCGCCTCACATATGCGTGGACGACCGCGGGGAGGGCGCGGGGCTCGGGGTACTGAACCCGGCTACGCGAGCGCGCTGCGCGCCCTACCACTCACTGAGCTCACAGACGCCGTCCACTCCGGGCATTTCTTTGTACGGTCTTCATAACTTGTTGTACTTGTTAATTGTGGTATTACACTATTTAAATACAGTCCACTACTTTTATTACAAAGTCCCAGCGAGTCTATTCAGGCTTGACTAGTAAACTACTATACACGATGATAAATTTCAAATCCAAAATGGCCGCCACTACAAAATGGCGAATTACAATTTTTCGCAACTCCTTCAATATGGGTATCAAATGAAAGGGAAGCCCCGACACAAAAAAAATTATAAACATGAAACCCTAAAATCATGGCCCTACTTGTCGGGTTTTTTTTTATTTTTAATTTAATGTAACCTGTTCTTTCTTACTTTTCTATTACTCGTCATCTCATCAGTTGCCTCTTGTCTTGCTATATAATCCTTCAAACAGTCCATCCATCGTTCCTTTGGTCTTCCTCTATTCTTATAGCCATCTTCATTCTTCATCAACATCTTTCTCAGAACATCTTCATTTATCTTTACTTTGAATGGGGATGCACACTGTGGAACTAATGGCGCTAGCATAGCTGGTTCAAAGCATAGTCATTGGTTGAAAATCAAGGAATGTCAACTTCATATTTTAAAATACCTTGACCTCATTGGTCAGATTGAGACCAGCTGTGGTGGCGCCATCTACAATTAGCTTTTAATGGTCTTCCCCATTATAATGGCATTTAAAAAAAAAGTTGCAGTCCTTGCGGACGATAGAAGTGAAAACCAAGTAATCTAGCTCTGCTACGGATTGTGCTACGCCGTAGTGGTTTGGCTACGATTGCTACGAAGCATTAGATGACGGTCACGTAAGTCTCAATGATTTTTTGTTCAGCTAAAAAGTGCTCAATGCACCTAAAGAAGTTATAACTACAAAAAAAAAACATACTTTTGATGTTGACTGTACGAACAAAACAGGCTTGAAAGATGGTATTGTATGGATTCTGGATCGGAGTTAATCGCTGAGAACGGATGGAGTAAAGATATGAATTTGTATTTAATTTTGAGAGAATATTTAGGGATATTTTCATCATGGTTCATTGATACATTTCTCTTTATAAAGTCCTTAAAATATTGTTGTACTTTGCTGTCACGTAAGTTTTACCAGACTACGTCAGAGGGTTATGATTTCTAGCCGTATGTCTGTAGATCCATCTGCTTATCTTCTAAATTCCCTAAAATTATTCGACACATGAGGAACTGTTAGAAGCGTCTCGATCGGCCACTGGCTATGTGACGTTACACTAAATTCAATATGGAGACTAGGAGACATATAGTCCTCCATCTAGGAGACATAATGTAAAGTCATACCTACATTTAAGTAAAAAAATGTGCATGATGCCGTATTGGGTATACAAGGTGGAGTAGGACGATTGACATTCCTTTAAACCACGTAAAGACCCCATCATTGCGATCATTATTTTGTTCTACACCATACCTGGGAACCTTCTAGTTACGGAGATATGGGGGGTCAAAGTTATAACTTTTTGACTAGTTTTTTTTTAAATACAAGTTTTTTTTGTAAGATTTTGACTTTTAACACCTTTACGATTCCCGTACTATTCAATCCATCCATCAGCACAATGTTTTAAGTGCGTTACATTGAGTTCTACCACAAAACATGATTTTAACCTCAAAAAAAAAGTTGTTTCCCAGCAAAAGTTTTTGCGTAAAGTTACTTAGTTTGATGTACAGAATGCTTGGTTTAAAGGAATGTCAATCGTCCTGCTCCACCTTGTAAAATGGCAGGTCAACCCAATGGTGGTGATCAATACTCTTTCCTACTCTGTTTCAGAAGAGGCCTTTGCCCAGCAGTGGGAGAAAAAACATTATTTTGCAAGTATTTACGTACATTTGTTCGTTACTGTTCAACAAATATGGAAACTGTGTAAAAATAATCTATTGTTAATAATTACCGATACCGGTCAGTAATTACCAAACATAGAAAAAGAAAGAGTAAGTTATAGAGGTGTACCAAATAGTACCCTCCACCTTATGACAGTAATATTTTGAAGTCACGTGTAATAAAGCCGAGCCTATTGCCACCAACCAGGCATAAATTCAAACTCAGCAGCCGCTACTAAAAAAATCCTTGTAGGAAAAACTCAATAACACTTAATTAATGTACATTTATATTACAAAATCTATATAAATACAAAAAGAGAGTATATTATAAAAAGAAAAAAAAAAATTGCTCAACCTGGGTATCTAACCCGGGAAAAAATTATTTAAATGCTTTTCTTGTCTTTCAAGCATGAGGATGCTTGCAAGACAAGAAAAGCATTTAAAAATACAAGATAAGCACTAAAGCACAAAGGTGTCTGCGGATACGATACAGTGAATTTCATTCGCTACATTAGCCAGGTTGCAGTATATCAAGAGGTGCATACTTCTTCGGTGTTAGTAGAGATGAGTTTTCTTAGGCCGAAAACTGGAAATTTATTTGGTGAACGAATTTTGAGCAACAATCTTGTCTTTGATTTTTCGGCCAATTATATTATTTTACGTCCACAGTCGGCAAAAAAATTTAAAAAATATTTCAGAGTCCGGAAGCAAACTATTTATTTAAGTATCCAATAATGTTATCAAGTCAACCAGACCAGTCTTACCAAGATGTATCGTTTTACCCAGTACTAAGCTGGGTTGTGGAGGTCAGATAGGCAATCGATCCATATAAAATAGTGGTATTTTATTTATTTATTTATTTAAACTTCATGTACAAGAGTGGTACATAGGCGGACTTAACGCCACAAGGCATTCTCTACCAGTCAAACATTGGGTCAAATATGACAGCATTGTGGTAGAGTACAAAAATCAATGAGAACAATGCAAGTTTGTTAACAAATCGAAATAAGTACATAAATAGTGTTACGAGCTGGGTATGAGATAAATTAATTACTACCGATTAAACAACACAATAACTTTATTAATCACAAAACAATTTAAACTTAATCACAAGTACACTACAATACACTACTGTTCACTATTCGCTTAGATATCGCACTTCAAGTTCACTTCGATTCGCTTCGTTGTATCGCCAAAACAAGACTGACTGTCGCGGCCCTGAGCGGTCTATTTATACTCGCCAACAGACACACCAGAATAACCTCGAATATTCTAGAGGGTCATAGAAAACACTAACAAAAGAGTAGGTAGGTAGGTAGGTAATTATTATTACTAGCTACTTGTACAACACAAACAAATATGAACCGTATGCCCTAGGCGTACGGTCGAAATTCTAATGTCTTTTTATAAAGAGGTCGCGAGTTTGTAGGTACCTACCCAACTTTGAAAGTAATAATAATAGAAATCTCTCGAAATTCCAACGTACACATACTGTAATCACGTGCTTTCTCGAATGTTCTAGTAGGTCCGATGTAACAATAGTATACATACTAATACACATATATTACAGATAAGATGAAATAAACTAATACATATTAAAATACATACAAATAGTTCAAAATACGAGAAACCTCATAATAATAACTACGACTAGCTTGTGAGTAATTTAGTCTGTCTTCAAATAGTACCTCCGAACTGTTCTTTTGAAAGCCACAGACTCCGGATAGACTGGAAGCAGATCACAACATAGTTGAGAAAAGGCTAGGCAGAAACTGTGATCTATGGTAATGTTACTCTTTTACCTATGTGTACAGCCTATAAATACAGTACCAGAAAGGTGTTATTTTATTCAGCGTGTTCATTCAGACTTCAGACCATCGAGCTGAGCAATTTTTCTCGCGAAAAATAAATCTTCTGTCCCATACATTTGGTCAATTACGATTGAGGTCCAATGGTGTCGATTCTGTTGTGCACAAACTAAACTTAATATAGACTATTGCTATCTTTTACTAAACGGCAGCGTGAAATGTCAAACTAGTTTATGCCTTGCGCTTCACCGTGTTTTTAGTCGACATGTTTTTACGTGCACCCTTCATTTGTATGGAAATATTAGTTCGAATTAAATTTGACAGCTCTAAATTACGTCCGTCTCTTTTTCGTTTTATTGGTGAGAAAAAGATAGTAATAGCCTAAATTAAGTTTAGTTTGTGCACAACAGAATCGACACCTATGGAGTGGTTTCAAATGACTTAATCTGGTATTTTGCATTTGAACCCTACTATAACGTCCTGTAAGTAATACGTTGAGTTACCAGTAACCCTGTAGATACCTACTCAAGAAAATACCCAATGCCTCATAATTTAACAAAAAATAAAACCACCTTACAAAACCTGAAATAGTTTCATAATTATTCGGCCTCGGCTTTAAGCGTATCATACATTTAAACATGCCAAGATTATGGCACATCTCTAGTGTACCGCCTTTTGTCGGCAAACTCATCCTACTGGTGCCATCGAGTGGGTAATGCGTTTCAATATATAATAAAATAATATAAACTTATCTATTTAAAGATTTTAACTGCTCTTGAGTGAACTTAATGTTTTTCATACCTGGGGCCCTAAAATGGCCAGAATCATAATATTATGATAATAATATGATTCAAATTAAAAGTCTATATTGTTACGAGCTGGGTATGAGATAAATTAATTACTACCGATTAAACAACACAATAACTTTATTACTCACAAAACAATTTAAACTTAATCACAAGTACACTACAATACACTACTGTTCACTATTCGCTTAGATATCGCACTTCAAGTTCACTTCGATTCGCTTCGATGGTAGCCAAAACAAGACTGACTGTCGCGGCCCTGAGCGGTCTATTTATACTCGCCCACAGACGCACCAGAATAACCTCGAATATTCTAGAGGGTCATAGAAAACACTAACAAAAGAGTAGGTAGGTAATTATTATTACTAGCTACTTGTACAACACAAACAAATATGAACCGTATGCCCTAGGCGTACGGTCGAAATTCTAATGTCTTTTTATAAAGAGGTCGCGAGTTTGTAGGTACCTACCCAACTTTGAAAGTAATAATAATAGAAATCTCTCGAAATTCCAACGTACACATACTGTAATCACGTGCTTTCTCGAATGTTCTAGTAGGTCCGATGTAACACTGCCCCCTCCTTAGACATGCTCGTCCCGAGCATCATTAGTCCCGTAGTATCGCGCCAACCGGTCTACATGCACAATCTTAGGCGCACCTCGTGGACCCTTCTGTATTCGGTAGGTGACATCGTTGATCCTAGTCACGACTCGGTATGGTCCATCCCATTTTGCTTGTAACTTCGGAGACTTCCCCTTGCTCCGCACTGGGTTATGCAACCACACCAGTGAACCCTCGTCGAAACCCCTGCCGTTTGCCTTCCGATCATAACGGGTCTTCATCTTCTCAGACATCTGTTGGCCGGATTGTCGGATATGCTCATAAACATCGTTCAACTTATTACGCAAGTCATTCGCGTAATCTGTTACACTACATGGAGCATCAGGGGGAGTTCCAGTGATTAAATCAGCAGGTAACCGTAATTCCCTTCCAAAGTTCGCGAAGGCTGGTGTCACAGTCGTACTTTCGTGGACTGCACTTCGATAAGACAGAAGAAACGGCTGTATGTGCTTGTCCCAATCCCTTTGCCGGCTTTCCACGACCTTCGCCAGATACCTCTCCAACGTTTGGTTAAATCGTTCCACCATTCCGTCAGATTGTGGGTGGTAAGAGGTGGTTCTGGTTTTATGGGTACCCATCAATCGACAAGTCTCTTGAAATACTTGCGATTCAAAATTCCTTCCTTGATCGCTGTGTATTTCTAAGGGTACCCCAAAATGACAGAAGACTTCCTGAACCAATTTATCTGCGATAGTTGTAGCTTCTTGATTAGGAATGGCGAAGACTTCTGGCCACTTTGTGAAGTAATCCATGACCACCAGGAAGTACTTGTTTCCGCTCTCACTTACTGGAAATGGTCCCGCAACGTCAAGTGCTATCCGTTCCCAAGGGGCTCCAACGTTGTACACTTTTAATGCACCTCTGCTGCGTGTACGGGGTCCTTTCACGGCCGCACAACTGGTACATTTACGGCACCAGTCCTCCACATCATCTCGACAGTGGATCCAGTAGAAGCGTTCTCGGATTTTTAGTAGAGTCCTTTTTACCCCCATATGTCCTCCTGAACATCCATCATGGTAGAGCCGTAGAACATCCGGTACCTTGGCTTTAGGAACAACCATTTGTAGATGACAGCTGTCCCCTCTAGCGTTTTCCCAATTACGGCACAAGACTCCATCCTGGATCACCAAGCTGTTCCATTGCGCCCAATAGCTCTTCGTGATGGAACTCATCGCAGCCACATCACTCCACTTGGGTTTAGGAACACCAGCTTTGATCCACCTGAAGATCGGTTTGATGTCCGAGTCATTGTGCTGAGCCTGCTGTATCGTTACCTTCCATTCGTCACTGAGATCCGTTCTTAGCGTCCTCACAGGTACCACTTCCTTAGACTCTTGTCTGGAACTGTGCTTACAATCTTCGGGCAAAGGTCTTCTTGACAGTTCGTCTGTGCTGCTGTGTTTTCTCCACTGTTGCTGACTAGTCTTCTCAGTCGCTTTTCTCTGCTGAGATTGATCTTCTCTAGGTGCGCTTCGCTTTGGACAGCTGGACCGAAGATGACCTCTTTCTCCACAAGTGAAGCACCTAGGACTATACCCTTGCGGGCAGTCGCGTACAGGTGATGCTACAACCTCCCTGACGCGGTGCGTTCGGTGGTCTTGCCTCACTGCCTCTACTTCTAAGGCATGGGCCAAGGCGTCCTTTAATGTCTCGTGATGCCCAAGTCTCACGAACTTCTAAGTCACGTATTCCATCAACGAACGCCTGTACCAGATTTCCATCAATCAGTGCAGGGGCAGACTGGTAGGCTTTCCGAACGAGTTTCTCAACTTCCAGAGCCCACTGCTGTAGGTTCTCGGCACTACGTTGAACACGGTCCTTCAACTTGGCACGAAATACGTGCTCCAGGTGCGCGTCGCCGTATCTGGACTCCAACGCCTCCAGCAGCTGCTCGTAGGTTACATCCTTGCCGAGTGCCTCGAGAATAGTCAGGGCCTGGTCTCGGAGGCCCAAGGTGAGCGCGGTCATGGCTTGTGGTTTGGTCCATCCATTCGCCTTCATGACGGCCTCAAACTGGATTCTATAGGCCGACCACGACGATGTTCCGTCGAATGGCGGAACCTTAAAACCACGCGAAGTAGGTGCAGCAACCACTGGAGCTACCGTCCCGCCTTCAACCTTTAGTTCTCCCAAAGCCTTCTTGACCCCAGCAATCTGAACCTCGGCCTCTGAGATGCGGTTCTCGTGCTGGTGGACCTGATCTTTTATCACTTTCAGGTCCTTGCCAAAAGTTTCATGAAGATCCTTTATGAGGATCATTTGCTCGTCTTGGTGGCGGGCTTGCTCCTCTTTGTCTCGCTGCAACTGCTCTTCCAACCGGTGAGCCTGCTCCTCTTGACGGCGAGCCTGCTCCTCCTTGTCTCGTTGCAATTGCTCTTCCAACCGGCGAGCCTGCTCCTCTTGACGGCGAGCCTGCTCCTCTTGACGGCGAGCCTGCTCCTCACTGTCTCGTTGCAATTGCTCCTGTAACTGGCGAGCCTGCTCCTCTTGACAGCGTGCCTGCTCCTCTTGACGGCGAGCCTGCTCCTCTTGACGGCGAGCTTGATCCTGCAGCAGTGCCATTAGAGCTGACAAGTCTGGTGCCACTGATGCTGGAGAAACTCCGGATGGGCCAGCGACTGGCTGTGACGTAGGCTGGACACCACCCGGTGTCTGTGTCGGAGAATCCCCAAACCGCCTCTGGTCCATATCCTGCTGTCGCTGACTTCTGGTACGGATACCGTCCATGTCGTCCTTTGGTAGAATTGGCATAATTTATCTCTCACTTCTGACACCAATTTGTTACGAGCTGGGTATGAGATAAATTAATTACTACCGATTAAACAACACAATAACTTTATTACTCACAAAACAATTTAAACTTAATCACAAGTACACTACAATACACTACTGTTCACTATTCGCTTAGATATCGCACTTCAAGTTCACTTCGATTCGCTTCGATGGTAGCCAAAACAAGACTGACTGTCGCGGCCCTGAGCGGTCTATTTATACTCGCCCACAGACGCACCAGAATAACCTCGAATATTCTAGAGGGTCATAGAAAACACTAACAAAAGAGTAGGTAGGTAATTATTATTACTAGCTACTTGTACAACACAAACAAATATGAACCGTATGCCCTAGGCGTACGGTCGAAATTCTAATGTCTTTTTATAAAGAGGTCGCGAGTTTGTAGGTACCTACCCAACTTTGAAAGTAATAATAATAGAAATCTCTCGAAATTCCAACGTACACATACTGTAATCACGTGCTTTCTCGAATGTTCTAGTAGGTCCGATGTAACAATATGAACAATTCATAATATATACTACGTTAGTGACTATTTTAAGAATTTTAATTTGAATCATATTACTCGTATTATCAGAGACGCAGATAATATAAATAACTGCCACTGTGTGACCATTTTACGAATTGTATCCTAGTTCATATTACATATATCCGTGCCTTGGAAAGCACGTTAAGCAGTTGGTCCCGGCTGTCATTTATTGATCTTTGGCAGTCGTTACAGGTAGTCAGTGGCCCAAAAAGTTTAACAACTAGTCTTACCAAGGGGTTACAGTATTGCCCAGTACTCACTGGGCTGTGGAAGTCAGATAGGCAGTCGCTCTATGTAAAATACTGGTATTCAACTGCATCCGGTTGGACTGGAAGCCGACCCCAACATAATTGGGAAAAGGCTAGGCAGATGATTGATCCTAATTCATATTATTATCTTGTTTTGCTAAAGCCGCCATTTTAGGGCCCCTGAACTTAGTTACAAGTCCTGTTAAAATCAGTCCAGCTGTTTAGGAGTTTAGCTGGAGCAGAAAGACGAAAGAAATTTTTTTTTGCTACAATTACCATAAACCTATAGTTTCCCATGCATTCAGTAAAAAGCAGCAATAATTGAAAATAACAAACAGAAACTTCAATTTTATATATTTTTTTTTAAATAAACACGAGTATTTATTTATGAAAACATATCGGATTAAACCTCAGTTGGTTGAAACCGTTTCGTATTGTTCTATTAAGCATTTCGAGCAATATTTCCAAGGTATTTAATACTAGAATTTTTAATACTATGATACTATACAAGCATTTAGTTTTCGCACAGCAGCACAGAATTTAATTATAAGTTTTAAGCTCAAAATAAAATAAAAAAAATAAGTTGCACAAAAATTAAAACCAAGTCTTTTCAAATAAACTCCAGTATTTCTAAAGTATACGTCGCTAAGTTTAAATTAAAATACTGGAAAAACTTTCTGAAATGAATGAAAACTTGTGTTTTAAAAGTGCTTTCCTTGCTAATTGTAAGACTTTTGAAGGCTTTAATTAACTTCCTAGAACTGTTAGGGATAAACTAGTTATGTACTAAAATCGTGTCGTTTAGCCATTTTCACCACATTTATAAGCGAATCCTAAATACTATTGCTCAAATTCTAGTGCGCCTTTACTTAGGCGCTCATTCAGACTACACCATGGTCAATAGGCTGAGATAGACTACAAAAGCTACTTAGCTCTTGCTCTGATTTACGGTCATTTTCAATAAGGGGGCTGTCCATTAATCACGTGCGGCTCCAAAGGGGGGAGGGGGTTTTCAAAAAACACGAAATACCACAAGGGGGAAGTGTAGTAAGATATCACGTGTATTTATTTTTAAGTCAAACGCGCGATTTAGTATTTCAGTTAATTTGTAAATTGCCAGTTAAAAACAACCTGCAACCTTTCTGTCTAGACATTTTCATCACGGTCCTTAATTTCAGAATAAAATTAGATTATACTTTGTACCTGTATTTAAAGTAAGATTCTTTGTAGGTACTAAAACAAAACATCACAGAAAATCTTTATTTAATTTTTATTCATCAAGTGACAGGTAGGTGACTCGAATAGGATGTTTTAAGCTAACTTTGTACTAGTTGTTACTATATTTCCCGATAAAACCCAACCTCGGGTATTAATTGAAAATTAATCTTATTCCAATATCGGAAGCCATTATGCAACCAATGAGGCGCATTTTCAAGCCGTAGGTAATAATTCCTCTTTATAGAAACACCGATAGCTGCGAGACGTGAAAGCGTCAAGGTAGCCTGCGAAATTCAAATTTTCTTACGTTTTTTGCAATTTGCAGGAATGTGCTAGGTTGTATGTTGACAAAAGTATTGTTTGCGACTGTAAGACGTAAGTAGTTAAAAAATTATAATCATCAGAATCATCAATGCAATTCTAAAAGTTCATAAAAGTCTAGGAACGATTTTGACCTTGAAAAAGCAGTTCCAGGACCTTTATGAGCTTGTCCAAAGACGTACGAAAATTTGAATTTCGCGAGCTACCGTAGACATGTTTTCGTCTCGTACATAGTTACAGGGCAGTGCGGCTGTGACAGGTTAGCCAAAGTTCATGCTAAGCTATGTTAATAGCTATAATAATAATCTTATCGATCCGATCAAACATGGTATGCTAACCTTTTTCTAATTGAATAACATTATTATTTAGTATTTTATTTCATTATTAACTGTCTGCGGCTTCGTCTGCGTGGTGTTAATCCAAGTTATAAACTAATGTTGTGTAAAATTTCATCTCAATCCGTTGAGCAGTTTTTGCGTGAGAGAGTAATAAACATCCATAAATCTACCCCCACGAACTATCGCATTTATGATAGTAGTAAGAAGATCGTTATTTTACTACGCATCGGCTAGTTTCCACCATCAATAAATTGCAAATCTATTTAGTCCATCAGTTAGATCATCATCACCATCATCATCATCAGCCTATAATGTTCCCACTGCTGGGACACGGCCTCCTCTCAATGAGAGGGAATGGGCTATAATCTACCACGCGGGCCCAGTGCGGATTGGTAGATGTCACATGTCTTCGAATTTTTGGTTCTAGGACATGCCGGTTTCCTCACGATTTTTTCCTTCAACGTTTTGAGAGCAGCGGTGATGAAATAAATTACACAAAGTAATCGTAAGTCGGGGCCGCCACCACTGGGCCACCGCTGCTCTCCCAGTTAGATCATTGGAAAATAATGGACACGTATTTTATATTATTTTTGTAAAGCAAATGAATATTGACAAGGATAAAACGGATCAAAACTCGGGAAGGGGCTCGTGACGTCAGAACGCACTAAAAATCATACCATCCATCCATGTTCCTTCCTCGCTCTTTACGTTCCGGGGCCGAGGGCCTTAAATAGAACTGACGGACTTAGGTCCATGTTCACCGAAAAGATAACCGTCTGATTATCTAAAAACAGCTGTCACTGTGACATATTCCCATACAAAAATGTGTTTTAAACAGCTGTTTTTAGATAATCAGAGTGTCGTATTTTTGGTGAGCATGGACCTTATTCATTCAGCACACAAGACACACACATACACATACTGCATGTTTACATTAAAATTACCTTTTGCACATAGCTGTTTTTTGTGTTCTGGGCGAGGATGTACGAAAGATTATTTTTTCTTGTTGATTTTAAGTATTTTATTTCATACTAGCGGATGTCCCGCGGTTTCGGCCACGTAGTTCCCGTTCCCGTTAGGGTACGGGGATAAAATATGGCCTATGTTACTCACTGATAATATAGTAGATCCATTGCTGAAAGAATTTTTCAAATCGGTCCAGTAGTTTTTAAGTTTATTCGTTTCATAAAAATACAAATCTTTTCTCTTCGTAGTTTTGATTTCGATTTTTATCGACTGTTTATTTTAATCAGTGTTTTGTCTATGCAATAGCTTCGATTTATCTGTTAATTACTTTTTCTCAAATAAATAAATAGCTCTAAAACTTATTTCACATCATCATAAAAACGGATCGTTCCCACTAGTTCTACTACACAGTTTTACTGTAGAACTAATGGGACTTTTTGTTCCCACTAGTTCTACGATTTTGCACCACCTTAAATCGTAGGACATTATGGGAACAAAAATTACTATTAGTTCTACCGTAAAATTGTGTAATAGAACCATCAATGAATAGAACAGTAGAACTAGTGGGACTTTTTGTTCCCAGAACTGTGTAACTGTATTCTCCGTAGAACTGGGGCCGTATTTTTGAATCACTCGGAAGTGAATCTTAAATTCATGCACGAAAGCAAAACGTATACGAAATGAATTTCGGTTGCTCCAAATTTTACGTATTTTTGAAGTAATAGAAATGAGTGTTGCCCTAAAACTCGAATCTTATAACATTTTTTCATTCCACGCAGAAAAATAAAAACCGGTAAGCCATAACTCGTTGATTTTAAAAATCGGTAATGAGTTACGGTGGAACGGAACGTAAATTAAAAAGTTATAATGTCATTGTCTGACGTCTGTCCTCCTCTTCCTCTTCTTCGCTGTCGCTGATGTAATTCATCAGGATATACTCCTCGAGGCTAACAATCGCGAAAGGCGAAAGAAAACACTGATTTATAGGTTAGTTAAAGTCAACGTAACGTATCTGTCAACAAATCTTCACTTATCAGTGTCATTCATTTCACATTGTCATTTCTACTGGTAGAAAATCGGAAACGAGTGGGTCGGACCACTCGTTGCAAAATTCACGGGTATGAATGTTCAAAAATAGCGATTTTAGGGATTCGCATACGAATTCTGCGATTTCGTACACGATTTGGAATTCTATTGATTCAAAAATACGGCCCCTGTGCAGTAGAACTAGTGGGAATGATCCATAAAAACAAGTTATGTAAGAGTAAATAACAAAAATAAATAGTGTTCCCGTTTGGATGCTGCACATTGTAACCGTTGCTCTTAATATTTCGTCATGTAAAATACGCGGCGAATTTGTTGCTGGTACAGATAAGCGCGCCTCTTCCTGTGTGCGCCATCGCTGCCGGCGGGAATATAGAGTAGCCTGTGAAAACAGAGACTTCACGAAACACAGGGTGTAAATAACCTCATCACGAAGCCTTCAACCAAGCATTCTGTACATCAAACTAAGTAACTTGGTAAAAATTGTCCCTGGGAAATTACTTTTTTTTTGTTGGGGTACAAAAACATGTTTTGTGGTAGAACTAAATGAAACGCATTCAAACCATGTTGCTGATTGCTGGATTGAATAGTACGGGGGTCGTGAAGGTGTTTAAAATAAAAATCTTACAATAAAAAATGTAAAAAAAAAAACTAAAAAGTTGGAACTTTGACCCTCAATATCTCCGTAACTAGAAGGTATGCTGTAGAACAAAAAAAAAATGATCGCAATGACGGAGAAATTCAGTGTCTTACGGCTTCGTTTAGAGGTTTTTCACACCCTTTATATTATTGCGTAGTTCCCGTTCCCGTGGGAGTACGGGGATTTTTTTTTAATAAAAAGCATCATATGTTACTTCTAATACCTCCAAGAATATGTGTACAAAGTTTCATGATGATCGGTTGAGTAGTTATCGCGTGATAGCGTAACAAACAAACCTACATTCACATTTATAATATTAGTAGGGATAAATATTGAATTTGGCACTAGTCTTACTTAAACGTTTCGTAACAGGGTTGTAGAGGTCATAGGCAATCACTCCAAGTGTAATACTGGTATTTAGTTGGTTAAATTATCTTTTATTGTTATCTCTAATTAATTCCCAACTTTTGTCCTTGACCATGCATCTAACTCGGATGCAACGTTTCCTGGTCGCTGCAACGGCACTGCTCACTTCGCTCGCTTGGTTCCCGCGTAGTTGAACATAGTTACATTCGTAACAAACCTATTATTTAAATTTTTGGTTACGTAACTAAAATATTCTCGATAAAATGAGTTTTTATTTATTTATTTATTTATTAAAAGGAGAACCAACAGCTAAAATAAATGAGTAACAATTGAATAAGCGACACAGAGCCAATTACAGGTTCCCACGAGTAGACACAGAGATGATAGTAGAAAACTTAGATCACTAAATAGCAAGCACGATAATAATACAAATTAAGGTAATTAAAAATAAGCAATAAGCACTAAATACACTCAGACACTAGGTTAGGCATTGTTGACATGGGGAAAAAATCATATAAATAAACTTAAGCACTACGCGCTTTTTTAAAAAGGAGATTATGGAGTCAAAATCTCATTTTATCGAGAACAACTTAATGTCAAATTTATCTAATCGAATCCTCCGTACATGCACTGTGGATTTGGAAATTTGGAACATACATGGTTTATAACCTCGATTAACATATTTAAATATTTATGTAGTATGAGCCCGTGGGGCAGTTATCGAACTTCACGAGGGCTTCACTGAAGCATTAACTACTCAGCTTCTGTCGCAGCCTACTCTGTACGCATAACATTGTACTACTGTATATCCAGCGTGATATATGTCGCATAAAACGCTCCATGCTGATTATAACGCTATTCGCTTTTAGAACATGTTGTGACATGACACTTTTGCTTTACTTCTGCCGGTTTCTGGAAGATTATGTATGTCAACTTTGATCCGCAACATAATTTATGCGAAAGTAAGTCTCTTTATCTAACTTTGTTATCGAGACAACAATGTAGGGGTCTTTGTTAAAGTACTTACTTCTTATATTGTTTTGCTTTGTCTGCTCAAATACAATTATTTCGTAAAGTAGGTATTCTTACAAAAAACCGGCCAAGAGCGTGTCCGGCCACGCTCAGTGTAGGGTTCCGTAGTTTCCCGTCCGTCACAATAAGTGTTCAATCCAATCCGATTTGAATAATTCTTTTCTTGTTTGAAAAAAGATACGTTCAGGATAATAAAATATGTAAACGAAGTTAAAAAAAATGCTTGCATATACGATTATACTACAAACAGTCCAGAGATTATTTTGTACAACTTTTTGTCTTTTTTATACAAAAACTTATTTCCATCCAAGTTCAAAATAATTTTCCTAGAAAGTCCTTATAAAGTTCTACTTTTCAGATTTTTTTTCATATTTTCTAAACTTATGGTTCACGGACACATTGTTTTTTACTTTTGGAGCGATTATTTCCGAAATTATTGACATTATCAAAAAATGATTTTAATAAACCTCTATTCATTTTTAAAAACCTTTCCAACAATATATCACGCGTTAGGGTTGAAATTAAAAAAAAAAATCACTTCCCAATTTACATATAGGAGGGCTACCCTAATAAAACATTTTTTTCCAATTTTTATTTTACCAATTTGTCGGCGTGATTGATACACATTTTGGTACCAAATTTCAGCTTTCTAGTGCTAACGGTCACAGAGATTAAGCGTGGACGGACAGACAGACATGGCGAAACTATAAGGGTTCCTAGTTGCCTACGGAACCCTAAAAAAGTACATTCTTATCATTGGGTATTCTTCTGTTTTCATCCTAATTTATTTGAGGCTCTCGCTGCATGCCTTCTTCTATCACACCAGTATTTATAGTCAAGTAAAAGTAATTACGAGGTTCGAATTTAAGTAATTACAAGCTTGCGTAAGCATTTTATGCAATAGGCAAGCATTGACGAATAAGCGTGGCAAGGCAAGCAATACGATACACGAAGTAAAAACCGTCAAACTAAAGAGACAATTCTAACTTTAAACAATTACATACTAAAGTACAGAATAACAAAAACTTATCTTAAGTTATTACTTTAGCTCAAGTAATTACTTTGACTTCTTTAAAGATGCAGGTGTAAGTATGCATCTCCTATAAGCCATATCACCTTAACGAAGTCCAGAAAAAAGTGACAACTAGAATCAAATTTTACTAAAATGATCAAACATAAAACGCATACAGGCTGTTTTAAAAAACAAACCGACGGTTTTTTCAAAAGCGAATAAACTTATGAATGCCAACGCAACTTTTAGTGTTGCCAGGTAAAAAAATTCCAAACCTCTATGCAAAGTTGCAGCGTTTTTTCACAGAGCAACACCGCTTAGCGAGCAAGCGAAGCGTGTGCTTGCTTATTAGAGCATTCATCCACGCTTTAGCGTAGTCTCACAAAGTCACAAGCTTTCGGTGTCCTTTTTAAAACTCATTTGAATATCATTTTTAAACGTAGCTTCTTTTGTAAAGTATTGAATTTGAGTTTGTTTTTTTTGCAACTGTAACAGTTCTTTGTAAAAGAGTTGGGCTGGAAGTTTAGCGCTTAGAATATCGATTTCTGTTACCAAGTTATTTTATCCTGTTACTGTGTTTTTGGTGCCACTGAAGTTACTTTTAGATGTTTTTAAGTCCGATCTTATGTACTCGGTGGTTTGTAATAAAACTTCAAACTGAATACTTTATATTTTTTTAAAGTTAAACTCTTGAACACAAGTCTTTATAACTACTTGTTGTAAGTACTTCCAATTCTACACGTAGACAATGTTCCCAGACAAAAAATCCCGCCGCAAATCAGCTGTCAAAAAACCACAATGCCCAAACTCGCTGAATGATATTGTAGGTAACGATTCCACCAATCGACGCCATTCGGCTTTTAAATCAAATCATAGAGAATACAATTTGTATTTAAATAAACGAGATTTGATTTCATAAAAAAAATAAGTGTTAAAATCATTAACCTTAGAGGTTAGAGTATGAAATCACTCATCTTTGATAGGCTGATTTAATTTTCAGTATTATTGAAGATGACATTGTGATGTTAATATAATTAATCAATAAATTACGCTCACTTGAACAGATACACAGCAGAGAAGCATAATGCAAAACGAAGAAATTCAATGAACTTAAAAGTAATTCAAACCAGGCTACCAATGAAACCAAGACAAAGGCCCTTGAGCGGCATAAAAACTCTGATACCAGGTTAGGCATACACGGGTCCGCAAGGGCCAAAGCCTGCCGGGGCTGCGGGACTGTTCGAAAACAATACCGCGGGCCTGGAACATAAAAGGCGAGGAAGGAACATGGATGGGTTTTAGTCAGTAAATGTCTGACACTCCCTTCCGCTCAGCCCAGAGTGGGAGAAGTCATTTGATGATTTTCCATCTGAAACAAAATAAAACAGGTTAGGCATACACCACACGATAAAGAACGAATGATAGACGTTTCAAAACCTTCAAAACTATAGGTGTATGACCACACACAACTAACTTGCCAATCCGAATAATAGCAATCATTATTTTATTTCATTTATTTCTAGTTTTTAACTTTTAATTTTTTTCTTTTGTTTATGTCTCGACTGTTTGGAGGTGGGCGTTAATGACTGCGACACAGTTTTATACTAATGCAGTTGTTATCGAACACAGAGTTTTTGTAAACTGAGTTTTATTTTCAATAAATTATATTAAATTATTATAATCAAGCTTACGATACAAACAAAACCAAAATCCACGGTCGTTTCACAACGAAACAATCAGGGTCACAATTAGTGAGGCCGATCTTTCGGCCTGAAAACGTCAATCTTGTGAGAATTACACGCCAGTACCAGACGGCTTGTTACTAGTTACATTATAGGACCCCAGGGATACTAACTATAGTGGCGGTAAGTCCCCTCTTTGAGGAGTGGCTAGAGAGGCGCCACGGCGTCCTCACCTTCCGCCTGACGCAGGTCCTCACCGGACACGGATGTTTCGGGAGGTACCTGCACCGAATCGGGCGGGAGGAAACGCCCGGGTGTCTCCACTGCGAGGATCGACCGGAGGACACGGTGGAGCACACGGTGGAGGTCTGCCCTGCGTGGGCGGAGCACCGCCGTGTCCTCGTAGCGGCGATCGGCGGCGGCGACCTCTCGCGTCCGGCCCTGGTTCAATCCATGGTCCGGAGCGAGACGGAATGGGAAGCCGTCACCTCCTTCTGCGAAGCAGTCATGCTGGCGAAGGAGGTGGCGGAACGAGAGAGGGAGAGAGCCTCTCTTCCCGGCCGCCGCGGGAGACGCACCGGGCGTCGGGGGCCACGTGGTGGCTACCGGCCACCGTAGATGCAGGCCTGTGGACGGTTAGCTATGGGCTAGCTAGCCGTCCGTCCGTCTAGTGACGACAGGCCGTGTCGACGGCGCGTTCGTGTTCCACGCGCGCCTCAAAGAGATGTCAGCAGCAGAGAGGGGCCCGCAAGGGCCGAAGCCTGCCGGGGTTGCGGGACTGTTCGAAAGAGATACCGCGGCCCCGGAACGTAAAGGGCGAGGAAGGAACATGGATGGGTTTTAGTCAGTAAGAGTCTGACACTCCCTCCCGCTCCGCCCAGAGTGGGAGAAGTCATTTGATGATTTCCCATCCCAAAAAAAAAAAAAAAAAAAAAAAAGGGATACTAACTATTTGGGTAGAGCTATGTTGTTAAACTGAGTTTAAAGCTGATCGACCACTGCTAAGTATACTATTGTACTCATGACTGCTTTCGGGCAAAACTAATCATCGTGGGAGATTTTATGGTGCATAAGTATGGGCTCGGAGAAGCTCGTATCTAAATAAACACCTGTTCGTCTGCCTATGTTTGTCTATGGATGGGTGACCACCCATGACAATTTGCTTCCGAGCCCCGGAAAACGGCCTCATTATGATTTTCTTCCGTGCCTCGCAGCACGTTATGCCGTTTGTCCCTGCTGACATTAGCAGATATTTGACAGTCATTACAGATAGTTAAAGGCCCCGAAAGTCTGACAACCATTCTTACTAAAGGATATCGTATTACTGACTGGGGTGCAGAGGTCAGCTAGGCAGTTGCTCCAAGTAAAATAAGGGTATTCAGTAAGTAACTGCATCCGATTAGACTGGAAGCCGACTCCAACATATTTGAGAAAAGTGTGTGCAAGAGCACAGGTGCACCCTGTCTCGTATTTCCCTTCGTCCCTCATAGTTCAATGTTAACCAACGGCTTAATGTACCAACACGTGTTTCTGAGATTTGTTCACGTAAAGTGATATGTGCTCGAAAAGGTTAACCCCGTTAGATGCTGGATTAATTTGTTTGCTAGCTCCATGGTCTTGGGGTGATCCCGCAAAAAATGGTACGAAGCTAAGCTAAGACTGCTATGGAACGCGACCTTTTAAGCCAGCTGTCCATTAGTGTTACAAGGAAGATCCTCTACGAAACCAAATGAAACAATATTCACACAATGCTTAAGAACCAGAATAGTGGATTTTTGAGCATACCGGTTGGTAAATCGACTGCTAATGGCGCCCGACTGGGCTACTTACGAAATGACTTAAATAAAGGGCTAATTTGACGCCCAACATCAAATGAATTTGAAATATAATTAAGCCTGGAATTGAAAACTTCATTCTTTCACTTCAAATTAAACTTACACCTCCATCTTTTTGCTATGAGAATGAAACCGTGATGTTTTGTTTTGTAAACTAAGTATGTACTTACTTTTTTACATTTATTTGAAAATCACAATAATAATACAATAGAGTAAACCAAAACTAAGATTGTTTTTCACCTTCCTTTCTTAGAGTAGTGAGAACTATTCGAGTAACGATACAGTTGTAGCAACAAGACCTTTGGGAAATGATCGCTTGTACTAGCAGACTTCAGTAATAATATCTTGCGAAACAAGGCTTAGGGGTAACGAGATAGAGACTTTACAAAACTCTTAAGTGCCAATCATGATGTTTGGCAGAAAGGTAGTTTGATACAAGTAAGTCCCAGTTGGGCGCCAAAAAATAAACACTGTAAAACGAGTTATTCTGATACAGACAGTTTACTTAGTTTTAGTTCCGTAAAATGTGCCTTTTACAGAACTTTAAGTGCTAATCATCATTTTTTGAAGGAAGGTAGTTCTATACCTCCAAAAGCCCAGTTGGGAGCCAAAAACAAAAAAAAAACAAAGTCGATTAACGACAACGATGTTAAGAATGTGACACATAGATGGTCAAAAGTAATAATTTTACAGAAGATACACAACAATCAACAATTATGGAGTGACAATTATGGTGTTTGGCAGGAAGGTACTTTGATACAAGAAAGACCCAGTTGGGCGCCAAAACAAATAAAACTATATAAGTTAAGACGATGAAGTTATAATATGGCACAGAGATGGTAAAAAGTATTGAAATAAGTAAGATTTTACAGAACATTCAGGTAACAATTTTGATGTTTGGCAGAAAGGTAGTTTGATAAGAAGCAGGCTCAGTTGGACGCCAAAAAATCAAAAAATAAACTATTGGATAAGATAATTTTATTATATTATTTTAATTTTTATTATTTTATTGTCAATTTTTTTTGTTTTTTTTTTATTATTATTATTGTTTTTTTTTATGTTTCAAAGAAACTCAAAAGTGATTGAAAATGTCATACACCTTTGCATGTGTTTAGCAGAAAGGTAGAACGATAGACCAGACCAAGGTGGACGCCAAAAAAAACTGTGTGACTGTTTAGTGTAACACAGAGATATTCAAACGTATTGATGTTGTAACACTTTAATATTAGAAAACTACTGAACTTAGTTATAATATGTCATCAGTCATTATAGAGACAAATGCTGACCCAGTTGGGCGCCAAAATTAAGTATGACTCGAGTTCAAGCTATTTTGTTTTCACACATAGCCACCGATGTTACACCACACTGACTTATATCTTTACAGTTTATTATGTAATATGGTACCGGAATCAGAAGAAAAACGAGTTTGTGTCGACTTAAGATACAAAGTACCATGGATCTATTCCCACCACAATAGATTCGCCATTAAAACCGATACACAAATCAAACAACTTCTCCCCCAAACAGGGTAAAGTTAAACACGCCATCTGCTCGTCACGTTGCCGTCAAGTCGACGTCACGTCGCCGAAACACAAACACTTTAAAAATACTATCGTTGTATCGCAAACTAGGAAATTGAATATCGAGTCCCGCAGTCACGTTCGAGATATTTAGGGGGACCATAAGATAGAATTAAGGAGATTTTCTGAAGGCGTTTTGGTTTTATATATTTTTTCCTTCTCTTAAAATAAACAAATGTAGGTACTCGTATTATTAAGATTTTTATATACATTGTAAAATATCATTTGTTTTCCTTTGCCGGTTTTGAAAGACAGAGATCCAATTTAAGCATCGTGCCAAAGGGTCTTTGTGTAGCTATTTTAGATATTACACAATTAATGAACACACTAAATAAAAATATAAAAAACAACAATGTCTGTATATTTTTCGTCAAACTTTGACACTAAAACAAATATTATAATTCTTAGTTCTTTATAATACCTTGTTTGATGGAATTCAGCCAAAAAAATAGAAAAAGTAGGAAGAGACTTCAATGGATTAAAATTAAATATACATCATTAATTAGTCTTTTTTTTTTTTTTTTTTTTTTTTTTAGGATGGGAAATCATCAAATGACTTCTCCCACTCTGGGCGGAGCGGGAGGGAGTGTCAGACTCTTACTGACTAAAACCCATCCATGTTCCTTCCTCGCCCTTTACGTTCCGGGGCCGCGGTATCTCTTTCGAACAGTCCCGCAACCCCGGCAGGCTTCGGCCCTTGCGGGCCCCTCTCTTATGCTGACATCTCTTTGAGGCGCGCGTGGAACACGAACGCGCCGTCGACACGGCCTGTCGTCGTTAGACGGACGGACGGCTAGCTAGCCCATAGCCAACCGTCCACAGGCCCGCATCTACGGTGGCCGGTAGCCACCACGTGGCCCTCGACGCCCGGTGCGTCTCCCGCGGCGGCCGGGAAGTGAGGATCTCTCCCTCTCTCGTTCCGCCACCTCCTTCGCTAGCATGACTGCTTCGCAGAAGGAAGTGACGGCTTCCCATTCCATCTCGCTCCGGACCATGGATTGAACCAGGGCCGGACGCGAGAGGTCGCCGCCGCCGATCGCCGCTTCGAGGACACGGCGGTGCTCCGCCCACGCAGGGCAGACCTCCACCGTGTGCTCCACCGTGTCCTCCGGTCGATCCTCGCAGTGGAGACACCTGGGCGTTTCCTCCCGCCCGATTCGGTGCAGGTACCTCCCGAAACATCCGTGTCCGGTGAGGACCTGCGTCAGGCGGAAGGTGAGGACGCCGTGGCGCCTCTCTAGCCACTCCTCAAAGAGGGGACTTACCGCCACTATCGTGGCGTGCCCTGCACGGGGTTGCGACAGTCGCTCTCTCCATGTCGCCATGAGATCGCGCCGGAGGTCAGTCCGCTGAGCGGCAATTTGCCGCGGCAGCGGAGTTTCCCCCCGGCGTAGTACCTCCGCGCGCCATTCGTGTAGGCGCGCGAGGACTATCGCCTCCAGATCCCATGGCGGCAATCCGGCAAGCAGGCCCGCCGCCTCGCGGGAGATCGTGCGGTACCCACGGACCATCCTTACGGCCACCACTTTTTGGGGCGCGTTCAGATAGTGAGCGGCACGCCGCTTCAAGGAACGCGCCCACACTGGGGCCCCGTAGAGGGCCATGGACCGCACGACCCCCGCATAGAGCCTGCGGCAGGAGGCGTTTGGCCCCCCAAGGTTGGGCAGGAGCCGCCTGAAGGCAGCCCCGGTCCGTTCCAGCCTGGGGGCCAAACGTCGGAAATGCTCCACGAAGTTCCACCGGCTGTCGAGGACGAGTCCTAGGTACTTCAACGTCGACTCGACGCCGATGGATACCCCTCCTACCGTCAGTGTGGATCCCGACGGTGGCGCGTTCCGAGGCCCATGAAAGCACATGGCCTCGGACTTGTGCAATGCCACCTCGAGACCCAGTTGCCGGATCCTCTCAACGACTATCGCAACCCCGCGTGTCATCACTTCGGCCGCCGCCTCGTGCGACCTCCCCTGTGCCAGCACCAGGGTGTCGTCTGCGTAGCAAACGACGCTGACACCACTAGGGAGGTCGGCGCGCAGCACCCAGTCGTAACCGATGTTCCACAGGGGCGGTCCCAGAACCGATCCCTGCGGGACACCGCACGACATCTCTCGCCGGTTCCAATCTCCGCAGCGACTGGGGTAGATGACGGCCCTGTCCGTCAGGTAGTCCCCGATCACACGACGGAGGTAGGTCGGCACCCGGTGATACCGGAGTGCCTCCCTGATGCAGCTCCAGGGCAGGGAGTTGAAGGCGTTGGCGATGTCGAGAGACACCGCCAAGACAACCCCGCCCCGGGATATCGCATCCCCCGTCGTGAGGGCTCTCACGCGCATGATTGCGTCCACGGTAGAGCGCCCCTTGCGGAAACCAAACTGGTTCTCCGCAAGATTCGGCCCCATCCCCTCAAGGTGCTCGGCGAGGCGGTTTGCAATCACTCTCTCAAAGAGCTTGCCCACCTCGTCGAGCAGCACAATGGGCCGAAATGCGGACGGAGAGTCCGCAGGGCGCCCCGGCTTTTGGATGAGGACCAGTTTCCCCGTCTTCCAACGAAGCGGGAACTGGCCTCTCTCCAAGCATGCGCTTAAGAGCCCCTTCAGTCGGGGCCCGAGAGCCTCCGCATCCGAGGCCAGGACCCAGGCTTTGCCAGGCAAGCCATCGGGTCCCGGGGCGGTATTTTTGGCCTTAAGCCTACCTACCGCCACTCTCAGGTCTACCCCAGTCACTTCCGGAGTGTCATCGTCGTCGCTTGGGTCCTCTTCTATCATTAATTAGTCTTGGATTAAAAAATACAACAACTTTCACTAACAAGTTTAATAAAGCAAGCTTATGAATTCCAGTGTTGAGAATAAATATAAATAAGAGATTGTCTTGTGGCTACAATATTCATATATTTCTTCAATATTTGTTGGTCTCTTTCACACATTTCTGATTGGAAAAGTTGATAAATTTTGTATTGGTGCCCGAAATAGACCTTCCTACTTTTCTGTTCGGACATTTGTTCTGTAGAGACCTACCTAGGTATGCCTGTATTTTTCTATCACTACAATAGGGCTTAGATAAGTTACATTATTTATGTAACGATATTCAACCTTTTTTCAAAAAATTGTTGTTAGAATGTGACTTCTTTTTATTGTTTTTCTCTTCTCAACGATATCTTTGACGACCCGAATGGCGTAGCGATAGTGAGGCTGCCTTACGTTCTTAGGGTCCTAGGTTTGAATCCCGGTAGGAGCAAATGTTTGTGTGATGAGCATGGACATTTGTTTCTGAGTCATGGATGTTTATATGACTGTATAACAAGTGTATGTATTTACAAACAAAAAGTATACATAATATGTAGGATATCAACTATCTGGTGTCCACGACACAAGCCTTCCTTTGTATGACACTAGATGGCGTTGTGTATAATGTCCAGCGATATGATATTAATATCTTGTGGCGGAATTGATAAACAGCTCACATGATGCCGACTTTTTAATAAATTACTTTAACCCAATTTTTATCCTAATCAGTTTGTAACGTTCCCACAGCTGGGACACTGGCCTCTGTAAGAGGTAGTCATCATCATCTCCTTAGCCGTTTCCCAACTATACAGGCTGTAAGTAAACCACCTCATCACGAAGCCGTCAACTAATCATTCTGTACATCAAACAAAGTACAGTACTAACTTATTGCTGGGAATCAACTTTTTTTTTTTTGGTGTGAAAAATCATGTTTTGTGGTAGAACTCAATGTAACGCACTTAAAACATTGTGCTGATGGATGAATTGAATAATACAGGGGACATGGAGGTATCGGCGGCTGCGACCTCTCGCTTCCGGCCCTGGTTCAATCCATGGTGTGGTGGTGGCTACCGGCCACCGTAGACGCGGGCCAGTGGACGGTGAGCTTTGGACTAGCTCGTCGTCCGTCCGTCTTATGACGACAGGCCGTGTCGACGGCGCGTTCGTATGCACGCGCGCCTCAAAGAGATGTCAGCACACTGAAGGGACCCGCAAAGGCCGAAGCCTGCCGGGGTTGCGGGACTGTTCGAAAGAGATACCGTTGCCCCGGAACATAAAGGGCGAGGAAGGAATATATATGGGTTTTAGTCAGTAAAAGTCTGATACTCCCTCCCGCTCCGCCCAGAGTGGGAGAAGTTATTGAAGTTTGAAGTTGTTGTTCGTTTTGATGATTTCCTATACAAAAGAGTCCAGAAAAAAAAAACAAGTCGGTAAAAAAATTTACATTCAACGAAAAAGGGGTTTCAGTATTAAAAATGCCATGCGATTTGACATTTATAAAAAGGAAAGTCCCAAATTAGTACAGCTTTACACAAACCCTACGGAATACTGAAAATTGGTTGTTCTGCGCAACGAGACGACATAACCGCTTGTGTGGTTTTAAAGTAAAGATATTGGGACTCAAGCCGCCTTTCGAGATTCGATCATGCGCTCGTGCCCCCGAATATAGAAGACCTAAATGAGATTTTGTTAGTGCTGCCGCTTAACTTTTTAACTCTTTCACTTTAGAAAGATCATTTTTGATCGAATCTGAAATGAAGAAGAGGAACCAAGGTCACCGACGTAGCCCGAAGAATTGCCAAATTTAAGTGGCAGTGGGCAGGGCACATGGGTCGCAGAACGGATGACCGATGGGGCCCAAAAAGTTCTGGAGTGGCGACCGCAAACCGGAAGACAATGCGTTGGAAGACCTCCCACTAGGTGGACCGATGACCTGGTGAAGGTTGTGGGTGTTGTAACATCACTATTTAGTATGTTATTAGTCTACATATCATTATGCATTATCTATGTCTTGTCTATGATTGTCGTCACTTGCCCAATGGCTGTCTTGCTGTGAACCCCGTCTGTCCCAAGTCTTCCAACGGTGTCTTTAATTCAAATAACCAACGAACACAACAGTGGGAATCCGTTGGATGCGAGTCGCACGGGACCAGTCAATGTGGCGACACTTGGGGCAGGCCTATGTCCAGCAGTGGACGTCTTTCGGCTGAAATGATGATGATGATGACTTCAGAAAGATTGTGCAACCAGTGCAGTGTTACCAAGGGGTATCGTATTAACCAGGTTGTGGAGGTCAGATAGGCAGTCGCTCCATGTAAAATACTGATTTCAGCTGCATCCGGTTAGACTGGAAGCCGACCCCAACATTGCTTAGAAAAGGCTAGGCAGATGATGACTCCAGAAAAATTGTATAATTAGATGGATTTTTTTTGTTTTTTTTTTTTTTTTAGAGGCAGACCAAGGAGACGATGGATGGACTGTGTGAGGGATAATATGAAAGAAAAAGGAGTAAAAGAAAACGTGACGGTTGATAAAGGAGAATGGAAAAAAAAACATTTTGCGCCGACCTAAAGTGACATGGGACAAGAGCAGGAAATGGACGATTTCAAAAAGATTATATTTAACAGAAAATCTGTGTTTCAGTTTTTCATTTAAATGATGACAGCAAAGAAAGGTAGTACAAATAAAATATAGATATTTTCCCTACGTCTGTCTGGCAGTTTGAGTAATACTATGTAAACTAATATTATAAAGAAGAATTTGTTTGTTTGTTTGGTTGAACGCGATTAATCTCAGTAACTACCGGCTCGAATTGAAAAATTCTTTGTGCGTTGGATAGTCCATTTATCGATGAAGGGTATATAACATAACGCTATGACCAATAGAAGCGGAGCAGCAATAAGAAATGTTGCAAGCGGGAAAAAAGCTTCCGTTGAGCAGGCATCAAAACTTTACGCGAAAGAAGTCGCGGGCAGAAGCTAGTAATCATATAAAGTTTGAGTATAATAAGCGACCTACCCAATTGTCCTTTCTTTGGTATTGTTCGTCGTTTCGTTGAGCTTGAGTTATATGTCGAGCTACATGATTGAAATTGAAATTGAAATTGAAATTGTTTATTGAATATTTGAATTACAAAAATATTTACAATATGGCCTTAAAAACTATAGGTATACAATAATTGGATTCTACCTGAACTAGGAATAAACCTGTATCTCAGGTATCTCACTCAAGCGCTTATACATAAATATTATCTAAGATTCCTTAAACAAATAACTAGTAAATAACTTATCTATTAGATTATGCTCTATTCAAAGTAAGAAAAACAGTTTGTTTTATGATAACTAACAAATGCTTGCATTGACTGGACAGGTCCACTCAAATCTGTGTGGTTCTTACTCCAAAAGACCATCTCAGACACTAATGTCTACAGAATCCTCACATGAATTGAACAAGATTATGTCTGGACTTCAAGAGACTATGACCTCTGAGTTTGTTTCGGGTGTTTCTTCTCAGAGTTGTCAGGTACGAAACACCGGCCCAATCTAGTTTAAAAAAAAATGACGTGTAAAAGTGTTCGTGAAAACCTACTACCAAAATAAACATCATTTATCATTTTCACCGTTTGCTCAACCCTTTTTTTATCTTGTTAATTATTAAGTTTCTCACGATTTTGATGTATGCTGCTTTACGGTTACAAGACAAACTATGGAGTACAGATACTACTTCGATGCTTCCCTATTTTGCTTCAGCCACGTAACACTTCATAAAACAGTTAAGCATAAAACATTGCATGCTGAAAGTATATTAAATTCTTCGCAAATTGGGTATTAAAAAGATTAGGTGATGCGCTCGTGCTCCTGAATATAAACCAAGTTAATGAACTACCGCGTCCTTGGCTGTGTGTTTTGAACAACATTTTGGATGATTTTTAATGAAACCTAGAAGGAAAATGTATTGGAAGCGCAAAGCATAGTCCTCTTCGTACTGTAGATTAGTTTTAAGCGGACAAAACAAATGAATGTGAACTTGTACCAAAAATTCGCAATTGAAAACGATAGCTATCGCTACCCATACTAGTTGTTGCTAAATATCATCTCGCACGCTTATCATAATACCTTGCCTAGCTTGGCCCATGGATGGGTGATGACCCATTACATACCTTTTTTCTCCGTGCCTTGGTATGCACGTTAAGCCGGTCTTCCCGGCTGTCATTTGTAGACCTTTGACAGACGTTACTGTAAAAGTGACTCGAAAGTCTGACCAGTCTACCAGTCAATACCAAGGGGTATCGTATTACCCGGTACTAACTGGGTTGTAGAGGTCAGATAGACAGTCGCCTTATGAAAAATACTGGTATTCAGCTGCATCCGGTTAGACTAGAAACTGACCCAAACATACAGGGTGCAAACCACCTCATCACAAAGCCTTTAACCAAGCATTCTGTACATCAAACTAAGTAACTTTACGCAAAAATTATCGCTGGGAAACAGCTTTTTTTTTTGAGGTTATAAATCATGTTTTGTGGTAGAACTCAATGTAACGCACTTAAAACATTGTGCTGATGGATGGATTGAATAATACGGGGGTCGTGGAGGTGTTAAAAGTCAAAATCTTGCAAAAAAAAACATGTATTTGAAAAAAACTTGCCAAAAAGTTGCAACTTTGACCCCCCATATCTCCGTAACTAGAAGGTTCCCAGGTATGGTGTAGATAAAAAAAATGATCGCAGTGATGGGGAGAACAAGTGCATTTCGGCTTCGTGAAGATGTGTTTTACACCCTTTAGATGGGAAAAGTTTAGGTAGATGGATGCTTCTCACTGAAAGAGTGTTATTTATCTCTCATCTTTCTTCTGCGCTTATATCCAAATTTATTTGGATAAGCGCAGCATGGCTTCTTCTTATATTCTTCTCTATTACTCGTCATCTTAGCAGTCACCTCCTTTCTAGCCAAATCATTTTTCGAACAGTTCGTTTGTCTTCTTCTACTCTTATAGCCATTTACATTCATACTCAACCTTTTTCATAAAGGCCTGTAAAGGAGATTTTTTTTTTGTTCGGAGATTAGGCCACCCACATAAATTGTATCATATAATAATGAAAAGTACTCGTACATTGATTTCTTCCTTATAACCTGTAGATTACATTGGTTAAATTAGCTAAGCCTTGTCTAACCGGAATAAATGCGAAAACCACTTACGAATACCAAAATAAACAGAAAGAGTAAATGTCAAAATAATGAAGTTGTCTGTCAACCACAAAAAAAGTGAATTTATCACGTTCCGTGCAACGTTGATTGTTTAAACCATCTGTATGTGATTTTAGTGTAAACCTTTACAATAGCATTAAAAATGCTCACAGTTTAATAATATTTATTTTAATATTCTATTCTGATTCTATTATAACTATAGCAGATCTGATTACCAATGGGTCGGTACTGTATGTTATTTAGTAAACGGAAAAAAAGCCCCTATTTACGTAAATATTTTCTGTCAAATGACATTGAACACAACAGGAATGATTTGACTCGCAATAAAAACTTAACATAGCTTATTTATTATGATTTTAAGATTCCGGTTTCATTTCTATGTAATGTTTCATTTAATACTATAGTAAAATGGTTTGGCTTTTTTTTGGTGTAATATGAATAATAAATACAACGACCAGGTGGGCCCAATAAAAATTGTCTCCTTTATCTCGAAGACACAAAAATTTTAAACGTTCTTGTCTTAATCTGCGGTAGTTTCCACAATAAGTTTCCAACCAGTTTCTTACAGAACTATTAAACAAGACAAGACTACATTAATCAACCACAGCATACCTAACAACTATGTATATCCATCAAGTAGAACAAGACAGCATTGTACCACTGACCCGTTTCCAGGTAATCTGTGCTATACACTGAAGCCAACCGACGGATCTCCCTCGAGAAATTATATGTGACCTACTCGACGTGTATAATGTACTATATACAGGTGTATATGTATGTATACGATATACAGAGTGAGTTTTAGGGTGGAGCGAGCCAGGTGAAAATGGACACTATGAAGCATAACATCATGGATCAGTTTAGCGGAGGTTTATTTGTACCCAAATTTTGCCAGTTATTGACTACTTCGTTGGTCTAGTGGTCAGAAACGTGACTGCTTAGTATATGGTCCTGGGTTCGATTTCCCGTTCGTTCAAAGTGTAAGTGAGTTCTTCCATCAGCAGCAGTAGCAGTCTCGGAGTCTGTATTTGTGCTCTGTTGATGGCAATAGGTATGCTTCCAAATTAATTATTTATTTTACACTTCAAGCACAAAAGTACAGAGGCGGGCTTAGTGCCATAGGAAATTTCTACCAGTCAACCTTTAGGTGATGCAGAGACAAGCAGTGGTAAGTGTCATTTCTGAAAATCAGATAAACATTAGATGGAACTTACAAATATCTGGCGAATTATTATAGTTGTACTAATGGGTAGGTAAATCTCTGCCTAAACCTTTACGGATTACAGGCATGGTATTATCTGTATTATTACGCCAGATATTATGGCTTATTGACAATACCTGTGCATGAATTTACTGATATTGACAAATTCATGACGGAAAAATTCAAAAACGGTTTACCGGACTCGGAAATAGATACTAGGACCTCACGATCAGCAGTGGCGCTTGAGCTTACTAGACCAGCAAATCAAATCAAAGCATTTATTTCAAGTAGGCCAGTTTCAAGAAACCAGGACCTCCCGGTCAGCAGTGGCGCTTGACCTTACTTGACCAGCAAATCAAATCAAAGTATTTATTTCAAGTAGGCCAGTTACAGACACTTTTGAATGGTCCAAACAAAGATGAAAATTAAATGTAGCTACAGTCCCAGTTACAAGACATAAAAACTATGAAAGTACTGTAGTTGCCCGTTCCCTAGCGTAGATCTCTATGGAGAAGAACGGGCAAGAAACTCCATGGACACTCTTTTAAACTAGGATATTTTTACAAAATAATGATAACATACACTGTTTTAGGCTTTCACGGTTCAAAAGAATAAATAATCAGGGAAGATATCCCGTAAGTGACAATATAAGTCTTGATAACATAATTCATGTTGAGATAGTGAAATATGTGAGAACCATGTAGAAAGATGTGCACGCGAGGAAGAAACTAAGAGAAAAGTATTGCAAAATAGTCTAAATGTATGTATAGGACCCACGTGAATGTATGGATTACTGTCCACTTTCTCTCAAAGAACGAGGCCTATATCCGAAGACTAGGAACGCTGTAGGCTTTGAAGTCTAGAAGACTAGACTTTGGGACTAGAGGAGCTGTGTGAGTATCAAACAAAATTATCCTTTTTAAACGACGTCATTTCATGTTCGTTTCAGACTTAAACATGTAGTCCACTTATATTGTAATTTCAGTATTAGCTCTTTGTAATCAAATCTTCATATTTTGATTTGATTTTGTGCCAGTGGTGACGGCTTTGACCTAAGAACAGTAAGTAGTGGCTTCGAACCTAGACAGGCGCATTACTTTGTGTAATTTATTTTCATCACTACTGCTCTCAAAACGCTGAAGGAAAACATCGCGACGAAACCGACGTATGCTATAACCAAAAATTCGAAGACATTTGACCTCTACCAATACGCAATGGGCCCGAGTGGTGGATTTTAGCCCATACCCTCTCATAGAGAGAAGGCTGGTGTCCCAGCAGTAGGAAACATTAATAGGCTGATGATGATGATGATGATATAGTATGATTCCGTGGCACAACTACCAAACTCCACATGAGCGAAGTCGCTGACATAAGCTAGCTTGAAATAGGTGGTTTCAGTTTGAAAATTCACCCTGTATATTTGTATGAGAACAGTCGTAAGGAGTTAGTCTGATTCGTTTTTAGTTTTTACGAGTTCCGTGGGGAGCAGAGAAAGTTTTTCGTAGGATAAGCATGAAATTGAAGTCTTATGTAAAGAAAATGGTCATTCGGTAGGATTTTGATGAAAATGGGCATGAATAAAACAAGTTTTTATTCAGTCAGATATACTTTGGAAGATTATGGGGTTCATAGCTAAACAATAACAGCCAATCGGTTCGATCTTCAGGTTAAGCCATGCTTGCCTAGGTTGGTTCGTGGATGGGAGACCACCCATTACATACCGAGTTTCCTTCGTGCTTCGGAAAGCACGTTAAGCAGTTGGTCCCGGCTGTCATTTGTAGATTTTAGAAAGTCGTTACTGGGAATTCAGTGACCCAAAAAGTCTGACAACCGCAGTCTTACTAAGAGGTATCGTATTACCCAGTACTAACTGGGTTGTGGAGGTCAGATAGGCAGTTACTCCACGTTTCATGGCCTACCGAGTTTTCTCCGTGCCTCGGGACGCACGTTGACTCATTGATTCCGGCTGTCATTTATATCACAGAGTATATAATCACTACGTTTAATTTATATCTTTGATGGTCTGTACGTATATCTTTGACGGTCGTGACAGGCAAATTGTGACAACTAGTCTTACCAAGGGCTTTTTTATAAGCCAGTACTAACTGGGTTGTTGAGGTTAGATAGGCAGTCGCTCCATGTAAAATACTGGTATTCAGTTGCATCCGGTTAGACTGGAAGCCGACCCCAACATAGTTGGAAAAAGGCTAGGAAGATTATGATGATGATTGCAGCCAAGTCCATCTTCCTAATTTCTGGCTCTCTTCTTATTTTAATGACATTTGCCGAACCCTTCGGCAAAAGAAAGCGTAAAGTCTTATTATTTCTTCCTTCCAATGTAAATCAGCCTATAACCAGAAACCACAATACATAACAAATTAGATTTATAGCCAAACCCCGCACCCGGTGGTAAATAAACCCGGGGTCGCCCGTTCGATTCCCGTGCGGTGCACGCGTGATCTGAATATTATTGACGCCTCACGATTATTGTGACATGTGACGTAATAGAGGCGTAGGCGAGGCGTATGTGAAACGTATGTGACGTGGAAACAAATAGGGAGAAAATAATTTCTTTGTTGTTGTAAAGGTTGAGGGTTTGCAAACGGAAAATGGAGGAAATATCTACAGAATCAACGTTAAGAATTAGAGCCAGGCTCCACCGAGAGAACAGCAGATGTTTTGTGTACCACCAATAGAATTTCGTCATTTACTTAAGGCGACTACAGGAGCTAAACGCGAGTTTTATAAGTATATGATTCACTGCAATAAACAAAACCAGAAAAATATATATGATATTTTTCAGGATATATGCTACTACGATAGTATTTTGAAAACATAGTACAATTAATTTTACTCGATAAAGAAAAATCACGAACTTATCTCTATAAGTTTTTATTTAACGAGTAAAAAACATGCTAAAATACATGCGATCTTTCTAATTTTTTGGCAAATAATTCTACAAGCAACATACTATTATTAGCATCATAGTGTTTTATTAGGAAGTTTGAAAGTGGTGTCAGTTACGTGTGCATCTGGATTGAGGGCCCATTTTTTAAATCCTTGAGAAACGAAATAAGACTTACAGGCAATTTAGTTAAAATAGTAAAAACTTAAAGCCATAGACCATGAATTTCTTAAACGTGAATTAAAATAGTTGTGGTCAAATAACTTGGGCCCTCAATCCAGACGCTTGCGTAAAGTGGCATAGTCTAAATCTCAAAAAGTACCATCTCTGAGTTAGTCATTTTTATTTAAGAATTTCTAAAATATTTTAAGAAATTCCCAAATCTGTAGAATAACAAAATAGCGGTTTACCTAAGGCCCTCAATTCATACATGAAGTCTGAACTGAGAAATCTGCTAAACATGAAATGATCTGACGAAGTAAGTATATAAATATGACTAAACAAAAAAATATATAATTATTATTAAAATTATTTATTTTTCCGTTTTTTTTTTACATGCAAAGTGAAAAGAAGTCGTTTGTCTTGGCATGTGATGAGGAGCGATAAAATGTATGTGACTAATGATGGACATAAATGTTGATGAATGGAGAGGTAGGGGAAGGACCAAGAAAAAATGGATTAATTTTGTGAGGAATGATATGAAAGAGTAAGGAGTAAATGATGCCGCGACGTCTGACAGCGGAGAATGGAAGAAGATAATGTGTTGCACCGACCCTAAATAAATTGGGATTGGGAAGAGAATCATCACCTCAAACAAAAACAAATCATCAAATCCAACCCAAACCCCCATCCCTCATCAAATATAGCTGTATTGGCTTCGGTACGTTTTGACAGGTGACCACTGAAAACCAGCGCTGTTCTGTGGGTTCCCTATAGCACAGCATCATGCTGAGTGGCTATTTGTCGCACTCACGCCGTGCATTTTTTTTATTTTTTGTCCGTTTTGTCTTGCAATTATTATACGAATAGTTAATGTTGTTGTGTTAATTTTCAGTTTTAGTCTAAATGTTTGTGTTTGTGTTTCTTTCACCTGCCTAACCTTTTCCCAATTATATTGGGGTCGGCTTCCAGTCTAACGGGATGCAGCTGAATACCAGTATTTTACATGGAGCAACTGCCTGTCTGACTTCCACAACGCAGTTAGTATTGGGTAATACGATACCCCATAATAAAGCAAGAGACAAAAAGAAGAAATAATGATGACTTGTAGTAGTGCTGATACACCTTCAACACCATAGGCCTCCTTAATAGCAAGTAAACAAAGAAATTACTAAACACAGAGCAAGTTTAATCCTCAGTGTTTGAAGCTAAATCGTTTAACTTGTGAATTATGAATCAAGTTCGGTTATGTGCTTGAACATAGCGGTACATGCGGGCTATTGTTTAAACTTCAGCTGTATAATAGTATACCTTCAAGAGGCAGGGGTGGCGAACAGGGGTACAAAATAAATGTGGATGGCTAAGCAAGTATGGGAAGACCAAAGAACCGATGAATGGACTGTGTGAATATTGATGAGGTTAGAAACGTTGTGCCTGCTGAGATGACGAGTAATAAGAAATATGGAAGAAAAATATATGTGACGCCGACTCCAATTAAATTGGGATAAGGTCAAACGACCGTGCGGCCAAGCGGTGTCGTATGATAACCACCTAAAAATGTCATGTGTGTGGACACATGAGGGTCCAGATTGAGAAGAAATGAAAACAAAATTAGTTTCATTGTAATGCCTCAATTCAATAAAAAGTAGGATTTTTAAGACATAACTTATGCAACTTTTTTATTATACGATTATACGAAAACTGTTAGACATCCCTGGCATGTACAACCTAGTTGTTCCTGATGAATGTTGGAGTGCTTTCTTTGTTCGCATAGCTTAGAAAGAGTTTGTCCGTGAAAGTTGTTCTACTTGTTTATTAGTGGCTAGATTTGAAGGATCCATATTAATATACAAATGAGTGCCTTTCAGCTTAAGGTTTTCAGGTTTCAATTTCTTACAATCCATATTTTTCACGCCCCTCCCATTTTTTAGAGAAAACTTCCCAGAAAACATGGAATGTTTCGATTAAAATTCAGAACATAACTTTTATGGCGTTTAGTTTCCATAGGCGATGTCTTTTGACAATTGGTTCTCAAAAGATTCATTAATTCATGACCCTTCTGAAAAATATCAGTTATACATCTTGAGCTTCGTAGATTTGCCACAATCAGTACTTTATGGTGGAGAGATAGAAATTTTCCAAAGAATTTCAATAGTTCGATTTTTCAAAAACAACCCAGTTCGGACCCCAAGTTATCGGGTCAAAATTGTTGCAAATTTAGTCTAGTATCCACTTATTTCAAGGAATGCACAGAATTACCAATCGCGGATCACCCTGTACATACATATTATAAAACAAAGTCTCCCGCCGCGTCTGTCTGTCCCTATGTATGCTTAGATCTTTAAAACTCCGCAACGTATTTTGATGCGGGTTTTTTTAATAGATAGAGTGATTCAAGAAGAAGTTTTTAGTATATAATTTAACGCGGGTGAAGCCGCGGGCATCGGCTAGTATTATATAAAACAAAGTCCGCCACGTTTGTCTGTCTGTCTATCTGCCTGTTCGCGACAAACTTAAAAACGATTGCACTGATTTTCATGCTGTTTTCACCAATGGATAGAGTGGATCTCGAGGAAGGTTTATAAGTAAGCATACTCAAAGCAAAGCCGCGGGGATCAGCTAGTTTATTATGTTATAGTCCTCCTTACCGATTTCGGTATGACTGGCTGGACTAAATTTGCTTTCTAATACACAACTAAACGCTTAGCTTATGACGGCCAACTAAGACACGACTGAAAAATGGTTCCCACAGAATCAAAAACAAACAGAATCATTATAACATTGATTAATACTGAGTTCGAGGCGTCGTTAAAATTAATGATATTCAAAAAGTTTTTCCGTTCTTCACCAACTTGGTAATTTATTGGGAAACAGTGGAAACTTAATAATATCGTGGAATAAGCTTGTTCTCCCTTGTTGGGATACCATTTGTAGCTTCTCATTATAGCAAGGAATGGGTGCTAGGGATGTAGCTAAGTCGAAAAAAAAAAATGTTACCTTCAATAATTGTACACGAAACACTTATCTAAGCACTATCCGGCGTTACAACTAGGGAAAAGAGTGTTTACGATGAGCTCTGGCACCCAATGTAAGATTTAACTTGTGTTTAGGGTACCAGGGTCCTCGCCTATACTTTAGACATGTAGCATTAGTTGTAAAACGAGCACAGTATATCATAATTTAATTACAATTGAAGTTTATTATCCTAGTATTCTACATTATCTTGGTTGCCACGGCTTTTTTAAAATTAATTATTTTATTTTTGAGTTGTTTATATGTATATATTTGTTTTCACTATGGACACTTTTATCGTGCACATCTTGCTACATTGTTCTCACATAATGTACCATCTCAACATGAATGATATAACCAAGATTTTGTAACAACATTAAGATTTAAAAGAGTGTCCATTGGAGTTTCTTGCCCGTTCTTCTCCATAGACATCTACGCTAAGGAATGGGCAACTACAGTACTTTCACAGTTTTTATGCCTTGTGATTGGGACTGTATTTAGATTTAAATTCATCTTTGTTTCGACAATTCAAAAGTGTCTGTAACTGGCCTACTTGAAATAAATGCTTTGATTTTGATGTCTGCTTAACTTTTTCCCAACAACGAGTATTCTGGAGTCAGCTTCCAGTCTTCCCGGATGCAGCTGCATAACAGTATTTTACACGGAGCGACTGTCTATGTGGCCTCCACAACCCATTTAGTACTGATTAGATTCTTTTTGTCCTATTAGATTTTATTTTATTTTTATTACTAGCTTTCATGTCTTCTTGTATTTTGTAGGGTTGCGTTTTATTATTGCGCGTTTGTAGTCTGTGTAAAATAAACGGTTTTTCTTTCTTTTCTTTCTTTTTTACTGGATATTTACATTACCTACCTACTCTTGATAAGACAGGTTCCAGTTTTTTTTAAAGAAAAATGCCTGAGAATGTTGTTTTTTATTTTAATTTCCATTTTTATTTATTTAGTTTTTAAAATGTTTTAGGGGTTCACGGGGTGAATAGAAACAAAACTTTGGAATGGATTTTAAAGTTGAATTCACATGATGCGGTACCAACAAGTACTCTATTGTGTTAACTAAATTATACTTAATTATAAAGGTACCTTGTTGGCAATTTACAATATAAGTTCAGCGATAAAATCGCTTTTAAAGTTTTGTTTCCATTCACCCCTGCATTTCTATTCACCCCGTTTTACCCGGTTATCAGACTTTCGGGTACGCATCTTGTTGCTACCTAATTCCCTGGTACAGCTTCGAAACCGATAGATATGCGAAGATAATATGATCCCTGCTAGTCGCTTTCTGTCATGAAAAGTTCGCAGTACTTGGTACTCATCATCTGCATAGCCTTTTCCCAATTAAGTTGGAGTCGGCTTACAGACTAACCGGATGCTGAATACCAGTATTTTAGATGGAGCGATTGTCTATCTGACCTCCACAACTCAGTTAGTACTGTGTATTATGTTACCATTGGTAAGACTGGTTGTCAGACTTTCGGGCCACTATCTGCAACGACTGTTAAGATCTGCAAAAGACAGTTGTCCGCTTATTTACTCAAGATTAGAACAGTCAGCCGTATTGGAATCCCACCTTCATCGCATCACTAGTGGGTAGATATCTTAAAAGTTTTACAGATGAGGTTGAATTTGGATAATAAGAATAAAGGTATTGTTTCAAATTGAAACTTACTTCTAATTGTAGATCTTCGGAATTTCTTCGATAAATATTATGATTTTCTGTAAGTATAGGGATCATCATCTTCCGTCACGACATCATTTAATTTTACGCCTTTCTCTTTCATATAATTTGTCACAAAATCCATCCTAACCTGTCTTCCATAAAAATAAAAATCATGCGGGGCAAGTCTTTGGGGACTGTCGATAATAGTGAAAACTTAGTAATCTATATCTGCTACGGGGCACACCCCTCGCACGCCTACTTGATTCTACGCCGTAGCGGATCTGCTACGAGTGCTACAAAACGTAAGGTCCCGCGAGTTCCATGATATTTGTTTACCCAAAAAGTGCTCAACGCGCCTAAAGAAGTTTTCACTTCAAAAATAGCTTTAGGAAGTCGGTGACTCTTGTTTTTAACCGACTTCCAAAAAGGAGGAGGTTCTCTATTCGACAATATGTATTTTTTTTTTTTTTTTTTTTTATGTATGTTCACCGATTACTCGAAGACGCCTGAACCGATTTGAAAAAATCTTTTTTTGTTTGAAAGGGTATACTTCCAAGTTGGTCCCATAGTCGCCAAGTCGGGATCTGATGATGGAATCTAGGCGAAATCGAGGGAACTCTTCAAATTTTATAGGATAACGTACAGCAATTTTGGTATTTTCTACAACAAGTGAAGAATTTGCGTTTGATAAGAACCATTCTACCATCAGATCTGATGATGAAGCCAAGAGTCACGGAACTCCATAATGAGACAATGTATCCTAGTCGTGTTTGGGCTTGTTGTAATTGTAATTGTATGCACTTTCCATGTGTACCAACCACATGTGAACCACTAAAAAGTGAAAAATAAAAACTTTTTTGCAAAAAATAAAACCGACTTCAAAAAAAAAACAAAAAAGTGAAAAATAACTTTAGCTTCTGAAGTCGGTGACGAAAAAATTAAATCAATCATACAAACGTCACTGACTTTTGTATGATTGATTTAATTTTTTGCAAAAAAGTTTTTTTTTCACTGACTTTTTATTTAAAGAAAGATACTGGTGGAATACATAACCTGCTCATTTTTAAGAAGTCGGTTATAAACCGCATTGTCCGCCTAGGATATCTTATAATTTCGCCATTTGTCATCCCTCTTTTTACGTCCTCAAGTTTTGTCCCTTAAGTTACTATTAAAGCAAATTAAACCCAAAACATAACATAGTTACAGACATATTTCATTTATGACACTGTAAACGGACTGGGTGAACAGTTGGCAAGTTCCAACTTAACCGCGAAACTCTAACACTTGACAATAACTTAATACTAATAAGTTTGAGATGGTACGTCGTCGGTGTAGTAGTCGTACTGTATGAGTAACAAATGCGGAGCGATGCGATGCTATATCATTTTCTGCCTAGCCTTTTCCCAACTATGTTGGGGTCGGCTTCCAGTCTAACCGGATGCAGCTGAACACCAGTATTTTACATGGAGCGATACTAAATTTCATAAAAATCGATGGAGCTGTTTCCGGGATCAATGTCAGATTTACAAGGTCGAGCGAGTTGACGACGAAAAAATAAAAAATAAATAAATTAAATTAAGCACGTGATAACAGTATGCGTACGTTGGAATTTCGAGTGCTTTCCATTATTATTAGTTTTAAAGCTAAGTCAGACAAATTCGCAACCTTTATAAAAAAAAAAACAGGAATTATCATTGTAATTTCATAAGCAATTGTAATGCCAGCAATTGCAATTGTAATTGTAATTTCAAAAATAATAAATAAAGAAATAGGTACTTTATGCACTCCCTGCATAAGGTATTTCTATTCTATTTCTATTTCTATTTCTTTATTTTGCCTCAAGTAGTTTATTATCTTTTTTTACCTACATTTCCTTTTGTTAAACTTTCTTGTTGATGTTTTTTTGTGAAGCGGTTCTATACACCTCTAGAATATATTCGTGGAAATTTTTTGTGTGTCTGTTGGTGAGTATAAATACACAGCTCAGACCCGCGACAGTCAGTCTGATTTTGGCTACACAACGAAGCGAATCGAAGTGAACTAGAAGTGCGATATATAAGCGAATAGTGAACAGTAGTGTATTTGTGATTAAGTTCTGATTGTTTTGTGATTAATAAAGTTATTTTGGTGTTTAATCGGTAGTAATTAATAATAATTTATCTCATACCCAGCTCGTTACAATATCTTTGGATATCTTTCGCTTTCTAGGCTGTACCAGAGCATAAGGTAGCAACAAGATCTGTATCTCTTAGAAGTTTGTGTTGAGAGTGTTGTACCGACAACTAATTTCTATTTTGAAGTGAAGACGGAGGTACGTATTCTGTTAATGCTTACATTAGAACTTGTAGAATCTTAAGGGATTAGTTTGCAAATAATTATGTATGAGTTCGTACATATTCAAATTATTGTTGTCAGTCTGGAGCTAAACTCGGTTGACGAAAATAAGCTTACAACCAGTCTTACCAAGGGTATCGTATTACCCAGTACTAACTAGGTTGTGGAGGTCAGACAGGCAGTCGCTCCATGTAAAATACTGGTATTCAACTGCATCTGGTTAGACTGGAAGCCGACCCCAACATAGTTGGGAAAAGGTTACAAAGATGAAAGAAAGAAAGAAAGAAAAATCATTCATAAACTTATTAATAAAAATTAAACAGATAAAAAAATGTAAAAATTAAAAGAAACGAAACTCATCCTGTACGAGGCCAAAAAGCTCCTATCTCAGATGACGATTATGATGACAATAAGCTTATCGACTATAAAATAGAACTGTGAACTATCAGTTTTGCAAGAAAACAAAGGAGACAGAGTAACACCGACGAATGACACTCAAAGACCAGGTGTCAGGATTCTGGTATTACAACCATCTATCAGATGGTGTAGCGTGAGTAAATCAGCCACAAACTGGTTCAATGACATAGTGGAAATTTCGAAAATCACTAATATTGGAATGTACAAGATAGAGTAAGATGACGAAAAATTAAACACTACCGATTAAACAACAAAATAACTAAATAATCACAAAATACCTACTTAAAATCAAACACAAATACACTACTTATCACTATTTTCTTGGATATCGCACTTTTAGTTCACTTCGTTGTGTAGCCAAAATCAGATTGACTGCTCCCGCAAACACGTTGGCTATTTATATGGCGACCGATCCTTTGAGAAAGATCCACGACTTCCTCGAACCTTCTTCAGAGTCCCATAGTAAACACCATCCTTCAAGAAACTGACTTGACTGGTAGAGAATGCCTTGAGAAATTAAGTCCGCCTATGTACTCCTGTACATGAAGTTTAAATAAATAAATAAAGTTCCAGAACTTACGCGAATGTTCTAGACAGCTCCATCCCGCTTAGATCACTGTCCTTCAAAAAACTTAAACATTCTCGAATCTTCTAGACATTTTTATAGTGGAACATTGTAGACTCAAATCGTCTAAATAGTTCCATAGTAGGACATTCGAAACTCGTTCGTAATCTAGAATGTTCTAGTAGATCATCATCATCATTCTCTTGCCCTTATCCCAATTTATTTGTGGTCGGCGCAGCATGTCTTCTTCTTCCATACTCCTCTATTTTTCGTCATCTCATCAGACACTTCTTTTCTTACCATATCCTTCTTAACACAGTTCAGCCATCGTTTCTTTGGTCTTCCTCTACTCCAATACCCATCCACATTCATACTCAAAACTCGTACGACGTAACAATGTAAAACTATCAATAAAATTCTGACCATTTTTAACGAGTGATTACCTCAGGAAGACGTTTCATTAATAGCTTGACAAAACTTCTGTAGATTCCCCCTTAGAAAGCAAATGTCATTATGTCGCCTTTACAAGAAACTCGATACTACTTGAAAGGGTTGATGCCACGGTTGAAGCAAAGGGTTGTAGTGGAAGTGAGGGGGTAGACGTCATTAGTAACACCAATACAGCTCTCCAATTAACCTGTCTGTCATCAATAGGAAGGATTTTAGGGTTCCGTAGTTTGAGGACCAATACGTATCTTTCTCTTCGGTAGATTTTTGAATATATAATATGATGGAAAAGGACCCTTACGAACCGTCAACCAAGCATTATTTACATCAAACTAGGTAACCCTACGCAAAAAATATTGGAAACGACTTTGTTTTGGGGTGGAAAACTACACTTCACGGAGCACGGTAGGACTCATTTTAACGCACTCTTAACATTGTGCGATCGCATTGACGGGAAAAAGTAATGCCTACGGCTTCGTCATGTATCTCTTTATACTCATTATGTTTTTTTATAGGTGTTTAAAAAACCGCCATATTGGCGGATTTGTGGCGCTAAAATGGCAAGTTATTCGAACGACTTTGACTTCTTTTTCGTCCACCATACTCTATTATGGTATCAAAATGAAGGAAATTAAAAGGAAAATATACACAAATATATTACCTATATGTTTATAGGTATACATACATAAAGGTACATAATAAAATTTGTAGTTGGGCTTTTTGATGCGTTTAATTAAAGGTTACTCGTTATCAATTCTACGAAACTACCAAAGAATTTGTATGTATGTAGTATGTTACTAGCAAGATACTCTATAACGTGATGTTTCTTTAATGTAGATTTCAATATTCGTAGGGATTGTAACGATTTCTTAGAATTGGAGTTGGAACCAAAATATACAACCTTCTAGACTTTTAGGAAAGCTCGTTTCTTGCTAAAACATAACAAGTAGACAACTTATTTCATTACTGAAATTAAAATAAATGTTCATGAATAGGCTTGTTAACTGAAAAAATCTAATTAGTCCGTCACTTAGATTATCAAAAAATATTTCACACGTATTTTTTCTTTTCTTACATAAACCAAAATTGACAAAGATACGACGACGCTTTTAAAATTCTCAATACGTCACTGTTTGGTATCATTTTTAGCGAGTACTGACATCATGAGCCCCCACTCCCGAGTTTTGATGCGTTTTATCTTTGTCAATATTCGTTGATTTACAAAAACAAAAAATACGTGTTCATTATTTTCCAATACTCTAACTGACGGACTAAATAGATTTACAATTTATTGATGGTGGAAACTAGCCTATTTCGGATATTATTGTGTCTTATTTTATAGGTGACCTTTATAGACTTAATTTTAGTTTGCTTGTTTAGAAAGCCTTTCAAATTCAAAATCAAGAGCTACTATTTTATCACAGTTAGTCTCCGAAACAGTACTATAAGAGTAGAGGAAGACAATAGAAACGACTGTGTGTAGGATGATATGGCTAGAAATTTTAATGAGGGGACTGCTGACTTGAGACGATGAGCAATATAGAAGTATGGAAGGAGACATGCTGCGCCAACCACAAATTAATTGGGATTAGGGCAGAAGAATGATCTGACGGGGTTGCGGGCCTGTTCGAAAGAGATACCGCGGCCCCGGAACATAAAGGGCGAGGAAGGAACATGGATGGGTTTTGGTCAGTTTAAAGTCTGACACTCCCTCCCGCTCCGCCCAGAGTGGGAGAAGTCATTTGATGATTTCCCATCCTAAAAAAACCGCCATCCACGTGCCATTGTAGGTTCAAAAGATATATTAGTTAGCTCTCGTGAGTCATGTACTCCTAAACGCCTACACTTCGCCTAATTTCTAGCGTTATTGCTGGGGAAAAGATGTTTCATAACAAACTTTCCAGCAACAAAATTAATATGTCTGTCATGGCGATTCTCATACTACACCGCTCGTCCGTGCGGTCCGGTGGCGGCGACGATATGGGTGTATGGTGTATGAGCAGTGCACCGCGCGGAGACGCGGTGACTGCCTTTCGTCCGCGCGGTTGGGCGGTGTTTGTGTGTAAGGCATGAACCGATTTCATACAAGTAAATGTGAAGTGAGATCTACTATACGTGTCGTATGATAAACTACTTGTTACACTTAAAGTAGGTACTTACGGGATCATGTCCGTGATTTTTTTCGTAGTGCTCGTAGAAACAAAAGAAAATCACGGATATAATCCCGTAAGTATTAGTGTAGTGAAAACCGTGAAAGTCTAAAACAGTGCAAACTACTTGTTGATACGGAACCTCATCAATTGAGGCACAACAGGAACTTGCTCAGTTTTTTTTTTATCAAAGACGGTTCAATGAGTATGCTTAGCTATATCTGATAATTTGAAATCATGACTTAAAATTGATAATGATTGCTTGTGAAATAATTGAAGAGACAATTAAGAAAGTAATTGAAATTAATTGAAATTAATTTGAGTGATAATGAAGTACGACTAACTTTTAAATCAAATTATAGAATTAATTAATGAGTTTTCTTTTGGCTTGAGTTAATGATAAAGTGTTGTTGTTGTAGATTGTTTAAGCGACCGCTTAATTGGCTAGAGCTTCGACCGAGGCCCTCGTTAGGCAGCTTGATCAAGGACTTGACTGAGAAAGCGGTATTTCTGAACATGACTCGTATTGTTAGGAGGTTCCTTTCTTATTGAGCCCTGACTCGGTTCCCAGGACCCCTGACTCGGTACAGGACGTAGGCTACTATTTTATATTTACTGAAGAAAAAACTATTCAACAATAAATTATATATATACTATATTCTAACAAGAACTAGCTATCCTAATAAATAATGTAGCTCAATCCAGCACAAGTCTTAAAGAAATAAAGGTCAGATTGACGCCTTAGGGGTGTAAAACTCTGCTGGGGCTGCGGGGCTGATCGAAAGAGATACCGTGGCCCCGGAACATAAAGGGCGAGGAAGGAACATGGATGGGTTTTAGTCAGTAAAAGTCTGACACTCCCTCCCGCTCCACCCAGAGTCGGAGAAGTTATTTGATGATTTCCCATCCGAAAAAAAAAAGAAAAAAAAGGGACGTAATACTAAACGGTTTTAGATCGAAAAATCAGTTTTAGATGAGTATTATGTGAGTCGTTCAACACGTAGAGAAGAAGTAGAATATTGATAATGACATCATAGCAGTGTCAATAATTTTGGTCTCAATGCTCCTTTGCTGTGAATATGTAGAAACTAAAACAGCTCCCGCACAACCGATTTTTTCGGTGTTTCCCTTAACAAGTTTAGAAGAAAATAAAATAAAGACCGTTTGGAAAGTCATAAATAACGAGACTAACAGAAAGAAAATACGTAATAATAGCTTTACATTAGATACAGCATGTGGTCCTAAAAGCTCTGATCAGGGAGTAGCTCAAGAATTTGTTAATTTTTTTACCGAAATACCAATAAAAACTACGGAGGCTCTTAATTCCTCACCTGAAGCCTCAATTGGCTTATTAAAGGCGAATGTGTCTGGCTGCCTGGCTGAATTTAAATTTAAACACATTAACCCTATGACAGTTATTAAAGCTTTCCGGCAAATTAAAATCAAACTGACCGAAGATTTAGGGGGAATGTCTATCAAAGTTTGTACATCTATACTTGAGACCATAGCCCCGTATTTAGCTTTAATTTTTAATTTATGTGTAGACCAAGGAGTTTTCCCGGATTTAATGAAATACAGTAAAGTCATACCTCTTTTCAAATCCGGGGACAGTAAAGATTCCAATAATTATAGACCTGTATCCGTGTTACCAGTTTTTAGCAAGGTTTTTGAAAAAGTAATGCTTAATCAAATGCTTTATCATTTTAACACCAACAGAATCTTACATGATCAACAGTATGGTTTCACCAAGGGACGTTGTACAACTGACGCCGGTGTAACCCTATTAAAGCACATATTTGCTGCGTGGGAAGAGTCCCAAGACGCAATAGGAATTTTCTGTGATCTCTCGAAAGCTTTTGATTGCGTAAATCATGACACATTACTTTTGAAACTGGAGCATTACGGACTGGGTAAACTTGCACTTAGCCTGCTAAAATCTTATTTGAGCGATAGAAAACAACATGTTCAAATAAATGGTGTTAATTCACAGGGTTTGAATGTAAAAATGGGGGTTCCGCAAGGCTCAATATTGGGTCCTTTCCTTTTTTTAGTATATATAAATGATCTACCCTATTTGTTGAAACACCAACCTCAAAATATGGTGTTGTTTGCTGATGACACTTCTCTAATTTTTAAGATAAATAGACGGGCCCAAAATCTAGATGACGTGAATGATGCCCTTCTTCAGGTCCAAAATTGGTTCACAGCAAACAATTTGGTATTGAATGAAAAAAAAACTAAATGCATAAGATTTTCATTACCGAATGTTAAAAGTAGTGATTGTGAGATAATATTGAATAAAGAGAAACTCGAATTCGTGGATAAAACGGTTTTCCTGGGGCTTACGCTTGATTCAAGGCTACAATGGGGTTCTCATTTAACATCTCTTGCGGGGCGCTTAAGTTCAGCAGCATATGCCATTAGAAAAATCCGTCAATTCACTGATGTAGATACCGCTAGACTGGTCTATTTTAGTTACTTCCATAGTATAATGTCTTACGGTATTTTGCTATGGGGAAGGGCTGCTGATATTGAGTCTATATTTATTCTGCAGAAAAGAGCCATCAGAGCCATATACAATCTTCGTAGGCGCGATTCTCTAAGGGAACTTTTTAAGGATATTGGCATCATGACGGTTCATTGCCAATACATCTACGAAAACATAATGTACGTTAGAAAAAATCTGCATCTTTTCGGTAAAAGAGGCGACAGACACAATTACAGTACTAGAAACAGGGACCAACTAGTTCAGCCAGGCTTTAGACTCGCTAAAGTAGACTCATCTTTCATGGGGTACTGTTTGAGATGCTATAATAAAATTCCACAAAGTATTCTTGAGCTGAATGAGACTAAATTTAAAACATGCATTAAACGCACACTATGTAAGCAAGCATATTACAAGTTGAGCGATTATATCGCTGATAAAAATGCTTGGCTCAATGCTGGTCCTGCTCCACAAGGACAGGGGCTCAAAAATTGATAGCATTAAATGGTATTTTTGGAGCTGCTGAAGATTGTACAACTATCTTTGCATTGTATAGATTCAATCTATTTAGTATTATATAAACGCATAGCCCATATTGTGTGAGTACTATGTACTAGAAAGCTATCATTCACTGGATACCTACTTTAGTTTTTGACTTGAATGTGCCCTGGCGGTTGAGAGTATGTCATGCTCACTCAAATGTCTCGCTGATCATGGCGCGTGTGTCGGACCATTTAGTTCCCTTCAAAATGCTTGAGCTGAATGGTGCTGATCCATGCGTCATGTGCGTGAACGGGCGCTGTCAGTTGTGACTGGTCATCTCTTAGTCGCCATGGTTTATTTGAATTAATTATTTTGTTTTTGAGTTGTATTTTTTTTTGTTTGGCTATGGACACTTTTAACGTGCACATCTTGCTACATTGTTCTCACATAATATAACATCTCAACATGAATGATGTAACCAAGATTTTGTAACAATATTTTGATTTAAAAGAGTGTCCATGGAGTTTCTTGCCCGTTCTTCTCCATAGAGATCTACGCTAGGGAATGGGCAACTACAGTACTTTCACAGTTTTTATGTCTTGTGACTGGGACTGTAGCTACATTTAATTTTCATCTTTGTTTCGACAATTCAAAAGTGCCTGTTATTGGCCTACTTGAAATAAATGCTTTGATTTTTTTTTTGATTTTTGAGATCAGGGGGTCTAAAAAGGCCACTTTAGCAGAATCATAATTTGAATCACGTTAAAATTTAAAATTCTTAAAATGGACTTTATGTTTATGAAAATAAGGTCCATTTTACCAATTTAAATTTTTTAAGATGATTCAAATTATGATTCTTATAAAGCGGCCATTTTAGGCCCGCTGTTTCTGAGGTACGGGAGAGCACTAATAAATTCATCTTCACCTTTACAGAACTAATTTCTGTCAACTTAATACATTTACTGCGCTGCGCAACCATTTAGCAAATATGGAAATCTTTAGATATCATACTTATAATGCATGTGTCATCATAATTAATATCATCTCATTTAGTACTAGGTAAATTTTATATTGTATTCAAATTTTATAATAAGATTTTAAAATTAATATGTTGTTGCCTTATGGTGAATGCTGCGTATATCTATTATAGGCATACATACACACAAGAACTTTTATGTTATTTGCATTTTTTTCACATTAATTCTTAGTATGTATTGCTGTTAGTGTACCAAATAAATCAATAAATAATGTCAAATCAATTTAAATAGAACACTCCTCTTCGGGTTTCTAACTAACCGGCCATACTGAAACCACTTTATAAAATACAGTCTGCAAATAGTGTACGTTAATGGACCCTGTACGACGTCGACCATTACAAAAGCGGGTTTAATCACCAACGGCCAGTGTTTGACATGTTCACACTTTGAACCACAGTAAATTTACTTACACACCCCACGGTGCACCTGCATAGAATAATAAATAGTCCAGGGGTTTAGTTGCAAATAAAATAGTAATAGTAAGGTCCATTTTCACCGAAAAGATAACGGTCTGATTATCTAAAAACAGCTGTCACTGTGACATGTTCCCATACGAAAATGTGTTTTAAACAGCTGTTTTTGGATAATCAGACCGTCATTTGACCGTCGTTTGACCTTATATTACCAATAAATAAACCAACCGTCAGCTCCTTAAACAGCGGTGGGAGCGTAGGATTGGGAGCTTACGAAAGTTGTAAAAAAAAAAATTAAGTCATAGTACGCCGGCTCAAACTTTTTCATAAATATTTGTCATCATTACGAGCTTATCAAAATCGTCAGTTGCATGGTTTAGCGGGGATTATGCGTCAGCCGCTCGCATGAACGTGTTAATGATCAGCAGTACAAGTACGTAGGAATCGATAGGACTCGGTAAGATAAATTTGACCGTCATTCTCGATAAAATTAGTTTTTGACTCCATAAAAACTCATTTTATCGAGAATGACGGTCAAATTTATCTTACCGAGTCCTATCGATTCCTACGTACTTGATAAAAATTAAAAGCAATCTACAACCAAGTTGAGAGTGTGTGATAGATTGCTTTTAGTTTTTTATCAGGCGTGCATCATTTAAGTTCATGCAAGCGATATAACTCAATCTTATTTTTTTTTTTCTAACCTAACCTTCCCACCAAATCCTACAACCACCGCGGGTGCGTCAGCTGACGCTGGGTTTACTTATCAGTCATTCGAGATCTATTCAACAAGATGGCAACCGATCAACGTCAAAACACTAGGTACCTAAAATGCAACTGTACCTCCCGGACTATAACGGAAGGGGAGGTGACATGAGTTCGATTATGTAAAACCTATAACCTGGTTTTAGCGAGCCTGTAGTAATTCTTGTAGCAATTTTTTGTCCTGTAAAAGCTTTGAAGAGATGAGTATACATAGGGGTAACATTCACGTGGGAAGGGACACCCATTAACGGTTACCAGCCAGTACATCATTCTGAAGCCCCCACCTCGGTACTTTTCATCCATAGTCTAAAAAATAGACCATTGATAGGGTTGGCATTGCATTTTTGTAGGAAACAGCTGATTATTATTTATTTTTCAGTTTGGACAAGCCACTATTCCTAAACCACTGCAACATGAAAGCCACTACAAGCAATCAACAGTGGCGACCACCAGAAAAGCGCCGAGACAATGAAGCACGAAGAAGTCCTAGAGAAACAAATTAACTGTCTTGGATCCCGCAACGAAATTAATCAGAAAAGTATAGCGGAGTAGTAGGAACACCATAATTATTTTATTCTGAGTGATAATCATTATAACCTAACCTTTTCCCAACTAGGTCGAGTTCGACTTCTAATAGTATTCATAGGTAGCAAATAGGTAGCAATTTTTGATCAACAGCTTAACGCGGGCCGATACAGTCAACCAGCCATTCTGATGTTCACACCAGATGCAGCTAAATACTTATATTTTACTTGGAGTAACTGCCTATTAACCTCTAACTTACAGTCATGCTAATAAGTGTGAAATACAAATGAAGTCTTCTTCTAATTGACATATTACTGTTGCTCTAATTGGCATGCTGATGTAAATTTTCCGTTTGACATTATTGATGGTATTTAACAATTTTTTTTCCCTTTTTATTGCTTTGACCATTTTGACATTTTTTTTTAAATTTTTGACCATGTTGACATATTTTTTTAATTTTTTGACCATGTTGACTTTTTTTTATTGTATGACATGCCACTTATTTTAAATTGTAAACCAATTATTTGCATGCCCATGTGACGACAAAATGTGGAGAACTCTATTATAAAAGAACACCTATGTACCTATTACCCATGTTTGCAAAGAATAAATGATTTGATTTGATTTGATTTCTTCAAACTTTTGCCACCCAATGCCACTTTAATGAGCTCGTCTCTCCACCTAGTCGGTTGTCTTTCCATATTCCTCCGTCTCGTACATGGTCTCCAATCCAGTACAAATGAAGTAGGAACATACTATTTTGTATGAACAATGTTTCGAAAACCAGTACAAAAGGACATTGTACCACCAATAAAAAGTATGGACACATTGTGTCACCAATACGAAGTATGGGACGCATTGTACCACCGATACAAAGTATGGACACATTGTCAGTCGCACAGAGGATCTTCATGACCTATTTTCCGGCATTAATTGTCAGCCACAGCCCGGACGTATCGCGCTGTGGCCAGAAATAATTATGTGTGGAATTCAACCAGACACAATATGTACAATACATAGAGAGGAATGGATGCGGTAGTTTTGAACACACCCAGATTTTTTCATAACATCATCATAACATCTCGTCTGTAATCCTCAAAGGGTTTGGGAGTGGTGTACGGTCGACCAAGCTATTTGGTTTACATTTAACCCACAAATTACATTGTAGGACAGGATCTCATTACAGAACTTCATGCTCAGAGTGCTCAGACTTATGAGGCATTTCTGTGTGTGTGTAATCTCCTGTCATATATATTAATATCATTGATCTAGCTTTTGTTTGAGGAGTTCAGCTAAACAATAGCAGCAGCACTGACCGATCTTCAAAGTTAAGCAGTGCTTGCTTAGGTTGGACCATGGATGGATGACCATCCATTACTTACCGAGTTTCCGCCGTGCCTCGGAATGGTCCCGGCTGTCATTTGTGCATCTTTGGCAGTAGTTACAGGTAGTCAGTGACCCAAATACTCTGATAACCAGTCTTACCAAGGAGTATCGTATTATCCAGTACTAACTGGGTTGTGGAGGTCAGACAGGCAGTCGCTCCATGTAAAATACTGGTATTCAGCTGCATCCGGTTAGACTGGAAGCCGACCCCAACATAGTTGGGAAAAGGCTAGGTAGATGATGATGATGATAATGTTGTTGGCGACTGCTTCCAGTCTATCGAGTGCAGTTTAATACCAGTATTTTACATGGAATAACTGCCTCTAACAACTTTTATTGACTAAAACCCATCCATGTTCCTTTCTCACGTCATCATCATTTTATCATCATCATCATATCAGCCGAAAGACGTTCACTGCTAGACATAGGCCTCCCCCAAGTGTCGCCACATTGACCGGTCCCGTGCGACACGCATCCAATCCAACGGATTCCCGAAACATTCACCAGGTCATTGATCCACCTGTGATATACTGTTACAATTTTAATTTGTAAATTGCAAACTTAAGTCAAAGCGCTTCATCACTTAGAGAAAAACACAGCATGCACTACATTCATTTTTCTATTTCAAATTATGTTTGCTTATTCTGCTCGAATACAGTTATTCAGTTAACAAGCATCTTAAGTGTGTTAATTTCAAATACGTAGAATCAAAAGCTTGGTCTGGGTTAAGAATTCTAGCAAAATTCAACAAGATTGAAGATGCCTTGTTTCGTACTTTCCATCGATTCCTGACAAGCGATTTTAGTTTCCTGGAGATACGCTATAGAGACAATACGTTCAGCATTATTCAAATTTTCTACGAAAACGTTATTTTAAGAATAGTCTAGACAAGATCATTCCTATTATACAGGGGAGCGATTTGTACTCGTATTTTTGTATGTAACGAATAAACTTAAAAACTACTGGACCGATTTTAAAAATTATTTCAGCAATGAATAGAATATAATAGAATAGAATAGAATAGAATACCCTTTATTATGTACACCATAAAAATTATAGATACAATTTCTTTAACATACTCTAGATACACTAGATAAAATACTGGCATTATGCTGCACCCCTTAGACTGGAAGCCAACGCCACCAAAGTTGCGAAAAAGGCTAAACACATGATGAAAACTAACCAAAATTCACCGTATAATACCGCAGCCACATACTCCGAGCTCCATGTGACGAAAATGTCTGCACATGACATCACAAATTGTCCCCTATTCAGTTTTGAGATTACAGGCGGCGACGCACGCCGAACTAATTTTCAGCAAAATTTTCATCCATACGATGACTGGTGTGCAAAGTTATTTGGTAGGAGCTGATTTTGAGGTTAGGGAAAGTGGTTTCTCGTATCGATGTGAGTTATGCTGAGATTGGTTATTCCGTATTGGAAATGCTGGATCAATTTTAATAAGCTAGCTAAACGTTTACAGTATGGGTTACGATATGTACCCAAATAGGTACAATGAAGCAAAAAACAAATAAAAACTTTTTGGAAACTTTCGTTTGTTTTAGTGACTTTTTAGCACTGTACCGATCTCTCGTTTACTCAATGCACATGGATGATTTCAGATATGAATTGGTCTCTGTTTACGTTATGTTCCAAATGTTTTCCTTGACTAATATAATGGAATTTGCTAGATTTGGAACCCACAAAATTGTTGTAATGTCAAAAGTATGTAAAACGAAAGCGTGTTCCTAAAACATTTCTTTATTCTACACTAAGTCTATAACCAATTGCCAATAAATTCCTATTTTCCTTACCGAAACTTGTAAACTTTCAACACGAAGTAAGTGTTGGGGGTTTATATCCAGAATTATTGAAATAAAAGGCTTCCGACGATTTAAGAGCTGTATTCCGTGCAAAACCAAATTGAAGAAAAAAAAAATAAAAAAGTAACTAAATGGTAGGTACACATACATTTATAATCACTACCTAAACGCTCTTGGCAATGAAGCGTAGATGAGTAGTCACATTGCTATTACATTTTACGTAGGCGTTTAACTAAATTCTTATAATTCTAAACATCCCGCCGGGCGTTGAGAGATCGTCTCTCAACCAGAATCCTCTGTGTGAGATAACGGTAGCGGACATATCTTGCTAAAAGCTCGACGAACCACTCCACACGTCGTCTTAATGTCAGCGACGCGACTGATACCGTCCTGTCCAGGAAAGACTGCCGTGACTCGGCCCAATCGCCACTTCAAAGGAGGTAGTTTTTCATCTTTTATGAGCACTAACGTATCCTTTTCTAATGCCTTAGTGCAGGATCGCCATTTCACTCGTTGCTGTAGCTCTGAAACATATTCCTTGCTCCATCGTGACCAGAAATGCTGACGGAGTTGTTCAATCCTCTGGTACCTCGTCAAATAAGTCACGGATCGGTCCTCGAGATTAGGTGCGGGTAGTGCTGTCAGTGGCCGTCCAATTAAAAAGTGTCCGGGCGTAAGCGGCGACAAATCGTTGGCATCCGAAGAGAGTGGTGTGAGTGGGCGAGAGTTGAGTAAAGCTTCTATCTGTACCAATACAGTGTTCAGCTCCTCAAAAGTAAGATTACAGTTTCCCAGTACTCTTTTTAAATGATACTTGGTAGATTTAATACCGGCCTCCCAAAGACCTCCAAAGTGAGGAGCATAAGGAGGGATAAAATGAAAGTTAATTTCTTCATTCGCTAAATCATTAGATAGCGAATTGCAATTACCCTTAATAAACTTGCCAAGTTCGTGATATGCTCCAACAAACGAGGTTCCATTATCAGAATAGATGTGTTTAGGCTTTCCTCTTCGCGAAACAAATCTACGAAGTACTGATAAAAAATTATTGCTTGTTAAATCACCTGCCAACTCGATATGTACAGCCTTTGTCGTAAAACATACAAAAAGAACTATATATACTTTAGTAAGACGACAACCACGTCCTTGTCTAGTGGCTGACATAATCGGTCCAGCATAATCGACACCTACTATTTCAAAGGGGTAGCCCCCTGGAGTCAAACGCTGCTGTGGTAAGTTACCCATGAGAGGTGAGACTATCTGTCCTTTCAAACGACAACATAAAATACATTTATTACAAATTAATTTAGCTAATCGTCTACCACCAATTGGCCAATAATTTTCTCTAATTGACGCTAGTAACAGTTGCGGCCCAGCGTGCATGAGGTTTTTGTGCATAAATTCAAATAACAATTTTGTGACAATATGAGTGGACTGTATGAGGAATGGATGTTTTTTGTCGTAACAAAATTGAGAATTTTCGAGTCGACCTCCGACACGCAGTAATTTATGTTCATCTAGAAAAACCTTAAACTTATTTAGTGGACTCACTGGACTCTTTTTTGGTAGTTCCATCTTATTTAATAATAGTGTGTATTCGGGAAATGATTCCTTTTGCGAGAGTCTAATAATAAAATATAATGACTGTTTTAATTCATCAGTGCTTAAAAATAGATTTTTGGGTGATCCCTTTTTAGTAAAACTACTTACAAATCTCAAAACGTATGCCACCGACCGTTTAAGCATATTGAAACTTGAAAATCTATTAAATTCAATAACTGGTCGTGAATTTACGGTTGTAGCTAATAAAGAAACTTCAGCCCGAATTTCAGGAAGTTTTTCCTTTAGTACCGTAGGAGTACTAGGCCACTTTGAGATTTCGTATCTCAAGAATTCAGGACCTGACCACCACAAATCTAAAGATTGCAAAAGACTTACATCTACTCCGCGTGAAATATGGTCAGCTGGGTTTAAGTTTGTAGGGACGTGCCTCCAGGAGCAAGCAGCTGTCTTGTCCAGTATCTCTGCGACTCGATTGCGCACAAACGGCTGTAATTTATTTGGCAACATCTTAAGCCAGCCTAACACAACCGTGGAGTCAGTCCAAAAGGTGATACTTCTAACTTGAGCTCTAAGAGCGTAAATCACCTTTTCGTAAAGACGAACACCAACCAACACCGCGCACAGCTCAAGTCTTGGTATCGTAGTTGGTTTAATTGGAGCTACTCGGCTCTTGGCTGTAAGCAAACGTACTAGGACATTAGAATCATGACTAGTACTTCGAACATATAGACATGCACCGTATGCAATTTGTGATGCATCACTAAATATGTGTAGGTCTATATCTTTATATGAATCACAAAGTATGATCCGTGGAATACTCAATGTATTTAGCAAAGGTAAGTCACGTATAATCTTCGACCAAATTATTGATATGTCAGATGGCAACTGATCGTCCCATCCCAATTTATGTACCCAAAGCTTTTGCATAATTATTTTCATGACAATAATATAAGGGGTCAATAGACCTAGCGGATCAAAAATCTGAGAAATTGCAGAAAGTACACCGCGTTTTGTCATAACAGTAGTAATATTGGGATTAATTGAATAGCATAACACATCGGGCTCTGTCTGCCAGCTCAGACCCAACGTTTTACAGGGTTCTATTGAACCAATGTTCAAATTTAATGAAGAATGATCTGTATGATCAGATACTACTTGAGCATTATTTGATTTCCATTTACGTAACGGCATACCAGCCGATGCCAGCTCAGCAGTTACCTTACGACGTATATCTATGACCTCATTAATTGTATCCCCGCCAGAAAGCAAATCATCGACGTAAAAATCATGTTTTATGATCCCAGCAATCTTTTTATCAGGGCAATCAAGCCCTACTTGCCTAAGACACCTAGTGGCAAGATACGGTGCGCTAGCGGTACCGTATGTAACCGTATTTAGCTGGTATGCTTCCATAGGCTTAGAGGGATCATCCCGCCATAGGATCTGTTGTAGATGCCTGTCATCTGGATGTACTATTACCTGGCGGTACATTTTTTCCACATCTGCGGAGAGAACATATTTATATTTCCTAAACCGAAGAAGAATTGACACCAAGTCATCTTGTACGGTAGGTCCTATCATTTGTATCTGATTAAATGATACTCCTGAGGTGGTGGGACTACTAGCATTGAACACCACTCTCAGTTTTGTAGTTAAACTACTTTCACGCACCACGCCATGGTGAGGTATAAAATATGCAACCTTTTGTGAATCAGGTAAACATTTAGACATATGTTTTAACTCAACATATTCTTTCATAAAGTCACAATAACTTTCTTTAAATGATGGTTGACCCTTAAACCTGCGCTCTAATGAAAGCAAACAGTGCTTAGCTCTGTTTACAGAGTCACCTAAGTTATGATGTGATTGTTTTAAAGGGATTCTCACACAGAAACGGCCGTCCTTGAGACGCGTTGTGTTTTGAATAAAATGATCTTCACACATTTTCTCCTCTTGAGAATAGACTGATGACTGATGGCTAACTTCCTCAAGCTGCCAAAAACGCATTAACAGGTTTTGAATGTCATCAGTACTTGAGCGATCCCCTGAAATAATAGTTTTGGGACTATTAATATTGGTCAAATGACAAAGTAGAGGAAGCGAACACGGAACTTGACCACTATGTAGCATAGGGCCTGAAGCTATCCAGCCAAGTCTAGTTTCATATAGCACTGGTTTACCAATACCGAGGTTTATCTTTTCTGTACCCAAGAGGTCCCAGAAAACATCTGCACCTATAATTAAATCTACCGGAGATGGTACATAAAAGTGAGGATCAGCTAGACATAAATCACTAGGAATATTTAATTCATTTAAATTCAATTGACGACAAGGCACTTCATCAGTAATAGACGGTAAGACAAAACAGCAAATATTTTTAGAAAAGCTTTCATTTAACGATTGTATTGCAATGCAACACATTTTACCAATTGGTGATTTAGAATTATTTATACCCATCAGTGACTCACTAACTCTCATAGTCGGTAAATTTAATAAATTACAGAATTTTTCTGTAATGAGGCACGAAGTACTGCCACTGTCCAATATCGCACGACCGAGATGCTCGCGGTTATCGCCATCATAAACTTTTAATAATGAAGTGGCCAAAAGAACTTCTCCTTTATTTTGTACATTTGTCGTGACTTGTGCCGATAATGTTACATTATTGTTAGATAATGGTGCAGTAGCTTCACCGCTGCCATTACTGTCACCACTGGTGGGAGATGGTTTAATTGTTGACTTAGCTTTCACATCTGTAACATGAACAAGTGTATTGTGCTTGCGTTTACACACTTTGCAACCGCTTGATTTACAATGATTGGAATAATGGCCTGTGCGGAAACAATTAAAACATACTTTATATTGTGGTAGTAACTCTAACCTCTGTTCATTACTAAGTCCTAAAAATTGTGAACAGTTACTTAGGTTATGTTCACCTCGACATTTCGGGCACGATTTTGGTGAATTAGAATCAGAATTAGGGCGACCAGCTGACGTACTGCTTACAGACACCATGCTCTTATGTTTATTGCTAGAATTAGAAGAATTATTATTCGAATTATTTTGTGACATTTCAATCGTTTCTAACAAGTCTGAACGATTTCGCAAAAAACCAAGAATCATGTCTAATGTGATTGACTTGTCTTTATCTACGTTACCTTTAAATTCTTCCCATTCGCGATAGGTTTTAGAATCCAACTTATTTGTAACTATATGAATTAAGAGTGTGTCCCAATGACTTGTTGGTTCTCCTAATGATTCCAATGAACGTAAGTTCTTGTTTACAGAATCAATTAAACGTTTTATAGCAACAGATGACTCCTTCTTTATTGCCTCGAGATTGAATAATGAAGTTACATGATTTTGTATTAAAAGCCGCTTATTGTCGAAACGTTCACACAATATATTCCACGCAACAGAATAATTACTGGCCGAAAACTCTATAGATTGAATCACCACAGCAGCTGACCCCTCGAGAGAAGCCCTAAGGTAATGGAATTTGTTGACGTCATCTATTTCATCGTTGGAATGTATCAAACTACAGAACGTGTCGCGGAACTCCAACCATTTTTCATAGGAACCACAAAACTTTGACAATTGTATGGTAGGTAATTTAACAAGCCTATGATTACGCGATCGTGATGAACCGTTATTACTTTCCAAAGAATCATCCTTAATTGTTTTTAAATTACGTGCAAGTAACTCTTGAGCCTTTGAAAACATCTTGTAGTATAAAGATTCAAACTCGTTTCGCTCTGGTAGTTGACTGTTGACGTCATCAACTAAACACTCCAATTTTAATTGAACCTCGTCAAATTGTACAAATAAATGTTCAATCTTACCTAAACGTAGTTGCAATTCGCATACCTGTGATGGATTCAACGAATCTTCCAAATCATTAACATATTTTGAGAACGTTGTCAAACGTCCCTTATAACTTGCCCGTCTTTTAATTAACTCCTTGTCAGTCATTTTGAGACACCGGTATTAAACTGAAACATACAAGATTAACAATTAAATAAAATACAAATGCCTCACAATAACAATGTGTCTTGCAGCTGAAATACAACAAGTTAAAGTATAATAATTATAATAGTAATCCACCTAACAGATTGGTTTATACCTTACACTAATAAACTCAGCTGAAGAATGATTGCAATAGCTACCTAATGATATATTGATATAATTACTTTATAAACAATACACCTAGACTCTGCTTAGTTTAAACAATGTAATCGGTTAACTGCAAATAAATTAATTATCTGGTTATAACAATCTAAGTAAATTAAAGTAGGTAGTACTAACCTTAACAATTTTCGGAAACTTACACTTATTTTACCTTAAAACAAACCTAATTCAGAGTATTGGGTATTATTGATAATATTGTCCACTGAACACATTTATCCAGATCCAGCTATCCACTTTCTCCAAATATAGCAAGTTTTCCAAGTCGAAATTCACGTTGGCCTTTGGACTCCGTGTACTGAGCCAATCCAATGTTCTTCATTATTGTAATTTCCAGTATAAATCCTTGATTTTGTTATTTCCACTGATTAATTACTGAATATATCCGCTCGTTAGGACCATGTTGGGGGTTTATATCCAGAATTATTGAAATAAAAGGCTTCCGACGATTTAAGAGCTGTATTCCGTGCAAAACCAAATTGAAGAAAAAAAAAATAAAAAAGGAACTAAATGGTAGGTACACATACATTTATAATCACTACCTAAACGCTCTTGGCAATGAAGCGTAGATGAGTAGTCACATTGCTATTACATTTTACGTAGGCGTTTAACTAAATTCTTATAATTCTAAACAGTAAGTTTTCAAGTAGCTGACTATAAAACTCAATACGTCAAACTCCAAGTCCCGATATTAGATAAGAGCTGGCTGCTATTTGCTGTCACTGTGACGGTTCGGCAGCCATTTTGAATTTAGTTTTGAGTTTCGAATAGAATAAAGTTGACCGCTCGATGCAACAACAATAAAAGAATTTTTGACTGTAGAAGGTGCCTGTCCATTGCTAGCTACCTCCTGTATTATTTGTAAATATAGTCCTAAGCAACAGGGGGCGCGCCTATTGCCATCAAATGGTTACAAATTCAGACTTCGAAGCTGCTACTGATTAATTAATGATGGAAAACGCCGGGAATCTAATCCAGGACCTCAGGCCCAGCAGTCGTGTTTGCGACCACTCGACCAACGAATCAGTATAATTGTAGTGCTGAAATAAGTCTATACTTACTATTACAAAGAGGAAAGATTTGTTTTTTTTAATTGTGTGTCTGTTACGATTTAACTCAAGAACTACTTAACCGATTTTAAAAATCTTTCACCATTAGAAAACTACATCTTTACCGAGTAACATGAAATTGATATGATTCAAATTAGCTGTTTTATCACAATTTTTGGGGGCGAAATCGCGAGCGAAGGGCTAATAGTAACAAGTATTCCACTAAATATCGAAAAGAAGTAGAATATTAAAACTAGCGTCTACTGACATACAAAAACTATAACTATTTTATTACCACTAAAACACATTTTCAAAAAACTTCCCGCCTTCGAATCGTAGCGGCCATTTTCCCGCGGCAACCATTTTGTATTCGGTTATAAAACACAATACGTCATACCGAGCCGTCGGGCGCTAGATAAGAGAGGAACACTATTTTGCTGTGACATTTTAGTGTAGGTATAACTTGAGTTAAACTGTGTACTGGATGTTTGTTTGTCTATCAACGGTAGTTTAGGGGTAAAATAGGAATAGGAGGTGGATGGATAGGTTTTTCGCTATTGTACGTCGATTCATCATCATCATATCTAACCGAATGCAGCTGAATACCAGTGTTTTACATGGAGCGACTGCCTATCTGACCTCCATAACCCAGTCAGTACTGGGTAATGTGATAAACACTGTTGCGATTGATTTTCAGACTTATAATGCACTGTTTTAGACTTTCACGGTTTTTCACTACAAGACTAGTACTTACGGGATTATGTCCGTGATTTTCTTTTGTTTCGAGCACTCGATATTTCGACGCTGTTGCAAGCATCATGATCGCGGGAATACTGATGAGGTATGCGGGTGGGACGAAAATTATTAATTATGAGCCGACAAATCACGGAAAGGAAACCACGGTTATAATCCCGTAAGTACTTTAAGTGTTAGACTTTTGTGCCACGGACTACGACTGTCGAAGATCTACAAATGACAGTTAAGACGATGGCTTAATATGCTTCTTGATGCATGGAGGACACTGGGTATGTAATGGGTGGTCAACCATCCACGGATCAACCTTGGAAAGCGCGGCTTAACTTGAAGGTCGCCCCCGAGCGAAAATATAACTTTATTTACTACACGAAAAGATACACATTCCAATTTGAGTATACAGTGCTGCACCGCGGCTGCGCCACGACGCAGCGCTGCGTTCTGAAGTTATATTTCGAGTCACTCATTTAAAATGTGTTCTTTTGAAATGCGTTCCGCACGCACAGTATACGCACATTTAAAATGTGCGCACTGAAACAGGGTAGTGATGCCGTGCTGTGCCGCGCGGCCCCGTGAGGCATCTCGGTGTAAACTGACCCTTAGCAGATAAAACCATAATACCTTCTACCATAGTCATCATGTGACCATTTTTCGAACTGTAACGTTATTCGTATTGTTATCCTAGTATGATCCTGCTAAAACGACCATTTGCCCCCCCTGATTATGTTTGTGTTTAACATTTCTTCTGATAGATTCTTTATAATAATATCTTTAATCTCTTTGACGAAACCTCACCCAATCTAAAAATACCCTTACCGTTATCTCATATCATTCAAATATACTCCGCAAATATAGTTCGTGGAGTATCAGAACGAATCGTTCAGCAACTGGGACGGGAATCGTTCATTCGTTCGTTCGATCCGACAAGACAAGCAGACGTCTAATCTACATAATGCCGACGTTGGAGATCGGTTGTGGACAGTGTGGTGAGCGCAGCGGGGAGGCATGGTGATCTAAATGGTTAAATGTTTTTGTTTAATTCTGAAGACTTCACCGATGCATTAGAAAACCTTCCGCCTGACCACGCGTAGCCGTGGCTGACTTGGAAATGTCTAAACAGACTTCGAACTTAAGGCCTTACCACACTAGCGAGTTGCGGGTGAATGGAAAGCGAGGAAGAAAAACAAAATGAATGATTGTACGAAACGCGGATCGCTGCTGCGCACTCGTTCGCAACTCGCTAGAGTGTTAAGGCTCTTAGGTCGGTAGGTAGAGCAACCTCCACACATGGGAGTTCATGGACAGTTCAGATCTCAAGTGCGGATGCGGTATCTCTCCACATACGATGGCCCACCTTCCATCTTACACCACACGCCTTATCACCTTCGGCTTTATGATCTACTAACTTCCGCCCGCGACTTCGTTCGCGTGAAATTTTGATATCGCAACGCATCGCCTGCTCAACGGCAGCTTTTTCCCGCTTGCAACATTTCTTAATGCTGCTCCGTTCCTATTGGTTATAGCGCGATGTTATATAGCCTATAGCCTTCCTCGATAAATGGACTATCCAACGCAAAAAGAGTTTTTCAATTCGAGCCGGTAGTTCCTGAGATTAGCGCGTTGAACCAAACAAACAAACTCTTCTGCTTTATAATATTAGTGCATATTGGAACTTTTTGCCATCGATACGTTAAGAAGATGATGGATGGATGAGGGTATCTGACTCCTAAAACGATCTTCAACTAGAGTATTTTAGTCTTTTATTCAGTAATCTTGAAAAATTATCCATACGATGGTCTGTTGCCATTTACCCTCCAGGTTAGACCATAGGATACTTTTCACCTCGGTAATACGATCCTGTGTATGAGGTCCGGTCTTCATCCAACAGCAAAGTTGCGGGTGAAAGTATTCCCAGGTGACTACATAATAGTGGAAACTGATAAAGAAAAAAAAATACAGAGAAAACAATGATTCTGAAGATCGTGGTAGACCTTATTAAACATGGTATGATGGATTGTAAGCAAAAAAAATCCACTTAGCCCCTAATCAGAATAGATTGACAGTGCAGACTGCTCAGTCACCGGTGACCTATACGATTTATGTGAAGGATAAGTTAGCACACCAAAAAGAATAAATAAATTTGAAACAAAACCCAAACTTCCAAAGACTCCTAGACATAATGCGCCAAAACACTTTTCCCAGCTCATCATTATACCCAACACAACCACCCTTTCCGCAATATCCCGTATTCACAATTCAGTCTTCCAACCCTTCAAATCCCCTAATACTTTAACCCGCTCCCTCCCATCAATAGAGCCACATCCAGATCCACACAGACACCCCTAATCCTCATAATGGATGAAGATTCGAACATCTTCAGTTAAATTGTGAAAGATTTTTGTTCAAATTATCAATTGATTTGATTTGTTGACAGCTCGGCTTTCGGTGTGCCAATTTATTTGCAATCATTCCTTGCTTCTTCTTCGAGAAAATTGACGTTTTATCCAATTGTGTATTGATTATTGGGGGGAAATTGTGGTCGGTGGCTATTATTGTTGCTTTGTTTAGGAGACGAATTGAGGGCATCTGCTAGTTTGTAGTTCAATTTTGATATCTCTTGCTTTGGTCTCCTAAAATGGATTTTCAGTTCGAAACGTTAATTGTATTTGGGATTAAAGAATGCCTGCAGTTTTTCTCGCAAGGAGTTTGGTGATTGCCCCATAGGTTCTAACTAAAGGTTTTGCGGTCGCAAATGAAGCTTGTAACGCCAATAAGTGTTCGGTCAAGCAGAGACTAACCATTAGTTACTCAACTTTAAACAACGCATGCATACAGGGTGTAAACCACCTCATCACGAAGCCGTCAACCAAGCATTCTGTACATCAAACTAAGTAACTTTATGCAAAAATTATTGCTGGGAAACGATTTTTTTTTTTGGGATGAAACATCGTTTTGTGGTATAACTCAATGTAACGCATTTAAAACATTGTACTGATGGATGGATCGAATAGTACGGGTTCGCGGTTCTTCGCGAACCCCGTACTATAAAGCAAAACCCCCTTAAAGTAAAAATCTTACAAAAATAATTGTTTTAAAAAAATACTTTTGGTTACTTTTTTTTTTGCTTTTGGTTTTTTTTTTTTACCTTTGTATGGTGTAGAACAATAAAAATGATCACAATGACGGGGAGAACAAGTGCTTTTCGGCTTCGTTAAGGGGTGTTTTACACCCTTTATACACCAGGGAGTAGATAATACTATGGATGGCATAGCATAATCAGTTCATTATAATTCCATAGCTGGGACAGGCCTCCTCTCTATGAGAGGGAATGGACCACGAAGGCCCAGTTCGGGTTGGTAGATATCACGTCTTCGAATTTTTGGTTCTAGAACATGCCGATCCCTTAAATGTTTTCCTTCCCCGTTTTGAGAGCAGTGGTGATGAAATAAATTACAGAAAGTAATGTAAACGTTCGAACCCACAACTTACTGCTCGTAAGTCAGGGCCGCCACCGATGCTTATATCCAAATCTTACCAATAATACGATAATCGACTGATCAAATATGACAATAGAAAAAATAACACGAAGAAGCAAGCAACTGTACAGAATCCCTTTATATTCTCAACTCAGCGTGTAAATTTAATAAGAATTTAAAATCCGATGTCGTAGCGACCATTTTGGTATTCAGAATGTTGCGATCGCAGAAGTGGGACACGAATATCGATGAGCTTGGAGTTTTTGTCGTAATATTTCAGATGGTATACCAACTCCTTGATTCGAACCCGTGTTCGGGTCGAACTGTGATCGTTCTTTGTTTACCCTTGAGTTCCTTTCGGAGAATGATTTTTGATATTTTCTAGTTTGACATTTTGAACTTCGTCATTTTTTGATTTTTGACATTTTGATTCTTTTACCTTTTAATTCTTTGACATTTTGATTTTGGTTTTTGATTGCAACTGATGGAGCTACTGAAGGTAGCTGAAACCTTCAGTAGCGCCATCAGGATGGAATTTGGTGTGGACAAATGTGCGGTCATGCATGTAAAGCGAGGGGAGATTGTGGAGTATGTGGGAACCCAGCTCTCAGATTCCATAAATCTTAGATCTCTCTCAGCAACCGAAACCTATAAGTATTTGGGTATGTCGGAAGCGCTGTGCATCAATGTGGCTGACATGAAGCAATTGTTGAAAGAGCGCTTCTTTGGCCGCCTGAAAAAAGTATTTAATAGTCTGTTCCCGATACCGGCGGGCTACAATTTTTTATATTTTTAAATGTTTTTTATATATTTTTCTAACTTAATATTTAAAAATTAAAAATAAAATGAATAAAAGAAATAATAATGATATTTATAATAATAGTAATGACATGTTAACTAATGTAATGATAATAGTATAGTATTTGTAACAGTAATGACATGAGTAATTTAATGATACTAATTTATATTTTCCTTTTAATGCTAATTAATTAAGTTAATGATTTAAAATTTTATAATAGTAAGCTTTGAAATGGGTGTATAAGTGTAATAATAATGATATTAATAATTTCAAATGTTTGCATGCCGATTGGTAAAATGTGGCTGAGCTAAATGTAATCTTAAGAACTATTATGTATTACCCATATTTGAAAAATAAAATTCTATTCCATTCTATTCGTTGAATTTCTTTGTGTTAAATGGTAATTGTGGAGTAATGAACATATTGACTGCTTTGTTGTGCTAGTGGTCACAAGCGCCACTTCTAAGCATTAGGTCCTGGGTGCGATTCCCAAGTCGGCCAAAATGTTATTGCATTTTTTCTCAGTTGTTGCTTCCGTAGCAACAACTGATTCTGGAGTCTAGATTTGTGCGCGGTGAATGAATAGCTCTGAGTTTGTTTCGGCTGATTCTAGAAATACATTCATACATACGAGTAATTTCTATCTAGACTATCAATCAATATATATAAAAATCAATGCCACTTTTCGTTGTAATTTTATAAGTCAAGAACGGGCTCACCTATCCAAACCAAATGGTTAGGCTTTGTTCTGACTATTTAGGAGATAGTTTATGTGAAGTTTGCACAAAATTGGTAGAGCGGTTCTTCACGCAGACGAAGTTGCGCGGGTCAGCTAGTAACATTATAAAGATAAAAGATTTGATTGTTCGTTACGATTTAACTCCAGATCTACTCAAATGATTAAAAAAATCTTTCACCATTAGAAAGCTACATTTTTACCGAGTAACATAAGCTATAAATTATACTGATATCATGTAAATTAGCCGAGCTATCACAATTTTCGCGGACGAAGTCGCAGGCGATGAGCTAGTTTACGAAATTCCAGGTACTTAAATTGTACGAATTTGAACGCCGAACAGTTAGACAGTACACAACCTGCGACGGACAGTCAGCTGATTGCAATATGCTTCCAACTTCACTTCTAGTAAATACGAAATCAAATCTCGATTTTAAAAGGGGTGCTTCACACTTGAACATTAATTTAGAATAGGCATGACGACAGTATCAAAAAAAATGTAAATCTATTTAGACCGTTGTTGTTGCGTTTTCTCCACAAAAACTAACGGCGGTGTGGATCCACCATTACTGTAAATCTCAAGTTTTACTAGTATCTTAAGATTTACCAAGATGAGGTGGTAAGTGTAAGAAATAGAACTTATAAAGTTTTAAAAACTATGGCAGATGTTTAGCAGTCTGGCCCGAAAGTGTGACCCACCCCTTATGATTTTCATTTCGATGTTGTTGCCGTAGTTTAATTTCTATATTTAGTTACGTCATTAACACGTTAGTAATTATTAATGTAAATTAACGTGCGAAAGCTGGTTTATTTGTGGTTGCGCGAATTTTGGTAAATGATTTCGTTGCTATTTGTGGAATTATTGTTATGTTATTTTAGATTATGAAAATATTTCTTTAATTATTTTACAAAATTAAATAAAGGGTGTAAAACAGCTTATAACGAAGCCGAAAGGCAATTGTTCTCCTCGTTAGTCCTATAATTTTTTTTTGTACACATATTGGGGGTCAAAGTTTTTGTCATTTTTTTTTTCAATACTAGTTTTTATTGTTTTTCTTTCGGATTTTTACTTGAAATCACTCCACAAACCCCGTATTATTCAATCCATCCACCAGCACAATATTCTGAGTGTGTTACATTGAGTTATAACACAAAACGTGATATTTTACCACAAGAAAAAAGGTTGTATCTCAGCAATAATTTTTGCGTAAAGTTACTTAGTTTGATGTACAGAATGCTTAGTTGACGGCTTCGTGATGAGGTGGCTTACACCCTGTATATCTGTAAGTCTCCTTAACAAGTGTGTTTTACTTAACAGGTGTGTTTTACTTAACAAGTGTGTTTTACTTAACAAGTGTGTTTTTCTTAACGTGTTTTACTTTTTCCATACTTTTCTATTACTTGTCATCTCATCAGCTACCTCATTTCTTGCCATATCATTCAAACAGTCCACGCATCTTTTTTAGGGTTCCGTAGCCAAATGCCAAAAATGGAACCTTTATGGATTCGTCATGTCTGTCTGTCTGTCTGCCCGTCCGTATGTCACAGCCACTTTTTTCCGAAACTATAAGAACTATGCTTTTGAAACTTGGTCAGTAGATGTATTCTGTGAACCGCATTAAGATTTTCACACAAAAATAGAAAAAATCAATTAATTTTGGTTGGTTCCCCATACTTAGAACTGAAACACAAAAAAAATGTTTTTCATCAAACCCATATAATATATCTATGGATAGGTCTTCAAAAATGATATTGAGGTTTCTAATATCATTTTTTTCTCAACTGAATAGTTTGCGCGAGAGACACTTCCAAAGTGGAAAAATGTGTCCCCCCCCCTGTAACTTCTAAAATAAGAGAATGATAAAACTAAAAAAAATATGAGGTGTATACCATGTAAACTTCCACCGGAAATTGGTTTGAACGAGATCTAGTAAGTAGTGTGATCTTTTACATTATGTTACTCGCTGCTACGGAACCCTTCATGTGCGAGTCCGACTCGCACTTGGCCGCTTTTTTTTAATACTTAAGACGTGTAGATGAAAATTAAACAAACTAACAAAAGTCACTGACTTCCAAACATGTTTTTTTGCACATTTTTTGGAACTTTCCGAGGCACGGAGGAAACGCAGAATGTAATGAGTAGTTCCACCACGGATCAATTTAGGCAAGCGTGGCTTAAACTGAATTTTGGGCTTATTTTGGGTATTATTTAGTTACAAGTTTCTGGATCCACATTCTACCAATACATAAACAAGCCAAAAAATAAAAAAAATACCCTTACCTTAACTTATACTTTTCCGTAATTTTCTACTCATTACGTTCGTAATTCCTGGGCCCTTGGGGCCCCTGGGGAAATAGAAAAAGAGGAAGACCTAGAAGCAGGTGGGCTGACGACATTGAAGGTACGGCTGGTAAACTGTGGAAAGAAAACGCTACAAATAGAGACTACTGGTTATCTTTGGAGGAGGCCTTTACCCTCAAATAGAGGGGTTCACGCTAATTAAAAAGAATAAACAAAAAAAAAAATCCAATCATAATAATAATACGATAAGTATTATATAATTAATTTTTATCCGACACATTCCGATTAACACTATAACTATTATGAAACTGATAATTGTAACTAAGGTATTAGTTAATTATTTGGTGTGAAATAAAAGGCTTTTTTATTATATTACATTAGTAATCATCAGCAGCCTATTAATGTTCCCACTGCTGGGAAACAGGCTTCCTCTCTATAAGAGGGAATGGGCTATAATTCACCAGTGCCAGTGCGGGTTGGTAGATGTCACATGTCGTTTTGGTTCTAAGACATGCCGATTTCCTCACGAGGTTTTCTTTCACCGTTTTGAGAGCAGCGGTGATGAAATAAATTACACAAAGTTATGCGCCCGTCTGGGTTCGAAACCACTATTTACTGTTCGTAAGTTGAAGCCGCCCGCACTGGGCTACCGCTGCTCTCTCATATTACATTTTACACATCACAAAGCCATCTCTTTGTGTAATGACAGGAGCATCAATTTACATATTATGTCTTCAAGGTTACGCGACAGCTAAAAAGGAGTGAGCATAAACAGCAATAAAGTGAAAGCATTCCGTTATTACTTGTAAGTGAACACGTAACGCGGGTAGGGTGACCAAACTTTGTGATATTTATGGTGACATTTTGGGGCAAGAAACTGTACAAGACAGAAAGGTTTGGAAGGGGACAGAGGATGCTTTTACCCAGCAGTGGGACACGATACAGACTGGTAAGAGTTTTTAGAGGGGAATATTAAAATGACCTAAAATGTCACTTACGGGATATCTTCCGGGATTATTATTTTTATTGAGGTCCCGATATTTCGACGCTGTTGCAAGCGCTATGATCACGGGTTGACTGGAGAATGCGGGTTGACTGGAGAATGCGGGTGGATAGAAAAAATTGTTAGGAGCAGTCAAATCTGTCTACCCTCTTTCTTTGTCTTTGCGGGTTGGTAGATGTCACATGTCTTTTTGGTTCTAAGACATGCCAATTTCCTCACGATGTTTTCTTTCACCGTTTTGAGAGCAGCGGTGATGAAATAAATTACACAAAGTAATACGCCTATCTGGGTTCGAACCAGGGGGGTGAAACTTCCATACATTGGCGTCAAACAAAATGTTCATATATAGCGCTGCCATCTGTGTGTTTGAGATCACAACATTTTCAACTGTTTGACTGTTTCACAACTGTCATAAAGAGAACAGTTATTTTGGGCAACTTGACAGTGAAGTAAATAGCCTGGCCGTGACAGCGGCTGCCTTGTGATTAATAGGCCCCAGGTTCGAATCCGCAGTCAAGAATTACTTTTTGTATTTATTTGGTTGAACAGAAACTAACAGTGCCATCTAACAGTTCAGGTACACAGTTTTAAAAACGAAAACTGGAGTTGTGCATCTATCTTGTATTATATAGTGTATTATCTATGGTTCGAACCCATGACTTACTGTTCGTAAGTAGGGGCCGCCACCACTGAGCCACCGCTGCTCTCTTCTATAAAATAGCATGATCAAATTAAATATTCGATTCAATTCAATATCATCTGTCTTCAGTCTCATGTAGCCATATGTCTGCAGAAAATAGATTTTTGAAGTTTGTTTTGCATCTAATTGGTTATTCAACTTTGCATAATCTATTTGAGTGCACATACAGCACCACTCACTCTTCTAAATTATACTTTACCGATAGTTTCCGTGACCCAGACCAAGTTAACCAAATACGTCACAACTTTACTCCAATTATACATATGAAAAAAACTAGGTACTTATTTACATTTCACTCACCTACACAAAATACTTGAAGAAATCAAAATTCCAAGAGAAACCGCACAGAAAGAATATCTCGTAATTAACGAGATTACTTTTCTAAGCAGTCGAGTCAAGTCTCTCTAAACAACACAACGTGGTGTCTGTACACATTTGAAGGCACTGCACTTCGCCACATGAAGCGAATGACCCAGAAACTGCACTCTCGATATAAAACCACATCTTAACAACCAACATAGGTTGAGACATGAGGGTAGCGCTGCTTGCTTATAAAAACGTCAACCTCCTGTCAAATTCAATACATTTCAAACGTAGTTCCAAATTCCACCGTGTCTTAAGATATTTTGGTCAAGCCGCATGTGTTGCGAATATATCTTACTTTTAAACTAATGTTGACTGGACCGCTAAGGAATGATATCAATTTTGTAAGTGTTCGAAGAATCTATTTTTGGGAAAGAATTTTTGATGTTGCATAAGTTGATATTATGGTAGTTTAGGGTCTGAACGGGCTGTAATAAATTGAAGATAGAAAGGAATTATTTTGAGATGATATTTTAGGTTGAATGGATTTTGTGAAAGATGATATGGCTAGAAAGGAGTTCACTGCTGAGATGATGCTGCGATGGCCCAGTGGTGGCGGCCCCGACTTACGAACAGTAAGTCGTGGGTTCGAACCCAGACAGGTGCATTACTTTGTGTAATTTATTTCATCACCGCTGCTCTCAAAACGGTGAAGGAAAACATCGTGAGGAAACCGGCATGTCCTAGAACCAAAAAATTCGAAGACATGTGACATCTACCAATCCGCACTGGGCCCGCGTGGTAGATTATAGCCCATTCCCTCTCATTGAGAGGAGGCCGTGTCCCGGCAGTGGGAACATTATAGGCTGATGATGATGATGATGATGATGATGATGATGCTGCGCCGAAGCCAAATTAATTGGCATTGGAGCCGGAGAATGATGTTGAATAATGAATTTAGGAGGTTTCACTAATTTGTAGTAGCAATTCAGTCCAGTGTCCTGCTGCAGCGTAGGCCTCAACTGGGATAACTTTAAACCTTATTGGAATACGCAGCATCTTATAAAAATGTGAATCATTCAGATTACCCTACGAGTATTCCAGCTAGACACAGATATTTTATGTATATTGTTTAGTAAACTGATTTTGAGTATTGCGTCACCTACGCGTATCTGCAATATTGCACATATAATCGCAGCTGATAATAATGTTTTTTTTTGTGTCTGTAATTAAGCCGGAAAATTTTATCGCTTTAAACTGAAACATAGCCAAAACATCTTGGATGCAAAATGTGAATATTATTTTGCGTGGAAGACTAAACTCGTTTTGTCAATATTTGATTATGTAGCGACCCCACGGATTTCTGACGTCATTCCCGATAGTATAATCTTTTCTTTTAATTCATAGAAATTACAAAAATATTTGAAAATTAAAAACCAATCAGTGTTCTAAATATTCACTATCAAAAGATTAAAGTTATGTAAACAGATTACCAGTAACCACATCATCATTTAATATTGATAACAGTGACTGATAAGGTACTAAAGCAATGTGTTTAGTGTTAAATAAGTAGTTAATAGTGATATACGAAAAATGGGTAAAAAAGTAAAAAAGAAAGATTTGGAGAAGAAAGTCGAGGAAAAGAAAGATAGTGGAAAGAAAGAAGTAAAAGAAAGTAGTAATTTAAATGTAAGTACGACTCATTTTTATTCATCAGAGTAAAATTTAATTGAAGTTATTGATACACAAAGTGATGTATATGTGTGTGATGTGTGTGTGTGTGAAAGTTAACATAATTTTATAAAATTCTACCAATAAAGTAAAGACAATGTTAATTAAAATAATATATTTGTACGCCTCTGGGCAAAACATAGAGGATCTACCTATCTGTAACATCATTATTGTAATTTGACCTATGTTTACAAATAAAGCATTCTGATTCTGATTCACACGAAATTATGAACTCAAAGATATAGTTTTTTTTTTAATTTGGACAAAATTTACTAATTATAGAGGTTTATTACTGATGTTATTATGGACATCTCTTATGAAATAAAACCTAGAGACATTTTGTGCAAAATGCATGAGTTGATCTTTGATAGTAAATGTCAGTTGTGATAATGTATCTCTCTCATTCATTAAATAATTACTGAAGTCAGTTCGAAGTGCACTGAAATATTTTAGCCGCTAGCCGGTTCCTGAATATAAATTTTAAGTTTTTCACTTGAGAAACACCAACTGAACAATTTTTAAAAAAAAATTGTTTTAGTTTTTCTTTAACATAAAAATAAAACTTTTCCAGTTAACGTTTATGACATTTTTTTTAAGTACTTAACGATGCCCTTTAAAATCATCCCAATTTTCATTCAAAATAAAAAGTCATTCATTTGCGAGTCATGTATTGCTGTTTCCTCGTCAATTTCAAAATAATCATTATGATCTGATATGGACCTTAAATTTTCTTTTCAGCTATCATCACTCATATCAATTTTAGCATTAACAGCCATATCCATATTTGCTTACAATGTGTACCAAGATATTATGGCTATACCAGAATTGCCTGAACTAGACTTGAATAAATGGTGGGGACCAAATACTACGGAACCTCAAGATACATCTATTAGACCATATCGGGTTGTCTTTTCAGAATCGGTGAGTACTTACCACTTATTTTGAGTCGATGGTAATCTATTTATATATCAGTATAATCGGTATCGGTATATATATCTGTATGACCTCCTGGGTTCAATTCCCAGGTCGGTCAAAGAGTTATTGGGTTTTCCCCATCAGAATTTTTTCAGTACATAACTGGCAAAACTAATAAGTAGACTTCTGCGTAATTCTTTGGGATTAGGCATGCCGACAGTATCAAAAACTTGCAAATCTATTTAGTCCGTCAGAGTATTGGAAAATAATGGACACGTATTTTTTGTTTCTGTAAATCAATGAATATTGACAAAGATAAAACGCATCAAAACTCGGGAGTGGGGGATAGTAACGTCAGAACTCGCTATAAATTATACCTAGGCGTGACGTATTGAGAATTTGAAAAGCGTCGTACTTATCTTCGTCAATTAATACGGGTCAAATATTTTTTGATAATCTAACTGATGGACTAATTAGTTTTTCTTTGTCATCTACCCTATTACTGGCGTGACGTTATGTTATGTTGATTCGAAGGCATGTTATACCGTTGATCCTGCATCTGACCTCATATTCACAACGCTTCGATTCGATTTCGATTCGGGAAGTCGTATGTGAGTATCTCGCTCGTTTTAGTTATGCAAAAAAATAAATAATAAATAAATAAATATCGCTGGACTGTTTTATGAATACGGGGCTGATGTCTCTCCAGTCGTGTCAGATCGCCCTCCCATCGTAATTCACGTAGAGTACCTAAGGATAGAAATCTTCAGAGTACACTTGTGTTTACGTCGTTGGTTACTTTCCGCCAATTGGCTGCCATGACTGAATATATCGGGAGGGAAAATTTATTGATTCGAATATTTCTGACAGACCTTAATACCCGCGAACTTGAAGACGTTGCGTTGGAAGGCCTCCCACTAGATGGATCATTGAATGACCTGGCGAAGGTTGCAGGGATCCGCTGGATGCGAGTCACATCGGACAGGGCAATGTGGCGACACTTTGGGGAGGTCTATATGCGGCAGTAGATGTCTTTCAGATGAAATTATCATCATTCTTTGCCCTTATTCCAATTTATTAGTGGTCGGCGCAGCATGTCTTCTTCTTCCATACTCCTCTATTTTTCGTCATCTCATCAGACACTTCTTTTCTTACCATATCCTTCTTAACACAGTCCATCCATCGTTTCTTTGCTCTTCCTCTACTCAAATACCCATCCACATTCATACTCAAAACTTTTTTCACGACATTTTCCTCATTCCTCCGCATCACATGCCCATACCACGACAACCGATTACCACACAACTTTTCAGTCACCGGCGCCACTTTCAGACTTAAGAAAGAAAGAAAGAAACAAAAAATTCGTCGCAAAGTCATGACGTGCATACTATATTAATAAGGTAAACATAGAACGCATTAATACAAACACAAACATTTAACTAAAACCGAAAATTAACACAGCAACATTAACATAATTGTAGGTAAGACTAAACGGACAAAAAATAAAAAATGGCACGCCGTGAGTGCGACAAATAGGTTTACCACTCAGCATGATGCTGTGCTATGGGGAACCCACAGAACAGCGCTGGTTTTCAGTGGTCCTCTAATATACTCATTCACAACACCACACATCCCCCTTTCAGATGAAATGATGATCATGATATTATTTATCCCACTGTCATTGCATTTCAGATGAACACAGAAATCCGTTGGCTCTTCGAAATGTATAGACGCGGTCCCAACAAGAAGAAGAGTTTCGAAGACACGGCTTGGACTTATGGAGTACATTCAGACGCCTTCGCCAAGATCTTCAACTACTGGATCTTTAAGTACAAATTTCCAGAAAGAGAGCGTTTCTTCAACCAGTTTGATCAGTTTAGGACTAACATTCAAGGATTGGATATCCATTATATTCACGTGAAACCGAAAGTTGATGTCAATGTGATGGTGAGTCACGATTAATTTACCCGAAACTGTAAAATTTTCCCCATCAACCTTCAACCTTGTACAAATTAACGATAAAGATGAAAATCTATTAGAGAATTAGATTAAACTTAAAATGTCACTTACGGGATATTTTCCATGATTGTTATTGATTTTCAGCTCCCGATATTAACCCGCAATCATGGCACTTGCAACAGCGTCGAAATATCGGGAGCTCAATATAACAATCACGGAAGAAATCCCTTAAGCGATATTTTAAGTTTATTTGTGAACCGTGATAACTTAAAACAGTGTTAGAAATTAGATAGGAGCTTGATGTGCAAGCGTATGTACAATGAAAGTTGAAGTAGCTTTTTGAAAGAGTTTTTACTCAATGGGTATATAAAGACCCTCAACGAATCCGAAAGGAACTTGAATTCCCCGTCATTGCGATAATTTTTTTGTTCTGGTACATACTTGAGAACCATCTATGTAGTTACGAAGATATTGGAGCTCAAAGTAACGACTTTCTCACACATTGTTTTAAATACAAGTTTCCATTTTTAGGGTTCCGTAGCCAAATGGCAAAAAACGGAACCCTTATAGTTTCGCCATGTCTGTCTGTCTGTCTGTCCGCGGATAATCTCAGTGACCGTTAGCACCAGAAAGCTGAAATTTGGTACCAATATGTATATCAATCATGCCGACAAAGTGCAAAAATAAAAATTAAAAAAAACATTTTTATTAGGGTACCTCCCCCAGACGTAAAGTGGGGAGCGATTTTTTTTTTAATTTTGACCCTGACGTGTGATATATTGTTGGATAGGTATTTAAAAATGAATAGGGGTTTTCTAAAATCATTTTTTGATAATATTAATATTTTAGGAAATAATCGCTCCGAAAGTCAAAAACAATGTGTCCCCCCCCCTCTAACTTTTGAACCATAAGTTTAAAAAATATGAAAAAAATCACAGAAGTAGACCTTTATATGAACTTTCTAGGAAAATTATTTTCAACTTGATGAGTTGAATAGTTTTTGAGTTATATAGCACTTTTTCAAAAAAACGCAAATGATAACTTTGTTTTTCATACAAATACTATGAAAAACAAAGTTATTTTTGCTGACGAAAAATGTTGGTATTTTTAATGGTCTGGGAAGCTACGGAACCCTACAGTGAGCGTGGCCCGACACGCTCTTGGCCGGTTTTTAATTTACTTTCAATACCTTCTACTGTACAAAGTTTTGAGTGCTTCTTTTTGGTTATAAGTTCGTGTAGCTTAAATCTACCGTTAGTATAAAATTATTTAATTAAAACGAAGCAAAAATATGACTTATTTTCAATCGCCGTTCAATAATAAAATCATCACAGTTGTCTTCCTATATACTTTTAAAAACTTCCAATTCAATTTCAAACCTAGGATTACGTTTTGATCCGGTTTCTCGTTCAGAATTTTTAAAGATAAAGTCTTCACGTACCTTCGTTCAATGAGAGCCAGTAGATAGCTAACGATTTTAGTCGGTGCAATTCCACGCTCTATACCGGAATCCAGTCGGATTGGAACCAGCTAAAACTGATTACATGTGTCGCTCAGTAACTGAAAAATATTGGCGTTTTTGAGATTGCACACAGGATATCCGGATCTACAAATATTTTTCAATAGAAGCTAGAGTTGATTGTTGCAGATGTAGAACGCAAGAAAGACCAAAAAACAACGCGTAGCAGTGATGGATCGGCTACGAGTGCTACAAAACGTTAATTGACGCTCACGCGAGGTCTATGATTTTTGTTCACCGAAAAGTGCTCAACGCACTTAAAAAAGTTTCGTATTATACTCGTATTTGAATCTAATTTTTTTAGAAAATCCAATATTTTTTGGAAATTTATCTGACAAACCTGTGTCTCAACAGTGGGAACCTTAATAGGCTGATGATGATGATGATTATTTGACGGACTAATTAGATTTATTTATCATCTACGCTATTTTCATAATAGAAATTTGATGCGCTTCGACGCGCGTTTTATCTGTTCTTACAGTCTGTTGCTTCCTACTGAAAGTGTTTCGGAATTTGAATTTTTTTCTGACTCGGTCATGGAAATCACTGTTGGTCATTTCGTTACAATTTATTTTAGGGCCTAACACTATTCTTTTAAAGTCTCTTTTCCTTTTGCTCTATATCACATACAGGGTGTAAGCAGACTCATCACGAAGCCGTCAACCAAGCATTATGTACATCAAACTAAGTAACTTTACGCAAATATTATTGCTGGGAAATTATTTTTTTTTTTGGATGATAAATCATGTTTTGAGGTAGAACTCAATGTCACGCACTCAAAACATTGTGCAGATGCATGAATTGAATAGTACGGGGGTCGTGGAGGTGTTTAAAGTAAAAATCTTTCATTTAAACTTGTCGGAAACTTTGACCCCCAATATATCCGTATTTGGAAGGTTTCGAGGTATGGTGTAGAACAAAAAAATGATCGGAATGACGAGGAGAATATGTGCCTTTCGTCTTCATTAAGACTCTTTTTACACCCTGTATTACGTCCGCGTACTGAAAGGACAGTAATTTTGAATTTTATCACTTCGGAGGTTGTCAATTGGTTTTTTTTCTTCACAGGTCCTTCCAATAATCCTCCTGCATGGTTGGCCAGGATCTGTCAGAGAGTTCTATGAAACTATACCTTTACTTACTACTGAAAGACCGGGATATAACTTTGTGTTTGAAGTTATTGTACCAAGCTTGCCTGGATTTGGGTTTTCAGACGTAAGTATCAGTGGCGAAAGTTCCATACAACTTGATTCCTACCGACTTCCTTTTGAAAAATGGCAGAAATAGTATTCTATATACGAATAATATGAATGCATTATAGATATGTACTTCGGCTTACCTCTTGCAAAAACTTACCCTTCGCTACTGGTAAGTATTAAGACGCCTGCGGAGCATGCGTCGTTCATACAAACGTAATACCAAAATAATTTGTAAATAAAACATATTCATAAGGTAGTGTCTATTTATTTGGATTGGATCACAAAATATCTAGGTTCCCAAATATACATTTTGAATGGACAATGATTTAAACAAGAGTTATAAGAAAAATAAGTTTTCTATAGAATATTGTATATTGTATTTTTATGGTGGTGTGTATTTATTTCGATTGGATTAGAGAATTTCTATGTTCCCAAATATGTATTTTGATAGAACAATTATATAAAGACGAGATATGAGGAATTTAAAATTTCTATAGAAAACTTATTTTTCTTTTAGCTCTTGTTTAAATCATTGTCCATTCAAAATGTAGGTATATTTGGGAACCTAGATATTTTGTGATCCAATCGAAATAAATAGACACTACCTTATGAATATGTTTTATTTACAAATTATTTTGGTATGACGTTTGTATGAAACACGCATGCTTCGCCGGCCTCTTAATATTGTTGCATACTGCGGTAAGACCTGAGATACAGGCGATTATATAATTGTAATGTTGTATTGTATTGTAGAACGGGCTGGTGTCCGCAACTCCACGTCAAAGCGCGTATTTTGCGCATGGGCTCCACCACGCGGGCCCAGTGTGGATTGATAGATGTCACATGACTTCGAATTTTTGGTTCTAGGAAACGGTTTTCTCACGATGTTTTCTTTTACCGTATTTGAGAGCAGTCGTGATGACAATAAATTACACAGAAGAATGCGCCTGCCTGGTTCGAACCCAACTGTTCGTAAGTAGGGGCCAGCACCACTGGGCCACCGATGCTGTGTAGTAATGTTTTGATCTATCAGTCTTACCCAGAGATCGGATCGGATCGGGTCGGATTATCCACTAACTGTGTTGTGGAGGTCAGATAGGCAGGCGCTCCATGTAAACTGCTGGTATTCAGCTGCATCTAGTTAGCTAAGCTAAGGAAAAGGCTAAGCATATGATAGTAATGTTTTGATCTTAGCTGGCCTAACGTAGTACGGGGTTTCAATAAAATAAGAGACCAGCTTATACTTGTTACCACAAATAAGTGAACCACTGTGCATTATGTGTTCGAGTTCATTTATGTTGAGACCAAATGCCTACTAAGTACGAGTCTTTCTTAAGAGCCTACAATACTTTTTGGCGAAATCTTATAACACGCTCAGAAACCTGAAAATTTAATTTAGTTTAAAACAATAACAGTTTATTGTTTTGGAACGAAGTTCCTTATCGCGCGTTGTGAAAGGGGGCTAGACGGAAAAAAATCTTACGAAAAGTTGTCACGACACTTTTTATTTTTTAGAACAGCGCCATTTAATGTGTATGAGTGGTACTAATAAATATGTAAGTACTACTCCGTTGTGTTACTAGATGTCGCTAGTAGTTGGGAATGCACTGAGTAACACCCTCCGGCCGTTTTCGTAATTTTTGCCATTCGCAACGCTGAAAGTTGTTTTCAAAAACCAAAACGGGGAAATAATGTTTTGCTATAGTAAGCTATTGTAAGCTGTGCGGCGTCGCATGTTTCTCTGTCTGTCTCTCTCTCTCTTATAGAAAGCAAGCCAGAACTTCGTTCCATCCGGGTGTCCCTTGACACCTCTCAAGTTTTTTTTTTTTTCTTTTAACAACTACATTTTATTATACTATAACGGTCCATTACTATCTTACCCTTCAAACTATTCCATTTATTTTTGTAACTATAAGATGAAACAGTCCCATTTCCGAGTCAAAGAACTAACAAGGACCTTTATTTTCAGGCCCCAGTTCATCCAGGATTGTCTCCGCATCAAATAGCAATTATAATGAGGAATCTGATGCAAAAACTTGGCCACAGACACTACTACGTTCAAGGCGGCAACTTTGGCCACATCATTGGCTCACATATGGCCACGATATTCCCTGACGAAGTTCTTGGCTTCCATACCAACTTTCCTGTTAATTTGTCCAAGTATTCGCAATTGACTTGGCTATTGGGTTCGGTTTGGCCAACGTTTGTGGCCAGTGGGTATGAAGATCGAATGTATCCGTTGGTTGATAAGATTAAGTTCTATTTGGAGGAGTTTGGATTTATGCATTTGCAGGGGACTAAACCGGATTCTATTGGTATGTCCTTTTTTGATATTTGTTACTAAAAAAATATTTATTGAAACACTATTTTTGGTGTTATCGTACATATGAAAGACCAATCTAAACATTACTTACACTTAGATACAAATAAATAAAACTGAAGTGTATGTTTATAATTCCAACATAACAGCATTTTACATAACAGCTTTTTATAACAAAAAAAAAACTTTGTCTGTACGTATGTCTGTTTTGTTGCGGCCAATCTCGAAAACGGCTGAACCGATGTTGACGGGTCTTTTACGGGCATTGTGGTCTGATGATTATGGTCGCCTGGTAGCCTAACTGGATGCAGCTGAATATTGTACACGGAGCGACTGCCTATCTGACCTCCACAACCCAGTTAGTGCTGGGTAGTACGATATCCCTTGATTGTCAGACTTTCGGGCTACTGACCACACGTGACGACTCAAACAAGTAAAAAATTTTGTAACAATACGAATCATTATAAAAAAATATTCCACGCCTAATTTAAAAACTCTTCAAAAGCTACCAAACTTACAGCTTCATCACCGCAATACTAAAATATTAAGGACAAACCGTACTAAACTTGGAGGACGGAAAATGAAAAGAATGAAGACGCAAAAAACGCTTAATGAAACAGAATTAAATTGTCTATTGTTCTCAGTTTTCTAAGTGGACGCTATAAATTCATCAGAAGAGGGATATTGGGAGTATATTGTTCTGGTGTTAAGGTTCTGTTAATTTTTTAGAAAGGTTATTGCTGTATGAGTATGTTGGCTTTATATCGGTATTGAACATCGTCCTAGTTTCGATAACGTAGGCATTTGGAGTGTAATTATTTTGAAAGTGTTTTAATTCGAAAATGCTAGTGAAAATTATAACTGAGGAACAAAGGATCACTCCGAGATTCAAAATTCTCAACAAAAATAATAATAGATTTATGTTTTTTTTTTTTCTGATTTGCGGTCTTGGGGCCAGGTTTAGATTGACTTGTCAAATGAACACTGTATAATTATGAATTTCGGTTAATTTCAACAACCTTTTTAACCCCCGACGCAAAAACGACGGGGTATTATAAGTTTGACGTGTCTGTGTGTGTCGTTCTGTGGCATCGTAACTCTCGAACGAATAAGCCGATTTTGATTTTGATTTTTTGGTTGAAATGTAATTATTCGGGAGTGCTTTTAGCTATGTTTGATAAAAATTAGTCCAAGATGGCCGCCGCCGCAAAATGGCGGATTGCATATTTGTTCAAAAACTCCCTCAATATGGGTATCAAATGGAAGGGCTTGATTAGTAGAATACTATACGCTATACTAAATTTCAAATCCAAGATGGCCACCACCACAAAATGGTGATTTAAATTTGTTTCAAAACTCACTCAATATGGGTATCAAATGAAAGGGCTTGGCTAGTAGAATCATATACCTGAAATAATGACCCTATGTGTCGGGTTTTTTTTTAATTTTTAATTTAATGTAACTTGTTAATTATATAATTTCGACTCCTCAAAAAAGGAGGTATTCCTCAGAGCGCACCTATTTTCAGGCGCAACCATCTAAGCGCAAATAAATCATTCCTCGGAGCGCAACCATTAGTTTCGCTCAAAAATTGAAATTAAAAATATTATATGTTTGTTCCTCAGAGGGCAACCATGATTACAAATAGACAAAGGTTCATAAAAGATTCATGTTAAAGAGTTCATGAATGTGTTTTAAAGTTTTTTAGGCTGCCAATGTTTTTTTTGACGTGTTCTTTGAGGGTAATTAATGACAGTCGCTCGGCCCAAACTTTGCTGTGCTTGCCTAGGTTGGTCTGTGGATGGGTGACCACTCTTACATACCGAGTTTCCTCCGTGCCTTAGAAAGCACGTTAAGCCGTTGGTCCCGGCTGTCATTTGTAGATCTTTGACAATCGTTACAGGTAGTCAGTGGCCCAAAAAGTCTGACAACCAGTCTTACCAAGGGGTATCGTACTACTCAGTACTAACTGGGTTGTGGAGGTCAGTTAAGCAGTCGCTCCATGTAAAATACTGGTATTCAGCTGCATCCGGTTAGACTGGAAGTCGACTTCAACATATTTGGGAAAAGGCTAGGCAGATGATAATATTGAGGCTGCCAATTTTTTTCTCCCAATTTTTGTTTCAGGAATTGCTCTTGAAGATTCTCCAGTAGGACTTGCAGCCTATATTCTAGATAGATTCATGATCTTCACTGATCCCGCTAACAAGCTGGACCCAGAAGGTGGTCTGGACAAATACTACTCATACGACAAACTCCTGGACAACATAATGCTGTACTGGATCAGTGGAAGTATTACTACTTCTATGAGGATGTATAAGGAGTCTTTTGAGGATGGCGAACGGGAGAGAAATTTTGCTCTGTAAGTATGCGAGGTCATCGCAAAATGTTTATTTTCTGCATTTTATCACTCCGATTCTCTCACTAACTCACTTACGACTACGAATAATTACCCTCACTCATTATCCTACAGTAATGAGTTTATAAGTCAACTTATAAAAACAAACACATCATGAAGCCGTCAACCAAGCATTCTGTACACCAAACTAAGTAACCTCATGCAAAAAAAAATCCGTTTTGGGATGAAAAATCACGTTTTTCATTAAGACTTAATGTTACGCACTTACAACATTGTGCTGATGGACGGATTGAATAGTATGGGGGTCGTAAAGGTGTTGAAAGTAAAAATCTTATCTTAAAAACAATCTTACATAAAAAAAAAAAAACTAGTAAAAAGTTGGGACTTAACCCGCAATATCTTATCTCTGTAACTAGAAGGTTCCTAGGTATGCATCATAAAACATATAAAAACGGGTATTTATCGCGAATTTACCTTTAATTTAAGCCCGACGTAACCCGCAATAAATACCCATTTTTATATGTGTTTTATGATGTGTGCTGATCGTGAAAGTTTAAAAAAGACAATTCCTAGGTATGGTCTAGGAAAAAAATATCGCAATGACGGGGAAAACCAGGGCTTTTCGGCTTCGTATGAGTCTTTTTACACCCTTTATATACATTTATTTACATGTATGTTTGTTCCTTTGTGGCACTCTGGAGACCAAACGCGGGGCCAATTTTGATGATTCTTACGTCAATGGGGAGCAGGCGAGATGCAGCAGGGATCGAAATGTAGAAATTAAAACGGGAATGGGCGACGCCTGCTGTAAATAGTAAACTAAAAGGCAATGTCTCAATGCTTTGTATGTGGCATGGAGCAAACTTGTGACTGACACTAACTTGTCTTACATTTCTCTCACATAATGTGTGTCTACTTTCAAATATATCTTTTCGCATCTTACTTTTTAAACTATTATTTTCCGAACTATAATCCAATAACGCCTGCTTTCAAAAAAAGTACTTGTTTTTTTGCTTTTAAGTCAGGTCTTTTAGTTTTTATTCATTTCTTTAAAACGTCTTGGTTCTTTCACCGTCCATCAATCCAAAACTTCGTTCGTGCTGATCTACCAAAGCAAGAAGATTAACCTTCTCTATGCTTTCGAGTAAACATGATATTATGAGGATCAGCGAGAACACTAGATGACACAGAGTAACGTCTGTTTGATGACGTCATAACCTGAATCCACACGAGACAGTGATGTAGGTGAGACGTGACAGATGTAATGTTGTGTCATGTCATGTCATATTGTTGTACGAGATCAAACTAGTGGCTCTCGTAAGGGTATGTTAGTAGGAAGATTGGCATAAACTCCTATGGGAGTCATATAAAAATAAAACCTTCTTCGCGCATCATAGACTATAGCTACATCACCCGTAATTTTCATATGTCATTGTAAAAAGAATTGTTAAATATTTTCTCATTATAAGGGTGCTTTAGAGCAGCGGTGGCCCAGTGGTTGCGGTCCCGACCTACGAACAGTAAGTCGTGGGTTCGAACCCAGGCAGGCGCATTACTTTGTGTAATTTGTTCCATCGCCACTGCTCTCAAAACGGTGAAGGAAAACATCGTGAGGAAACCGGCATGTCCTAGAACCAAAAATTCGAAAGACATGTGACATCTACCGATCCGGACTGGGCCCGCGTGGTGGATTATAGCCCATTCCCTCTCATAGACAAGAGGCCTGTCCCAGCAGTGGGAACATTAAAGGCTGTTGATGATGATGATGAAGGGCGCTTTCAATTTAGACGTTTCGTGTCGCTCCAAACTGCCGCCGCACTGTTGCCGTACCGCGCACTTTGTATGAAAAAAAAACTTGAGAGTGTCAAGGGACACCCGGATGGAACGAAGTTCTTTCGAATAACTAGTGAAGGAATTGTAATAAAATAATCGTCGCGACACCACACTGTTCAATGCGAAATAGAAATGAAACAAACGCATTGCAACCTTCATTTATTTTTATAAAGAAAAAAAGTGTCGTGACAACTTTTTCGTAAGAATTTTTTCCGTCTAGCCCCCTTTCACAACGCGCGATAAGGAACTTCGTTCCAACAAACCAACGTCCGTACGCAGTACGACAACCGCACTACTTCGTCGCCGCAGCGCGAGCGACGCGACACGAAACGTCTAAATTGAAAGTGCCCTAAATCTATCGTTTCTCTTCTTCATCTTTCTGAACCCAACACTCCTATTGTGTCAAAAAAAAGACAACCTGATCAAAGCAATGTAATTGTTGAAATGTTGCTACCGGACTAAGGTGTTAAATTAAATGGACGTCCTGGACATCCTTTTTTTTTTTGTTAAGGATGGGAAAAAGTAATAACAACCACAACATTTCAAATTCAAAGCATTTATTTCAAACAAGCAATAGGCTTGTTAACTGAAAAAATCTAATTAGTCCGTCACTTAGATTATCAAAAAATATTTGACCCGTATTTTTTCTTTTGTCACATAAAACAAAATTGACGAAGATACGACGCTTTTAAAATTCCCAATACGTCACTGTTCGGTATGATTCTTAGTGAGTACTGACGTCACGAGCGCCCACTCCCGAGTTTTGATGCGTTTTATCTTTGTCAATATTCGTTGATTTACAAAAACAAAAAATACGTGTCCATTATTTTCTAATACTCTAACTGACGGACTAAATAGATTTGCAATTTATTGATGGTGGAAACAAGCCTATTCGCCCGTGACTTGATCCGCTAAAATTGTGTTAGCTTGGTTAATTTGCATGATATCAATATAAAATAAAACTAAGCATATACTTACGGGATTTTTCATTATTTTAAGCTCCCGATATTTCGACGCTATTGCAAACGCCATGATCGCGGGTTGACCATGAAAGCTTAAACGGTGTTTGATATCAATTTAATTTATAGCCTATGTTACTCGGTAAAGATGTAGTTTTCTTTTATAATAGTGAAAGAATTTTTAAAATCGGTCGAGTAGTTTTTGGGTTAAATCGTAACAAACACATAAAGAAAAAATCGAATCCTTCCTCTTTATTATATTAGTACTGCACTTTTGAGTGCCAGAAAACAACGAAAGCGAAGCTACAGTCACAAAGAATAATAATTTATGAAAGTACTGTAGTTGGTATTCAAATGTGAGATCTCTATGGAGATGAATGGGCAAGAAACTCCATGGTCACTTTTTTAAATAAAAATATTATTATAAACATTTTAGTTAGGTACATCATTCATGTTGGATTTCGGAAAAGTCGTAGAACAAACGTTGTTGTTAATGTTAGTAATCTACTCCTGCGAGGTTGTTGGTGTATTACAAATAACCATGTATACATGTGTGAGAATGATGTATAAAGATCGTCAAGGTTAAGCAAGGCTTGCCCTAGTCGGCCCGTGGATGGGCCGACGATGGATTGTGGTAAAAACATCTCATTCTTTTAGCGTGTCGATAACAACAAGTTCAAAATTTAGTTTCACGACCTTTACACACTGAGCAACTGAACAATTGATTTTAATTCCCTCACATTGTCTATTTCAGAATACCAACATCAGTGCCAACGTGGGGCCTTCGGTTCAAGCACGATTTAGCCTACAGCCCAGACTTCATACTCAGTTGGAAGTATCCCAACTTACTGGGCACGTCAAACTATGACATGGGCGGACATTTTGCAGCATTTGAGAGGCCGAAGGAGTTTAGCACAACCGTTTTTAAAGCCGTGAAGGCGTTTTCAGAATTCCAGAAATAAAATAATGTTAACTTATAAGATTGTTTTTTTTTTAAGATGAAGTTTCAAATGGTTTTATCTTTTGAAACTATTATGCGGCACGACGTATTATGTGCACAATTTTGATTGGATCCGACGATCAAATAAAAATTGGGCTGATGATTCCATCAATGAATGGACTTTAGCTTTGATAGCTCATATCTCGGAAACGTAATACATTAGAACGTTTTATATTGCATGTACAAAAAAATACAGTTGAATTGAGAACCTCCTCGTTTTGGAAGTCGGTTGAAAACTAGTTTGTTTTGATGCCAGCAGAAGCGATTGATACACGTTTTATGCGTGTTTTTTTAATCAAATCGAAGTTGTGTTAAAGATTCCTTCTTGACAGCATTTTGTCGTTGCGACGTGGTGTGGTTGTGGTACGTCTGAAGAAGCCCTTGAATTGTAGTTTCAACAAGAGGTAGAATAAAACTGTATTATCCTCACCAAAAAACAAACCGTCCAGTCAGTAAGACAATCGAAATTTAAAATTCCCGCGCTCACTTCACCATGTTTTCTAAAAGCAGCACAGAGTAAAAAGTTATGCGCAAAAAAAAAAGAAAAACAGGCACAGGCAAAGTTGCGGACGGCCGGCGGGACTCGAATAATTCGATTTAGCGACGCTGACTCGATTGAAAACGATTACAGCGAGCATCGAGTTGAAGTTGTTTATTATTTTGTTTTGCGTTGTACCGAATTCGATGATTGAAGCGTAATGAAGTTATATTCCGAGACGAGATTTCGTTGTGTTTTGATGTAAAGCTCCTGATCCTGATGTAGACAGTTTGGCTTGTGTATAGTGTTTGAAAATTGAAGTTTTCTTAGAAATGTCTTGATAATGCAATGAAGCAATAATAATGTCAGTATTACTTCACGCGGGCATTGACTATAGGGTAGACAGCGGATGGTAGACTCAATTTCTATTGGTGCAACCGATTCGAACCTATTCAGAGCTTGTTGTTGAAAACCCCAATGATTCTTGCCCGGGGATCAAACCCAAAACATGGAGCTCACTCTTAGCAGACACGCTTGAAGGTCATAACGCTAGCGAAGCACGTTTTAAGTGAGTGAAATAATTATAGCCAGACATCATCATAGATAATTCATTTAGTGTTAAAGTTGTGGAATTTTCTCGAAAGATCGGTCGTAAGTAACCTTCGTGTTTGCGAGTAGGTACTGTGTGACTTAGGCGATGCAACGGAGGGAATTGAAGTGAACTAGAAGTACAATATATTCGTAAAATTGATCTTTTGTTTTATAAACATGTTACCAACATGTTTATAAAACAACAACATGTTTATGTTGTGTTGTTAGTACGACACCTTTACCAATTATATTATCTCTGAACATCTACATGTTGAATATATCGAGAATAAAGTCTACTATAATGAGTGCAAACAAGCAAACCTTGTGATGTTTGATCATTATGACGACCCGAACGGCGGCGGCGTAGCGGTAGTGAGGCTGCCTTACGTTCTTAGAGTCATGGGTTCGAATCCCGGTTGGAGCAAATGTTTTTGTGATGAGCATGGACATTTGTTTCTGACTCATGGATGTTATGTATAATAAGTATGTTTAAAAAGAAAACAAAAAGTATGTAATGTAGTATATCAACTATCTGGTGTCCGCGACACAAGCCTTGCTTAGTGTGGCACTAGATGGCGCTGTGTTATGTCCAGGGATATTTATTTATTATTATTATAAGTATGGATAATTTTATTCGAAGATATATGAACCCTGCCCACTCAACCCGTTTGTAAAGTTGAGAAGAAGGTTCTTGAGACTCTAAAAACTAAAAAAGAATGACCTGACAGATAGAGATCACAGAGTATTGATGTGTGCGTTTAGTTTTTTTTTTTGGGCTGAAAATCTAAAGAACGTTGTGATGCCTGCTACATAAAAGTAAGCTGGCTGGTACATTATCTTTTCATGAGAGTGGGTACCACTGGGCAAGGGGGACCCCTCCTTCCCTCCACACCGCGTTAGTTGACTACCATCGCATGCATTTCACGAAAAATAATGCGTTTTATTGTAAGCAGTATGTTCGTTTGACAATATTTCGAGAGTTTTCAATATCGCTAGAGAGATTACAATATAACGTATTTGACAATTTTACGGTGACATATATACAACAATGTCAATAGGACACTTAAGCGTCAAAGTACTCCTCCGCATCGCTGTCATCGGGAAACGTGCCCAGAAGACTGGCAGCATTGCCAAGTTGAATGGCAATGCTAATTCTTTGGCCAAAGAAAGAGCCAGCCCTCTGGTCATGCGAAGTGTCGATCAGTCGGCGGGAGATTTCCTTAAAAAGGAGACGCGCACTCGGACCCCATGGCCCGAGCGTATCGGCCCCAAACGGCTCAAAGCTGTAGTTACCAATAAGGTTGCAGTATTTGCGCCGTTTGAGGATCTCAGTAGCTGCAGCAGCATTGCCTGCACAGCCCACGTGGCAAGGCGCAAGGGTGTCGACACAAGTTGCGTCCCACACCAAAGGCCTGCCAACGCTCCAAGGCACCAACGTCATGCCGTCCGGTCTCTTGCCATCGTCACGCACCAAGCCGTTTGGTTCTAAAACCGCTGGTACGCCGGCGCTGGCAAGAGCCCGACGAATAATGTCGTTGATGCTGGCGTGCCGTGCAATGCGACCTGCGCTCCTGTAGCAGGACAGGCCATGGTGTCCGAGACTGTCGACAGCTACGCCGTAGTGACAACGATGCGAAGCAACACAAGGTGCGCCTAAGCGTAGCCCCGTAGCGACCGGAACGATGCGTCATCCATCATAGTGCCAATGGTGAATGACGGAAGTGCCTGAAGCCAAAAGCCCGACTCCCATTCCCCCACAGCCAGCAGACGGGCACGCTCCACAGTATTGATTGACGTATGTAAAAGGGTATTCCGTACAATATTGCAGAGCGGCACGTCCCACTGACTCTGGGAGGACAGGTTGTCGGGCAAAACCGTATACCGTCGGGACAAGCCATTTTCCAAGCGTTCAACGCATCAGTCAGATACGGCACTTGAACATCAACCAGTGAAAATCAAATTAGTATTAAAAGATCAAGATTTATGACATCTATTCTCCTAAAAATAATGCAATAAAATAAAAATGTAGTCGTTTTTGTCCAGTAAACCCGCGATCGTGGCGCTTGCAACAGCATTGAATTATCGGGAGCTCAATTTCATTAACAATCACGGAATATATCCCGTAAGTGACATTTTAAGTTTAAAAAGAAACCTTATTCCTCAGAATAAAAGTCTGTATCGATATTTTACCATATACGTGCAGTTGTCAGTTTCTTCAGCTGAAAAAGTTAAAACCGCAGAAACTCGTCCGTTAAACTAGATTCCGCCGCTCTGACTGCTTCGCTGCGGTCGGAGACGAATAATTTCTTTTTTTCTCGAAAGTTGTGGATTCCTTAGATTTTTTATTTTTGAAGTTTGTAGTCTGTTTCTTGTTCTTACTTACTCGTTCGTTGTCGTGGAATTATTTTCATTTTTGTTGAATACCTTCGTATTCAACAAAAATGAAAATAATTCGATTAATAGGTTTCTTTCTAATGCCACTTTTTACAAACGCTTTGTAAAAACGGACACAGTTTTCGTCAATAAGATGAGTAGTCGTTTTTTGTTATTTTATTTTGCATTTTTTTTAAACATTTTACTGTAACTGTTATTTAGATCTCAGGTACAGTCACGGACTAAAATTGATAAGCCTGTAATGTAAATGAAATGTCTCCTGAAGAACACGACTCACCTTAATCTCAATGGTGTTAGTTAGCATTACTGAGTGCTATAAACATAATAATCAAAAAAACTTTTTTTGCAAAAAATAAAACCGACTTCAAAAAAAAAACAAAAAGTTAAAAATAACTAGCTTCTGAAGTCGGTGACAAAAAAATTAAATCAATCAAACAAAGGGCACCGACTTCAGAAGCTAAAGTTATTTTTAACTTTTTGTTTTTTTTTTTTGAAGTTGCTTTTATTTAAAAAAAAAAAAAGTTTTTATTTTTCACTTTTTAGTGGTTCACATGTGCTTGGTACACATGGAAAGTGCATACCGTTACAATTACAACAAGCCCAAACACGACTAGGATACATTGTCTCATTATGGAGTTCCGTGACTCTTGGCTTCATCATCCGATCTGATGGTAGAATGGTTCTCATCAAACGCAAGTGCTTCATTTGTTGCAGAAAATACCAAAATCGCTGTACGTTATCCTATAAAATTTGAAGAGTTCCCTCGATTTCGCCAAGATTCCATCATCAGATCCCGACTTGGTGGCTATGGGACCAACTTGGAAGTATACCCTTTCAAACAAAAAAAGAATTTTTCAAATCGGTTCAGTCGTCTTCGAGTAATCGGTGAACATACATAAAAAAAAAAAAAAATACATACAGTCGAATAGAGAACCTCCTCCTTTTGGAAGTTGGTTAAATAGGCCTAGATGGGCACTTATAAAACGTCGAAAAAGGTGCACGGTTCACGTTGGTCGATTCCATGGAGAAAAACCGGCAAGAAACTCCATGGTTTGCAAACAAAACAGTTTACTTTTTTTTCTATAAATCAAAAAAGATGATTGTGGTCACATCATCGTGATGTCACAATGATCATAATCATTCTCCTACCCTTATCCGAATTTATTTGTTGTCGGCGCAGCATGTCTTCTTCTTCCATACTACTCTATTACTCTTCGTCTCAGCAGTCATCTCCTTTCTATCCATATCAACTTTCACACAGTCCATCCATCCACAATGCTGTAGGTATGCAAGAAAGTAAAAAGACCAATATAATTATCTATATTGTAAACATCTCCTTGTTCGATACGTCTTACAATCATATTTATTCTGTAAGTTTTTTGTCCACACGACTCCCGTTATTTCATCATCATCAGCCTTTAATGTTCCCACTGCTGGGACACGGCCTCCTCTCTACAAGAGGGAATGGCAATAATGATATATATGCATGTATAAGTAGCTATAGATAATTAGCGCGCGCTGCGACTCGCGCTCCCTTCAGTAATAAACCAGCACACAGCTAACAAGGTTGTTTTACTAGCTCCATACACTTCAAATAATCAACCACGCGGGCCCAGTGCGGATTGGTAGATGTCACATGTCTCCAAATTTTTGGTTCTAGGATATGCCCGTTTCCTCAAGATGTTTTCCTTCACCGTTCTGAGAGCAATGGCTATGAAATAAATTACACAAAGCAATGCGGCTGCCTGGGCTCGAACCCACGACTGCTCGGAAGTCGGCTGCCACCACTGGGTTACCGTTGTTCTCTCTGTTGTTATTTATCTACCAGCAACAAACACAACCTTCTATTTCTGGCCACACTCTACACATAAACATACAAACATCAATCTCGAATCATCACAAACAATGATTACACCATGGACTATGCAGAAACGCATTTACAATTCAAAAGTAGCCCCCTCCAGCCTGCGAATGCGAAACAATACACGCAGGGTTGGCACAAAGAGAATTAATGTGTATGCAATGCAGTTTTGAGGTCATAATCCATAGGCCTGTACATCGTGATTAATATTGTTGATTTTAGAAGTGGGTGGGATTTACATGGTTACAATTTACAATCATAGTGAATATGGGTCGTCTTAACAATATGTTTAAGAATCTTGGCAGTAATTTCCTTTCTAGCCGTATCATCCATCACACAGATCATTCATCGCATCTTTGCTTTTCCTTTATTCTTAATAATATATCAAACTAACTAACATTGCGCAAAAATTATATTGCTGGGAAACTTTTTACTTGAAAAAATCAGTAGTGCTTAATGTTATGCACACAAACATGGTGGATTGAATACAACAGGGTATTTTTACTTGAATTATAAAAAGTTGTTAAAATAATGTTGGAACTTGACAGGCCTGTTGGTCTAGTGGTTAGTGACCCTGACTGCTATGCCGGAGGTCGTGGGTTCGATTCCCACCCAGGACAAATGTTTGTGTGATGAGCACGATCATTTGTTCTGTGTCTGGGTGTAATTTATCTATAATATGTATGTATTTAGAAATATATAAGTATGTTTATCAGTTGTCTAGTACCCATAACACAAGCTCTGCTTAGCTTGGGACTAGATGGCGTTGTGTGATAGTTGTGGAATATTATTATTATTATATTATTATTATTATTACTTCGACCGTCAATGTTTCCGAAATTAATTTATTCCCAGGTACCTAGTACAAAAAAAAAAATCGCAATGGCGTGGCGTGGAGTTAGTAATTAAAATAACATTAGTGTAATTCAATTTTAATTTACTCGTACTTAACTTTAATCAAAACTACAACCTTTTAAAACAACTAAGAAAATGCTTCTAACGTTCTAAATCTTTTCCAGATCATTACAACGGTAGTCACCTTACAACATTTTTGTCCCTTTATAATGTGACAATTTCTTCAAAATTCCAAACCGAGACAGCCCTAAGTACACCTCATTTGTTTAACAAATACTCCGGGACAAGACTTGCTACGTTCTTGTTGAAATAACAAGAACTTTTTGCCGATTGATCGCTTGTTCCTTCTTTTTTGAGTTTGCATTTTTTTTTTAATTGGTCTTCGAATTGTGGCGTCACAAGCATCTGAAACTCGGTAACTGCCAGTAACTATTTGAAATTTATGTTATCAACCTCATATATTGGGATCATTAAAAAACTCCGTGCCTCGGAAAGCACGTTAAGTTGTTGGCCCTGGCTGTAGATATTTGACAGTCGTTACAATGCACAATGTATTCAGTGGTCTGAAAGTCTTACCAAGGTGTATTTTATTTAAAAAGTACTAACAGGGTTGTGGTGGTCAGTTCCATGTAAAATACTGGTATACAGCTACATCTGGTTAGACTGGATGCCGACCTTAAGGGGCCGGCGGAGCGTGCGTCGTTCATACAAACGTAATACCAAAATTATTCGTAAACCAAACATTTTCTTAAGGAAGTGTGTATTTATTTCGATCGGATTACATAATATCTAGGTTCCCAAATAAATATTTTGAAAGGACAATGCTATTTAGACGAGATATGAGGGATTTAAATTTTCTGTAGAAAACTTATTTTTCTTATAACTCTTGTTTAAATCAATTTCCATTCAAAATATTTATTTGGGAACCTAGATGTTATGTAATCCAATCAAAATAAATACACACTACCTTGAGAATATGTTTGATTTACAAATTATTTTGGTATTACGTTTGTATGAAACTCGCATGCTTCGCAGGCCTCTTAACATAGTAGGGAAAAGGCTAGGTAGATAATTATTATGGTCTATCTATAATTTGTTGGTTTGTCGGTAAGCTATACAGACAAAATTGAAACCAATTGAAGCCTTGTTGTTCCGGTGGTCCCAAAAGCGGTTCTGTTTGGTTGGGTTTTGTTCTCGGTTTATGGTTATATAGTCACCCTTATTACATAGGACTTAAACAACAGTAAGTCGAGTCGCAAGGGACCGGTCAATGTGGCGACACTTGGGGGAGGCCTATGTCCAGCAGTGGGCGTCTTTCGGCTGAGATGATGATGATGATGAAACAACAGTACCTAAGCGTCAGTTCACACCGAGATGCGACGCGGCGCGACGGTACTGAAAGAGGCCAGTGACTGCACACGGTGCATCGTAAAATCGTTTTCAATACACTTCCTCGTAAACTGGTTCTTATCGCACTACGATTAAGTTCAACATGCAATGAATTTCAAACGTGTTCGTTTTTTGACAGTTTTCCAACGCGTGTGCTGGAATGGAAATTGCCACAGATAACTGATACCTATTATACCTGTATACCTATAAGTTTTAGTCCAATTCTTAGTCCAAGGTGAATGTTTTTTTTTATATTTTAAAGCAAGATGCGGCTTTAGGACTTTGAATATTCAAATTGTGTTTATAAATACTCGTAGAATATCAGAGATGAAAATGGCTATTTAAAACTAATATTTACTTTAATAAACATATTGACATTTATTTGTGTTGTAAATTCAAAAACATAAAAAAATACTTTTTTAATAGAAGGCTGTTTAGCATTATGCCTCTGCTTCTCCTTCAACCTGGCAAAAGCAAAGCGCGGGAAAAAAGAAAATTAAAATCATAGTTTCTTATTATTTCATGACAAAATATTTTATTTTATTTCTTCAAAAGTGTATTGAAAAACGTCGTTTGACACACGTGAACATTATTTTGTTATTGCAATTCTCGGCTCAATAACAAACTCGCCTACGGCTCGTGTGTTAATTTTGCCTTGAAAACAATTACAAACTTTCCCCACTTGTAAAATGTACTACGGCAGTACGACGCCTCGCTGCACCGCGCGGCGCAGCGAGACGTGTCTACATTCACCGCGTACCCATCCCGCCGCATCCCCCCGCAGTTTATTATTTTTGTATTCTTCTTATTCTTCCTCTTCTGCAAGAAGTCTGATTACAACAATATCCCAGTCTATCATTATAATTGTACTCGGGCACACAACCGAAGACTGGACGGAAAAAGAAGAGACAAGTCGCTACGGCGGCGGCCTCAGGCTGCGCCGCTCTTGCTCCATCGTTCTACGCCGCATGGCGCCGCGCGGCGCAGCGCTGCATGGTGCAACGTATTTTGAATTCTCACAGTGGAATGTATATCTTTTTGTGTAGTAAATAAAGTTATATTTTGAGTCGTTCTATTATGTCTCGGTGTGAACTGACAAAAATATAAACAAACTGGTGAACTTTGGGCCCTATCAGAATACCAGCGCTGTGACGTTTTTTAATGTTACAGCATCATGCTGAGATAGGACCCTTTTGGCCTCGTACAGGACCAGTTTCGTTTCGTTTTATTTTTAATTTTTTTATGCTTAATTTTTAGTCGTTGTAAATACCGTTATTTTTTATGTGTGTTGTCCTGTGTGGTCTATATGCCTTTTCTTTCTGTTTCCATTAACCTTCGGAAATGATGTTATATTGAAGTCACGGAAATCACGATCGATACATGTGAATCCAAAACTTTCAACTAAACACGCGCGCCACGTGCCTCCTAACTAGAGCTAATTAGTTCACCTCAGGAGTGCGAACCCTCCCTGATTACTGAAACTCGCATGTCAACCTCACACGACGCGAGTTGGGTTAAGGTTTAGCTGTTAATCATCACGCTGTTTCAGTTTGGTGGGTGAGGCAGAGACGTCACATATTTTTAACCCCCGACGCAAAAACGACGGGTGTTATAAGTTTGACGTGTCTGTGTGTGTGTGTGTGTGTGTCTGTCTGTGGCATCGTAGCTCTCCAACGGATGAACTGATTTCGACTTTGATTTTTTCTGTTTGAAAGGTGAATTAGTCGGGAGTGTTTTTAGCTATGTTTGATGAAAATCGGTCCAATATGGCCGCCGCCACAAAATGGCGGATTATATTTTTATTCAACAACTCCCTCAATATGGGTATCAAATGAAAGAGCTTGACTAGTAGAATAAATAATTTATCCTTCCTGACCCACATAATATTCCATTTACAGTGGGAGCGATCCCACCTCATAATTACACATGAAATTCTTAATCCTCAAATTCTTAACCCACTTCAAGCACCCTACATTCTCACCACAACACAGGGGGTGACAACAACAAAAGACCTCAATCACCCCACTCGTGTATAAATAGAACCCCCTTTCCTATTAAGACGGAGTATAAAACCCCCAAATCCTCCAAAAGTGGGGGACTGTTAAAGAATTTTAATTTTCCCGAATTAATTCTTATTCATTTTTCAACGAAGGATCCGGCGAAGGAAGCCTCGTTCTGGAGCATGGTGAAACAGGATAAGGCGTGACTGTTTGTGAAGTTTTGTATCAAATAGCAATAAGGGGCTAGATATGCTCTTGTCTCAACTAATATTTTAAAGAGGAAAGAATTGAACTTTGGTTTGTGCTTTTAAAAATTATTTCACCATTGAAAATATTTGCCAAGTATCATAGGCTATAAATTATATTGATTTTCGTGGATAAAGTCGCGGACGAAGTGCTAGCTTATATCTATACTAATACGAGTAATATTAAGAGGAGAGATTTGTGTTTGTATTTTTTTATTTAACGAATAAACTTAAAAACTACTTAACCAATTTGAAAAATTCTTTCACCCATGGATAGCTGCATTATCAGCGAGTAACATAGAGCTATATTATATCCCCATACTCCCACGGGAACGGGAACTACGTGGACGAAATTGCGTGACGTCCCCTAGTGTAAATTAACATAATCATAGTTTTTCCTTTAAAGCAAAGAGCTGTCAATTTACGCACTATACTTACGATACTATATCATGAAAATAGTTTTAACTATACTTCTATACTAATAATAATATTATAAAGAGAATTTTTGTATGTTTGTCAGGACTATACTCAAAAACTACTGGACCGATTTCCAAAAGCTCTTTTACCATTAGAATGCTACATTGTCCCTGAGTAACGTAGGCACCCGTGCGAAGCCGGGACCGGCTGCTAGTGTCTTATATTTTAATATCGATAAGTTTCATTAACAACATCACGACTTAAACCCAAGAGTTAGGCAGAGGACACAGTACACTCACATTTCGCCAGTTATGTTTAAGTTTCATGTACGAGTAGTAAGCGGCAAGTCTGCAACCGGTAAGAAATTCAGGCTTAGGGGGCTGCGGGACTATTCGCAAGAGATACCGTGGCCCTGGAACGTAAAGGGCGAGGAAGGAACATGGATGGGTTTTAGTCAGTAAAAGTCTGACACTCCCTCCCGCTCCGCCCAGAGTGGGAGAAGTTATTTGATGATTTCCCACCCGAAAAAAAATAAAAAATAAATAAAGGGCGGCTCTTCGGAAAAACCCCCGAAAAACCTTTAAATTATTAAAGAATGACATTAAATCGTGAAATATAATCATTCTACGAGCAGGACGTTTAAAAATCAAACGAGAATACTTTGTTTTAAAACCATTCCATATCCAAGTTACTGAATCCAAGTAAAATTATAACCGCTACAAAACTCCGCGCAGACGGATTTCAGTACCATTTTTATACAGAGAGCTAGGTTTGTTTTAAATTTAAGTACTCATAGCTCCCAGCGCTTCTGAAACCGATCCCAGATTCTGTGTACATTGAATTATATTCCTTTGATTGCTGTGTACTTTCCTTTCTTTCTTCTGCAAGAAAGTGACGAAGAAGAATAGATATTTGAATTTTAAATTTAGAACTTTTTATTCATCAATGTTTTACTTTAGGAACTCGTGGCTAAATTATAACAGCCGTTCAGGTAGAGGTTTAGGTTAACCCGTGTTTGCCTAGGTTGGTCTGTGGATGGATGACCAATTGACCACCCTTGCGAGCCGAGTTTCCTCCGTGCCTCGAAAAGCACGTTAAGCTGTTTGTCACGGCTATCATTTGTAAAACTTTGACAGTCGTTACAGGTAGTCAGTGGCCCAAAAATTTCTGACAACCAGTCTTATCAAGGGGTAGGTACCGTATTATATTTATTTCTGTAAATTGGTTTTACAGAACACTTTTACATGCCATATTATATTATGTTTTAAAACTTTAAGGTTAAACGATAACTCACAAATGCTTGCACTGACTAGACGCGTCCATTCAAATCTGTGTGGTTCTTTCTTCAGAAGACTATCTCAGACCCTAATCTGCATAGTTATGATGTGAGTTGAGCAAGATTGTCTGGACTTGGAAAAAAACATGACCTCTGAGTTCGTTTCGGCTGTTTCTTCTCAGAGTAGTCAGGTACAAAACACCAGCTCCATCTAGTTTAAAAAAAATACGTGTACCTAAATTGTTTTTGTGTTTGTAAAAACCTAGATTGGCCTGAGAGAGCCGCACGTAGAGAGGAGTGGAAGACTATGGGGGAGGCCTTTGCCTAGCAGTGGGACAACAAAGGCTAATAAAAAAAAAAAAACCTATTTACAAAATAAACATCATTTATGATTTAATTAGATGGGGCTGGAGCTACTCTAAGAAAAAACAAAGTAAGTTTTCATAAAGTAATTCAGATGTAGGTAATATTACTTGTGCTAAGACCATACCTACATATGTCAATTTGAATACCTTCAGATTTTCAAAAACTGTTGGACTGAAACCCGGTTCCGCATTTCCTAGACTGCCAGCCTAAAAACATCAATCTTACCTTTCTAGATACAACAGCAATTAAATCCTAGTTCAGGTGAACGTCAAACTAAACGTTGTCTAGTTTACTAGATATTAATGAAGGTGTAGTCAAAACAACACTTAAGTCTCGCTCGGAGCGGGCTCATGAATAATCCGTATAATTCGCATCGCTTAATGACGAGCCGCCGTAATTCACCGAGATATAGTCGGCGTGCACTTACGGTATAGATGACTTGTTAGGTGCTACTGGTATTTTGTTTTTTACTAGTGTTATAATCACAATTTAACAATTTTTTTAAGTTTTGTCCTGTCGGGCTGATAAATGCTTTTTCTTTCTTTCTTTTTTTATCTTCCTTGTAGCGGCACTATAAAAAGTACTTCAGCTACATTGAACAAAAAGTACTACAGCGACATCTATGACAAAGGTGATGAACTATCAAGCGAAATACGTCAGAATTCCTACATCGCGCAAGCAACATTCTCCGCGACTTAAGAGCATATACGAGCACCCGATAACAACCGTCGGGCAGTAGCCCACCAGACATAACACCCGTCTGGTCGGAGGATCCTCCCTTTTCTATGGGGGATGAAGATCTTAACACCCTGTTCTTCATACTCCCAAACTGGACCCGAGACTCCTGGGTGTACTTCAGCTACATCCAAATCCATGCCTTATTGCTGCCGCAAGCGAGACTGCTGAGCATAAGGTCCTGGATTCCACTGGAAATTTCTCAGAGCGGCCACGGCGACTGGATTTCTGCCTGTTTGATGGCGATAGGGTCGGCCTCTATAACATAGGACTTAAACATAACTAGCGACATGTGGGTGTACTTGTTAAGCCAAATTTAAATGAAGCCAGTATTGCTGGCGCCAGTCCTCAGACAAGCTAGCACTGACCTGGCCTGTGATGTTTAGATGAGGCCAATGGATTTTTTTTATTCCTGGATTATCCTTGTGCATACGTTTTGTGCGCAAACGAATGGCGCGATGCGTCTACACGCGTCCATACGCTGGCGCGGGGTACGCGAACGTAGGTCACTGGCTTGAAAAATAGGCCGTTGCTCTATTCCCGTCTGTGCTGGCAGCCAGCGCTGGCTTGTCTTGAAAAACTGTTACTACGAGGTCAATAACAAGCCAGCGCTGGCCTGGCAGCCAACACTGGCTTCGTCTAAACGACACTGACTCAAAACGGTTACACAGTATTCAATACATCTATGTGGATACATATACTACAGTACTTTCTCAAGTTATTAAAACTTTTTTTTTTTTTTAGGATGGGATATCATCAAATAACTTCTTCCACTCTGGGCGGAGCGGGAGGGAGTGTCAGACTTTTACTGACTAAAACCCATCCATGTTCCTTCCTCGCCCTTTACGTTCAACTGCCAAAACGCTCTCATAGATTTTGTATAGCAATAGCAAGCTGTGACGTCACTGTTTAGTAAACTCAATGACTCAACTATTTATTGATTTCAAAACAATAAAAAATCTAATTTGGCAATTAATTGAAAATAAATCGAGTTTTTGAGGCCCAAAATAACATTTTTTTTTAGAGATTGCTGTCTTGGTTTTTCGTGTCATGTGTCATGCGACGAACAATGCATCGGTAAACTGAAATATATGTAGAATCGATTATAGCCGAAGATTTATAAAACTTATGCAAAAGGGTATTTATCGCGAACTTTACCTTTAATTTAAGCGCGTCGTTTCGACTGGATTGCACCAGCCGACTGATGTACTCGTATTGGAGGTACCGCCACAGCAAAGCGAAGGCGTTTATTCAACTACCCTTGTGTTCTGAATTGATTTGTTTCGGTGAACAGTTAATCGGTGCACCATTTAGAATGCATCGTGATGTTTACCGGAGCCTATTTTTGCCGCAATGCAACGCACCGTACAAAAACAACAAACTCTTTAGCAAAACGTCAAGAAAACTCTAAAAACTTTTCTTCCAATATAAACTACCGCATCTAATGCTGCGACCTGTACTCGATCCCACCCCTAGCCATGACACCGTCGCATTACATATTCGATGTCGTTCAATATTAATGCCAATGCTTCAATATGCAAATTGATTGATAAACGGATATTACAATGTGTACTGTAAGCTGAACTGACTTACAATGCCGGGATCAGGTTTTAAATTATTCAGGAAAAAATGCTGTGTGCGTTTCAGTATTTATACGGTGATGTTGCATCTCATAAATGTTATGTTATGCTGTATACAAGGTGTAAACAACCTCTTCATAAAACCGTCAACCAAGCATTCTGTACATCAAACTTAGTAGCTCATCATGTGCCCACCAGTCACAGATACCACTTGGTAAGACTGGATGTCAGAATTTTGGGCCACTGACTCCCTGTAACGACTGCCAAAGATGGACAAATGACAGCTTAACGTGCTTTCCGAGGCACGGAGGAAACTCGGTATGTAAGGGACCACCCTTAAGTACATACCGAGTTACCTCCGAGCCCATACCGCACCGTACCGTAAATTACAGTAGGACTCAATGTAACGCATTCAAAACATGGTGCTGGTAGATGCATTAAATAGTAGGTAAAAGGATCATGGAGGTAAACATCGAGAGAGTTGGATAGGAATGGAGAGGCCGTTGCCCAGCAGGGACAGAAAATAGACAGAAAATAGGACAGAAAATAGGATCAACAAAAAAAAAGACTTTCTTGAATTCGAACCTAAGTCTTACAACTCGCAACTGCAAATCGTGGGCGGTTTCACTTAGCCACCATTGCTCTATTGTGTTATTGTGCTAAATTTTATGTAAAAGCCTCCTTGCCTCGGAAAGCTCAAAAATGACAGCTGGAACCAGCGGCTTACCAGCCGGCTTACCGGCTGTCATTTGTAGATCTTTGACAGTCGTTACAAGTGGTCAGTGGCCCGAAAGTCTGACAACCAGTCTCACCAAGGGGCATCGTATTATCCAGTACTGACTGGGAAATATGAGGTCAGATAGGCAGTCGCTCCATGTAAAATACTGGTACTCAGCTGCATCCGGTTAGACTGGAAGCCGACACCGAAATAGCTGGAAAAAAGCTAGGCAGATGATTGTGAGAACAACCAACAAAAAACCTTCGTCTTATACTAGTTACTACGACATGTGGAAAATTGCAATGGAACCAAAAATAGATACCATACCTACTTTATTATTTCACAGCCTCTGTTTTGATTTCATCGTAATCGAAACGAAAATATTCGAATGTGTTAATTTTATGTTATTCGATTCGACTCGTAAAAATCACAGCGTTGAAATCGGATCACCTGAATAATAATAAATACAGCTGTACTGCCGGGTAAAATGGCACCTGTTAAACTATCTCTCACTCTTTTTGACAATTCAAAAGAGATACTTGAAGTAAATGCTTTGATTTTGATTTTCTGTTAACAACAAATAAAGTTATAAGGTACATTTTGATATATGTGGGAAAACTTTGTTTTTGCATTCGAGGCGGAATTCACAAACGAGCCGCAGGTGAGGTTGTTATGGAGCCGAGAACTCTCACTCTACTCAGTAACGAATGCCCATTTGTGTATCAAATGACGTTCTTCATTTTACTTACATTCAAGCCGTGGCAGTATCTGTTAAAACCAAATTTTGTCACATATCCATTGCAGCCGTATACTGTCCTCCACGGCACATGATAAGAAAAGAGCGATATTTACATCTCTTTGAACTATTAGGCCAGAGGTTTATCCTAGGCGGCGATTTTAATGCTAAGCATACGCATTGGGGATCAAGACTTACCACAACTAAGGGAAGGCAGCTCTTAAGCGCAGTCAAAGATACACATTCCGAAGTTATGAGCACAGGTAAGCCAACGTATTGGCCCACTGACCACCAGAAAATACCGGATCTTATAGATTTTTTTATATGTAAAAATATATCCGCCAATTACGTCAGTTTGGAGGAAGGTTTTCATATGAATTCGGACCACTCTTCAATTATACTAATGCTTAGTCAAAAAATCATATTCAAACAAAGCCACTTAACACTGGTTAATAAATTAACAGATTGGCAAAGTTTTGCCCTTGATCTAGATAATATAATTGACCTTAAAACTTCTATAAAAAAGCAAGATCAGCTTGACTCAGAAGTAAACAAATACATCGTTAACATCCAACAATGTGCGTGGAACAACACACCGCAATTAAAATGTAAATATAAGGGATTTATCTATCCTAAGGAAATTGTGGATTTACTATCTGAGAAAAGGAAACAAAGGAAGCAGTGGCAGCAAACAAGGTGCCCGCGAGATAAAACATCATTAAATAACCTAACTAAACGATTAAAGAGGAAAATTCTGCAATTTGAGGATGAATCTCTGAATGCCAACCTTCTGCAGCTAACCAATGACAAATCAACGGATTACTCCCTTTGGAAAGCGACAAGAAATCTAAAAAGGCCGATTACACAAATACCGCCCATCAGAACTAGTGACGGAAAATGGGCCATAAATAATGACCAAAAAGCGTTAAGGTTTGCTCAACACTTAGAAGAAACTTTTCAACCCAATGAAAGCTCGATAGAAATACTTGAGAGTGAAAATGTATCCCATAACCAAAGAATTAAGCTTGTGACACCAGCAGAAGTAATGAGAGAAATTCAAAATAACATTAGCTCGAAAAAGTCTCCGGGTTACGATCTCATTACAGGTGAAATTTTAAAACACCTCCCGCGCAAAGCCATAGTAAAGCTGACCAAGCTTATCAATGCTGCATTTATATTAAAACATGTACCTGAGTCATGGAAGGTTGCTGAAGTCATTATGATTGCAAAGCCTGGGAAACCACCCCATGAAGCATCATCATATAGACCTATTTCTCTGTTGCCCGTGTTATCAAAACTATTTGAAAAACTGTTATTGAAACGGTTAAAACCAATAATAGAAGATAAAGACCTTATTCCAAATCATCAATTTGGCTTCAGGGAAAAACACTCAACAATAGATCAGGTACATAGAATAACTAACATCATTGAAAAAACGCTTGAAAACAAGGAAGTCTGCGCCACCGTGTTTTTAGATGTCGCGCAAGCATTTGACAAAGTTTGGCATAAAGGTCTAATATTCAAGCTCAGACGCATGCTACCAGAATTCGCAGATATCCTAGAGTCATACATTACTAACAGAATGTTTAGAATACGGCAGGAAGACGCATATTCCGAGCTAAAAGCTATAAAAGCTGGTGTACCTCAAGGAAGTGTGCTAGGCCCAATTTTGTACTTGTTATACACATGTGACATCCCAGAACTGGAAAACAACACCATTGCGACCTTCGCAGATGATACTGCAATTATGGCTACCGGATCAAGCCACAGAGAAGCAGTAGAAAAAGTTCAACTAGCTGTGAACAAAGTTTATGACTGGACACAAAAATGGAAGATCAAACTGAATGAGTCAAAATCAATTCACATTGACTTTACAAACAAACACTTGGACTATCACCCAATCTACATAAATGGTTCGCAAGTACCTTATGCTAATACAGCCAAATACCTTGGCATTACTCTCGACGCCAAGTTGCGTTGGAAAGCTCATGTCAAAAAGAAAAGACAGGAACTCGATATACGATATAAAAGTATGTATTGGTTACTCGGAAGGAAATCTTGTCTATCAATACGTAATAAAATAACCCTATACAAGGATATTCTTATGCCAATCTGGACGTATGGCATCCAACTTTGGGGCTGTACTAAACAAAGCAACGTCAAAATAATCCAGCAATTCCAAAATAAAGTACTTAGGGATGCTGTCAATGCACCCTGGTACATAAGAAATGACGACCTTCATCGTGACCTTAAAATGGAATTCGTCACCACCATTATCCAAAAATTTGCTGAAGCCCACGAACACAGACTCCATCGACACGTGAATGTTGAGGCAATCCAGCTGCTAGACAACACAGACTTAGTGCGTAGGCTAAAAAGAACTAAACCTTTTGAATTAGTGTAGTGTACAAAGTGAATGAGTAATAGTAACAATTTTGTGCTATACATAATAACACATGAACATAGTGTTTTATAAATTATATTAGACTCTAAGAAAGTGCTACGGACTTGTGTAAAAGTGCAAATGAACACTATTCTTAGTTTTAACATATTCTATCACGTAACATATTAAGTTAGAGTTAAATTACTTATTAGTCTTTTAGGCTAGATCGTAATTAATTATTAAGAATTTTGTTCTTAGTAATAAAGCACAAAAAAAAAAATGACGTTCTTCAATAAACTTTCGAAGAATAAAATTGTAATAATATAAAAACTTTTTTGCAAAAAATATAACCGACTTCACACAAAAAAGTGAAAAATAACTTTAGCTTCAGAAGTCGGTGACAAAAAAACTAAATCAATCAAACAAAGGTCAAAGGTTTTTATTTTTCACTTTTTAGTGGTTCACATGTGCTTACCCTTTCACAGCGTATCGGTGTGATTTTTTGTTATGAACTGGTGTAAACAATAGACAGACGTGAGTCTTCAGCGATCCCAGTACATTTGCTATCATTTATTAAGGAGTTCAGTTGCCTATCTTCCGAAGTCACCAGATCTTTATCAAATCAGTTCAAGTCGTACCGCGCTCTAAGGCGGACGTAGTTGATACGCGTGATAATATAATTATTATTGTATAGCGCGGCGCAAGCCGACGCTCGACACTTTGTTGCCATGAGTGACACACTTGTGGCAAACGAGCTGCTGGCGTTCCTGCAACAGAAACTGGACGTGATGGACGAGGTGTCCGCCATTCAGATCTGTGGATCGAACTTCAGCGAGGACGACATTGCTGCTGCGAAGCTGCTGCTGTTTCGGTCGCTCAACAAAATCGACCAGATGGTGTCTCGTAGACGTGACGGGACAAAGAGAAGCCTGCAGGACATCATCACGCTGCTGAAAGCGACTGATCCTGACGACGTGCCGACGTTTGTGGCGAGGGATTTAAGCAAATTACCTCCAGTCACTTTCGACCACGTCGACGTGACGAGCCTGCTGAAGGACATTGTTTTTCTAAAGGCAAGTTTGGCTGATGTGCAGAGAAATCTGGCTACATCCCAGAGCACCGTTGCAGACTTGCGCACACAATTAGTTGAGTTGCGCAACTCTGTGGCATTAACTGGGTCACCGGCGCGTGTAAGCAACGTAAACACATGCCGAGGAGCCAGCTGCCTCAATGCGTCAGCTACGAGTTTCGCGTCAGCAGTTTTGTCGCCAGCGCCGATTGCTGAGTCTGCGTTGCGCGTAGTAAGTGCGCCTCACAGCCCCGCCCCCGTCCCCGCAGCTCCTCCCCGCAGCGCTGCCCGACCGACGACGCGACCATCTGGACCAGTGGTCATTTCGAGCATCCCTGCTGCTCTCCCCGCTAAGCCCATGCCTGCAAAGGCAACGGACCAGGCTGATGATGATGGTTTCGTGACGGTGCAAAGGAGGAAACGCCGTCAACGAAGCTGTAAGAACCGCTCCGGCAAGGCTCCTGTGGAGCCCAATGTAAAACTGCGTGCCGCTAAGCCGAACACTCCGGTGTACATCTCTCGTCTACATTACACCACTGAGGCAGAGGACATCGAGGAGTACGTGCGTCAAAAGTTGAAGTACACGCCAAGAGTACAGCTGCTGGAGTCGCGCCGCAACGTCAATTTCAAGGCGTTTGTGGTGCGCATACCAACGTGCTTGCTGCATTTGGTGTTGGATGAATGTTTTTGGCCGCAGGATGTGGTTTTCCGTCGCTTCCGCGGACAAATTCCACACGAACGCATAAAAGCATCGTGCAAGTGAAGTGTTACTAACATAGTTTTAAGTTACTTACACTAACAAAAAATGTTATTAGTATGTATTTTTAGGTTAAGGTATTTATCTATGGGTCTTTGTTACCTGAAATAAATGGTTTATTATTATTATTATTATAAATCGAAATGGGATCACTCCGAGAAAGTACTCTGCCAAAAACTACCCAAACCGCTTCTGGTGTGCCTATAAAGTTAAGGAGTTACCTCTATTTCTCCGGGATCCCATTGAATGGAACTTTACACGTCTAACTGTCGAGATCTGGGTGTATTGTATACTTCTGCGTACTCCCTCAGAGCATACAGGTGTGATGTTACGTCATGATGTTGTATAAACAATAAACAACCAAGCGATTGCAGCAATTACTGCAGCTTTGCCGTGTATTTTTGAAGAGTTCCATTTATATCTCCGAAGATCAGCGTAAGATCATAACCAAATTGACATGGAACCACACGGAAAGCACCAGCTTTCAAATAAAAGAAGAATCATCGAAATCGGTTCACCCAGTCGAAAGTTCTGAGGTAACAAACATTGTCGAAATCTGGGTATATTGTACACATCTGCGCACCCCCTCAGAGCATACAGGCGTGATGTTACGTCATGATGTAGTATAAACAATGAACCTACAAGCGGATGCAGCAATCACTGCAGATTTGCCGTCTATTTTTGAAGAGTTCCATTGTATATCTCCGAAGATCAGCATCAGATCTTCAACAAATTAAAATGGGACCCAACGGGAAGCACCAGCTTTCAAATAAAAAAAGAATTATCAAAATCGGTTCACCCAGTCGAAAGTTCTGAGGTAACAAACACAAAAAAAAAAAAAAAAAAAAAAAAACATACAGACGAATTGAGAACCTCCTCTTTTTAGAAGTCGGTTGAAAATGGAGTCATCCGTGCAAAGTTTCATTTCCGCACACGTTGTGATTATTAAAATCCACGTGTGTGAAATTCTTGCACGTTGATCTAAATAGTAGTGAGATAAGAGTCAGTTTTCGAGAATGTTAAAAAAATAATTTATGGTAACCTAAAATTAGCTAGCTAGTTGGATGATTATTGTTGGGGGATGGTGATCTTGAGGAAAGTTTTCCCGTCGTACCGTTTGCACCATTGACCTGCACCATCAATGGTGCAGATGAGACAAATTAGTTTTGTTTGCACCATTAATATTAATACAACTTACTTCACCCTACTTTGCTTGTCATCGTAAAATAAAAAAAACCAATATAAGGCCGTATTTTGCTTGTGTGCGGAACCATTTTTAACCCCCGTCGCAAAAACGACGGGGTGTTATAAGTTTGACGTGTCTGTGTGTGTGTGTCTGTCTGTGGCATCGTAGCAGCCGAACGGATGAACCGATTTTGATATTGTTTATTTTTTTTTTAAAAGGTGAATTAGTCGGGAGTGTTCTTAGCTATGTTTTATAAAAATCAGTCCAAGATGGCCACCGCCACACAATTATTCAACAACTCCCTCATTATGGGTATCAAATAAAAGGGCCTTACACCCGTAAAACGCGTTAAGGAACTTCGTTTAAAAAAAATACCATAAAATTATGACCCTCTATGGGGTTTTATAATTTTTTAATTTAATGTTCGAATTTGAATGGCTACCAGAATAGAGAAAGTCTAAAGAAAAAATGGAAGGACTGTGTGATGAATGATATACAGGGTGTAAACCACCTCATCACAAAGCCGTTAACCAAGCATTCTGTACATCAAACTAAGTAACTTTACGCAAAAATTATTGCTGGAAAACAACTTTTTTTTTTGAGGTTATTAATTATGTTTTGTGGTAGAACGCACTTAAAATATTGTGCTGATGGATGGATTGGATACGGGGGTCGTGGAGATGTTAAAAGTCAAAATCTTACAAAAAAAAATTGTAGGTATTTAAAAAAAAACTTGTCAAAAAGTTGTAACTTTGACCCCCTATATCTCCGTAACTACAAGGTTCCCATGTACGGTGTAGAACAAAAAAATGATCGCAATGACGGGGAGAACAAGTGGTTTTCGGATTCGTTAAGAGGTGTTTTACACCCTTTAGTAAGAAAGGAGGTGACTGATGAGATGACGAGTAATAGAGTAGTATGGAATAAAAAGACATGCTGCGCCGTCACAAAACAATAAGAGATAGGATGAGGACAGAATAATGACGAAGATGAGATTGATCTCGATTTGATACAGGTTAGTTGGTGGTTGGTGTAGTCGAGTGTGGTGATGTTTGAAAGTTTTTGCATCTGACTCGTGACTCTGAAAGCACGTAAGACCGTTTTTATGCAGGTGATGTTACCTAAAATACCACCATAAGGATCTTCTGCCCAACCCACCAACTCAAAAAGATCTACACATCGCCTGTTCGCTCCCAAACCAAGGGGAAGTTTGGGACGAGATGTCCGCGATCCGCGGAGACAATTCATTCAAGATGCCCTTTAATTATAAATATATCAACTCACCTAGGCGCTGGTGAAGTCCTGCTCCGAGGCCATGATTCAGGTCCAGGTTTGATGGGTGTCTGTAGGTATGTGTGTGTGTACGTGAATAGTGTTATGATTTTGTAGTCGATTTCAAACCTGACCGGCTATCAACTGGCGACAGGTTCCAACGCGTTAGCAGGTCACAACAACACAATAGTTCCAGTCTGTTCAATTGTTCACACGGCACGCGACGGGTTCGACCTAACCTCAAAGGGCGCGTGGGTGCTTCAACGTTCACAAAATATACACAATTACTCGGTTCCCAAATCAATGGCGAGGCTTTAGTCAATTTATTTCAACCAAATGGTCCCTGTTTATACGGGATTCAAAGGGATTTATCAATATTACGCCCAACAAACAATAGCCGGCGAGTTCACAAGCAATTTTAAAGACAAGTGATCAATGACAACTAGATGACAGGTCACGTCAAACCAAAGTGACGGCCGCCATGACAGTCAGCGCGTTCCATAGTCCGCGCGGGACGAAACATCTACCCCCCCCGGACGGGCCTACCCGTCCGCTAATCAATTGGCAGTCTCAAAATACCCCCCCAATGGGGGCGGGCTGGTGAGTCAAACAACCAAGTGACTCCTCGGCGAGCCAATTTGTTACCAATGTCAACCTGGCTCTCATTAAGGAAGGCGTATACTTCCTTCAAATAGTTACTTGTACCCTTGTAGTTGGTACCGCAATCAAACTGATCAAAGAAGGTAACCCTAGGCGAGACAAATCTATCCAAGGTCGCTACAAAGGCCTCTGTCGAGAGGGAGGTTAACAGTTCCAAGTGCACTGCCTTCATTGACAGACAGACACATACACAAGTAAGCCTTGACAATTTTAGAATGGCCAACAGCGCATTGCAACCGGCATGCGAGTTCCCAATGTGACGATCGGTCACCAACAAATCAAATCAAATGGCCCTCTTTGGGCAATAAGGGGGGTGACGAGTCCCATAGGAAGGCTAGAGTGCCTCAACCGTCCTCCAACAAGCAAAAGACCCGCATTATCCAAGAAGGGGCTCAACTTACTCACAGCTCCCGAGCTTAACCCTGCCAGACTTCAAGATCTCGATCTCCTTTTCAAAGTGCCCAGCCTGCACAGAGCGGACCCAATGAGGAGTGACTCCTGTTGCTCTTGAGGAGAGAGAATCGGTGATAGGCGCTTGTCCCCTGGATTCCTAGAATTGTGACCAAGACGCCTGATCCACGAGGTAACGTTCAACAATTGTCGAGGGAGCTGTATCTGTTCAACAAACAAATCAAACGGAGGGTCCTTTGTCCCAACAGCGAGCACCTCAAGCCCGGGCAAAAGGACCGACATCAAGACTGGCGTTCGAGGCCAACCATCCTCGAAACTTGCCTGAAAGGTCATTCACCTTCAGGCCCACTTAACCCGCTAACCAAGACGACAAAAGGCAACTCTGGACGCCGTGTCCAAAATAGCACGGACCACAACAGAGTCACCCAGGGGGCCTGTAGCGGGGCAGACGCCAATTTTCTAACAATGCCTGGGCGGCGACTGATCGCCGCATCCAGGCTGCCGTCGTTCACGACGAGGGTAGCACTCAAATGCTTCGTCCGCGCGGTGTCCCGGGCCGCTCGCCATCGCTGGAAGGGCATATCCCACCGGATGCCTGAATGGCGGAGGGCGCGACTCCAACCGGGGGCGTTCCGCCAGCGGAGGTGAAAGGTAGCGGTGCTGATCTGGCCATTGTTGCCCAGCAGCCGCCGTACAATTGTTCATACGAGGGGAGGCCAAATGGCGCGCACGCGGCTCCCGTTTACCATTACGAGGGGAGACCAACTGGCGCGCGCGCGGCTCCCGTTCAACTTGCGCGGGGGGTGGAGTGCAGCCATCAAAATTGCGGGCCTCTACCCGGTTCTCGACCGGCGTACCAGAGGCCCGGTGCTCGTCTCCGTGGTACCCCCCCCTGCGCGAACCCTCATCAGAAGCTGATCTGCCAGAGCGGTTCGCGTTGGCGCACAAAATCTCAAGATGAGCCCCTTCACAAATTCCACACGGGCGGGGCTTGGGGCAGTCCCGGTGAAAGTGAGCCCCCAAACAAGAGAAGCATAGGCGGCGTGCGTTGGCAATTCGGCGGCGGGCACTAACGTGCAACTCCAAAAAAGCCGTGCAACTTGCCATGCTATGCCCCGTGGCCTTACAAAAAACGCAATCAGGACTATTCTGGGTGCCCGCAAAACGGGGGGCGGGGCGACTATCAACCGGCCCCTTAGCCCTAGTCCGTCCCTGGTCTCTTGGCCGAGAAGGTGGTGGGCGCGACCCCATTGCGCCACAAGTGTTGTCCAAAAGGCGACACTCATCCTCCAAAAATTTGATGAGGTCGTCAAAGGGGGGAAGGTGGGTGGCACTGTCCCCACCATACCTCTGCTCGAAGCGGGACCTCAAGTCCGCGGGGAGCAACTGCAGTACAATGTGCACCAACAAGTAGGACCAATGGTCCACCGGCAACTCCAAACGTCGCAAAGCGTTGGTTGCTGAAACCAACGGGTTCAGCAGATTAGTGCGCAACGCCGACGTGTTCTCAATGGCCGGTAACCCCAAAATCTGGCCGATGTGAACATCAGCCAAGCAGCGCTTATTCTGATACCGTCGGGATAGGAGTTCCATAGCGGTAGGGTAGGCGGAGTCCGTCACAGGCAAGTGCTGCACCAAGGCTCGGGCCTCACCATCCAGGACCGACAATAGGTAGGCCAACTTTTGGGCGGGTCCGAGGTCCGAGCGGGAGTCAACCAGACTCTCAAATTGGTTTAGGAAACTCAGCCAGTGGTCCAAGCGACCATCAAAGTGTGGAAGTTCCAACGTGGGAAGCCTACTCAATAGACCGGGGCCTGAAACAACCGAGGTCTCCGGCTTGACCTGGTCAGGCGCTCGGCTCCTCAAAATCTCCCGGGCTCGCTGACTGACTGCGTCCCCCAATTCCAAAATCTGGTCGTAGTCGGCAACGACCTTATCTCGAGCTGCCTGGCCCCAAGCTTCCAATTCCAAATCAACAACAAACTCGTTGAACCGGGTGAACAACTTATCCACATCACCGAGTCTTACATCCAATTGTTCGGACCGAGCAAGTGTGATCTCCTCCAAATCCAAGCGCTCAACCGTGGCCGCAGCTGAGGTGAACCATCTTAGTTGTGAGACCAAACCAGCGGCCGCCTCCTTTACAGCCTTCAGTGAGGCCATTGCAACCAAATTCAACAATAACACTGTATGTCAAAAAGAAACAAATCAAACAAATCAAATCAATAAACTGTTTCAACAAATAACCCATAAATAAATCTCAATTAGAACCTAGAACAATTTACATAAACCTCTAGTTAACCAACAAATACCACTCAATATCAGTAAATATCAATTAATATCAAGTTACAATTAAATGACAACAATAATTTCAATCACACATGTGTCCAATACACAATACAATATTTCACACTGCAAGTACAATCGACAAGGGGACATATGATGCAATTAATTCCAATCAAACAATTATGTTCCAACTTGAGCCCGGCTGACAAATAACAAATTAGCTCTTGTTCAAACTTCCAATTGACCAGGCACTAAGTAAGTTGTTTTTTCAATTTTAACCACGCTCTGCTACCATTGTTCGCTCCCAAACCAAGGGGAAGTTTGGGACGAGATGTCCGCGATCCGCGGAGACAATTCATTCAAGATGCCCTTTAATTATAAATATATCAACTCACCTAGGCGCTGGTGAAGTCCTGCTCCGAGGCCATGATTCAGGTCCAGGTTTGATGGGTGTCTGTAGGTATGTGTGTGTGTACGTGAATAGTGTTATGATTTTGTAGTCGATTTCAAACCTGACCGGCTATCAACTGGCGACAGGTTCCAACGCGTTAGCAGGTCACAACAACACAATAGTTCCAGTCTGTTCAATTGTTCACACGGCACGCGACGGGTTCGACCTAACCTCAAAGGGCGCGTGGGTGCTTCAACGTTCACAAAATATACACAATTACTCGGTTCCCAAATCAATGGCGAGGCTTTAGTCAATTTATTTCAACCAAATGGTCCCTGTTTATACGGGATTCAAAGGGATTTATCAATATTACGCCCAACAAACAATAGCCGGCGAGTTCACAAGCAATTTTAAAGACAAGTGATCAATGACAACTAGATGACAGGTCACGTCAAACCAAAGTGACGGCCGCCATGACAGTCAGCGCGTTCCATAGTCCGCGCGGGACGAAACATCGCCCTTTATACAGTCCATCGTTTCATTACTCTTCTCTTACACTTATAGCCACATTTTTGCTCAATAAGTTCCTCACATACCATGACAACCTCAAAGTTGACGGAACGTTCGAAACATTCCTGCGTCGCGTCGCATTCTTGGCTGTCACGCCGTTATCAATCAACTTGCTTGTAGTATTTTCACAGTTAGATGGTTTTTAAGAGAAAAACTTATTTAACGTTTTTCGATATATCATAGCATAGCATAGCCTGTGTACATTGCGCTTTATCAGTGATTCGTTTTTGAGTTAGTATTAATTACATTATAAAATGGATTGGCAATGTTAAATTAGACACTCTGGAGACAACTCGTCGATTCATTCCTCTTAAGCAACACAAATATTACACAGTAAATAAAGTTATTTGCATTTATAATTAGGAGAATTAGGCCTTCCCATCTTCCTAGCTCATCGTGCTGTGCAGGGGCTGCCGCTGCAGCTGCTGAGAACCTCAAGCGGTGTAAATATAGTAACCTTATTGGTAAGTATATTTTCGAGCCGTTTGGGGTTGAAAGTCTAGGACCATGGGGTCCGAGTGCTCACAGCCTTTTTGAAGAAATTTCTGAACGCTTAATTGACACTTCCCGTGACCCTAGGGCTGGCTTTTACCTTGGCCAAAGGCTTAGCATTGCCATACAGCGCGGTAACGCCGCCAGTCTCCTGGGGACTTTACCAGTTGACAGCGTTGAGGAGGAGTTTTTTGACGCCATTTTTTAAGTTTATAGGTTTAAGTTAGTTTAGTTTATTTTAATTTATAATTACTGTATGTAGCATTATTCTTTTAAATATATTTAAAATTATCGATATTAGGAGAATTGTAATGAGGATTACAAGCATGTAATTCTTGTCGGAAAAACCGCAGCGGACCGCAGGCATGCAACATTGAAATATGATTATTGCTTCTAAGCGTTTTGGTATCAAAACCGTTAGCATACAAAAAAGACTTGACTTCCCTTGTCGCGCTGACAGTCACATTGTGTACCATACTGCGACGCTGATGTCAGCGGCGACCGACAGCCGTATTTTGTTCTCGCTGACGTCACAAACGAGTACCGTACGCGACCGACCTTCAGCGCGACTAGAATTCAGGCCATAGAATGTATTTCTGAATAAATAAATAGATCAACAATCACCCACCGAAATATTGACCACAAACCACAGAGTACAAAAGCATTAAGTTTATATCTCAAAAATCCTACATATCTCTAAATTCTATTTTCAAAAATATACGTTGAACCCAGACATTCATATAGTATCGAGAATGGATGCAGACATCTGGATCGCAAACCTTTTATCTGGATTGAATAGCCTACTCTTTATTTGATAACTCTTTTTACTGTCCCCGTTTCAATCCTAGCTGATACCGTATACTTAGATTGATTTCTTTGCGTTTTTCTTCATTCTACCTTATTGTTAAATGGGGAAGTTTTTGAAGTCGTTTGCTGAAAATGGGTGAAAAGATTTTTATACAATTTGGTGCCTACATAAAGAGTGTAAAACAAAACTCTTCATGAAGTCAAAAGGCACTTATTCTCCCCATCATTGTGATATTTTTTTTTGTTCTAGACTATACCTACCTGGGAACTTTTTTTAACACATTTTTTTAATGTAAGAACATACTTTGAACACCTTCATGAGCTCGGCAGCTGGATCAAGGGTTTGATTCAGAAAGCAGTACTTCTGGACACGGCGCGTATTGTTAGGAGGTTCTTCATTCAAGTCAAGTGCCCTGACCAGTCGCAGCTCGGACCCTGTTTCCAGCACTGGTGGGCTACTATTTGGTATATTTTCAAATGTATTTGTAACCCCCGACGCAAAAACGACGGGGTGTTATAAGTTTGACGTGTCTGTGTGTGCGCGTGTGTGTCTGTCTGTCTGTGACATTGTAGCGTCCGAACGGATGAACCGATTTTGATTTTGTTTTTTTTTTGTTTGAAAGGTGAATTAGTCGGTTATTTATTCAACAACTCCCTCAACATGGGTATAAATGAAAGGGCTTGACTAGTAGAATACTATACAATATGATACATTATAAATCCAAGATGGCTGCCACCACAAAATGGCGAATTAACGAATTGTTTTCTATTAAGTACGGTCGAGACATTTTTTAATTCTTATTATAATTTTACTTGTTGAATGTATTTTTTAAATAGTTCTATATTAGAATATTTATAAATGTAATAAATATGTGTTAAAATGAATAAACGGTATAATGAATCTCGTACCTACAACGAGAGATCAGCTTTTGGTTTTGCAAAGCTACATTGGTCTTCATGCGTACAATTAAAGTATCGTAATTCAAAGGCAATTATTTTGTAAAACAAAACCTTAATAGAATGGAAATGGAATTATTTCTGTTCAAAATTTCAACCTAGATAACTGATTACTTCTCAGTAACAGTACTAACTACTCTCAGAACTAGAATCTCTTGTTAATCAAAGATCTAGAGAACAAAAGCACAAAATCCTTACCAACTACCCTTCAAAATAATTAGAAGTTCAAAGTTTTCAAGCCAACTGATTGGCTCATCCGAATCTCAAGGAACGAACGGTGAACAGTGCTCCACACAAGTTTCGCTCCTAACTATTCCACTCGGTGAACTGTAATATTGATACTTGTGTTCGGGAGGCTACTGGTGTAAGCAGAAGTTTGCAAGCTGATCCAGGATTTTGGAGTTTAACTGAACTTGCTTGGTTAGTACATAAATATACTGCTATTAAACAACTACAACAACAACTGACTGCAACTGGATTTATCCAAGTCCAACGTCCCTTTGGGCCTATTGGCCTTTTGGAACGAAGTTCCTTATCGCGCGGGGGCTAGACGGAAAAAATTCTTACGAAAAAGTTGTCACGACACTTTTTTTCTTTTTAATTGTAAATGAAGGTTGCAATCTTCATTTGATGTTTCATTTCTATTTCGCATTGAACAGTGTGTCACGACGATTATTTTTGTTGAGTGAACATTATATTTGTTAATAATAAAAAAAATATTATTATAACTTAAAAAAAATAAAATTTTATTACAATTCCTTCACTAGTTAATCGAAACAACTTCGTTCCATCCGGGTGTCCCTTGGCACCTCTCAAGTTTTTTTTTTGTTTTGTATGGGTAATCATCAAATGAGCCCCTCCGTTGGAGCGGGAGGGAGTGTCAAACAATTACTGACTAAAACTTATTTATGTTTCTTCTTTCGAACAGTCCCGCAGCCCCTACATTCATCGGCCCTTGCTTACTCTTTCTTAATTTAATTTATTTTATTTTAAAGAAGGCTTACAGAGTAATAAAGAAAATGGACCCCTTTCCTTTTTGCTGACATCTCTTTGAGGCGCGCGTTGAACGCGAACACGCCGTCGACACGGCCTTTCGTCGTAAGGACGAACGGTGAGCTAGGAGCCTATTGGCCTTGTTTTGTTCTGTCACCTGCTCATATGGAAGGAAATTACAGTTTTGCTACGCCTCCGCTTTACTTTCCTGAAAAATTTCGTTGCGGGACAAAGACAGTTAAATTGTTTCTCTTTGACTTCGTCGAGTTCATTGTCTTGGCGCTTTTCTGTTGGTTGCCACTGTTGATTCTGGCTTTCAAGAGTTACAGTGGTTATGGAATAGTGTCATCATCATCATCATCATCAGCCTATAATGTTCCCACTGCTGGGACACGGCCTCCTCTCAATGAGAGGGAATGGGCTATAATCTACCACGCGGACCCAGTGCGGATTGGTAGATGTCACATGTCTTCGAATTTTTTGGTTCTAGGACATGCTGGTTTCCTCACGATGTTTTCCTTCACCGTTTTGAGAGCAGTGGTGATGAAATAAATTACACAAAGTAATGCGCCTGTCTGGGTTCGAACCCACGACTTACTGTTCGTAAGTCGGGGCCGCCACCACTGGGCCACCGCTGCTCTAGTCTGGAATAGTGTAGTAGGCGCTAAATAAATAAATATTTCGCTAGAAATTACACACAGCGCCATTTACTGCCACACTTAGCAACTAGGACACCAGACAGTTGATAAACTACATAATATACTTTTTTGTTTGTAAATACATTATTATTTATTATACGTTTAAACACCCATGACTCGAAAACAAATGTTCATGCTAATCACACAAAACATTTGCTCCTACCGGGATTTGAACCCATAAACGTAAGGCACCCTCACTAGCGGGTCATCTAAATACTATGGCAAACGATGTGACATAATATCATGCTTATGTATGATTATCAGCCTATTAATGTTCCCACAGCTGGGACACAGACGTCCTCTCTATCAAAAGGAAAGAGCTATAATCTACCACGCGGCCCCAGTGCGGATTGGCAGATGTCACATGTCTTCGATTTTTGGTTCTAGGACATGTCGGTTTCCTCACGATATTTTGAGAGCAGTGGTGATTAAATAAATTACACAAAATAATGCGCCTGTCTAGATTCGAACCGACGATTCACTGTTCGTAAGTCGGGGCCGCCACCACTGGGTCACCGCTGCTCTCACTTATGGATCACAAAGAGTAAGTTAGAGTTGTGTTTAGTAATACAACTTACTGTATTGTACCAGCTTTGAAGACCTGAATGGCGTAGCGGTAGTGAGGCTGCCTTACGTTCTTAGGGTTAGGGTTCGAATCCCGGTAGGAGGAAAAGTTTGTGTGATGAGCATGGACATTTGTTTCCGAGTCATGGATGTTTATATGTATCATAAGTATGTATTTACGAACAAAAAAGGTATTTATGTACTATATCAACTATCTGGTGTCCGCAACACAAGCCTTGCTTAGTGTGGCACTAGATGGCGCTGTGTGTTAAGTTCCATTATTCCTAAAAACTATAGTTAGTAAACAAAACAGAAACGACAAGATGGAGTTTGTCTTTTTGCGCAATAAAAATCATCAGTATGCGCAAAAGCGAACATACCGGACGCACTACAATAGCGCGGCAACCCCAACAGCATCCTGAAGCAGTTATTGTATTGAATACGCAGGGCATCTAGCGACCTCTTAGTAAAAAAAACCTAAAGAAAAAAAAGGTTTAAAGTACCTAAAGACCTTTTCATAGATTTTCGAAATAACTAATGAACGAAATCCATAAAGGACCATTCATCTACGGTTGACTCACCTAAACTCAGTATTGCTTAGTGCTTTTCTGCATTGGGTCTTGAATTACCCAGTACTAACTAATAACAATATAATAATAAAAAGTTTATTTCGGAACAATAACACAAGACAAGGTAAACAGGTAAAACTATGGAAGCTGCAAAAGTATAAACTGTGGCGCAACAACCTGGGTTATGGAGGTCAGATAGGCGGTTGCTCCATGTGGAATACTGGTTTTCAGCTGCACCAGGTTAGACTGGAAGCCGATTCCAACATAGTTGAAGGCTAAGCAGATGATCATGAGTTCTTTTGTTTTGGAACGTGGTCTCAATTGAATCTCTTTATCGCCCTGTTTCCTCATGAGTAAGTAAATGGAACAGAGTACCTATAAGCTTCATATAACCCCGCAAATCTGTTGCACCACGTGCGTGACCACTGGTCGCTTGTCGCGTACGCGGCAAATGTGGAAAAAACCGGTTTACGCTGTCCCAGCCAGTTGAAAATCTCAGGGTTGTCAGGGCAACACACGTTGTTTGTTTTGTGACAAGTTGTAATATTTTAATGTAAAAACTTGGTATTTATTAATAACAGTTGTTTATTGTACTGTGTGTATGAATAATACTAGAAGAAAATAAAAATATATCATACTTTAAGTATCCGAAGGAGTACAATAGGTGAGTAAATATTTGATTAATTTGTCTTCACCTATATTGTGACAACCCTACCAAAATAGGTAACAATTTTGCACGTTGTTAAGAAGCTTATACTCTGTTCCGTTTACTTACTCATGTGCTGTTTCACCGCCTCCTGAATGAAACCTCAAATAAACTATGCAGCACAGCGGCACAGATTTCAAAACAAGACACTTATAAAATAAAACAAAAAAACATCACCACGCCCCCATACACAAAGCTTATTAAATAATAACAAAAAAGGTTCAAAGAATACATAAAATAACAGAACGGTTAAAAGGGTAACTACATAAAGGGGTACGTACAAAAACTCGACTTGCGTAATGTAGCGTACAACCACAGTGTAGATACGAGTACGTAAGAATTTAAAAACAGTATCCCAATTAAACAACTTATGGAACATCAAGGGACATAAGGTCTAAATCGTCTCAAGCACACCATGCAGTGTTTACAGAAATGGGCTAGTTTCCACCATCAATAAATTAAAAATCTATTTAGTCCTTCAGTTAGAGTACTCGTATGTATTATCAACTAGCTGACCCGCACAACTTCGTCTGCGTCACATAAGAGAAAGAGAGGGTTACAGAGATTCGGTCGAGCACCTATAATACAATTTTCAAAGAGCACATCATACACATCCTTCCGCATAATGAAAATGCGCGCCCGGTACATGATCATTATTTTGCTGCGGAGTTATTTAAAACGGTGTATCTCCTAAGATATGCATTGAAATCAATTTACGTGCAATACGAAACGCGTCCATCAATTCTGTTAATATTGTTGATAGCAAAATTTGAAGTAGATTGGACCAAGGAATCACATTTTCCCGTACAAACTTTGCCCCCCACCTTTTCACCCCCTTAGGGCTATAATTTCAGAAAATCCTTTCTTATCGTATCATAGGCATACGATAAGAAATGATTTTCTGAAATTATTATACAAAAAATACACCCTCCAAGCTTCAGGTTTCTACAATCTGCGGTAAAGGCTGTGCGTTGATTCATCACAGTCCTTCAGGACAAAGCATTTTTATTATTTGTAGATAGTAGGATTTGAACTCGTTTGTATTTGTAACTTTTCGGGCTTTATGTCTGATGTACATTCGTATAGTCTACATTTTCTTCGTAGTATTATTTTATTTGTAAATACAGGGTGGAAACGATTAACTGGGCAGAAAGGGGAGCTTCCTTAACCGTTGAGTATTAGAAACAGGATCGATTGGCATCAAAAAATGTTTTGTGTAAAATAGCAATTTTCTTGCTAACTGTACTTTTTTTTAATCTGTGAATGGGGATCAAAATTTCACGAAAAATTACGGATGGTTTCTTAAGACCATTTTCATGTAGCTTCAACGGTTAAGGTTTATCATTATTGGCATTAAAAAAATTGTTTTATGTAAAATGGCAATTTTCTTGCTAACTGCACTTTATTTTTTAATTAAATCTGTGAATGGGGATCAACATTTAGCGAAAAAATTATGGATTGTTTCTAAGACTTTTTTCGTGTAGCTGCAGTTCCCCTTACTGCCCCGTTAACCGTTTCCACCCTGTATTACCAACTACTTATACCGAGGAAAAAGCCGATTTTCTTGAGTTCCGCTATTTTGGGCGTATTCACTTCAAAAATCAAATTTCAAGAAAATTGAGAATTCGTATTTACCTGTATTAGATTTGAAGTATTTGCAGTAACTTTTTAATGTTTATACTTCATTGGATTTTGTTTTATAGATGTATGAAGTTTATTAATTTTAAACACAAAACCCTCTTTTTTACGTCTCTGGATAAATTTTTTTAAAAATGCTGAAACAGATATTTCTTTATTTTTAATAATAAGTATTTAATCTGAGTTTCATGATTCTAGACCAATCTAAAAAAAAAATTTCAAACAGACTTTACCCCCCCCCTTTCACCCCCTTTTTTCAAAATTTTCCATAATTCATATAGCCTAAATGTTATTCTGAGTTCATTTAAATAGATTAGTGAAGTTTTCATCAAAATCCGTCCAGCAGTTTTTACGTGATGCGCGTTCAAACAAACAAACAAACAAACAAACAAACAAAAATTTTAAAAATGGTTTTAATATGTTCAGTTACTTATTTTAAGTCACCCTGGGCGATTTTTTTTTTTTTAATTTTCAATGTACAGATTTTTTGGTCTCAACGATTTTATTATATGTATAGATGACGACCCGAATGGCGTAGTGGTAGTGTAGTGAGGCTGCCTTACGTTCTTAGGGTCCTAGGTTCGAGTCCCGGTGGGAGCAAATGTTTGTGTGATGAGCATGGACATTTTGTTTCCGAGTCATGGATGTTTATGTGTATAATAAGTATGTATTTACAAACAAAAAGTATATAAATGTAGTATATCAACTATCTGGTGGCCTCGACACAAGCTTTGTTTAGTGTGGCTCTAAATGGCGCTGTGTGTAATGTCCAGCGACATTAATGAATATTGACAAAGATAAAATGTATCAAAACTCGGGAGTGGGGGCTCGTGACGTCACAACGCACTAAAAATTATAACACGGCGTGACCTATTGAGAATTTTAAAAGCGTCGTATCTTCGTTAATTGTGGTTTACGTAATAAAAGAAAAATACATGTTCAATATTTTTGGACACCTATCTGATCTGACGGACTAATTAGATTTTTTTAGTCATCTAAGTACCCAATTCTAAGCATGGTTCGGGTTACAGGTTACACTTTAGTAAGTTGGTGCTGTGACATGAAGATGTGTTCAGGTTATGTTTTATATAAAGGGTGTAAAACACCTCTTAACGAAGCCGAAAGGCGCTTGCTCTTCCCGTCTTTGCGATATTTTTTACAACCCCCGTACTATTCAATCCACCTATCAGCACACGTTTTTGAGTGCGTTACATTGAGTTCTACATTTTTGCATAAAGTTACTTAGTTTGGTGTACAGAATGCTTAGTCGACGGCTTCGTGATGAGGTGATTTATACCCTGTATGTGAGAAAAAGTTTATTTACACTTGGCCGATTTTCGAATTAATCAAACGGTTAACCCATTTGATTAGTTGAAAAAACCGGCCAAGTGCGAGTCGGACTTGCGCATGAGGAATTAAACTAAAAATAAAAGGGGGTTTCTCTACTACGGTGGTGCGGAAACCATTTAATTTTTAGTTTAATTTTATATTCACCTACAACAGAAATACATTATTTTGTGATAATTTCAACTGTCTACGTATAACGGATTATGAGATAAAGCCAGCTGACAGACAGTCGGACAGACGGATTGACGGACGGATGGATGGATGGACGGACGGACGACGGCCATCCGGCCGTTATCCGTCGGTCCGGCGGAGGCTTACTAATAGGATCCCGTTGGTTACCTTACGGACATAGAACCCTAAAAAGGGCTTGTTGGTTTACTTTCAACTTTTTTATTTATCTCACAATTTAACAACAGTTTATAAAACTATAGAACAAACTAAACTAAAAATAATGAAAAAAATGGCATCGAAAAACTCATTCCCAATGCTGACAACTGGTAATGTGCCCAAGATACTGGCGGCATTGGTTCACTGTTAATCTTCGTACTGTGACAAAGGAGGTAGGTATAAAACTCCTCCTTGTATATTTGTAGCGTACAACACTTGAATCTCTAATAAACCGTCTAATTAACGAGGTGCATTCATACTACCGGGTTAGGGTAGCCATGTTGACGGGGAAAGTTAGGATAAGTCTTGTTACATATTTTATCCTGTGACTGTTGGAGGATGTGGACGTCCATACAAAGTTCTCCATGGCCCTTTAGGAATAAACTGAAGTCTTGGATATCTTTCATTAGCCACACATCAAGAATAAACAACTTAATGCAGTAAAGTCACGTCGTTCAATTCTGAGGTATTAAAAGGAGGAGCACGTGGCTAAATAATAACAGACGCTCGGGTCGATCCTTAGGTTAAACCGTGCTTTCCTAGGTTGGTCTGTGGCTACCCCACCACCCTTATATAACGAGTTTCCTCCGTACCTCGGAAAGCACCTTTAGCTGTTGGTCCCGGCTGTCATTTGTAGAACTTTGACAATCGTTATAGGTATTAACCCAGGTATTACCCAGCACTAACTGGGTTGTGGAGGTCAGATAGGCAGTCACTCCATGTGAAATACTGGTATCCAGGTGTATCCGGTTAGACTGGAAGCCGACCCCAACATAGTTGGGAAATGGCTAGGCAGATGATTTATATTTTAATATTTTTTCACATTTTTGTTTCTTTTTCTATACATGAAGAGAATGCGAACGAATGAGAACTAAATAAAAAAAAATATTGAAATTTCTCAATTGAAAACCTTGTTAACATTAAGATTTACTTTAGACCAGCTGTAAAAACTACAACTAAATCACTCAATTATAAAACAGTTTGTACTTAAACGAAGCTTGATATAGTTTCCAACCTTACTTAAAACAAACTAGCAACGAGTTTTACATAGACGTGCATTCTAACTTTTATTACTGTAGAGAAACTTTGGTTCCGAAGTTCCTGCAAAGTTATTAGTATGCAAAGAGATGAAAGTCTCACATTTTTTTTTTTCATTTTCTCTCATCATCTGTCTAGCCAGTCCCCAACTTTGTTGGGGTCAGCTTCAGGTAAATAAAATAAAAAAAATCGCTAGACGTTATACACACAGCGCCATCTAGTGATGTTATTGCATGTACCTACCAGAAATATTTGCACGACTGATAAGTCGAATATACTGAGACTAAAATTATTTTACCATGTCATTGTAAGCACCTTTATTCTGGCAAATAAATAAATTTCATTTCAGTGCCACAATAAGCAACTAGGGTTGTGTCGTGGACACCAGATTGTTGATATACTAAATACTTTATTGTTTGTATTTACATACATATTATATATGTTAAATACAGATCCCTAAGGCATATCGCCAACCTCAGACATTCCGCCTGTTTACGCCAACCGCGCGAAAACTGCAGCGTCGACATCTGTCCAGCCCCGAGCCGCCGACGCAGCGAAATTCAACATTGCAATTAATTAGTTTTAAGTATTTCTTCTGTTATTCCATAGTCTTACATCGAATAGGTTTCATTGTAATAATGTCTTTTAAATTAAATTAGTTTTAAAATATATTTGTTTTTTTTTCGATCCACCGTCTGCAGTTTACGTAATTGGCGCAGTCGGTAGGATTACTCGCGGGCCGGTTCGCGAATCGCGTTAGAATCATCTCAGATTAATCACCATGATCGCGAGTCACCCGGGTGGCTATCAAGTCGCGGCACGAGTATCCAGAATCTATAGTAAAGCTGCGGAGCCGCGTGGAGTATCCAGACATCGATTCACGGTGAAGAACCAGAGATCAAATATATGTGAGTACACCAGAGTCTTTCTCGTGTTACTTCCTCTCTATTTCTAGTTACTTTTATGTCCAAGATTTTTCATCACGAAATATCTAATTGTCAGGAACCTGCATCGTGACAGGCTCGCCGACATATAGTAGATATTAGCAGAGATTTAGATAGTGAATTATATTTCAATTTAAACAGTTTATTTGAACCCATAATAATGCCTTACAACCTCGACGTAAGATAATAAGATATCCCTTGGTAAAACTAATTTTCAGACTATTGGGCCACCTCAAACGACTGTCAAAGATCTACAAATGACAGACAGCCGTGGCCAACGGGTTGGCAAACCTATGCAAGGAGGATACATGGTAATATGTAATCATCCTACGTAACTTTAGCCCTACCTCAGAGAAATCTTTCTTCGCGACATGTTTCTTATGCCTTTACATCACAAATGTCCATCCCACAACCGATTTGTACACAAAAAGAAATAACAAAAGTCCGTATTTATTCAGAATTCATTGCCACCCTACGAAACAACCCGAGTGTGCAATTAGCGTGTACTTGTTGACAGATTATGAACGTGCTCCGTCTCTTTCACTCGCACGTCAGTATGAACGTTAGAGGGAGACAGATGTATTGTTAAAGGATGCGTCATTGCATGTCTATACATTTCCCAACTCATGCTGGATGAAATTAGAGAAGTTTTCTTTTGATTATGCTTTACAAAATAAACTGTGTGCTTTTGGTGGCTACGCAAATCTTTTTTTGACCTAGAATACAGCTTTGAAATATTTATTTCTGAATAATAATAATGATAAAAATCTGAAAATGGAAGTGGGTGGGTCGTTACCGTAGACTGGTTGAAAGATGGCGGAAGAAGCTGCTGGAGTGGAAACCACGGACGGTACCGAGTATTGTGGAATGAACATAAACTAGGTGGATAGATGATCTCATTAAATGGCTAAAAGAAACTGTATTGCCATGACATACAAATACAAATACAAAAATGTTTTATTTAATTATTACACGTTATACTTTATACAGTTGGTGGCATCTCCTTTTAAGCATATATGTAGATGCCTGTGCCAGGAGGCACCGCTCCTTTATATCTTACTACATATTAGTGTAACAAGTTAGTTTATGTTTTTTTTTTGGAACGAAGTTCCTTATCGCGCGTTGTGAAAGGGGGCTAGACGGAAAAAATTCTTACGAAAAAGTTGTCACGACACTTTTTAAAAATAAATGAAGGTTGCAATGCGTTTGTTTCATTTCTATTTCGCATTGAACAGTGTGGTGTCGCGACGGTTATTTTTGTTGAGTGAACATTATATTTGTTAATAATAAAAAAAATATTATTATAACTTAAAAAAAATAAAATTTTATTACAATTCCTTCACTAGTTAATCGAAAGAACTTCGTTCCATCCGGGTGTCCCTTGACACCTCTCAAGTTTTTTATTTATTTAGTCTGTTGGTGTGTGTGAATATGTGTGCGTGCGGGCGTGTTTATGAGTGTGTGTGTGTGTATGTATGTGTGTGTGTGGTTGTATTATACGGAAAGAGTTTTACCTTATATTATTTAAAAAATCTCTACTTCATCGTAGCACAACTTATTTATCCACTTAATCAGCAACGATTTTCATTCTTTAGATGGTTTAGTGTGTATATCTATTTGCTAATTATTTTATATAAGAAAGAAGCTCATAATAATATGATGAAGAGCATAATAGATGATATAATATTATCAAAAGCTGAAAGGTTTGGAAGATATCTACATTGACTGTCAAAGATTGATTGAGAAGAAAAATAAAAAATAATGACACTTACAGTTTGCCTGCATCAACCCTATCCCTCCCTATCCTATTTTTTTTTTTCGGATGTGAAATCATCAAATGTCTTCTCCCGCTCTGGGCGGAGCGGGAGGGAGTGTCAGACTTTTACTGACTAAAACCGTTCCTTCCTCGCCCTTTATGTTTCGGGGCCGCGGTATCTCTTTCGAACAGTCCCGCAGCCCCATCAACCCCATTCTGGCAAAGACTTCTCCCCATGATTTCTACATGTTTCGATCTAAAGCTAATGTTGCTAGCGCTATTTGCTTGTCTTGTCCAGCTCGTCCCGATTAAAAAAATAATCAATATCACTTATCCAGTCAGTAGAACTGGTAGCAAAGAGGCGTTTCTTGAGCTGCAATTGGCTCAAAAACGCCTCTTTAAGCACCTTGTGTCTCTAAGAACATTTATTGACAACCAACCTCTTTTCTACTTTCATTCAAAAAATCTTTATCAAATTGTCCCCTACACCCACAGAATCGCAATCAGGTGCATCGATACATAAATTACCAATTAATACAGTAGTTTCGAAGTTCACTTTCGTTCGAACAGCTAGTTGAAAGTCGCTTCTATTCAATAGTTCTCTCAGGGGAGGATTTTGTTCAAGACCTTTCAGTTTCGAAGATTATAGTTGAATGTTTGAGTTTTGATGCGGCATTTTCTGCTTTTTGTAAATATACCACATAGGTGTAGGTTTAGCACATCCCGCAGAGGTTCTAAATGCAAAGTTTATTTCTTAGGCCTGTTTTTGAACGTCAAATGACTTTATACAACTAATATTTTTAAATCATTGCAGTTTTGGTAGATTTCTATACTAACGTCGAATCAAACTTCAGTCTCTCATTGTCGCAGAAACCAAGTCTTGTTCGCCATTATATCACTCTGATTTAAACAAGAGTTATGAGAAAAATAAATTTTCTATATTAAATTCCTCATATCTCGTCTTTATGTCATTGTAATTTCAAAATATTTATTTGGGAACATAGATTAAAAAAAAAATGTGTTTATTATCTTAAATCTATACAGTTAAGTTGCTGGGGCTTCCCAGAAAGTAATCCGAAGATACTTGTGATGGGATAAACCTCGCTCTGCCTCGAATTAATTAACAATTGTTTATCTGTGCTAATTAGGTATAAGTTACACATTAAAAAAAAGAAAAACCAATAAAAAGAAAAATGAATGCATGAAAAAAAAATAATTCTCTAATACAATCGAAATATATACACACTACCTTAAGAATGTGTTTGATTTTCATATTATTTTGTTATTACATTTGTATGACACAGGCCTCCCCAAAGTGTCTCCACATTGACCGGTCCCGTGCGATTAACATAGGGATTCCGCAACCTTCACCAGGTCATCGGTCCACCTAATGGGAGGCCTTCCAACGCAACGTCTTTCGGTTCATGGTCGCCACTCTAGAACTTTTCAGCCCCATCGGGCATCCGTTCCGCGAGCAATATGCCCACTGTCACTTAAGTTTGGCAATTCTTCGGGCTACGTTGGGTTGGTAATCTTGGTCCTCTTGTCCAAGTCTTTACTAGGAGAAAAACTATTGCCACATCCAAACCTTTCTCACATTATAATCCATGGAGTCTTACAAACTCAAATCTCGTACTAGCAACAAATCGAATAAGCGGCAGACGCCTCACCCGAATACAGAGAGACGCTCCAATGCGAATTCAATTCCGATTTAAAAGCGAACTATCCAGTTTCTAGCTTTTATTGCTCAGGTTTGTGGATAATAAGGACTAAGTTTTGTTTTATGCATATATATGAGACTAAGAGGGAGGCTAAATAATAACAGCCACTTGGATTAATTTTCAGGTTGAGCCGCGCTTGATCTCTGGATGGGTTGCTCATAACACACCGAGTTTCTTCCGTGACTCGGTAGGCACGTTATGCCGTTTGGTCCCGGTTGTCATTAGTAGATCTTTGACTGTCGTTGTAGGTAGTCAGTGGCCCGAAAGTCTGGCAACCAGTCTTACCAAGGGGTATCGTGTTACCCAGTACTAACTGAGTTGTAAAGATCAGATAGGTAGTCGCTCCATGTAAAATATTGGTATTAAGGGCTACCGCACACTACAGACAAGACTGTCTTGAGACAGACTTGCTTCACATAGACAAGTCTGTCTCAAGACAGTCTTGTCTACGAAACATCGCACACCTAGGACGAAACTGTTTGGTCTACTACGACCAGGGCATGCAATTATCCGCTCATTTTAGTATCCAGATACTTGGATAACGTTATCCGGATAAATCCGGATAATACTGATAAAGCGGATTGTATAGGATAGATAAAAATAAAATTTAACCACAATTTTGTCAATCATTGATATTCAGTAATCAGTATAACGAACCATGGCAAAAATAAAATAATCATAGCTATGTAGGCAACGAAATAAGTCATAAAATAGCAAACATGAGTGACATCTTGTAACATAATTAATTGTATTTTTAATTTTATTGTACTCTATCACACACAATACTGTCTTATTTGACCCAAAGGTTGACTGGTAGAGAATGCCTTTGTGGCATGAAGTCCGCCTATGTACCACTCTTGTACATGAAGTTTAAATAAATAAATACATAATTATAAACATATAAAATGCGTAAAGCCCTAAATATTGTAGAGGACTGATGCAAGGAATATAAACTGACAGTAAACCTTCCCCAAAACCGAAATCATGGTTTTCACAAATAAAAGAAAGTTGTCAACTCTACAATCACCAAGTTTCTTTGGGACCACCCTGAGCCGATCGATTGAAACCAAATACCTGGGCAAGTGGGCATCTGTTCGGATAAACAGCTGACGTGGGAAAAACACACCGATTACATCACTACAAAAGCCAGCATAGCACTATGGTAATGCAAAAGACTGCTCGGAAGGAATTTGGGCATAAGCTCCAAAATCACCTACTGGCCATACACTACATTCATCCGACCAATCATCACATACGGCTCTTTAGTTTGGTGGCCCCAGAACCAACCTGAGCACGGCCAAAAAGGACCTCAAGAAGCTACAAACATTTGCCTGCGTGACAATCGCCAGTAGCATGAGAACATCACCCATTCCCGCACTTCACGTGATGCTGGGATTAGCACCTCTTCACCCCATAAGAGAGGAGGTGGCCCTGACGACTATTAGGCTCGAAGTATCTGGCACCCAAAATACAAAATCAAACATACACGCATAAAAGGGGATGCTGTGAAACAACAGCCCATGTTGGCATCACCCAGCGACCGAACCCACTGCTTTCAAAAACACTACAACATAGAACTCAAAGCGGAGACGTGTGACTACTCAGGTCCAAAATAGCTAAGGATCTGAACTGATAGATCAAGAACCCACGACGGCACAGATGTCAAAGTCTTCTGCAACGACCCCTTATATTGCTCAACTCTGTCTACCAAGCTAAGTGCGTAGGTATTATCCAAGCGACACTTGTCATAGAGGACAGGGAAGTTACGGATACCCATATTCGTATACTCGTCGACAGTGTCTCAGATTTTCAATCCTTAAAAAGAAATCAGATCTACTCGAGACTAAAACTAGACTACCATAATGCCCTAGAACGAGTTACGGTTCTAAACCGCAACACGGTGACACTACAATGGATCAAAGGTCACAGTAAAACGATGCAGCAGGCTGCTGAGCACGCCAGAAGGGGATCCAGCGCAAACGCCTTTGGACCCCAACCCATTGTACTCATTCCTTTCAAGCAGCTGAGAAGTTGCTTGATCACACTCAAATACAACCCTCCAAGTTCATGAAGGTCGATTGAATGACTATTTCATGAAAAAGTCATTCAATCGACCTTTATGAACACGGTAAATTCGAAAAAATAATAAACCAAAAAATATCCGTATAATTCGTACTATCCGAATAGTAATGCAATTAATGTCCGGATAGCATGCCCTAACCACGATGAAGCAAGGGGGGGGGGCACTGCACTACTTGACGTAGGCGTCCAATTATTGACAAGAAGTCACCACCATCTTGTATGATATCCGCGTAAACTTGAGATTTAGTACATAATAATGGCATAGATGGTGCTTACGCCAATCATCACCAGTTTGCTTAAAACGCCTTGTTGATTTTAATTAAAATTGAGCCAAGAATAATAATTAATAATAATTTTTGTAAATATTTTCAAAGAATTTACCCTTATCCTCATAGAACTGTTTATTCCCTCATTTACCCAATGTTAAGCTGTCAAAGATTCAAAGTTTTATGAATGAATAGGAATAGTAAGACAATTCAGTATTACCTAAATTATTAGTAACCCATTGAAAGCAAAACAAACACATTGAGAAAACGTTATCAGAAATGATGTGTATGGTATGGGAAAATTTCTCAATAATATAATAAAAAACTGCAAAGCATGCAGAAAAACTGTAATACGCAGTAAAAATGATAATAATTCCTTTAAAGAAAAAAAATCCTGACAAAATGTTGTTACGTTGTCCCTCTGAAGAATTGGATGAATGTTTTCTTAGTATACAAAGTATATGTGTCAGCGTAGCATTGTAAAAACCTAAAACCTCGAAATATTGTCAACTGAGCATTCTGCTTACAATACAATGCATTATTTTTCGGTAGATTGTAATCTATCGAAGTGAAACTGTAATATTGTGAAATACATGCAACGGAACAATGTTTGACAATTTTACGGTGACATATGTGTTTCATAATAGAAAACTGATGTGCTGAAAGCTGAAATAAAAAATAAATAAAAGCAGTAACAAAAACAATTATTGTGCAGTATCCATTCAAATGTGAAACACAAAAAGAAAAGATTTAAGAATACTTTACAGATATAACAATAAATATCTTGATTTATGGTTGATGCAAGTCAACAAATCGAATTTTAGCAGGAAAGCTTACATTCGATGGTGAGGATGAAACAAAAATGTATGCTCAAGATTATTATAATAAACGTCTCCAGACCAATAAATGACTTAAATATTAACACAATCATAGTTTTTAGGGTTCCGTAGCCAAATGGCAAAAAACGGAACCCTTATAGTTTCGCCATGTCTGTCTGTCTGTCTGTCTGTCCGCGGATAATCTCAGTGACCGTTAGCACCAGAAAGCTGAAATTTGGTACCAATATGTATATCAATCATGCCGACAAAGTGCAAAAATAAAAATTTAAAAAAACATTTTTATTAGGGTACCTCCCCCAGACGTAAAGTGGGGAGCGATTTTTTTTTTAATTTTGATCCTGACGTGTGATATATTGTTGGATAGGTATTTAAAAATGAATAGGGGTTTTCTAAAATCATTTTTTGATAATATTAATATTTTAGGAAATAATCGCTCCGAAAGTCAAAAACAATGTGTCCCCCCCCCCTCTAACTTTTGAACCATAAGTTTAAAAAATATGAAAAAAATCACAGAAGTAGACCTTTATATGAACTTTCTAGGAAAATTATTTTCAACTTGATGAGTTGAATAGTTTTTGAGTTATATAGCACTTTTTCAAAAAAACGCAAATGATAACTTTGTTTTTCATACAAATACTATGAAAAACAAAGTTATTTTTGCTGACGAAAAATGTTGGTATTTTTAATGGTCTGGGAAGCTACGGAACCCTACAGTGAGCGTGGCCCGACACGCTCTTGGCCGGTTTTATTCTGTGACGTTCTGTAACATTAGCTGTATTTGCTTTTTTTTTGTGAATTCTTATTATACGTTCATCAGGAACTTAGCACGAAATGCTGTCGAACAAATACAAAATGTTTATAAAACTAAATTTTATATGGTCTACATTTCAAATTACCCGCCTACCCATAGCAATACCTATTCAATAATAAGGTATGGATGTATAGGTACCTATGTACGCACCTAAAGCTTTAGGGATTAGTTCAGGGGATATAGTACCAGAGGGCGACACAGTCCAGCAAAGGTGTTCAAAATTCTCAAGAGAGGGCTGTCTATTCCATATAACCTCTTTGGCTCGGACGAGACTACTAGAGAGGAGGTACGTCACCGTCACATACGAACCGGTTTTTCCCGGTTCTCAAAGACCCGGGAATTTCCGGGTTTTCCTTTGTATAATAAACCGGTTCTGCCGTATGAAAACCCGGGTCTTTGGGTCTCTTCTAAATCGATCATTATTGATCTGTGAATTTTACAGATCAAACACGCAACAACATGTCGTAGGTTGTTTAAAATGTAATAAAATATGAGTAATTAAAAACTGTCTAACTCCCGAGTTTAATAATCTTATTTATAATTTATTCTAGAAAATACGTTACAGGGTTTTTTGGGTTGTGGAATTGGTAAAATTCTCATTCGAAAGTACCCAAATATTCATTTGAATATTTTTCTATCTTCAATTTATTGTGAATTTTTTCTTTTGAGATATAATTTTTATTACAAAATATTATATTTATTGTTTTTAAAACAAAAGTATTTGATCACCTCGTTCCCGATGCGATCCCTCAGGGAGACTTCAAGCATTGCCCGCTCCATTGCTTCTAAGCGACTTTGAATTTATGGACTAGCCGTACCGTGAGTGTCCACGTTTCGGCCCCGTAAGTCATAATAGCCAGGATGAACTTATTGAAAACCTTAGTCTTTAGGCTCTGTAGAATACGCAACGACAAGATCCAACGAAGAATGCTGCCCAGCCCAGCTTGAGTCTTCTCAATGTTGTTCTTAACACACTGTACAGTTTGCTCGAGGTAAATTATATTCTTGAGCAACCTCGAGAGGACCACCATTGACAACAATAGGTCCTGGGGTGACGTGTTCGTGGAACCTGGGTTTTGTCTAAGTTCACCCTGAGACCAATGCGTATTGAAGAATCTACTGGGCCATCCAGCATTTCCTCCCTAAAGATTTCCACCATTTGGTCGAGCGCCTGGTCAATATTATAACCTCTGTATTAGTTCATTAATAAATGAAGCAAGAGCATTTAGTATTAATATTGTATTTGAAAAGACAATCTCAGATACTAATCTGCATAGTCCTCATGTGCATTGATCAATGTCAGGACTTTAAAAGAGACTATGACCTCTGAGTTTGTTTCGACTGTTTCTCCTTAGAGTATAGTCAGGTACGAAACACCAGCCAAATCTAGTTTAAAAAAAAAACGTGTAAAAGTCTCTGTAAAACCTATTTGCAAAATAAACATAATTTATCATTTAATGAAAAAAAACCCGAAAACCCGGTTTTGGACAAAAAAAAACCCGTAACCGATTACCCACTTTTCGATGCCCTATCGCTAGACTGTTTTGTCGTAGATGTGCGCGCCCGCATACATACAAAAGGGAAGCCGACAATCGGTAGTCAGACTTGTCGCGGTGTAGTTCTTGTAGGTATGAGACAATTTTGTCTACGAGACGTTTTGTCTCAAGTGTGCGCATCTTCATATATTTTGTAATGCAAAAGTCTGTCTTGTCTGTAGTGTGCGGTAGCCCTTAACTGCATTTGGTTAGAATGGATGCCGACCCCAATAAAGTTGGGGAAAGGCTAGGCAGATGATGATTGTCTCAGTTCTGCAAAGAAAATTCCTTAATTGCAGAACTCATTCAAAAGCAATAAACAGAAGCAACTAGTTTTAACTGCAATATGTAACAACGCTAAATATAAAAATAAACAAGTAAACAGTGTTTCGCATAAAAGTTACCGAAGCAGTTTAACGTGATCGATTTAGTTCCACAACTGTTTAAAGTTGGAGTTTAAATGGCGTTTTACATTGTTTGGTAGTAAATTATCAAGTCGGTAGTGTGTTTAATGATGGGTGTGTTAGTTATGTGGGGAGATTTGTTTGGCGACATGGAATCTTGAAGAATCATCCTCTAGTTGGAAGCGCCAGAGTATCTAGCGAAATTAAAATGATCAGATTCGGATGCAGCTAAATATCAGTATTTTGAGAGTAGCGGTGGCCCAGTGGTGGCGGCCCCGACTTACCCGTTTGAATCAACGTTACTTTGTGTAATTTATTTCATCACCACTGCTCTCAAAACGGTGAAGGAAAACATTGTGTGGAAACCGGCATGTCCTAGAACCAAAAAAATCGAAGACATGTATAACAATCCGTGTTGGGCCCGCATGGTGGATTATAGCCCATTCCCTCTGATAGAAGGGAGGCCCGTGTCTCAGCAGTGGGAACATTAATAGGCTGATGATGATGATGATGAAATACCAGTATTTTACATGGAGCGACTACCTATCTGACCTCGACCACCCAGTGAGTGCTGGGTAATACAATACCACTTCATAAGACTGATTGCCAGACTTTCAGGCCACTGACTACCTGTAAGGTCTGTCAAAGATCTACAAATGTCTCAACGTGTGCTTTCCGAGGCACAGGGGTAACTTTTTCGTGCGGTGTCCCACAGGGATCGGTTCTGGGACCGCCCCTGTGGAACATCGGTTACGACTGGGTGCTGCGCGCCGACCTCCCTAGTGGTGTCAGCGTCGTTTGCTACGCAGACGACACCCTGGTGCTGGCACAGGGGAGGTCGCACGAGGCGGCGGCCGAAGTTATGACACGCGGCGTTGCGATAGTCGTTGAGAGGATCCGGCAACTGGGTCTCGAGGTGGCATTGCACAAGTCCGAGGCCATGTGCTTTCATGGGCCTCGGAATGCGCCACCATCGGGATCCACACTGACGGTGGGAGGGGTATCCATCGGCGTCGAGCCGACGTTGAAGTACCTGGGACTCGTACTCGACAGCCGATGGAACTTCGTGGAACATTTCCGACGTTTGGCCCCCAGGCTGGAACGGACCGGGGCTGCCTTCAGGCGGCTCCTGCCCAACCTTGGGGGGCCAAACGCCTCCAGCCGCAGGCTCTATGCGGGGGTCGTGCGGTCTATGGCCCTTTACGGGGCCCCAGTGTGGGCGCGTTCCTTGAGGCGGCGAGCCGCCCATTACCTGAACGCGCCCCAGAAAGTGGTGGCCGTAAAAATGGTCCGTGGGTACCGCACGATCTCCCGCGAGGCGGCGGGCCTGCTTGCCGGATTGCCGCCATGGGATCTGGAGGCGATAGTCCTCGCGCGCCTGCACGACTGGCGCGCGGAGGCACTACGCCGGGGGGAAACTCCGCTGCCGCGGCAAATTGCCGCTCAGCGGACAGACCTCCGGCGCGATCTCATGGCGACATGGAGAGAGCGACTGTCGCAACCCCGTCCAGGGCACGCCACGATAGTGGCGGTAAGTCCCCTCTTTGAGGAGTGGCTGGAGAGGCGCCACGGCGTCCTCACCTTCCGCCTGACGCAGGTCCTCACCGGACACGGATGTTTCGGGAGGTACCTGCACTGAATCGGGCGGGAGGAAACGCCCGGGTGCCTCCACTGCGAGGATCGACCGGAGGACACGGTGGAGCACACGGTGGAAGTCTGCCCTGCGTGGGCGGAGCACCGCCGTGTCCTCGTAGCGGCGATCGGCGGCGGCGACCTCTCGCGTCCGGCCCTGGTTCAATCCATGGTCCGGAGCGAGACGGAATGGGAAGCCGTCACCTCCTTCTGCGAAGCAGTCATGCTAGCGAAGGAGGTGGCGGAACGAGAGAGGGAGAGAGCCTCTCTTCCCGGCCGCCGCGGGAGACGCACCGGGCGTCGGGGGCCACGTGGTGGCTACCGGCCACCGTAGATGCGGGCCTGTGGACGGTTAGCTATGGGCTAGCTAGCCGTCCGTCCGTCTAGTGACGACAGGCCGTGTCGACGGCGCGTTCGTGTTCCACGCGCGCCTCAATGAGATGTCAGCATAAGAGGAGGGGCCCGCATGGGCCGAAGCCTGCCGGGGTTGCGGGCCTATTCGAAAGAGATACCGTGGCCCTGGAACGTAAAGGGCGAGTAAGGAACATGGATGGGTTTTAGTCAGTAAGAGTCTGACACTCCCTCCCGCTCCGCCCAGAGTGGGAGAAGTCATTTGTTGATTCCCATTCGAAAAAAAGGGGTAACTTTTGTATTACCAATTAATAAAAAAATTAAAGTCTTTTTTCTCTCTCCTCCTTTGCTGTGCGCTTACAGGGACCATATTTATGTACCTAGCTTTAAGCCCTCTGTAACATCTTTTGTACAATATGGAATGCAAAATAAATGAATATGAATATAAACTCGGTCTTTAATTGGTGGTCACCCATCCACGAAGCAACCAAGGTAAGCACGGCTTAACGTAAAGATCGACCTAAGCGCCTGTTCTTATTACGTTTGTTTAACAAACTCGCAATACAGTATACCTACTCACTGGATGCTTGTTTTGTCCAATCTATTATGTTGCCGTGCCCTAACCGGGTTTCATGTTGGAACTTACTTACATATATGTAACAACTGAATGTACACATAAATAAATATAAATATCGCTGGACATTAACACACAGTGCCATCTAGTGCCACACTAAGCAAAGCTTGTGTCGTGGACACTAGATAGTTGATATACTACATTATATACTTTTTTGTTTGTAAATACATACTTATTATACATATAAACATCCATGACTCGGAAACAAATGTCCGTGCTCATCACACAAACATTTGCTCCTACCGGGATTCGAACCCAGGACCCTAAGAACGTAAGGCAGTGTCACTACCATTACGCCAATCGAATCGTCACATGAATGCAATAAAGAGTTTGAGTTTGAGTTTGAGCTTATTTAGCCACGAGTTACTCAACTGGAAAACATCAAAAAACATAAAAAACAGAATTCGTTTTCTAAAGGGTGTAAAACACGTCTTCACGAAGCCGAAAGGCACTTGTTCTCCCCATCATTGCGATCAATTTTTTGTTCTACACCATACCTGGGAACCTTCTAGTCAAAGTTACAACTTTTTGACAAGTTTTTTTTTTTAAACATAAGTTTTTTTTTGTAAGATTTTAAGTTTTAACACCTCCACGACCCCCGTACTTTTCAATCCAAATCCATCAACACAATGTTTTAAGTACGTTACATTGAGTTCTACCAGAAAACACGATTTATAACCACGCAAAAAAGGTGGTTTCCAGCAATATTTTTTGCGTAAAGTTACTTAGTTTGATGTACAGAATGCTTGGTTAACGGCTTTGTGATGTGGTGGTTTACACCCTGTATGTGAACATACAGGAAAATATAACAACAGAGGATGAAAATTCAACTCATGGTTTTTGACATTAGTTCCTACCTACAAACTCTTTTATGGCATTATGATGTGTTCCCATACGCCTAAAACTTTGGTCCCTTGAGAGTCATTCTTGCTTCTAATGGTCTTCCCTCTAATGGACATCCGACATTCCATGCACTTACTTGAGTTTTCAACGTGTAAATGGTGAAATGCAGAGTCTCTTGTCGAACCTTTCGCCAAATGCAATTAGATAGTCATACATGGGTGTAAACCATCTCATCACGAAGCCGTCAATCAAGCATTCTGTACTAAGTAACTTTACGCAAAAATTATTGCTGGGAAACAACTTTTTTTGGGTGAAATATCATGTTTTGTGGTAAAACTCAATGTAACGCACTCAAAACATTGTGCTGATGGATGGATTGAATAGTACGGGGTTCGTGGAGGTATTGAAAGGAAGTTACCAAGTTGTAACTCTGTACCCCAATATCTCCGTGGCTTAAAGGTATCTTGTAGAACAAAAAATGATCGGAATGACGAGGAGAATAAGTGCCTTTCGGCTTCGTTAAGAGGTGTTTTACACCTTTTATTATGGTAACTGTACTGGAGGAACTTCTGCAACGGTTTCCATGTTGTTATCACCCATGGATAGAGTGGTTCTTGAGGAAGGTTTTAGTATATAATTTGTATACGCGGACGAAGCCGCGGGCATCAGCTAGTTACTACTAAATACTCGATAGTGGAGGCTCTGTCATACAATCAACACTACACGGTGACATTTTTCAATGCCATCTGGAGGGAAAGTACTCGAAGTACTGCAGATAGAAAATTTTATTCAAAGGAAACATTCCTTGATTTTTAAAAAGAAACCAATCGTAGTTCACAGATTTTCAAAAATTCGTTTTGCCACACGACAATCAAACCGACGAAAGTTCGAAAAAATAACATCCTGTACTTTTTATACATCAATCATATGGTTCAAATCTCTCTAACAAACATGATAAAAATTAAATGAAGGGAAATCATGAAATGTTTAGAAAAGTTATAAATTCAATGGAATAAAGTCAACAAGAAAAAGCACTTTATTTCATGGATTCTCTTTCATTTAATTTATCATGTTTGTTAGAGAGATTTGATCTATGTGACTGACCCTATCTATTGATGTCAAAAAGGTACAGAATGTTATTTCGTCGAACTTTAGTCGATCCATCCCGGATTCGATGCCTGAGTGTGGCAAAATAATTTTAGAAAAACTGTGAATGTAGATTTCTTTCTTTTCAAAAATAAAAGAATGTTTGTTTGTTTTTGTTTTTGTATAATTTAACCATTTATTTTTTTATGTTTTGTCCTGTCGGGCTAATAAATGCTTTTTCATCCCATCTATTCGAAAAAGACGACTTGGTTCGCCTTTAAGTGCACCCAAAGGTGGTGTTTTCTATAAGAAACTTTTAGCGGGCAGTAATGAGTTTTTAATCCTCTTTATAAGTGCGCCGCAATTATCTTTGCCGCGCACTTTTTGAATTTGGAACATCTTGTGTTCAGCGCCCAAGAAATCGAACGCAAATATTGTTTGAATAAAGACTGGCTGGTGCGACGGCCCATAGTAGCGCCGCGCGCCGGCTGAATACAAAAAAAAAAGAAATAAAATTAAAAACGCGCGAACTATAGCCCGCGTTTTCGTCAATTTTCACGGATTGATAGAAATTCATGATTTTGTTTTGAAAAATGAGTTCTTCAAGTGACAGTGAAAGTATAGAATTAACTCCTGATAGTATTAGAACTGACGCAAGAAATGTGATGGATAATCTACTACCTGCAAAATCCCGGGAGAAATATATGAAAGCTTATGGTAATTTTATTGAATGGAGAAATTCAAGAGGCGCCAAGAATTTTTCAGAATCTGTGTTTTTGGCCTACTTCCAGTACTTAGCCAAAACTAAACAACCTTCCACACTTTGGAGTACCTACTCAATGCTAAAATCAACAGTCAGTTCTAATAACGACGTAAAACTGGACACATATTCGAAATTAATAGCGTATCTGAAGAGGATGTCTGATGGATTTAAACCTAAAAAATCCAAAGTGTTCTCAGTCAAAAACGTGGAGACTTTCCTTAATGAGGCACCCGACAACATCTTTCTTGCCGTAAAAGTAAGTAACTATGTATGTATATATGGTGGATTAGTAAAGTATAACCAGTGTTTTAAAATGCGCATTTTATTGTAACCTGTACTTCGATAGATAGGTACTTGTCTTATTCACATTCGGTTTTGTTACAGGTGGCTTTAATTTTCGGAGTACATGGAGCTTGTCGTGGCAATGAACTTTTAAAAATAACTGTTGATGATGTCGAAAATCACTCGGATAATTTACTGTTAGTAAAGCTGACAGACACAAAAACAAAAATTGACCGATCCTTCGTAATCCGAGGAGAATACAAAACTATTGTACAGAAATACCTGGACCTGCGTCCTGCTGATATAAAGACCAATCGGTTTTTCATCCGTTATCAAAATGGCAAGTGCTTCAAACAAGTTATGGGAAAAAATAAAATTTCTTACATGCCACAAGAAATCGCTACTTATTTGAAGTTACCAGATATCAAGCTATATACAGGACATTGTTTTCGTCGCACTTCTGCTACCCTGTTGGCAGATTCTGGAGCGGACTTAACTGTTCTCAAGCGACATGGAGGATGGAAGTCGAGTGCTGTAGCAGAGGGATATATAGAAGATTCCATTGAGAACAAGGCGAAAACATGTGAACGCATCGTGGAAAACATTAAATTGCAACCTTCAGTTAATCCATCCATGCCACTGTCGCCGCGCCCATCTACATCCAAACAAAGAGATTCACCGTCACATTTTCCTCAAAATGAGCCACATTCTGACATTATTTCAAACACGCAGAATAAAATTAAATCTACAACAATCTCTATTCCTAATAAAACTGTAACAATTAATTTTCAAAATTGTGAAAATGTCTCAAATGTAAATATAAGTTTTTAGTTGTTTTATTATTAGATACTACTTAATTTCAATTTAGTTGTTACTCTGTTTCATTAAATATCAATATTACAATAAAATATGAGGCGCCTTTTATTTTCTCATAGTGGGTGATGAAAAGTAGAGTGTATCACTCGGGCGCAAAATATATTTTTGGCTCGGGCGACGTACTTTGAATCCCTCGCTACGTTCAGGATTCTACTAAAGAATCCCTCGCTACGCTCGGGATTCTACTCTAGAATCCCTCACTTCGCTCTGGATTCAAAAAAGCGCCCTCGCCGTAAAAATATTATTTTGCTCCCTTATGATACAATCTACTATTTCTTTCTTTGGGTAAATTTTGCCATAGTATTTAAAGTACTTTCCCTGCAGATGGCATTGAAAAATTCCACCCTATACAGGTAACGATGTGACGGCAGTCTTTCTGCTGATATCTGTTAGACAACTTTTGAATGAGATAACAAATTAACAAGAGTTTTCAGTGTCTAGTCTTCTTAATGAGTTTTTTAAGTGAAAACTTCTTGGGCGAACAAAAGTTATGGGACTCGCGTCATCGTCACCTAACGCTTCGTAGCACTCGTAGCCAATCCGCTACGGCGTAGCACCACTTAGGCTTGCACGGGGCACAACCCGTAGCACGTATAGATTACTTAGTTTTCTATCGACAGTCTCCAAAGACTGCCTCGCGAGTTTTTTAAATCAAAGAGAAAATTGCAATTGTCATCTTATGGTGATCGGCGATGGAAAACTTTTTTCATATTTCATAATCTACGTTGGAACCAAGACGAAAAAAAGTCATCTGTTTTAAATTTTTATTCGGATCCGTTTCATTTTCAAAGTCTTTTGAAAAATCTGTTACATCAATGAAAATGAATAAAAACTTGTGAAGGTTTTTTTTTCACTAAATAATCTTATAACTGGAAGACATCGCGTTGGAAGGCCTCCCACTAGGTGTACCGATGAGCTGGTGAAGGTTGCGGGAATCCGCTGGATGCGAGTCGCACGGGAGGCGAAACTTGGCGAAGGCCTATGTCCAGCAGTGGACGTATTTCGGCTGAAATGATGATGATGAAATGTTCTTATGGTACCAGGCTTTCAGAAAACAAAGATACTATCTTTCTTCACAAAATTAATCGCATAGAAATATCTCAAAGGAAAAAAGTGTAGACTCCACACAAATACATTTTGCTTTCATCTTCCAAACTTCAGCTTTCAATAGCGACATTTGTATGGTGACGGCGTCATCTCCCATCCTTTTTTCGCTTACGCATCTTCTATATTTCTGTCTCTTCTCACGTTTCGTTTGTCCCACGTGACTTTGGCGTCAAATCTACTGATTCGCAACTAGTTTTGCTAAAGGTAGGTAGTTCGGGAGGGTCGTGTTGATTTTTGCATTTTTCTTTTCGTGAAGTAAATTGTTAACAGTTTGTAAAATGTTTCGGAGTTAAGTTTTAGTTTTTTTTTTGATAATTTCCACAGGCTGGAATGACGTTATATTTGATGAGTTAAATAATTGATATCGTTAAAAAATACGCATTAGAAAGACTTTCTTTTATTTTTCATATTTAATTGACACCCTTAGGGGTGTACGTACTCGTAAGTACGTAAATCTCGCGACAAGCTTTTGTGTCATATAAATTGTGTAATGACGTTTTAAGATAATGGTAAACGTTTCAAAAAAAAGTTTATTTTGTTTTTTACTTTTTAGAAAAGAGAACTTAATTAAGAAAATGAATTAATTAAACTCATCTAGCACCAGAGTACTCGTCAAGACGGATCAAATGAGTCAAAACTCGATGGAGTTGGAGATGGATCTTGTGTTTTACAGATAGTAAAGGAAGACGTGTGAATGCGTCTTTTTTTCCTGTAGCTACCTCGAAACTTCGGCCAACTTTGTCTGAAAGTTGTTTAATAATGAGCTATCATGGTACTGGCATATCATGCGGAGGAATGAGGAAAATGTCGTGCGGAAAGTTTTTGGTATAAATGTGAACGGCTGAAAAATGAGGGAAGATCAAAGATAACGACTTAGGAACACAATTAAGCTGCACCTATCCTGATTGTCCCCATGTTATTCGTATTCAAACTGAAGAGTATGTGATGGTTTGCCGTAATTATGGAGAGAATGAGTGAAAGGCGTCTAGCGAAAGTTATTAACAAGGGAGATATGAGTGGAAAGAAAGAAAGAAAAAGCATTTATTAGCCAGCACAGGATAAAACACGTCAAAATTAACAGTATTTAAAACTAATAATAATTTAACATAGATAAAAAGTACAAAATTAAAAGAAACGAAACTCGTCCTGTACGAGGCCAAAAGGCTCCTATCTCAGCATGGAGCTGTAACATTACAAAACGTCAAAGCGCTGGTATTCTGATAGGGCCCAAAGTGAAGGTGATGCCACGGTCAGGTCAGATACGGATAACGATAAAAATAAAGTGTGGACGAATAAACAAGACAAATATAAAGGTGTAAAACACCTCTTAACGAAGCCGAAAGGCACTTGTTTTCCTTGTCACTGCGATCATTTTTTTGTTCTACACCATACCTGGGAACCTTCTAGTTACGGAGATATTGGCGGCCAAACTTCGAACTATTTGACAAGTTTTTTTTTTTTAAATACAAGTTTTTAGTGTTATATTTTTAATTTAAACACCTCTACGAACAACAACCGTACTATTCAATCTATCCACCAGCACAATGTTTTAAGTGCGTTACATTGAGTTCCACCACAAAACATGATTTTTCACCCAAAAAAAAAAAAGTCGTTTCCCAGCAATAATGTTTGCGTAAAGTTACTTAGATTGATGTACAGAATGCTTAGTTGACGGCTTTGTGATGAGGTTGTTTACATCCTGTATAACTCATCAAGAAGCCGTATGTGACAGGCTGTATGTAAAGTATAATAAAATTGAAGAAAATCGTAATTAAACCTACGCCCCTCGTAATGAGTACTAGTGGCAACGCCGGGACCCCTCCCCGCGTTGCCACTAGTACTCATTACGAGGACACTCTAGAAGGACATACACTGACTTTATTGGTGAGGTCCTTTCACCGTATGTTTTGGGCCAGCATTCTAGGTACCTCTTTAGAAACAGTCTATTTGAAGGTCTTAAAAATCAAAATCAAAGATTTATAGATTGTTAGGCAAGTGGGCCTATTACAGAAACTTTTGAAATGTAACCACAATCCCAGTCACAAGGCATACTCGTAAAACTGTGAAAGTCATCTGCCTAGTCATTTCCCAAGTATGTTGGGGTCGGCTTCCATGTTGGGGTCGGCTTCCATGTTGGGGTCGGCTTCCATGATGGGGTCGGCTTCCAGTCTAACCGGATGCAGCTGGATACCAGTATTTTACATGAAGCGACTGCCTATCTGACCACCACAACCCAGTTAGTACTGGGTAATACGACACCCCTCCTTCGACTTTCGGGCCACTGACTACCTGTAACGACTGTCAAAGTACAAAACTGCGAAAGTAATGTAGATAAATTTTAGTCTACCTAAGTTATTCCATGTAAATCTTAATTAAGAAAAGCTTAATTAAGGCATGACATAACTGTCAACATCATTTGCAAAACTTGCGGTACAGAAACTTGGTGCAACACAAGTTTTGGATGAGCCCAACTTTATAAGTGTCAATTTGGGCAAAGCTTAACTTTGTCGACAAAATCTGTTAGGAACTTTACCTACTTTAATATTTAAAACTACTTGCTTGGTAAGTTTGATATAATTTCTATGTCAGGAAATGTATTATTTTCTTTCATCAACATCATCATCACTATTTCAGCCGAAAGACGTCCATCGAGCCTATCCCCACAACTTTCACCAGGTCATCGGTCCACCTAGTGGGAGGGCTTTCAACGCAACGTGTTGCAGGGGTTAATAAGTTTATCAATGAATAATTTCTCAGTAATCCGTTGGCTTAGTGATCACAAAGCACGACTGTTGATCACGAGGTCTTAGGTTTAAATTCTTAAAAATATTACTTCGTATTGAAATAGGATTTTGTTATCTTCGTCTTAGCGTGTCGATGGAAAATATTAATAAATATGTTTGGCCCAAAATTCAGCTATGCGAACTCCACTCGCTGATGCAGTCATAAGATTTTGTTAAATCAAGTGTTACGGACAACGTCGCTTCATAATAATGAATGTATATAATGTAAATAATGATATAAGGATGATTAAATAAAAACGATTTGAAAGTAGGGAAATCTTTATTGTAATTAGAATAAGGCTGTTTTATTATCCCATAGTAAGTAAGACATCAAAATATGACGATGTGAAGTGGACGCGAGCACGATCCGAACAGGTTCGGACAGGTCGAGACCTGTCCGAAGGCCACCACAAGTAAACTCAGACAAACGTAATGTGATTGGTCAGAGCGAATGTATTGTGCTCGCCTCCATCCATTACTTGCACCCTGCAAAAATAGGACATGAACAGGACGGTTTCAAGAATTACTGAAGAAATATATTCAACTTACCATCAAGTCAGGCGTTTCATTCCTTGGAAAAATACAGTCCACCTCGACATCAAGAGTTTTTTTTTTTTTGCACGGAGCCTTGTTTTTTTTTCTAAAATAAAAGTAGCATGTGTCACTTCATATAACATCTGCCAGTCGAATTCAGTCCAATCGTTTCGGAGATAAGCCGGATCAGACAGACAAAAATATTTAACAATATTTGTATGCGTTACCGTAAAATTGTAAAACCCGTTATATTGTAATTTATCTAGCAAGATTGCTTTTTACTGCTTATAATTTAACGCATTATTTTTCGTTAGATTGTAATCTATTGAAGTGAAACCGTAAATTTGTGAAATGTATGCGACGGTACTCTCCTCGCACGCTGTGGAGGTGGAGGAGGGAGGGGAGGTCCCCCTCGCCCCTTGGTACCACTCCCATGAAAAGGTATTACACCATTTCTGAGAAAAAACGCTTAATGTAACCTAAAAAATCTATACTTATATAATATTATAAAGCAGAAGAGTTTGTTTGTTAGTTTGTTTGGTTGAACGCTCTAATCTCAGGAACTACCGGCTCGAATTGAAAAATTATTTTTGCGTTGGATAGTCCATTTATAGAGGAAGGCTAAAGGCTATATAACATCACGGTATGACCAATAGGAGCGGAGCAGCAATAAGAAATGTTGCAAGCGGGAAATTCACGCGAACGAAGTCGCGGGCAGAAGCTAGTACTTTATATTCGACTAAAAATCGTAGTCGAACGGATTTCTGACCAATTTTTTTTTTTTTTGTTTTTTTTTTAGGATGGGAAATCATCAAATGACTTCTCCCACTCTGGGCGGAGCGGGAGGGAGTGTCAGACTCTTACTGACTAAAACCCATCCATGTTCCTTCCTCGCCCTTTACGTTCCGGGGCCGCGGTATCTCTTTCGAACAGTCCCGCAACCCCGGCAGGCTTCGGCCCTTGCGGGCCCCTCTCTTCTGCTGACATCTCTTTGAGGCACGCGTGGAACACGAACGCGTCGACACGGCCTGTCGTCACTACACGGACGGACGGCTAGCTAGCCCATAGCTAACCGTCCACAGGCCCGCATCTACGGTGGCCGGTAGCCACCACGTGGCCCCCGACGCCCGGTCTCGGCGGCTCCCGCGGCGGCCGGGAAGAGAGGCTCTCTCCCTCTCTTGTTCCGCCACCTCCTTCGCCAGCATGACTGCTTCGCAGAAGGAGGTGACGGCTTCCCATTCCGTCTCGCTCCGGACCATGGATTGAACCAGGGCCGGACGCGAGAGGTCGCCGCCGCCACGGATTTCTGACCTGAGGGTGACTTTTGGATATAATGGCTTATTGTTTATTTACACAAGAAACTGGTAAAACGGCCTCACACTCAACAAACTTTACAATTACTAATACATAACAAGGCAAAACTACACTAAACCATACATAGTCTGTTAGGTAATTTAATAACGATTCCAGTGATAGTACTGGAAGCGAGCTAACTAACGTAGTTTCGCAGATATCATTGTTTTAATCAGACGCGTCGACAGCTCATGCGCAAGCGCATTTTTTTTGACAGATCTGGTAGGAAAAAAAGCGGCCCGCTGGACGGATCAAGGGTTAAAGGAACCTAACTAACCTAACGTCGGGGTGCCCCAAGTTCCGATTATGGGGGCAGAGATACTTCACATAGATAGGTTACAGTCTAACGGGTTTTATAATTTTACGGTGAACTATACATAGATTAGAAAGGTGACTGCTGAGATGAAAACCAATAGAGAAGAATTTAAAAAGAAGACATGAACTCAAACTCAAACTCAAAGCATTTATTTCAACTAGACCTTTACGGCACTTTTGAATGTCAAAATACAAATAAAATCAAAGCTACAGTTACAGTCACGATGTAGAAAGACGTGCACGTCCAGAGAAAATATTAAATAAACAATAAAAAAAAAAAAAAAAAAATTAACCGTAGCAGCTAAGAGATGACCAGTCCCAACTGACAGCGCCCGTTCACGAACATGACGCATGTATCGGCGGACCATATTGAATGCATGCTGCGCCAACTCCGAAAAAATTGGTATTGCAAAAGTGTTGAATCGAATTCTAAATGATCACACTAAAAGAACAAGGTAGGTCCTGATATTCCAACACAATCACTCCAAATCGTGTCCTCTCACTACCAGTGTCTACCCGCCAACATTAACAGCAGCCATTGTCTCATCTCTGATACCTCTTAATGTATCTACAGTAGCAGTACAGTGACAGTGCGTGCGACTGTAGGGGATGCAGTGTTTTGTTTATTTTTAGTACCATTTTGGTATGATATATCTGGATGACCGAGCTTTGCTCGGTTATTTACTTGGTAAACGACGCTTTCTAAAAATAAAACCTGGCTAGATCGATTTATTGCCTCCGAAACCCAATGCATACAAAATTTCATGATAATAGTTGGAGCCGTTTCCGAGATTCAGATTATAAAAAACTTTTTTAAAAAACAACTTTAGCTTCAGAAGTCGGTGACCATTGTTTGATTGATTTATTAAGTTTTTTTGTCACCGACTTCTGAAGCTAAAGTTATTTTTCATTTTTTTGAAGTCGGTTCTATTTTTTTGCAAAAAAGTTTTTATTTTTCACTTTTTAGTGGTTCACTTGTGCTTACCCCTTCACAGCGTACCGGTGCGGTGGCGTAATGTTATGTTATGAACTGGTGCAAACAATAGACAGACAATAGATTTCAGCAATCCCAGTCCATTTGCTATCATTTATTGAGGAGTTCCGTTCCATATCTCCGAAGTTCGTTATCAGATCATGCCAATATTTCTATGGAACCCTTTCAAACAAAAAAAGAATTTTTCAAATCGGTTCAGGCGTCTTCGAGTAATCGGTGAACATACATAAAAAAAAACCGGCCAAGAGCGTGTCGGGCCACGCTCACTGTAGGGTTCCGTAGCTTCCCAGACCATTAAAAATACCAACATTTTTCGTCAGCAAAAATAACTTTGTTTTTCATAGTATTTGTATGAAAAACAAAGTTATCATTTGCGTTTTTTTGAAAAAGTGCTATATAACTCAAAAACTATTCAACTCATCAAGTTGAAAATAATTTTCCTAGAAAGTTCATATAAAGGTCTACTTCTGTGATTTTTTTCATATTTTTTAAACTTATGGTTCAAAAGTTAGAGGGGGGGGGGACACATTGTTTTTGACTTTCGGAGCGATTATTTCCTAAAATATTAATATTATCAAAAAATGATTTTAGAAAACCCCTATTCATTTTTAAATACCTATCCAACAATATATCACACGTCAGGGTCAAAATTAAAAAAAAAATCGCTCCCCACTTTACGTCTGGGGGAGGTACCCTAATAAAAATGTTTTTTTAAATTTTTATTTTTGCACTTTGTCGGCATGATTGATATACATATTGGTACCAAATTTCAGCTTTCTGGTGCTAACGGTCACTGAGATTATCCGCGGACAGACAGACAGACAGACAGACAGACAGACATGGCGAAACTATAAGGGTTCCGTTTTTTGCCATTTGGCTACGGAACCCTAAAAAATACATACAGTCGAATAGAGAACCTCCTCCTTTTTGGAAGTCGGTTAAAAATTATATACAAGAATGACTCGTTTAAAGGTTATTCGATATTGGATATGTGTGGACTGCCTCATTGGATTGGTGATACAAATCGTGAGAGCTGATCAGGAGGCCCTGGCTTCGAGTTTTGGTATAACAAGTGACGAAAAACATTTCGTAGAGACAAAAGAGCAGCAAAGGATTGTAAAGTAGACTCCAGAACGTAGCAAGGGATTGGCTAGAAAATAAATAATAGTATAAAATTTATTTTTATCACAGTTGACTAAATAATCAGTAACAAGAGAACAAAGGATTAAATAATAAATAACATTAAACTATTTTAATAACATTGCATTATGGTCAGCACGTTTTATTTATTATTTGTACATAATTTGTTTCTCCGTGACAAATAAAGAGTTTTATTCACAGTTATTGATATATTGAATTCCCTCTTTGGAGTGGAAATGGTAAAAATAATATTCTATTTTTAACCGACTTCTAAAAAAGGAGGAGGTTCTCAATTCGGATGTTTCTATATATTTTTTTTTTTTTTTTTTTTATGTTTGTTCGGGCATAACTCCGTCGCTTGCCAACCGATTTGGAAAATTCTTTTTTTGTTGGAAAGGGTATTCTTTCCAAATGGTCCCATAGCCACCAAGTCGGGATCTGATGATGGAATCTTGGCCAAATCGAGGGAACTCTTCAAATTTTATATGAAAACATGTTGCGATTTTGGTATTTTCTACAACAAGTGAAGCATTTGCGTTTGATAAGAATGCCTACAAACTACCATCAGATCTGATGATGACGCCAAGAGTCACGGAACTCCATAATGAGACAATGTACCCTAGTCGTGTTTGGGCTTGATGTAATTGTAACGGTATGCACTTTCCATGTATATCAAGCACATGAGAAACACTAAAAAGTGAAAAATAAAAACTTTTTTGCAAAAAATAAAACCGACTTCAAAAAAAAAAAACAAAAAAATGAAAAATAACTTTAGCTTCTGAAGTCGGTGACAAAAAAACTAAATCAATCAAACAAAGGTCACCGACTTCAGAAGCTAAAGTTATTTTTCATTTTTTTGTTTTTTTTTTTTGAAGTCGGTTTTATTTTTTGCAAAAAAGTTTTTAGTTTGTTAAACTGTATAATTACGCCAAACTTTCAGAAAATAAATGACGAACTAACTCGTAACGTAAATCTTAATTACGAAACACTCCAACAGCATAATTATAAATGAGAAACAAAAATGAAAAACAATTCACTCTCATTTCGCGAACGAACAATAAAGCTCACCGCTAAGGGGGTTGAATGAATGAGTGAACGAACGAACGAGCGCAGTAAGAGCTATATTGTGTAAGGGATGAAACTTGGGCTTGCAGACAAATAACTATTGTTTTTCACCCCCTTGTACGGCTAATAGTAGAGTGGTAAAGAAAATAGTTTGAAAATGACCGCGTTTAAAAAATAACGTTTTATGAACTTGGATTAAAAAGAAATGCAGCCGTTTGAGGGGTTATTCTTTTGTTTTTTCCCGTGTACTGTTAAGTGCAAAAGTTTGTGATGAATGCTTTTAGTTTTTGAGTGTTTTTAATAATGAAGTTTTGTCAGTAATAATTCCTTTTAAATTTTTGTATGACAAGATTTCCGGATACTCAAAGGTTTATCGAATTGTTTACTTAATAAGTAAATATAAATAAATATCGCTGGATATTGACACACAGCGCCATCTAGTGCCACACTAAGCAAGGCTTGTGTCGTGGATACCAGATAGTTGATATACTACATATATTATACTTTTTTTTTGTTTGTAAATACATACTTTTTATACATATAAACATCCATGACTCAGAAACAAATGTCCATGCTCATCACAAAAACATTTGCTCCTACCGGGATTCGAACCCAAGACCTTAAGGGGCTACCTCACGCCAACGACCTTGAGCGAGTGGGAGAAGTTTAGCAATAGCGTATACCCGTGCGTGAGAGTGGTCAGCGATACACTGCCGCCCGTCGCCCCGAGGAGACCACCAAGATTATTCGAAAAAACAACCCACCTTGATTTATCAAACACAATACGGATAAAAGCCGTATACTTATATAAAGGGCATTAAATTGTCTTTGAGATGATCTAAGTTTCTTGCAAATACGCCCCATAGTTTTTGCGTGATGATCGTTTTTTTGCCGCGTTAGACATTACTTCACAAATTAATTACACTAAGTTATAAAAATATTTCTTCACATTTTCACATATCAAATTATGAAAGAAATGGTATAGTATAACATATATTTTTTTCAAAGAAATTAGACTACAAGTTAAGACGTGATGATCAATTTAAAATCACTAAAAGTCATGTGTCTGCGCCTTAAGAACGTAAGGCAGCCTCACTGCCACTACGCCATTCGGATCGTCAATCACTGATTAGGTACTTAAATAAAATAGGTATTTCTTTATCGTGTGATTAGTACCTAACCTGGTGGTAGAGTTTTAATGCCACCCATGGCCCTCAGACTTGGCAATAAAATAGGTGTAGACATAACAAAACATCATGCCTATAAGCCCTGAGGAGTTAGGCAGAGGTATATCTAATAGTACACCAAATGTCGAGTTTAGTTAAAGTCCCATGTATTAGGGAGCGAGCCTATTGGCATAAACGGGGCGCAAATCCAGACTTCGTAGTTGCTACTGACAAATTCCTTATAGAAAATTCAATATAAATTTGAATAAATTAAATTATACTTCTGTGTGTTGTGCTATGTCTTTCGTGTGCACTAAATATAGGATTTATCTATCTATCTATCTGATTCGGGAATTGAACCCAGGATCTTACGCTCAGTAGTCGCGATTACGACCACTACACAAATGAGGCATTCGTTCTCATTAATATAACTACATATTATAAAACGGCATGTATTTAAATCGATATCTGTATATTCCCTTTTTTCGATCAAAATATTTCAAAGTTAAACCAAAAATACTGACTTGCACTCAAATTATACAAACTAAATAAATCAAATTCGATATACTGTTTAATGGTATTTGCAGAACTGTTTTACTGAACGAATAACTATTATCAAAATAGTATATCTAACAATTCTATAATTCAACAAACATATTAAACCTTTTTTAAGGAAAACCATCACCTAATTTACTTTTAGGAACATCTATATGTCACCGTAAAATTGTCAAATTCGTTATATTGTAATATCTCTAGCGATATTGTAAAATCTCGAAATATTGTCAAATGAACATACTGCTTACAACACTTTATATTCCCCTAAAAAGAGTAGTCGACGGAGCCCCGCTTCGCGGGGCCTATCTATTTCCGAGTGCAGGGTTTAAAGGGAACCTAACTAACCTAACGGGGGGGTGCCCCAAGTCCCGATTATGGGGGCAGAGATACTTCCGTATGTTCAGTTGACAATAATTCGAGATATTACAATATCGCTAGAGAGACACACGTTATATTGTAATATAACGTGTTTGACTTTTTTGATAAGCAATTCGTATTTTTGTTTTTTATATCATATATCCGATGTACGAACCACATTTTTGGTGTGAATTCGATAAAAAAGGTCATCTCGTTTTGTGTTATTTTTTAGTTTTTTTTGCAGTACTTGTTTAGTTAATCAATTGTTTTTTTTGCACAGCATTCATTTTTCTGGTATGCATTCAGTTAATTAGTGGAGTTACCTAGTGTGCTGAAAAAATATACAGATGTGCATTTAAAAATATCCCTTATAAAACAAAGTCCTCCGCCGCGTCTGTCTGTCTGTCTGTTTGCGATAAACTCAAAAAATATTGCAACAGTTTTCATGCAGTTTTCACTAATGGATAGAGTGGTTCTCGAGGAACGTTTTAATATATAATTATTGTCAGCAATCAGCTAGTAGGAAATCAAATAATTCAGTGAAATAACTTCTTTGTTCTATAACCTCACAAAAGCCGTTTCAAAACATCTAACAAACGCCTCAAACATTAGAAAACATTCTATCCGACTCAAACGATACGATATTCCTCTTAAACGCAAAGACTCAGTTATACTACGAGAAGCCTTACCATCTTGCCTTTAAACTCAATCAAAAACACACCCTAACACTTTATGAATACGGCTGCAATTCCTTTAAAATGTTGTCATGCCATCACAACTAGGAAAACCACACTATCTTGTCTCTCACCCATTTAAAATGACGACCCTAACACTTTATACACAGAGTGGATTTTCACTTGCTGTGTCGTCACACCATCATAATGTGGAAACCACAGTATCTTCTCATCTAAACCATTCGAAAATACACCCTGCTATTTGTCACATAGGGCTGAAATTCTCCCGCATTGTTCCCATGCCATCATAAACGGTAACATTCGGCCTGTGAATGCGTCCAGTTCGTCCTACTTAGTGCAAATCGCACGCAATTTAGGTAAAAAGGATCTACGCTTTTGTCTTTGGTCGCTTTTCTTTAAATTGTTGGTTTATGGTGCCTTCGCTGGCCTTGGTAGGTACTTGTAATTCGAATTTATTGTTAAAGTGGTATTAAGGAGGTTTTGTGGCAAGACAATTGACAAAAAGTCTTTTAACATTGCCAGAGTTGGTAAAAATCTGAAAAACTTGTTTTTTTTTCACTAATAAACGAGGTTGCTTAAACATTTTGAGTCCGCGTCAAGCGGCCATCTTTTTTTATTTGTTTTTTTTTTTATTTTTAAAATAAAAAAAGGCTTTTTCGCGCATGCGATTATGCCGCCCAGGTTGTTTTTCATAATTTTTAACAAATATCGAATCATCATCTAATTCTTAAATCTTAACATAGCTAGTCTGTACAGTGCTCTAGCTGCGTCAGAAAGTGGTGTATCTTGTTAAATAACTTGCCTATAACTTTTTGAACCAAATTCTAATGACTGCTGTTGTAGTAAAAATATGTACTTAGTTAGTGTCACTAAAAAAATAGTGTCGCTAAAAAAAACAGTGTCACTAAAAAAAACATGCGGTGATAAATAACTTCAAATTCAACGAATTCATATGCTTAATGAATGCTAATTTGGTCTGTTTCTTAGTTCATTGTTGTCGATGAAATCCCGTCGTACTGTATCCACCATTGACCTGCACCATCAATGGTGCAAATGAGACTAATTAGTTTCGTTTGCACTATTAACATGAATACAACTTTACTCACACTACTTTCCTTGTCATCGTAAAATAAAAATAAAAAAACCAATTTATGGCCGTATTTTGTTTGTGTGCGGAACCATTTTTTTGAATATGAATAAACATCCAAAAGCAACAACAAAAATACATTTTATAAATAAATTCTAATTATACAATACATTTATAAATAAATTCTAATTCTAAATATACGATGGCTGCGGAGCCAGGCTTAGCTGCTGTTGACGCGATGTAGACGGCTGCGGGGAGGTGGAAGATGATGTGTTTTGAGTATTCAATTTAATTTTTTTATTTATATTGCTTGTAATTTCACTTTTATTTTCTAATGACTCTTCTATGTATCCTTCTGCAACTCGGTCCGATTTCCACCCCCCGTGTCGTTTTATTGTCGTGAGATTGGCTCCAGAGTCAGCAAGAAGGGTAGCAGACGACCTCCGGAAACAATGGCCAGTATAGCTCTCTGGATTTGGTAAATTCAAATATTCTGCTATTTGTTTAGGTATTGCGGCAATCTTATGACGACCGATGTTTTGCCGCAAGCATGTCCCGTTTCTATAATTGATAAAAAAATTATCACTTTTCATATTTTCAGGGCGCAGGTCATGATATTTCCTTACAATATGAGCTGACTCCTTGTGTATAACAAAAGAGCGATCAATTTTTGTTTTTGTTTCTCGTACTTTTACCGAAATTATTTCATTATGGTATTCCACGTCACTGTTTTTAATATTACAGAGCTCCATACATCGGCAGGCGCCATTAATTCCCATTATAGTAATAACCTAAAAACAAAAAAAAACTATTTAAATCGAGAATATAAAAATAAGTTTATGTTATTTGGAACCAGATTTAATAGCATATTTATATTATTGCAACCGACTAACAGACCACTTACTCGTACATCACAACAAGTTAAATTAAATAAGTAAACAAAATAAATATTACCTTCACTGCTAAATAAACTTCATCGGGTGCTTCATTTATAAACTTCTGTATGTTTTGGCTGGTAAATACATTCGATTTTTTTCCTTTGTAGCCAGTCCATTGTCTTTTCAACCAAGTTATTAAATTGGAATAATTCTTAATGTTTACATCGTGTTTATTTTGCACTACACATCGAAGCATAGAATACACAGCCCATAAACTTGTCGGCTGCATTGTTTGGCGAAGAAAGCTGAAATATGCCAAGAATACATTTTCAGACCAACTGTTGGCTTGTTTTTCTGCCTTCCACTTCATAAATTTTTCATAATTTTTCATGTATCGCTCCTTGGATTTTGGCGGAAGTAAATTTTCTTTTGCTAATTTGGCCTCAGCTTTTAAATCAGGAGGAGTGCCATCTATTTCCGAATCAGATTCGCTTGAATTCATTTTTTGGGATTATTTAAATTCACGCGGTAAATTAAAACACAATTGTCGCAATTGAATGTGAAATCCCGCCAGTCGTTGTTTTTTTTACTACAAAGTTTGCGTTTAGTTTTAAACATTGTTCTATTTTTACATTACATGAATGTTTTAGTAAAAAATGTAAATTATTGTTTTTGAAACTCCATGTTAATTTTAGAATGGAAAGTTTTAATCCAACATGATTTATAAACTGAAATGACTAAATACAAACATAAAATCCCACACTATACTTCTACAACATTACTAAGTACAAAACACAACGTGCATACTTTTTCTGCGTCGCGTTATGTGTCAGAAGACCCATAAAAAAAAAAAAAAAAAAGTGTCACAGACAATAAAATACAAACGTTTTACCTGAAATAAAACGTAAATTAAATTACTTACCTAAATTTGAAGCCTAATAATACATGAGAGAGAGAGGCCATCGTTCTGTCCTTTTTTCGCTTCCGTTCTCCCTCCTTGTCGTGTACTATCGCCGTCTCTGTCTCTCCTCCCGCCACCACCAGTAGTTGCAAACATCGGTTTGCTTTTGGATTGGACTCATTGAAGTCGTTGTAGAACCAGGCAGAATTTAAGTTATTAGGCTTCAAATTTAGGTAAGTAATTTAATTTACGTTTTATTTCAGGTAAAACGTTTGTATTAAATAACTTGACCGTAAATTTGAAGCCTAATAATACATGAGAGACGTGTTTGTTATCGCCTGGTGGTGGTGGAGACGTCAATGTGACTATTAGAATGAATATGTAAATCACACAGTAAATAAAGGAATCAAGCCTTTGTCAAACATTTGGCATTATGCTACCAAGGCAGGCGGATGAAGGAAATATACATAGCATAGTACCTAGTTGTAATGAAAGGTATGTTCTTACTCGTATGGGTACAAAGAAATAAAAATGTGGTTTACAAATAAGCTAGTTTTATTATTATTATTATTATTTTTTGAAACAATTTGAATAATTAGGTATCTTATTGAATCACACTGCATTAAATAAATTAGTAACAGAGTTTTGACCGTCAGTTTTCTTAACCTCTTTACGGTAAAAACGCTTAAATGTATTTTCAGATCTCCAATTTCCTCTGGAGAGAATTTCATCAACTGAACAGTTCTCATACCAACTTTTTGAAGCTACTGCAGACCTAAAACTTCCAGCTGGGGCTTCAATCCCAGCATCTTTTAATACTTTCTTAACCCAGGTAGCCATAACGCAACGTGAAGCTGGGCGAGCTTTTCCATACGTAGTAACAAATAAATTATCACATTTAGCTTCGTTTCTCCTGTTACCTCCAAGAGATATTAACTTTAAAATCCAATGCACTGGATCTAAGCATTTATTGTCTTTATTTATCATTAATTTCCAACCTGACTGACGATAATTTGCGGAGTCAGTTTTTGAGCCGAACATTGGCCAAAAGATAACATAATCAGTAGTAATTTCGCAATGATTACTATTTATGCTCAAGAGGGTCAGGTCATGGACCCTACGACCAGAACACAGTAGTAAGAGGCAAGCTGTGTGCTGTGACACCTCATAGAGTTTATCTATATCAGGATTCTGTTGACATAATAAGGATACAACTTGATCAACGTCCCAAACTGGAGTCTTTGCGGGTTTTGGAATTGCCAGTGCTATAGACTTTAATATTCGTTTGACCAAAGGATGCCCACTTAGCCTTTCTGAAAACTCTGGACAACACAATGTTGAAACTACAGCCTTATGTACAAGTATAGTGTTGTAAGAGAGTCCCTCGTTTTGGTGAAGATCAGCTAAAAATCTAGCAAGCGCCGAACCACTTGGCTCGCTTACTGGTATATTATTAAGCTTAGCCCATTTTATCCATCGAGCCCAGGCTGGCTTATATGTTCTTACAGTAGACGATCGCCAGCTTTTCGTGAGAAGATGCTTCTGTTGGGTTGTCCAGTCACTTAGTTTTTCATTCCACCCCCACATCTCCAAACTTCCAAAGTCATTTCGTTGGCCTTGTGAGGGGGTTTGTTGGTTGAGGTGTCCATTAGTACTTGGCAGAGGTTCCTGATCGTCCAAGGGCGGTCTGTTGCCCGATTGATCAGATCCGGTCTCCAAAAGACTTGGTCCCATTTCGGGGCGACAATCAGAAATATTCCTTGACATTTGTTCAGATGGATCAGCACTTTCGGTATCAAGAATGGTGGCGGAAAAATCCATGCCAATGGATAGTTCCAGATTTGGCTGAAGGCATCTTGAAACTCGGCCTGCTGATCTCGGTGATCTAGACTGCAGTACCTGGGGACTACATGGGCTCGCTGAGACGCGAACAAGTCTATCGCTGGGGTTCCCCATTGGGCAAATATTAGGCGCGTTACTTGAGGGAGTAGATGCCACTCTGGTAGCCTCTGCAGTCGAGAAAGTCTGTCCGCTTCTACGTTGTATACACCCGGAATGTGGTAAATGGTTAAGTGAATCTGGTAAGAATCGACAAGCTGCAGAATCTGGTAGGTCAGGTCTATAAGCGCTAGAGATTTTGTACCGCCTTCGTTCCTCAGATACGATACCGCTGTCTTGTTGTCGCACTGAACGTGTAAACTGGCTTTGTGCATGCTTTGGCCACAAAATTGTATCGTTTTTAGGATCGCAAGCATCTCTTTTTGATTGCAATGGAGCAATTTTTCTTGTTCTTTCCAGGTGCCGGATACATAGGTGTTGTTTATGTAAGCACCCCAAGCGTTGTCTGAGGCATCGGTGACAATATAGTGTGTTGGATGTGGGACATGAATCGGAGACGAAGTCTCTAGATAATTTTGCCACCATCGTAAGTCCCTCTGGGCTGCCTCCGGCAGTGAGGTCTGTGCTGTTGGTTTCAGGTGTAACATGCTGATGCATAGTTTTTGAAGTTGACGAAAATTTATCCTTCCGCGAGGTACAACAAAACTTGAAAAGTTCATCATTCCTATGATGCTTTGTAATTCCTTTAAGCATGCTGTTTGCTTGTTGATCAAGCGAGTGATCATGGTTCTCATTTTCAGGCACTTTTTTGCTGGAAGTGATTTTATGTTCTTCCACGGATCCCATAATATGCCTAGATATTCTATGGCTTGTTTTGGTTGCAGGATAGACTTTTCGTAGTTTATCATCCATCCTAAATATTTTAGGATGTCCACTGTGGTTTTGACGTGACTCACCAGTGTTTCGTGATTTTGATTGACTAACAGGTAGTCGTCTAAATAAATTACTACCCGCATCCCGCGGTCTCGAAGAGTCTGGGCAATCCAATTGCTCAAGGAGGCAAACGTTTTCGGTGCTGATCTGAGCCCGAAGGGAAGGCAGTTCATTTGAAGCAATTGGCCTTGGTAAACTAGCCGTAAAAATATTCTGTGAGCCTCTGTAACTGGCAGATGGAAATATGCCTGAGAGAGGTCTATTTTCACCATCCAGTCGTTTGGTTGAAGGAAGTCTGGGATTCTGAAAATATTTATGAGCCGGAAGGTAGAGGCATCGACGTATTGGTTTAGGGCCTTGAGATTGAAAATCGGTCGGAAATCCCAGTTTCCTTTGGGTACCAGAAACATTGGTGAAATGAAACTTTGAGTCCGTGGCACGACTGTTAGCACCTCTTGTGATATCATTTTGTGAATAATTTGATCCATTTCTGGAGAATGAGGCGTCGACTGGACTGAATTTTGTAGATTGGGCATATGAAGCGGAGGCTTTCGTACGAACGGAATTCGGTAACCGGATATTATTTTTAATATATAATCTGGTGCGCCCATTTTCTTCCACCGGTCGTGATAAAGCCTCAGCTGACCGGCGCGAAACGAACTCGTTGAGTCAGAATCGGCGTGAAGTTCCTCTCCTATCCCGGTGGGATGAGGGAGAGGCCTTGCGGCTGGTATTTGGATTATCATTGGATCTATGGTTATTTGATTGCTTACCACCCCGACCCCGAAAGGGCTTGCCGCTGTTAGAGAAAGGTTTATTATTCGGCCTTGAAGAGGTATGCCCCATATGTTTATAGGTCACCTTTCTCTGACTCGGAAGTGGAAACTTTCGCTGAGCCATGGATGTGCTTGGATCGGTCTGCGGTGCAGAAGCGCGATCCTTGTCAAGAGGCCAGAATACTTTATGCACGCCTCCCGCTTTTTCTAACATAGAAGTAAGTAGTTCAGCCGCGAAAAGATTGTGACAAGACGGCGGGATTTTTCTCATCATAGTCTTGTGCAGTGGATCCTTGACACTAGCTAAAATAGTTTCCCTTCGCTGCTGTACACATTCTGCGCGGTGTCCGCAAATCATTTGTAATGTATCGCTAGAAATTCTAGCGTACTCACCATTTACAAAAATATCATTTATTTTTTCATTAATCGTGTCAGGGTTCAAAATATCTGCCTGTCTAGTCCAGCTTAAAAAGGAGCGAAGCTCCGTTTGCAGCTGTTCTTTTTGTTTAATAAGGGCGAAAGTCAATGAGCCAAAAGATTTTTCTACGTTAATTAAAGAGCGCGAGGCATCATATCGTTTCAACTCATCATTCGCATCGAGTTCTGTGAAACCGGGGGTATGCCTATAATTTTTTTGAACTTCGGAATACCTCACATTTGTCCAATCGGCATCGTTAAAACGTTGAATATTTTTTAAAATGTCCAAATACGCACTTGGTGTTTTTAAGATATCAGGATCTTTCGTTTTCGTCCCTATTGACAATGAAAATTCCGGGCCTAATTCAGAATTATCCGGTTCATCTACAGATATATTATCGCAATACAGTTGACGGCTTACATTATCATCTAAACATTCTTCACGATCATGTTCTAATAATGATCCGGAATCAAATTCATTAGCTCGATTCATAAAATTTTTCTTGAGATCGGCTACTTCTTCGAATAACTTTTCTAATTTACGGTCTCTTTGGCTGCGCTTATTTCTTTTACGCGAACGGCGAGATTGCTTACGTTTTATTGAGCTATCAGAACTACTAGAACTTGAACTAGTGCTTGATGATGATGATGAGCTACTATTATGACGAACACGGCGTTTTCTTTTCTGAGATGGCAAGTTGCTATCCTTATTCATATCTTGGGTACTGTTATTTTGGTTCGGTAAGATATTTTGATCACTCATTATAATAACAATTCGTAGGTACACTGGAATACAATAAAATTTAACTTAGTGCAAAAAGTTAAAAAAGGAGGGTACATTTAATTAAAACGAACGGTTACACCGTTAACGTGCTCCGCCTATTATTCACAGACGGTACAGATGTTGTACATTATATTCCGATTTCAAATAGGTGTTCGAAAATTTACTTTGTTATAAAAATGATCTTTACCTTGGTGTTGCTGTACGCTGTACAATAGTGTTATCAACTGTTTCAAATTTAACTTTGTTTCTCCGATGTTCTCAGGACAGGAACAACGACGTCAATGAGTCCAATCCAAAAGCAAACCGATGTTTGCAACTACTGGTGGTGGCGGGAGGAGAGACAGAGACGGCGATAGTACACGACAAGGAGGGAGAACGGAAGCGAAAAAAGGACAGAACGATGGCCTCTCTCTCTCATGTATTATTAGGCTTCAAATTTACGGTCAAGTTATTTAATGGATGTTTAAGGCTCCAAAATATATTATGTATCTCATAAAATGTCATACCAAAAAGAGATAGATATATATTTGGAGCCTCCCTCTAACCATGTTATAATGGCTAAACTCTAATCTGTGTCTGGTAGGTACTATGTTTTTTTTTTCTAAGCAGATCTAAAGAGGATGACCTAAACCGTGCGAAGCCATAAAAAATAAAGGGATGAAGGATGACCAAGTGTCCAGTAAGTAAGTATGTAATTTACTTACTGGACACTTGGTCAAGTAAATTACATACTTACTTACTGGACAGTAGGAGATTCCAAATTTAAAATCTCGCTTCTTACCGGACAGTTGTGAATAGTCTCCGGTAGAGTTCACTTTCTGGATACTTTTTAGAGATGTTATGTCAACATTACATACCATTTTTGAGAAAACCATATTTACGAGTGAAGTGACTAAAAATTCATTCAAAATTATCAGGAAATCGTCCATGTAAAGAAGGTAATTTTTTTCAAAATATTTCTATAAGTACCTAACGGACAACGTAAATATGTATTATCTTGAAAATATTCTTATTCTTTTGTTGAGTTTTATATTGTTATAAGGTATGATGGGGTTGACATATCCTTATTGGACAAAAACCCCTAAATTTTAAAAATAAAGATTAAAAAAAAAACCTTATTCTATCTGCTATCAATATATAACAAGAAATAAAAAAAACATTTGGTAGTATTCGATAAATGTCGATTATTGCTGACAATGGTGACAATATTATTGTCCAATTGCACTCGACTAGTGGGACTTTACCAAACTCGCGGGCTTAAGCTAGTGCTGAATAATTTCAGTTTTCACAGATGACGAAAGGGTGTGAAGATTAAAATAATTACGAGTTGTCACCCTTTTTCACTTGATTCGTACGTCTTTTGTTCAGTTGTCGACATGGGAAAGTTACGAGATGGGCCGGAGCCCACTACAGAACCAAAACAACAACAATGAACAATGAACTAAACAAAAACTCTCTCATCAAATGAAGTTGAACAAACTACCCGATGAAAATTTTCCAATATCAGTGATGCTGGACATCGAACAACTTTAGACAGTTGAAAACGAACAGATAAGTCGGGCGACAGGCTTCAAAGCTAGGCTTTATCTTTCCATTATTCTGTAGACCTAGTTGACGACAGCTTACTGGGAATTCGATCATTATGTTAATGTCATCGTTTGGAATCTGTGATAAAAAGGTGCTGTGCATGACGCTACTATAAGTAGGAGGTACACTTATGGTTGTCTGCTGAGGCAACTTCGAGTATGAATGTGACAGCTACTGCTACAGTTCGAAAGAGATAACGCGGCCCTGGTACACAAAGGGCTAAGCTGTTGGTGGCCCGGCTGACATTTGTCCATCTTTGACTGTCGTTAGAGATAGTCACTGGCCCAAAAAGTCTGACAGCCAGTCATACCAAGAGTGGTATCGTATTACCACTGGGTAATAGGTACGATACCAATTGGGTCCGTGGGTGGATCAACTGGGCTGTGGAGGTCAGATAGGTAGTCGCTCCATGTTAAATACTGGTATTCAGCTGCAACCGGTTAGACTGTTAGTGGTAATATTTAGAGCGAATTATCGCACACCTCAATAATGGCCAAAACATTAAATTCCGTGTTATTCAAACACATAATATTTGAACACGGAACAATTGAAATTGTTGCACCAGAACCTACAAAATGGCGAACCATTAATTTTCAATTTACACTTCAGTGGCACACAGATGTATTATCGTCGGAAGTGATTTATTTTCGAAAATTTTGCAGCTCTTATCCGTAAAATCCTCCATTGCTGCATTTGTTGTTGTGAGTTTCCAGTTGATTAATTAATTGATTCAAGATTACATTGCCTCTGGCTTTGACTGGATTTGTAATACCCACATACATACTTAGAACCAATGACCGTTGGGGAAGACGTGTTCTTAAATGCAGACCCTGATTATGCAAATCTAGGGCACCCCTCAAGCTCGGTGGAGCGACGATCTTCGCAAGGTGGCTGGGCAGCAACTGGATAAGACAATCGAAGAATCAAGTTGACGTGGCGTGCGATTAAGGCACAGCGCCGCCCAGAATAGGTGCGCTTACGGTGTCGGAAAGGCAAACGCGGGTGCATTCTAGTCTTTAAAGTCTATATTGTCACGCATTTTCGCCGTCTTGTTATTTCCCTGTGCATGCCACTGCTAAATGCGGGTGCGCCGAGGGCGAGGAAGCGGCGCCAGCGCCACGCCGTCTCAGTGTGTCTCGCGCCACACTTCTTCTATACATTTTGTATGAAATATCAAAGAACCGCCCGATGCCTCTTGTATTTGTCCCGCGCCTAAGGAGGCTTTTGTCCAGGAGTTGATTGTATTAATTGGTCAATCGAATTGGCCTATCCTAAGCCACAGCTAGACATAGATCACTCCGAAGCTACTGTTCCCAGTTGTCTGGCTTTGCATCCGGTCTGTCCCAGCCGGTTTTTTTAGGACATTGCAGGTCCATCTGTGTGGAGGGCACCCGAAGCTAAACAATGAGGAGGTATTCATGGATGTATAACGATGATTAGTAACTTTTACTTTAGTCATCCTATCACTGACTTTTTGTCCATTTGAGATTTAGCAACTAATTTATTGATCAATACAATGCGGATTCTCGCAACTTTCACTAGGTCATCTGCCCACCTAGTGGGGGGAGGCCTTCCAACGCAACGGCTTTCGGTTCGTGGTCGCCACTCCATGTCTTGTCAGCCCCATCGGCCATCCGTTCTGCGAACAATATGTCCAACCCACTGCCACTTGAGTTTGGCAATTCTTCGGGCTACGTCGGTAACCTTGGTTCTCTTGCGAATGATAAAATTGTTTTATTAGATTAAAAACAATAAGCCAAAGAAAACCATTAACACCACAATAAACGAGCAAAATACTGTTTCCGTTGTAAAGTATAACTTAGCACCAGAGCGTCGTAACCGAGCAATTTATATTTTGTACGTCAAGCTAATTATTATGCTTCTCGTGATTCAGTTTTCTCTCTAACTTGCCGCAACCAAGGTAAACTTAGAGCTTAAACCACAACCTACTAGGAACACTAGTGATAAACGACTTATATGAGGTGAATTTTTAGTTACTGGGTGTCTGAAGAGATATTGGAAATTGAACCTTAAGATGGTGGTATAAAGTTTGGTTATAGGGACAGAAACAGAATCAGGGGTTATTCGTTCCCTCTACGGGGCCCCAGTGTGGGCGCGTTCCTTGAGGCGGCGAGCCGCCCATTATCTGAACGCGCCCCAAAAAGTGGTGGCCGTAAAGATGGTCCGTGGGTACCGCACGATCTCCCGCGAGGCAGCGGGCCTGCTTGCCGGATTGCCGCCATGGGATCTGGAGGCGATAGTCCTCGCGCGCCTGCACGACTGGCGCGCGGAGGCACTACGCCGGGGGGAAACTCCGCTGCCGCGGCAAATTGCCGCTCAGCGGACAGACCTCCGGCGCGATCTCATGGCGACATGGAGAGAGCGACTGTCGCAACCCCGTGCAGGGCACGCCACGACAGTGGCGGTAAGTCCCCTCTTTGAGGAGTGGCTGGAGAGGCGCCACGGCGTCCTCACCTTCCGCCTGACGCAGGTCCTCACCGGACACGGATGTTTCGGGAGGTACCTGCACCGAATCGGGCGGGAGGAAACGCCCGGGTGTCTCCACTGCGAAGATCGACCGGAGGACACGGTGGAGCACACGGTGGAAGTCTGCCCTGCGTGGGCGGAGCACCGCCGTGTCCTCGTAGCGGCGATCGGCGGCGGCGACCTCTCGCGTCCGGCCCTGGTTCAATCCATGGTCCGGAGCGAGACGGAATGGGAAGCCGTCACCTCCTTCTGCGAAGCAGTCATGCTAGCGAAGGAGGTGGCGGAACGAGAGAGGGAGAGATCCTCTCTTCCCGGCCGCCGCGGGAGACGCACCGGGCGTCGGGGGCCACGTGGTGGCTACCGGCCACCGTAGACGCGGGCCTGTGGACGGTTGGCTATGGGCTAGCTAGCCGTCCGTCCGTCTAACGACGACAGGCCGAGTCGACGGCGCGTTCGTGTTCCGCGCGCGCCTCAAAGAGATGTCAGCATAAGAGAGGGGCCCGCAAGGGCCGAAGCCTGCCGGGGTTGCGGGACTGTTCGAAAGAGATACCGCGGCCCCGGAACGTAAAGGGCGAGGAAGGAACATGGATGGGTTTTAGTCAGTAAAAGTCTGACACTCCCTCCCGCTCCGCCCAGAGTGGGAGAAGTCATTTGATGATTTCCCATCCTAAAAAAAAAAAAAAAAAAAAAAAAAAGGGGTTATTCGTTTTTGTTTATTTGTTTTAGTGTACATCAGGAGCAAGTTACAATGAAAACCCAAAAGGTAAGGTAAGTGGTGCCTAAAAAAACAGAAAGGATGGTGTTACGCATCAGCTACGAGTGCCACGAAACGTTAGGTGACGGTCACGCGAGTTCAATGATTTTTGTTGACCCAGAAAGTAAACAACGCGTAAAATGTTTTCACTTAAAAAATGTCTTATTTTTGTAATTTGTAGATAGTTATTGCCTAACAGAGAATGAGTTTATAAGGAAAAGCATTGTTTTTCAATATTATTTGAAGGCAAGGAAACTGTTTTTCCCTGTCTATATCTTTAAGATGATCAATTTATTCTTCTCTACTAGCTACTTATTTTCTAACCGTAATTATCATGTTCGCTACATCCATCGTTTTTTTTACTCTTACCACCTTTCACATTCATACTTAAGGCTTAGGACATTTTCCTTAGGCCTTGTTCCAACTATGTCGTGACGATTAATTTATCGTTGTTTTTTTAGTTGGGAAAGTTCATTTACGACAGATATCGTGTCGTCTTATATAGCGCATACAGCACATCAGAAGACTCCCGATCCCCTCAAGCCAGCCAGCCCACGGCAATTGAAATTTCAAGACTGAATTTTATTAACCTGTCTCCTGTAATTAACCAGCCATAGGTGCGCCTCAGGCACATGTATGTAAACACCTCCATGACGACCCGAATGGTGTAGTAGTGAGGCTTTTTTTTTAGGATGGGAAATCATCAAATAACTTCTCCCACTCTGGGCGGGGAGCGGGAGGGAGTGTCAGACTTTTACTGACTAAAACCTATCCATGTTCCTTCCTCGCCCTTTATGTTCCGGGGCCGCGGTATCTCTTTCGAACAGGCCCGCAACCCCGGCAGGCAGTCCTTGGTTCGAATCTCGGTAGGGGCAAAATGTTTATGTATATAGGTAATAAGTTGTATTTACAATCATAACAAAGTATTTACGTAGTATATTAACTACCTGGTGTACACGATACAAGCCTTGCTTAGAGTGGCAATAGGTGGCGCTGTATGTTAAGGTCCAGTGATATTTATTATTTAATATAGATATTTAAAACTACACGATTTTCTGTCGTCACGATTTAGTGGGAATGGGCCTTAATCTTCCATATCATTTGCCCATACCATGACAACCGACCACCACAAGGGTGAAAAAACTACCAATGAGTATTCTACTCATTCGTAGGTTTTTCGTTTATTTTAAGTTTTTTCATATATTTATTTTAAATAGGTTTCTACACGTAAAAACACGAAAAAATGTTCGATTCCCGCACAGAACTTATATTTGTTTGCCTACAGGTAGTTGTTCCGGGTCTGGCTGTTTGTGTATGTGAGTTGAAATGTTTGTAACCGCACCCACGATACTGGAGAAATTCGTAGAGTGGGGTAACATTCAAAAAAGCTGACAGATATTTCACTTTCTTTCATTTCATCGCAGAACGGATGGCTGTTGGAGCCGAAAACTTCAGGAGTGGCGACCGCAATCTCATTGGAAGACCTCCCACTAGGTGGACCGATGTCTTGGTGAAGATTGTTGGATTTCTCTGGATGCGAGTCGCAACCGGTCAATGTAACGACACTTAGGGGAGTCCAATGTCCAGCAGAGGACGTCCTTCGGCTGAAATGATGATGAATGATATTTCACTATTTTCTTAATCAATTCGAAAAAACTGAAAGAAAAAGGAATGGGAAATATAATATCAGTCTGATTTGATCCATCACTTCCAGCAATCCCGTATCCTTGAACAATCGAAATAACTGTAATCGTCATAATTTGCGTTGCGAATCGGAATTTCGCGTAAATAGGCGAGTGCACAACATCCAGTAATTCAATGGTAAATCGCGACAATTTATCCCAATTCCTATTAGCTCGGTATTGAAAATTGGTGATTTATTCCGTCATCGTGTCTGTGGTGTGCGCGGTCCTAAATATGGTTTTTGGGGCGTCATCTATCTAATTATTGGGTGTTAGTACACCACTCAAACTCAAACTCAACTCTCAAACTCAAACTCGAATCATTTATTTCAACTAGACCATTACTGCTCTTTTGAATGTCGATAAAACGAAAAAAAAACCGGCCAAGAGCGTGTCGGGCCACGCTCACTGTAGGGTTCCGTAGCTTCCCAGACCATTAAAAATACCAACATTTTTCGTCAGCAAAAATAACTTTGTTTTTCATAGTATTTGTATGAAAAACAAAGTTATCATTTGCGTTTTTTTGAAAAAGTGCTATATAACTCAAAAACTATTCAACTCATCAAGTTGAAAATAATTTTCCTAGAAAGTTCATATAAAGGTCTATTTCTGTGATTTTTTTCATATTTTTTAAACTTATGGTTCAAAAGTTAGAGGGGGGGGGGGACACATTGTTTTTGACTTTCGGAGCGATTATTTCCTAAAATATTAATATTATCAAAAAATGATTTTAGAAAACCCCTATTCATTTTTAAATACCTATCCAACAATATATCACACGTCAGGGTCAAAATTAAAAAAAAAATCGCTCCCCACTTTACGTCTGGGGGAGGTACCCTAATAAAAATGTTTTTTTAAATTTTTATTTTTGCACTTTGTCGGCATGATTGATATACATATTGGTACCAAATTTCAGCTTTCTGGTGCTAACGGTCACTGAGATTATCCGCGGACAGACAGACAGACAGACATGGCGAAACTATAAGGGTTCCGTTTTTTGCCATTTGGCTACGGAACCCTAAAAAGCGAAGCACAAGGCATAATAACTTGAGAAAGTACTGTAGTTCATAGTGTAGTAACTCTACACTGCACTACATAACGTTGTCATTCATCACCATCATCATTTCAGCCGAAAGACGTCCACTGCTGGACATAGGCCTCCCCCAAGTGTCGCCACGGCCATCCGTTCAGCGAGCAATGTGCCCTGCCCCAGTGGGCCGATGTAGTGGAGTCAGCGGGAATACACCATGCAAACTCCGCTTGCTGATGCAGTCATAAGATCGTCAAGAGCAAGGTTTAGACCTCTCTTTGCGAATGTCCATCTCTACTTACGACAACGAGTACTATTCATACACCCTTTAATTATATCTGTTGTGTAACCAGTCATAGTGTATGTCTGGCAGAACATAATCTACCTACAAGTATTAAGAACAAAAATAATAATTTTAATTACACAGCAAAACTTGTGTCAATGTTACAATCATTATCATCTATTTACTATAGTAACTATGAACAAATGAACATCCCTTGTATTATAATGTACTGCTAACTAATGAGTTCTGTATTATATTATTTTATAGTCCCCGCCACGAAAAGCTATAAATTTTGTAAATATACATTCGGGTTCGCCACCTTTGGATCAAATTAAAAAATGACAGCGTAAGCGTGATCTTACTTCAAAATGGTGGCCCAAATGTTTACGTTCCATGATGTCAAATGCGTTCCAGTACCGCAAAACATTTGACGACAGAGCTTTATATCGCCAAAATATAACCCGACCAAGTGAAATTGCTCGTTAGTTTCATATTACACGTATGATAATTTGAGTTGATTGAATTTGGGAGTATTTCGTGTTGATTGAATTGTCGGTACGTATCTTGGTAGAAATTCTTTGTTTACAAAAATTATAGCTTCTCGTGGCACGGACTATAAGTTCCAGTAATCCGCCATTTTCCAATTGCTCCCTGATTTCTATTGTTAGTGTGTCAATTATTTTCGTATCAATTGTTGTCTGAGATATTTTCTAGAACCAACGGAATATTCATTTAATAAATTTTGCAACATTGCAGGCCGCTGTGAAAAGAACAGCGTATATGCGAACCTTTCCAGTATTCCGAACCCAGTACGTCTGAGCTGCGGGAGCCTATTAGCAGAAAGTTACGTTCCTCGTATTTAGAGTTGCAAACGATCGATTCGGGTTTTTTTTTTCGGTGTAGTATTCAAGACTTTATTATCAATGAAACGCTTCCTCTGCTCAGATTCCTCGCAAGCATAAAATTAGTTAGGTGCTATCAGATTTCTGCGCCATGCTCCCCTATTTTAGATCGCAAGCGGCACATAGCAAGCGAGAAAGAGACTCCGATATAATGCACATCGCTTTGTTTGTTTTGATTTAAAATACATACAAATAAATGAACCTAACACAAAGGGGAAGGCGGGGTCTTAGATCGCTCTCTAGACCCCACTATCCCTTTCGAACCACCTAACCTAACCTAATCTATCATATTCGCGAAAAAATAATCAACGGCCCTTTATAGAATTCCTTCCAAAACCTACTCGACCAAATGTATGAGACAGCTGATTATTTTTTTACGATTACGATGGTGGTCCCATGGAGAAAGTGGTTCAGTTTGATGGTCTGAAGCACACCCTTTCATAAGACTATACCGTTTCTGTTACACGTTGTAGAATTGAAAAATTAAAGAATTTTCTTGTAAGTAGGTAATCTATTATTATTATAACTAACTAAAACTATGTAATCGTACTTAGTATGAATACTAACTACAAAATGTAGTTATAGTTAGTAGTTAAGATTACATTTTTCCCATCACTGAAACGCACAATGTAATTTTCTGAGCACACATTATCTAAAGAAAAGAGAATACCTAGGTAGGTAGATAGTTCATTTTGATACAAGTGGAGAAAGTTTTTTATTGTGTTCGTGGCCGAATTAACACACGAGCCGTAGGCGAGGGTGTTTTTGAGCCGAGAACTGCAATAACAAATGTCCACGTCTATCAAACGACGTTTTTCATTATACTTTTGAAGAAATAAAAAAAAAAAATTATCGTGACGTATTACGAAACTATGATTTTAATTTTCTTTTTCTTCCTTTGCTTTCGCCAGGTTAAAGGAGCACACAAGGGGTTACAGTGCGGCGTCGACATCGCTGCAGTAACGGCGCCGCACGGTTGCCGCACCGCGCGCTTTGTATGAAAACAAGCGAACGTCCGTACGCAGTACGACAAACGCGCAAACGAAACGTCTAAATTGAAAGCGCCCTAAATCTTGAGACCCTGTATACCACCTAGAGACAAAGTACCTACTCATCAATACGAATTAAACGAGCCCAAACTCGATGTGGTTACGTCGTTTTATTGCGGAGATCCTATGGCCATCTTCCAGCTCCAGCATCAGACCCTGGATACCATTTAAAGACAAAGTAAGTACTCATCAATACGAATTAAACAAGTCCAAACTCAATGTGGTAACGTCGTTTTATTCGTTTTATTCAGAGTTCCTATGGCCACCTTCCAGCTGCATCATCAGATCAACTCCATATTATCATAATATTGAGTAAAAAAGTCAGCTCAATCGGTAACCGGGATGTGGATCAAATTTTAATTGCAAGATTTGATTGCAGACATCGGGACAGGAGAAACAAAATAACAGCTTGTAAAAAATTACCCACCAAAAACATTCTGTAAAAAACTAGCCAAGTCTCGATGGAGCTGCTTGTTTATCTCTAAAAAGTAATGAAATCTAGACAAAGTCGTGCCAAGTCTAAGGTTCCTTACTGCAATTTCTTTATTATTATAGTTAATGTTGTGTGACTTGGCCGTTGAACATTCTTTATACGTTAGTGGGTGGGTACCTATAAGTAAATTTTGTAGTTACAATAGATATAACATTACGTGTAAACAAAATTAATTCTTCTAAAGCGTCACGCCAAGATATAAGCTATCAAAGTTGTATTAGTATTATAGCGATCACAACGATTGAGCGAATTGAGACCAGCTTTCGATTAATATGGCGCCTGGCCGTAACTCTGAAAAAAAAATTGAAGACAGGTTCCCGTATTTAAACGAAAAACGAAATAAAAGACGTCAAACCTTTTTGAATGATTCATATCTCATTCAATGTCATGATTTAAATGCACCTGCGAGCTGCGTTCAGTTAATACTCTTAATTTAATTTCGTTGGATTATTGTTTGGGTTCAGTAGGCATCAGTTCAGTAGACATCAAACAGTACTATAATCTGTTAAATGTCTTTACAAGATTTCAACTTAATTGATGTCTTACGTAGTTTGAAAATGATATTTTAACGAAATTGGTTTTCAAACGTAGGTCTGTATTATATATTCTAACCAATAAAACAAAGGATTCACATGGAAAACTTCAATTGCTTAGGAAATATAGAAAAATTATAAAATGCTTCATTCAGATTAGATTTTTAAATGTTATGTTCTAGAATTTTTTGTTTCATTGCAATTACAGACACATACTAGCTGTAGAAAAAAAAGTAATTTTAAGAATTTCATCGATCTTCTATTTCTTTCTTACATCTCATTATTTAAATGGGTTAATAAAACAAAATACTTGATTTTTAACCCCTGACGCAGAAACAACGGGGTGTTATAAGTTTGACGTGTCTGTGTGTGTGTGTCTGTGGCATCGTAGCGCCCGAACGGATGAACTGATTTTGATTTTGTTTTGTATATTACGCCTGTCATCGTTTTGTGATCTATTTCGGAGTCTGTATTGAGCGTGATTTTCCAGTAATCGAGTTTTTTAGTTGTAGGATACCACACAGCTTCTAGTTTCTGTTTAGATTTAAGTTTTTGTGTTGTGTGTACTTTTGGCATGTTGGAAATCAAAAATCTAATATTTTATCATACATATCATACAATCCAATTTATTAGTAATGCATAAACATCTTAAACACTAGTTTGGTTAGAATACAATTTTATTGGAAAAATGTTGGGAATAATTACTAATCATTTGTCAACATAATTCATAATTACAATGTCAAAATCACAATTAATGACGTCAAATCATTAATCATATAAATAAAAAGAAATGATTATAGGGCAATAATGAAACAATAATAATTAAAAGGAACATATTTCAAGGCACGATTTGAAGGCAATAAAAAGAAATGATTATAGGGCAATAATGAAACAATAATAATTAAAAGGAACATATTTCAAGGCACGATTTGAAGGCAATACTTGTGTTGTGGTCCAGTGCCTGAGTTTTAGACCTTTTAGAATGAAATTATTTATTTCAGACTATGCAAATGTTAATTTCAGTCAATTAACTTATTTCAAATAATTATAAATTATAATACCTGCAATCTGCATTTAATAGAATTAAAAAATAATTTAATTCTATACTAGCATTATTAAAGTGAAGTCCCAATTTGAATGTTTTGAATTTTATTGTGTAATTATTTTAATTAGAATGCTTTATCTTATTTTAATTTTTAATGTATTTTAATTCTATCTTATTTTAGTTTTGATTTTAATGAAGTTTTTAATTTTGATATTAATTTATTTTATTTTTTTAGTTTCAATGTCTATTTGTTTTATTTTTAAATAATGATTTTACTTCAATGGTAATTTTATTTTATTAGGATTGCAATGTATCAAGTTATCAGAATTAAAAATGTACCTATTTTGTTTATTTATTACTTATTGATTGAAATAAAATTGAAATCAATTAATATATCATCAATGTAATTATAAAATGAGTAATTTACAATAGAATCTAATTAAGTAAAAAATTGTGTTAGTATAGTCGTATAGTACAACCTTTGATTATATATAATCAAAGAGTACAACTTTAAATCAGTGTATATTTTGAAACTACTATTGCATGAAATGAAAGGCTTTTTTATTTATTTTTATTTTATTTTATTATGCAAATATTAATTACTAATACAAGTCCATATTATTTTATAAGGTAGAATACATTATAGCTATGTTAGTACAATTTAAAAATAATTATTAGTTTGGGCATGCATGAGCGACCAGTTCCTCATGATTTGGGTGTCGACTCTGTCCGACACCACGCTCAGAAGCGTGTTGGTGCTACCCTTTATCCGAGACCGCAGGGAGGCTGTTCTTTTGTGAAGCACCGCCTGGAAACCATCCGTGCTGTGGTCAGCAAACATGCCGGAGGCACTACACCGTGCACCGCCATGGTTGCCCTATCGGCCACAGTGACCAAGAGGCTGTTGATCACCGAAAACCAGCGCTGTTTTGTGGGATCCCCATAGCACAGCATCATGCTGAGTGGTAACCTGTTTGTCGCACTTACGACGTACAACTTTTTTTACGGTTTTTGTTAAGACAAATCATACAATTATTATAATGTGGGTCTGTTGTATTCTAAACGTTTGTGTGTTGACTAATCGCGTTGTGTGTTTATTTTTCCGAATATTGAAGGCACGTCATGTCCTAGCGACGAATAAATTATTTTTCCTTTCTTTCTGTTTGCGCTGCACCGCACCCGCCGCATCAAGGAGGTGACACGAGCTCGCTTGATTGCGTAAAAGTTGTCTATATGTGCCTCTGCTCTCCTAATGCTCCACAGTATCGTGGCAACCCCAACAACGCCCTATATGCGTTGTTGCGTAGAAAGCGGGCTACCGGCGCCGATCTGCCAGCGCTTATCGGAACCGGTCTATATACTTTGTGCCGAACCAGCGCCGAACGTCGCCGACAAGTTCCAACTTGCTGGTTTACGTGTGTACGCGCTGTAATTCTTGTACGTGTAGTCGACCCATAGACTGATGGTGTCAAAATATTGGCAATAGACCCTAGACAGAGTAAAAATCAGACGCCCGTTTGACTCTCACTTGACGGACCAGACAGAAAGCTTGTCCATATTTGTCTGATGACCGTACCAATACATCAATCAACTCACCGGGAAGTGTTGTACAGCTTTTTCCATAAAATACCATAGGACATCTAAATGATTTCTTTCTTTTCTTTCGTTTATTTCTTTCTTTCGTTTATTTCTTTCTTTCATTTCTTTCTTTTCTTTCTTTTCTTTCTTTTCTTTCTTTTCTTTCTTTTCTTTCTTTTCTTTCTTTTCTTTCTTTTCTTTCTTTTCTTTTTTTTTTCTTTTCTTTCTTTTCTTTCTTTTCTTTTTTTTCTCTCCATTTCTTCTTTTTTTTCTTTCTTTTCTGTTCTATCTTTCTTTTTCTGACATATGGTTTTAACTAATGTAAAAGGGACCCCTAAAAAAGAACCAACTGACTTGGTATAAAGCAATGACATTCAACAGTTACATTCATTATTAAGTTTGTTAAAACCAGAAACAGTTAGTACTCAAAGAATTTGTATTCACAGAATTACATAAAATTGAGTGTTTCTTAGTAAAAATAAAAAAATAAAACAATTGGTCTAGTAAAAACTGTGAGAATAACGACTCAATACCAACATAAATCACTTAATTTTTTTCGGTTGTTATCAAGTTTAATTTCATCAATTATAATTTTGTTTATTTATGTTTCAAATTTTGCTAGCTATACTTTTATTTTAATGATATCACGTTGGCGCACCAATCATAATTATTTATTTAATTAAATAAAAAAGGTTTTCGCCTTTGCAAAAATGTAAAAAAACGTTAACAGGAAAACGTTAATGGTGTAGGTAAAGAATATTGAAAGTAAACATTCAAACAGTTTCGTTATAAATGCATGCGGATTTATTTGAGTTCCAACCATGAACTTTTCACCTTTTGTCAAGCAGGTAAGTGCTAAATAGTTTTTATTTTTTCCTATTTCAAATAACTAATGTATACTGAACTTTGGGCCAACTTCGGCCTTATATACCACTTTTAGCCAAAACGACCGAAATTAAACGAACTGTAACGAACATTAAAGGTGATGCGAATCAGCGGGGCAAGGGTCCTGCCGGGGCAGTGGTCGAACATGTCGAATAATATATACGTATTTTTAAAAAGGTTCAAGATAACTTATATCATTTCATTAGGTTTAATTTATTAAACTAACTAAAAGTAGGTATATTATGTATATTATTCCAATAAATTATAAACGTTCCAATATAGCAGTGAAGTAATGTCTTCAAGCAGGATAATATCATCGCTTTTACCTTATTTTGATTGGTACTCCTAAGTATTCAAATAAGAAGTTAAATTTAAAAAACCCCCAACACAATGTACTAAAAGTTAAATAGAAAATAATTCGTTAATTTGCAATTTTGTGGTGGCAGCTATCTTGGATTTTGTATTTATCATAGTGTATTATAGTATTCTACTAGTCAAACCCTTTCATTTGATACCCATATTGTGGGAGTTATTGAATAAACATGTGGTCCGCCATTTTGTGGCTTGTATTTTATTAAATATCTGGATGACCGAGCTAGTCTGCTCGGTATCTTTTTTTTGGTAACCGATGGTTTATAAGAAAAGAAACCTAGATAGCTAGATTTATTACCCCCGAAACACCCCGCAAACTAAATTTCAAGAAAATCGTAGGAGCCGTTTCCGAGATTCAGATTATGTTATGAATGTCAGCGACACGTTGTAAAAACCGTTAGATTGTAATCTATCTAGCGAGATTGTAAACTCTCAAAAGATTATCAAACGAAAATGCTGCTTACAATATAACGCATTATTTTTCGGTAGATTATAATCTATCGAAGTGATACCGTAATATTGTGAAATGCATGCGATGGAAGTATCTCTGCCCCCATAGTCGGTACTTAGGGCACCCCGATGTTGGGTTAGTTAGGTTCCTTTAAACCTGCAGACAGAAAAAGCGTAGGCATAGTTTTTTAGGGGAATATGAAGCGTTTTGAGGTTAAGAAAGAAAGAAAAGAAAGAAAAAGCATTTATTAGCCCGCCAGGACAAAACTCACAAAAACAAAATGGTGAAATAACATTATATAAAAGGCAAACTTAAAGAGAAGAATAATAAAAAAAAAGAAATAAAATTGGTCCTGTACGAGACCAAAAGGCTCCTATCTCAGCATGCTGCTGTAACATTTAAAAACAATGTCACAGCGCTCTGCTGTTATATTAATTGGTTTTTGTCAGGAATGGAATCGCGAAAAAATAATCAACGACCCCATACAGAACAGAATTCCAATACCTACTCGACCAAATGTATTAGAAATTAGCGCTAATTTTGTAAAAATGACGAACGTGGTAAAGTGTAGCAAATGTAATATTGTAATAGACGAGATGTTATCTTACATCCAAAACAAGGTGTCTGTGAGTGACGAAGTAACGCTAGTGCGGATATGTACGTCGGCGTTTACGAGAGAAGAAATAAAGAAGTCTAAATTGCTTCTGTTTGACTCCATGCCCGTGGAGTTGCGGAAGGTTGTTCGTAAAAACAAGGGGAAGGAGCAACGAGACATGGCAGACATAATTAAGGTGTTTAAATCTCCAGAACCTACCGACATCCCAGTGTTTGTGGTGCGGCAGCTAGAAAAGCTACCACCGATAACGTTTGATCACTTGGACTGCACGAAGCTTCTGAAGGACATAGTACTGATGCAAACTTCAATTAACGAGATCAAGACCACATATGCAACCGTGGATGATTTGAATCAGTTAAAAAATGAAATCCTTAACATTAAATGTGACTCATTACCACCAACGTCCGCATTTAAAGTAAACACAAACCGAGGTGCATGGTTACTCAACAGTGGCCCTATGGGAATGTCAAACGTGCATAATTCGTCGATATGTTAAGAGGTAAACATTAGTAATAATAGTGACCTGGGCAGTGATGGCAAGAAAACTCCTCCGCGATACAGAAAAATTATTCGGGTAGATAAAGAACAACAGAGTCAAAATCAGAATTCAAAGTTGAAGGCATCGCGACAACAACGGTCGGAACCGGCTAGCAGAGTCAACAGTCCGATGACGCATGATCGTAAAGAAGCACCGAGTGCTGCGGTTACGTCAGAGCCATCGAATCATTATTTGCAGGTACAGTCGCCGGTCGTAGTCATAGTGAGTCAGCTGACTGACACTGAGAACAATAAGGCGTTATCGGCGAATCTACAGCGTGCCGGTGCAACCGACACCTCACTTAAAAATCATAATAAAGACAAGGCATGGCAACATGTCTCGTATAAGAAACGCACACAATACCGTTTTGCGGGCAAGTCAGGAATTGCGAAGGATTTAAATTGTAATTTTAAAGCAGCTGAAAAGAAAATTCCGATACTCATTACGAATATTCACGGTGAAACAACGGAGGACGACATAATTACATACATTTACAGTAAAACACAGGAAATTGTATGTCTTGAGAGAATTAAAATGAGAAAAGAGAAGGGGCATAATGCTTACAAATTTTTTGTGTCTGAATTCGAACTACCATTATACCTGGATGAAAATATATGGCCGGCTGGAATCATATTTAGACGTTTCATGAATTTTCACTATAGAAATATGAACAGATTTTCTTCTGTGGACGGCGCTAAGCAACAACTTAATAGATAGAAGTGGCCACCGGCTTGCTAGTTTCAATTGTAAGCACGTCAAGCGATCAGTAGACAGTGTTCGGGAGTTGTGTCGCACCTGCGACCACTGCAAGAAACGTGGTTACTGCCTTTTTTTTTTTTTTTAGGATGGGAAATCATCAAATGACTTCTCCCACTCTGGGCGGAGCGGGAGGGAGTGTCAGACTTTTACTGACTAAAACCCATCCATGTTCCATCCTCGCCCTTTATGTTCCGGGGCCGCGGTATCTCTTTCGAACAGGCCCGCAACCCCGGCAGGCTTCGGCCCTTGCGGGCCCCTCTCTTATGCTGACATCTCTTGAACACGAACGCGCCGTCGACACGGCCTGTCGTCGTTAGACGGACGGACGGCTAGCTAGCCTATAGCCAACCGTCCACAGGCCCGCGTCTACGGTGCCACCAGCCACCACGTGGCCCCCGACGCCCGGTGCGTCTCCCGCGGCGACCGGGAAGAGAGGATATCTCCCTCACTCGTTCCGCCACCTCCTTCGCTGTCCGCTGAGCGGCAATTTGCCGCGGCAGCGGGGTTTCCCCCCGGCGTAGTGCCTCCGCGCGCCAGTCGTGCAGGCGCGCGAGGACTATCGCCTCCAGATCCCATGGCGGCAATCCGGCAAGCAGGCCCGCCGCCTCGCGGGAGATCGTGCGGTACCCACGGACCATTTTTACGGCCACCACTTTCTGGGGCGCGTTCAGGTAATGGGCGGCTCGCCGCCTCAAGGAACGCGCCCGCACTGGGGCCCCGTAAAGGACCCATGGACCGCACGACCCCCGCATAGAGCCTGCGGCAGGAGGCGTTTGGCCCCCCAAGGTTGGGCAGGAGCCGCCTGAAGGCAGCCCCGGTCCGTTCCAGCCTGGGGGCCAAACGTCGGAAATGTTCCACGAAGTTCCATCGGCTGTCGAGTACGAGTCCCAGGTACTTCAACGTCGGCTCGACGCCGATGGATACCCCTCCCACCGTCAGTGTGGATCCCGATGGTGGCGCATTCCAAGGCCCATGAAAGCACATGGCCTCGGACTTGTGCAATGCCACCTCGAGACCCAGTTGCCGGACCCTCACGTGGTTACTGCCTGAGAAAATAACGTTTCTCGGCACGATCGACAGCGGCTTCGGATACACAGGTACGTCGGCGGTGGACACGTCCGCCGGCATACTGCGCGGGAGGCCGTTTGGTGGCGTCGCGATACTATGGAGAAGCAGTGTTTTTCAACAAGTGTCAGTGTTGCGGTGTGAAAATGCCCGTATTAGTGCATTAAAAGTGCACGGAAAAAAATGGGGTCTGGCAAAGTTTTAATTCAAGAATAAAATTATTCTCAAGTATATTGTTTAATCTCAAGCATATATTTACTTAAGGTAACAATAATATCTTGAATAAAATAAAATGGAATTCTTCTAGATATATAATATTATTCTTCATTTATTTATTTACATCAAGAATATTTTTTTGGATCAAGACGATATTTACTCTTGACTGTAGAAAACATTTGCATTTTGAAACAAGTCATTAAGAATTCTTACTCTGAATATAAAAGGCTTTAGCTTAAGAAGCTCAGAGATTAGGGCCAAGAATAAAAATAAATTATTGGTTCAAGAAAATGTGTAAATTCGTTCAACAATAATATTATTGTGACAAAAGTTTTATATTCTTCATAGAAGTATTTACTATTCTCGTAATCAGAAAGCAGGAACGTTTTCGATGGAGAAAAATATTTTTTGTTCTAAGAAGAAAACATTAAATGTGAGAAAATAACGGATTTGAAAGAAGAATCTGAAATGATTCGAAATAAGAAAGACTTAAATTTTATCATAATAAAATAAATGTTTGGTTTAAGAAGAGTTTGTTTTTTGGTTAAGTATATAGTTGCATTGACGTAAGAATCTAAATTATTCAAGTAAAGGTAGTCAAATGTTTTCGAACAAGGCCTTTTTTTCTTTGGAAATAAGTTATGGTGTTGAACTAAGAATCTAAATTGTTTCAAAATAAGACATACTAACGTGTTTTAGTAAGAAAAAACTCCATTTAATGTGAGAAAATAACGGATTTGAAAGAAGAATCTAAAATGATTCGAAACACGAAAGACTTACATTTTGTAATAATACAATAAATGTTTGGTTTAAGAAGAGTTTGTTTTTTGGGTAAGTATATAGTTGCATTGACGTAAGAGTCTAAATTATTCAGGTAAAGGTAGTCAAATGTTTTCGAACAAGACATTCTTGTTTTGAGGAAAGAAGTTATGGTGTTGATATAGGAATGTAGATTGTTTCAAAATAAAATATACTAACGTGTTTTAGTAAGAACATATATGCTTGGTTTGAGAAAAAATTGTTTTTGGGTAAGTAAATAGTTGTATTGACGTAATAATCTTAATTATTCAAGTGAAGGCAGCCAAATGTTTTCGAACAAGACATTCTTGATTTGTGGAAATAAGTTATGGTGTTGAACTAGGAATATAAATTGTTTCAAAATAAGATATACTAACGTGCTTTAGTAAGAAAATATAAGTTTGGTTTCAGAAGAGTTTGTTTTGGGGTAAGTAAATAGTTGCATTGGCGTAAGAATCGAAATTATTCAAGTAAAGGTAGTCAAATGTTTTCGAACAAGACATTCTTGTTTTGAGGAAAGAAGTTATGGTGTTGAATTATGAATGTAAATTGTTTGAAAATAAGATATACTAACGTGTTTTAGTAAGAACAAATATGCTTGGTTTGAGAAAAAATTGTTTTTGGGTAAGTAAATAGTTGTATTGACGTAAGAATCTAAATTATTCAAGTAAAAAGAAAAGATAAAAGATAAGGTTCAAGTAAAGATAGTCAAATGTTTTCGAACAAGACATTCTTGTTTTGTGGAAATAAGTTATGGTGTTGAACTAGGAATCTAAATTGTTTTAAAATAAGATATTCTAACGTTTTCTGGTATGAAAATATATGTTTAGTTTAAGACGATTACACGAGCTAAACGCGAGTTTTATAATTAGTAAAAGTATATGATTCACTGTTATAAACAAGATCAGAAAAATATATGATATTCTTCAGGATATATGCTAGCATGATACTGTTTTGAAAACATAATACAATTAATTTGGCTCGAGAAAAAGAAATCACGAACTTACCTCTAAAGATATCTTTCAAACAATAAAAAACATACTAATATGCATGCGATCATTCTGATTTTTTGGCAAATAAATCTACAAGCAATATATTAGCATGATACTGTTTTAGTTTTTTAATCCAATCAAAAGTTTTTTTGCAAATCGATCGAAACCACTCATTTCGCGCTGTTTGGCCCGCAGTGGCTGACGTAACAACCACTTTGTAGTGCAAGCTGATTAGAACTTTATTCTAACAGCATTTCAAACGAAGTTTGAACCACCACAAATAGAGTTGCTAATTTAGCTCGTAATAAGCGCCTTAAGAAAAGTTTGTTTCTGGTTAAGTATTAAATAGTTGCATTGACGTAGACACTAAATTATTCAAGTAAAGGTAGGTACTCAAATGTTTTCGAATAAGACATTTTTGTTTTGTGGAAATTAGTTATGGTGTTGAACTAGGAATATAAATTGTTTCAAAATAAGATATACTTACTAACGTTTTTTAGTACGATAATGTTTTGATCAGATTTTTTTAATGCCGGGTCACATTCTTACTGTCAACAAGTTTTTACACTGACAGCCGTACCTATACACGTTGTATAGCGTCTGTATTAATAGTTACACAACGATTTGTCTTCTTCTCTCGAATGTCAAATTACTGACGACTGAAAGAGAGAAATCAGTGTGTAACTATAAATTATTCACCTGCTATGCAACGTTTATTAGTAAGGCAGTGAGCAAAGAAAGCCCATAATACCTAATCTAATCTGTTTTCGATCATCTTTTGAATGACCTTTCAATTGTAGCCGTAGCCTATGGCATTGCCAACAAAACTTATAGGGTTGTTTTCACCAAGTTTTCACCTTTCGTCGCTGCGCTTGCGAATCCGCGTAAGAGCAACTTGTTAAGACCGCGTATTTACTTTTTGGTCATTTTACAGGAGGAAGAAAAAACTTAATATCTCAGCGATTTCAAATCTTATTACCGACTGAACTTAACAGCTAGTTCTTTACAACTGTCTTTAATGGAAAATAACGTAAATTTACTCGTAGTTGGCTTACATTTTGTGTAGTCACTTACGCGGTTTTTTTAACTGATTACAAAATAAGTAGATTTTTATTGAAGGTACGTGTTTTTGAAATAAAATAATTTACGAGTGTTGTATTTATTATTCGAAAAATCAAACCTGAAACAATATAATCTAACAAAAATATTATGTACTTATTTATCATCGAAATCAGTTTCGTTAGGTACAAAATTATTTCTATTATGTGCTGTACAACCATCTGGAAATATAACAACATCCTTGCAACCATTATCCAGTAATTTAATTTAATATTAGTCAGAACCATTAAATTAAAACAGAATTACATGTAATTTAAATATAGTAGCATACCTAAACACATTACAAACGAAAAATAACATACATAAATGGTGGTTATTCACGGCAAAATAATTATTTTCGGGAGGGCACACTAGGTAATCACGTCGGTGCCTTATTGGAACTTTGATCTTTTTTAGGGTTCCGTAGCCAAATGGCAAAAAACGGAACCCTTATAGTTTCGCCATGTCTGTCTGTCTGTCTGTCTGTCTGTCTGTCTGTCTGTCCGCGGATAATCTCAGTGACCGTTAGCACCAGAAAGCTGAAATTTGGTACCAATATGTATATCAATCATGCCGACAAAGTGCAAAAATAAAAATTTAAAAAAACATTTTTATTACGGTACCTCCCCCAGACGTAAAGTGGGGAGCGATTTTTTTTTTAATTTTGACCCTGACGTGTGATATATTGTTGGATAGGTATTTAAAAATGAATAGGGGTTTTCTAAAATCATTTTTTGATAATATTAATATTTTAGGAAATAATCGCTCCGAAAGTCAAAAACAATGTGTCCCCCCCCCCTCTAACTTTTGAACCATAAGTTTAAAAAATATGAAAAAAATCACAGAAGTAGACCTTTATATGAACTTTCTAGGAAAATTATTTTCAACTTGATGAGTTGAATAGTTTTTGAGTTAGATAGCACTTTTTCAAAAAAACGCAAATGATAACTTTGTTTTTCATACAAATACTATGAAAAACAAAGTTATTTTTGCTGACGAAAAATGTTGGTATTTTTAATGGTCTGGGAAGCTACGGAACCCTACAGTGAGCGTGGCCCGACACGCTCTTGGCCGGTTTTTTATTTTAGTTTTTTGCCACCGACTAGGCAGGCAGGTAATAAACACTGCTCAAAAAGCCGCAGGCTAAAGTGGGGCTGGGCTGGCCATGTCTGCCGTATGCCTGACGAGCTGTGGGCCAAAATAACCAAAATGTGGAGCCCTGACACAACCAAAAGGCGACGCGGTAGACCTCGCAGGAGATGGCGGGACGAGCTAGACAAAACCAACGACCAGTGGCCCACATTGGCCCTGGATCGAAAAATTTGGAAGTCATGGGGAGAGGCCTTTGCCCAGCAGTGGGATGACACAGGCTAACAGTAACGAGTATTTAGGTTGCTTCAGCTTTACTAAAGTTTTTTATCTACCTATTAGGTAAGGAAGAATTAATACTATGTATGTACCTAAGTCAAAAGGTACATGCTTACTTATTTTTATTTAAAAATAATATTTTTACAATAACGTGCAAGTACCTCTATTAATATCTATAAATATCCTACATAGAACTATTACACTGCCGCGTATCTACATAATTACCTATTTTTCGAGAGCCACATTTGTGACAAATGGACGGACCGAAAAACCCTAATAGCAGGTACCTATTCCCTTCCCTAATCCAAAAAGAATTAGGTACCTACCAGCCAGGCCTACTTAAACATCTGAAATTATGTACAGCCTACGTAATATTTATTGCTATGGCAGTGCTAAGTACCTACCTATGGTATGTTGGTAACTAACTACCTACCTAAGTACCTACTTAATTAATTTTATAACAATATAAAAATGATTATCAAATGTGAAGCCTGATTGCTGACCAAAACTTAATTAGAAAGGTACATAAGGAGACAACGGAAATAGGTTTTAAAGTTTATAATAAACCCTCATTTTATTCCCAGTACTTAATATTGTCGAAATTTTATAGGTACCTACAAGTCGTAGGAAAGACAACAAACTCGTACAAGACTTTTAATCTACATATACCTAATTAATACCTACCTACGTGAAGCAAAAAATTTGCTTAGGTAGGTTGGTACCTACCTACCCCTTTTTACGAAAATTGCGCGGACGGAGGAGTATGAATTTCGCACACTTAAAGTTTTTAAAGAGAAGCAGTGCAAAATGCTAATACCTATTTTTATAAAGTAAAGATATGTACCTACTTATAAAAAAATCGAAAAGCGAAATCTGAGATTATAGAAGTAGGTAGGTATAGTCTTTGATAATAGAACCTTATCAATGTTCAAACTTATAATTTAAAATTATGGTCGAATTTCGACAACTGGGCGACCAATTAGCACCAGAACAGTACCTACATCTTTCAAGAATCACTACCTAATTTGATTTAAGACTCGTTATTCTTAAACCAAATTCGCGTTTTTTGAAAATATGCTACGTCACAACCGTCGTCAACAAAAAGGTTGCAATTTCACAAATTGTTTCCCCAATTTTTGGGAGTATGTTTATACCAATCTGTTTTTAGAGGCACGATGTTCGATCATTAGCAGTTTATGAAATAAAGTAGGTACAAAAGCCATTCGTTCCGTTTGGTTGTAATGAACTTAAATAATATAAAAACTATTTGGAGAACTTAGTGGAAAATACCTTAGTATTTTCCACCAAGTTCTCCAAATAGGTTTTATTTTTTATTTTATTTTATTTATTAGATCTACCAACAATTGTTTACACTAATTTACAAACAAAAATAAAACATGCCTTTAAACTCTACAAAGCGCAACAATTACTTAGAGGTAAACACCACATGGACAAAAAAAAACAATAATAAGTAGTTTCATACGTTACTATCATTAAACTCTACCTACCCTTATCTACTCCAGGTTTTTTTATCAATAAAAGCATAATAGTTATAGCCTATGTAGGTATAACTATTTTTATCACCATTACAAAAATAAATTACCTATTACAAAATGGAAATCAAGAGTAATCATGGCATTGTGGTAATAAAATAATGCTGGTAGGTGCTCTTCTAAACTACTAAGCAATCTTGCCATAACATTATTTTAAAAGTAATTTTTAAAGTAAACGTGGAGTATGATTAACGTTACTCAGACACCGTGAAATAGGTTTTATGTATGCATAATGTTATTAATAATAAATTTCGTAGTAAGTCAATGTCAGGAAAAATAGTGGACGTGACAGATTCGGCCTTATTTTTGGTAAATAACATTTCGTAGCAGGCAACACACTTTTTGTCTGTGTACTCTGTGGACTTGGATTTGGATGTGCCGGCGCAGTGCACTACCGGCATTACGTCTTCTGCAAAGTGTCAGTTCGTTCGTGGTGACTCTGTCGAGTGATTCTTTTGCGTTGTTGGAGATTGTGTTGTGTTGTGTGTGCTTAGGTAAGTGTTTAATTATTGGAATATACATCTAATTAAGTTATTGCATTTTAAAGATCGACTAACACACGATGAATGACGGCACCGGGGCCGGCTAGGCGCCATGTTGTGAGCAAAAATCATCTTACTTGTTTTACTACCTATTTACCTACCCATAGTTAAATAACTCAATGTACCTACCTATTCGGTTCGATTATGGGTGCACTAATTGTGAAATGATAGGCTGGTAGTAGGTAGATATGCGAAGCGGTAGACATTTCGCGGTTCCCTTACGAATTCTGCTCAAAAAAATGCTTTGCGCTTCAATGTTCAAATTTACCGGTAGGTAGGTACCTACCTACCACGCAACCGCATTCCCGGCATTCTCTTCTCACTGTGATAGGAAGCTGCTTTTTACGTCCAGAATCTAGGCAGACCCGGCCGGTAGATGTAGGCATCTAGCTGGTGAAAATACCACCAGCCGCCTGACCGCCAAGTTTGGTGAAGTTCACCGAGCCTATGCAACTTCTGATTCCAATCTGGTAGGTCAGAATCAGAGGTGTGTAAGCTCGGTGAACTTCACCAAACATGGTGGAAAAGGCTGCTGGACTGCCTTTCACGTTAGGTATGTCTCTGGGTGATGGAAAATGTAATCACTACCTAACTTAATGAGCATGAGGTTATTGTTACTTTAATAAAGGCTATACCGTAGCTACAATGCTAAACCTGCTGAATGTTTATCCTACCCGGCTGTTTTTTACATACTTAGTTAGGTACTAGAATAATCACTAATTTATGTTCTGTCTATTTGCAGATTTAAATCAAAACCTGTATCAGCATACCATACTATCTTTATTATCATAATATAGAGGATATTAAAATGGAGTTGCTTCTTAGGGAATGGAATATCCCACAGGATATAATTACAAATTTCAACGGTAGGTGAATATTTATACTTATAAACATTTTGTCCGGAAAAGGCCATCAAGTGAGTACTCTAACTGTACTAATAATATTACTATTCCAAAAAGAAATGTACAAAGTTGTAAATAATAACAGATAAATTCATTTAAACACAATTTTAATGTGTTAATGAACTTTAGGCTGCTTAACAGCCGGTATAATTAAGATACATTCAAATACATCAGCATTAGGGCTTGTTTGAATGTTATAAAATTTAGGTAATTAGTATTTTGTTTAAACTTGTCTAGTGATTATGGAAATTTTGTTTTAGAAAATGATGTAACTGTGGATCAATTAAAGGAAATCAATGACAATATCCTGAAAGAACTGTGCCCAAAGATTGGACTAAGAATAGAACTAAAAAAAAAAATTGATGAGTATTTAGCAGCGACCAGCACAGTAAGTTACCTACCTATTGAATATTCTATTATCCTGTTTATATTATGGGGTTTTCTAAGGGGACAATTTGGCATCGTATCTTTGTATGTATGTAGGTACATACATATAAATATAAAACTTCGTCAAAAGTCAGAGGGGGGGGGAGAGGTCGAGAGGTATTTTTTCAGTTGGTCGGCCAGGTCCTTTGCTTTTTCTTGTTTATTTTTTTTTGTAACAAATTAAGTACCTACCTAAGTTTAAAACAGTTAGATTTAAAACATCAAGGCCGATCTACAGGCAAAAACTCCAAGTCAAAGCATTTATTTCAATTACACCATTACGGCAGTTTTTAATGTCAACAATACAAAAAAAAAACTACAGTCACAGTCACAAGGCATTATAACTTGAGAAAGTACTGTAGGTGACCATTCTCTAGCGTAGATCTCTATGGAGAAGAACGGCTTTCTTACAATTATTACTTAAATGTTTTCAGACTAATACAGTAACAAATAGCAGCATCACTGCTCCTTATCTATTCACGGAGAACGAGGACCTGGAAGACTTACAAGATATCCTTACAGGCGATATTTATGTCCGACCAAATTTCCCTGATTTTGACCTCAAGACGCTTCTAACAGTAACACCATGTGGCAAGAGTATATTAAATTATTACACTGCAAATAGTACCTTGACAAACAAGCACCGAAATCAACTCACTGATATCATTGTTAGACATCTCTTCACACGTGTCGTAAATTAGTAAGTACCTACCAGTACATACTCGTTCATTCATTTTCCCACTATACTTTTATGTGGTTCTTTGAGCACAAACTGGGGGAAGCAATAAAAGCATATCCCTTCTCTTAATGGACCTTGTGGATGGAGAGGGCCTAAGGATCATTTATTGTGGCATTTTAGATAAACGGGAAGGCAGTATGTATTCACTAGCTGATGATGATAATACTATGTTGTATGCTAGCTGACCTGCAAAGCACGAAACTAATAAGTTCTAATCTAAAAATATTTTTTATCATTCTTAAGATTCCGAAGTCCAACAATGAACAATGAACCCTTATACTTAGATTTATTTTTTACCTATTTCAGTAAAATAACATATGAAGAATACAACATTTTAACCGCAAAAATAATAGCTTTATTTCCATTTGAAAACACTGGCACATACTTTGTACCACCAATTAAAAAAAGACAGTCCATATCCGGTAAACCTTCATTTGCTAAAGGCAAGCTGGTTGATAAAATTCGGAATACCCTGTATAAGTCTGGTGAAAAGAGAAAAAAATCAACATCAGAAGAGAATGTCATTCCAAATAAAACAAAAAAATATGAGGAGTTGAAAGGTTTTAAATGATTACTTGACCTACATAAATAGTAGCTAGAGTAGTTACTTGTCTGTATACATGAGATGGCGAATTTTTGCAAAATGTGTGTAATATTGTTATTAATATCTAATTATTATGTAGTCGGTAGTTAGGTACTTAATAAGTAGGTAAGTACTTTGTAGATCATAAAAGTTATAGGGTAAGCAGTAGTGCCCTGTCAGGTAGTTTGCTTCAGTAATACCTACAACCAATTTATTTATATGTCTTACATATTGGCTAACATAATTTTTCTATATTACAGAAGATCACACAGACCAAATAATTTTTCTTAAGAATAACAATGAGCCATGGAGTGAAATCATGGACTGTTGGAACAAAACATTCAAAGTGAGGCAGTGTAGCACCAACAACAACATTTCGGATTTTATTGATGAGTGGAACATTTTAAATGATCCAAGGATTCAAGAGCAGCCTGATGATGGTAATAAACAGTTTAATTTTCATTTATTAGGTTTACCTTCAGCGTCACCGTCACTATTCTTATTTATATTATTTACGTTACTAGCATCCGCTCGTGGCTCCGCTCGCATGGTACCTACTTACTTCAAAATAAATCACCTGTTTTATACATTTCAGATCTAAAAGTGCCAGATCAAATAAAACTGTTGTCCTACCTGATTCCCCCGAGAGGAAGACTGAACAAGCGTAGAAAATTTTCCACATTAGAATGCGTCGAAAACTTCATAATTTACGTCCAGGTAAATATATTGGGGTACTATTTTATTAAGTTGAATGGTATGGTATTTAATATCTATACCTCGCGGACTCACTCGCGGTTACGTAATTTTATGGAATGTTTTGGTTTTTTCCTGGATAAAGAGTAACATCTGTTAACCAGGGTATAATTTACATTCATACCAAATTTCATCCAAATTTTCAGATCAGATTCAATCACAAGCTTTCCCATTTATAATATTAGTAGTAAACACGCGTGCTTTGTAGGTATGTTCATCAGTTTTGCAATTTTTATATGTTTGCTATTATTTTCAGAATCCTGGAGATATACAAACGAAAATTGATGAAGTAAAAGACAAGGCTCTTCGCAGCAAGCAAAGTGTTCAACCGTACGTAATTAAATGTGGTGCTGCCGATGATGGTAACGATATCTATTATTTGGTAATAGACAAGGTTATGTGGAAGTTTACCTCGCCAATGAAAGCTTTTGACACATTGTTCAAATCATACCATGCGCTTCACGCCACATATCCAGCAGCTGCTGCGCATTTATACGTGCTGATTCAGCGTTGTGTCTATCAAATAGAAACAAAGTACGATAAGATAGTACCATACATCGCAGATTTGTTGTCGCTTGCGAAAATGTAAACAAAATTGTTGTTTAATCTTGTTGAAATTAACTATAAATAATTGCACGATGAAGTGCCTTGAATGTCGCAACGAATATCAAGATTTTCAGCAATACTTTGTGCATTTGCGTTACGCGCATAATATTGTTAATTATTTTAAATGTCCTGAAGAAAATTGTGCCAGGTTATATCACTCTAAGAGTGATCTAAAGAAGCATTTAACTCATTATCATGAAACCTCGAGTAGCAATCTCGTCTCAGATGCCAATGTATTTGATGTTAGTGGTAAAGCAAACTGTAATTCCGGTTCAACGTCTGAATTAACACCTTTGAATGAAGCCCCTAAATTGAATAATAATACTAGAAATGAAACCTCAAATTTATCTGATTTTCAAATAGAAGTCGATAATGCGTTACTTACATTTATTGCAAAATTATATAACATGTCCAATTTGCCAAGAAGTGTTATCCAAAATATAATTGAAATCGTGTCTGAGCTGTTTATATCGGAGCCGTTTAACATTATTAGACAATCCCTAATAATGTCAAAGAATGATTTGAATAATGATAGTTTGCTGATGTTATCAATACTTCAAGATTCGTTTAAAAACATCAATACCGATTATAAAAGAATAGAACATTTCAAAAAATTAAGATCGTATGTCAAACCTATTAAAAAAACCATTGGTGTTTCCGAAGATAGTAATCGTAGGAATAACACTGTTGAAATGGTAATCAAAAATAGATTTTCTTATTTTATACCTTTGCGTGACACTCTTAAGGAGTTCCTCGAAGCAGCAAATACATTAGAAATTATAATTAACTACCAGAAAAAAGTAAGCGAAGAGAAAGATGTCCTTAGAAACATAATAAATGGCACATCTTGGCAGGATACAAAAGAAAAATGTAATCACGGAACCATTCTACCTTTGACAGTGTATTATGATGATTTTGAATCTGGCAATCCACTAGGCAGTCACGCTGGAAATCAGAAAATAGGTGCTGTATATGTAACTATATCTACAATACCACCACAGTTCTGCAGTCGTTTAGATAATGTCTTACCAGTTCTTTTGTTTTATACACAAGATAGAAACACTTTTGGTAATGAACCTGTTTTCAGACCGTTACTTAAAGAATTAAAGTTTTTACAGGAGGAAGGGATAAACGTAAAATCTAAGAAATCTAGTATATGTGTTACTTTTTGTGTAGCCAATATTTCAGGAGACAATTTAGGGCTTCATTCAATTTTAGGTTTTCACGAAAGTTTTTCTTCCAATAATTTTTGTAGATTTTGCACAGTACAAAAAGAGCAAACAAAAACTGACACCAAAGAGCGATCTGAATACATTCGTAAAAAAGAAGAATATAATGCACATTATACTAACAAAATTGGCGTTAAAGAAAAATGCATATGGCATGATTTAAATTATTTCCATGTTTACAACAATTTCACGTGCGATGTTATGCACGATTTGTGTGAGGGATACACCGTTATGACATGTGCTTAATAATCAAACATTTTATTGATAACAATATTTTTGATTTGGACAACTTAAATTCAAGAATAAAATACTATACTTATTTAAAGTCTGAAAAAAATTGTCCTCCACCTGTCACAAAACAAAACTTGTTAAATGGCAAAATAATGTTTTCGGCTTCTGAGATGTTGTGTCTTGTTCGTAATTTTAGGTACATAATTGGTGACTTAATTGCGGAGCATGATCCAGTATGGAAACAATATTTAACTCTGTTAGAAATTACAGAGATATTAACATCTCAGATTTTCACTTCACACTTGATTGATTACTTGAAAACTTCAATCGAAGCTTACTTGGAAAATTTAATTCAATTATTTAACTGTACATTAAAACCGAAACATCATTTTCTCCTACATTACCCAAGAATAATACAAAAAGTTGGTCCACCAATATTAATAAGTGCCTTTAAATTTGAGGCTAAGCACAAAGAGTTGAAAAAAATAGCACAATCAATAGCTAGCCGTAAAAACTTGCCACTAACACTTGCAACAAGACATCAATTGACGAATAGTCATAAATTACTTGTTAACACTGGACTTACTGATCGCTATTTACACGGAAAAATATTAAAACTAAATAATATGACAGAAATTGATGGTGATGTTTATAATTGTGTTGGTTTTATAGAGATTAATGGTATAACATATTGTGAAAAAAATGTTATCTTGTATAGGTATGCAGTCCAAGATCTACCATTATTTTTGAAAATTGAACAAGTGTTATTTAACGAATCTGATAAAAGTAAAATTTACTTTAAGTGTAGAGTTCTTAAAACAATTAATTATTCTCCTCATTACATGGCGTTTTTGGTCAATTGTACAAGTAGTTTTGAAGTTATTTCCTTACAAGATTGCTATAGCACAACACCGAATATAATTCATAAAATAGGTATGAATCAATATGTTGATTTGAGAAGTTGATTCATTATTAATGATTATTAACAATACAAAATGGAACATACAATACGGCCAGCGGATCTTGGCAGTTCTGAAGTGAGTCATTGGTGCGAAAATGGCCAATGAATGACTGACGAAAGATTCGCAAAACGGCTAACTTCAGACCCGGCCAAGATCAGCCGGCCGTATTGTATCTTGTGTAGATATGAACGAGAATAGCTGTTTGTTACAATTTTAAGATTAAATTCATTTTTTTATAAGAATTGATGGTATAACCCGCGCCAATAAAGCAATTAACGAATCTTAAATAGCGACGTTAATCTATCTCTAAAGTTCTAGAGTAAGCAATAGTGTATAAGTGAGAGGTAATGATATACGCTGCCATTTCAGATTGTTTTTTTTTTATTGACGTGCGTGGGTTATAGCTAAAGCTTATTATGTGTAAATAATATTCAGGGGTGGAAATTTACTAACCAATTTTTGCATAATAATCTGATGGTATAATAATAACCTGCGCCAATAGAGGAACGAACTAAGTTTCGTTTCTTTATTGAGGCGGGTTATATAAAGTAAAATTCACATAATGAGTGATCATAAGTATGTTTATTGGCGGCCATAATATTACCGTAATCAGTTTATAAAAAATCGCAAGTAGCGATGTTGTGTGCAACACGGTTGAGCAAAAACATACTTTTGATCCAAACAAATTTGCCTTCCAAAAAGTTTGCAAAAGTATGAAAATAAGTAAGGCAAACTTTTTGGTAGAAAAACGTGTTTGGATTAAAATATTTTTTTTTGCTAAACTGCAATATAATGTTAAAATGTATAAAGTTGTCAAATACCTACCCAAATAACACACAAAATAATGTTAAAATGTATAAAGTTGTCAAATAACTTCAAAATATTATGAATAAGCGATTATGATTAAATTAAGATATTAACATTATATTTCAGTTGCTATTGATAGGATTTGACAAATATTTTGTATGACTATAAAAATGTGATAGTAGGCGGGTTGCCAGCACCTTAAGATTAAGAATGATCATGATAAAGCGATATTATCAAGATATTAAGTATTGTATTTAAGATGATAATTACTGAATTACTAGGTACTCGTATTATTACGTATAAGAATCTGATGGTATAGGTCCAATAAAGAAACAAATCTTAAATGGCGGCGCTAATTTATACTTCTTACGAGTGCAGCTAGGCAGCTAATGTAAGCAATAGTTTGCGATGTCCCCTTAAGTAATATTCACAGTAATAACATTAGGTAATATGATTAATACCTAGAATATATTTAAATAAAATGATCAATACTTTTGTTTTAGGAAGTTTATTTTTTAATAAATGATTTCATAGAATTAAATCCATTGTATTATTTTATCTATTATTAATTTGAGTACCTCCCACTTATTTACCTACCTCTATTTACAGGCATGAAATAACACGCGGAGATCAGATTGAAAGATGTGATGGTGCATCAGACTCGAAATTCTGTAAGTGAGTTTTAGTGCTTTTTCTTGTTCATTTTATGTTTCAAATGGTACTCAATAATCATGGTATTTTAGTGAAGCCGTTTCAGTTCTATGTACAGATTCAAGTGCTTTGTTAAATACGGAGTTAAGGTTGTCTTAATTGAATTACCAATAGTCTTGGTTCAATGCTTAAGATGCGTTTCAGTCAATATTTTTCAGTTCATCGTTCGATTTATTCAAGCTAAAGTTTAGTCACAATGTGAACATTTTGTTTAATTACATTTTGACTAAACTTTAACTTGAAAAATCGAACGATGAACTGAAAAAAATTTACTGAAACGCATTTCAACCATTGAACCAAGACTATTGTAATTCTTTAAATAAGACAAGCTGACTTTCGTATGAAACATGCCATGATTTGAATCAAGAACTGAAAATTCTTACAGTAAAATACTTTATTATTGAGCCAAGAGATCTCTTATCTCCGTATGAAACATGCAATGAATTAGATCAAGAACTAAAACTTCTTTACTGAAGTACAGGGTTTTTAGATCAATAATAATGACATTATTTGTTGGAAACAATCTGATCTTCGTATGAAACATGACATGCATTGAACCAAGAACTGAGATTTCTTGCAGTGAAATACACTAATATTGAGCTAAGAGATTTCTGATCTCCGAATGAAACATGCAATGAATTAGATCAAAAACTATAACTTCTTCAGTTAAGTACCTGCAGTCCTGCACGTTCTTAAATCAACAATATTAACATTATTGATTGGAGACAATCTGATCTCCGTATCAATTGCTTATTGATTTGAATTAAGAACTGGGCTTCTTCACTGAAATACGCTATAAATATTGAACTAAGAACATTGATAATATTCTTTCTAGACAACGTGATCTCCGCTTAAATTCGATTAAATTATTAAACTAAGAAATAAAACTTCTTCACTAAAAACGCATGATTATTGAACTAAGAACATTGAGACTATCTTTTTAAAACAACGTGATCTCCAGAGAATAACTTATTGTTATTGAACTAGTACCATAAACTTCTTCACTGAAGAGCATCTACTAGTAATTAAGATTGTTGGTATTTTTCATTAGAGATAAATTTTCTCAGTGTGAAAATAGAATTAATTGATGCAAGAGTTAAAGCTGCTTCACTGAAATATGCCGTAGCATACAGACAACTCATTTATTTTTCATACTGAGAATTTATTTTCTTGTAAGAAAACTCCGGGATCCGTTTGACAAAGTGTTCAACTGAGAAAAGCATTATTCTCAAATATATTGTTTAATCACAAGTATGTAAATTCTAGAAGGAAGACAAATATCTTGACTTAACTATTTATTTACTAGCATTGAGAATAATTGTGTTTTGATACAACCATTTATTGTTTTCCCCATATATGAATCACGGAAATTCTTGACCAATAGATATATTCTTGATCAGAAACAATGACATTTCTTGTCCAATAAATATATTCTTGATAAAAGATATTGCTCTTCATAGTCGGAGGAGTAATCGGAGAACTTCGAGGAGTACAATCTAGATTTAAGACATAATTGTCTTAAATTTGAGAATTTAATATTCTAGACTTAAAAAAAAAAACTTACTTATGCAAAGAAAACGTTTCTTTCTCATTGCAAGAATAGGATATTGCCTTGGTTAGTGAGTATAAATACTTGGAAGAAAAATGAATAACAAGACAAATATTTACTAATTTTAAGAATAAAATGTTTTCCCCATATATGAATCACGCAATGTCTTGACCAAGTGAAATATTCTTAGTTTAAAACAATTTTTTTTTTCCGTGTGATAACAAAAGACAGACCTATGCTTGTGATGAGTATATACATGCCAACTAATTGTGCGGATAACTTTTATTTTATTCAAAAGGAACAGCAACTTGCCGGACTTTACGGACTATTTAAGTGCGGTAAGTGCTATTAATGTTCACACTGCTGGGACATTCCTCCTCTCTATGAGAGGGAATGGGCTATATAATCCACCACGCGGGCCCAGTGCGGATTGGTAGAGGTCACATGTCTTCGAATTTATGGTTCTAGGACATGCCAGTTTCCTCACGATGTTTTCCTTCACCGTTTTGAGAGCAGCGGTGGCCCAGTGGTGGCGGCCCGACTTACGTTCAGTAAGTCGTGGGTTCGAACCCAGGCAGGCGCATTACTTTGTGTAGTGCTATTATAGACGAACACAATATTGAATCGGTCTTTATGATAAGTGATTACAATGCTGACTTATATGAATTATTTTATACTGAGCTTTCTAGCTTTTGTAGTGAACAATATTGGACATGTATTGACGTTGATATACTCGGTATGGACTCGGGTACATACACATTCCTTAGTGATGCGCATGGGACGTGCAGCTGGTTGGACCATTGCGTAGTTACGCAATCAGCAAAAAGTTCTGTCACTAATGTGGTCTGATCATTTTCCCCTAATCATCGAGTGTGACTTTAATTTACTTACGCCTAAATTATAGACTAAACTATTATTGAACGATAGCACGGTATCGTGAGGCACTAGAAGTAGGGAACAGATCGCGAAATATACCGCAGATTGTCATAAACGTTTAAGGTTGGTTAACTTTCCTACCGAGTGTATTAATTGTACTGATTTTTACTGCAATGAGGGGTATCACCATCGTATTCTTGATGTAATGTACTCTGACATTGTGTCCACCCTCCGTGCTGCGTCTTTGGCAGGTCGGGAGGGCTTTGTGAGGAATAGGAGTGGGCCGCACGTGGTGGGTTGGAATAGACACGTCGACGAGGCTCACCGGAAGGCGAGAATAAAGTTTACGGAATGGGTATCGTGCGGTAAACCTAAAGCTGGCCCCATGTATGATGACATGTGAGCCAGCAGGAGACTTTTTAAATCGCAGTTAAAATGGTGGCAAGATAATCAAGCCCAGATTAAAATGGACAGTCTTGCGGTAAAGCACGCCAAAGTTAACGCAAAGCCTGAACTTCCGGTGAGTGTCGATAGGGTGAGTGATTGTAAAGGCATTGCTGATATCTTTAAGAGTAAATTTACTGTGCAGTCACCGTTGGGTCCGGCGTGCGAGGTTTACAATGGCGCGTTACCGGAAGGGATAGTAGGGGTGAGGTTTAGTGCTAAAGATGTGGCTGTAACCCTTAAGAACATGACTAAAGGCAAGAGTCTTGGGCATGATTCCTTATCCATTGAACACCTACTTCACGCTGGCCCACATATAAACAGAGTATTGGCAATGTTCTACTCACTATGCGTGAGCCACTCTTATCTTCCACCGGATCTTATGAAAACTGTGGTTGTGCCTATAGTTAAAGATAAAACCGGTGACTTAGCTGATAAAGGTAACTATGGGCCCATATCTTTGGCTACAGTTATAGCAAAGGTGTTTGACGGTTTGCTTAATACACAGTTAAGTAATTATATTTCTACATGATAATCAGTTTGGATTTAGGCCTCAATTGTCAACGGAAAGTGCTATACTGTGTCTTAAGCATACCGTCAGATACTATAATGACCGTAAAACCCCGGTTTATGCGTGTTTTCTCGACTTGTCCAGGGCCTTTGATTTGGTAGCGTATGATCTCTTGTGGGAAAAACTTGAGAGTATCGGCCTACCATCAGAACTTGTGAACATCCCCAAGTATGGGTATACGCACCAAGTGTCCGGTGGGCGGGGCAATGTCGGAGCCATATCGATTGCAGTGCGGTATGAGACAGGGCGGACTGACTTCACCCATGTTATTCAACCTTTATATGGACGCGCTGATCGTCGCGCTAAGCAGTCAGCATGTCGGCTGTCATGTTGACGACGTGTGTGTCAATAACTTAAGCTATGCAGACAACATGGTGCTGCTGAGTGCGTCGATCTGTGGCCTAAGGAGGTTGATGGCGACATGTGAGGATTACGCTGTTAAGCATGGACTTGTTTATAATAAGAAGAGTCAGTACATGGTATTTGAGGCCGGTGGTGCCTTTAGGTATTAATAGTGTGCCCTTAGATAGGGTTTATCAGTTTAAATACCTAGGGAATATAGTCACGGCTGACCTCAGGGATCATGCTGACCTAGAACGAGAGCGGAGGGCTTTATCCAAAAGAGCTAATATGCTGGCTCGCAGGTTCGCGCGTTGCTCGGATGCCGTGAAAATAACTCTTTTCCGAGCATATTGCATGTCCATGTACACCTGTAGACTGTGGGCGAATTACACGCAAAAGAGCTTCAGCACCCTCCGCGTTCACTTTAACAACGCTTTCAGAGCGGTTTTGGGTCTGCCTCGCTACTGCAGCGCTTCCGGTATGTTCGCGTGGGCACGCACCGACTGCTTTTATGCGACCATGCGAAAGCGCTGCGCGTCTCTTGTACGCAGAGTGTGGGCCAGCTCCAACACCGTTCTGAGTATGATAGCAAACAGGTTGGACTGTCCTTATGTGCGGCACTGTTGTGACAGACAAGTTACATACAGTGTCGCACGTAAGAGACTACTGTAATTAATTTATTATTTAAATTATTTTGAATAACGATTGTCTTGTATCTGTGTCGATGTGAATTAGAATGATTGATTTATTTTATTTTATGTGTGTTGATGGTGTACTTATTTGTGTGTTATGTTATTTGTAATATGGGTTATGAACCTGAAATAAATGAATTTGAATTTGAATTAGACAGCTGATTTATTTTAATAACGATGGTGGTCGCATGGAGAAAGTTATTCAATTTGATAGTCTTTAACACACCCTTGAATTTGATCAGGATGCAAAGCAATACCTTTTATAAAATAATTGCTCGTTTAAAGGTTGTATAGTTAGGTCCATGTTCACCGAAAAGATAACAGCCTGATTAGCTAAAACAGCTGTTTAAAGCACATTTTTGTATGGTAATATGTCACAGTGACAGCTGTTTTTAGCTAATCAGGCTGTTATCTTTTCGGTGAACATGGACCTTAGATAAATAGATAACCACTCACTACTATTAATACAAGGAAAACATATTTCGCAACTAAAGGTCTCCGTATTTAGATCGAGAATATTCACAATTCATTACTAAAATAGCAAATCAAACAGAATACAATCAAAACCAATGATGTTGGACAAGATTTCCCGGAGATTAATAATCCATAGTATTTAATGTTTCCAGTGAATATTGTATGGCTTTGACCGAACTATTGGAAATTCATGAATATATACCCTAGTAAACTCCGACTAGGCATTCTAGAAATTATTAAACAACGTTATTTTGAACTAGTTCGCATTTGAAGGGTGGATACCGCGGCCCCGGAACATAAAGGGCGAGGAAGGAACATGGATGGGTTTTAGTCAGTAAGGGCTACCGCACACTACAGACAAGACTGTCTTGAGACAGACTTGCCTCATAAAGACAAGTCTGTCTCAAAACTGTTTTGTCTTGGGCACATCGCACACCTGAGACGAAACTGTTTGGTCTACTATAGGGCATGCTCCCGGGAAATTCCGGTACCGAAAATCCCGGGTATTTTTTTAACAATCTGGTACCGGGTCTTTCGGTATACTTTCGGTACTATATTATTTACTTTATTTTTTTTTCAATATAAAGTAAAAAATCATATTAAATAAACTACTTTTTTTACAATAATGGTAAAACGAAACATTTTTAATCGAAAATTATTATCATTACCGAGAGTAAAAACTATTCAACGATGTAAATAAGGGGTCAATTATAAGAAATGTAAGTTGAGTTTCGATTTGTTTCATTTATTGCATTCATCATCATCATTTCAGCCGAAAGACGTCCATTTGAGGATATAGGCCTCCCTCAAGTGTCACCACATTGACCGGTCCCATGCGACTCGCATCCAGCGGATTAAATTAAAAAACCTATTTGCAAAATAAACATCTTATCAAAAAAACGAAAAACTCGGGTACCCGGTTTTGGACAAAAAAAGCCGAAAACGAAAACCCGGGTTTGATAATAGACACTTTTCGATGCCCTATCGCTAGACTGTTTTGTCGTAGATGTGCGCGCCCGCGTACATCTAAAAGGGAAGCCGACAATAGGTAGTCAGACTTGTCGCTGTGCAGTTTTTGTAGGTATGAGACAGTTTTGTCTGCAAGACGTTTTGTCTCAAGTGTGCGCATCTTCATATATTTTGTATAGCGAAAGTCTGTCTCAAGACAGTCTTGTCTGTAGTTTGCGGTAGCCCTAAGAGTCTGACACTCCCTCCCGCTCCGCCCAGAGTGGGAGAAGTCATTTGATGATTTCCCATCCTAAAAAAAAAAAAAAGAAAAAGAAAAAGAGGTAGCAGAGATCGACTATCAGTCTAGTGATGTGACAGTCGGTTTGCTAAGTAATAATAATAATAATATACTAGCCCCACTGCTGGGAAAAGGCCTCTTCTCATACAGAGAAGGCACGAGCATTGATCACCACGCTTGCTCAAGACGGGTTGGCGATTTCAGACTCATATTAATTTTAAGTCCAGGTTTCCTCACGATGTTTTCCTTCACCTATGACTGGTTCAAGATAAACTTAGAGAAATACATACGAATTGAAAAAGTCACATTGGTACTTGCCCGGATTTGAACCCACAACCTCTTAAATGGGAGGCGAGGCCTTAACTTCTGGGCCATTACGACAGACTAATAAATATAAAATATATATTTCAGGTCATTGATCCATATTAAAAAAAAAATATTAAGATGCAAAACTTTTGTCAATTTTACAATCAAGTGTTTGATTAAAAAGGAAATAAAGTTAATTCAATGCCAAAAAAAATAAAATACATAATTAGAAACAATAAATGTCAGATCAAATCATTTTATATCAAAGGCACACAACAAAATCAAGTTAAGTACATTAAATAAAAAAATTAAAAACCCCCGACACAGTACGATAATTTCAAGGTATTTTTTTTTCTTACGGGTGGTTCGACTTAATTGAAATCGTCACGTAACGAAATGCCGATGGCCAAACTCTTTCATTTGATACCCTTATGAGGGAGTTTTGAAAAAAAATGTAATTCACCATTTTGTGGTGGCGGTATTTGAAATTTATCATACCGTATAGTATTCTACTAGTCAAGCCCTTTCATTTGATACCCATATTGAGGGAGTTATTGCATAAATATGTAATCTGCTATCTTGTGGCGGCGGCCATCTTTGACTGATTTTTATCAAACATAGCTAAGAACGTTCCCCACTAATTCAAATTTCAAACAAAAAAAAAAAAACAAAATCAAAATCGGTTCATCCGTTCGGAAGCTGCGATGCCACAGACAGACACACGCACACACACATACACACAAACACACAGAGACACGTAAACTTTATAACACCCCGTCATTTTTGCGTCCGGGGTTAATAAAAAAATAATTCAAATATATTTATTTTGGGACAACAAGGTCCAAGGGTTAATTATACAAAAACTTAGAACTATTGTTATTACTTAAATACAATTACAAAGGAAAACACTCATCAAAATAACATAGTCTAATCTAAACACAAAAAATAAAATACCCTTGTGCTGAGACACCCCGCCCCGTCAAGATAACCAATAGGGAGATAGATACCTCCCTAGTAATCACCAGCCAAACGAAATGCCACAACACAGGTGCACGAACATCTTCAGCTACAGTTTTCAGGATGCTCTTGTGACTCCCCTGCACCTTCCTCTTAAGTGACACGACTTTTTTCCGAATGACGGCTTGGAAATCGTCAGTATGAGCCTGTGCAAACATCTCGGAGGCACTGCAGAAACGAGGAAGTCCCAACATCATCCTGACAATGTTATTGTATTGGACGCACATAGTGTCTAGGGATTTTTTTGTATAACTAACCCATAGACCACCCGTGTACATACCCTTTTTTTTTTTTTTTTTTTTTAGTTACAGTGGTTTGGGCGTGTGTGGCGGGCTTGTCCCATAAAAAAAGGCATTTGATCCATGTAAAATACAGGTTTTTTTTTTTTTTTTTTTTTTTTTTAGGATGGGAAATCTTCAAATGACTTCTCCCACTCTGGGCGGAGCGGGAGGGAGTGTCAGTTACTGACTAAAACCCATCCATGTTCCTTCCTCGCCCTTTACGTTCCGGGGCCGCGGTATCTCTTTCGAACAGTCCCGCAACCCCGGCAGGCTTCGGCCCTTGCGGGCCCCTCTCTTATGCTGACATCTCTTTGAGGCGCGCGTGGAACACGAACGCGCCGTCGACACGGCCTGTCGTCGTTAGACGGACGGACGGCTAGCTAGCCCATAGCCAACCGTCCACAGGCCCGCATCTACGGTGGCCGGTAGCCACCACGTGGCCCTCGACGCCCGGTGCGTCTCCCGCGGCGGCCGGGAAGTGAGGATCTCTCCCTCTCTCGTTCCGCCACCTCCTTCGCTAGCATGACTGCTTCGCAGAAGGAAGTGACGGCTTCCCATTCCATCTCGCTCCGGACCATGGATTGAACCAGGGCCGGACGCGAGAGGTCGCCGCCGCCGATCGCCGCTTCGAGGACACGGCGGTGCTCCGCCCACGCAGGGCAGACCTCCACCGTGTGCTCCACCGTGTCCTCCGGTCGATCCTCGCAGTGGAGACACCCGGGCGTTTCCTCCCGCCCGATTCGGTGCAGGTACCTCCCGAAACATCCGTGTCCGGTGAGGACCTGCGTCAGGCGGAAGGTGAGGACGCCGTGGCGCCTCTCTAGCCACTCCTCAAAGAGGGGACTTACCGCCACTATCGTGGCGTGCCCTGCACGGGGTTGCGACAGTCGCTCTCTCCATGTCGCCATGAGATCGCGCCGGAGGTCAGTCCGCTGAGCGGCAATTTGCCGCGGCAGCGGAGTTTCCCCCCGGCGTAGTACCTCCGCGCGCCATTCGTGTAGGCGCGCGAGGACTATCGCCTCCAGATCCCATGGCGGCAATCCGGCAAGCAGGCCCGCCGCCTCGCGGGAGATCGTGCGGTACCCACGGACCATCCTTACGGCCACCACTTTTTGGGGCGCGTTCAGATAATGAGCGGCACGCCGCTTCAAGGAACGCGCCCACACGGGGGCCCCGTAGAGGGCCATGGACCGCACGACCCCCGCATAGAGCCTGCGGCAGGAGGCGTTTGGCCCCCCAAGGTTGGGCAGGAGCCGCCTGAAGGCAGCCCCGGTCCGTTCCAGCCTGGGGGCCAAACGTCGGAAATGCTCCACGAAGTTCCACCGGCTGTCGAGGACGAGTCCTAGGTACTTCAACGTCGACTCGACGCCGATGGATACCCCTCCTACCGTCAGTGTGGATCCCGACGGTGGCGCGTTCCGAGGCCCATGAAAGCACATGGCCTCGGACTTGTGCAATGCCACCTCGAGACCCAGTTGCCGGATCCTCTCAACGACTATCGCAACCCCGCGTGTCATCACTTCGGCCGCCGCCTCGTGCGACCTCCCCTGTGCCAGCACCAGGGTGTCGTCTGCGTAGCAAACGACGCTGACACCACTAGGGAGGTCGGCGCGCAGCACCCAGTCGTAACCGATGTTCCACAGGGGCGGTCCCAGAACCGATCCCTGCGGGACACCGCACGACATCTCTCGCCGGTTCCAATCTCCGCAGCGACTGGGGTAGATGACGGCCCTGTCCGTCAGGTAGTCCCCGATCACACGACGGAGGTAGGTCGGCACCCGGTGATACCGGAGTGCCTCCCTGATGCAGCTCCAGGGCAGGGAGTTGAAGGCGTTGGCGATGTCGAGAGACACCGCCAAGACAACCCCGCCCCGGGATATCGCATCCCCCGTCGTGAGGGCTCTCACGCGCATGATTGCGTCCACGGTAGAGCGCCCCTTGCGGAAACCAAACTGGTTCTCCGCAAGATTCGGCCCCATCCCCTCAAGGTGCTCGGCGAGGCGGTTTGCAATCACTCTCTCAAAGAGCTTGCCCACCTCGTCGAGCAGCACAATGGGCCGAAATGCGGACGGAGAGTCCGCAGGGCGCCCCGGCTTTTGGATGAGGACCAGTTTCCCCGTCTTCCAACGAAGCGGGAACTGGCCTCTCTCCAAGCATGCGCTTAAGAGCCCCTTCAGTCGGGGCCCGAGAGCCTCCGCATCTGAGGCCAGGACCCAGGCTTTGCCAGGCAAGCCATCGAGTCCCGGGGCGGTATTTTTGGCCTTAAGCCTACCTACCGCCACTCTCAGGTCTACCCCAGTCACTTCCGGAGTGCCATCGTCGTCGCTTGGGTCCTCTTCTGGCACCGCAGGTGGCGGAGCCATAGGCGGGGGCGGATGTTCCCCCCGCGAGGGGAACAGAGCGCTCACCACGTCCTCCACGAGCTCTGGCCGGAGACTCTGCGTCAGCGGGGGGGCCCAGGTGCGGAGTTTATTCCGCACCATCTTGTAAGGGCGCCCCCACGGGTCTCTGTCGAGAGTCTCCAGCATCTCCAAGCGGGCCAGATTCCTGGCCCGCAGGATAGCCTCCCGGAGGGCGGTCTTCGCCGCTCTGTATCCCTCGTACAGCTCCGCCTCAATGGCTGCCGCATCCGGCGGGCGAATGCGGAGCCTGTGATGCCTGGCGTACGGGCGCCGCGCAGCAACACACGCCTCACGAAGAGACGTTATTTCGCGCGACCACCAGTACACCTGCCGTCGGGCGCTTCCTGGCCGGACTCGGGGCATTGCCACGTCACAAATGTCGGACATGGCCTCCCGGAACCACTCTGCCTCACTATTAACGTCGGCAGGCCTGTCCGGTGATGTCACCCAGGCCTGCACGATCGAGGCTTCCAGGAGGAGCTCCCGGTCCAGCTGCTTCAGCGCCCAACGCGGACCACTCGGGGCCTGTTGGACTGGCGCACTTGAGGACTGGGCGGAGACGTCAAACCGGATGTACCGGTGGTCGGAATATGTCTCCACCCCCTCCACGACACGCCAGTCAACGACACGCGGCGACAGAGCGGGGCTAGCGAACGAAATGTCCACCACCGACTCGCCCCGCATCCGCACACACGTGGGAACAGAACCCCGATTAAGGACGTCCAGACCCTTCTCCAGGGCCCAGTCCTCCACCATCCTTCCCCGCACATCTGTGCGACGAGAACCCCAAGCCAAGTTCTTGGCATTGAAGTCCCCGAGGACAAGCACGGGGAGGGAATGGTTTCCGACGACGACACTCAACTCTGCGAGAGAGTTGTGGAACTCGGCGAGAGTTCGGTTCGGGGAGAAGTAGACTCCCACCACGACGATCTCCCCGAACCGTGCTGCTACGCACCCCCGACCCCTCCTGACATTTTCAAGGGTCGGAGTACCGGCGGCGGCCGATGACACTATGGTCACTGAGCCGTCAAGGTCCGCCACCCAGTCTTCCCTGGGCAGGACAAAGTACGGCTCAGCGACCACAGCGATGTGTATCGACCACTGCGCCATGCTCTGGAGCAACAGATCCTGAGCACAGGCGCAGTGGTTGATGTTCGCCTGGAGGAAGCGTAATGGCGCCGTTATTGGCATTCCATTAACGCCTCCTCCCCCCGGGCCCCCTGTGAGGGCCCCTCCGCAGGCGAACTAGACGTGCTGGGCGCGGCGGCGGCAGCGACAGCGGCAGCGGCTGTGGCGGTCGCGGCAGCGGCAGCGGCGGTCGAGACGGTGACGTTGGCGGGGGCGGAGGCGGCGGAGGGCCTTCCTCTGCCTCTGGCTCTGGGCCTGGCGGGTGCAGCGCAGGCCTTGCTCCCGGCGCAGTGATCGGCTGGCTTGTGAGCTGCCGCACATGCAGGACAGTGCGGCGCAGCGCTGCAGGTCGCCGACACGTGGCCGGGCTGACCACAGCGGAAGCAGAGACCGCTGCGGTCAACCTCCGAGGCGCATTGCACTGACACGTGGTGTCCCACGTGGCAGCGATAGCACCTCAGAGGTCTGGGCTCAAGCAGTGTAACCTGCGCTGAAACCCAGCCCACCAGAAGCCTTCGGCCCTCCACAATAGTTTTGGCCGCCGTCACGGGGCAGCTCACCGTTACGGTTCGCATGCCCGTGGGGTCCGGACGTAGGGTGCCTGCCTTGACCTGCTCTGCAGAGCACCCCCCGGACCTAGCAACGGCGGCCACCACCTCTTCCTCGGTGACTGAGTCGTCCAGACCTATGTTGCGCAGGTCTGCGCACCTGATGGGTCTGGACACTCGGGCCTCGTCCGCGTTAAGGGACGCCCTGAGCTTTTCAGCTAGAGCGTCAGCGGACGAGCCGCTGGTTTCACCGGGGATCTCCAGCATCCGCGCTCCCGTCGCGGTGACTTTAAGCCGGAGGCCCCCGGTGATCCCGAGCTCACCGAGATTCACCGTCTCTTTTGCCTTCGCCAGCAGGTCGCGGTAGGACACGCCCCTCTTCTCCGCCTCCGGCTGTAGTGTTATCACTACAGCTGCGGTCTTCGGAGCGCGAAGCCTAGCCGCGGCCTTTTTTGCCCTGTTCTGGCGCTGCCGCTCCTGCTTACGGGCCTTTTTGGCCGCTTTTCGCCCCCTCTGCTTTTCCCCAACCAGCTGCCATCCGGCTTCAGCCGTGGCAGGTGTGGGGGGCTGGGGAGGCGAAGGTGGCGGCGGCGGCTGACGTGCCGCAGGCGCTGCCGCCGGCCCACTCGCCGGTGGCACAGGCAGCGGCTCAGTTGCAACCTGTGCCGCTGCCTTGCCCTTGCCCTTTTTCCGGCCCGCCTTCTTCTTCTTAGCCGGAGCCGCCACCTGTTTGGCCGGCGCCGCCACCTGTTTGGTCGGCGCCGCCACCTGTTCGGCCGGTGCCCCCGCCTGTTTGGTCGACTTCCCGGAGGATGGGGGGGGCAACGCAGCCCCGCCGGAGGGTCGGCTGGTCGGTCCCGGTCGGGATGCAGCAGCAGCAGCCGCCGCATACGAGACCGTACTCGGCCCCGCGACCGCCTTGTTCGCCCCCAGGGGAGGACGCAGTACAATTAACTCCAGGACGGAGAACCGAGCATGGAAGGAGGCCAGCTCCTTTCGGACCAAGTCCAGGACCTGGTTCTCCATCGGCATTGGCTGTTTTTGGGCCTGCGCCCCCCCATTTTGAGGCGCCGCACGGGAGCCAGACTCCCGCAGACTGGCCAGGTCCGCTTGGAGCTTGGTATTCTCCTTCCGGAGAAGCTCCATTGCGGCCGTTAGGCGAGCCACATCCGCGCGCAATTTGTCCACCTCGTCCCCCTGTGAAGAGGGAGGGCTAGGCCCCCCAAAGTTAGCCTCCGCTGCCGCTATGATAGAAGCAGAAGCCGCCGGTATGGCCCTGAGTTTCGATGAAGCCTTCACCTTCAGGGCCACACTTCTTAAGGCGGCTTCCACCTCCTTTGCGAATCTGGACTTACGCTCCGCCTCGGAGCCGCCAACCCGTGTACATACCCTGACAATACGCTTTAAATAGCGTGGTTTTGACTTGGTTGGTACAGCGGGCGAATCTACGGGCCAGCATAGGTATTACCACGGACTGCCCACGGAGAGCCCTGCGCTCCGATCATTTCTAAGGTCGTCGGTAAGATTACCTTAACGACGGACATTAGTCCGAGGTACTTATACTACGATACTCCATCTAAGTTAGCACCATTCAAAGTAATTGGTGGAGCAGATTCAGGACACTTACCGGCGGCCTTAAAGACCATGTACCTACTGACTTTTTTTTAATCTATACATAAGTACGTGTGACTCGGCGGCATAAGCTTCACAGACTTTGAGCATCTCTCCAAGTGCCCCAGCAGTGGGACCCAGCAGCACTATGTCATCCGCTTATCTGATATTATCGACATTAATACCACCCACCCGTCATCCGACACGCATGCTGCTGAGTTCCACTATATGGTCGTTTACATACAGGCTGTAGAGCTTTGGAGATGATAACAAAAAACATAATATTACAATGAATTAATAACAAATTAATTTGAATTCAGAAGCAAAAAACAAAATCTCGCCTCGTCTCGTGTTCAATCAAAGATCTCTGATTTTTGGATTCATGTGCACTATTGTATAATTATCACTAGCTTCGGTGAAGGAAAAGAAACTATCATGAGGAAACTAGCATGCTGAGAGATTGCGAGCTCATTAGCGGCATGAATACTCTGACACCAAGTTAAGGTGACTACAAGAGTTAAATGCGAGTTTTCTAATGCCTGAAAGTATATGATTCACTGAAATACACAAAACCAGAAAAATATATAATATTTGTCAGGATATATGCTAGTATGATAGTGTTTTGAAAACATAATACAATTAATTTTCATAGATAAAAAAAATCAGGAACTTATCTTTAAAAATTTCTTTCAACGAGTAAAAAGCATACTAAAATACATGCGATCTATCTGATTTTTTGGCAAATATTAGCATCTTAGTGTTTTATTTTTTAAGTCCAATTCATAGATTTTTTGTAAATCGATCGGAACCACTCATTTCGCACTATTCGGCCCGCAGTGACTGACGTAAAAACCACTATAATAATAATAAACCATTTATTTCAGGTAACAAAGACCCATAGATAAATACCTTAATCTAAAAATACATACTAATAACAATCTTTGTTAGTGTGTTAGTAACACTTCAGAGGCTTTGTACGTGCTTGTGGAATTTGTCCGCGGAAGCAACTGAATACCACATCCTGCCGCCAAAAACTTTCACCCACCACCAAATGGAGCAAGCACGTTGGAATGCGCACCACAAACGCCTTGAAATTGACGTTGCGGCGCGACTCCAGTCGCTGTACTCTTGGCGTGTACTTCAACTTTTGACGCACGTACTCCTCGATGTCCTCTGCCTCAGTGGTGTAATGTCGACTAGACGAGAGATGTACACCGGAGTGTTCGGCTTGGCGGCGCGCAGTTTTACGTTGGGCTCCACAGGAGCCTCGCCAGAGCGATTCTTACAGCTTCGTTGACGGCGTTTCCTCCTTTGCACCGTCACGAAACCATCATCGTCAGCCCGGTCCGTTGCCTTTGCAGGCATAGGCTTTGCGAGGAATACTCGAAATGACCACTGGTCCAGATGGTCGCGGCGTCGTGGTAAAGATTAACAACCAACCGGCAACTGTTGCTTAACTTTGGAGATCTACCTTTGTTACTTGGTCAGAAGTTGATTGTTGTCAATTATGTCTAAATCTCTATACATTTCCATTAGGCATTCACATCGTCATTACAAACAATAGGTATTCGTATGTACACGTAGGTACATACTCATTTACTATTAGTAAAAGGTACCGAATAGTGGTGTGCCGACTAGCCGAGAAAGCCGACTATCGTTTATTTGCAAGAATATAGGTAGTAGTTTACATAAGTTCTTAATTTACATGGGTTTCACTATATTTTACATTTTGGCCTTACAAATTAAGATTTTACATCTTGGTATACTAAGCAACAATACTTATCATAATGAAAATTACAAAGCAATCAATTAAATTAAATATAATTTAGATTCATTTCAAATAACAATTTATACACACTAGCGATCAATAATAATTATGTCATGTCAATTAAAATAGTATTTGATGAATGATGAACTATCTTTTGAGCTGCCTACCTAGCGTACCGCAGTACTCAAGAGGCTGCCCAACTCAAATGGGACTGGGCTGACACAGTGAGGCGGGGTCGCGGCAGGCCACGAATGAGATGGCGGGACGAACTGGACAAGTTCCATCCAAAATGAAAGGAGGACGCGCGGGTTCGAGAGAGGTGGAAAGAGTTGAGGGAGTTCCTAGGAGTGACACAGAGCAGGCTAGCAAAAAAAAAATCCGACCGTAATTTGCCCAAGTCATAGTTGCTCCATCTCTAGTACCGAACAATAACATTTACTCAGACCATTTGTTGGTAAATAATTATCTTGCAATCAAGTGCTCTGCTGTAATTACGACGTTGTGTATACAACTGTGTACTCATATTAAGAACAATGATCACTTAACGAGAATATTAATTGTATGGTGTCTTCAAGCTATCTCATTTGCGAATGTTGCATTGTTCAGGGGTCGTGGAGGTATGCATTGAAAGGTTATAACAACAAAAAATTGAAACATTTCCTTGGTAGTCGCGTAAAAAGAACTTTGAAAAACTTGGAACCATGAGCTGCAATATCTTCATAACTAGAAGGTTCCCAGGTATGCTCTGAATAAAAAAAAATGCCGAATATACAGCAGTCGTATTTGTAATCACCAGACCAACGAGGCAATAAAATCTTCTTCTTCTTCTTATCCGGTACGCTCTTGACAGAGCGGTCGTGATCGTTAAGTAGCAGTATTGGAAGGGGCAGATATGATGCACTTCACGACATTTCGCCACCGCTGCCTGCTAGAGGTCATCCTGCTGCATTCGTTAACTGAACCTCCAATGGCAGACTTGATCTGGTCAGTCCAACGCGTGGGTGACCTTCCGCGCGGTCTAGTGCCTTCTACTTTCCCTTGGACCACAAGGCCAAGGCACAATAAAATCTAGTATTCAAATAATCAAAATCTTTCTATATCTTTAGATGTTCGTGGCGACAGCACCTCAGCTGGCAGCAATATCCATGGGAGGCTCCTTAGGATACCCATGCGTTTTGCTACAGCAGTTCCAATCCCATGACACAACAATCCATACTGATCTGGATACGCTAACTTGGTTAGGTAAGTGTGAAGAATTATAATTGTGAAGGAAAAAGGAGCAAATGATAATTGACATGACAATTGACAGTGTGGAAAAGAAAACAAGTAAAGTTAATTTAAAATTTAAAAACCCCCGACACAATGTAGGTACTAAAAGTTAAACAGAAATGAATTCAAGAATTTCGCCATTTTGTGGTGGCGGACATCTTGGATTTTTAAATTATCATAGTTTATAGTATTCTACTAGTCAAGCCGTTTTTATTTGATACCCATATTGAGGGAGTTGTCGAATCTATACTATCTATACTTCTATACTAATATTATAAAGCAGAAGAGTTTGTTTGTTTGTTTGTTTGTTTGGTTGAACGCGCTAATCTCAGGAACTACTGGTTCAAATTGAAAAATTCTTTTTGTGTTGGATAGTTCATTTATCGAGGAAGGCTTTAGGCTATATAACATCACGCTACAACCATTAGGAGCGGAGCAGGAATGAAAAATGTTGCAAAAACGGGGATTTTTTTTTCCTTTCGTTTTTCTCTCTTATGTGACGCAGACGAAGTGACGTGGGTCAGCTATAGGCTATAATTTATCTTGAAAACTTGAACACCTGATGCAGAACCGCAACAGACCAGCTAAACTATAAGAGATACAAATATGACACCATAGCAAAAATTGTTCCACGTGATGAGCATTTTCTGCAGAGAGAAGAAATTTGAAGATCTGGAACACCTGATGTGGAACTCCATGAGCCCAGCTACACCATAACACATATTATTATAGGAATGACGTCTCAGCAAAAGTTGTTCAATCTGATGAGCACTCTTTGTTGACTTATAAATATTGAAGATCTGGGAAACCTATTGTGGAACTCCAATAGCCCAGCTACACCATAACACATATAGGTATGACGTCTTAGCAAAAGCTGTTCGGTCTGATGGGCATTTCCTGTTGACTTATAAAAAATCGAAGATCAGAAACATCTGATGTGAAAATGATTGCAAAGCTATCACTAATTATACTTCATAAAATAACATAAGCTGGGAGTTCCTCCACGCGGCGGTGAAGGCGGTAACAATTTAGGACTGATTTTCAATATTATATGACGATGGTATATCATTGAAAATTTGAGTCTACTGGCCAAAACTTCCATTTATTATTTTATTTTATCGAATAAATATGCCTTCGGGCTTATGTTATTTGAGTGTTTAATTTCCTTTTCCATTTATCTTCGTGACTCGGTAGCCTACCGGGTAACGCAGGGGAGCAGTTACTAAGATTTTAGTTGATCAGGTATCTTCACAACAAAACTATAACCATGCCTAGAAAGAGGTCAAATCTTTCCCAATGTTCCAAAGGATCATCAGATCCCAAGAATCGAGCGTCAGGAGAGACTTGATGCTGTTCGAGAACATCAGGCTGCAACTTGCTCCTTGGAAACCTCTTCGGATCGCGAAGCACGCCTGCGTTCTCAGCGTATTTACGCATCTACATCCAGGTCTATAGAGACCAGTGAAGAATAGATGCGCGACTGACTGCTGATCGTGAACGTCATGCATTGTCTCGCGAGTCGGAGACGTTCACGGATAGAGAATACGCCACATATTCCGCCATCGGAGGTATGGTTCAAAATTGTACTTTTTGTGAAGCTGTTAAATGGCAAAAAGAAACAAACGGTATGTGTTGCTCAGATGGGAAAGATCCGTTATTTTCCTTTCCCCGGGCTCTTAGAATTCGACATCAGACGTTTCAGATCTTCGATTTTGACGAACCCGTTGTCGCTGGCATAAGCAACAGGATCCGCGTACGAAGTCGCGGGCAGAAGCTAGTAAATAATATAATCCGCCATTTTGTGGCGGCGGCCATCTTTGACTGATTTTTATCAAACATAGTTAAAACACTCCCGACTAATTCACCATACAAAAAAAATCCAAATCGGTTCAGCCGTTTGGGCGCTACGATGCCACAGACACACACACACAGACACGCCAAACTTATAACACCCCGTCGTTTTTTCATCGTGGGTTAAAAAAACAGTGTTGCACCGACCTCGAAATAACATGATACATGGCTTATCTGACCTGTTCTGTATCATATGGTAATGATCTTTCTGGCCTTCTCCGGTCCTAGCAGCCAATCTTAGTCAAGACCACAGAACGGCTAAAAATGGTTAAAAAGAAATAGCTCCTGATTGTATTAGAACGCGTGTCGCCGCTTGTCTCCCGCTCTTTAACTCCACTACAAATAAGTAACCCATACGTACGTATACGTGTGTGCACCCTTTCTTCTTTCACTCGCTTAGATCAATGCAATGGGACCACGGCAGGGCACGACAAGAGAAGAGATCAGCCACAGAAACATAAGCTTAACGTGCTGCCCGAGTCACAGAGGTATCATATTGCCAACTTCCAATCTCCAGGCAGCTACTGAGAAATTAAATAGTACAATTACTGTCCACGAGTCCACCACGAGTATAACTCCTCCTTCGGTAATCTTAGCTTGTGAATTGTTGTTCCCCTCGTACTAAATGAGATTTTATTTGTTTTCAGCATCAATGCATGGAGTTGCCGGAATAGGAGCAACGCTAATGCCAACAATAATGCAATGGAAAGGACGAAAATATACCTTCATTGGCAGTTCGGTTCTTCTTCTAATCGGCTGGATCTTAGCATTTGCAGCAAAAGATGTGCTTATGGTCTTACTGTCAGCAATATTTCATGGTTTATCCAGCAATTGTATAACAATAATAAACCTTGTGACAGTCAGTGAAATGTTGGCTCCAAAGTATAGATCTGTGTCAATGGTACTCCTAATCATTAACCAAACTGTAGGTCAAGTACTGGTTACTACGTTAGGGACTATTTTAAATTGGCAAACGGTTGCTATGGTCTTATGTGGTCCAGTAATCATAGCCTTAATGATGGTAATCGTTTGGCCTGAATCACCGTCTTGGTTGGCTTATAAAGGAAAGTTCGAAGCCAGTGAAAAAGCTTTTAAATGGCTCAGAGGTACTGATGATGGTGAAGCGATGAAAGAGTTAAAGGCTTTGATAGCAGCCCAGAAAGAGACCAGGAGGAGCATTTCTAAGAAGACAAAAATTCAAGAAACATGGCAGAGAATGAAGAAGAGGGACTTTTATCTGCCAAGCCTGTACATGTTACTAATACTAGTGAACTTCTACATCAGCGGAGCATTACCTTTGTTCATATACAGCAAAGATATATTAGAAACAGCTTTAGGAGATCCTAAAGTTGCTGTTATAGGTTATGTAGTGACCGTTTGTACTTTATTGACAGGGTCTTTGATTTCTTTAATATTGATAAGGTATTTTAAAACTAAAACTGTCCTGTCTACTTCTGTAGGATGTGTTGTTTCATTGTTAGGTTGTTCTTTAGTTTCATACTTGCAAAGTTCTGGAGTGATAGCAAAAGATTCGATTCTGTTTCTTTACTGTTTCTTGGGGTACATGGTGTTTTGTAATTCCGGATTCAATCCTATCACGTATGCATTAGCTATTGATTTGATGCCAGTAAAGAACAGGGGAATTGGTGGAACATTATTCAATATATTAACCTGTTTATTCTATGTAGTAACAGTGAAATCTTTGCCTTATATAATTCTATGTATTAACATTTCATGGACGTTCTTCATACTAGGTGTCTCTTGCTTGATTTGTACTATATTAATTTGGATTTATGTGCCAGAAACAAAGAACAGAACTTTGCAAGAAATTGAAGATTTTTATAATTATGGTACTTTTGTTAGAATTAGAGATTTAGAAGATGCTGAAGTTAGTGTGCCAATCGTTAAGAGTATAGAAATAGTGAATTGAAAATGTATGGTTACTATTATCTAAATTGAAGCTAGCGAAATAATACAAATAATAATGTGAGGCCAGAGAAGCCAGAGTGTATGAAAGAGAAAAAAGGCGGCAGATTTTTTTTTTTTTTTCTTTTTTTTTTTACACACACAGCGCCGTCTAGTGCCACACTAAGCAAGGCTTGTGTCGTGGTCACCAGACAGTTGATATACTACATATATACTTTTTGTTTGTAAATACATACTTATTATACATATAAACATCCATGACTCGGAAACAAATGTCCATGCTCATCACACAAACATTTGCTCCTACCGGGATTCGAACCCGGGACCCTAAGAACGTAAGGCAGCCTCAATACCGCTGCGCCATTCGGGTCGTCATGCAGTAAGATAGCAGAGTGCATGATTTGACGTTGAGACGTAGGGACGATAGAAAATTTAAATAAAATAATATGAGCTACTGCAAAGTGCACTTTCCCACATAAATAAGATATCTTGTATTGATAAACAATTTTATTTTGTTTTATATCAACAAAATGTGTTTTTAGACAAAATAAACCAAAACTACTTAACAAGCATCCTGTTTTATTTTTGGGCATTTTTTACCTTTATAAGGACTGTCGTAATATTGCAATGGTTGATGTGAGGACACTCATCAACAATTCAGTGTACCAAACTATATCTAACCAATTCTAATGTTCCAATTTACAACACAGCATGACAATTACATTGAAAACCCAACAGAAAACATAAGACGAATATAGTTACGATACCATCATCAAATTCAAAGCATTTGACGGAAAAAATCCCCTTTTGTGGTCCCCAATATTATTATAAGCTTTGATATTTCGACGTAGAAGTTGGAAAGCGTTATCTAGGTACGGTTCATCTTTGATCTTAGTTTGGAGTTGTGTCATAGGAGAAGGCAATAATTTGATTACGCCAGTACATAAATTGTCATGAACTTACTGTGACGATATTAATAAATTATAACTTTGTGTATCTGTACTTCTATTACTGTCCCACTGATGGGCAAAGGCCTCTTCTCATACTGAGAAGGCAGGAGCATTGATCACCACGCTTGCTCAAGACGGGTTGGCGATTTCAGACTCATATTAATTATAAGTCCAGGTTTCCTCACGATGTTTTCCTTCACCGATGTCTGTAATACCAAAGATAATCATAGAAAAGTACATATTAATTGATAAAGTCACATGTAGTTGCCCGGATTTGAACCCACAACCTCTTACCTAAAAATATCGTTCGCGACTGTAAAATGTATAATTATAGTTACAGAATTATAATCATCAAAATCATCAATCAAAGGAACGACTTTAGCTTTGAAAAAATCGTACTTTATATAACCTACTACTGGCCTGCAAATTGTCAAAAAACGTAAGAAAATTTTAACTTTGAGGGCTAACCAGACGCTTCCACCTTTTACCTCTGGGCCATCACTTTTATAAGAATCATGTACTTCTTTATGAAAGGAAATATTTGTTCATACAATAAGTATGAATGAAAAATACGCCCAATAATAACAGCTACTCGGATCGATCTTGAATTTAAGCCGCACTTGAATCAGTAGTTCGGTCAAGGCAATTTACTCGTAAATCAAAAGATTTTTAACCAGCCACCAAGTCTGGGTTTGTGCCCGCTTGACGTTAATCCCTACCAATATTATAAATGTGAATTTAAGTTTGTTTGTTATGCTTTCACGCGAAAACTACTTAACGGATTTGGATGAAATCTTGCACGCAGATAGTTTATAATCTGGATTAAAACATAGGATACTTTATATACCGGTAGTAGATCCCATGGGACAATAAACAAACTTCACGCGGGCGAAGCCGCTGGCAGAAGCTAGTGGGTTTTAAAACAAAGTCCCCCGCCGCGTCTGTCTGTCCCTTTGTATGCTTAGATCTTTAAAACTACGAAATAGATTTTGGTGCGGGTTTCTTTAACAGATAGAGTGATTCAATAGGAAGGTTTAAGGGGACTACAGGAGCTAAATTAGCAACTCTTTTTGTGGTGGTTCAAACTTCGTTTGAAATACTGTTAGGATAAAGCTCTAATTAGCTTGCACTACAAAGTGGTTGTTACGTCAAGCACTGCGAGCCGAATAGTGCGATGTGTGGTTTCGATCGATTTACAAAAAATCTGTTGATTGAACAAAAATAATAAAACACTACGATGCTATATGTTGCTTGTAGAATTATTTGCCAAAAATCAGAATGATCGCATGTATTTTACGACGTGACGATATTAATAAATTATAACTTTGTGTATCTGTACTTCTATTACTGTCCCACTGATGGGCAAAGGCCTCTTCTCATACTGAGAAGGCAGGAGCATTGATCACCACGCTTGCTCAAGACGGGTTGGCGATTTCAGACTCATATTAATTATAAGTCCAGGTTTCCTCACGATGTTTTCCTTCACCGATGTCTGTAATACCAAAGATAATCATAGAAAAGTACATATTAATTGATAAAGTCACATGTAGTTGCCCGGATTTGAACCCACAACCTCTTACCTAAAAATATCGTTCGCGACTGTAAAATGTATAATTATAGTTACAGAATTATAATCATCAAAATCATCAATCAAAGGAACGACTTTAGCTTTGAAAAAATCGTACTTCATATAACCTACTACTGGCCTGCAAATTGTCAAAAAACGTAAGAAAATTTTAACTTTGAGGGCTAACCAGACGCTTCCACCTTTTACCTCTGGGCCATCACTTTTATAAGAATCATGTACTTCTATAAGAAAGGAAATATTTGTTCATACAATAAGTATGAATGAAAAATACGCCCAATAATAACAGCTACTCGGATCGATCTTGAATTTAAGCCGCACTTGCCTAGATCTGTAAAAATATGACCACCCATTACATACCGAGTTTCGTTCGTGTATCGGAACTAACCACGCCACGTTAACCCGTTGCTTCGAGCTGTATTTGTGGATCTCTGACAGTCGTTAAAGTAGTCAGTGGCCCCAAAGTCTGACAACGAGTCTCAACAATAGATGTCGTATTACCCAGAATTAACTGGTTTGTATAATAACCACTTGCTTCGGTAAAGGAAAACATCGTGAGGAAACCAGCATGCCTGAAAGATATTCCTCGACGGCATGTTAAGCCAAGTCAGAGGCCCAGGCCTCCACCATGGATGACTCTGACATCAGGTTAGGCAACTAACCACACGATAAAGAAGAAAGAACTGGTTTGTGGAGGTAAAATAGATAGTCACACCAAGTAAAATGCCTGTATTTAGCTGTATCCGGTTAGACAAACCCGAACTACGGAACGACGGTATTTCGGAACAACCAACCCGATTCCAAAAAACTGTTTCACTAACAAGAACCTACATTGTCTCCGATTTTCATAGGCATATACAACGTTCCTATAGGTTATCCCATGGTTTGATTTCCATACGTAATGTGACCAAAGCTGCGAGTAAAAGCTCGTGCACTAAAAAGCATAAAAATACGTCGTACTGCAGGTTATCACCTGTAGTATGTATGTTTAGTAAGTTGTCATCACTAGCGAATAGTGAATGATGGAAGGACAACGCTACTAAGAGAGACTGGTTGGAGTAATGGCGTGCTATTGTAATCTGAATATGTTAAAATATAAGGTGTTAAAAAATTTACTGCAAGAATTTCTTGTACGTACTCGGTATCAAACAAAAAACAAATACATTCAAAAAAAAAAAAATTACTTTAAAAAACTTTTTAGTTTTTACATGAAAAAAATCATTGCCCAGTCCAAGGTCTGCAAAATGTGATGCGAAAGTTAGAATCAGCTGTCTACGTTTGCGCTGTCGCAGGGGTGCAGTCACAGTACAGTCAAGTGCGCATATTCAATAATTTTGTGCGCAGTGAAAATATTGCATATCTTTGAACTTATACTTAGATAAAATTTTTTCTTAATTATTTTATTTGTGATTCCAAACAACTCCTCAAGTTTATTTAATTTTTTAACACCTTATATAAGTACATGAGCATTGTTGTATTTTTACTACAATTATCATGATTCATCACCCATACCTTGTTGATGTTCCACACGTTTGTACAGCTGGGTTACCACAACCTCTAAATGCGATTCAATTCAGGTCCTAAACTGAGTCGCAAGCTGTCAGTTCCATAGAAAAACTGTCAGAAAATGACAGCTCAAACCTAAATTGAATCGCATTTGGACGTTGTGGTAACCCCGCAGAGCGCTTTGCTACATCTTTTATTACGTGTACAGCCAAGGTTAGAAACGATAGGTTTCAAGGGTTTAAAGGGTGTAAAACACTTCTTAACGAAGCCAGAAGACATTTGTTCTCCTCGTCATTCCGATTATTTATTTTGTTCTCTAGAAGTTGGGAAGTCTTTGGGAAGTTGTAGTAACAGAGTTATTGGGGGTCAAAGTTACAACTTCTTGACAATTTTTTTTTAAATACATGTTTTAACTGTAACTATTTTAGTTAATTGGAGGAGCTCATGGCTAAATAATAACAGCTGCTCGGGTCGACCTTTAGGTTAAGCCGTGCTTGCCTAGGTTGGTCTGTGGATGGGTGACCACCCTTACATACCGAGTTTCCTCCGTGCCTCAGAAAGCACGTTAAGCTGTTGATCCCGGCTGTAATTTGTAGATCTTTGTCAGGCGTTTCAGGTAGTCAGTGACCCAATAAGTCTGATAACTAGACCCAGTTAGCAGTGCTAACTGGGTTGTGTAGGTCAGATATTCAGCTGCATCCGGTTAGACTCGGCAGATGATATTACTTCAAGATACCACATCTCCCTAGTTTCCAACATCTCAGTGTAAAAAGGATCCGTCGGGCGATTGGCGAGATAATCTGAAAGCGTTGGCTTTAATACCTTCTGATAACGTTTGAGAAATCCGAATTATTCTAAGATTTGCTCCCAAAACTGTTATAGCATTTTATCTGTTATAGCGATATGTCTCTCTTGCTCTTGGAAAGATATAGTCCTCTTCATATAAATCATGATTGTGTCGTATTCATGTGTTAGGTTACAGTAAATATTATCTGAATTGTAATTTTATTTGAAGGCTGCAATTGTAAATTACACTTTTGCATTGGGAACAGTTAATTTTGCATGATCATCTAGGTTTTGACCGCTCGTTTGCTTGGAGTTCAGGAATGACCTCCCCAGGAACGTATTTTGTGAGGAATAACGTCTAGCGGAGATCATCTAGCCTCAGTTTTAATTTGTTGGCCGTCAAAAAAATAATGAGACCAATTTGGGTGATCTCTTTTGTTACCAATGCTCTTTACTGCTCTAATAGAAGCTATCACATTATACATTTATATTTCGTTATTTTTATCTTATTTTTCTTGTTTTGTTTATCTATTTATTCGTTTTCATGAATATTTTAAATTTTAGCATGTAAGAATTAGATTTTGCTGTGCCCTGACAGGGTCTACAATGGTTCTTAGCTCTAAGCCTTTTGTTAACACCATGTTTTTACCTTGTGGAATGCAAATAAACGAATACGAATAAACGAATACGAATCATTTTTCGGGATATCCTGCTTTCTTCAAAAGCAGCTGGTCCCGGTTGTCATTTATAGATTTTTGACCGTCGATACAGGTAGTTAGTGGCCCGAAAGTCTGTCAACCAGTCTTAGTACGCAGTACTTACTAGGTTTCAAAGTCAGATAAGCAGTCGCGCCATCTACAATACTGTTATTCAGCTGTATTCGGCTAGCCTGAAAGCCGACCCCACAGAGAATTTATAGATATGAGAAAACTGACCCCAACATAATTGGAAAAAGGCTATGCAGATAATGAACATGAAAATTGGCATAAAATTATTGGGTATCTCATTCAAATCGTACTCGATATAACAAATGAAATTAAACAAAAGAACAATGATGAAATATGGAACAATATAAAAGTACTTCACCACAACCGCACATAAAGAGGAATCATTACGGCTTGAAAATGCGCCTCATTGGTTGCATAATGTGGCTTCCGATATTGGAATAAGATTAATTTTCAATTAATATCCGGGGTTGGGTTTCATCGGGAAATAAAATAACAATATTACCATCAGTTTTGACAACAAATTATACATTGGACATAAACATAAATGTCTGAAGGGCTAAGCAAAGGTGTATTATTACCTACGCCCAAATTTCGCTAGTAATTTTTCTGTCCCATATCGGGCAGCAAGAATATTGCAATCAATATGGCACAAGTCCTGACTCCGTGGCTGCTAATTGAAAATTCCTAAAGAAAAAAAACTTGATTATCATTGCTTAACCTGGGAACTGAACTGAGGATCTCACGCTGAGCAGTCGCACTAGCAACCAGTAGACTAACGAGGCAGTAAACAACAATATCAGTAATAAGTTGCATTAAATTAAAATACCCCCGACACGTCATAGGGTCATAATTTCAGGTAGGTATATGATTCTACTAGTCAAGCACTCAAGCCCTTTCATTTGATACCCATATTGAGTGAGTTGTGAAAAAGAATGTAAATCACCATTTTGCGGAGCCGGCCATCTTGGATTTGAAATGAAATAAAGCGTTTTGTATTCTTCTAATCTTGCCCTATCATTTGATACTCATATTGAGGGAGTTGTTGAATAAATATGTAATTCGCCATTTTTGGCGGCGGCCATCTTCGACTGATTTTTATCAAACATAGCTAAGAACACTCCCGATTAATTTACCATCCAAACAAAAAAATTCAAAATCATAATCGGCTAATCCGTTCGAGAGCTACGATGCCACAGTCAGACACACACACACACACACAGACACGTCAAACTTATAACACACCGTCATTTTTGCGTCGGGGGTTAAAAATTAAAAATATTAAACAAAATCCCAAATTTTCTGAAACAAAATCAATCATTTTCTCTACTTAGTCTTCTAAAAAAGAAAATAATGATAGCTTTAATAAAATAATACTACAGTAAATGGAAATTATAAAAGTTCTCTTGTCACAAAAAGCTTTCAGATTGTCCATTAGCTTGGATTGGCATTAATTAAAAGATTATAAGAAATCGCGCAATGGTTCTTGCATTTGAAATAAGTCAATATTGTTTTCTTTGTTAGACAATATTTGAGGACCTCGTTGCTAAATAATAACAGCCGCTCGGGCCGATCTTAAGGTTAAGCCATGCTTGCCTAGGTTGGTCTCTGGAGGGGTGGTACATACCAAGTTTTCTTCCGTGCCTCGGAAAGCACGTTAAGCTGTTGGTCCCGCCTGTCATTTGTCCATCTTTGGCAGTCGTTACAGGTAGTCAGTGGCCTAAAAAGTCTGACAACCACCAAGTGGTATCGTATTACCCAGTATTCTGGGTTGTGGAGGTCAGATAGGCAGTCGCTTCATGTTAAATACTGGTAGTCAGCTGCATCCAGTTAGACTGGAAGCCGACCCCAACATAGTTGGGAAAAGGCTAGGCATATAATGTTAGACATATTTCTCATTACCTTGAATCAGTAGTTCGGTCAAGGCAATTTACTCGTAAATCAAAAGATTTTTAACCAGCCACCAAGTCTGGGTTTGTGCCCGCTTGACGTTAATCCCTACCAATATTATAAATGTGAATGTAAGTTTGTTTGTTATGCTTTCACGCGAAAACTACTTAACGGATTTGGATGAAATCTTGCACGCAGATAGTTTATAATCTGGATTAAAACATAGGATACTTTATATACCGGTAGTAGATCCCATGGGACAATAAACAAACTTCACGCGGGCGAAGCCGCTGGCAGAAGCTAGTGGGTTTTAAAACTAAGTCCCCCGCCGCGTCTGTCTGTCCCTTTGTATGCTTAGATCTTTAAAACTACGAAATAGATTTTGGTGCGGGTTTCTTTAACAGATAGAGTGATTCAATAGGAAGGTTTAAGGGGACTACAGGAGCTAAATTAGCAACTCTTTTTGTGGTGGTTCAAACTTCGTTTGAAATACTGTTAGGATAAAGCTCTAATTAGCTTGCACTACAAAGTGGTTGTTACGTCAAGCACTGCGAGCCGAATAGTGCGATGTGTGGTTTCGATCGATTTACAAAAAATCTGTTGATTGAACAAAAATAATAAAACACTACGATGCTATATGTTGCTTGTAGAATTATTTGCCAAAAATCAGAATGATCGCATGTATTTTAATATGGTTTTTACTCGTTAAAAGAAATTTTTAGATAAAGATAGTAGTTAAAGACAAGTTCGTGATTTTTTTTTATCAAGTAAACTTAATTGTATTATGTTTTCAAAACACTGTCATACTAGCTTGTATCCTGAATAATATCATATACTAGCTTCTGCCAGGCTTCACCCTCGTAAAGTCTGATAACTGTCCCATGGGATCTTACTACCGGGATAAAAGGAATCCTATGTGTTAATCTATGTTATAAACTATCTGTGTGCAAAATTTAATCCAAATCCGTTTAGTCGTTTTTGCGTGAAAGAGTAACAAACATCCATCTATACTCACAAATTTCGCATTTATAATATTAGTAAGGTTTTTCTGGTTTTGTTTATTGCAGTGAATCATAATCATGTATACTTTCAGGCATTATAAAACTCACGTCAGCTTGTGTAACTTAAACATAAGTGGTGGAATGTAGATTAACTATTATGTATACTTCTGCCTAACTCTTCAAGGATGTCAGGCAGTATATCTGTCAGCGTCACATTGTAAAAACCGTTTGTTTGATTGTAATATAACTAGCGATATTGTGAAACGAACATACTGCTTACAATTTGACGCGTTATTTTTCGGTATTGTGAAATGTATGCGACAGAAACTACTGAAAGGGTTTGGATGAAATTGCAAACAGATTGATTATAACCCTTTTCCATTTATAATAGATTGCTAGCCTGTAAACCTAACTGTTTTGCTGACTGTACCATTCCTGAGAAACCGATTAATGTAACCTAACCTCAAAATATTTTATATTCCCATAAAAAGCGTAGTCGACGGCTATTTCTGTCTGCAGGGTTTAAAGGAACCTAACTTACCAAGCGTCGGGGTGCCCTAAGTCCCGATTATGGGGCAGAGATACTTCCGTGGGTTTAATAACTTTACGGTAACATTATCCATTACGCGGGCCCAGTGCGAGTTGGTAGATGTCACATGTCTTCGAATTTTTAGTTCTAGGACATGTCGGTTGAGGGAGAGAGCCTCTCTTCCCGGCCGCCGCGGGAGACGCACCGGGCGTCGGGGGCCACGTGGTGGCTACCGGCCACCGTAGATGCGGGCCTGTGGACGGTTAGCTATGGGCTAGCTAGCCGTCCGTCCGTCTAGTGACGACAGGCCGTGTCGACGGCGCGTTCGTGTTCCACGCGCGCCTCAAAGAGATGTCAGCAGAAGAGAGGGGCCCGCAAGGGCCGAAGCCTGCCGGGGTTGCGGGACTGTTCGAAAGAGATACCGCGGCCCCGGAACGTAAAGGGCGAGGAAGGAACATGGATGGGTTTTAGTCAGTAAGAGTCTGACACTCCCGCTCCGCCCAGAGTGGGAGAAGTCATTTGATGATTTCCCATCCTAAAAAAGAAAAAAAAAAAAAAAGGACATGTCGGTTTCCTTACAATGATTTATCACGACTGTCAAATATCTTTAAATGACAGCTGTGATCAACGGGTTAACGAGCTTTTCGAGAAATGGAAGAACTTAGGATTTTATTTTTGTTTTATAGGTAGATAATATAATATCTGAACGATTACTACTTTATTAAAACTAATAAAGTGTGTTAACCTCATATCGAAGTCAAAAGGCACTTGTCTCCGCAATTGCAGTCATTTACGGAGATATTGGGGTCAAAGTTACAACTTTTTGACATAAAAACTTTTTGACAAATATGTACCTAAATGTTTTTAATGGAAGAATTAACATTAAACACCTCCACGACCCTGTACTAATCCATCCATCAGCACAATGTTTCGAGTGCGTTCATTGAGTTCTACTACAAAACATACTTTTTTCACCCCAAGAAAAAACTTGTCCCAGCAATAATTTTTGCGTAAAGTTAGTTTGATGTTCGGAATGCTTGGTTGACGGCTTCGTGATATCTATAACTGCTAAAAAGTCTTCTGCAGAACATATTTTAATTAAAAGTACCAAAGTAAAATTCTTAATTTGTAACAGCGTAAAAGCCGTGCACATCTTTCTCTCTTTCCAGTTCGTTGTAAAAAAACATCCAGAGCTGAACTCAAGGAAGCGGCACAAATGCAAAAGATCTCATACCGGACATCTAGTAATAAGCTACGAGAAAACTCAATTTAACTTTGCCTTGATCTTGTTAATAAAATCCACGAATTACAAATCAAAGTTTGTTTCGTTGGGGAGATAAAAATTAAGTGCCTACTCGAACTTGGGACGCAGTTTTGGAATCCCATGGCCCTTCATTATGTCATTTGATTCTATTCTTGTGATCGTTTTTGTTACTTATCTTCATCTATGAACTACAATCCGGGTGAGATTCACTTGACAAGCACCGCACCGGCACCGCTCTAACCCAGCAATTAACTTGCCATTCAAATTAGAGCATTAAATCGTGTGTCGCATAGCCTATTTTATAATGTCGATATGAAAAAGCTTACGGCGGGCGGTCAACGCGCTTCCGCGCGCCGCAAGCGAGTGGACCGCGTGCTTACAGCGCGCCGTACGCGCGTTGGCTGCGTGCCGCCTCTGAGTTGCCCGCGGTTACCCGCAAAACAACGTTCAGTTACATATTTAGTTAGAGAGCCCATTACACTGAACCTAGTTCGATAAGACTCCCAGATTACATAATTATATGGCCACGTTAATTAATACTTGTAGTTACCTTGAACTCATTTTCGTTATCAGCCACCCCGAAAACCATGAAAACGACACCCATGATGAAAAATAAGATAATTATTATACTTTAAATTCTAAGCAGTATGTTCGGTTGACAATCTTTCTATAGTTTTCGTTTATAGCTTGCATGAACTTGTAAAGACCGCTACCCACACAGCTGATTATGGTTTTCGTACTTTTGATAATTTATACTAATTGAATACAATCACTTTGTTAAATTTCATCCGGCGTACTATATTATTTCTTTTACAAGTTCATGTGAGCGGCAAACACATAATGCCCCTTCCACCATGCAGCTGATATTTTTAAGCTCAGTATGATGTAAACTATTTATAAAAAAAAGTTTCAGCCTGCGTACCTACTGTGACTGATTTTTTTTCAACACCTCCGTAACCTCCCAATCCCACACCCACCTCGGGTGCCTCAGCTGTCGCTGGGTTCCTGGAACCAGATGGCAAACTGATCGGCGTAAAAACACTCTTAAATGCAACACCATCTCCCGGACTATCACAGCCAGCGCAATGACTGCGAGCTTACGCCTCGCGGACGGCGCGTGGCAAGCGCGCCGTACCTAAATTCAAGACAACGCTGGCCAACAGCTGTGCTGGTGCGGTGCTTGTCAAGTGTGCCACGACCTTAAGACGTATGTAGTTACAGAATTATAATCATCAAAATCATCAATACAATCCTCCAAGTTCATTAAGGTCTAGGAATGACTTTATCTAGGCTAGTTGGAGCAAGGATGGCTGGTAGTAACTGGATGCGAGTTTCCAGAATCGAATTGAATGGCGTGCATTTTGGACTGGCCTATATACAGGGTGTAAACAAACCCCATTCAACAAAACAAACAGCATTCTAAGTACAGCAAATAAGTAACTCTGAGAGCAGCGGTGACCCAGTGGTGGCGGCCCTGACTTACGAACAGTAAGTCTTGGGTTCGAACCCAGCCAGGTGCATGACTTTGTGTAATTTATTTCATCACCACTGCTCTCAAAACGGTGAAGAGAAACCGGCATGTCCTAGAACCAAAAATTCGAAGACTTGTGACATCTACCAATCCGCACTGGGCCCGCGTGGTTGATTATAGCCTATTTTCTCTTATTAAGAGGAGGCCTGTGTCCCAGCAGTGGGAACATTATAGGCTGATGATGTGATGTGATGATGAAGTAACTCATTGAAAAAAGTATTGCTGCGAACTATCTTTTTTGTGGTAAATAATTTTTAACGATAAAACTCAATGTTACGCACTCAAAACATTGTGCTAATGGATGCACTGAATAGTGGTCATGGAGAAACACCACATAAAGTAATAAGATTAAAAACTTACAATCAAATGAAAACTTGTGATAAAGTTGAAACTTTGATCCTGAATTTCTCTGTAACTAAAAGATACCCAGGAATGGTCCAGAACAAAATCACAATGACGGGAAGAACAAGTACTTTTTGGCTTCATTAAAGGTAATTTTACACCCGTACACCCCAACCTACCTCTTCCAAGAAATTCAGACGTTAGCGCTAAACACTAAGATGTTTAGGTAGGATCCATTTTGATACAAAATTTCCATCAGAATTAATCTTCTTCGATTTCCCCACAATATTTGCCACCAAAATATTGCAATATCTCCGTTCACAAATTGCAGATATATTGTATTAAATAATACGGTATCGTGTAAATTAACCAGTCGTAAGCGAATCAAACTAAAATCTGTCGCGTCTCGATCTGCTAAAATTGGAAATGTAATAATATTACGTCTACACTCGCTGGTAAAGGAGCATGCAGACTTTAAATGTTATGCAAAATATGAAGAACTTTTTCTTTGATCTTTTCGCAGAATTATAACAATGCCATAGAAAACCGTAGAGTTTCTTGCACCGTAGAGTTTCGTGTACCGTATTCGACGTTTTGTAAGTGCCCGTCGAGGCCTGTCTGAAATAAAATATTTTGGATTAAAATTATTTTGGGGCGGTACATACGGTTTAGAAGAACGATTTTTTTCGTAAGTACATACAATACAAGATCAGGTTTCAATAATTTGTTTTAATTAGGATATTAAAAGGGTTTATTGCAATGTGCCCCCACCGTGCACCGGTCTGTCCCCACCGATGGTAGTTGCAACTATTTTTCACATCTTCCACCATTGGTGATGGTTGTGACTGATTCAGTCGCATCTGGTCATAACTGGGGGCAGATGACACTTAAATCAGTGGAATCCCCCACCACCAAGTATTTAATCAACTAACTATTTACACAATTGAATGTTAAACTGTACAAAAAATAGTAGAGTTGATGAAAACTATTTTAAGTTTTGGATAAAGAAGAATCGCTACTAAAACTCTATAGTTCCATACACAGTAAGACACAACTCTGCTTCGCTTGCTTTTGAGTACAAATCTACTATTCTTAGATATTTTCCTTTCTAACCTACCCGGTCCGAGCGACCTCTTTCGATTATGCTTTGTTCTTTTTTGGATTCTGTTCAGAGGAGGCAACTGACAGGTCCTTGGAAGGATATAATTTTCGTTCAGGTCTGTTATTAAATTCTTATGGGCTGTTATTTACTTATTTGCTTGTTGCTAATTAAATACACTTTGTAGGAAACATGACGTTCTAGGTTATTGTCATTTTTAATATACAGGGTGTAAACTACCTCATCACAAAACCGTCAATCAAACATTCTGTACCAAACTAAGTTACTTTACTCAAAAATTATTGCTGGGAAACAACTTTTTTTTGGGGGTGAAAATTCACGTTTTGTGAACGCACTCAAGACATTGTGCTGATGAATGGATTGAATTGTACGGGTGGAGGTATTTAAAGTAAAAGTCTTACAATAAAAGCTTATATTAAAAAAAAAAACTTGTCAAAAAGTTGTAACTTTGACCTCCAATATTTTCGTAACTAGAAGGTTCCCAGGTATGGTGTAGAACAAACAAATTATCGGAATGGTGGGGAAAACAAGTGCCTTTCAGCTTCGTTATGAGGTGTTTTATACCCTTTATTTTGCTTCGGGTCTCCAAGACTATAATATTTTAGAGACTAATCTACAAACTCAATTTTTTCAGCTAATAAAAACTCAAACCTAAATTTAAATGGCATGTAATTAACGATCCACCAGATTTAACAAAATGGAAGGGCAAAAAAATCACTTTTGATTGCTAAAATTAGTAAATGATCACCAAAAATTGATCCCCATTTTATCATGAAATTAGAACCAAAAATTTATTTTTTTAGTTAATGACCACCAGGAATTGAACTGATATGCTCTTGCATCCGAGTCGAGGGAGAACTGGTCGACGGAGCCCCGCTTCGCGGGGCTCCTACTTCTGAATGGTTTAAAAAAAAATAACTGCGAAGGGTATGGCGGGGTCTATTCGCTCGCTTCGCTCGCTCATTCGACCCCGCCATACCCTTTGTACGAGCCAATAATGCTCATACAGCAAAAGTACGTTTCTGCGCACGTAATGAATTACGCTAAACGTACTTTATTAATTATATTATAACATAAATGCAGTCGTCACTAAAACTCAGCCACAAGCGGGTCGATCAATAATAATATTGCATCAAGTGCGGCTCAGATAACTAAACATACGTAACTTAAACGTAATTAAACTATTGAACAGAACAGTGGTTTGGTGTGAACTAACTACCTTCATACAACAACTACCGGGTATCTGTCAACGACTAGATAACCCCAACATCTTTTTGGTCCTTCGAGCCGGATCACGCGGCATACCACTTCGTACGTCGTCGTGTCTCCTCATCAGCAGAGTGCTTAGCGTGGTATATCCCAGTTACGTTAGCAAATCGGTGTTATTGGCTTCCCACAAGCGGGTCTCACCAGTAACATTGAGACGTTGCACATAACGTAAAGGAGGGTGAGCTACACTGAGCGCCTGTAACTAACGAACCAGCAGAGAAGACGTCTACTGCTACAACTAAACAATCGGCGGAGATTATATCTACTGCTTCAACTACAATTAAACAATCGGCGGAGATTACATCTACTGCTTTAACTACAACTAAGCAATCGGCGGAGATTGCATCTACTGCTTCAACTACAACTTAACAATCGGCGGAGATTCTATCTACTGCTTCAACTACAACTAAACGATCGGCGGAGATTACATCTACTGCTTTAACTAAGAAAGAATCAGCGGGGATCACATCCTGCGGTTACTTCAGCTCCGAAAACTTCGTGAGTACTTATTATCTACACGCCAACCACGCGCAGCCACAAGGCAAAAACAATGTCCACAGAAGACTATCCTGAATTTGCGGAACTTATCACGAAACAGCAAAACAGCTACGAGAGAATCAAAACTCTACAAACCAACTACAAAAAGGATGCTGTGAGTAGAAAAACCACAGACTACCTAAACAAGCGCATCGAAGCTTTACAATCCTTGTGGGATGAGTTCCGATCAAATCACGAAATTTTGAAGAAATATGAATCTGCCCAAAGAGACCATGACTACTTTAGGCAAGACATATTTATCATCACTAGAAGCATGTTTGACGAAACAATGCAATCTATGAATCAACTACGAAACAAGTTGATAAGCGAACCTGGATTTTCGGGTACATCAAAACCGAAAATACTAGAAACTCCCGGAACACCGCAATTTGATACAACTGGAGTACACCAACAAATCGGGGATGAAACGGACAAGCACCTATCAACTCTGTTACGTAATCAAATGTGTAACTTCAACGCTTTTAAGCGAGCGGTCTCCAAAACTAACCTGGACGACATGAAAGAGAAGTGGCAACTCCAAGATCAAGTCAATATATTACGATCTAAATGGGAATCCATCGACAAGATTCATTGGGAACTAAGCTACTTACTGCAAGGGAAAGACAAGGACTATGAAGCAAAATTCGACCATTGGGAGCAAGTCTACGACAACCTAAAGGAAGAGCTAAATAGAAAAATCTTTGAGACATCGCATTATGAAAAAACAACACCGCGTATGGAATTACCGGAGTTCAACGGAACTTTCAACAACTGGATCTCCTTTAGAGATTTATTCTTTGAGATGATTCATAACAATCCAACGCTGAACAAAACGCAGAAAATGAAGTTCCTAAAGTCTAAATTGAAAGGCGAAGCGGAAAAGTTAATCAAGCACCTTCCTGTGAGTGCTGAGAATTATGACTCATGCCTGAATATTATTCAGCATCGCTACGACAACAAGCGGTTACTTTTCACGTCCTATATAGAAACACTTCTCAATCAAGCGTCCATCGAAAAACCAAACTCAACTAACATGAAGAAGCTGTATGACACAACAAAAGAGTGTTTAAACGGCCTAGAAAACATAGACGTTAATATTCCAGTATGGGGTCCACTTATCGTCTATTTACTATCCTCCAAACTGGATGATGCTACGTACGCTGACTACATAAAAACCATGAAACATGCAAGAGAGCTTCCAGACTTAGAAGAGTTCATGGAGTTCCTGGAATTGCAGTTCATAACTCAAGAAACATCCCGTAACAAAAAGAATGGCGGGAAACAAAACTGTTCATCAAATAATCAACATAAAAATTATAACAACAACAAGTCAACGAACTTTAAAGGCACAGAAAAGTGGACAAAAACCTTCCATGCAACGCTGAGGAAATGTCCACTGTGTAAAAACGAACATACGCTGATGCAGTGTCCTACATTTATGGACATGGATGTCGCAACGCGTAACAAAACAACAAGAAATCTGAACTTGTGCAAAAATTGTTTGTTTAGTCACGGCGGAAATAAATGCAACTCAATGAAAAAATGCCGCACGTGTAACTACAAACATCACTCCCTTCTCCATGATGATAATCTGAAGGAGCAACAATCAACGCCAACCACATCAACGGTGGCTGAGCGAACATCTAATCACATTAATGGTGAACAAGAGATACTCTTAACGACTCTTCAATTACGGGTCAAGAACAAGGAAGGAGATTACGTCATCCTTCGGGCGTTACTGGATCAAGGCTCTCAAGTAAGCTTGGTCACGGAAAATGCTGCTCAACGGTTGAACTTACCCCGAAATAAAATGAACGCTGCGATCACTGGCGTTGGTACTATAATGGGGAAAAGTAAAGGGATGATAAAATTGGAATGCAAGTCTATCCACTCTGATTATACATTCCTAACAGAAGCGTTAGTGATGAGTAAACTCATCAACAATTTGCCAAACTCAACGATCAACACAGAGAATTGGACACATCTTCACAATATCGAGTTAGCTGATCCAGACTACAACATCCCTGGACCCATCGATCTACTGCTTGGAGCAGATGTTTACTCTGACGTGATCCTTGGAGGAATAATTAAGCATAACAATGGTTCGCCAGTAGCACAACAGACTCAGTTGGGCTGGATATTGTGCGGAGCTACAAAGCAATTTGACTGTCTAGTAACGCTAACTGAGCTAGACAATCTAACAAAATTTTGGGAAATAGAAGATATCCCTTCGGAAACCGTAAACACTACGGAAAACGAATTCTGTGAAAAATATTACACAGAAACAACCGAACGATTAAGCAACGGGCGTTATGTAGTGAAAATGCCAATGCATTCTAACTACGAACAAAACCTGGGTAACTCGAAACCTCAAGCTACAGCACAATTTCTTCATTTAGAAAAGAAAATGGCGAAGCAAGAACACTTTGCTAAACTATACAAAGACTTCATTCGAGAATACATCGATTTGGGTCACATGAAACCGGTGACAGAATCGGAAAGTCGAGTACAACTACAAGCCTACCTACCACACCACGGTGCAGTAAGGGAGTGCTCATCAACAACGAAACTACGAGCTGTTTTTAACGCATCAATGAAAACAGACTCCGGGTACAGCCTAAACGATTTGATGGAAAAAGGGCCAAATCTACAAAAGGACATACTATCCCTGGTCATAAAATGGCGGAGCTATAAATATGTCCTAACGGCGGACATTGAGAAAATGTACCGTCAAATCCTTATTCATCAAGATCAACGATGTCTTCAAAGAATCATTTGGAGAGAATCCAAGAGAGAACCACTGAGAGCTATGCAACTATGTACCCTAACATACGGGACCAAAGTCGCACCATTTATAGCGATGCGGACTCTCCAACAGCTGGCCAAAGATGAAGGCAACGCTTTCCCTCTAGCCCAAAAGGCGCTACTTAACGAGTTTTATATGGATGACGCCATCACGGGACATCATACCATAGAATCAACAAAGCTACTACAAAAAGAGCTAAGCGAACTACTGAAGAAAGGTGGTTTTGTTTTACGAAAATGGTCCACAAACGAACCAGCTATTCTCAATGACCTACAAAAGAAAGAGAAAAGTAACAAAAACGAATTTAACTTCAAACAACAAGAGTTCAGCAAAACACTGGGGCTCGCATGGAATGACGCAAGCGACACATTCCATTTTATTAGCGAAGCACCTAACAGCAAAAATGCATCATACACAAAACGCAGGCTATTGTCGGAAATAAGCAAGATCTACGATCCACTCGGTTGGTTGGCTCCAATAACACTGCAAGCAAAACTGCTTTTCCAAAAACTATGGAATGATAGCTGCCAGAACTTAGGCTGGGATGAAACTGTACCGGATTCCATAGAAAAGGAATGGAGGCAAATAAAATCCGACCTGCCAAACATAAAATTCATAAGTTTACCAAGATGGATAAAAAATGAAAACAATACTACGATCGAATTGCAAGCCTTCTGTGACGCGAGCGAGAAAGCCTACGCATGCGTTATCTACAGCCGAACTACGTCATCCAGTGGCGCTAACGAAACAACACTACTCGCAGCAAAAACTAAGGTGGCACCAATCAAGAAGAAAACTACAATACCGAGATTGGAATTATGCGCCGCAGTTTTGCTAGCGAAACTCCTAAAAAGGATAACAAAAATCCTTGAAGATTACGATCTACGGATTACCTGCTGGACCGACTCTAAGGTCGTTCTAGCATGGCTTCAGGGGAATCAAACTAAATACGAAAAGTATGTAACCAATAGAACAACACAAATATTAAACATCGTGCCTGCGATCAACTGGGGTTACGTGAAAACAAACGAAAACCCCGCCGACTGTGCAACAAGAGGACTCCCACCATCCAAATTGGTCAACTATTCCCTGTGGTGGGAAGGCCCTAAATGGCTTAAGGAGCAAGAAACACAAGCTCTTGACTCTAAACAAACTTATAGCACAAACGAGGGCTTCCTAACAAACTGTTATACGACTAATAGTACGGAACCCACGTCGATAAAAAATGAATTAATAAACTCATTACTTGAACGACATAGCAACATAAATCGTATTACAAGAATATTGACTTTAGTTATACGTTTCGCTGATGCATTACGAAACAAAAGAAGGTCAACTGAGTGCCATGAGCTGAACTTGCACGAACAAAACAACGCACTATTTATAATTATTAAATCAGTGCAACGGGATTATTTCGAAAATGAGATAAATTCTCTAAACAAAGGTGAAAAACTGGCCAACAGAAGCACCATTTTGAAACTTAATCCATTCTTGGACTCTAATGGAGTTTTACGTGTTGGAGGACGCCTAGACCACTCAAACTTGCCAGTGGAAACAAAACACCCCATTCTTTTACCAGGAGAGGGAAGACTAACCCAACTTATTGTTGAAAAGGCGCATCAACGAACTTTACACGGTGGAGCAAGATTAACGCTAGCTAACACTAGAAACACTTACTGGATAATCAGCGGCAATCGAACCGTCAAGAAAATGCTGCGACAATGCATTCGATGCCGTCGATACGCAACAACTCGAAGTGAACAGTTGATGGGCAACCTTCCTAAAGAAAGGATCACTCCATCGAGGCCGTTTTCGCATACCGGCGTCGACTTTACAGGCCATGTGGATGTAAAGATAAACAAAGGCCGCGGGATAAAAACCTGCAAAGGCTACATAGCCATATTCATATGTATGTGCACAAAAGCAGTACATATCGAACTTGTTTCAGACCTATCAACGGAAACTTTCATTGCAGCACTAAGAAGAATGTGCGCCCGAAGAGGCACCCCAAAACATATTTACTCGGATAACGGAACCAACTTTGTCGGAGCCGCAAGAGTTTTAAAAGAAGAGTTCCAACTATTTAAAACACTGCAATCGTCAGAGTTCTTTAAGGAGATAAACGACCTTCAAATCGAGTGGCACTTCAACGCTCCATCCTGGCCATCAGCTGGAGGCTTATGGGAAGCTGCGGTACGTTCCATGAAAGCACACCTGAAAAGGGTGATCGGACAACAAAAGCTTACCTACGAACAATTTGCAACACTTCTCACACAAATCGAAGCGTGCATGAATAGCCGACCACTGTGTCCATTATCAGAAGATATTGAAGATCTGGAATACCTCACTCCTGGTCACTTTCTCACGGGGGGTCCAACTCTAACACTACCACTCAATGAACCTGAAGAAAACAAAACGATAGACATCAGAAACAACTGGAAACTCATTGAGCTCATGCGCCGACACTATTGGGATCGCTGGTCGAAAGAATACCTTCATTCACTACAAAACCGAAATAAATGGCAACAACCTAAAGAAAACATACAGAAGGGGCAGCTAGTTCTCGTCAAGGAAAGTAATCTATCCTCAAGCAGATGGGCTATGGGACGAGTAGTAGAACTGCACCCGGGCAGCGACAACTTAGTACGAGTAGTCACGCTTAAAACACAAAATGGGGTACTTAAAAGACCCATAACTAAACTCGCCCCGTTACCTATAAACGAGGTACGCGGAAGCGCTGATACACAAGAAGTGAGTCCAGAAACGGGCCACGACGAGCCAAAGAAAGGCACTAATAAAAGTCGAAAAGGGGTAAACAGCCTGCTCATGATGTTACTAGTAGCATTTACAACGCTATCATGTGGACTAGCAGCACCCCTGCAACATTTTAAAATAACTCGGTTAACTGAAAACCAACCAGTATACTTTGACCCCATCGGGAATATCCAACTCATCCACGACGAATGGAAACTTCTGATATACTATAACCTGACAACATTCTGGCAAAGTACGACAAAGGTGGAGGAGTTCGTAAATCATTTAGGCCAACTATGCGACACGATGCCTAACGAACCCTGTCACGCTACGTCACAACAACTCAAGTTCGAAATGAACCAGCTGAACGAATATAACATATTGTTGCGGTCTCAACATCAACAGCGGAGGCGACGTGGATACGTCAATGGCGTAGGAAATCTTGCACGAGCCCTGTTTGGTGTCCTTGATAGCGATTTCGCCGAAAAATACGCTCAGGACATAGAAAAAAATCAAAACAAACGAACAATATTTATTACAACTGATACGAAATCAGACACTAATCATCGAGGCAGAAAACAACGTCATCAAGAAAAATGAAGACTTTGTAAAGACGCAACTGGAAATAATCCAACAATTCATGAACGAAACGAAATACAATACGGCTGTGATAGAAAACAGATTTCAACTAATGAAAACCATGAATGATGTCAATGCTGGGGCATTGACAGCTAGTTTACTTATCTCAGTACTGAGAAGAAACCAAGAAATGCTCTTAAGTGCATTGACAGATATCTACAGAGGCCATCTCGACATGAAATTATTCACACCGGAGCAGCTATCTGAACAACTCAATTACATCGCCGGAATCATACCGAAAAGATTAACGTTACCTATCAAACACAGCAACGGGTCGAACATAAAAAATATTTACAGAATTATTTATGTTAAAGCCCGGCTCACCGAACAGTACTTGCTCTTCGAACTGCATATCCCGTTACTAAGCGATGACGAGTACACACTGTATCGTAATATAGCTATTCCTCGATGGGAAAAGGCTGAACAATGTCAGGTGATACAGACAGCAACACAATATATTGGAGTCAACTTCATCAAGAGTACCTACATACAGATGGAAGAGGTTGATCTTCAGCAGTGTACCACAATGACGGCGGATAATCATATCTGCTACGCCTCTACAACGATCAACAACTTGCATGGAGCCACGGCATCATGCGAAGCTAAAATTCTTAGTCAAAATGTAAATAACATTACATGTGATTGGGTATCACAACAATGCGCTGACCAATGGATAAAATTACAGAGACCGAACATATGGCTGTATAATTGCATCAATGAGTGCACGATTCGCATTGTCTGCGAAAATCGAATTACAACAACCATTGTAACAAAAGCAGGGCTCCTTGCCCTAGGTCAGGACTGCATACTTCAGCACAAAGATAACACAATTTATTCACATAACGTTTTTAGTAGCAGTACCAACATTGGAATGACCTTGGAGGTACCTACTATTGACTCACCAAATGATATGTGGAATACATTCAAAAACACAAAGATTGTGCTACCGAAATTAAACTTATCTAATGACCACAAATTATTAGATGACCAGATAACCGCACAAAAGGGAAGAGAGAGCCTGCCTAACGACCTAAGTGTCCACGACATCGGCAACTACGCTGTAAGCTCTTTGCTGGTGGGAGGAATCGTCGCCGCTATAACAGTTTGGCGAATAAGAAGATATCTTCAGAACAAGAAGAGCGATACTGCAGCCAACGCGAACAAAACTCAAGAAAGGACAGAAGATATAGAACTAAAGGAGATTCCTGCCTACGCCAAAATACGAGGTGGACAAACGGAAAACTACCGGCCACCGCTACCAGCAATTGGAACAAGATTTAAACTATGATTAATTAATTAAGAATTATATTATGTCTTGCTTATTGTTTTGATTGCTAACATGTATACTATTTAACTTGTAACTCAAGTTTGGTAATCTGAGTGCGTACATATTTTTCCCTCGGGAGCATGTACGAGCCAATAATGCTCATACAGCAAAAGTACGTTTCTGCGCACGTAATGAATTACGCTAAACGTACTTTATTAATTATATTATAACATAAATGCAGTCGTCACTAAAACTCAGCCACAAGCGGGTCGATCAATAATAATATTGCATCAAGTGCGGCTCAGATAACTAAACATACGTAACTTAAACGTAATTAAACTATTGAACAGAACAGTGGTTTGGTGTGAACTAACTACCTTCATACAACAACTACCGGGTATCTGTCAACGACTAGATAACCCCAACACCCTTCTAACCTAATCTATCCGTGTCGGGGTGCCCCAAGTCGGCCTAGGCAAAACTAGTTTGTCATCAAACACCTCATTATAATTTGGTGCTCAATTTACTAAATTTGGTGATCAATTGATGTTTTAGGTGATAGATGTTAGTGGTCACAAAGTAATTTTTGGTGGTCATTATATTTTCCCCCAATTTAAATACTTATGATGCTTTTTACAAAATCATTTCCTCCAAACCTGCACACTCCTTTACCTTCATCCACATGATGTGTACCAGACTCTAATAATTCGAGAGCGAGTTAAATCTCATCTTGACGCAAATCAAATATTTAGCTAAGACGGATCTCGACGAACAGACAGACATACATGCAAACAGACAAACATACATAGTTGAGCGAAATATTACGACGTGTAGTTTGTCGATGTTGAATGTTGGCGGTGATTTTATTAAGGACTAGCTGTTGCCCGCGACTTCGTCCGCGTTAACCACCCTTGTCACCTAGAGGTATAAAAGTAGCCTTCAACTTGTTCTCTGACCTACCAAAAATACACAAAAAAAAAATCGGTGAAGTCGTTTCGGAGGACTTCGATAACAAACAATGTGACACGATATTTTTATGTATTAGATAACTTTGTCTGCGGCTTTGCTCGCGTTGAATTTGGGGTAATTTTAATTTAAAAAAAACCGGCCAAGAGCGTGTCGGGCCACGCTCAGTGTAGGGTTCCGTAGTTTCCCGTCTGTCACAATAAGTGTTCAATCCAATCCGATTTTAATAATTATTTTTTTGTTTGAAAAAAGATACGTTCAGGATAATAAAATATGTTAACGAAGTTAAAAAAAAACTTAGTCCAGAGATTATTTTGTACAACTTTTTGTCTTTTTTGTACAAAAACTTGTTTCCATCCAAGTTCAAAATAATTTTCCTAGAAAGTCCTTATAAAGTTCTACTTTTCAGATTTTTTTCATATTTTCTAAAGTTATGGTTCAAAAGTTAGAGGGGGGGGGACACATTGTTTTTTACTTTTGGAGCGATTATTTGCGAAATTATTGACATTATCAAAAAATGACTTCAGTAAACCCCTATTCATTTTTAAATACCTTTCCAACAATATATCACACGTCAGGGTTGGAATAAAGCGCCTGCACGACTGGCGCGCGGAGGCACTACGCCGGGGGGAAACTCCGCTGCCGCGGCAAATTGCCGCTCAGCGGACAGACCTCCGGCGCGATCTCATGGCGACATGGAGAGAGCGACTGTCGCAACCCCGGGCAGGGCACGCCACGATAGTGGCGGTAAGTCCCCACTTTGAGGAGTGGCTAGAGAGGCGCCACGGCGTCCTCACCTTCCGCCTGACGCAGGTCCTCACCGGACACGGATGTTTCGGGAGGTACCTGCACCGAATCGGGCGGGAGGAAACGCCCGGGTGTCTCCACTGCGAGGATCGACCGGAGGACACGGTGGAGCACACGGTGGAAGTCTGCCCTGCGTGGGCGGAGCACCGCCGTGTCCTTGTAGCGGCGATCGGCGGCGGCGACCTCTCGCGTCCGGCCCTGGTTCAATCCATGGTCCGGAGCGAGACGAAATGGGAAGCCGTCACCTCCTTCTGCGAAGCAGTCATGCTAGCGAAGGAGGTGGCGGAACGAGAGAGGGAGAGAGCCTCTCTTCCCGGCCGCCGCGGGAGACGCACCGGGCGTCGGGGGCCACGTGGTGGCTACCGGCCACCGTAGACGCGGGCCTGTGGACGGTTGGCTATGGGCTAGCTAGCCGTCCGTCCGTCTAAAGACGACAGGCCGTGTCGACGGCGCGTTCGTGTTCCACGCGCGCCTCAAAGAGATGTCAGCATAAGAGAGGGGCCCGCAAGGGCCGAAGCCTGCCGGGGTTGCGGGCCCATTCGAAAGAGATACCGCGGCCCCGGAACATAAAGGGCGAGGAAGGAACATGGATGGGTTTTAGTCAGTAAAATTCTGACACTCCCTCCCGCTCCGCCCAGAGTGGGAGAAGTCATTTGATGATTTCCCATCCTAAAAAAAAAAAAAAAAAAAAAAAAAAAAAAAAAAAAAAAAAAAAAAGGGTTGGAATAAAAAAAAATCACTTCCCACTTTACATATAGGGGGGCTACCCTAATAAAACATTTTTTTCCAATTTTTATTTTACCACTGTCGGCGTGATTGATACACATATTGGTACCAAATTTCAGCTTTCTAGTGCTAACGGGCACAGAGATTAAGCGAGGATGGATGGACAGACAGACATGGCGAAACTATAAGGGTTCCTAGTTGACTACGGAACCCTAATGAGGGAATTTCATTGCGCAAAACAAAGAGTAAGTAAAATTCAAGATCTAGCAGTATTTTAAAGATATACATATCTGGGTTGCTCAGAACAGAGGAAATTTGCAGAAGTATTGTGTAAAATCTGAAATTATTGTCTAGGATGGAATTACTATGGCCGGTAAATTACATAACGATACGTAGCTACGAAGACAAACAAAATTTAAAGAAAACTTAGATTTGTGTTCAGTGAAAACCATAAAAACGACACACATGAAGGAAAAAGGAAAAAAAAATAACAGGTGCGTTTTTGGATTTTTATTTTGACCTCATTTTCGATATCAGCGACCCCAAAAACCATGAAAACGACACACATGACGAAAACTTTACTTCAACGCCATTTCGATTTTCATTTCGATCTCATTTTTGTAATCAGCGACCTCGAAAACCATGTAAACGACACCCGAGATGAAAAACAAAATACTTTTCCTCGGCGCTATCTTGGATTTATCAATAGGAGTAGGTACTCTTGTGAAGTTTCGAATAAAATAGTCTAACTAATCTTTTTTCCCCATACAAACTTTGGGGACCCGTTTCACCTCATTAGAGGGTGAATTTTGAAAAATCCTTTCTTAGTGCACCCCTAGACTACATAAGAAACTTACTTGCCAAATTTGGAATCTGTAGACTCAGCGGTTGGGGCTGTGCGTTGATTTTTAGACTTTCGTCACCCCATTAACCCCTCTTAGTGGTTGAATTTTGAAAAAACCTGAAACCCATTTCTACTGATTTATCTTGTGAAGTTTCTTATGAAATAGTCTAACTAATCTTGTTTCCCCATACAAAATTTGGGGGCCCGAATCACCCCCTAAGAGGGTGATTTTTGAAAAATCCTTTCTTAATGCACCCCTAGACCACATGAGGAACCTACTTACCAAATTTCGAATCTGTGGACTCAATGGTTTGGACTGTGCGTTGATTTTCAGACTTTGTCACCCCATTTACCCCTCTTAGGGGTTGAATTTTGAAAAAAAACTGAAACCCGTTTCTTTTCATTTATCAATAGGAGTACTCTTGTGAAGTTTTGAATGAAATAGTCTAACTAATTTTGTTTTCCCATACAAACTTTGGGGGCCCATTTCACCCCCTTAGAGGGTGAATTTTGAAAAATCCTTTCTTAGTGCACCCCTAGACCACATAAGGAACCTTCTTGCCAAATTTGGAATCTGTAGACCCAGCGGTTTGGGCTGTGCGTTGATATATCACCCAGTCAGTCAGTCAGTCAGTCAGTCAGTTTACCATTAGAAGATAGATAGAAGAAGATTTTGGTGTAGTAATTATGTTGGGTTTTACTTTGTTTCAGAAAATACATGACGAAACTAAATAATTATACTTCATGATTCATGATCATCTAAGGTCAAAGAAGGCTAGGCATCATGTAGCAGGGGAACCTCCGTTAATTTGTATTATTTTATTATTTTTTGTTATAGCGGCAACATAATACACATTCTGTGAAATATTCTGTCTGTTGTGTTTTGGCTGTTGACCGCGACTTGGTCCGTGTGGGAACCAACATCAGACATCGTAAAAGATACAACCAATCAATCAAGATCTTGCTTGACTCACTGATTAATCGATCAACGCACAGCTGAAAGTACTGGGTCTAGAAGCATAAAATTTTGCACAAACGCTCGTTGCTAAAGGTTGCAAAGGAGTTTAATTGTTTAGGCCAATATTTCTTTAACGACACGATGACAGGATTTTTATTTTTTGACGACCCGTTCTTAGGGTCCCGGGTTTGAATCCCGGTAGGAGAAAATGTTTGTGTGATGAGCATGGACATTTGCTTCCGAGTCATGGATGTTTATATGTATAATAAGTATGTATTTACAAACAAATAGTATATACTAAAATATTTATTTATCAGATCATAAAATGCAATTTAGATAATAACACATATCATAACACTAGTTTAGTAAAACAAAGAAAAAAAAACCACCATTACAATATTAAGTAACCAATGATGTACTAGTAACTAGGAAATCCACAGTCCCTAGACGTTCCCGGCGCAAAGGAGCCCATGACACTTGCAGCGTTTCCGCGCTGAATTGCCAGGGCAAGCCTTTGCACCAGGAAAGAACCAGAGCGTGGGTCACCGCCCCTTTCTCTAAGTCGCCGGCCGACCTCCGCCACAAATTTTATAGCGTCGGACCCCCAGCAACCAGTGGTTTCTACTGCCAATGGGACAAAATAATATTTCGGTACCAAGGCTGCATATTTGGCCCGCTTCTTGAGGGCGGCTGATTCAGCAGCGGCACCGGGTGCCCTGACAGTGCGAGGGAGATGGCTGGCGGCAAACGTGCTAACGCAAGTTGCGTCCCAAAGTAGGCACTTACCCTTTTGCCAGGGTACTAAAGTCAGGCCATCCGGTCTTTTGCCATCCAAACGACAGAGACCCGGTGGTTCCAGGACACAAGGGATATTGGCGCCAACCAGCGCTCTCCGGACAATGTCGTTGAGAGCATGGTGCCGCGGAAACCTCCCTGAGCAACGAAAGCAACTTAACGCGTGGTGGCCGTTGGCCTCCATCCTGGACCCGCAGATGCATACATGTGGTTCACAGACATCGCAGCCCAGGCGGAGGGCCACTGCCACCCGCAAAGAGTCGCCGTCAAGTAAAGTGCCCAGGTGAGGTGAAGGAAGCGCTTGCAACCATGCTCCTGATTCTGACCGCGGCACTGCCTTCAAGCGCGCCAATTCAACCCCCTCCGCCTGATCTATTAGACCAGCTAAAACCGCCTTCGCTCCTACGTCATCCCAAAAGCGCTGCACATGAGGTTCTTCCGGGATGATACCGCCAGGGCAATGGCCTGACCAGGCCGCCAGGGCGTCCGTCGCGAAAGGGATACTGACTTGTTCGCCATCAAGAGATAGAATGCGAGCGACCAAGTCAGTAACCCCATGCGCAGACGCTAAGAAGGCCGGCAAGCCAACATCCTGTGTGCGACGAACCCCCAGACCTCCAAATCGGATCGGCAAAGCAGCTTGCGCCCATTGAGCTTCGTTCAACGAAACGTTCAAAATACTCTCTACCGCCCCCTTAAGAGCATCATCGAAAGATGAGAGAGACTGTGGGAACCACCACGTCGGGGCAGTCCGCAAAAAGTATGTCAACTTCGGAACCGCGAAACACAAGCGCAAAAGTACCAAAGCGACGTGGGCAGAAAGAACCTTGAGTCTTTTGTGGGCGTCGAGAAGATTACGCTTGCGATCCTCCAGAGCCTCAGGTACCGCAACAGGGAAGATCGGGGCACCCAAGAGACTGAAAGAGATAGGTGAAAGCATAGTGAGACCCGGAAGAATGGAAGAAAAGTGGGAGAATTTTGGCTCAGCCACAGGGCCACAGGGGAAGAACTCACATTTAGCAGAATTTGCCTCGAGGCCCAGCTCCCTGAGACGTGGAATTAATGTGCGGATGTCTTGTTCAACGTCCTCAGGTTTGCCACCTATGGTACCGTCATCCAAGTACCACACGTTCAAGGGTGATTTTAGATCGTGGATTGAAGCTTGGATGGCCAAGCTAAAAGTGAGCGGCCCAAGAGGGTCTCCCTGCTGAGCTCCAACCTGAGACATGATCAAGGAATCACCAAAGTAAAGATTGGAAGGTGCCTCGTAAACTTGATGAAGAAACGGGTATAAGGATGGGGTCCTCTCCCTCACTTCTCTCAAAAGAACATCCCTTTCCAGGGAATTAAACGCATTTTTGAGATCAAGCTTCACAATGATGCAGTTTGCGTTTTCGGCCCCCATCGCAAAAGCACGAGTAGCATGAATGGCAGCCTCGCACCCGAGGCGCGTACCGAAGCCTAGTTGATGAGGCTGCAAATAAGCTGCCATCTCTATCTTAACGGCACGACAAGCCAGCTTAGCTGTCAGGCGTCGAAAGGTGCTACCAATGGCAATTGGCCTCAAACCCCCATCTTTCTTAGTGATAGCGCAAAGAGAAGCCCCGTACAAATATGGACATACCTCTCGATTTAATTGACCACTAAGCAAGAAGTTGCACAGCCTGCACAAAGATTCCAGAAGGCGTTGGCCATTGTCGCCCGCCGAACTAGACGTCAGTTCCTTTAGGTGCCCCGGTCTGATTCCATCTAACCCTGCAGCCGAACCACTGAAGAAGGAGCCAAGAGCCAGTGACACATCCTCGACAGTGACAGTCAGCGGTAAAAATGATTTATCTGGGGGATCTGGAAAAACAAGAGGACGAGAAGGCGAGGGGTGCTTCGATTTCAAAGCATCAAGAGTCTCAGGAGCAGATTGAGCCATGGAATCGTCAGACATTAACAGACGAACCGCTCCTCTTAGGTCCCCCTCATGTACCTTGGTCTCGATAGACCTCACAATAGAGTGGGATCTAAAAGACTTCCCTTCATCAATTTCCGGCGAGTCAAAGCAGCCAAGGCCAAAGGAACCGATATTATTTTTAACTTTCTGCACCATGTTACCCTTTTCCGATCTGTTTGGAGTCTTTAATGCTTTGAAAGAGAAGGTAAGGAGGGAGTACCAATCCTCAACGCCATTGTTATTCACACAGCTGTTAATAATTTGGGAAAGTTTTTCCGCCGCCAAACTACGCGCGCCCCGAGGGATGTGTCGCAAAACAGGTGTATCTCTTTTGAGTATTGCAAGATTTTGAAAAGACACCCCCTGTTGCAACGGCACCTGAGACGGCAGCGTTGAACTCGCTGAAAAAGCCACCTGGCCACCTGATTGTATAGAAGACGTCGCATCTTTATGCATGCGCCCTATGTGAATTTTGAGGCCATGAGAACTAAAAAGACGCGATGAAGCGAGACAATGAGGGCACGGCGACAAAGAGGAGGAACTCATTCTACTACAAACTGTGTAAATTAATTAAACTAAACTAAAGGGTTACTAAACTAAAAAGTCACTAAAAAAAAAAAAAAAAAAAAAAACCGGCCAAGAGCGTGTCGGGCCACGCTCACTGTAGGGTTCCGAAGCTTCCCAGACCATTAAAAATACCAACATTTTTCGTCAGCAAAAATAACTTTGTTTTTCATAGTATTTGTATGAAAAACAAAGTTATCATTTGCGTTTTTTTGAAAAAGTGCTATATAACTCAAAAACTATTCAACTCATCAAGTTGAAAATAATTTTCCTAGAAAGTTCATATAAAGGTCTACTTCTGTGATTTTTTTCATATTTTTTAAACTTATGGTTCAAAAGTTAGAGGGGGGGGGACACATTGTTTTTGACTTTCGGAGCGATTATTTCCTAAAATATTAATATTATCAAAAAATGATTTTAGAAAACCCCTATTCATTTTTAAATACCTATCCAACAATATATCACACGTCAGGGTCAAAATTAAAAAAAAAATCGCTCCCCACTTTACGTCTGGGGGAGGTACCCTAATAAAAATGTTTTTTTAAATTTTTATTTTTGCACTTTGTCGGCATGATTGATATACATATTGGTACCAAATTTCAGCTTTCTGGTGCTAACGGTCACTGAGATTATCCGCGGACAGACAGACAGACAGACATGGCGAAACTATAAGGGTTCCGTTTTTTGCCATTTGGCTACGGAACCCTAAAAACACGACACACGGGAGCGCTCGCACACAAACACTGGGAACGATGAACACAAGCCGGCGCAGCCCCTGCAGTCACCGATCCGATGCAGGTGGTGGTGGTGGAGTCCTGGGGCACCGCCACGCCGATCGCGCTGGCATTTTGAACAGCCCAGGCAACTGTTGCCGTGAGCGTCGCGTTGAGTCTCCTCAAAGAATAGAACTTAACTCAGAGGTCCGGTCCACTTGTATGGCGCCGCCGCTGACTAAGGAGGCTCTCGTTAGGCAGCAGGATCAAGGGCTTGATTCAGAAACCGGTACTCCTGAACACGGCTCGGATTGTTATGAGGAAAATTTTTGAATGTCTTTGCTAAGAGGTTCCTCTCACTGGAGCCCAGACCTGAGCTTTGGCCCTGTTCTCGATACCGATGGGCTACTATTTTTAATATAAAATATGTTATTTGATTTGATTTTAAATAAAATTTTAAATAAAATTTTCTGAGCTGTCCCAGGTGACAGGTGACAGTTTTTGCAAATTAAAATAGTATATTATGTAGTATATCAACTATCTGGTGTCCACGATACAAGCCTTGTTGCTTAGTGGCACTAGATGGCGCTGTCTGTAATGATCAGTGATATTTATTTATTTATTTTATGAACAATACCATACAATACTATTATCCTTTTTGGTGGATGTAGTTAAAATAACCAGACCGCGAGGTGAGCTCACACGAGAACACGTAAATTGCAATGTAAAACTGCAATTTGAAAGAGTATTTGCACTGCACCGAGCTTTTACGAGTGTTGCTGCTGTTCACGTCGCATGCATTTCACAATATTACGGTTTCACTTCGAAAGATTACAATCTACCGAAAAATAATGCGTTATATTGTAAGCAGTATATTCAGTTGACAATATTTCGAGAGTTTTCAACCTCGCTAGAGAGATTACAATCTAACGTGTTTTACAATTTTACGGTGATATATATAGAAGATAGATAGATCAATGGATACAGCCCGCTGATAAACAGACAGACAGATGGACAGCGGAGGATTAGTAATAGGGTCCCGCTGGTTACCCTTTGGAACTCTAAAAGCGATGGAAATGAACAGACACACAGAAAATTTTAGAAAGAGAGTAAGTAGGTCAGCGTTGGTTACGGACGAATGTCAAAACTTAAACATAAGGCGGTCTTTACAGGTCACTGCTAGTCCGCACGGATGAGCGGCACTCACCGCTTCTCCGCGCGTCGCACTGCTTTAACACATCACTGTTGTCTAGGCCCGACTGCGCGGACGAACGTTATCGTCGGCGAATCGCCATACTCAACAATAGTATCCTTGTAACTTTATAGATCCACATAAAACTGCCAAATTACTAAAATTATGACTGATATTTGCTATTACCTTTACGACATAACTGCCTGACACGTGTATCGATCTCAGACATCACAAAAAATACGCGAATGTCAAAGTTTACAAGCGAAAGAAACTCAATATAAAATCTAAAGTTAGCAGGAGACATGTCAGTGAAACGTTGCGCCCTCAACTTTGATTTGTAATTCATGAAATCATTATGAACTTGCCGCCAAACTTAAATCGACTTCCCTTGTAGTTTCGTACAAACTTCCATTTACAGGTCAACCAATATTTTCACGCTCGAATTTGAGTTCTGCGCCGTGTTAAATAGAGTCTAACTCATTTATAATTGACGCTTAATTAAGTGTATTGGTATTTTTGTTTGTTATCTGACATCTACCAAGTTTGGGACCAATGACAATTTGTTAAACGTCTTCTAAGTTATTTTTTTGTCTGCTTTTAAGTGAGGAGATTTATTGGCCACAACGCGGAAAGAGAATTCTTTTTCCTTTTTAAAGGTACTTACTTATAAGTCTATCAGGTGATTTTTTTCCGAAAAGTTTTTACAGTAAGGAGTAATTATTATTATCTTATTGGTGATGTTTTTCACAGAGGTACTGGCAACCGGGGCTTTCTTTTGTTAAATTTGTGTCTTGTAGGATAACTTATGAAGGAAGCCCACTGAACCGGGCTATCCTGTGGGTTCGTTGAGAATAAAGCACATAAACGACTCCGCTCCCACCCATCAAAAATAATGCAATTCAATTATGAGCTTTATGTATTCCTCTTTAGATATACTTTACTCTAGGGGTGGTAAGCCCGCTGACAGCGAGCTGTCTGCTAATTTAATTTTTCTTTTCTGTTTTTCCAAATCTTAAACAAGTTTTTTTTTTAATACTAGTTTTTAGGGTTCCGTCTATCTCCATGATCCGTTTACTATCCAAAACATTTATCAGCACAATAAAATGCTTGTGCTACATGGAGTTTTACCGGAATACGTGATTGATAACACACGTTTTCATACAACTTCTCAGCAATAAACACTTCTTGTATTTCACAACTTTTTTTTAATACTAGTTTTTAAGATTATAAGTAAAGTAACGTTGGAGTGCATTACATTGAGTTTTAAGGTACCTAAAATTTCACCTAGAAAAAAGATTTCGATCCCCAGCAATTAATTTTGCGTAGAGTTACTTAGTTTGATGTGAAGGTTTCGTTTACATACTGTTTAGAGATGCAGTTTATACCTACCCATTTGGAAAAACACATGAATGTGTGTATTTTCAGTTTCATTGTTTCAATCTACATTCTATCTCGCTCTAGCACGTTTTGAAATGTGTCCCTGTTAAGCTGTATGTCGAAAATGCTCTGTCATCGCTTCTTCATCAATCTTCTTCGTGTGATATGGATATATCAACATTGTTCTGCGGTATCCAAGGTCATGACGTTGAGGTACTTATGCTCATAATTAATTAATAACGTCAATCCTGGAGTTTGAAGGGGCTCGTGGTTTAATAATAACAGACGCACGGGTAGATGTTTAAGGTTAATCAACGTTTGCCGAGGTTAGTCTGTGGATGGGTGATCTATTTCATACCAAGACCCCTCCGTGTCGAAAGCACTTTAAACCATTATTGAATCTAGCTGTTTCTATAGACCTTTCAATAACAATAAATCAATATTAAAAAACTGACAATAAGACGCTGACGCGGCTTTGACTGATGTTAAGGTTGGTCAGAAGACTGAAAGTCTGACATCCAGTCTTACCAAGGGGTATCGTATTACCAGTACAAACTGAGTAGTGGAAGTCAGATAGGCCGTCGCTCCATGTTAAATATTCGCATTTAGCTGCATCCAGTGCATTTCAATCAATAAACATAATTGAGAAAAGGCTTAGCAGACTAATTAAGCGGCAATTAGAAACTTATTGAACGCATAAACAATTCGGTACTGCGTTCCAAAACTTAAATTGCCAATGTAGGTCACACGGCTGCCAAGCTCAAATGAAACTGGACAGGCCACATCTGTCGCATGCCGGAGGAGCTATGGGCACCAACGCAATGGGTCTCGAATAGCAGCCAATGGCAACGCAGCAGGCCCAGAAGGAGATGGCAATAAAAACTAGACTAATTAGAATTGGCGAATAACAGCACTGGATAGGTATAAGTGGAAGACTGGAAGGTAGGCCTTTGCCCTGTAGTAGGGACGCAAATGGCTGATAAAAATAAGCAGGTGATTCATCCTGTACACATTTTTTCAAATGTAGAAGTGAAATATGACGATTTTCTCATGAAGAGACACCAATTGCTAATAATAACAAGTAGAATTAAATTAAAAAACCCCCGACACACTGTACTAAAAGTTAAATAGAAAATAATTCGTTAATTCGCCATTTTGTGGTGGCGGCCATCTTGGATTTTTAATTTATCATAGTATTCTACTAGTCTTGCCCTTTCATTTGAAACCTACATTGAGGGAGTTGTTGAATAAATATCTAATCCGCCATTTTGTGGCGGCGGCCATCTTGAACCGATTTTTATCAAACATAGCTTAGAACACTCCCGTTAAATTCACCTTTCAAACAAAAAACAACAAAATCCAAATTGGTTCATCCGTTTGGGCGCTACGATGCCACAGACACACACACACACACACAGACACGTCAAACTTATAACACCCCGTCGTTTTCGCGTCGGGGGTTATAAATAAGCAGATAATGAATCCTCTAGACATTTTTGTAAACGTAGAAGTGAAATATAATGATTGGTAATACAACTAACCTATTCAGAAGTTGGTCAGAGATTTAATATCTCCATTCTGAGCTACTCAATTATTATCGTAACATAAATATTAACGACGAGAAACAGCACATAATGCATGAAGCTCATATTAGAAGATAAACTAGCAACCCGTCAATATTATACAGAATTGTTATTGTAGCACCATCTACGTTATCTTGAAGTCAAAAAGAAAATAGGAATAGAAGGTTAACTCTAATAAATGACCGACAATAGGTTGACGCACGCAGACATATGTCTGCGAAGCTCTATATATAGAGCTGTCGCTTGATGACGGGCTGGCCATAATTCCATACGACATGTTTGTATGATTTTGTATTCAGTTGTGGGGCTGGTGATTGAAGGAAAGGGCTTGTGGCGAATAAAACACGAGTTTTTGATTTAGAGTGTTTCGTGGTTCACGAGGAAAGATTTAGTACCTATAATTTGTACTCGGGCAAAGCTGCGGGCTTAAAGTAAAATAATGGGGATGCCAACAGTGTTGCCGGCTTCCAGCAATCTAAAATAAATAACAGTCGCGACTGCCTTTGCACTCACTGTACGTGAGAGAGAGGAAGTCTCTGGCATGCGTAGATTGAATAAGGTACATTTTTAGAAGTTCATCCGTTAATGGGTCCATCTATTAGACATAAGATTGAGATCTCTATGTGTCTCATTAAGCATGGTAAGTCGTTGGTCCCGGCATACATTTGTCGACCTTTGGCAGCAGTTACGAGTAATCAGAAGCGCAAAGGTTTGACAACCAGTCTTACCAAGGCGTACCATATTGCCCCGTTACTGGGCTGTGGGCGGTCAAATAGGCTGTCGCTCTATGTGAATATACTGGTATTCAGCTGCATCCAGTTAGACTGGAAGCCGACGCCAATATAGTTGGGGAAAGAATAGGCAGATTATGATGTTTGCACAATCAACATCATCCTTTTTTTTTTTTAGGATGGGAAATCATCAAATGACTTCTCCCACTCTGGGCGGAGCGGGAGGGAGTGTCAGACTTTTATTGACTAAAACCCATCCATGTTCCTTCCTCGCCCTTTACGTTCCGGGGCCGCGGTATCTCTTTCAAACAGTCCCGCAACCCCGGCAGGAGTCCCGCAACCCCGGCAGGGATCAGCATCATCCTTAGATATGAATAAACTTCTAAAACTATGAAAATAATATATAAGTGTTAGAAGACCCTTTACGAAGTCGAGAAGCACTTGTTTTCCCCCTCATTGCAATCATTTTTCTTTTGTTCAAGCCCGTAAATTAGCCTAGTCTAACATAGTTGGCAATCGGTCCATAGAACGTCTTGTCGTTCAAGGGAAAGTAAAAGGCACTAGACCACGCGGAAGGTCACCCACGCGTTGAACTGACCAGCTGATCAAGTCTGCCATTGGTGGTTCAGTTAACAAACGCAGCAGGATGACCTCTAGCAGGCAGCGGTGGCGAAATGTCGTGAAGTTCATCACATTTGCCCCTTCCAATACTGCTAGTAGTTAACGATCAAGAGCGTATCGGATAAGAAGAATAACATAGTTGGAAACACAGACAATGCTTGGAGCTAACCTTCTGTACTTACCTATCTATCATGTGTCGAAGTATAGCCCGGAGCCTGGGGCGCGTCACTTCATACATATGCATCTTGTGGTAATACCGCAAGGAGATCCGCTTCGTAAGACGAAAAGTCTTCAGCGTTCCAATGATCCTGATAATATTCTGCTTCGGAACCATCATCGTTTAGAGGTTATTTTTCTCGGGATCTTGCATTACTGTCAAAATTACAGTCAGCTTCTTAAAACTGACAACCATGTACAATAAAAGACAACGCAACAGGTTTTTTGTACTTTATGGGTGTATTTTCAATAAATTGATTTTGTTGGTTTTTTTTTTAACTTTTACTTTTTTTTTTCAAATATGTGAGTCTTTTTCTGAAAGGTAGATTTGACTTAATTTCATCAGACAAACTATTTATTACATTTTCTTTACTTCTTCTTCTTTAATTCTCTCAGGTATTTTTCATTTGGTAAACAGGTGGGTGAAGGTCGATCTAAGATGGGATTTCGTTTTGTTTATTCCTTGCTCTGTGCTTAATTTGTATTTAGAATTCTGTTCGTCATTCCAAAACATCGATAGCGTCGATAATTTTATGGACATAGAGTTTGTGTGGAATATAAAATCGACGATGAGGGCAGATAGGCGTGTACATATACATCGAAGGAGAAGACAATGCTGTGTCCCAAAATAAGATTGGTGTGGCAATAACGATCCTGAGAAAACTGGGATAATCGATGCGATTTGATTCCTCTTTTAAAGGTTATAAAGTAAAGTCAAACTAGTGCTCATTACAAAAGAATGATCATAGAGCGCCCGTCGCACGTCGATAGTTACGTTAAGGCGATTACACGAGCTAAACGCGATTTTTATAATTACTAAAAGTATATGATTCACTGCTATAAACAAGACCAGAAAAATAAATGATATTCTTCAGTATATATGCTAGCATGATACTGTTTTGAAAACATAATACAATTAATTTGGCTCGATAAAAAGAAATCACGAACTTACCTCTAAAAATATCTTTCAAACAATAAAAAACATACTAATATACATGCGATCATTCTGATTTTTTGGCAAATAATTCTACAAGCAATATATTAGCATGATACTGTTTTAGTTGTTTAATCCAATCAATAGTTTTTTTGTAAATCGATTGAAACCACTCATTTCGCGCTATTTGGCCCGCAGAAGAACGAAGTTTGAACCACCACAAATAGCTAATTTAGCTCGTCTAAGCGCCTTAAATCAGAACTGTGACCCGCGTGAGCCGAGCGAGCGTAACAAGCGGTGTCGCGGCAGCGGCAGGCGAGTGTTTCATTCAAGTTGGGCGCAGTGTGATTGCTTTGTTTGGGTAAATGTAACTTGGCACTTGGAATAGGTCAAACTAATTTGGCCTAAATCGCTCTCAACATCAAGTATTATTGCTTGTTTTCCAGTTCAATATATTCTTTATTGTACCTACTTTAAAGAATATTTTCATCTCCTGCAGATCCTTTACCAAACAAAAACCCTTCAGTATCTATTAAAATCTCAACACACAACAGCATCTACCTACACACAGTCTCTAACTCCGGCCCCAAGTTTGCCCGCATGAAACTTGCATTTCTAACTTCACTGATAGAGTTATCAGTGCTTTGATAACTAAATTATATTCTGTTCGTGTTTAGTTATATTCTCAATAGGTGAAGGTGTTGCTTAAAACTTAGTAAGGATTGGAAATTGTTTGAAGTTCTATTTCAAATACATCATTTGTTGTTAGTGAATAAGTAACATTGTCTCTTCCCTACCCATGATCCGTCGGTCATAACGAGCGGCACACCCCCACATCTGTCGGACTGCCGCACAGGCATTTTCCTCCATGCGTTAGTTTTGACATGAATTTCACTATGAAAGTTGTTCGTATCTCGCTTAAACTTGCATTGAGTGTAGTAGAAAGAACAAGACAGACATTTTGCCTCAGTTCAACAATGAACGGTCTTTCCAAATTTTGTTCCGTTTTTCTTTAGAAGTCATCATTTTCCTGCCTGGGAGTAAAAATAACCTCTAATGGAGCCAAAATGCACTGGGTTTCCTCTTCATTGCGAGTTTTTTTTTTGTTACAGACCATACCTGGAAACTTTTCAGTTACGGAGATATTGGAGGTCAAAAGTCCAACTTTTGTACAGGTTTTTTTAACTAATTTAAATATGTTCATGCCCCTGTACTATTCAATGCTATCAGCACAATGTTTTGAACGTGTAACGAAAACCATGATTTTTCGCCCCAAGAAAAAAAGTTGCTTCTTGATGAGGTGGTTTACACCTTGTATAGCCCATAATATGATACTTATGGATGTATAAATAATGTAATTTAGCTTCTTATTAAGGGACGAATTTTCAAAATCGTATAACAGCCTGCATTCAAACTAACAATCATTAATATCTATCTATATCTATATATATATACAGTATGTTAGTTTAAACGAGGGACTTATTCAAACCCGCAATAGTCCATGCTTACATGATACTAATAAACATATGAACAAAAAGAAAACACTAATACATAACAGATAGATCCATACCAAAAACTTCGCCAAAGTTTCGCAACGTGTGCGCAATGCATGTATAATCCATTTTCCCTTCATACTTTAAATCTGGCTTTGGACAGGCAAATATCTAGGTAACTAGGTACTGACCGAATGTTCGCAGTAGTTGATTGACACCTTGCATAATAATTAACGGTTCCTCACACAATATCACTAGATAACACTTAAGCACGAACCATAATCCCAATATTCTTCACTGGAATGAAGATAAGACGTAATTTTTAGTTATTCAAGAACACGTTTACAGGACACTCATAAATATCGCGAAGTAAGCGGGGTTGTTTGTTAAATGCGATACGCGGAATCGCAATATTAGACAGACATGGGGAAGTAACGGCGCTCGCGCATACACTGAGGTCAGCGCGGGGTGGCGCGGGGATGTGCCCTGTCGGTGCATCGGGGACATTACAAAGGAGGGGCGGAGTTTGCGCACGGAGCTCAGGACCGGCACGTGTTTTGCCGCGTGACACCTACTTGCGCGCTCAGTGTCCATGAGTAATGTATTTAATTAGACAATAATGTCAAAAATTAAGGTTATAGCTTTTTTACTTATTTGGATTGAGAATCGAATACTGAATACCTTCCCTCAACATGTCCCTCGTTTAACCTAACACGCTGTATATATGTCACCGTAAAATTGTCAAATACGTTATATTGTAATATCTCTAGCGATATTGTAAAACCTCGAAATATTGTCAAATGAACATACTGCTTACAACAAAACGCATTATTACACACGCGGTGTGGAGGGAAGAAGGGGTCCCCCTTGCCCAGTGGTACAACTCTCATGAAAAGATATTGTACCATTCCTGAGAAATACCGATTATTATAACTTAACCTTAAAACACTTAATATTCCCCTAAAAAGCGTAGTCGACGGAGCCCCGCTTCGCGGGGCCCCTGTTTCCGGGTGCAGGGTTTAAAGGAACCTAACTAACCTAACGGGGGGGTGCCCCAAGTCCCGATTATGGGGGCAGAGATAATTCCGTATGTTCAGTTGACAATATTTCGAGAGTTTACAATATCGCTAGAGAGAAACACGTTATATTGTAATATAACGTGCTTGACAATTTTACGGTGACATATACGTATAATAAAAGAATAAAAAAATCTGTGTCTGTACATTGAATATATTAAAAAAAATAATTATTGAGGGGGTTTAGAAACAGTAATAGAGCACGAATCCAAAAAAAAAGTATGTCTGTTTGTTTGTACACGCTAATCTTCGGAACTACTGGACGGATTTGAATGTTTTTTTTTGTTGTATAGATATTAAGTCTGGGCAACATAAAGGCTATAATTTATCTTGGAATCTTGATGCAGAACCGCAACAGACCAGCTAAACTTTATGAGATAAAAAAAATACACCAGAACAAAAATTGTTCCAAGTGATGAGCATTTTCTGCCGAGAGAATAAATTTGAAGATCTGGAACACCTGATGTGGAACTCCAAGAGCCCAGCTCCACCATAACACATATAGGAATGACGACTTAGCAAAAGTTGTTCAATCTGATGAGCACTCTTTGTTGACTTATAAAAATCGAAGATCTGGAACACCTGTTGTGGAACTCCAAGAGCCCAGCTACACCATAACACATATAGGAATGACGTCTTAGCAAAAGTTGTTCATTCTGATGAGCACTCTCTGTTGACTTATAAAAATCGAAGATCAGAAACATCTGATGTGAAAATTATTGCAAAGCTATCACTAATTTCAATTATAAAATAACATAAGCTGGGAGTACCTCCACGCGGTGAAGGCGATAACAGTTTAGGACTGATTTTTGATGACGATGGTGTATCATTGGAAATTTGACTCTACTGGCCAAAACTCCCATTTATTATTTTATTTTATCGAATAAATATATCTTCGGGCTTATGTTATTTGAGTGTTTAATTTCCTTTTCTATTTATCTTCGTGACTCTGTAGCCTACCCGGTAACGCAGGGGAGCAGTCACTTAGATTTTAATTGATCAGGTATCTTCACAACAAAACTATAACCATGCCTAGAAAGAGGTCAAATCTTTCCCAATGTTCCAAAAGAGCTAATAGATTGAGGATCATAAGATCCCAAGAATCTACCGAAGAGCGTCAGGAGAGACTTCATGCTGTTCGAGAAGATCAGGCTGCAACTTGCTCCGTGGAAACCTCTTCGGATCGCGAAGCACGCCTTCGTTCTCAGCGTATTTACGCATCTACATCCAGGTCTCTAGAGACCAGTGAAGAATAGATGCGTTACTGACCGCTGATCGTGAACGTCATGCATTTTCTCGCAAGTCGGAGACGTTCACGGATAGAGAATTGTGCTTGAGTTCTCAGCGTATCTACGCATTTGCTAACAGGTCTTTTGAAACAAGTGATGAACGTGATGAGCGACTAACTGCTGCTCGAGATTATCATACATTGTCCCGCACACGCACACAACAAAATATTCATAATCAGTTAGAAAGTGAGAGAGAATGAATTGCTGGAGTACGGCATGAAGAGACAGAAGAAGAGCGCAACGAACGATTGAATTCTGATTGACTTCGACATTCTCTGAACAGAATGTCGATATCATCTGAAGAATCGGATGTGTCTCAAGATATAGCCGTAGGGCATGGCGATCTTCCTTGGGTTGATAAGGAACGAGCGCATTTACGTATACTCTTATGATTGAATACGCCACATATTCCGCCATCGGAGGTATGGTTTAAAATTGTAGTTTTTGTGAAGCTGTTTTAAATGGCAAAAAGAAACAAACGGTATGTGTTGCTCAGGTGGGAAAGATCCGTTATTTTCCCGTCGGCTCTTAGAATTCGACATCAGACGTTTCAGATCTTCTATTTTGACGACCCCGTTGTCGCTGGAATAAGCAACAGGATCCGCGTACGAAGTCGCGGGCAGAAGCTAGTTTATAAATAATATTAAAAACAAAAACCTTTGAACGGCAAACAATTTCAATTTACAAATTTTATTTACAAAAATAAGTAAAATTGGACTGGTCTATTTTCAACCGACTTCCAAAAAGAGGAGGTTCTCAATTCGTCTGACCTCAGAACTTTCGACTGGGTGAACCGATTTTGATGGTTCTTTTTTTGTTTGAAAGCTGGTGCTTCCCATTTGGTCCCATTTTAATTTGCTAAATATCTGATGCTGATCTTCGGAGATATACAATGGAACTCTTCAAAAATAGATGGCAAATCTGCAGTGATTGCTGCATTCGCTTGCAGGTTCATTATTTATACTACATTATGACGTAACATCACGCCTGTATGCTCTGAGGGGGTACGCAGATGTGTACAATATACCCAGATTTCGACAATGTTTGTTACCTCAGAACTTTCGACTGGGTGAACCGATTTTGATGATTCTTCTTTTATTTGAAAGCTGGTGCTTTCCGTGTGGTTCCATTTCAATTTGGTTAAGATCTGACGCTGACCTTTGGAGATATAAATGGAAATCTTCAAAAATACACGGCAAAGCTGCAGTAATTGCTGCAATCGCTTGGTTGTTTATTGTTTATCCAACATCATGACGTAACATCACGCCTGTATGCTCTGAGGGAGTATGCAGAAGTGTACAATACACCCAGATTTCGACAGTTAGACGTGTAAAGTTCCATTTAATGGGATCCCGGAGAAATAGCACACCAGAATCGGTTTGGGTAGTTTTAGGAAGAGTACTTTCTCGGAGTGATCCCATTTCAATTTGATAAAGATCTGGTGACTTCGTAAGATAGGCAACGGAACTCCTTAATAAATGATAGCAAATGTACTGGAATTGCTGAAATCTCACGTCTGTCTATTGTTTACAGTTCATAACAAAAAATCACACCGATACACTGTGAAAGGGTAAGCACATGTGAACCACTAAAAAGTGAAAAATAAAAACTTTTTTGCAAAAAATATAACCGACTTCACACAAAAAAGTGAAAAATAACTTTAGCTTCAGAAGTCGGTGACAAAAAAACGAAATCAATCAAATAAAGGTCACCGACTTCAGAATCTAAAGTTATTTTTCACTTTTTTGTGTGAAGTCGGTTATATTTTTTGCAAAAAAGTTTTTTTAATATCAAATAACAGTTATAGGTAATATTGAATGCATGTGAAAATAATTATCGTGTATCAAGCACACATTTTTTGCAATTTTTGTATGTCTGTCTGTTTGTTCCAGCTAATCTCCGATAAGTCTGGACTGATTTGCCAAAAAAAATCAGATTAAAAAAGGGAAGTCATATTTTATGAAAATTTCACGCGTACAAAGTTCGCGTTCAACAGCTAGTTATTTATATTGAATTTTATGTCCATAATGAACAGGATCGCGAATAAATTGTGTCCAAAATTCGTAACTCGATGAGCGTTCGCGCGCGCGAGAATGCGGTCACGTGGTATAAGGGATGAGACACTGTAGGGATAGATCAGCGGGATGAAATACTTCTGTATTTTTTTTTAAATTCAGTTCTGATTTTTTTTTTAAATATTTATTTAATAAAGCATCTGCATCCCTCGTCATCATACTAAAAAACTTTTGCTCTGAAACTCAATATCGATTCGTAAGAAAAACGTGTAATTCCTAAAATGACAGTAGAGACACTTCAAATAATATGAAATGTATATTTTTTATGAAAGTCTCAGTCAGTCTCTATGTAAACGAGAAAGCTTAATTTATTTTAACCCCAATTCACAATAAAATTCGTTCAAACCACAAAACATTACATACAAAAACGTTGATAAAAACCTGTAAAACAGAGGGTAGTCAAATCTTATAGTATATGGAAAACATTTTAAAATCATGTCTTTTGTTTTCTATCCGACTTTTCACCAGGAGCCCTTCAAACGTCATTATAAAGAACACTTTGATCTCGATAACTGAAAAAATATACCCCCAATTTCGCTAAACTACCCTCAACCCCTCAACCCCTCAACACAGAGGACCTACCCTAACTTTTCAAACTCCGAAAATCATTTGCAGCGCTCAACCGCACAACCAGTAGCTCTCAAACGTCGGAAGGGGGAGGTCGCATCCTTCCCTACATTTTCGCGGGAAAATTGTGACACTTCTTTTTTCGAACGCCGAAAAAAAGTATTTTTATTTCCGGAGTGATTTTTTTTTCTGTATCGGACATTTTGTGTTTCGGCCTCATTGTTGGTGATGCTACGCTAAGTGATTAAGCCTTTTTGGTGAGTATTGAAGAGGTAATTTAAGTTTGTTGAGTAGCAATCTAAGTTTGTGACGGCTTCCTGAGTTCTTAGTGTTTGTTGACAACTTTTGTTTGTGCGGTATTAATTACTTGAAAACTATCTGTTTTGAATTTTAAAGGGGAAGTTGATTTTAGGGTCGTTTTTGGTTTGAATTATTAAACTTGGAAGTCTGTTTTGGAACTGTCAACTAAACAAGTCAAGTTTGATCCGGGTAAATGTCAAGATAGACATTGATCATTCAGATTTAGGGCATCTTACTGAAAACTCAGTTTATTACTATTAGGGGTGATTTTGCAATCACTCAGAATAAATCTGAAGTTATGGCAGAGTGTCCATGTCCAAAAACTGACAAAATGTCAAACTGATTCGCCGGATAAAAGTTAACTGGCGATTGAAAAACCGGGCCTAGAAATACAGTCTGTAGACATCAATAATTATGAAAACGACAGTAAAGTTTTGAGTACAAATTAAATTGCTGCTTTTTCTTTGCTTGCTTTCTGAAGAATTTGAATACGGATTAATTAAACTACGATAGTGAATTTGTACTATGTTATCTGTGAACTAGCACTTAGCCCGTGACATCGTCCGCAAAACTTGTGATAGTTCGACCAACATGGATGACATAAATATAATTTTATAGCAAAAACACGGACAAGAATAATGTAGCTTTCTACCAAGAAAATATTTTTTAGAATAAAATCATTAGTTCCAAAGATTACCCCAACATACAAACATAAATACAAAAACGTTTCATTGATATTAAAGTATAGACTAAAATGAATAAAAATCTATTTAAAGACGATAAAATAAGCTATAACCTCTCTAGTGTTTTTGCTTAGTGTATAGAATAGACAAATAACTTACGCTCTTCTCTAGTCTTCCTAGAGTTGAAAACTTGTCGATAACATAGTTGATAGTTTCCTACAAACTACGTCCTGTTTAAAGTTATCCTAAATTCGTGTCTAGGAGGCTGCCTTGTATGGGGCTAAATCAATTTTAATGAAATTGACATGAAAGTAGACCATGAACTGAGGTTATCTGTTACTTTTACATGTGTTTTTTTTTGGTATAGGAGTTCTACGTAAGCGTAACGTTCAAAAATATCAAAAGTTACTTGGACATTTAATAAAAAAAAAAGTAGTTAAAGGTGGATCACTACGTAACTTCTTATAAAAAAGCGGCCAAGTGCGAGTCGGACTCACCCATGAAGGGTTCCGTAGCAGCAAGTAACATAATATAAAAGATCTTGTAGTTCGTTGTAACTTCGACCGATTTATGACGTATTAAAAAAAAACTACTTACTAGATCTCGTTCAAACCAATTTTCAGTGGAAGTTTACATGGCAATGAAGTTACAGGGGGCACACATTTTACCACTTTGGAAATGTCTCTCGCGCAAACGATTCAGTTTAGAAAAAAATTAAGTTGAAAACCTCAATATCATTTTTGAAGACCTATCCATAGATACCATACACGTATGGGTTTGATGGAAAAAAAACATTTAAGTTTCAGTTCTAAGTATGGGGAACCCCCAAAATGTATTGTTTTTTTTTTTCTATTTTTGTGTGAAAATCTTAATGTGGTTCACAGAATACATCTACTTACCAAGTTTCAACAGCATAGTTCTTATAGTTTCGGAAAAAAGTGGCTGTGAAATACGGACGGACCGACAGATAGACAGACTTGAAGAATTCATAAGGGTTTCGTTTTTTGTCATTTGGCTACGGAACCCTAAAAATACGTTCAGAGCCCTCTTACATTTTGGTTTTACGCTAATTGTACAATTGACTTAAAAAGGCATATAACAAAAAAGTATTCTATCAATAATTATGAAAATATAGGATGTCAGTAAGATAAAAATGTTGGTGGTCTTTATAATCAATAGGATATACAAATTAGAGGTCCCAAATCAGAGTCTTGAGTATTTGCCTAAACTTGCAACGGGAGAATGATTAATGCTAAATGAATAAATGAGCTATCTAAAATTAGCTTTATTATTATTGAACTGAAAACGAACTTTTTGCAATAAGTAATTGTTATTTCAAGCAACGAACAAAAAACATATAATAGGCATGACAACAGTATAAAAAAAATGCAAATTTATTTAGTCTGTCAGTTAAAGTATTGGAAAATAAATAATAAATAAATATCGCTGGACATTAACACACAGCGCCACCTAGTGCCACACTAAGCAAAGCTTGTGTCGTGGACACTAGATAGTTGATTATACTACATATATACTATTTTGTTTGTAAATACATACTTATTATACATATAAACATCCATGACTCGGAAACAAATGTCCGTGCTCATCACACAAACATTTGCTCCTACCGGGATTCGAACCCATGACCCTAAGAACGTAAGGCAGCGTCACTACCACTACGCCAATCGGGTCGTCAAAATAATGGACAGTTATTTTTTGTTTTTGTAAATCAATAAATATTGACAAAGATAAAACGTATCTTATTTCGGGAGTGGGGGCTTGTGACGTCAGAACTCACAAAAAATTATACAAAGGCCTAATGTATTCAGAATTTTAAAAGCGTCGTAGCCCCCCTTAAATTTATATTCCATTTTAATTTAACTATTTATTTTTGAAGTGAATATACAACTAAAGTTTCTGTGAATATTTCAAGCGTCTACCTGTTGCCTGTTGTAAAAAAATCACGTATATTGTATGGGAGCCTTTTAATTTTTTTTTATTCTGTTTTTAGTATTTGGTGTTATAGCGACAACAGAAATACACATTCTGTCAAAATTTCACCTGTCTAAATATGACAGTTCATGAGATACAGCCTTGTGACCGACTAACAGACGGACATTGGTGTCTTAGCAATGGGGTTCCGTTTTTCCCCTTTGGGTTCGGAACCCCAAAAACTTCACTAAAGACAACAACGAAACGCTTTTATTTGTACAAAATGCAAAAATAATGTATTTATAAATAAGAGGATTTATAAATCACCAGGAAACTTGAAACAACATACTGCAACTGAGTTAAAAATACTACGAATGCGAACAATTCAACAATACATTTGTGATTATTTTTGCTCCGAAATATACCAGATTTTATTACGAAGTAAAATTCAGTCGTTATAATAATTCTGATCATGGAATTAAAAAATAAATGTAATTTTTCGAGGATTTTTGTATCAGTTACGAGAGGAATTTGGATACTATAATAACGATATAAGTATAGAATTGTATTTGTTTTTAACCCCCGACGCAAAAACGACGGGGTGTTATAAAATTTGACTTGTCTGTGTGTGTGTGTCGGTGGCATCGTAGCACTCGAACGGGTAAACCAATTTTGATGTTTGAAAGTTGAATTAGTCGGGAGTGTTCTTAGCAATGTTTGCTAAAAATTACTCAAACATGGCCGCCGCCACAAAATGGCAGATTACGTATTTATTCAGCAACTCCTTTAATATGGGTATTAAATAAAAGAACTTGACTAGTAGAATAATATACGCTACTAAACATTTCAAATCCAAGATGGCCGCCACCACGAAATGGTGAATTACATTTATTTTTCAGAACTCCCTCAATATGGGTGTCAAATGAAAGGGCTCTAAACTTACTAGTAGAATAATGTACATTATATTGAAAGTGAACGAGGAATATTATATTACTATACTTCGTTCCAAAAAAAACCCTTGAAATGATGACCGTATGTGTCAGGGGTTTTTAAATTTTAAATTTAATGTAACTTGTTATAATCACCTAACATAACATAACTTCTGTAATTCTCAAGGGCCAGCCAGTAGTGTACGGTCGAACAAGCTATTTGGTTTACACTTTACAATGTAATTTGTTCGTTAAACTGTAAACTAAATAGCTTGTTCGACCGTACTTTATAGTACAACCAAATATCGCCAGTTATTTTTAATGCAAAGAAGACGTTGCATTGGAAGACCTCCCACTAGGAGGACCGATGACCTGGTGAAGGTTGCGGGAATCCGCTGGATGCGAGTCGCACGGAACCGGTCAATGTGGCGACACATGGGGGAGGCCTATGTCCAGCGCTGGACGTCTTTCGGCTGAAATGATGCGTGGTTGGATATTTATATGGACCAACTCGTTTCAAAACCAAAACATTTAAGATAAATGGTTATAAAAAAAGAGTTATTAATCTCAAGTTTTCATTATCTGTTACTTGTTTAAGAAAAGTAAAGGTAAAGTAGAATTACCAGGAAAAATGCCTTTGAAACTAGATTCTATACCTTACCTTACAATTAATTTGTACTTTCTAAAATAATAATAAAAATGGTTACAAGTATCAAAACGGGAAAATAATAAAAGGGCGTCGAATAGTACGTCCATTTTGCTGTCAACAGAAAAAGTGCCCAGAAGGCTGGCAGCGTTGCCATGTTCAATGCTGATACTTTAGCCAAAGTCACATGAAGACTCGAACAACCGCTTGGAGATATCTCGAAATACTAGGTGGGCACTCGGACCCCCCGGCTTTAGTGTTTCCACCGCAAACGGCTCAAACACATAACACGTTTTAGCACCTGCAGCAGCCGCCCCAGTGACACCTACTGTGCCAGGGATGGACATTGTGTCGAGACAAGGGGGTCAACGCAAGTCGCATCCCACACTAATGTCACTCGGGACCCTATAGTCGGCGCCACGAGAAGCTATATAATTTTTGTAAGCTAAGACTTTCTACCAAGATACGTAACGACAATTAATCAACAACAAATACTCCTAAATTTAATCAACTCAAATTATCATACGTGTAATACGAAACTAACGGGCAATTTCACTTGGTCGGGTTATATTTTGGCGATGTAAAGCGCTGTCGTCTAATATTTGGTGGTACTGGAACGCATCTGACATCTATCATGGAACATAAACATTGAAGTATGTTCACACTGACGCTGTCATTTTTGAATTTGATCCAAGGTTGCAAACCCGAATGTGTGTTTACGGACGGGACGTTAACGAAACTGAAAGCACTCGTTCTTCCTGTCATTGCGATCATTTTTTTGTTCTACACCATACCTGGGAACGTTCTAGTCACGGAGATATTGAGGGTTAAAGTTCCAACTTTTTCACAACGTTTTTTTTTTAATAAGTACAAGTTTCTAATGCAAGAGTACCGTACCGTAAGAGCACCGTAGATGCGGGCCTGTGGACGGCTAGCTATGGGCTAGCTAGCCGTCCGTCCGTCTAATGACGACAGGCCGTGTCGACGGCGCGTTCGTGTTCCACGCGCGCCTCAAAGAGATGTCAGCATAAGGGGAGGGGCCCGCAAGGGCCGAAGCCTGCCGGGGTTGCGGGCCTATCCGAAAGAGATACCGCGGCCCCGGAACATAAAGGGCGAGGAAGGAACAAGGATGGGTTTTAGTCAGTAAGAGTCTGACACTCCCTCCCGCTCCGCCCAGAGTGGGAGAAGTCATTTGATGATTTCCCATAAGGTATCTCGCACACTGGGCTGCGGGACTGTTCGAAAGAGATACCGCGGCCCCGAAACGTAATGGGCGATGAAGGAACATGGATGGTTTTAGTCAGTAAAAGTCTGACACTCCCTCCCGCTCCGCCCAGAGTGGGAGGGATCATTTGAGATGATTTCCCATCGGAAAAAAAGGTATCTCGCACACTAGCACAATGAACGAAAAAACGAAATTGCTCACCCCAAAAAAAAGTCGTTTCCCAGCAATAATTATGCGTAAAGTTACCTAGTTTGATGTACAGAATGCTTGGTTGACGGGATTATGAAGGGTCTGTTTATACATGGCTGTATTAACAATGATACGTGGAAAGGTTTCCGGGCGAAGCCACGGGCAAAAGCTAGTCAAAATATAGGGTGATTGGTTATTAGTGTACGATACTTAAACACGTGATTGTGCTCATGATAACAAACAACTTTTACTATGGGACCAAACCAGAAATCGCGAAAAAAAAAACTGCTGTTCAGAACATTTACCTATGTTCGCCTAATGTACTGAACGGCTGATATTTTTTTCGCGATTTCAACTTTGATCCCATAGTAAAAGTTGTTTGTTATCATGAGCACAATCACGTGTTTAAGTATCGTATACTAATTACCAGTCACCCTATCTAAGAGAGAACTAATTTAACAAAAAACTACGATCTTCCTGTTTTACCTTGCTTCTCCAAACAGGCAACACAACCATGTTAAAATACATTCCGCAAATAAATATTTTAAAAGTGTGCCAACCAAGAAAAATAGCGTTTATTTATAAATCGCGTATTCACATTTCACAGAAAATGTATTTTCATTTAAAAGTTTTAACAAGGACTTTACAGCCAGCTTTTGTTTTTCTAGTAATCATTTTTTTAAAATTCAATGCCGACTTCCAGGAATATTAGATTAACTACGGACAGATATATTTATTTATTTTCTTGGTACTCCAACAATAACAGCAATCAATTAATTTGTGAGAAACTATAAAAAACCAGCCTCCTCACGCAAAGAGCTTTGCAAATTCCTGATAGAATAAATAAATGTATCCCTGGACATTAACACACAGCGCCGTCTAGTGCCACACTAAGCAAGGCTTGTATCGTGGACACCAGATAGTTGATATACTACATATATACTTTTTGTTTGTTTGTCATACGTAAACATCCATGACTCGGAAACAAATGTCCATGCTCATCACGCAAACATTTGCTTCTACCGGGATTCGAACCCAGGACCCTAAGAACGTAAAGCAGCCCCAACCTGGGAATTGAACCCGAGACCTCATTCTTAGCAGTCGCGATTGCGTCCATACAAAGTACATACTAAATATAAAAGGTGTTGACTAGAGACCATCAAACTGAACAACTTTCTCTATGAGACCACGTAATTGTAAAAAAATAATCAGCTGTCTCATACAATTAGTCGAGTAGATATCTTTGTATGGCGTCGTTGATTATTTTTTCGCGATTACGCTGGTGGTCCCATGGAGAAAGTTGTTCAGTTTGATGGTCTGAAGCACATTTGACCAGGATGCAAAGCAACGCGATCTTTTCAAAGAGATATGCAGCGTAAACGCAACAACACAAGTAAATTACGGTTTTGCTTCGTTTGAAAATGTAGTGAAATTGTCTCAGGGCTACGTTACGCAAAACTGAGTGGCTGGTTCACCAGCCACTCAGTTTTTCAACAGGTTTGCTACGCAAGCTTCGTGGTCCATTACTTCAGTAATGGACCACGAAGCTTGCGTAGCAAACCTGTTCACATCGAACATAGCAGTGAACCGACGATTGGGATGACTACAAAGGACGAATTTAATAAAACAACTTTATTGAAAATAAAATCTATATTCTATCAAATATTTATTTATGAAATGAGACATAAATCTTTACTAATAGACTTTATACAGACTTAGAATAACAATAAAATACGTAAAAAATTTAGTATGAAACAAAAAAAAAATGTCCGTATCGCAAATAACGGGAAATGTGCCAGCGTAGCCATGATTCCTTTGGCCAAAAATTAGGCCATATTCTAACTAATATCGGACTTAATAAAAGGTACATCAACAGCCTCATCCTTATTTCCATCTTGAAAACTACCATACTTATAATACTCCTCAATTTCTTGCAATGTCCTATTCCTAGTTTCCGGCACAAACTTCCAAATGAATAAAATTGACAACGTTGCATATACAGAGTAAAGCAAAAACACACCCCATACATTCATATACACACTCAAATAAGGGTATGCTTTCAACGACGAAGAATGGAGTACACATGTATAAATAACGTATAGACAACCACCTACGCCCCTGTGTTTAACAGGCATTATCTCGCTTGATATAGAAAACCCTATACAACTTGAACCCAAACTCAAGAACGCTACGAAACCCACTAAACAATACACCCCTAAGTCCTTTTCCACAGCCCCTACACTTTGTAAATATGACATAATGGTTGTAGCTGTCATAAAAACAGCGGAACCGGACATACTGAATAGCATAACTTTTTTGCTACTGCAGAAACGGACTAAAACTGTTGCTATGTTGTAGCCGGTGAAAAGTAAAATGTCCATAGCTAATTTTGCTTGTTCATTAAACCTGCCGGACATTTTAAAAATCATATCTGTGGAGTATATTATGACGGGCATACCTCCACCCCAATACAGAACATTGATTAAGACAAACGTATGCAACGTTGGCAAATAAAAGTCTCTACTTGTTACTGTCTCCCGAAAATCTTGAAACGTTGATGTTGATTTGGTTTTCATATGTTCCTTCTGTGAATTGAGAATTGCCTTTAATTCCTTCTTTGATTCTTCATCAGTACCTCTCAGTCTATCAAAACTTTGCTCGCATTCTCTAAATCTTCCCTTATAGGCCAACCAAGATGGCGACTCAGGCCAAGCAAAGCCTAAAGGAAGTGCTATAAAAACTGGGCAACACATGATCAGTCCAACTGTTTTCCAGTGCAGATACCTCCCTATAATTCCTACCGAAGATATTCCTAAAGCTTGAACCGTCCCATACAGGAGTAAGCAAGTATTTCTATACTTCGGTCGAACCATTTCGGAGACGCTCAAAAAACTGACGGTTAGAAGACTGTTGGTACCGAGGCCGTGGAAACACTCCCCGATTATGAGCGTCATGATGTTCTGAGCTAGGTATGTTAACATCCAACCGGTGATAAGAAACATACAGCTCAGGATGAAGGCAAATCTCCTGCCTTGGTACTGCATGATGACTGGTAGAAGAATACTTGGTATACCAGCAATGCCATGAACGGAACCTGCAAAAGACAAAAACGGGTTTGAACTTTGATTACTCATCATCTTTCCAGCCTTTTCCCAAGAATCCCCAACATTCTTGGAAAAAGGCTAGGCTTCCAGTCAAACCAAGTGCAACTGAATACCAGTATTTTACATGGCCTATTTAACTTCCACAACCAAATTAGTACTGGATAATACGATACCCCTCAGTAAGACTGGTTGACAGACTTTTGGGACAAAATCTACTTGCAACGACTGTCAAAGATCTACATATGACAGCCGGGATCAACGACTTAAAATGCTTTCCGAGACACAGAGGAAACTCGATATAAAACGGTTGGTCACCCACCCATTCACAGACTAACCTACATAAGCGGGGCTTAACCTGAAGATACTAAAGTAAAAAATCTCGATGGAGAAGGATAAATAGACAGTTACTCCATGTAAAATAGTGGTTTGACTGGAAGACGACTCCAAAATCGTTGGGATGAAGTTACGCAGGACCATAATTGGTATTTACATATATATATATATATATATATATATATATATTTTATATTTTATAATTAGTGGTTAAGGAAACATCAACAACTGTAAAGCCAAAAAAAAATAAAAAAAATTGGATGGACTCACGTAGATCTTAAGTTACTAATAATAAGCTTAGTTTAATGTAACGTGTCCAATGATGGAGCACGATCATAGTTTTAATTTTTTCTTTTAAATCAATCAAACAATTAATAAAATGTAAATAAGACCGCGGACCCCCACGTCTGCGGTAGAAAACTAATTATAAAAAAAAAAAAGTTACGCAGGAGAGGAATTTACTTAAATTGTCTTTTTTAAACTTTCACGATCAGAACACATTATAAAACATATGACATCCGGGTATTTATCGCGAATTTACCTTTAATTTTATCCCGACGTTTCGACCGGATTGCACCAGCCGTGGTCGCGGGGAGACTGAAGTATTGGAGGTACCGCGACAGCAAAGTGAAGGCGTTTTTTCAACTACCCTCACTCATCTTCATAAATGTTAATTAGGGCCGGTTCACACTAGGACAGCACACTACACTAACAGTGTCCGTATATTGAGGCGATTTCACTTGACGAGTACACTTAGTGATCACTGGATTCCACGATGAAGAGAGTTTGAAGCCGTCTTCGCGATTGAAATTAGGGTACTTCTTGATCTCAATCGCTTCCCGAAATCCCGAAAAATTAAAGGTAAATTCGCGATAAATACCCGGATGTCATATGTTTTATAATTTACTTAAATTGTTAGGTAACCTATTTTCAACGACTGTTATTTACCGCAGATTTAAACGCCCCTTGAGGAAAGTTCTTAATACTGTAAAGGTCATGGTTATTTCTCAAGGGTCTTTTAAAGTATTTGAATGTTTATCTTCTCTTAGGAATATAAATAAAGCTTCAATCTAGTATTTCTATTTTATTTGAATGATCAGACATTATTTTCTGAAAGTTAAATTGTTTTTGCACACCATCATTTTAGCGCATCGTTTTTTCATCTTTGTAACGCTAGTTTTTGCCCGCGAAATTCAAAATTTTCTTGAAATTAATTTAATTTTCTCTAATTCTCTAATTTTCTTAATTTTCTCTTTTTTTTTTAAATTTGCAGGTCAGTGGCAGATTGCGTGTTGAACAGAATTTGATTCGATAAGACGGGTGTTTTGTCTGGTGGGCTACTGCCCGACAGTTGTTTTTGGACGGGTTCGTGTAGTTATGGTCTTAAGTCGCAGATACTTTTAGTAGCGCGATTTAGGCATTTGATGTTAGTTATTCATAGTGGCGTTGTTGAACTTTTTGCACTAAGTTGCTGTAGTGATTTTCGTAGTGCTATAAATTACACAAGACCGGCCTACAACTCGCTAAGTCATGTCAGCTAGAACTGGCTTCAAAGGTGCATTAGGTTCTCAAACACATATTTTGAATGTACACTGATTTAAACAAGAGTTATGAGAAAAATGAATTTTCTATAGAGATTTTAAATTCCTCACATCTCGTGTTTATAACATTGTACTTTCAAAATATTTATTTGGGAACATTATGTATTCTATAACACAATCAAAATATATACTACTACTATGAACATGTTTGATTTTCATATTATTTTGGTATTACGTTTGTATGAAAAACGCATGCTCCCACCTTAAGCATTTTTTTTATAATAAACAACTGACTCTTTAGTCTAATGGTTAAAAGCACGACTGCTGAACATGAGGTCCTGGGTTCAATTCCCGGGTCGTTCAAAATGTCATTGGGTTTTCCATCAGGAATTGGTCAGTAGCACCTGCTAAGTCTGGATTTGTGCCCAGTTGATGGTAATAAACGAGCTCGTGGCTAAATCATATCAGCCGCTCGGGTCGATCTTTAGGTTAAGCCATGATTGCCTAGGTTGGCCTGTGGATGGGTGACCACCCTTACATACCGAGTTTCCTCCGTGCCTCGAAAAGCACGTTAAGCTGTATAGTATTTTCATGTTTCAGACACTCTATACTTATGAGGAAATGTAGTATTTAGACACTATAGGTACTTACACTTTTTACTATCATTCATATTCATTATCCTTGTATATTATTTTTACATCTAAGTCGCGCTTTGGCAGTAACTATTTTAGCTCACGTTAGTTTCAATCTAGAACGATGTTTTAACATCGATTTTAGCTGAAATAAAAAATAATTTTTCAATATTTACCTTTTTGACATTACGTCAATTGTCAAGCTGTCAGTTACTTTTCCTCTATTTTTAATTTTCTTACTGGCCTAGGCCTATGAAGGTTTCTTTTGATTTATATAATTTTATTTTATTTTATCAATATATTAGCTCAAATAATGTATTTTAGAGTTAATTACGATTGTTTCCTAAATAACAGTATCTTATCTTACTTTTATAAAATTAATTAGCACGCTCACAGAATTCTTCGAGGAAGTTTTTTACTGAATAATACTGGTCGTTTTAAATACAGGCAACTCACATTTTTGATTTTAAAATCAAAATAATCTAGAGAGAATGAAAGAACTAAAATAAAACAACTGATGTGGAAAAACTGAACAAAAAAAGAATTTTTGGGTATAAAAGGGCATTCCTGACACATTTCAGTCAGTCTACTACGGGATCTGAAGTGTGTCTGAAGTTAGATACTTCTATTTAATAAGTCTCACTGAATTCACGGTGAAGTTCGCCCTCTGAAGAGCTGTATCTTGGAGGCGCTGACGCCCTGACGCGCCCCAAGTCTTAAAGCTGGACCTGGAAGCTGTACTCCACGCTCTCTACAGAGCTGGACCAGGAGGTTGCTCCCAAAGGCGGTGATACCTGACGCGCCCTGAAGCCAAACTGGAAGCTGTTGCCTCTACAAAGCTGGACCAGGAAGTTGCCGATCCTGAAGCCTGACCTGGAAGCTGTACTCCACGTTGTCTAAAGAGCTGGACCCTGAAAAATACCTGCCAAGTATTGTGAACTTCCTCTAACATTTTTTTTTGTGAAGCGTGATAGATATAGGACTTTTATTTAAATAAATTAATTGTTTGTGTTATTTTTATTTTTTTGGGATAAGTAACACGACAGTTTGGCGCCCAACGTAAAATCAAGACTTAGATTTCACTCAAATACTTTTTCAAAATTCTAAAAAAAACTAGCACTAGTATTCCCTTATTAGACTCTTATTTGGCTTATTCTCTTATAACTTACTCTCATCTCATTCTAACACACACTCTCACACTTTAACATACGATGCGCATCATCGAATTTTGCTTATATCTCGGAAACGGTGCGTCCTATCGCAAAAATAACGAAAAATTTGTCCCCCCTGCCCCGCAGTCATCTTGTCATTCTTAACATGATGGAACTTTAAAAACACAAAAAAAAAAAAATTTTTTTCTTGTCAATAAATCAGATCCTCTAGAGTCCTCTTTAACACTCAAGTCCTCCTCTTTAACACTTATATCAAGCTAGGTATAGTGTCGTGGGCTCTTGAACTTTTTAAATAAAAACCCTCTTCAGTTTTTATTACTAAAATCATCGGTTTACGATTTTAATTATTATGTAGGATCCTCTCGTCCTCTCGTCTTTAATACTTGAGTACTTTCTAACACTTGAGTACTTTCTGTAATGTTTCGATGGCTTAATAAAAAACCGATTAGAATATTATATTGATTTTAATGTTTTACACGTATTGATTTGCTCGTGGCCCTCAGTTAATTGTCTATGCCCGCACTCTCTCTGGCAGCTCCTAGCTCCTGTCATTTGTGCCGGAACTAGTGTTGCCCTACTTTATCTTTATTACATCTTCCCCTTTTTAAACAAATAAAAAAATACAGAAAATAAAGTTTACATCTTACATCTTTCCCGTTTATAACTAAAAACAAAAACAAAAGGAAGAAAAAGAAAAAAGAAAAAAAAAAAACTAACTGCCCTTCTTGTTGTTTACATGAAACATACTGAATTTATACTGGGCTTATACATTTTACAGAGCAATAATGGTAATAGGCACTTAAAACCTTTACAATACTTATTTTAATACTAAAACTAAATTTCTTGTTTATTACACAAGTACCAAAGTAAAACTAAAATAATATTAAAACTAAATTTCTTATTTATTACATAACAACATAAAACTAAATTAAACTTCTTCTCAAAACCAGCTGCCTTATTTCTTATCAATTTATTTACTGATGTCCTTTTAATATCATATCATAATTATGTTATCAACCTTTATTCGTTTGAGGAATCCGTGGAACCCCACACCATACCTGGAGAACCACCAAATTATCCACGAATGTGGTACGATGTTCTACAATAGCTCACACCATCTTTATCCTTTACATTATATGATCTAAAGTTATTTTTCATTATTATAGTTCCTGGTAACCACTTCCTATCATTAACATCTTTCTTAAACCAAACGTTTTGTCCTACTATGAATTCTGATTTCTTTTTGGTTTGTACATTATAATTTCTTATGTTCCTATCTATCGATTTTTGCATTTCAGTCTTTATATTTTCGTTCAGTCTTGGTTTTAAATATTGACTTGTTACTGGTAGTTTTGTTTTTAAATTCCTGTTCATTAACAATTGTGCTGGGGAAAATTTTGTGCCTGCTACAGGTGTATTTCTATATTGTAATAATGCAATTCTATAATCTACATTATCATCCCTACATTTAAACAAAATTTTTTTAGCTATCTGCACTGCCCGTTCTGCCATTCCATTTGACTGGGGGTATTTAGGACTAGAGAAAGTAAATTTGAAATTCCATTCATGTGAAAAATGTCTACACTCTTTAGAATCAAATGGTACATGATCAGAGACTATTTCCGAAGGCACCCCAAAATTACAAAATAAATCTAATAAAACATTTATTACACTATTTGCAGTCTTATTGTGTATTAATTTAATTTCCAACCATTTAGAATAATAGTCATAAATTACCAAATAACTGTTTTTTCTGAAATCCATGATGTCAATTCCCAACTTTGAAAAAGGTAATTGAGGCACATTATGTACTAACAAAGGTTCTTTTACATTGTTGTTCTGATATGTTTGACATATAAAACATTCTCTAACATAGTTATCGAGATGTGAATCCATCTTAGGCCAGTAATACAATTCTCTGGCTAGTTGTTTCATTTTTGTCATTCCTATATGACCTTCATGCAAAATCTTCATGTACAACAATCTAAGACTTTTAGGTACTATTATTCTATGATTCATAAATACTAAATTTTCATCAACTGTGATATCTGTTTTAAATTTATAATAATAACATAGTGAATCTGGTACATTTTTTATATTTTCTGGCCACCCTTCTTTTGTGTATTTTATAACTTGTAACAATTCTTCATCTTTACCAGTTTCAGTAATTAATTGACTTTTTTGCTCTTCTGAACACTGCAAGTACTGAGATAACCCTATGCAATGAATAACCTCATACATATACGACTCATCAATCTCTGAGTTTGATAAGTATGATCTCGAAAGTAAATCAGATATAAACATAAATTTTCCTTTTAAATACTTATACTCTAGATCATACTTCAATAATTTGAGTTTTAGTCTTTGGAGCCTTGGCGAAGGAATCTCATGAATACTTTTTCTTAATAGTGTCTCGAGTGGCTTATGATCATTTAAAACTATACATTTAGTCCCATAGATAAAGTAATGAAACTTTTTGGTAGCCCAGACTACGCTTAACAACTCTTTTTCTATTTGTGAAAATCTTTGTTCCGCTGGTGTTAGATTTCTAGAAATAAAACTCACTGGCTTTCCATTCTGTAGCAAACAACCACCCAGACCATCCTTGGATGCATCACACTGTATGACTACTGGTAAATTACTATTAAAGTTTTGAAGAACCGGAGCTTTAGTAATTAATTCTTTAATGTTCTTACATATTTTTTCATGAATTTCTGTCCACAACCAACCTACATTCTTTTTTAACAATTCTGTTAGTGGTGACATCATTTTTGCTAAGTTAGGAATAAACTTACGCAGATAATTAACCATACCCAAAAAAATTTGCAATTCCTTTTTATTTGTTGGACTTTTCATTTTCACTATTGAGTCTATCCTATCTGGATCAATTTTAATACCTTCCTTAGAGAATATATGACCAAAATACCTGACTTCCCTTAACTTGAACTGAAACTTATTTTTATTAAATTTTACATTACACTTTCTAGCACGATCAAAAACTTTATTCAGTATAACATCATGTTCCTCCTCCGAGGATGCAGCTATCAGCAAGTCATCGCAATAGATTATTACACCCGGAATATCTCCAAAAGCTCTTTCACTATACCTTTGGAAGATCTCCGGAGCAACTGATATTCCAAAAGGTACTCTTAAAAATTTATAATTTCCAAAAGGTGTACTGAAAGTGCATAGATCAGAAGACTCTTTGGTAAGCTTAATATTATAAAATCCATCAGATAAGTCTAATACTGAAAATACAGTCTTGTTAGTTAGTTTTGACACAATTTCTTCATATGTAGGTATCAAGTAGTGATTTTTTACCAGAGCTTTATTAAGGTCTTTAGGATCTAAACATATGCGTAGTGATTTATCTTTTTTTTCTATTATTACTAAATTACTAACAAAACTTTTTGGGTGTGATACCTTGCTTATAATTTGGTGAGTCTCCAGGCTTCTTAGTTTTTCTTCTAACCGAGATTTCAAGGCGTGTGGAACTCTACGAGGAGGTTTTACCACTGGCTTAGTCCCAGGCTGGATACAAAGTTCCACAGGTTCCTCAAACTGTCCTATTCCCTGAAACAGTTCACAATTTTTGTTAATAATTATTTCTTTATTTTGTATGCTACTTACATTTTGTAATATTCCTAATTCTCTTAAGGTGCTTAGTCCCAGAATTGGCTTTACATTATTTTTAATTATATAGAAATCAGTGACATTTACTTGGTTATCTCTTATTATCTTTAAAGATGTTTTCCCCACAGGATAAATTTGTTCCCCCCCAAATGCTTCTAAGATTACTTTAGTCTCAGACCATTTAGGTATCTCATCATCGACAATTTTCTTTAAGTCTTTTATTGACAAAACATTAACCTGGGCACCTGTATCACACTTGAAATCAACCCTTTTATTTTGTACTCTTAGTGTTACAATCCACTCATTACATTTTATTTGAGTGTTCCCAATACCATGACATACTTTTAAGAGTCATAAGTCATGCACATTATTGTCTTCGGAGTCAATGTTCACCGTTTCCGCGTTATTACTTGTGCTAATTTCATTAATGAGTTTACATCCCTTTTTGTAATGATTCGGCTTGTTACAGTTATGACATATTTTGCCATAAGCTGGGCAATTTCTGGCCATGTGCCGAGTCCCACATTTTTTACAATTGTACATCACATCGCCTTTAGTAGTGGAGTTATACTTAACTTTTGATTTGTCTTCTTTATTCTTGCATTGTGAAGCCTGTACTGCATCCACTGCTCCTAGAGGCTTCTGCTGATACATCATCTTAATATGGTTTTCAGATAGCTCTGAAGCTCTGCACATGTCGACGGCTTTCTGTAGCTTTAGATCGTTGACTTCCAGCAATTTCCGTTGTAACTTCTTATTGTGAACTCCCAAGACAATTCGATCCCTCAACATTCTTTCTTCTTGATCTTTGTAGTTACATGTTTTTATGAGTTTTCTTAGATCCGTGTAAAACACGTCAAAATTCTCCCCCTCTTCCTGACATCTCCTATGAAATATGAAAGTCGAAATAAGTTCGTTTTGTTTCGGTTCGAAATACTCGTCCAAACTCTTCAGTAGTTGGTCATACTTGGCAGTTTCTTCTGTTTTTAGAACATTAAAGTACAATTCTTGCACTTCATTCCCGGCACAGTTAAGCAAGATGGCTGCTTTTCTGGTTTCACTCAGCCTTTCTAATCCAGCCGCTGACACGAAAATTTTAAACTGTTGTTTGAATAATCTCCATTTAGGGAGAAGATCTTCCGTTGTATCGAGTTTTAAAGGTTGCGGCATCCTGTACTCCACTCCTGCCATTATATTTTCTTCTTTTATTATATCAGTATCGGTCGCGGCGTCTGCACTTGTTTTATTTGTGTTCATAGCCACTTATTGAAATTATGTTAAAATATATGTTCTTACAAGTACTTTTCCTTGTTTGATGTCTGGCATTTACCGGCTGCGCCATGTAATGTTTCGATGGCTTAATAAAAAACCGATTAGAATATTATATTGATTTTAATGTTTTACACGTATTGATTTGCTCGTGGCCCTCAGTTAATTGTCTATGCCCGCACTCTCTCTGGCAGCTCCTAGCTCCTGTCATTTGTGCCGGAACTAGTGTTGCCCTACTTTATCTTTATTACACTTTCTAACACTTGAGTACTTTCTAACACTTGAGTTCTTTACTCAGTCCTCTTGAGTTTTCTCTTGAGTCGTCTCTTGAGTTATTGAGTTTTCTTTAACTCTTAAGTCTTCTTTAAAACTCACTCTCTTGAGTTATCGTTTTTTCCTCCCTTTAATACAATTTTGTCCTCTTTAACTTTAATTTAATCATGGATAGAATTATTTTCTTTGAACTTCTTAACAAAGCAGAGCTAGAATATGAGATTAAAATAAGATTAGAAGAACTAAAAGATACTGTAATACAGCTTAAAAAACAAATTCTTCAACTCGCACCTCGTACTTCTTCTGCAGATATTTTAGACTCGATATTGGAGGTTAAAACTGATTTGGATGAACTTACCATTACCTTAAATTATATTGAATCAAAAATTATATTATTAGAACAAGGCAACAATAGATTAAACAAAAAAATTGAAACCTTTATTAATCATCTTTATTTTCGACTAGAGAGGATTGACATAGACTCGGATCCCTCAGAGATAAATCGTTTATCTCAAGTTAAAGAGAGATTTCTCAACTTAGAATCAAAATTTCACTCTTTAATCGCTGATCCTATTATCAATTCTCAACCTATAATAGTCAATCGTCCTTCTTCAACTCCTAATACTCCCAATGAGACTATGTTCCATACTATTCTCCCGGACATTCAGTCTCAACCTCAAAACTCAATTCCCAATAATTCCCTTAACGAATTAAAACGCATAAAATTCGACGGCACCACTTGTCCGCGTTCATTCATCCAGAATATTCAGGAATTTAGTATTTCTAGAAATATTTCTTCAAACAAATTATTGGATCATGCGTTCGAATTACTTACCGGTAACGCTTTACATTGGTACCGTTTTAAACGTGATTCTTTGTTATCATGGGACGAACTTTGCGAAGCTTTGATTTCAGACTTTAGCGGTTTTGACTATGATCATAAATTACTAGAAGCCATTAATAGTCGTACTCAAGGCAAGGATGAACCTATAGTTATTTTTGTTTCCATACTGACTGGAATGTTTTCCAGACTTTCAGAGAAACTACCAGAGACTAAAAAATTACAAATTATTATTCGTAACATCCGACCATGTTATTCACCTTATATCGCGAATAACAATATCAACTCAATCAATACGCTTATTTCATGTTGTCAAAAATATGAAGAATTCTTGGACAAAGAGAAACGTTTCAGCGAACCTCAAACTACAAGTAATCCTTTATGTGTTGAATTTAATTATAAATCTTCTAATTTAACGTCAAAAACTTCAACATCTAACTCATTTCCTTCTAAAACGAATTTTAATCGTTATAATTACAAACCACAAGTTAATTCAATTAATAAAGTTAATAATAATGCCTTTTGTGTACGATGTCGCACTAATGGGCATACACTGAATAATTGCTCGCAACCTCGTACATTAATAATTTGTTTTAGATGTGGTTTAAAAGATGTTAAATCTACGGATTGTCCTAACTGTAATAAAACGAACTCAAAAAACTAAACAACGGCTTGGATTATAAAAACTGGCAGGATTGGTTACAAACCTTAAAAAATTTCTTTCATTGTTACAAAATAACTTCAATATATGATAATGAAAAAGATTTTAATCGTCCTTTTATTGATTTTACTATCAATAACAAAATATTTTCCGGTTTATTAGATAGTGGTAGTTCTATTACAATACTTGGTAATAACTCTCACTTAGAAATTTTAAAATTAGGTTTCACGTTATCAAAGTCTTTTCCAATGACGATTACTACTGCCAGTAATCATAATAGTAAATCCATTGGCTCAATTGACATTCCGATTAGATACAATAATCAAACTCATCTAATCCAAGCCTTCGTATTTCCAAATATATCTCCTTCAATTATTTTAGGAGTCGACTTTTGGAAAAAGTTTAACCTTGTTCCACACATACTTTCTTCGGCTTTTAAGCCAAATATTAAATGTTCAGTGGTTACTGAAACTACTAAACAAGTACTTCCTTATAATCACCTCTCTTTAGAGCAAAAAACTATCGCTGATGACATGATTAAACGATTTAAAGCTATATCCTTCGAAAGTAGAGGAATACTGGGTCGCACTTCTCTTATTAGTCATCATATCGATACCGGTGATACTCCTCCAATTAAACAACGATGTTATCGCCTTTCTCCCGAAAAACAAAAAGCTCTCATTAGAGAAGTCGATAAAATGTTAGAATGGGGCGTTATTGAAAAATGCGAAAGTCCTTGGCTTTCTCCGGTTATCATTACACCTAAAAAGAATGGCGAATGGAGATTTTGTGTTGATAGCCGTAAACTAAATTCAGTCACTCGTAAAGACGCATATAGCCTTCCATTTGTTAATGAAATCTTAGATAATCTCAAAAACGCTAAATTTCTTTCAAGCATCGATATTGCTAAAGCATTTTGGGAGATTCCTTTGAAAGAAGAATCTGATAAAGATAAAACAGCTTTTTATGTCCCTGGTCGAGGCATGTATCGTTTTGTTATCATGCCCTTTGGTTTAACTAATGCACCAGCTACTCAGCAAAGACTTATGGACATGCTTTTTACTCCAGAATTTGACAATAAGGTCTTTTGTTACCTTGATGATATAATTATCATATCTGAATCATTTGAAGAGCATATCTCTTATCTAGTTAAAGTTCTCGAGAAATTAACGTTTGCTAAATTGACTATTAACTTCGATAAAAGTCAATTCTTTAAAAATGAACTTAAATACTTAGGATACATTGTAGATGAGCACGGTTTACGCTCAGATCCGGTTAAAATTAAAGCAATACTTGAATTCCCTACTCCCACTACTCGTAAAGAAGTGAGAAAATTTATTGGAACTTGTAGTTGGTTTCGTCGTTTTATTCCTAACTTCAGCACAATTGCATCTCCACTTAATAAATTAACTTCTTCCGGTAAAGATGCCCCTAAATTCATTTGGTATAAAGACGCTACTGTGGCTTTTAATAAGTTAAAAGAAGCTCTTGTAACTACTCCTATACTAGCTTGTCCTGATTACGATCTCCCTTTCTCTGTACATTGCGATGCCTCTAACTTCGGCATCGGAGGTATGTTAACACAAATAAAAGACGACAAAGAAGTAGTTATAGCTTATATGAGCAAATCTCTTAATAAAAACGAACGAAATTACTCAACTACAGAAAGAGAAACTCTTGCGGTAATTTCAGCTTTAGAACATTGGCGTTGTTATATCGATAATGGTAAACAATTCACTGTTTATACAGATCACGCAGCACTTAAATGGTTTCTAAAATTGTCCAATCCATCTGGTAGACTCGCGCGGTGGGCTCTTAGGTTGTCATCTTTTAATTTTATTCTAAAACACAAAAGAGGTAAAGACAATTTAGTCCCTGATTTACTCTCGCGTACATCATGTCCACTCGGCGTTAATCCTGTCTTACTTAATCCTCAACCCGTACCTCCAGCATTGGAACACTATAATAACTTACTTTTGGAGTGTCGTAACAATCCTGATCAATACCCTAATTATACTATTCGCGAAAATAAATTATTCCGCTATACTCAATCTCCCTACGCGTTAACTGAAGATTTTGCGTGGAAAGAAGTTCCTCATCCTGATCTCCGGGAAACCCTTATCAAAAATAACCATGGGTCCCCAGGTCAGCCTCATCTAGGAATCTTTAAAACTTATAAAAAACTATCACTTCTATATTACTGGCCTGCTATGTTTAAGGATATCGCTAAAATAATTTCTATCTGTGATAATTGCTTGACTTATAAACACGCAAATCACTCTCCCTTCGGCCTTATGGGTAAACCAAAAATTTGTTCAAGGCCTTTTCAAACAATTTCTTTGGATCTAATGGGTCCTCTACCTATGACTAGACGAAGAAATCAATTTATCTTAGTGGTTAACTGTTGTTTTACTAAATATTCTCTGATCTTTCCACTAAAACGGGCTTCTAGTACTAACATCATCTCTAACTTAGAAAATTTAGTTTTCCTCGTTCATGGAGTACCTCAGACTATTATTATGGATAATGGAACTCAATTCCAATCCCATGAATTTCGCAACTTTCTGGGCAGATATAACATACCACACATATTCTTCTCTCCTCATTATTGCCCCCAAGTTAATCCCACGGAAAGATACAATCGTACTATAATCACAGCTTTGTCATCTTTGGTTGGTGATGACCATAGATCTTGGGACATCCACCTCTCTAAAGTTCAATACGCTATGAACAGCACAACTAATGTTACCACTGGTTTTTCTCCTAACTTTTTACTATTTGGACGAGAAACAGTTACTTCTGGCTCACTTTACACGCCAACTAATAATCTTGATGAAATCGTTTTTCTACCTAGGGACATCTATGCTACTAACATAGGTTTATTATCTGCAATTTTCGATAAGGTTCAGATAGCCCTTCATATTGCTCATGCTCGTAACTCTGCTCGTTATAACGAAAGTCGTTCCTTTAAAGAATATAACGTAGGAGATACAGTCTGGCGAAGAAACTATGTACATAGTCAGGCTGGGACTTATTTTAGCGCAAAATTAGCGCCAAAATTTGTGAAGTCCACTGTGTTGCAGAAACTATCCCCATTAGTTTATATACTTGAGGACTCTAATGGCAACCAGGCTAAATGGCATATTAAAGACTTTAAAATATAATGGATATAATTATGTAAATAAATTCCTTCTTCATACTCATGACTCATTTTTTTTTCTTTCCTTCTTCTATAATAGAGTTCTTTGCGGCCCATTAAAAACTCTATTTATTTTAGAATTCATTCATCGATTCTTACACCATTATAAGATTTTTTTTAAATCTTTCTTTTTATCTGTTCCGATCAGATATCTCTAAGAAGTGCTTTTAGGTACAAGTTACCTAACCTTCGTGTCAACTAACTCTACAAGTTAGTATGATTTGTTTCTTACTATCGACTCTAAAAGTTGATTGGAGCGGCTGATAACTCCATAAAAATAAGCCCTTATCATATATATCAACTAAAGTTGATTCGGAGCGGCTAACAACTCCATAAAAATAAGCCCTTGTTAAACTAATATAAAAAAATCTCTATATTTCATTTCATTATGGGTTTTAGACGAGAGCGGATTACAACTCCGAAAATAAGCCTTAAAGTTATTGACTTATCAGGTTGAGTAGTGATCATTGAATGTGAATCCTACCTGACCTAACTACGTAAGATGTCGGTGTGATTGAATGAAGTATGTACGTTTTGTGAATGCTGTTATACTTTAACCTTACAAAATTTTTGTTCTAGACCAAAAATTTTCTCGGGGTCGATGGGGAAATATAGTATTTTCATGTTTCAGACACTCTATACTTATGAGGAAATGTAGTATTTAGACACTATAGGTACTTACACTTTTTACTATCATTCATATTCATTATCCTTGTATATTATTTTTACATCTAAGTCGCGCTTTGGCAGTAACTATTTTAGCTCACGTTAGTTTCAATCTAGAACGATGTTTTAACATCGATTTTAGCTGAAATAAAAAATAATTTTTCAATATTTACCTTTTTGACATTACGTCAATTGTCAAGCTGTCAGTTACTTTTCCTCTATTTTTAATTTTCTTACTGGCCTAGGCCTATGAAGGTTTCTTTTGATTTATATAATTTTATTTTATTTTATCAATATATTAGCTCAAATAATGTATTTTAGAGTTAATTACGATTGTTTCCTAAATAACAGTATCTTATCTTACTTTTATAAAATTAATTAGCACGCTCACAGAATTCTTCGAGGAAGTTTTTTACTGAATAATACTGGTCGTTTTAAATACAGGCAACTCACATTTTTGATTTTAAAATCAAAATAATCTAGAGAGAATGAAAGAACTAAAATAAAACAACTGATGTGGAAAAACTGAACAAAAAAAGAATTTTTGGGTATAAAAGGGCATTCCTGACACATTTCAGTCAGTCTACTACGGGATCTGAAGTGTGTCTGAAGTTAGATACTTCTATTTAATAAGTCTCACTGAATTCACGGTGAAGTTCGCCCTCTGAAGAGCTGTATCTTGGAGGCGCTGACGCCCTGACGCGCCCCAAGTCTTAAAGCTGGACCTGGAAGCTGTACTCCACGCTCTCTACAGAGCTGGACCAGGAGGTTGCTCCCAAAGGCGGTGATACCTGACGCGCCCTGAAGCCAAACTGGAAGCTGTTGCCTCTACAAAGCTGGACCAGGAAGTTGCCGATCCTGAAGCCTGACCTGGAAGCTGTACTCCACGTTGTCTAAAGAGCTGGACCCTGAAAAATACCTGCCAAGTATTGTGAACTTCCTCTAACATTTTTTTTTGTGAAGCGTGATAGATATAGGACTTTTATTTAAATAAATTAATTGTTTGTGTTATTTTTATTTTTTTGGGATAAGTAACACGACAGCTGTTGATCCCGGCTGTCATTTGTCCATCTTTGACAGTCGTTACAGGTGGTCAGTGGCCCAAAAAGTCTGACACCAGTCTCACCAAGTGGTATCACATTACCCAGTTTAACTGGGTTGTGGAGGTCAGATATGCAGTCGCTCCATGTAAAATACTGGTATTCAGCTGCATCTGGTTATACTGGAAGCCGACCCCAACATAGTTGGGAAAAGGCTAGGCAGATGATGATGATGGCAATAGGTTCGCCCCCTATACATGGCACCTCATCATAACTGGCGAAATGTGGTGTACTATCAGGTACACCTGTCTAACCGTTCTGGGATTACAGGGGTGATGATGATGTAACGTATGTTATGTCTATTATGATTCGAGGAAGATACATCACTTTGCTATTCTGAAAACAGTGAAGGAAACCTAACATTGTGACAAAAATTTGATGTTTATTTCATTCATAGCCGCTTCGCTCGCGTAAAATAATATAATAAAACCTTCCTCTTGTATCACTCTATCTATCAGAAAAACCCGCATCAAAATCCGTTTCGCAGTTCTAAAGATCTAAGCATACATAGGGACAGACAGAAGCGGCGGGAGACTTTGTTTTATAAAAGTAGTGAAACCGCCTATAATTCTCCCATACATCCGATTGGTGATGATGATGTAACGTATGTTATGTCTATTATGATTCGAGGAAGATACATCACTTTGCTATTCTGAAAACAGTGAAGGAAACCTAACATCGTGAGAAAAATTTGATGTTTATTTGATTCCCAGCCGCTTCGCTCGCGTAGAATTATATATTAAAACCTTCCTCTTGTATCACTCTATCTATCAGAAAAACCCGCATCAAAATCCGTTTCGCAGTTCTAAATATCTAAGCATACATAGGGACAGACAGAAGCGGCGGGAGACTTAGTTTTATAATAGTAGTGAAACCGCCTATAATTCTCCAATCTCAGAGACAGGCCGCTTCTATGTTATTTTAATCAAACTGCAACGTACCGATCCATGATCCTTTGTGCAAGTCTATGTGTATGATGGAGTCATTTGACTTGAGCTGCTCAAGCAACACGCTGGGGTATGCTATCACTCCACCAGCTGAGAGTGCTGCCAAGTGCGTTGAGCCGGCCACCAGGAACTGAAAATTTAAATATGGAAGTCAGAAAAGTAAATTGAATGAGTGTTCGTTTTTGGAAAGTTTGTGGTATCGCCTTTTCAATGTTGAGTACTGGTAACATTGGCAAATCAAATCTTAACAAACCATAGCAATTAAATAAAATTTAGCAAAAATGAAAACAAATTCGTCACGAACCAAGCATTCTGTACTACTATTCGTATTAAGTAATTTTACGCAAAAATTATTGCTGAGAAATGATTTTTTTCTTAGGGTGACAAATAATGTTTTACGGTAAAATTGAGTCATAACGTGAAACGTGTTTTTTTTAAAGTAACGTTTTTTGTAAACATTGTTTTCTACGCGCTCAAAAAATTGTGCGAATGCGTCAAATAGAACGGGGGTCATGAAGGTATTTAAAATGAATAAAAAAATTATCAAGTTTTGTTGTGAAATGAATCAAAACAACTTCATGTCATTCGAGCTAAATGCACCAAAACGGCCAAAGACATCATAGTTGTAATAGGTAGATCGAAATAACAAAAACCTAAGTTAAGGCGACTACATGAGCTAAATTACCAACTCTACTTGTAATGGTTCAAACTTCGTTTGAAATACTTTTAGAATAAAGTTCTAATCAGCTTGCACTACAAAGTGGTTGTTACGTCATTCACTGCGGATCGAATAGTGCGTAATGAGTGGTTTCGATCGATTTACAAAAAATCTATTGAATGGACAAAAAAAAGAACACTGTGATGCTAATCCGTTGCTTGTAGAATTATAATTATGCCAAAACATCAGAATGACCGGTACATGCGTTCATTCTGTAATTCGTGTTTTAGTATGGTTTTTACTAGTTAAAAGACATTTTTAGAGATAAGTTCGTGTTTGTTTTCTATCGAGTAAAATTAATTGTATTATGTTTTCAAAACACTATCATACGAGCATATTATATCCTGAAGAATGTCATATATTTTTCTGGTTTTGTTTATTGCAGTGAATCATATACTTTTAGGCATTATAAAAGTTAGTCGCCTTAAGAAGGGTTCGTTAAGGGGCCGGCGGAGGATGCGTATTTCATACAAACGTAATACCAAAATTATTTGTAAATCAAACATATTCTTAAGGTAGTCTGTATTTATTTCGATTGAATTACAGAATATCTATGTTCCCAAATATGTTTTTTGAGGGAATAGTGATGCAAAGACGAGATAATATGAGGAATTTAAATTTTCTATAGAAAACTAATTTTTCTTATAACTCTTGTTAAAATCAGTGTCCAATCAAAATATATATTTGGGAACCTAGATATTCTGTAATTCAATCGAAATAAATACACACTACCTTAGGAATATGTTTAATTTACAAATTATTTTGGTATTACGTTCGTATGAAATACGCATGCTCCGCAGGCGTCTTAACACTTTGTGTTTAATAGAAATTAAATAACATAACAAAAACTAAAGTTAACTTGAAATTCGAAAAATGTAGGTAATCTAAAGGGTTCCCAGTATACAAGGGTCTCCTAACACTTTACCATTGAAATGCGTATAAAGAGGGTGATTCAATAAAAACAAACGACCTTGGTAAGGTACAGTAATCTTGATCGCAATAGAATTGTTGTTAATCTAAGTGGAAAGATTCTTGATTCAAGATAGGATCTATTACGACTGCTATAAGCGACAGTTGCCCTATTTAGAGAATAATAGATAGCAAGGGCTCTTTGTCTAATTCTAAAATTGGAATGAAAAAGTAATTTAATCAGAGTAATACTCGTTGTAAAAATGTGATACGTGAGCGTAATTTAATTACGTCGATTATAAAATTCAAAATACTTCAAAATTCTCATCACTTCATACTACAAAACAAAGTCCTCCGCCGCGTCTGTCTGTCTGTTCGCGATAAACTCAAAAACTACTGCACCGATTTTCATGCTGTTTTCAACAATGGATAGAGTGGTTGTTAGGGAAGTTTCAAGTACATAATTTGTATGCGGGCAAAGCCGCGGGCATAAGCTAGTTGTATATAATTATAATCTTACTAATACATTCTATTAATGCGAAAGTTTTGTGAGGATAGATGGATGTTTGTTACTCTTTCATGCAAAAACTACTGATCGGACTTGAACGAAATTTTGCACACAGATAATTTATAACTTGGATTAATACTACTGAGACACTACTAACTACTACTTCTACTCACTACTACCACTACTAACAACTACTACTACTAACTTCTACTACTACTACTACTTACTACTACTACTACTAACTATTACTACTAACTACTAGTACTACTAACAACTACTACTAAGTATTTATGCAGATAGTTCACCAGAATACCTGGATGAACAAAAAGGATAGTTTTTATCCAGGTAATATCCTATGGAACAGTTATCGAACTCAGCGTAGGAGAAACCGCGGCTTTAACCGAGTATTTTTGAGTGTCGTCCTGAATAACTGAGTATTTTTGAGTGTCGTCCTGAATACGACACTTAATTATTTCAACACAGTCCAAATTTCGAATAACAATAGTTCGACTACTCTTTGCTTTGACAGAACATACTTCAACAACACACCAACCTTCGAAAAACACTACTTTGACAGATCCTTTCTTCGATATGCACTTGTTCGGCAGATTTCTATTTCGACGGAAAATACCTTTGACATAATACTGCTCTGAAATATAGGAATGTATTCATATCTACGGATGTTACTGTTTGTGCTTGTTACAAACAATTGAACTGAAGTTCTAGAATAGTTTTCATTCATTTTTTTTATATGTATAATGAGTATGTATTTACAAACAAAAAAGCATATTATTATGTAGTATATCAACTATCTGGTGTCCAAGACACAAGCCTTGCTTAGTGTGGCACTAGATGGCGCTGTGTGTTAATGTCAAGCGATATTTATTTATTTAAATATTTATTTTCGATAAAAAATAGGTTTTTACTTTACGTTTACACCGCGTGCTCGTACTAGGGCCTCAGTTATAGCGGTTGCAACGATATACGAGTAGGTTAATTTCCTTTTAGTTAAAACTAGCGGACGTCCCGCGGTTTCACCCGCATAGTTCCCGTTCCCGTGAGAGTACGGCGATAAAACACAGCCTATGTTACTTGGTGATTATGTAGCTATCCATTGCTGAAAGAATTTATCAAATCGGTCCAGTAGTTTTTATGTTTATTCGTTACATACAAAAATGCAAATCTTTCTTCTGTATAGTATTAGTATAGAAAACTGATCAGTACGTACTTGACGAGCCAAAGGTGATAGATTCATGATGACTGTGTATTCTTTCAGCTACAGAAAATCAATCGTTCTCATTATCCTCAATATTTTCTATCTTAAAGTCTTCTGTTCCTATGCCGTATCCATCATCACCGAAGAGAATACCTGTAAGTAGAGAATGATCATGTAGTTGCTATGACTGTAACATCTAGGCGTGGAGATGGCCGATGGAGTAAAAGTTTGGCCAAATGGTAGAAGTTGGTTCAAAGAAACCACAACCATGGATGGTTGTGGTTTCTTCGAACCAACTCAACCAACAAGCGTTGGTTTAACAATATCAGAGCAGAGAAGTATATATAGGCAGAAGAATGGGGAGGCCTTATACCCAGCAGTGGGTAATTTAGGCTGAAATGATGCTGATGAAGATTTTTTTCAAATTCGTCAACTAAAACAGAATTAATCCTGTACAATATCCTAATGTTATGATAATATAGAAAATCTCCAGAGAAAAGTATTGAATATGAATGGAGACGGTTATTTAAGAATAGAGGTAGACACAAGAAACGAAAGATGAACTGTGCAAGAAATTACAAGACTAGAAAATGTCGAAACTCTTGACATCAGTACTTTAGAGAAATATGGAAGAAGGAGACTTATTCTTGGGGACAACCCCGCCGTCACTGATTTACAAACCATTGCAACTCCTGAAAGCCTGAATTAACAGTGGCTAGGCAATGATGAAGCTCGACAGGGGGACAATTTAACTGTCTTGGAACCCGCAACGGAATTAATCAGAAAAGAAGAGCAGGGGAGTAGGAAAAAGAAGAAGACATGCTTTTCTGACTCAATGAATAGGCTTGTGTCCTGAAAAAATCTAATTAGTCCGTCAGTTAGATTATCAAAAAAAATTTGACACGTATTTTTCATTTTGTTACGTAAACCAAAATTGACGAAGATACGACGCTTTTATAACTCTCAATACGTCACGCCGTGTTATAATTTTTAGTGCGTTGTGACATCACGAGCTCCCGCTCCCGAGGTTTGATACGATTATCTTTGTCAATATTCATTGATTAACAGAAACAAAAATACGTGTCCATTATTTTCCAATACTCTAACGGACGGACTAAATAGATTTGTAATTTGTTGATGGTGGAAACTAACCTATTCAGACAGGAACATTATGAAATTATTATTTCTAAACATTGTCTATCCTACAATCCGCTATTTCTATGTTGTTACTACCGTCATTGCAGAGAATACCTGCAGGTACATTATCACGTTATTGTTTTCATAATAGAGTGGGGTTTGGGTCGTCCCGGGCTTGCCCTAATTCTGAATCAAAAGGCGTCCGGGTGTCTCCTTTGTTGTTAATTTGAAACAAGGCCGCTACGAGATCTATAGATGATTAATTAAATCTTTGAACTTGATATTGTTATATTCTCCTTTGGTTTTGTGTTTAACTTATTTAAATTAGGTAAGTTTGGTGTTTTGGTGGCGGATTTATTAGGGGTTCTTTTGTTTTTAAGTTTAGGGATGGATGTGACAGATGAAATTGGATTCAATGACTAAGCGAACTAAATAACGCACACGTATTTTTTGTCATTGTAAATCAATGAAAATTTACAAAAATAAAACGCATCAAAAGCTTGTGACGTCAGAACGCACTGAAAAATATACCAGGGCGTGACGCATTGATATTTTTTAAAGTATCCTCGTCAATTTTGGTTTACGTAACAAAAGAAAAAAACATCTTCTGCCTAGCCTTTTCCCAAATATGTTGGGGTCGGCTTTCAGTCTAACCGGATGAAGCTGAATACCAGTATTTTACATGGAGCGACTGCCTATCTGACCTCCACAACCCAGTTAATACTGGGTAATACGACTTGTTAAGAGTTGTCAGACTTTTTTGGGCCACTGACTACCTGTAACGACTGGCGTAGATGGACAAATGAGAGCCGGGACCAACAGCTTAACGTACTTTCCGAGGCACGGAGGAAACTTGGTATGTATGGGTTGGTCACCCACACAACAACCTAGGCAAGCACGGCTTAACTTAAAGATAGGCCCGAGCGGCTGAAAAGAAAAAATATGGGGCAAACATTTTTTGATAATTTAGCTGACGGACTAATCAGATTCTTCTGTTGAAAAAAAAATATTAATAAAAACTTTATTGACAAATGATTGCTCAAATTGTAGCAATGCATTTATTTACTTATTTATTACAAATAGCATTATGTCTATTTTTATTTTCGTCTTGCAATTTATTCCTATTGATATAAAAAAGTACTAACTTACAAAACATACACCTAATTTCACACCTTAAATGTATTTTTATAAGTCACTAGCGGACGTCCCGCGGTTTCACCCGCATAGTTCCCGTTCCCTTGGGAGTACGGGGATAAAATATATCCTATGTTACTCGTGGATAATGTAGCTTTCGAATGGTGAAAGAATTTTTAAAAACGGTCCAGTAGTTTTTAAGCCTATTCATTACAACCAAACAAACAAACAAACAAAGTTTTCCTCTTTATAATATTAGTGTAGATTATTTACGTGAAGCACTAATGAGCGCGATAAAAAAAACACCTGTTTATATAAACTTACAAGCGATACTAAATTTAATTAAATATATTTACACATACTAGACTCTTCTATAGCTAGACTTATACATACAATAAGGCGTCAATAACACAAAAAAAATACTTACTAATTTAAAAGACACAAATAGGACAATAAAAAAAAAATATTCAAAAACAATTTGCAACACGTCCGATATGCACACTGCCGTAAATGAACTGTTACCAAGCTTATATAATTTTTGCAAACTAGTTGTGGTCGTAATTTACTTTTTATGTAATTATGTACACTCGAGTAAAGTGTTTAGCATAAGGGCGAAATGTTTTCCTTAACACTTTAACTAACAATATTAGGTAGATTTCCTTTTTTTAAAAAAAAAAATCTACCTATTGGTCTCACACCTACGGGGATATATATGTTTACGTATGTATATGGGTGACAAGCCAAATTTAGCCACACTCTACAGGTCGCAATTATGAACCGATTGCTTTCAAACTTGGCCAAAAAATCGAAACGGTCAAAACTTAGGCTAAGTTCGTGAATGGGCGGAATTCGTCCATGGGGGGCGGCGGGGGGGCGGTTTTTCTAAAATCAGTTTTTTGGCCATAACTTTTTTCCTATGGAAAATTTTTGAACCGTTTCTCATGTTTATCACTCTGAGTACGAACACGGACATCTTTAAATTAAAACTTTTTTGATGCAACCCCTAAATTGGGGAGGGGGTTGAAAATTCCAATTTTTTTGCGAAAAAAAATCATATCTCCGAAACAGTAAACATTTTGACCGTCGCAAATATTTTTTTTTTGAAAGCCTATTGTTTACTTTACAATTGTTACCTTCAAAGTTTAGCGATAAAACTTATAGTTTTCGAAATAAAAAAATCCCTCCGGCAAGCCGCAGGAGGAGGTAGATTTCGAAGAAGGTGCTGGAGCGTCCGACTATTGAAAATTTGTATAAAGAGTTGTACTTATGTGTACAATCTACAAAAAAAAATATGATTTCAAAATCGTTGTCCTGTAATGGAAATTTTACCCTTTTTAAATTCTCTCATAAGAGTTTAGCATGGAAACGCCCTCAAATGTTTAGTTATAATTTTTTATTTCGAAAACTATAAGTTTTATCGCTAAACTTTGAAGGTAACAATTGTAAAGTAAACAATTTGCTTTCAAAAAAAAATATTTGCGACGTTCAAAATGTTTACTGTTTCGGAGATATGATTTTTTTTCGCAAAAAATTTGGAATTTTCAACCTCCTCCCCAATTTAGGGGTTGCATCAAAAAAGTTTTAAATTAACGATGTCCGTATTCGTACTAAGAATGATAAAAATGAGAAACGGTTCAAAAATTTTCCATAGGAAAAAAGTTATGGCCAAAAAACTGATTTTAGAAAAACCGCCCCCCCGCCGCCCCCCATGGACGAATTCCGCCCATTCACGAACTTAGCCTAAGTTTTGACCGTATCGATTTTTTGGCCAAGTTTGAAAGCAATCGGTTCATAATTGCGACCTGTAGAGTGTGGCTAAATTTTGCTTGTCACCCATATACATACGTATTCATATATATCCCCGTAGGTGAGAGACCAATAGGTAGATTTTTTTTTTTTCAAAAAAAAGAAATCTACCTAAAATTATAACTAAACTTTTGAGGGCGTTTCCATGCTAAACTCTTATGAGAGAATTTAAAAAGGGTAAACTTTCCATTATATTACAACGATTTTGAAATCATATTTTTTTTTTGTAGATTGTACACATAAGTACAACTCTGTATACAAATTTTCAATAGTCGGACGCTCCAGCACCTTCTTCGAAATCTACCTCCTCCTGCGGCTTGCCGGAGGGATTTTTTTTTATTCATTTGCTTAATTTTTTTATTTCTCTTAGTGTGCGCATTTATGAGGGATTTGATAGATTTTGATTTTCAATAGGTTGACGTAACGAACCTTGATCAAAATGTTAACACAATGAAAAATACATCTCGAATCATAAAGCTCCCAAAAAGTTTTCCTATTCATAAATTTCAATTGAATATGTTGAAATTTCTTGTAATACATCACTTGTGTTTTAATTATGATATCTAAATCGAAATAGAAAAAATATGTAAATTTCTTATTAGTTTGAATATTAGGTGAAATCGTTGGAAAAATGAATTAAAAAAAAAGGCCAAGTGCGGTTCTGCGCGATTCGCGAAGAGTGTCATACCATCTTATAAGGGGAAAGCATAGCAATAAATATTAAAATATATTAAAATAAAAGAGGTCTTTTATTTTAATATATTTTTATTATTTATTGCTAAAGCAGCAAATACACATTCTGTGAAAATTCCAACTGTCTATTTCTTACGGATCATGAGATACAGTCCGCTGACGGACATACGGACGGACGGACAACGGATACTTTAAAATAGGGTACCATTTGTAACCCTTCGGATACGGAACCCTAAAAAGCAGGATATTTCAAGTGGCTATATTTCTATTTGGCAGTCAATTACTTATGTTTATAGAAATATAGTACATTTTGATACACGTAGATAAAGTTGGTTTGTTGTATTCGAGACGGGATTAACACCCGAGTCGTAGGCGAGGTTGTTTTTGAGCCGAGAACTGCAATAACAAATGTTCACGTGTATCAAACGACGTTTTTCAATACACTTTAGAAGAAATAAAATAAAAGAACGAAAAATATTTTTGTCAAGATGTATGTCGATTTTGTTGAATTAACTCCCAGATTTCGTAGAAAATTGCTCATAGTCAATCAAATTCGCAGGAAAAACCTGGATTAGAGGCACGGAACTGGTTAACAAGGTAAAATAAGTAGTACGGTCAACCCACCAGTGTGTGATCCCGATCTGAAAAAGTTGGGTGCATGTACGACTACACCAATCTCTTCCTTCGACTGTACACTCACAGTGACTGACACACAAAGCCTTGTAAAAGTCTCGGTCAGTGTCAATAATTTCCTACTATGTGCAAGAATTGACAATATACCGGTATAATCTTAACCGGTTTATACGAGTATCTTCAAAAAACACAATGTTATCCTTATAATTCTCCCGAACGATTTGCGGTCACGGCTGTCAATCTCCCGAGGGATTTGGCCAGTAGATCAGCCTCAGTCAGTCTGATGGAACAGTGATTGCAAGGAAGGATTTAGTACAGGATGAACGCTTGAACTGTCCCAATCCAGTTTGTGGCTTTTTGTTCCAGAATGACGTAAAATTGATCGTGTATCGTTAACCTTATTAGTCCTAAGCAACGTAACTTTTTTCAATTCGTTTGTGGTTGAAACTCCTCACAGCCTTTTCCCACTTTGACCCTTGCCCCAATTGCTGGCAACTTTATTGACACAATTATTGACAACTTGACATATTAAGTAGTTTCTAAAAATAAACAGAACATTATTCTTAATAAGATCCTTTTATGGATAATATTGGAAAGTCGTATCAGCCTATGACTTAATTGCCAAGACCCTCAACCAATACCTGAGGAAGATTCAGAAAGCGGTACTCCTGGATGCTGTTCATGTTGTTAGGAGGTTCTCCTCACTAGAGCTCTGACCGCACCTGTAGCTTGGACCCTGTTCCCGACACCGGCGGGCTACTTTTTTATATTAAAAATTAAAATAAAAAATAAAAAAAAAAATACTTTTTTTTATTAATAAGTACTTAAAGTAATAAATTTGTTAAGAAATTAAAAAAGAATAATAATATTGTACCCTTATCATACCTAGTATCTAGTAATTGCTTGCAAATGTAATGACATAGACATATTTATCGGTATGTCTACGTAAAAGACTAACAATACTCGTATTCTAAACTATTTAACAAAGACGGTATAGGGTAGATGACCAAAAAAAAGACTAATTAGTCCGTCACTTAGATTATCAAAAAATATTTGAGCCATATTGTCTTTTGTTACGTAAACCAAAATTGACGAAGATACGACGCTTTTAAAATTCTCAATACGTCACGCTTAGGTATAATTTGTATCTAGTTCTGACGTCACGAGCCCCCACTCCCGAATTCTGATGCGTTTTATCTTTGTCAATATTCATTGATTTACAAAAAACAAAAAAATACGTGTCCATTATTTTCCAATACTAACTGACGGACTAAATAGATTTGCAATTAATTGATGGTGGAAACAAGCCTATTATACGACAGTGACCTAAATAACTCAAAAACAATAGCCTCTTATAGTAACAATGGGCTTATGAAATGACTTCCAGCGATAGTTTTTTTTTTTTTGTAATAGTATTAATTGTAGGTTGGAATGGTTATTGACGCACGAGCGGTATCGACGTAAGGTCCGCTCCAATTCAACAAAGAGAATACAATTCAAATATGGACTTTATGTATTCAGTTTTAGATATACTTTACATTGGCATTGACGGCGGTAAGCCCGCTGACAGCGACCTGTCTGTTATTAAATTATGTGGCCAATGTAAATTATAACTTAAAGTTGAGTACTTAAAGCCCAATTTTTTAATTATATTCGGTGGGAGCAGAGTCGTGTAACTGGGCTAAGACTTTTATTCTGTACATCATACCTACCGAACTCGAATAAAAATTTTCATCAGAATTATTTTAATAAAAATGCTGTTTCAAAATATACAGGGTGTAAACCACCTCATCACAAAGCCGTTAACCAAGCATTCTGTACATCAAACTAAGTAACTTTACGCAAAAAATATTGCTGGGAAACAACTTTTTTTTTTGAGGTTATAAATCATGTTTTGTGGTAGAACTCAATGTAACGCACTTAAAACATTGTGTTGATGGATGGATTGAATATTACGGGGGTCGTGGAGGTGGTAAAAGTTAAAATCTTACAAAAAAAAACTGGTATTTAAAAAAAAACTTGTCAAAAAGTTGTAACTTTGACTCCCCATATCTCCGTAACTGGAAGGTTCCCAGGTATGGTGTAGAACAAAAAAAATATCGCAATGATGAGGAGAACAAGTGCCTTTCGACTTCGTGAAGAGGTGTTTTACCCTTTATTGTGTCATCCCTATGTAAATAGATTAAATTTATCTAAATAGATCAAATAAACGGTTGTTACCTGAGAAACTTCTAGTTACTTTAAAACATAATATGTAAGCTAGCTGAAGCCCTCGACGTCACCCGTGTAATAATTATTTACTCAAACCTTCATCCAAACCCACTCTATCCATTGCCGAAAACAGCATGAAAATCGGTGCAGTAGTTTTTGAGCTTATCGCGAACAGACAGACAAACAGACGCGGAAGACTATTTTGATAATATGTAGAGATAACTTCACTTTAAATACGTCTACGACCCCAGTACCTACTATTAAATGCATTCATCAGTACAAAGTTTGAGTACCGTAAAACGTGATTTTCACCCAAAGAAAAAGTCGTTTCAAAAGGATTTTTGCGTAGTTACGAATACTCGTTACTACGAAAATAAGCTTGCTGGGATTTGACTTGTTTTTGACAATTATTTTTGTTTGATGGTCAGAATGCATGGTTGATAGCTTCGTCAAGAGTCTGTTTACACCTCGTATTGTTACACCACATACGTCATATTATAAATACTAAAACATAGTATTGAGACTACTTACCCACTTATTTCCATAGAATTCTCAGGTGTTCGAAATAAATTGCAAAAAATTAAAAATAAAAATGATATTGAAACTACAAAGGATAATAAAAAATATTTTATCTAACAGTGAGAATCTGTTTGATTTAGTGTATAGAAATAATTTAAACATGAAACATATTATTCTATTTATATGACGTCAGTAAAGAAGTATAAAAAATATTTTTTGCAAACAAAAAGAGCGTGAGAAAAACGAAAAAAAAATCTAAAACAATCATTTTAAAAGGAACTAGTGTCATAGCTATAATAAATCTTATTTTAATTAAGATCAAGTTAAGTTTTTAACAAAAAACATTTTTCCATCGGTTGCACTCGTAGTTTCTACCCGTTTTTTCCCTTTGCTCGTCATCTATTATAATATAATATGTATAATGAAAGCACTTGTTTTCTCCGTCAGTGCGATCATTTTTTTTTGTTCTGGAACATACTCGTACATGCCTGGAAATCGTACTTGTTAAAAATAGTACATTTGTATCAAAATTATAAAACATATTCAATTAGCATTTAACTTTTTTTTTTCATTATGATTCAGTTTTTGAAAATAATTAATGTTTTTTGGATTTTATTACATTATGGTTTGTTTTTCGCGACCGACCCATAATCACACAAAATGGCCACACCGTAGTAATACCAGTGGGACTACGGATAAATAAAATTAACCATAGTCACACTGGTGTGGCAATTTGGTGTGACTATGGGTCGGTCGCGTTGTTTTTGAGGTAGATTCTCGCAGGGGGGAATATTGAAACAACTCAAAATTAAAAGGGGACTTTCTGGATTGTTCTTACATTAGGGTCCAGTTTTCCCCCCTAAAGGGGATTCTCTTAAGGGGGATTACTGGAATAAGCCATTTATCGCGAATTTACCCGTCTTCATTATAATGTGTTCTGATCGTGAAAGTTTAAAAAACACATTTGTATCAAAATGTACTATTTTTAACTAGTACGTTACTAGTGGAGAAAGTTTGTTATTGTATTTCGAGGTGGAATTAACACACGATCCGTAGGCGAGGGTGTTTTTGAGGCGAGAACTGCAATAACAAATGTCCACGAGTATTAAACGACGGTTTTTCAATACACTTTTGAAGAAATAAAATAAAAGAATGAAAAATATTTGTGTCATGAATTATTACGAGAGTATGATTTAATATTTTTTTTCCGCGCTTTGCTTTCGTCAGGTTGAAGGAGAAGCAAAGGTATACAACCTAATATAAAAAATAGAAAATTCAAATATTTTTGAGTTTAGAACACAAATAAATGTTAATTGTTAATTGGTTCATAAACGTTTTTTGTTTCATTTTAATAATCATGGTTTTTGATGATGATTTAGACCACCGTCCATCACCGTCTCTTTGCCGAGATTAAAAAAAAATTAGATAAGTACCAATTTTCATTCCCGCACAGGTATGTAAAAAATTACCAAAAATGCACGTGTGTGAAATACACTGCATTTTGAACATAATCGTAGTGCGAAAAGAACCAGTTTTCGAGGAAGTGTATTGAAAAAATATTTTAAGGTTATAACTATACCTCCATGACCCGTTTACCAATGTATCCATCTCATGGTTTTGATTGCGTTACATCTTGTTACACCTTGTATTGAGAAAAAAAAACTTTTTGTATTTTAATACAAAAAGTTTTTTTTGTACTCCGACTGTTAGTTACGGAGAACATTTTGCACGAACAAACAAACAAACATTATTTTTAGAAATATAAGTAAAAAGATAAAAATACATCTTTGGGAATTCTCTTTTGTTTCTTATACCTAACCGAGTATGTTAGTAACCTGTTCTAATAGTTGTTTGGTTAGCTCAATTATTATTCATGTGATAGGCTGTGACTAATCCTAATATTTTGCATTTATTAAATAAAATAAAAAAAGCCTTTTATTTCATGCACATTACAAAAAGAAGAAGTTTAGTTCAATATTAATAGCTAGTATAGTAAATTTTTGTTAGTAATTAAGTTTAAGTAAGTTAAATAAAGTTTTTTTAGTTCTTGAATTTAGTTGTTATTTTAAATTAGGTATAACATAAATTAATCCTACGTTACTATTATAATGTAAATTATATTTAGTCTGTAAGAAGGTAAATTATATTTGGTCTGTTCTGTAGGTGAAGGCCTCCTCCAAAGATAGCCAGTCCTCTCTAGATTGGGCTACTCGAATCCAGTTTGGGCCGGCTGTTTTTTTGAGCTCATCTTCCCAACCTGTTACGGGTCTACCTCTCCTTCTTTTGCCTAGTGGACCTGCTCATGTGGTAACTCTTTTCGTCCATCTCTGATCCTTTAGGCGCGCCACATGTCCGGCCCATTTCCATTTCAGTGACTGAGCGTGTACCAATCCGTCCCTTGCCTTGGTGATATTTCTAATTTTTGTGCGTCTTATTTTCTGTATCTTTTTTATGTTCATCATACTGCGCTCCATTCCTCGTTGGCATGTAATTATTTTATCCTTTGTTCTTTTATTGAACTTCCACGTTTGGCAAGCATACGTTAGACACGGTATAAGGCACGAGTTCAGTACCTTTTTTTTTTTTTTTTTAGGATGGGAAATCATCAAATGACTTCTCCCACTCTGGGCGGAGCGGGAGGGAGTGTCAGACTCGTACTGACTAAAACCCATCCATGTTCCTTCCTCGCCCTTTACGTTCCGGGGCCGCGGTATCTCTTTCGAACAGTCCCGCAACCCCGGCAGGCTTCGGCCCTTGCGGGCCCCTCTCTTCTGCTGACATCTCTTTGAGGCGCGCGTGGAACACGAACGCGCCGTCGACACGGCCTGTCGTCACTAGACGGACGGACGGCTAGCTAGCCCATAGCTTACCGTCCACAGGCCCGCATCTACGGTGGCCGGTAGCCACCACGTGGCCCCCGACGCCCGGTGCGTCTCCCGCGGCGCGGCGGCCGGGAAGAGAGGCTCTCTCCCTCACGAGTTCAGTACCTTGGTTTTAATTTTAGTTGGCATGCTGCTTTTGAAAATGTCCTTTAGTGCCCAGTACCACGTGAACTGCGTCCTGCGATCTACTTCTTGTTCGTTACTATTCTGGTCAAGGCTAATTTGCTTACCCAGTTATATGACATTTTGCATTTACGTCATGTTTAATTGGTATGACAATGCATGGTTAGCGAAGTGACGTCATTCTAAATTCAATATGGCGGAATCCCAAAATGGTTGACAAGTTATTTTCTATGCATTCCCATGTTGTGGGTTTCAAATGGGGTTCAATAATTAGTAAATGACCTCCTCTATATGCGAATTGACTAAAGCGGGTCCAGACACAATCACTCTGTATACATTACACATACTTATTGCGGGGGTAGGGAAAAACATCAAAACGCCTCCTGAGACGTTGCTCACATACTATTGTTTTTTTTTTTTTCATTTTTCGGATGGCAAATCATGAAAAACCTTCCTCCCGCTCTAGGCGGAGCAGAAGGGAGTGTCAGACTTTTACTGACTAAACCATCACCCATCTATGTTCCTTCTTAGCCTTTTTTGTTCCAGGGCTGCGGTATCTCTGTCGAACAGTCCCGCAGCCCTAGAGGGCATCGAGCCTTGCCTTTCTCCTTCCTTTTTAACCGACTTCAAAAAGGAGGAGGTTCTCAATTCGTCGGAACCTTTTTTTTTATGTATATTCCCCGATTACTCGAAGATGGCTGGAGCGATTTGGATTATTCTTTTTTTGTTTGAAAGGGTATACTTTCCAGCTGGTCCCATAATCATCAAGTCGGGATCTGATGATGGAATCCTGGAGAAAAACTCTTCAAATTTTATAGGCACACTTGATGTGGTTTGGGTAGTTTTTGAAAGAATAATTTCTTAAAGTGATCCCATTTCAATTTGGTGAAGATCTGATGAAGAACTTCGGAGATAGGCAATGGAACTCCTTGATAAATTATAGCAAATGGACTGGGATTGCTGAAATCTCATGTCTATCTATTGTTTACACCAGTTCATAACATAACATCACGCCGCTACGCTGTGAAGGGATAATCGGTGACAAAAAAACAATCAAACAAAGGTCACCGACTTCTGAAGCTAAAGTTATTTTTCACTTTTTTGTGTTCTTTGGAGTCGGTTTTATTTTTTGCAAAAAAGTTTTTATTTTTCACTTTTTAGTGGTTCACTTGTGATTATCCCTTCTTATGTTATGTTATGTTATGAACTGGTGTAAACAATAGATAGACATGAGATTAAATTAAAAAACCCTCAAACACTTTTTTTTATTGTTTACTAGCTTACCCGACAGTCGTTGTCCTGTCACCTACTACCTACCTACTACCTACCTACTACTATCTACCTACTACCTACCTACTACTACCTACCTACTACTACCTACCTACTACTACCTACCTACTACTACCTACCTACTACTACCTACCTACTACTACCTACCTACCTATTTCTCACCTTTTAAACCTTCCCTGGACTTCCACAAATAATTCAAAACCAAAATGAGCCAAATCAGTCCAGCCGTTCTCGAGTTTCAGCGAGACCAACGAACAGCAATTAATTTTTATTTATAAAGATTAAATAAAGAACAAAACAAAATATAAATAGGTACAAAAACATCACAGAAATCTCAATAGGTTTGTCCGGATGTTGATCCACCTATAAGCAATCTTAATACTAGACTATAAAATAATCATTGTTGCCCAATTTATGATGAACACACAGTTTATAACAAATTACACTTTATCACAAAAAATAAAACCGACTTCAAAAAAAAAACCAAAAAAGTGAAAAATAACTTTAGCTTCTGAAGTCGGTGACGTTTGTATGATTGATTTAATTTTTTTGTCACCGACTTCAGAAGCTAAAGTTATTTTTCACTTTTTTGGTTTTTTTTTTGAAGTCGGTTTTATTTTTTGCAAAAAAGTTTTTATTTTTCACTTTTTAGTGGTTCACATGGAAAGTGCATACCGTTACAATTACAACAAGCCCAAACACGACTAGGATACATTGTCTCATTATGGAGTTCCGTGACTCTTGGCTTCATCATCAGATCTGATGGTAGAATGGTTCTTATCAAACGCAAATGCTTCACTTGTTGTAGAAAATATAAAAATTGCTGTACGTTATCCTATAAAATTTGAAGAGTTCCCTCGATTTCGCCAAGATTCCATCATCAGATCCCGACTTGGCGACTATGGGACCAACTTGGAAGTATACCCTTTCAAACAAAAAAAGAATTTTTCAAATCGGTTTAGGCGTCTTCGAGTAATCGGGTAACATACATAAAAAAAAAAAAAAAAAAAAAAATACATACAGTCGAATAGAGAACCTCCTCCTTTTTGGAAGTCGGTTAAAAAGAAGCGACCTACTGCTAGACCAACGAGGCAGTCGCCATGTACAAAAACGTGAATAAATAATTCAGAACACAACATACGTTTCAACATCAATATGCCTGTAATAAATAATTTTTAATTGATTCATCGGCCTGTGGCTGCATATTAATGCTTCTTGGCGAAACGTTCTCTACGTTTCATTTATTAAATCGGCTGGGTCATCTGTGAAACAGATGAATAATTATTAATTATAATAATAAATAATGGCTGACCGACAACGTGTCAGTCGTGGTTGAATGAGGAATTTACTCGTAATTTTAAATTTTTGGTTGACATTTTTTGGGTTCGATATTGCGTGTGGAAAGTAGTACTAAATAATAACGGCGCTGGGGTCAATCTTCAGGTTAAGCCGCGCTTTCATAAGTTGCTCTGTAGATGGGTGCCCACGCGTTACATACCAAGTATCTTCCGTGCCCAATGCTTTTCTCATCTAGCAGGTTCCCACGGCCGAGATTTCGCCGTTTTTGTCGTGTATAAAGGCCTGCGCAGACGACAGACTTATTGTGCGCGACGGACAAAAAGTCTGCGACAAATTTTGCGTGATTAATTGTGTTTCACTACGTTTTTGTCCACTATAAGGATCTACTGATGGAAAGGCTCCTACTGATCGCCTTTTAGTCGACAACAAAAGGTCAAATAAGTAGTCAAATATATTAATCACGCAAAATTTGTCGAAGACTTTTTATCCATCGCGCACAAAAAGTCTGTCGTCTGCGCAGGCCCTAATAAGAATGAATTTCACAAATAAAAAATATCGACAGGGTGTAAACAATCTCATCACGAAGCCGTCAACCAAGAATTTTGTACATCAAAATATGTAACTTTACGCAAAAATTATTGCTGGGAAACGACTTTTTTTTGGGGTGTTAAGTCATGTTTTGTGGTAAAACTCAATGTAACGCACTTAAAACATTATGCTGATTGTTTTAGAGGTGTTTAAAGTAAAAATCTTACAGCAAAAACTTATATTTAATAAAAAAAAACTTGTCAAGAAGTTGGAACTTTGACCACCAATATATCCGTAACTAAAAGGTTCCCAGGCAAGGTGTAGAACAAAACAATGATCGAAATGACGTGACGGGGAGAAAAAGTGCCTTTCGGCCTCGTTAAGAGGTGTTTTACACCTTTCACGTCTCCCACAAGTCTCGTTGCTTAGTACGGCACTAGATGGCGTTGTGTGTAATGTTCAGTGATATTTATTTATTTTTATTTATTGTACTGGGCTATGTAGCTGCCAATCGTATTAGAAAACCCATTCCAAAGCATCAACGAACCCAGGATCCTACGCTCCGTAATCGCAGTTACTTCCACGAGATCATCGAAGCCATCTAAAAATCTTAATTAAAATTTCTACGGGTATTTTCGCAAACAATTTTGAAACCGGAAACGCCGTAAGCGACTGCCTTGAAAGACGTTTACTCACAGCAATTTTGTTTGAAATATACTTTAAAAAGGTGGGGTGTATCTCACAGAATAGAACAGAAGGTTAGAATTTAATTTTATTTTACAATAATTTTAACATTCATAATTCACAATTAATTGCAATAATATTAATGTTTAATGTAATTTGAATAAAATAGTGCATGTGGTGTTAGCCTGTAGGTTATAATTGTTGCACTCATAAATTTATATCGTGTACTTTTAAATGAAATGTAAAGTGTAAGCAATTGTAGGTTAACCTTAAATAAATAAATAAATATAAATTATCATTATCATCACTTTCAACCGAAAGAACCACCACCACACAACCACGCCACATAGACCGGTCCCGTGCGACTTGCCTCCAGCGGATTCCTGCAACCTTCACCAGGTCATCGGTCTCATAATGGAAGATCTTCCAACGCAACGCACTCCAGAACTTTTCAGAATCAGAATCAGATCTTTATTTGCTTTGAATGTAGGTACCTACAGGTATAAGATGTTGTACATAATTAATGAGATCGGTTACTTAAAATATTAATGAAATAAAAACAATGTCAACATAAATGAAAACAGAAATTAAATTGAAGTCAATTAACAATTAGATAAACAAAACGAAAATTAAAAAGGAGTCAATTAACAACTAGATAAACAAAACAAAAATTAAAGAGAAGTTAATTTTCAATTAGTCAGGTACATAAGTCTTACATCTGGATAAACTCAAATCATTTAAAAAGTCTTTCACTGAGTAGTAGCATTTGTCTAAAAGTAGTGCAGTTACCTTAGATTTAAAAATGTTTACAGAACAATCTTTAAGATCATGATATTTTATATATTATATTTATGTATTTATTTTTGGCCCCATTGGCCATCCGTTCTGCGAGCAATGTGCAACTCTTCCTACGTCGGTAACCTCGGTTCTCTTGCGGATGTCTTCATTTCTGATTCAATCACGCAAGGAAACTCCGAGTAAATTATACTGAGTGTAAAAAGACTCGTAGTGAAGCTAAAAGGCACTTGTTTTCCCTGTGATTGCGATATTGTTTTTGTTTAAGACCATGCCTAGGAACCTTCAATAATTCGTATATGTGTGCGTACTCCTGTTTTCTACACATTAGGTTTGCGGAACCAATCTTTGAACTTTCAGCTGGAGTGACATAAATTTTCAAACATACTTTTGACCTTTCGCATCATAATTATCGTTCAACGGACGTCGTTTTGTCTAGGCTATACCACTTCTGGTTATTAATTTTTAATCTGTGGTATTACCTAGTTACAATCACGGGTTACAATCGATTCGAATGATGTATGACGAAGCAAAAGGTGCAATCAAATGAGAACGTACAGTCGAGAAATTTTGTAAGTCATAACTGACAAATTTTCTTATTTGATTTTGAACTTAATCTCACTTACGTTTTATGGTTTAAAATAATTTGGGAAAATTTGTCAGTTTGTGGTGACATGTGTTGGTGGTCGAGTTCACTGACGGTCGATCACTTTTTCAACCTTCTGACACATGGCATAAGATTGAAAACTAGCAGTAATGCGTAGCACGTGGCGTTCCGTGATTTCTTCCTAATCCCCGGGGCCTGTATTTTGAACCGGATTTCCTTATGAAAACTTTTACCCCATGATGAAAGGGATATTTTATCGTACAGAATGTATCTCGCACAAACAACAAAAGTATTGTTGGGTTTCTAAATATAATATTATTGCATGTTGGACTATATACTGTGTTTATACATCCTGCTAAGTTTTATTGACTTCAGACTATGTTGGAATCGGCTTCCATTCTCCCATCTTCCATCGGAAGTCCAGACGTACTGCAACTTGTCACAGCCTTATTACGGCTACGTCCCATCTCGTAACATTCCCATTTCGACAACTAAACAACATAGCATCACAAAAGTCCCATTTCGTAACTATTTTGATATTTATACATCCATACCTTGTCGGTGTTCCACATATTTGATGTTACTCTGTCTTTGCAATCTATTTAAGTAACAAATTAATACGGTTCTTTGGGTTAGATTGTTCCACCGTCGATCTCTGTCCTCGGGACAAGATTGCGGTTAAGATTAGGCTTCTTAACGCAGCTTACGGGTAGTGTGATTTAGTAGAAATCGTCACGTAACGAAATGCCGTATGCTGTGTGTGTGTGTGTGTGTAGTATAATCACTATCACTACATGTTATAAAACAAAGTCTCCCGCCGCCTCTGTCTGTCCCTATGTATGCTTAGATCTTTAAAACTACGCAACGGATTTTGATAGTTTTTTTTAATATATAGAGTGATTCAAGAGGAAGGTTTGAATATATAATTTAACGCGGGCGAAGCCGCGGGCATCGGCTAGTAATATAATATTCCTCAATCCCTTTCATTAGTAGTAGTGTACATTATTCTATCAAGGCCTTTCATTTGATACCCATATTGAGGGAGTTGTTGAATAAATATGTAATCCGCCATTTTGTGGCGGCAGCCATCTTGGACTGATTTTTATCAAACATAACTAAGAATACTCCCGACTAATCACCTTTCAAACAAAAACAAAATCGGTTCATGCATTCGGGAGCTACGATGCCACAGACCGACACACACACACAGACACGTCAAACTTATAACACCCCGTCGTTTTTGCGTCGGGGGTTAAAAAACTGGAACCAGCTGAACTGTATTTTACATAGAAAGATGCTGTCTATCTTTCTCCACTATCGTCTTACTCGTACACAGACACAGGCCTCAAATAGTAGGCGTTAAGAAAACCGCGAAATCTGGCGTTGTATTACGTGTCGCTAATGACAACCAAATTAAAAAATTGCAATCGGTCGATGCTATTAGGTCCGCCGGTCTAAGACTTGAAAAACCGAAAGGCCGAAGGCCCCGTATACTAGTTAAGGACGTCCCATCCTCAATGGAAGACAATGTTTTTCTGCACGCGTTATACCGTCAAAACATTAAAGATGAGTTGCCAATAAATGAGGATGATTTTATTAAGTCAACTAAAATTATTCGTCGGCGTTCCTTAGATAACGGTCGCAAGTGGATAGGTGTTGAAATCGAGTCCTCAGTACGTAAACATCTGGTGTCCACCAAAGAAAAATTATTTATTGATTGGGCCACTTGCCGTTTCATCGATGATGTCGAGGTAGTTCGTTGTTTACATTGCCAACAGTTCGGTCACGTTAAGAAACATTGCGTTAATAAATCACCTACCTGTGCTAACTGCTCCGAAGCGCATGAAACAAATAACTGCCCACACAAGGATAACTTAAATTACATACCGACTTGCGTGGCGTGTAAACGTTTTAAAAAACCATTTGACCATCGTTGCGGGTCTCCAGAGTGTGCCACATACAAACTTAAGCTCGAACAGTTAATCCTCAACACTAATTACTAAAATAATGGATAGTTTAAATATAGGACAATTAAATCTCCACAACGATAGGGTGGCGACCTCTGAATTAGACAAATTAATTATCGATTATAACTTAGACATTGTACTTGTCCAAGAACAATACCAGAATGCACACTTACGTCACAAAGTAGTTCAGCTGGACAGCAAGGCACGAGCCGGAATTTACGTGACGCGTTCTTCTAACTTTACAGTAACATCTTTGCGTAACCTCATGACGCCCCACTGTGCCGTTGCGGAAGTCTCATCAGCTTCTTTCAAAGTTTACGTTGTGAGCTGTTACTTTCAATACTCAGATCCTGTTGCTCCTCATATACATAACCTCCGTCACGTCTTGCAGTCACTCGCGGGCTGTAAAGTTATCGTTGGCGCTGATGTTAACGCGTCATCGTCTCTGTGGTATGGCAAGGTTAGGTCAACGGATTCCGACCGACGCTGTGCTGTTGAAGATTTTATTGCTGAAATGAACCTATCGATTCATAATACCCCTGATGCACCACCTACTTTTTGCAGCCTAATGGGCGAATCTTGTATTGACGTCACACTTTCTAGTGCAGACGTTCGCTTGGATAGGTGGCGTGTCTTACCAGATGCGTCTTGTAGTGATCATCGCCTGATCGTGTACGAATTTGTTCCGATGTCTACTCAAGGTCCGACTCATATCACTGGTAATTTTAGATATAAAAGTAAAGGCGCGAACTGGGAATTCTTTAGCTCGCTTTTTGCAAGTCACGTCAAAGACTTCACTCGTGATGGGCTGTCAGCTGAAGAAAGTGCTGAAATTATGTCAGACACCTTCACTTACTGTGCTGACATCGCTATTGGTCGCGCATCTATGACCAACCTCCGTAGATGTGATTGGTGGTGTGACTACTTAATTGAACAACGTAAAAGCTATCGCCGAGCGCGTAGACATTTAAATAAGCTTAAAAAACAAAAAGTCACCGGAGACCCATTTACCATTGCTTTATATGCGTTTAGAGTTGCCAGGTCCCGCTACAGAGCATCGACGGAAAAATCTAAGGGTAATTTACTGCGAAAAATTGTTGAAAAATTAGATAAAGAAGGTCCGTGGTCTCCTTTGTATCACGAGTTCAAGGCTAATCGATCGGTCGACCTAGCATTTATCCAGAACATTAAAGTAAATAATAAACACACCACAGGTATTGAGGAAACGACCGAAGTTCTATTAAATACTCTGATACCTGATGATTCGCCGGTAAATGACAATGACTACCATCAACAGATCAGAGCGTGGGCTGCTGTGCCACCTGAATCACCAGCGTCAGACCTTCCATCCATTGACGAATTCATTAATGTTGTCAGGAAACTGCCTCTTAAAAAATCAGCAGGTGAAGATAAAATATCTAATCGGATGATAATAGAAGCGTGTAAAACAGCGGGCGACGCCATTCTATCTGTTTTCAACCGATGTATTGCGGAAGGCGTTTTTCCTCGCGTATGGCGTCCTGGCTTTATTCGAATAATTCCAAAAAATGGCGATAAGCCACCGGACGACCCTAAGTCGTACAGGCCCTTAACCCTACTACCAAATTTGGGAAAACTCCTGGAGCGCCTTATCGTGCCGCGTTTGCTACCGGACGGACCAAAGTTTCATAACAACCAATTCGGTTTCACCGTGGGTAAATCTACTGTTGACGCGGCACTTTCTGTTAGAAAAATTGTTAATAACTCTGAACATAAGTACGTGGTTGGAATCTTTCTAGATATTTCCGGGGCTTTTGATAACGCTTGGTGGCCGATGCTACTACTTAAAATGAAAAATCGTGGCTGCTACAAAAACATATATAATCTTGTTTATTCATTCTTTTTAAATGGTACCGCGCAACTAAAACTCGGACATCATTCTATGTCAAAGTCCCTTACCATGGGATGTCCACAGGGCTCGGTAATCTCTCCATATGTATGGAATATAGGTTTTGATGATTTCCTCGCGATCCCACTTCCACCCGGCTGTTCATTAACCGGTTACGCGGACGACGGCCTGTTGCTCATTCAGTCAAGTACCCGGGCTGGTCTCGAGAATTTAGCTGACACTTGCCTACGATTAATATCTCAGTGGGGCGATCGGAACCGTCTGACCTTTGCACCGCATAAAACTTTTCAACTAATTTTAAAAGGTGATCTTAAATCGTGGCCGAGTATTAAATTTAATAACATTCCCGTGAAAAGAAAGCAGTCCGTGTGCTACCTTGGTCTGGTCTTGGAGCGGAATTTTTCATTCGTAGATCACATAAAAAATGTCGGTGAAAAAGCTAAAAAGAACTTTTATTCCTTAACGAGGATATCCAAATCTACGTGGGGACTGTCATTTTTAACTTTAAAGACCATCTATGTGGCTACTTACTTGGGTTGTATGTGCTACGGGGCACCAGTTTGGGCCGATAGGGCCACCATAGGAGCGGTGCGACGTAAATTGCTTCAAAGCCAGCGTTTGGCGTTGATATTCTTATGCAAAGCGTATAGGACGGTTAGTACCGAAGCTTTACCGGTGCTTGCGGGTGTACTGCCAGTCGATCTTGAGGTGCAGCGTCGGGCTGCAATGTACTATAACGCGCGTGAGACCACGGACGCAGACTTTTTAACCATACGTGATCGTGCTAAGATTTCTAGATTATTCAAACCACAGACCGACGTCTGGGAGGAACTTTTATCTGAATGGCAATGTAGGTGGGACAATTCCATCAAGGGCAGACACCTCCACCAGTTCTTTCCATCCGTTCGTCAGCGGCTGGACAGGACATGGCTGGAGGTTGATCACTGTGTTGCCCAATTTCTCACGGGTCATGGCAACTTCAAGAGTAAATTATTTTCCTTCAAACTTGTTGACTCGCCTTTTTGTCAATGTTCAACATCTGACTGCGAATATGAACAATCTGCACATCACATTTTGTGGGAGTGTAGTCTTTGGCAAAATGAACGCAATATTATGTTGGATAGTGTACAGGTTACATCCGGAGTTATTTACTATACGGACCTTGTAGAAACTAGAGCAAATTTCCGTGCGTTCAAGCGTTTTTGCCATACCTATTATTGGAATCAAATATAACAGCTCTCAACTTAGGACCCATTAACGTTAATATTTATCCGTGGTGCTAGGCAACTGGGCCTATCCCAGTTGTAAACGTCCCTTTGTGCCTATTGGCCTTGTTTCGTTCTGTCTCCTGCTGATATGGAGGGAAGTGGAAATTACAGATTTTTTCCTACTCCTCCGCTATACTTTCTGATTAATTTCGTTGCGGGATCCAAGACAGTTAAATTCATTCTCTGGGACTTCGTCGAGCTTCATTGTCTCGGCGCTTTTCTGGTGGTCGCCACTGTTGATTCTGGCTTTCAGGAGTTACAGTGGTTTGGGCGTGTGTGGCGGGCTTGTCCCAATAAAAAAAAACCGGCCAAGAGCGTGTCGGGCCACGCTCACTGTAGGGTTCCGTAGCTTCCCAGACCATTAAAAATACCAACATTTTTCGTCAGCAAAAATAACTTTGTTTTTCATAGTATTTGTATGAAAAACAAAGTTATCATTTGCGTTTTTTTGACAAAGTGCTATATAACTCAAAAACTATTCAACTCATCAAGTTGAAAATAATTTTCCTAGAAAGTTCATATAAAGGTCTACTTCTGTGATTTTTTTCATATTTTTTAAACTTATGGTTCAAAAGTTAGAGGGGGGGGGGACACATTGTTTTTGACTTTCGGAGCGATTATTTCCTAAAATATTAATATTATCAAAAAATGATTTTAGAAAACCCCTATTCATTTTTAAATACCTATCCAACAATATATCACACGTCAGGGTCAAAATTAAAAAAAAAAATCGCTCCCCACTTTACGTCTGGGGGAGGTACCCTAATAAAAATGTTTTTTTAAATTTTTATTTTTGCACTTTGTCGGCATGATTGATATACATATTGGTACCAAATTTCAGCTTTCTGGTGCTAACGGTCACTGAGATTATCCGCGGACAGACAGACAGACAGACAGACAGACAGACAGATAGACATGGCGAAACTATAAGGGTTCCGTTTTTTGCCATTTGGCTACGGAACCCTAAAAAAGACACAGGCCTCCTGTTTATACTAGACTAGAACCCGCGACTTCGTCCCAAAAAATTGCGATAGCTCGGCCAATATGCGTGATATCTACGTAATTTATAGCCTATGTTACTCGGTATAGATGTAGCTTTCTAATGGTAAAAGAGTTTTTAAAATCGGTCAAGTTATTTTTGAGGTAACAAACAAACACACAAACAAACAAAAATCAAATCTTACCTTTTATGTTCCTAATTTAGAGACAATTAATTTATCTAGCAGAACATTTCACAAAAATTTTGTTCCGTTATTATAATACGTATTGTATTGTATTGTACAACGGGCTGGTGTCCCCAACTCCACGTCAAAGCGCGTATTTTGCGTATGGGCTATAATCCACCACGCGGGCCCTGTGCGGGTTGATAGATGTCACATGTTTTCGAATTTTTGGTTCTACGACATGCCGGTTTCCTCACGATGTTTTCCTTCTCCGATTTTGAGAGCAGTGGTGATGAAATAAATTACACAAAGTAATGCGCCTGCCTGGGCTCGAACCCACGACTTACTGTTCGTAAGTCGGGGCCGCCACCACTGGGCCACCGCTGCTCTCTTATAATACGTATCTAGTTCATCTATTTAGTGTGTCTCCGGAAATTATAAAACAGGCCGATAATAATTCTATGTGGGGTTTGGACACGCAACCCTAACCCCTGACCTTTGGGACTTAATATTGCTAATCAGTGCATTTGGTAATATTGGTAACCTATTTACTAAATTGGTAGGAATAGTATGCTATCAGTATTAAGACGACCCGAATGGCGAAGCGGTAGTGAGGGTGCCTTACGTTCTTAGGGGTCTGGGTTCGAATCCCGGCAGGAGCAAATGTTTGTATGATGAGCATGGTCATTTGTTTCCGAGTCATGGATGTTTATATGTATAATAAGTATGTATTTACAAATAAAAAAAAGTAGATTTTTTCTTTATCCACCTCTACGACCCCCGTACTATTCGATCCATCCACCAGAACAATGTTTTGAGGGCGTTACATTGAGTTATAACACAAAACGTGATTCTCACCCAAGAAAAAAGTTGTTTCCCAGCAATAATTTTTGCGTAAAGTTACTTAGTTTGATGTAGAGAATGCTTGGTAAACGGCTTCGTGACGAGGTGGTTTACACTCTGCATGTAATACTAGCTTCTGCCCGCGACTTCGTACGCGGATCCTGTTGTCTTTGGCAGCGACACCGGGTTCGTCAAAATCGAAGATCTGAAACGTCGAATTCTCAGAGCCCGGGGACGGGAAAATAACGGATCTTTCCCACCTGAGCAACACATACCGTTTGGTTCTTTTTGCCATTTAACAGCTTCACAAAAAGTATAATCTTGATCCATACCTTCGGAATATGTGGCGTATTCAATCATAGGAGTATACGTAAATGAACTCCGTTTCTTATCAACCCAAGGAAGGTCGTCATGCCCTAGGGCTATATCTTGAGACACCCGATTCTTCAGATGTTATCGACATTCTGTTCAGAGAATGTCGAAATCTTCGCGCTCTTCTTCTGTCTCTTCATGCCGTACTCCAGCAATACTTTCTCTCTCTCATATTCTAACTGATTATGAATATTTTGTTGTGTGCGTGTTTGGGGCAATGTATGATAATCTCGAGCAGCAGCTAGTCGCGCATCACGTTCATCGCTCGTTTCAAAAGACCTGTTAGTAGATGTGCGAATACGCTGAGAACTCAAGCGCAATTCTCTAACCGTGAACGCAGTCAGGCATCTATTCTTCACTGGTCTCTTGAGACCTGGATGTAGATGCGTAAATTCGCTGAGAACGCAGGCGTGCTTCGCGATCGGAAGAGGTTTCCACGGAGCAAGTTGCAGCCTGATGTTCTCGAACAGGATCAAGTCTCTCCTGACGCTCTTCGGTAGATTCTTGGGATCTTATGATCCTCAATCTTTTAGCTCCTTTGGAACATTGGGAAAGGTTTGACCTCTTTCTAGGCATGGTTATAGTTTTGTTGTGAAGATACCTGATCAATTAAAATCTAAGTGCCCTGCGTTACCGGGTAGGCTACCGAGTCACGAAGATAAATGGAAAAGGAAATTACACACTCAAATAACATAAGCCCGAAGACATATTTTTTCGATAAAATGAGTTTTGGTCAGTAGAGTCAAATTTTCAATGATGTACCATCGTCATTGAAAATAAGTCCTAAACTGTTACCGCCTTAACCGCGTGGAGGTACTCCCAGTTTTTGTTATTTTATAATTTTATTATACAGTGGAATTAGTGATAGCTTTGCAATAATTTTCACATCAGATGTTTCTGATCTTCGATTTTTATAAGTCAACGGGAAATGCCCATCAGACCGAACAACTTTTGCTAAGACGTCATTCCTATATGTGTTATGGTGTAGCTGGGCTCTTGGAGTTCCACAACAGGTGTTCCAGATCTTCGATTTTTATAAGTCAACAGAGAGTGCTCATCAGATCAAACAACTTTTGCTAAGACGTCATTCCTATATGTGTTATGGTGTAGCTGGGCTCTTGGAGTTCCACAACAGGTGTTCCAGATCTTCGATTTTTATAAGTCAACAGAGAGTGCTCATCAGATCAAACAACTTTTGCTAAGACGTCATTCCTATATGTGTTATGGTGTAGCTGGGCTATTGGAGTTCCGCGACAGGTGTCCCAGATCTTCGATTTTTGTAAGTCAACAGAGAGTGCTCATCAGATTGAACAACTTTTGCTAAGACGTCATTCCTATATGTGATATGGTGTAGCTGGGCTATTGGAGTTCCACGACAGGTGTCCCAGATCTTCGATTTTTATAAGTCAACAGAGAGTGCTCATCAGATTGAACAACTTTTGCTAAGACGTCATTCCTATATGTGTTATGGTATAACTGGGCTCTTGGAGTTCCACATCAGGTGTTCCAGATCTTCAAATTTATTCTCTCAGCAGAAAATGCTCATCACGTGGAACAATTTTTGCTGTGGTGTCATTTTTATATTTCTTATAGTTTAGCTGGTCTGTTGCGGTTCTTCATCAGGTGTTCAGGTTTCCAAGATAAATTATAGCCTATATGTTGCCCAGACATAATATCTATGCTACAAAAAAAAAACATTCAAATCCGTCCAGTACTTCCGAAGATTAGCGTGTACAAACAAACAGACAAACAGACAAACTTTTTTTGTTGGATTCGTGCTCTATTACTGTTTCTAAACCCCCTTCAATTACTATTTTTTAAATATATTCAATGTACAGACACAGCTTTTTTACTCTTTTATTATAATATGTATATAGATAGATATCAACTATCTGGTGTCCATGACACAAGCCTTGCTTAGTGTGGCTCTAGATGGCGTAGTGTGTTTATGTCCAGCGATATTTATTTATATTATTTAAGAGGTGCTCGTGGCTATATAAAGCATAAGTAAGGGTCGATTCCATAAAGGGCGAGGAAGGAACATGGATGGGTTTTAGTCAGTAAAAGTCACGACACACTCCCTCCCGCTCCGCCCAGAATGGGAGAAGTTATTTGATGATTTCCCCCACCCTAAAATAAAAATGAAAAAAGGGTCGATTTTTAGGTTAAGTCGCACTTGACTAAGTCGTCACGTAGATGGGTGACCACCATTAATTACAAAGATTCCTCCGTGCCTCGGAAAGCACGTAAAGCCGTTGGTTCCCGGCTATCATTTGTTGGTCTTTGACAGTCGTTACAGGTATAGTTGGCTAAAAGTCTGACAACCAGTCTTACCAAGGGGTTTCGTATTATCCAGTACTAACTGAGTTGTGGAGGTCAGATAGGCAGTCACTCCTGGTATTCAGCTGCATCCGGTTAGACTGGAAGCCGACCCCAACATAGTTGGGAAAAGGCTAGGCAGAAGATGATGTAGCAAAATGCTTCATGCGAATTCGCAAGTTATGTGGAAGTCCCATGTGAAAGGAACGAATTTATTGCTACTAAGCGCTGCTACTGAAAAGTTTTCCTAGTGAAAAAAAACCCCAATTTCAATTTCCTCGATCCGGAATTTGAACCACTACCTCATGCCCTGCAATCACGATTGCAACCACTAAACCAAAGAAGTAGTGATAATAGACCTCAGGTGAAAAAATAAAAAAAACGAAATTACACACTGCATAAAACTAAGAACTGATAAAAGATTAAGGAAATACTGATACAGTCACTTCTAAGAAATGCCTGCGAATGCATGCAAAAATAAACTTTAACTGCCTTCCTGGTTGGCTTGACTTGAAGCTATTTGCCGCAAAAATAATGGGAACATTGTGACATTTCATTTTTATCTGCAAGGTCTAAAATGCATCAGTAAAACACTTTTATTCGAGGACAAAGTGCAAGATTCTTAATGTTTTTCTTTTTTTATAGAATGGGGAAATAAGAAAAGAATCAAAGCACAGCATTTTATTTAATTACTCGATTTATTTTTTTCCGTTGCTGCTGGCTGTCATTTGTAGATCTTTGACAGTCGTTACAGGTAGTCAGTGACCCAAAAGGTCTTACCTGGAAGCCGTGGTTAGATTGGAAGCCGACTTCAAGATAGTTGGGCAAAATGCTAGGCAGATGATGACTAATACGCGTAATAAAATGTAAAAGAATCCGCTAAATACCCTAAACAATCTATATCTATCTATACATATAATAAAAGAGTAAAAAAACTGTGTCTGTACATTGAATATATTTAAAAAATAATAATTGAAGGGGGTTTAGAAACAGTAATAGAGCACGAATCCAAAAAAAAAGTCTGTCTGTTTGTCTGTTTATCTGTTTGTCTGTTTGTTTGTACACGCTAATCTTCGGAAGTACTGGACGGATTTGAATGATTTTTTTTTGTTGTATAGGTATTATGTCTGGGCAACATATAGGCTATAATTTATCTTGGAAACCTGAACACCTGATGTAGAACCGCAACAGACCAGCTGAACTATAAGAGTTACAAAAATGACACCATAGCAAAAATTGTTCCACGTGATGAGCACTTTCTGTTGAGAGAATAAATTTGAAGATCTGGAACACCTGATGTGGAACTCCAAGAGCCCAGTTATACCATAACACATATAGGAATGACGTCTTAGCAAAAGTTGTTCAATCTGATTAGCACTTTCTGTTGACTTATAAAAATCGACGATCTGGGACACCTGTCGTGGAACCTCAATAGCCCAGCTACACCATAACACATATAGGAATGACGTCTTAGCAAAAGTTGTTCAATCTGATGAGTACTTTCTGTTGACTTATAAAAATCGAAGATCTGGGACACCTGTCGTGGAACCTCAATAGCCCGGCTACACCATAACACATATAGGAATGACGTCTTAGCAAAAGTTGTTCAATTTGATGAGCACTCTCTGTTGATTTATAAAAATCGAAGATCTGAAACACCTGTTGTGGAACTCCAAGAGCCAAGCTACACCATAACACATTTAGGAATGATGACGTCTTAGCAAAAGTTGTTCGGTCTGATGGGCATTTTCTGTTGACTTATAAAAAATCGAAGATCAGAAATATCTGATGTGAAAATTATTGCAAAGCTATCACAAATTTCACTGTACTTATAATTATAAAATAACAAAAACTGGGAGTACCTCCACGCGGTTAACGCGGTAACAGTTTAGGACTGATTTTCAATGACGATGGTATATCATTGAAAATTTGACTCTACTGGCCAAAACTCATTTTATCGAATAAATATGTCTTCGGGCTTATGTTATTTGAGTGTTTAATTTCCTTTTTCAATTATCTTCGTGACTCGGTAGCCTACCCGGTAACGCAGGGCACTTAGATTTTAATTGATCAGGTATCTAAGTGAGGCCGATCAAGCGCCGATCGTATGATGCGATATCGATGCGTAGATCGACTTCTAGATCTCTAGAGACAAGTGGGGAACGTGATGCGCGACTGACCGCTGATCGGGAACGTCACGCATTGTCTCGCGAGTCGGAGATGTTCACGGATAGAGAATTACGCTTGATTTCTCATCGTATCTACGCATCTGCTTCTAGGTCTCTAGGGATAAGTGGGGAACGTGATGCGCGACTGACCGCTGATCGTGAGCGACATGCATTATCTTGCGAATCGGAAACGTTTACCCTACAGAATCACGCTTGAGTTCTCAGCGTAATCGCACATGTACTAACTGCATGTCTTTTGAAACGAGTGATGAACGTGATGCGCGACTAACTGCTGCTCGAGATTATCATACATTGCCCCGAACACGCACTCAGTTAGAAAGTGAGAGAGAAAGAATTGCTGGAGTACGGCATGAAGAGACAGAAGAAGAGCGCGAAGACTTCGACATTCTCTGAACAGAATGTCGATATCATCTGAAGATGTCTCAAGATATAGCCGTAGGGCATGGCGACCTTCCTTGGTTTGATAAGGAACGGAGTGCATTTACATATACTCCTATGATTGAATACGCCACTATTCCGCCATCGGAGGTATGGTTCAAAATTGTACTTTTTGTGAAGCTGTTAAATGGCAAAAAGAAACAAACGGTATGTGTTGCTCAGGTGGGAAAGATCCGTTATTTTCCCGTCCCCGGGCTCTTAGAATTAGACGTTTCAGATCTTCGATTTTGACGAACCCGGTGTCGCTGGCAAAAGCAACAGGATCCGCGTACGAAGTCGCGGGCAGAAGCTAGTCGTAAATAAATACCAACAAGACCTGCCAGTCGTCGAGAGATTTTCTTGAAAATGAGACTCGCACTCGGACCAAAATGATTATCTATGAATCACAAGCTAAGGTTGTGTAGGAAAGTTTGATAATGGTGTCGATTCTGTTATGCACAAACTAAACTTAATTCAGGCTATTGCTATCTTTTACTAAAAGGCAGTGCGAGAAAAGGACGGCTATAGCTATGAACTAAGTTGGAGATGTCAAACTATATACATGCCTTGCGCTTCACCGTGTTTTAGTCGACATGTTTTCACGTGCACCCTTCATTTGTATGGAAATATTAGTTCCAATTAAATTTGACAGCTCTCAATTACGTCCGTCTCTTTCTCGTTTAATTAGAGAGTAAAAGATAGCAATAGCCTAAACTAAGTTTGTGCACAACGGAATCGACACCATTGTGTTTATAACATTAATTATGCCTGTTTCTTTAATTATTAGGTGCACCTACCTAGTACACCAACATTTCGTTGGGAATGTTTAAGATACATTTTAAGGAGAGAGCCTATTGCCTTCATCCAGGGTTGTGAAACTTCCACACATGGCTTTAAGAGGCCTGCGGAGCCTGCGTATTTCATACAAACGTAATACCAAAATGATTTGTAAATCAAACATATTTTTAAGGTAGTGTGTATTTATTTCGATTGTATTACAGAATATCTAGGTTTCCAAACATACATTTTGAATGGACATTGATTTAAACAAGAGTTAAGAGAAAAATAAGATTTCTATAGAAATTTTAAATAAGTCATATCTCGTCTTTATATCATTGTCTTTTCAAAACATATATTTGGGAACATAGATATTCTGTAATCCAATCGAAATAAATACACACTACCTTAAAAATATGTTTGATTAACAAATTATTTTGGTATTACGTTTGTATGAAAGACGTATGCTCCGCCGGCCCCTTAAAGAAAATTTTCATAGTTATTGCTGCCATCTGTATGTTTGAGGACACCAACTTTTCAACTGTTTGACAGCTTACAACTGTCATAACGAGAACAGCTATTTGGGACAACTTGTCAGTAAAGTAGATAGCCTATCGGTGACAGCGGTTACCTTCAAGTTCGAATCCTGAGACAGGAATTACTTTTTGTATTTATTTTGTTGAACAAAAACGTCGAAAACCAACAGCGCCATCTAACAGCTTGGGTACACAGTTTAAAAACGAAAACCAAAGTTGCGCATCTATCTTCTATTATACCTGTATAATACAAGATAGATGCGCAACTTTGGTTTTCCGGCTTTGTGATGAGGTGGTAAACCACCTCATCACAAAGCCGTTAACCAAGCATTCTGTACATCAAAATAAGTAACTTTACGCAAATTTTTTTGCTGGGAAACAACTTTTTTTTTTGAGGTTATAAATCACGTTTTGTGGTAGAACTCCATGTAACTCACTTAAAACATTGTGCTGATGGATGGATTGAATAGTACGGGGGTCGTGGAGGTGTTAAAAGTCAAAATCTTACAAAAAAAACTTGTATTTAAAAAAAAACTTGTCAAAAAGTTGTAACTTTGACCCCCTATATCTCCGTAACTAGAAGGCTCCCGGGTATGGTGTAGAACAAAAAAATGATCGCAATGATGGGGAGAATAAGTGTTTTTCGGCTTCGTGAAGAGGTGTTTTACACCCTTTATAGTGTATTATCTATGCCTTCAACCCTTCAACAGGGTACAAGCAAATGTCCCCTCAGAAATTCAATAGAAATATGAGCGATGTTAGATTGAACCCAGGGCTTTCAACTGCTGTTCTATCAACGTTTGCGATCCTTATGTCAATGAGGAAGTCAATATGATTCAATAAGTTATTTTATGTTTTTAATTACCTTATTTAGTGTTTTTAAAGAAATCTTAAATTCTTAATTTGTTTGACACGCGTTGATTGCTGTCTACAGAAAAATAAAAGGTTTCTTAGATTATTGTTTGAGATAAAATAAATACATTCACTTTAAAACTGTTAATAAATCTCAAGTAGCAATAGTACGTCATTTAAGTAATTAGTTAGTTGAAACTATTTGTTTTTGTTATTAAATTAAAACAGTTCTGTTTAAAACTTAACGACCATTTTTATATAAATAAAATTCAGCTGTATTTTATTATTCAGATACAGTAGTAGTAGACTTTTACTATTACCCATTACATACCGAGTTTCCTCCGTGCATCGGAAATTACGATACGCCGTTCTCCTGGCTGTCATTTTTAGATCTTTGACAGCCAGTGGCCCAAAGGTCTAACAATAAAGTCTAACATTAAATAATCATGTTTATCAATGATATTCTATTTATAAACACAATTTGACTATTCAAAAATGTTTACGCCCCGTAAAGACGCATATTACTTGCCGAAATTAAACAAAAAACATACAGACCATAGATAGGCATATAGGTATAGTTATCTGTGGCAATTTTGATTCCTGCACACGTGTTAGAAAAATGTCAAAAAACGCACGTGTGTGAATATATGTAGGTACATGCATGTTGAACCTAATCGAAGTGCGATAAGGACCAGTTTTCGAGGAAGTGTATTGAAAAATAAAGAAAGATCAAACCACAGTGTAAAGACAAGTCTCCGTGGAATTCTTCGTACAACATCAAATCCTGAAATAATATGACAACATCGATTTAGTACCTCTCTTGAGATTGTACCGGCGTCACTTGTTTTGACAGAAGACAGATCGTAAGATTTGATCCGAATAGATTGGAGTAGCTTGAAGATTTGACTTTGATAGTGATGTGAATGATTTATTAAAGCTGATAGGAGATGTAATGGCCGTTTGGGACTCGTTTGTTAACCTCTCGTCATTGGTAACAACACCAGTATAAGCTGGTCTAACAATAAATGGCAATTTCATACTACGCTAGGCCAGACTGCCTCGTTGGTTCAGTGGAAGCGAGACTGCTGATCATGAGGATTTGGGTTTGATTACCTGCTCGGGCAAAGTGTATTTGGGTTTTACATCAAGAATTTTCGGCTGTACAATAAATTACCTTAAGGTAACTAGTGTGCGAAACTTAAACACGGTGATTGTGCTCATGATAACAAACAACTTTTACTATGGGACTGTAGTGTATGTAGAATTATCGCACTACAAACCGAAAACAGTATCATGACGTTGCCTCGGGCGCGCATGTCGCTCGGTTATAAGTACCGGTTCGAGTGGTGGGGGGGCAGTCGTTGTCAGACTGTTGGCCTGTGGGGTGGCGCATTGGCGAGTCAACTAGTGTTGTTAAAAGTTCATATTTTACAGGGCCAAAGCTGAAATCGCAAAAAAATATCAGCTGTTCAGTACATTAGGCGAACATAAATGTACTGAAAAGCTGATGTTTTTTTCGTGATTTCAAGTTTAGTCCCATTGTAAAAGTAGTTTGTTATCATGAGCACAATCACGTGTTTAAGTTTCATACACTAATTACCAGTCACCCTAGATAATAGACCCATTTGAGATAAGATTATTATTTAGACACATAAGTTTAGTTAGGGCCTCGTGCGATTGCTGAGCATGAGATTTTGGGTTCAATTCACAGATTGCGCAAATATGCATGACTACTGTATCAAAAAATTGCCAATCTATTTAGTCTGTCAGTTAGAGTATTGGAAAATAATAGACACGTATTTTATGTTTTTGTAAATCAATGAATATTGAAAAGATAAAACGCATCAAAACTCGGGAGCGGGAGCTCTTGACGTCAGAACTCGCTAAAAATTATACCAAGGCGTGACGTGTTGAGAATTTTAAAAGAGTCGTATCTTCGTCAATTATGGTTTATAATAATAACATTATTCATTTAATTCAGATAACATGATCCATAAACAGCAAAATTAACATAAACAAAATTATTAATAATTAAATAAATAAACATTAGAATCAAGAAACTAAAATAAATTACCATAAAATCAGATTAAAAAAAAAAAAAAAAAAAAATATTAGATCAAATAGAAATTACAACATTAAAATTAGTCTAAGATAAAATTAAAACATTAAAACATAAAATCGTAACATAAAATACTTCAATACAAATACATATACAATCAAAACACAGTCACAATACACTATAAAAATTCAATTGACAGTTATTAAAATAATATCTCCACATTAGCCCGTACCTACATGTACCATGTCACAGTGATACACGTACTGGCAGTCGAAACGCTGGGCGAAGGCGAAGGTTTAATGTAACAAAAGAAAAATACGGCTCAAATATTTGTCGATAATCTCACTGACGGACTTTGTCGTCTACCCTATTTTACCGGGCATTTTTTATTAAAACAGTGACTCAAAATACCCAAACCAAGATTTAACCACTCACCACCCTACAAACACCGTAACCAACCCTAAAAACGTAACCAAAGAAAGAAAAAAATCCAAAAATTTCTATTTGCCCCTTCGTATTTTATTCAGCACTTTTATAGGCCCTACCGGAAGGGTCCGGGTCCAGGGGTCCGAGTTCTATAATTACATCCTAAAGGTCCGAGTCCATAGGCTGCTCTCTTTACATATTTATAGGGGAAATTGACTTCCGTTTTACAGCTGAAAGAAGTCGGTCAACAAATCCAGTGAAAAGTTTTCTGACCTTTTGTGTTAAGAGTATGTAAGTATCTGATCTTTTTATTTGTTATTTTATCTTGGAGTTTTTTTGCGAGAATGTGTTGAGTAGATTCATTGATTTGTTTAGTGCTCCATTAATATTTTAGATCCAATGAAATAGTAATTTATTTAGACTTGTCATTAGTGAAGTTAAATATATAGCGTGATTATTTCTACAAATAAGAACCGTTTGAATAGAAATAGACACACCAATCAATTGGCATACTTTTAAAGAGCTGTCAAAACGGGGTTCTCTCCTAGATTTTATATGGCAATTGCACGCTTTGACGTCACTATTTAGTGACGTCAAAGCCGTCACAAGTGTTGTCCGCAACTCGGCAACATGTTTGTGCAAACATGTTGCTAAACAAATGTTTACCATGAATACGGAGCGTGCGGTGTTCATACAAACGTAATACCAAAATAATTCGTAAAACAAACATATTCTTAAGAATATGTGTATATATTTCGATTGAATTACATAATATTTAGGTTCCCAAAACTATTTTTTGAAAGGACAATGATATTTAGACGAGATATGAGATGATATGAGAAAACTTATTTTTCTCAAATCTCTTGTTTAAATCAATGTCCATTCAAAATATATATTTGGGAACCTAGATATTATGGAATCCAATCGAAATAAATACACACTACCTTAAGAATATGTAACGGTTTACAAAATATTCGGGTTACCTTCTAGTTACGGAGATTTTGAGGGTCAAAGTTCCAACTTTTTGGCAAGTTTTTTTAATAAATGTTTTAGTGTCAAGATTTTACTTTACAATCCATTCACCAGCACAATGTTTTAAGTGCGTTGCATTGAGTTTTATCACAAAACATGATTTTTCACCACAAAAAAGGAAGTTATTTCACAGCAATATTTTTTGCGTAAGTGACTTAGTTTGATGTACAGATTGCTTGGTTAACGGCTTTGTGATGCCCGTTAGATTCTAAACTCTCGAAAGATTGTCAAACGAACATACTGCTTACAATTTAACGCATTATTTTACGGTAGATTATAATCGATCGAAGTGAAATGCATGCGACGGAGGTAGGTATCTCTGCCCCCATAATCTGGACTTGAAGCACCTTGACGTTAAGTTATACAAGTTAATATCCAATTATTTACATTAAAACAAAAATTATCCAAATAGTTTTCAAATAATCGAGACGTCTGAAAAGTATTATACCCACGTTAGCACCCACGAGAAAACTTCAAGCCTTATCTTTACCGACAATTATAATACCAAATCAGTAGCTGTTATTCCAACCTTGGAATAACCTTTACCTCAAATAACTCCCAAAAGAGCGATATAATTTTACAGCAGACAGTAAATAGATATCTACATCAAAATTGAAGCTCGCATTACACGAACGAATTAACTTGTAATAGTAAACTTTTGTCTACGATGCCTCGTGGCTTTGTTATCTTCATAATTAGATCATTCGTTTGTTTTCGGGCAAAGGCCCATAAATAAATAAATATCGCTGGATATTAACACACAGCGCCATCTAGTGCCACACTAAGCAAGGCTTGTGTCGTGGACACCAGATAGTTGATATACTACATATATGCGTCCAAGGCGTTTTATGTGTTTTAATGTTATGCTTAAAAATGGTATTTTTATTTTTATTGTACTCTATCACAATGCTGTCTTATTTGACCCAAAGGTTGACTGGTAGAGAATGCCTTGTGGCATTAAGTCCGCCTATGTACCACTCTTGTACATGAAGTTTAAATAAATAAATAAATAAAATACTTTTTTGTTTATAAATACATACTTATTATACATAATTATAAACATCCATGACTCGGAAACAAATGTCCATGCTCATCACACAAACATTTGCTCCTACCGGGATTCGTACCCAGGACCCTAAGAACGTAAAGCAGTCTCACTACCACTACGCCATTCGGGTCGTCAACATAGATACTCGTCATCATCATCATCATTTCAGCCGAAAGACGTCCACTGCTGGACATAGGCCCGAGTGTCGCCACATTGACCGGTCCCGTGCGACACGCATCCAACGGATTCCCGCAACAATCACCAGGTCATCGGCAAACCTAGTGGGAGGTCTTCCAACCCATCGTCTACCGGTTCATGGTCGCCACTCCAGACCTTTTTCGGCCCCATCGGCCATTCGTTCTGCGAGCAATGTGCCCTGCCCACTGCCACTTATGTTTGGCAATTCTTCGGGCTACGTCGGTGACCTTGGTTCTCTTGCGGATGCCTTCATTCGCGTAAACGGAAATCGTCAACCAAGCATTCTGTACATCAAACTATGTAAGTTTTAAGCAAAAATTATTGCTGAGAAACGACTTTTTTTTAAATATTTATTTTGATTGGACATTAATTTAAACAAGAGTTATGAGAAAAATAAGTTTTTTATAGAAATTATAAATTCCTCATATCTCGTCTTTATATCAATGTCCTTTCAAAATGTATAGTTGCGAAAATAGTTAGATATTCTGTTATCCAATCGAAATAAATACAGATTACCTTAAGAATATGTTTGATTTACAAATTATTTTGGTATTACGTTTGTATGAAATACGCATGCTCCGCCGGCTACTTAAGCGCGACTGCTGAGCATGACCCAACTAGCACACAAGCTGCTTCAATCACTTCTTTTACAACCTGAATGGTCTACAATAGCCGTTCAAGGGGTTTACTATACTACTTAAGTGGTACAGTAGCGTATTCAATCGTTTTATAACAGGCATGTGGTACAATAGCCGTACAACAGTAAATATAATCCCAATGGTGATACAAAGGCGTGTTAAAGAGCTATTGTATATACCTATGGACATATATTCTATAGACTGTAAGCCTACCCTACATAGTTGGGAAAAAGGCAAGGCAGATATTAATCGTCGAAAAAACAGATGCAGCCTGATACCTACCCCATTTATATTACTTTGAGTAACCAAACCATAACGCGTTCCAAAATATTCACATCAATGAAATTTAAACAGAATTAAGGCAAGCACATACTATAAATCATGTGCCATATTTAGTGCGCAGCCAATAATTTCCCTAGGGCTGGCTTCCAATACCAGTCTAGTGTGAGCCTTTGTGTTACTGGCTTTATCTGTATAATGTATGTAAGTACGCCAATGGGAAAGCTCGATTCGACATTATCGTCAGTATATGAGCTTCCATTTTTGAAAATCTTCTTCTTCCTTGTCGATGGTGAATGTTAGTGGCCAGTTGGTTGCTTGGCCAATCTCGGAGTCCAAGGCGTTTTAATTCCTTAGAAGTGTTGTAGTTTATACCATCTGAAAGCGAGATAAATAAAGAAGCCTTGTAGAGCTTAAAGATAAATACTGATATTATGAACCAAAAAAATCACAAACATGCTCCATTTACAAAACCGCTCTGGGTCCGTTTAGTCGATTTCGGCTACTGTTCTATCCTCTCTCGAACAGATATTGTTTTTTTTCAAGCAGCGGTCAAGATTTAATTAGATTAAGATTGTGGCCAAAATAACCACTTTTAATATCCCTGACACAGCTAGACGGCTTTGCGGCAGACCTCGTAGAAGGTAGTCAGACGATCTGGACAAAACATTGGTTTTGTTCAGCTCGTCTTTGGGAATTTTTAGACCAGTAGTCTTTGGGAAGCGGTCTTTTCCCAGCACTGGTATGACGCAGTTTAATAGTATCAATAAGATTCAGTAATAATTTTTCATAGATTTGAAAGCATGTTTGAGGCTATGATTATATTGTATCGTATAATGGGCTGGGGTCCGCAACTCCACGTCAAAGCGCGTATTTTGCGTACACATAAATTATCTTAATTGGGTCACATTTTAGAAAACTTCTACTCAGTAGTGGTCAGAGTCTGGAAAACGTAAGACACACAAACACACAAGGCACACAACAAGCACCAAGCACACACACTCACATCAAGCTACTTCAATCTGTCAAATTTATTTAATACATTTTCAACTTGAGCGCTATAAAATTAGGTTCAAAGTTGATTGGGTAAATTTTGAGCAATTCTTACTTACAGGTTTCTAATTTTATGAGAAGAGACGTTTTGCTGTGGCACATTTGGAAAAATAAGCAGAAAATATAAGTACATATTTTGAGAAATAAAATAGACTACACAGCTGATCTTTACTATCTAGACTTTATTACGACACACAATCATAAAAATATAGCTAGAAACAATAAAACAGGCGACATTTTCTTTCTCGACAGATTCGGAATAATATCACAAGTTATATTTGTGACAGTTAATTATTTCGTTGGATTGTCAGCCGTCGAGATTCACGAGTAGATCTGAACTTTTTAGGGTTCCGTATTTAACATTGTTGTGCCCGTATACCTACGTTTTTGTAACAATGAACCCTTGTCATTTCGTCATGTCAGTCTGTCTGTCACAGGAGAGTGCTGTGGACGAATGTCCAACGTGTGTCTTGTTATTTGTGTCAGGGTTGTGTGCGAACCTGGTGGCCGATTCTATGTCAATCTTGATACGAGCTTTGGGACATTCAATGTCAAAAATGTCATTAAATTTTTGACAAATTGGAAGTTAGATTAGAATTTGATTTTTTTTTAAAGATACGAAAATAGTATTTTAGAATCAAGTACTAGTACGTAAAATCAATACCACCATTCTCCGGTCCAATCCCAACATATTTGGGGTCGATAAGCGGCATGTTTTTTGTTTTTTTTTTTCTATCTTTGTATTTCATGTCTTGAGCCACTCATTTTATTATAATTTTTTTTTGTCTTATGTTATCACTTGTTTTTGTGAATGCTTTTTAACCTACATTTGGTGACTGTGTAAATCCAAGACCAACATTTTAAATCTAAATGCTTTACACTGAAGCTGTTGGTGAACCTATGTTAATAAATAAACAAATGTCTTCTTTCATACATCTTTACTACTCGTCATCTCAGCAAACCTACAAGCAATTTAGTTTTATCAGAATAAAACTTTAACTAAACTATTTTAACTTTGTGAATGTGCAATGTTTTGAAGTAAACATAAGCATATAAGCTACATTATACATCTAAATCACTACATATTATAAATCAAAGTCTCCCGCCGCGTCTGTCTGTCCCTATGTAAGCTTAGATCTTTAAAACTACGCAACGGATTTTTTTAATAGATAGTGATTCGAGAGGGAGGTTTTAGTACTTATATAATTTTACGCGGGCGAAGCTGCGGGCATCGGCTCGTTAATAATATTATAAAGAGGAAAGATTTAATTTTTTGTTTGTTTATATGTTTGTTTGTTACGATTTAACTCAATAACTATTAAACCGATTTAAAAAAATATTTCACCATTAGAAAGTCACATCTATATCGAGTAACTTAAGCTATAAATTATATTGATAACATATAAATTAGCCGAGCTATTACAATTTTTGCGGACGAAATCATTTTTCGCCTTCTAACATCATTAAAATGATGAAGCACCGATCCTCACGTAAAAGACACAGCAAAACAATTCTAAGAAAAACACGTTGCTATGATTTTTTGTCAGGCGTTTGCCATCTCGTTACACTGACAAGATACAAATAATAGGAACCGTGACAGACTATCATTTTGCAGAATGTCAGTTGTCATCATTTCTGACGTGGGTAAAGTCGGTTGTTATACGAAGTCTCTAGAAGTTATCTTGTTCTTGCGTTATGAATAGAGAATGAATATTGCGTTTTCGGGAGTGAATTTGTTAGATTCCCAAGAGCAAACTATGTACTAGTTCTTGGTATTATTCTTGTTTCAATCTTTCAGTGGAGTTTTGTATTCGTTTAGGTGTTGTAGTGAGTTTTTTCTGGAGGACTTTATTATTGAAACGTTTTATTTTGGTGAATGATGACAGTATTATTTCTCTTTTATAAATCTTAGGTATGTGGCTTTTATGATTTGAATAACTGATTCAATAACTTACTATTGTTCTTTTACTATTAAACAGTGTTTACAGTAGCCTTCTGTTAGTAATTGAATACGTGTGGTAACTAATACCGGGAATTTATAAACATGCCAGTAGCTTTTCAATTATACTTACATGGAACAGTTACTTTTACAATCAAAACCTCAACCATTTAGAAAAGTAGGAAATGACATTTGTTGACGTAGCAACGTCAAACCGATTAAAAAGAGCTTTATTTCGATGCAATAAGATCTAAAAAGAAATCATTCATCTCGTTCCGATTCAGACGAAGATGCACGTCGAAGGGACATTGCGTCGGCGAGCATCGTGCGATTTGCTATTATTGCACGGGCACTTACAGACCTGTTCAAGCTGAATACGCTTCTATAATTTTATTGTGGTCAAGTCTTTTAGAAAAGAAAAGAAAGAAAAAATATTATCTAAATTTATCTGTCGCAGAGACATGGACGTGCACACAAAATGACAAAAAAAAAAGCAATAAACATACAACGTTTATAAAGTATTTATAAATACAACAGGATGGAACAAAAAAGCTGTCAGATTGCACTTCGTGAATGTTACAAGGAGGCTAGTTACCACTCAGCATGATGCTGTGCTATGGGAGGCTCACAGCAAAATGCTGGTCTTCAGTGGTTACCTGAGATTTTACTAACATAGTGTATACCTAGCCGATAAACTAATCAAGCAATGGTCAAAAACGGTGCAAATACTAATCACAGGTGTTGATTCTATATTGCTTGAATAACATGATTTTTGCTGAAGCAATGCAGGGTGGAAACGGAGCTTTCACGCCTTCAACGTACCTCTGCGAAAAAAATATTTCTGGGAAAAGATTTTTTTTTGGTGTGAAAAATCATGCGCTACCGTACGCACTTAAAATATTGTGCTGATGGATGCATATAGATAGAAATAGGTTTCCTTATCCGGAGCAAAAAATAAATGGCTTCGCTATAGGTGTATTTATAAGCTGCAAAAAACTTCTGAACGAAGCCAAAAGGCACTTGTTCTCCCCGTCATTGCGATATTTTTTTTTTGTTCTACACCATGTCAGTTCCAAATTTTTGACAAATATTTTTTTTAAACAAGTTTTACCTGTAAGATTTTTACTTTAAACAACTCCACGATCCCCGTGTTTTGAGCGCTTTACATTGAGTTCTACCACAAAATATGATTTTTCAACCCAAATAAAAGTCGTTTTCCAGCAATATTTTGTCGACGCAAAAGTTATTGCTGGGAAACAACTTTTTTTTTGGGGTTAAAATCATGTTTTGTGGTAAAACTCATTGTAACGCACTTAAAACATTGTGCTTAATGAATGGATTAAATAGTACGGGGGTCGTGGAGGTGTTTGAAGTAAAAATCTCACAATGAAAACTTGTATTTAAAAAAAAACTTGACGAAAAGTTGGAACTTTGACCCCCAATATCTCCGTAACTAGGGGGTTCCCAGGTATAGTGTAGAACAAAAAAAGTGATCGCAATGACGGGGAAAACCACTTGTTTTCCTTTCGGCTTTGTTAAGGGACCGGCTGAGCATGCATCTTTCATACACACGTAATACCAAAATAATTTGTAAATCAAACATATTGTAAAGGTAGTGTGTATTTATTTCGATTACAACAAATAATCACGGAAGATATCCCGTATGTGACAATATAAGTTTATTTCGATTGAGTTAAAGAATATCTATGTTCCCAAATACATATTTTATTTTACCCATAACTGTTGTTTAACAGTGTCCATTCAAAATAGACTTGGGAACCTAGATATTGTGTAATTCAATCGAAAAAAACACAAAATATCTTATGAATATGTTTGATCTACAAATTATTTTGGTATTACGTTTGTATGAACGACGCATGCTCCGCCGGCGCCTTAAGAGGTGTTTTACACCCTTAATAGTTACAAAAATGGACTATTCTGAAGCCGAAAACCCTATTCCCCTTAAATATGCCTTCGAGTCTTTAACAAACGAAACGCTCGATGATCTCAATAAAATTATTCTTCTTGCAATTAGGATCGCTATAATTAATGCTTTAAGGCCGTAAATCGAATTCTCGACGCAGATAATCGGATATACTGGCCTTACAACGTAAATTAACTTCATTACGGTCTATTTGAATACCGTGATGGCGTCTTGCGTGTTCTAATAAGGGACTGAGATCAACTTTGCTTTTGAAACTGGCTGTATTCGATTTTTGAATGCTAGGTCCGTTAGGTTCACGACCACTATATATCTTTGTCTTTTGCTGCGCCCGACAGGGTCCATAATGATCTCATTTTTAATTTACCACCTAAGTAAACATTCTGGAATGCAAATAAAGTTTGAATATTGAGACTTGAGTCAAGAGAAACATGCGTGGCACTTTTTTTCTTCGCGGTTTTAAGCGCTGACCTCCGCAGATGTAAATTATTGGGTATCTTTGGTAGTTTTCCAAAAGTGTACGATGGGCAAAGCCACACCATGTCGCCAGAATCTGGATTTTGTACATGGTGAATATAAATATAGCCGCACGGGTCGATCTTCCAGGTTATATCGCTCTTGCCAAGCCTGGGCTGTAGATGGGTGACCATCATAACATACCGAGTTTCCTCCGTGCCTTAGAAAGCAGTTTAAGCCGTTGGTCGCGGCTGTCATTTGTAAATCATTGACAGTTATTACAGGTAGTCCGAAAGACTGACAGCCGGACTTGGCAAGGAGTTATTTTGTAACCCAGTACTAACTCGGTTGTGGAGGTCAGAAAGGTAGTCGAAAAAACTGGTATTCAGTTTCATCCGGTAAGATTGGAAGCCGACTTCAATAAATTTTGGAAAATACATAAAACTTGAACAGAACTGATGAAATGCTGGTGTATATCTTCCTCAGCTTATCGGAGAATACCGACGTGATTTATAACACATAATCTCTTCAACACCTTCGGAAGATAACAACAGCAATTTATCCTTTACCGTACCATAAACACGCATATCGCAACACTAAAACGCTCCACCACATAATGACATAAAAAACGGGCGCTCCCAGCAACCTATAACTAAAGTATATCTTAAAAAGTGACCGGGCAAGTACCAGTCGGACAAGAACACTAAGAGTTCCGTACCACAGTACAATATCTACCACTTCTAATATTTTAATGTTTTCGAATCTTACTATTAATCATCTGCCTAGCCTTTTCCCTACTATGTTGGGGTCGGCTTCCAGTCTGATCGGATGCAGCTGAGTGTCAGTATTTTACATGGAGCGACTGCCTATCTGCTCCTACTTCCACAACGCGGTTAGTACTGGGTATTATGATACCACTTGGTGAGATTCTTGGTCAGACTTACTTTTTGGGCCAATACGACCCGTAACGACTGTCAAAGATCGACAAATGACAGCCGGGACCAACAGTTAAACGTGCTTACTATTATTATAAACTAGCCAATGCCCGCGACTTTGCACGCGAAAAAATTCTGTACTAAAACCTTCCTCTTGAATCACTCTATCTATTAAAAAACCCGGGAGACTTTGTTTTAAAATATGTAGTGATGTGAAAGTTTGCCAAGATGAATGGATGACAAAAGCTACTTAGAGATTGGCATCACAGGTAGCTTAGAACGATCGAAGAATATTGTTTCACAACCACTTTTTTAAAGACACACATTTTTTTCACACATTTTTAATTCACACGGAAACCACACTTCCGTTTTACGGTTAAATAAATGTATTTCTCAATAAAAAAATACAAGGATTTCATTTATTTGAGAACATGAACTTTGACATACAAACTCAGTAGGTATTGGTATTCTTTATAAAAAAATCATTAATTCATAAATGAAGTTTGAAAAAATGTAAGCAAAAATAAGGAATTCGAGCTTGTTTTCTTCATTTGATTTTTATTTTTTGTTAATACAAATATAAATGAATTTAATGTGATAAACACTGTGGAAACTTTATGTAACCTTTTACGATTCAAAAGACACACCCCTGTGACAGACGAACGGACAGCGGAGCATGACTAATAGGGTGTCGCTGGCACCCTTTGCCTGCGGAACCCTAAAAAAGTGACATAAATTTATTCATGAGCCGCTGATCGCGTTCGAGATAGGTCCCTTGTGGTTTTATTATCGTGTTTACTGCGGGAACGCGCCGACGACGCTGCTGTGGGCACTAAAATGGACTGCCAGTGTAATTGTAGATTTTGTGGTAGTACTTGAACGTTTTTCGTTGATTCAAGTGTTGGTGTGAGGATTTATGGTTGATGTCAGTGACACCAGGGTGACCAACCTATTGCAAATGTCGTATGGGACATTGAATTTAAATGTTACTTACGACAGTAGATTTAAATGTCTTTTAAAAATAATTTTAAAATATTATTCTAACCAGCCTTTTGGAACATACTACGAGGTAATCAAGAAAACATACAAGATACGCAAAGACGCAAAATAGTCGTGTAAAAAGAACAGAAAAAATCATGAAACGCCAAAAAAAAACAAGTTACATAACAAAAGTAATTCTTAAAACGATTTCAAAATAAATCTAAACAATGTGAAATAAACGGCGCACAACCTAAAAGCCTGTTTAACTCCAACGCAATGATAATTTCATTTATGCCATAAAATCGTTCCACAAATAAATTGCTCGTTTAATGTTTTTTCAACAAATAAAATCGATAAAAGGTTCGCCATCAATGTACCGAGTTTATGACACGAAGTACCATTTGTATACGAATGCCCTTTTCAAAAGTTTTGCAAATATGTGCCTTAATGTATGTTAAATAATGTATGAAGTTGACAACAAAGTACGAAATCCTATACCGACTAAAGTTGCGCAAATGTTTGTGAATGTTTCGTGATTATGTGTACACGTCGTAGATTTTGACTTGCGTGTTTGCCATAAGTGTTTACAAGTTCTTTTTTTTTTCAAAATACATCAAACTTCTAAAAAATCACAAGAAAGAGCAATATAACTTTAGCCAGGGAAGTTGATAACACTTAAAACTAAATCAAACAAATAAACGTCAGCGCCTTTCGAGCTGCTTAATTACGACTTATTTAGTACTATTTTGTGATTCTCTGCAGGGTGTGAACCGATCCGTCATGAAGCCGTCAATCAAGCATTTTGTACATTTACCTTACCTCATTTTGATTACCTGGCAAATAGAAAACAGAGAGTTAAAATAGGTGCTTATACCAGTGACGAGGCAGATGTATCTTTTGGCGTTCCGCAGGGAAGCATTTTAGGTCCTACATTATTTCTGACGTACATTAATGATCTGTGTAACCTTAAAGTCGATAATGCTAACATCTTTTCGTACGCCGATGATACAGCTGTGGTTTTCTCTGGAAATGATTGGTCTGACGTGAAACTTAGAGCCGAGTTGGGTATGTCCCAAATTGCCGACTGGCTTAATGATAATGTACTAACACTGAACACAAAGAAAACCAATATATATGTTTTACAATTTCAAACCAGTCACAACCAGAAGATAATTATTATATTAAAATACATTCCTGTGAAGGAACCGACTTAGGTTGTACATGTCCCATCATCAATAAAGTACCCCAAACAAAATATTTAGGCGTAATAATTGACCAAAGGTTGACTTGGTACTCTCATCTCGAGCACGTAACCGATAGAGTACGAAAATTAGGCTGGATGTTTAAAACTTTGAGACATGTGGTCCCTACAACATATGTTGCTAAACCAGGAGGCCCAAACAGGAATCTGTTAAATGAAATTTATACTGCCATTGCACAATCGGTTATAGTTTACTGTATACCTGTTTGGGGCGGGGCGGCAAAATCAAAATTTATAGATGTGGAACGAGGCCAAAGGGCTCTCATAAAAATTATGTATTTTAAAAAACGAAGATTCTCAACTAAAACTCTTTACGAGATCAGTGGTCTGCTTAGTGTTAGAAAATTATATATCACTGCCACACTCCTAAAGAAACACAGGACACTTATTTTTGATAAAGATATAATAGTAAAAAGACGAAAAGATATTATTGTACAAATCCCGCAAACAAAAACAAAATTTGCAGCCATGCAGTATAACATACGCGCAGCTCAGCTTTACAATAAAGTTAACAGAAACATATACATATACACCAAACCACTTCATGATTGTAAAAAAAATATACTAGAATGGATAAAACCACTTTCGTATGAAGACACCGAAGCACTCTTGTAACATGATAACGTACACACATCAAACACGTGCAGTCTAACACCCACACACACACACACACACACACACACTCACACACACACATACACACACACACAAATCATCACCCATTATACACCACTCACCTTTTACCATTAACCTCTCATATACATTCATAACATATTAGGAGAATATTAGGATTACATTGTTAAGAAAATAAAATAGAATTATCTTAATTTATGGAAGAGCGGTGTCTCCTACTACAGGCATTATTTGCTTAAAAGGAGACTCCAATCATCAACTAATGTAAGAAATATTGTTTTACGGAAATAAATATTTTGTATTTTTTTTTTTTTTTTTTTTGTACATCAAACTAAGTAACTCTACGCAAAAATTATAGATGACGTGTTTTTGGGGTGAAAAATCACATTTTACGGTAGGACTACTGAGTCCGGTTAGTAAAAAAAAAAAATATATGATAAAACAATATAATAAAATATGGTAAATATGATAACGATGTAAATGTTTCTACTGAGAAACGCACTAAAATATTAAGCTGATGATGGATGCATAGTGGTAGTGAAGGTATTTCAAGTAAAGTAGTAACATTAAAAACTTTTTTTTTTTAAACTTGTGAAAAAGTTGGAACTTTGACCCCCAATATAATAGGCTAGTTTCCACCATCAATAAATTGCAAAACTAATTAGTCCGTCAGTTAGAGTATCGGAAAATAATGGACACGTATTTTTTGTTTTAGTAAATCACTGAGTACTGACTAAGATAAAACGCATCAAAACTCGGGAGTGGGGGCTCGTGACGTCACAACGCACTAAAAACTATAGCACGGCGTGACGTATTGCGAATTTTAAAAGCGTCGTATCTTCGTCAATTTTGGTTCATGTAACAAAAGAAAAAATACGGGTCAAATATTTTTTTATAATCTAACTGACGGACTAATTAGATTTTTTTAGGACACAAGCCTATTATCCGTAAGACATAGTCTAGAACATAGAAATATAAAAAAAAAAACAGGAGAAGTGGCAAGGGGGCGCGGGCGTGTCGGTGTCCGCGCGACAGGCACAAGACCCCTCTCTACCCTGACCTCTTGTGCCAATCATAAGCAAATGGCTATACTATTTTGCAGTAAATACATTGCTCCTCAACCACTACCTAAGTTTGTCGCTAAGTGACTGGACTAGCAATGTAAAAATCTCCAAACGATAGTTCAATAAGCACATGCGTCGTGTGATGCTGCCGCTTAGTCTTACGACGCGACGAGTTCGTGATGTGCTTGTGTACCGATGTTTTTGTGTGGGTAAGTTGTACGGTGCTTAGTAAATACACGATGTATTTGATGGCATAAGGTTTATAATTGGTTGTGTATATGGGCGCTAAACCATCATTTGATTTTAATTTTAAGTTAGTTTGTAATTTGAGGGTAGTTACATTATTATTTTGACTTATGCAAGTTTATTGAATTAATAGTTGTATTGTAGGGTAGTGAGTTTTTTATTTGACATGTATTGAATTACTGAACTAATATTTGTATTTCCGTTTATTTAATTTAAAAGTAATCGTTATTTCCGTTTGCTTCAATATTAAGGATTTATGATTGATTTATCTAAAATATAGTCACTTCTGTTTATTTTAATACGAAGTTATTTTAATATGTCCGCTAGAATTATTTAAAAGTCTAGCCTAAGACGAAGATTATTAAGTAGTTATTTTGATGTCTCCCGCCCTGCAAAATTAAATATTGTTATTTTTATTCTACCCATCGCTACCAACCTCAGTTTGAATGTCTGTATATAAAAGCCGTTGTAATGTAAAACAAGGATCATTATTATTCTTGGAGATTCCTAATCATGGAATAAACACTCTAAACTGGAGTAAGGTATTTTCTTTAATTGTGCTGATATTTCCTATTATTTGCTGAGTAATTGTGTGACTGTGTAAATAAATTGGTGACAACCAATATGTTGTGTGACTCTCTACGACGACGGCGGCCATGATGCCGCCGACATGTACTACGTTCTGATTTAAGAAATGCGGGTGTGTGCGCGACTGCGTATCTATTGCTTTTACTTACCTGCATGTGTAGTAGTTGCCGTGTGGTAGGGATAAAGGGAGACACAGGGTTCCGATACATTTTCGTCTAACGGGCATATCTCCTTCTTTATTATATCTATGGTCTAGAACAAAAAAATATCGCAAGAACAAGGAGAAGAAGTGATTTTCCACTTCGTTACGGGTGTTTATTTTGTGATTAATCGCACTAATCCCTAAGTCCTTATCGTACAGGACTTGAATTTGGCCGCTGCCTATCCAATTTGCCTGGATGGGGTTAAGTGGACTCAGCTCGGTCACAATGCGATTGTAGAGCCCCAAAACAGGAAATGCAACACCTTCCCAGCCCACCGTGCACAACTATTTGCAGGACTTGAATAAGGCAAACAACAGAGCTGTCCAGGTTGCTACATACTGGTCGTACAAAATCTGAGTCATTGATTCGGGAAGTAAAAGAACAGTTAAGAAGTGTTTCGGCTTTGATCATCAGTTCAGCATCGTGAGATGACTCCTAGACGCAAACACCTCGCGTGTACTGGCTTTGAAACGTAACTTAAAACATGATGGATTTATTCTAATTCTTTGAGGAGTTACACTTTTCATTTCTATACTCGTAATAAATCATTAGACCCTGACATGATTGATGAGGTACAGGCTGTGCCACGTATCTGGTACTTAAAACAATTCCTAAAACACGATAGATTTTAAGATGATCAACAAGAAATAACTCCACTGATTGGTAAGACTGGGTGTCAGACTTCTTGGGCCACTGACTACCTGCAACGACTGTCAATGACGGACAAATGGCAGCCGGTACCAACAGTTTACCGTGTTTTCCAAAGCATGGAGGAAAATCGGTATGGAAGGGTGGTCACCCATCTACAGACCAACTTTGGCAAGCACGGCTTAACCTAAAGATCGGCCCGAGTGGCTGTTGTTATTTACTCACGAGCTTTTCCATACATAAGAAATAACTTAAAACACGGATCAATTATTTCCATTCAATAAGCAGTTCAGTGGCAACACTTTGGTAGGCCTTTTTCCAGTAGTGTACGGTCGAACAAGCTATTTGGTTTACATTTTACCATGTAATTTAGGGGTTAAACTGTAAATCACATTGCTTGTTCGACCGTACGTCTCTTCATCTAAAGAAACATCACATCATCACCATCTTTAAATGGGTCTACCTGTATGGGAAAAGTGGATAAATTAATTTCAATACACAATGATCGTCAAAATAATTTATAAACAACAGAACAATGGCTGGCACGTTTTTTTTTGATGTATTTATCTACATAAATACGAGTACATTAAAAAAAAAACGTGCCCAAGAACATATTAGAAACACCTCCTTTTAAAACTGCGTTTCTAAAATATTACAATGCAATGAACACATTTATTGTCGCTCTCGGGGGAAAAACCTTGATGACGCTGGCACAGGAATGTGGAGTAGCACAAAAAAGAAAGGAATATACCCAGATATGGGTGAATTAAGACTGCGAATGATGATGATGACGATGAGTCCACTGGTGCCTCTAGCATGACGCGCCTCAAGAACCTGTCCTCCACATACGATCTGATTCAAGCACCTTTTTAAGGTCAACGGTCGAACTAGATAGGGTCGTCCTGCGTTGCTTGAAAAACTCGTTCCAAACCAAAAAAAACTATGTTATTAAGAATATCTTTGACTTGCTGTTTCCCTTGACTTTATTCCGCGTGAAATTATTGTAAAAACATTACAAGTTTTATTTATTTATTTTTATGCTATAAACTTAAAAAATGGCGTCAAAAAACTCCTCCTCAACGCTGTCAACTGGTAAAGTCCCCAGGAGACTGGCGCTGTTGCTCTCCTCAGCGCTGTCACTGTGGTGAAGTTGTCAACAGCCTCGGACACCACGGCCTGTCATGCAGCCAAAGTGCGGGCCGTTTTGCACGCCACGCGAACTTGAATGACATCATCCGTCGAAATCTTGTCACCGTCGGCGTTCCAGCTTTATTAGAACCCAATGGTTTGGCACGCGACGATGGCAAGAGACCAGACGGCATGTCTTTGTTTCCATGGAAGATGGGTAGGCCTCTAGTGTGGGACGCAACTTGTGTCGATACTCTTGCGCCTTCCCATCTTCCTAGCTCAACGTGCTGTGCAGGGGCTGCCGCTGCGGCTGCTGAGAACCTCAAGCGGCGTAAATATAGTAACCTTATTGGTAACTATATTTTCGAGCCGTTCGGGGTTGAAACTCTAGGACCGTGGGGTCCGAGTGCTCATAGCCTTTTTAAAGAAATTTCTAAACGCTTAGTTGACTTGGCCAAAGGCTTAGCGTTGCCATACAGCGCGGTAACGCCGCCAGTCTCCTGGGGACTTTACCACTTGACAGCGTTGAGGAGGAGTTTTTTGACGCCATTTTTTAAGTTTATAGTTGAAGTTAGTTTAGTTTATTTTAATTTATAATTGTATGTATCATTTAAATTTTTTTTTTATGCTCGGAAACCTAATCCTTTTTCTAAAATATACGTAATCTAAGTTACTCCTTATCATCAGCTATCTGTCAGTAGACATCGATCCAGCCGTTTTGGAGATAAGCTGGAACAAACAGACCAACAGAGAGACTGACCAAAAGTTAATGAATATTTTTATTTAACCAGTACCGTATGATTATACTTTCATGATTATGTATTTAGTAAAAACTGTTATTTTAAATTTACAAACAGACACTGCAATTTAGCTAAATGTATAGAAATATATTTAAAGATCATAGTTTATGTTTTTTGGCTTTGAAGGTCAAGGAAGAATATAGTATAACTAGTTTATTAAGTAAGTATCTGATTTTATTTACATAAAGTTATGCATAACTTAGTTTTTTTTTTATTCCACGAACTAGGTTCGTCATCAACGTCCCGTTAGCCTTATCAAATGGTTTTAGGGGCATCCTGTCTTATTCCATACATTGACCTTCTGTGTAAAATGTTCTACTTAGTGCCAGATTCTACTAATTATCATCGTAAGACTGGGTATTTATATTGCCAAACTTGAATGGAATTTTTGAGTATATGTTTGACTGAAGCTCAAAAGTCTAAACTCAACGTTTGCCAAAGAGCGATGGAACATAGCCTTCTAAATATTAGAATGCGCAATAGTCAAAGACAGGCTTCGCCGATGTTGACAATAAGTCTGCGATGCTGAAGTGGGACTGGTCGGGTCACGTCTCTAGGTTAGCGCCGGACGGATGGGCGAAGATATCCACACAGTGGGTGCCTGAAGACGGCCGTCGTAACCGAGGCAGGCCCAAAAAACGCTGGCGTGACGATCTGGACTCATTCTTGGCGGTTTGGTCGGAAGAAAATTGTAAACAGGATTGGAAAGCCATGGGGGAGGCCTTTGCCCAGCAGTGGGACAGAACAAGCTGATATAAAAAAAATGTTTTAAATATTACTAGCTGACCCACGCAACTTCGTCTGCGTCACATAAGAGAAAATCCCCGTTTTTGCAACATTTTTCATTCCTGCTCCGCTCCTAATAATCATAGCGTGATGTTATATAGCCTATAGCCTTCCTCGATAATTGTACTATCCAACGCAAAAAGATTTTTTTAATTCGAGCCGGTAGTTCCTGAGATTAGCGCGTTCAACCAAACAAACAAAAAAACTCTTCTGCTTTATAATATTAGTATAGATAACAACGCCAGTTATCCCCAAAGTATTAATTAACCAGAGGTGGATTTACACCTACATCTCAGTAGTTATTTTTAATCGGCTTCCAAGGAGAAGTTTTTTTTTTTTGTGTATGTTCAGCGATATCTTGGGAATTGATTTGGATGATTTATGTTTTGTTTGGAAGAATCTAATTTCGCGATGGTTCCGGTAAAATTTGGTAAAGATATGATGTTGAAACGCTTGAAAATGTAATGTTTACACAATTTCATAACATAACATTATGCCTATAATTATACTTTGAAGGGGTGGGTGATACCCTTAAATAGTGCCATTTATGCTTAAGTTCTAGTTAGAAGCAACCGCTAAAAATAACGCTAGCTTCAGAAGTCATATTACTTGTTAGTCTTATTACTTTATTTTTAAATCATTGATTTAATCTTTTCTCTGGACGCTCTTAATGTGCATGTCAACATAAATGATGTAACCAAGATTTTGTACAAAACTTTTGATTGAAAAGAGTGTCCATGGAGTTTCTTTACCGTTCTTCTCCATAGAGATCTACGCTATGGAATGGGCAACTACAGTACTTTCTCAAGTTATTATGCCATTTGTCTGTGACTGTAGCTTCGCTTTTTTTTCGTTTTATTGACATTCAAAAGTGCCGTAATGGCCTAATTGAACTAGATGATTTGAGTTTGAGTCTTTGGCAAAAAACGGAATCAAACAAACAAGATAAGTAAGTTTAGTCTGTTGTTCTTCACATTTTGTTGATTTTTTTTAAGTTTTTGATGTTTTCGTTTTTGGAAAAGATCTCATGTAAGTAGGCACAAGCCTATTGCCTTTAACCGAGCAAAAATCTTCGACTGAAAAATTGCGATTACGCCTCGCGCGACGTAAGAATCGAATCTCGGCCTTATGCTCAGCAAAAGTGCCTGTGACCACTAGACCAACAAGTTAATTCACGACGACTCGAATGGCGTAGTGGTAGTGAGGCTGCTTTACGTTCATAGGGTCCTGGGTTCGAATCCCGGTAGTAGCAAATGTTTGTGTGATGAGCATGGACATTTGTTTCCGAGTCATGGATGTTTATATGTATAATAAGTATGTATTTACAAACAAAAAAGTATATATGTAGTATATCAACTATCTGGGGTCCACGACACAAGCCTTGCTTAGTGTGGCACTAGATGGCGCTGTGTGTTAATGTCCAGCGATATTTATTTATTCATTATTATATTATTAAAGACATTCATGTATATGACGAGCCTTTTAAATCTCTTTGGTCCCAACACTATTACCTACTGGTTCGTGGGTGCCGATTGTGAAATAAAAGTTTAAATAATAAACTATTCCACTAATGGCACCCGTGACAAATATTGATAGGTGCCGTATGTGGAATACCTTTTTTTTTTTTTTTTAGGATGGGAAATCATCAAATGACTTCTCCCACTCTGAGCGGAGCGGGAGGGAGTGTCAGACTCTTACTGACTAAAACCCAAGAAACATGGATTCCTTCCTCGCCCTTTATGTTCCGGGGCCGCGGTATCTCTTTCGAATAGGCCCGCAACCCCGGCAGGCTTCGGCCCTTGCGGGCCCATGTGGAATACCCCAGGTGCCGTTAAAGCGGGTGCCCAATGTGGCATAATTACGTCAAAATAATATAATGTATAATGGGTCACAAAACAAAAAAAAATAAAAGTTCTAAAGTAAAATAAACGTATCTTTTATTTTAAAATCTAGACTTAATTTTATTTACGTCAATATGACGTACTAACAATATGGAAAATCACTGTCTAACATGACATATATTACAAAAAGTTTCCTTTTGTGTCTGTCTCTTTGATTGCCTACATCTTCAAAACTAACAGATTCCAATAGGAACAATTTTCACAATTATTTAGAGATTTCACTAATAAATTTACAGTAAACCTCTAAAAAAAGCAGAGAAATCACAACGTTTTGACATGTCGCAACATCAGTATTACCGAGTTCACTAACGATCGACCACTAACTTTTCAACCTTATCGCTTAGGGTATAAGTTTGAAACTGTCAGACACAACAAAAAAAAATGCAAATGAGACAGAGACGTATTCGTGAAAAGTCTTAAAAGTGTGATGAGAAGTTCGATTCCGAGGTTATTGGTATACTTAGATTATTCAAACCTATATATCAATAACAGACACTTGACATTTATTATTATTATTAGTTTTAACTCTCATATCGATATCACGTTTACTTTTCCATTCATTTAATTTCTTTACATAAAATTCGTGCCAAATTTCAAGATTAGTCTTTGTAAAAACCAAATGACAGATCAGTATTACCGGGTTTATAAATAAATTTAATAAAGCTGCTAAAAATATAGTTAATGTAGTGGTTTTGATAAACCGTGAAATATGAGAAGTGAATATTAACCCATCGCTCAGTATAAATATCAATGTGGCGATGTATAAGCGGCGCCATTTGCAAGTGCCAGTATTTGCACTCGCTTTGGGACTCCGAAAGAGCGTACATACAATTACAATGTAAAGTAAACTATTTAATACCATAGGTAAAACAAAAGAATAAAATATCACATCCGTGGCATTTAAATTTGGGGTAGCAACAATAACAAAAGGATAAATCAGATTGCCTACTAAAGGCACGCCCCAACCAAAGAGGCTGCATTTCAGATACCTTCTTTGTATGTGTCTATTAAACACTTTTACTAAGTCCACGTGAAACATGTAACTTATAGCAATCAACCAATAGAGTTTCACTGTACCTAAGTATAAAGTTAGAAAAAGAGTTAGTATTACAAACAGCTGATACGGCAAATTTTCACTTGGTAAAGGATGTTGGGTAATATATCTTAAACACATTAACATTAGAAATAGTAAGAAGTTCGCTAGAATTGCGTTCAGAAACACATAGTTTCGGTAGTTCTGAAATTTTTTGATGGCACACCAAGATATCACTCCGTATATCAACGTAACTGTGGTCAGTGCGAACGAAATGTAGACTACCATACTGAACGCGAAAATTTGTAAGAAATTCTCAGTCTCATCATAAATACGAGAATGGTTCAAAGAAATGTGCATTCTTGTGTCGTTTTCGGGCATGTTGCACAACATCTTCACTCTACAAGTTTTTAATCTTTACTTCACAAATTCTTTTTAGTTCTTGCACTCTTCACAGGTGGTACACAAGGGGTGATATAACGTTTCACAATCCTCTCTTAGCACATTCGTGTAATGCACCTTTGATTTTGGTCCTTCCAGGTGATCTGTCTCAGGTTTTTATACCATCAACTATCTTTTGTACTACAAGATGTTCCACAGATGCGTCTTCTTGAACAGCTTGACTTACGGTCCTTCCAGTAGGAGATTTGCCACGGGCTCTTGGGCTATCAATTATCCTCTGTACTTCAATATGTTTCACAAGTGCATCTTCTTGAAGAGCTTCACTTTTGGTTCTTCTAGTAGGAGATTTGCAACAGGCTCGGGTGCCATCAACTATCCTTTGCACTACAAGATGTTCCACAGATGCGTCCTCTTGAAGTGCTTGACTTATGGTCCTTCCAGCAGGTGATCTGCTACGGGCACTTTTGCCATCAAGTATCCTTTGCACTACAAGATGTTTCACAGATGCGTCCTCTTGAAGGGCTTCACTTTTGGTCCTTCCAGTAGGAGATTTGCAACAGGCTCTGGTGCCATAAACTATCCTTTGTACTTCAAGATGTTCCACAGATGCGTCCTCTTGAAGTGCTTGACTAATGTTCCTTCCAGCAGGTGATCCGCTACGGGCACTTATGCCATCCTTTGCACTACAAGATGTTCCACAGCTGATGCGTCCTCTTGAACGGCTTGACTTAAAGTGATGCGTTGATGTGCTTTGCCACTCCGAGGTTTTGTAACAATAATCATTAGGATCAAAATAGTCTACGCTTATACGTATTTTAAAGAAGAAAAACGAAGAGCGAACAATTTCACTAAATTCAAAACTTGCCTTCTTGCGCGTGCTTCTAAACAAATCGATGGTAGGAATTTTAAATGACGTAAGAGAAATTCAACGCGCTTGAATTTGAACGTTAAGCTCAGTGTTTAAGGTTAAAATTTTATTGATCTCAACGTACCTTACGCTATGTGATATTACCTCTAGCGAGATACCGGATGATGATTCATTCGGTTATTAATTAATTTCTTACGTTAGACTACAAAATATAAATATTATTAAAATGTTACGAATGTGTACGTCATACATATGTGATATTGATATGTAGCACCTTAAAATCGTAGTGATAAAGGTGGTTTTTGTTCTTCAAGAATTACTGGTCACGTGAGGCGTGTCGCATTTACATATGAAAATCCCAAAATGTAGAATTTCAAGAACAAAAACTCGTTGAACCGAACTGACCGGCCCTCGTATGTACATACAAACGCTTGGCCCTAGATCAGGATTTCGACATTCCATTTCTATCCTTTTCTGGCATAGCGAAAACGAGCGAGATAAATACAGGCTTCCTAAGTCGAAATCTCGAGCGTGCGTTTCTGATTACGGGGGGCACGTTTGCATATGACATTTATACATTGACGTCTTTTTTTAAAGGTTTTTATCGTGACGTATGTATGTCAAAGTCACCTGACATTATAAAGATTTTTGACATTAGAAAAAAACATGGTTTTGGAAGTTTCTGAATCCCTTTTGTTCATTGCAAAATAATTTATTTTTTCGAAATAGGCTTAGATGGACTAAATCACTTTCTCAAATATTTTTAAGAATACCGGAATCTTTGCAATTGGTCAATAATTTTTAACATCAGCTTCGGTCATTTCTTTTAAAAAGGGGTTTTATGATTACTTTTTTAAACCATTTGGGAATATATCATCAGCAGTACATTGATTGATTACATGTGACAGCGCTATAATTTCCTTGACATATTTAATCACTTTGGTTGATATGCCATCGTGTCCGACAGTATTTGTATTTTAACTATGTCATAATCTGCAACAGGCAACATAAATATAAATGAATGCGATGTCACATTTTCATTAGATAGTTTAAAAGAAAGAAGTTTCCATTTCAACATGTATGTATGTTGCTTTGTCGGAATTGCTCAGTAATAGCGCAAGTGAGTGCAGAGTTTTCAACTCGTGTGCTTAAATTTCATAAGTTTTTAGAAATATATTTGTTTGTCCACGTATTTCTCAGAAATCAATAATCATTTTTTTTTTGTTATTGTATTTAGTAGGTATGTAGTGCAAGTTTCATAAGTAGTTTTCAAAACATTTATTGGTGAATATTTTGTATTTTTGCGTCTTAGAAATAATAAAAAGTGGGAAAACAAAAAAAAAACCTTTTTCAATTAGATTGTGACATAGTATTGAATCAAGAGAAACTTGAATTTGTCAATAAAACGGTTTTCTTGGGAATTACGCTTGACCACAGGCTACAATGGGGTCCTCATTTAACATCTCTTGCAGGCCGGCTGAGCTCAGCAGCGTATGCTGTTAGAAAAATCCGTCAATTTACTGATGTTGATACGGCGAGGATAGTCTATTTTAGTTATTTTCATAGTATTATGTCATACGGTATTTTACTATGGGGACGTGCTGCAGACATCGAGTCTATTTTTATTCTGCAGAAAAGAGCCATCAGAGCCATATATGAATTACGTAGACGCGATTCTCTAAGAGAACTGTTTAAGGAAATTAATATCATGACAGTACCTTGTCAATACATCTATGAAAACATCATGTACGTTAGGAAAAATCTGCATTTATTCAGTAAAAGAGGTGACAGACACCACTATAATACTAGAAATAGGGACCAACTGGTTCAGCCAGGTTTCAGGCTTGCTAAAGTAGATTCATCTTTCATGGGGTACTGTTTAAAATGTTACAATAAAATACCTCCCCACATTCTACAACTGAATGAGACGAAATTTAAATCTTGTGTAAAACGCACACTATGTAGGCAAGCATATTATAAGCTGGGGGATTACATTGAGGATAAAAATGCTTGGCTAAATGCTGGTCCTGCTCCGCAACCTTAGATGCAAACTTATTGGACAATTATTGTGGTAGCTGCAGAAGATTGTAAAAATATTCTTGCATTGTATAGATTCCATCTCTTAGTATTGTATAATTGCATAACACATGTGTGAGTACCATGTACCGTAAAGCTACCATTTGCATTTAGTTATGTTTCATTGACTTGAATATGCCTTGGTGGCTGAGAGAATGTCATGCTCGCTTAAATGTCTTGCTGATGGTGGCGGGTGGGTCGGGTCATTTAGTTCCCTACAATATGGTTGAATTGAATGGCGCTGATTCACGCGTCATGTTCGTGAACGGGCGCTGTCAGTCGGGACTGGTCATCTCTTAGCTGCCGTGGATCATTTGAATTGCTTTATTTTTAATTGTTGATTTATTTATTTTTACTCTGGACGCTCTTATTGTGCACGTCTTTCTACATCGTTCTCACATATATGTATAATCTCAACATGAAAGATGTAACCAAGATTTTGTAACAACATTTTTGATTGAAAAGAGTGTCCATGGAGTTTCTTGCCCGTTCTTCTCCATAGAGATCTACGTTAGGGAATGGGCAACTACAGTACTTTCTCAAGTTATTATGCCTTGTGTCTGTGACTGTAGCTTCGCTTTATTTTTCGTTTTATCGACATTCAAAAGTGCCGTAATGGTCTAGTTGAAATAAATGATTTGAGTTTTGAGTTTGAGTTTGAGTTCAAATGAAAGTACCTATTAATACAAAAAAATTGTTTCAAAAAAACTTGTGAAGAAATTGGAACTTCCAAACAAGTTCCTTTCGGTTTTTAGGGTTCTTTTTACATCCTTTGGGTATTTAGATATTCTATAAAGGGTGTAAAAAACCTCTTAACGAAGCCAAAAGGCACTTATTCTCCCCGTCATTCCGATCATTGGGGGTCAAAGTTCTAAAATTTTGTCAAGTTTTTTTTAAATACAAGTTTTGAATGTATCCAGTTCACTATATACACTTCCACGACTAAAAAAGGCAAAAACAGACATTTTTTTCGAAAACGCGATTTTGTAATTTTTTTGGTTGTAAGTATTCAACAAAAAATCCGTTGAGTCATAGGAAAACGTATTAACAAAGGCATTCATGAATACACCACATTCTTTTAATTATTAGAAAAAATAAACACTACAAACTTTTTCTGCATAGAAATAAATAAATAAATAAATATTGCTGGACATTAACACACAGCGCCACCTAGTGCCACACTAAGCAAAGCTTGTGTCGTGGACACTAGATAGTTGATATACTACATATATACTTTTTTGTTTGTAAATACATACTTATTATACATATAAACATCCATGACTCGGAAACAAATGTCCATGCTCATCACACAAACATATGCTCCTACCGGGATTCGAACCCAGGACCCTAAGAACGTAAGGCAGCGTCACTACCACTACGCCATTCAAGCATTCCAACACCAAAATGTACAACTGAAAAAGCGAGAATTTCACGAAATACACCCAAAAATTTTCATAATCTAGAAAACTGCCTTGAACCGTTCACGTACAAACAAAACAAGTTGTACCTTGAAAAAAAATCTCCTCAACCAAAGCGTTTTGATTGAAAACTCTACGGAGTTCGGAGTTTCAACAAATTGATTCCAGTATAAAGCCCTTCGCTCACTGGGGGTCTTTGTTGAATCGTTGTCGCGCGTTTTGCGAGGAGCATGTGGCTAAATAATAGCCACATGGGCCGGTCTTTGGATGGTAGACCATCCATTAGTGATCCATGTGACTACAAGATTATGCTAGTACGCTCATAATTTGCTCCTTCACTCACATGCGATGACACAGCCTCCTCAGATACAGGATCTTCCTACTTTAGGAGTCAAGGCTCAAATATCGTATTGACTGTACTGTACTCTTCTTTCGCACACTACTTCTGTTTGTTAATTTTTCTGTGACTGTTGTGTACTTTAATGTGTCAAACTTGTATTATCCTAATGAAGTTATTATTATTATTTCCTTTATTTATTTAATATACACATTTTTTTATTATTACATATTTCTTAAAAAGAAAAACTGAATGAAAATACATTTAAAAATATAAAAAATAGTGGTTCGCCGGTATCGAGAGCAGCGTCCAAGCTACCGGTGGTTAGGGCCGCAGAGACAGGAACCTCCTCACAATGCGAGCCGTGTCGAGCAGTACTGCCTTCTGAATCAGGCCCTTGATCCAGCCGCCTAAGGAGAGCTTCGATAGATGATCATCGAAGATGGTTATTATTATTATTATTAGATAGTGAGTTTTGTCCACGCCTGATCGGCAAATTGCAAAAAACGTAAGAGTTAAATAAAAAATCGAATTTCGCGAGCTATTCTGATGCTTTCACCTTAAGCCATTAAACCCGGTTGTCATTTTTAAGTAAGGCATGCAGACCCACTACGGGTTCTTGTAGATTTTAACAGTCGTTAGCTCTACGCAGCGGCCATGAAATCGGACAAGCAGTCTTGCCAAGGGAAACCTTATAATTCAGTACAAATGCGACTGAAGGTGAGATGTGCATTCGTTTGACGTAAAATACTGGCATTCAGCTGTATCACGTTAAACTGACCCTAATATGGTTTCAATAAGGCTTGGCAGATGTTAGTGCTGTCGCTCGTTTGGAATCTATTGCGCTATTATATTGCACGTTTGCTACGAGCTATAGAAAAGAGCGCGTTGCAAATGTGCGACACCTACACGGTCAAAATGTCCGGACCAGCAGATAAAAAAAAATACGGACGAAGAATTTCTGTCGGAGTTCAAAACGATGTACTGAATGCGACCGTGGTAATCGTTTTAGCATCGATGTAGCTGCCACCTTGTATAAATGCTGAATCGCGTTTGCATGGGCATTGGCGAACGTATACAGCCAGCAATAAAATCGCGAAAGCATCCGTTTTGTGGTGTCGCAGTGGATGAGAGCCCTAACAAGTCGTTGTTATTTTGTGTTGAGACGCAACAAAGCCATCCAAACTCATTGGAGCTGAATTGTTGCTTGAATCTACGAGTATATAACTGTTGTCAGAATCGATATTGATGGAATGATTATGTTTTTGCTTCGATAAAAGAGACAATACGGGTATAATGAAAAGTCTTTTATTGGACGTCGGTACACTTCTTTGACTTCGCTGTTTCATTTTTCCTTTGCGTTTTTCTTTATCACTGTCTTCTCATTCATGACAATTGTTTTTTTTTAAGTGAAAACTCTAGGCGCGTTGAGCACTTTTTGGGTGAAAAAACATCATGGAAATCACGTCATCATCACCAAACGCTTTCATATAACAGTTAGTCAAAATCAACCTTATACAATTATGATAGTTTCTTTTTTTGGGGGAACTAAAATCATGGGACTCGCGTCATCATCACCGAACGCTTTCATAGAACGGTTAGTCAAAATTCACCTTATACAATTATGATAAAGTTTATTTTGGATCGACATCATCATCATCATCATCCACAGGCCGAACTCACCCACTGCTGGGTATAGGCCTCTCTCTTCTTGTGCCAATTTCCACGGTCCTGCGCTAGCCTCATCCAGGTTATTCCCCCGACGGCAACTATGTCGTCTGTCCATCTCGCCGCCGGACGACCCACGTTCCTTTTTCCATTTCTTGGACGCCATTCGGTGACAGCCTTGCTCCACCTGTCATCCCTGCGCCTTGCTAGGTGTCTTGCCCAACTCCATTTGAGTTCCGTAACGCGATTTCCAATATCGAAAGCTTTTGTGCGTTTTCGGATTTCGACGTTAGGAACCCGATCTATTAACTTTATGCGGAGCATGGCACGCTCCATGGCTCTCTGTGCAACTCTCAGTTTGTACACAGCCTCCTGCGTGAGCGTCCATGTTTCAGCAGTTTACGTCATTGTGGGCAGGACACAGTGGTTGTAGAGGCGAGACTTTAGACAGAGCGGAATTTTGGGTGCTTTTAAAATGTCGTCCAATTTGCTGAATGCAGCCCACCCAAGCTGTATTCTCCGGGATATCTCCTTTTGTTGGTGCTCTTTGCCAAATGAAAGCATATGACCAAGATAGACATACTGACTAATCATCTCCAACTCCTCATTTCCAACTTTGACAGAAGGATTCGAACAGCTGTTGATGTTTGCATAATCTTCGTCTTGGTCATATTCATTCTAAGACCTACTTTAAAAGAAGCATCGTACAGGTCATGAAGCATAACTTGAAGGTCTCCGAAGTTCTCAGCAAAGAGGACAAGGTCATCTGCAAATCTTAAATAAAACAGGTAAACACCATTGATGTTAACACCACAGCAGTCCCAATCTAAGCACTTCACAATGTCTTCGAGAACTGCTGTGAAAAGTTTTGGTGAAATGGTGTCACCCTGTCGCACTCCCCGCTTGATCGGTACAGGTTTAGATAGGGCGTGCATGCGAACCTGCAGAGTAGCCATGATGTAGAGTTCCCGCAGCACATTCACGTATCGGGAATCGATGTGGGAGCGATGGAGAGCGTGTCGACAACCGAATTTAAATTTTCTTGCAGGTCAGGAATTGGCAACACGTTTAAGATGATGATGGCATCTAGTCTAGCAGAATCTAGTCTATAGCTTCTCGAGAACTTCAATGCTTTGCTTTCATGCGTGATTTTACGTGACTCAGATGTATTATACTTTATCTTGCTAGAGGATAATTGAATGTCAATATTACGGAAAGTACGTTAAGCCGTTGATTCGGCTGTCCTTTGTAGATCCTTGATAGTCGTTACGAGTAGTCTGTCAACCAGTCTTACCAAGGGGTCTTATTATCCAATAACTGAGTAGTGCACGTCAGAAAGGAAGTCGCTCTATGTATTTAGCAGTATCCAGTTAGACAGGAACCCCCGGAAAAAGGCTCGGCAAATGATGAAGCGATTTGTTTGAGTCAAACACATTTTATCAACCATTACAACTCTTTTCCTCATCTTCAAAAGATTCCCCTCCACACCGTTATAATGAATATGGCGTTTTATAAATAAATTAGATGTTATAAGCAGGTTTTGTCCTTTTAGTCAAAAATAAGTGTGCTAATTAATGGATGACGCACGCTACTCTGAGCCGAGTGTCGGATATAGCTTAATCCATTATCCGTTGCTCGGTAGCGGCTCGGAAGCGTGAGTGAGTCCATACAGAATAGCATAGTCGACACTCGGCTCGGATCCAACACGGTCTAGCGTGAGTCAAGCATGACTTGTTTCATTCTACGCACGACAGTCGATTTCACTGAATGAGCCGAAGTCAGGCGCATTTTGAGGCGACTTGTCGCGCGGAGAGGCGGCAAGCCGGCTGCACACGCGGGTGGTGGGTATACTATTTATTCTACTGCCTCACTGGTCTAGTAGTAGCAATCGCGATTGCTGAGTATAAGGTCTTGGATTCAATTTCCAGGTCGAGCAAAGTGTTACTAGGCTTTTCCATCTGGAGTTTTTTATTTATGCCTGGTTGGCGGCAATACGCTCACTCCCCATCACAAGACTAAAAAACAACTGGCGAAATGTGGATGTTCATTATGTGGATACAGGATACACATCATTCTGCCTAACCGTTCGGTGATTACAGGCATAATGTTATTTTATTCTATATTATTATATTGCATTGTATTGTACAACGGGCTGGTGCCCGCAACTCCACGTCAAAGCGCGTATTTTGCGTATAATCCACCACGCGGCCCAGTGCGGTTTGGTAGATGTCACATGTCTTCGAATTCTTTGGTTCTAGGACATGGGCGGTTTTACGAAGTTTTCTTTCACAGTTTTGAGAGCAGTGGTGATGCAATAAATTACACAAAGTAATGCGCCTATCTGGGTTCGAACCACTGGGCCACCGCTGCTATTCTATATTATCAGCTACACTTATAAAGCGAGGAAAAAATAGAAAACCAAAAACAAAAACAAAACAAAAACAAAAACAAAACAAAAACAAAAACAAAAACAAAAACAAAAACAAAAACAAAAACAAAACAAAAACAAAAACAAAAAAACAAAAACTATTAAACCGATTTTCAAAATTCTTATTTCAATAGTAAGCTACATTTTTACCGAGTAACATAGGCTATTATTTAAGTTGATAGCATGCGAGTTATAACATTTTTCGCGGACAAAGTCGCGTGCGAACTGCTAGTCATTTAATAAAACCAGCTTTCTCGACTAATTTTACCCTGTTATTACGGTAAGCAGTATGCCTTTAAAAATATAATCTAATTGTTCGTTACCTAGAAGGTGCCTCTTTGATCAGTGTACTGAACGGATATTCGATGCCATATTTAGCTACCCTTTTGAACGAGGATATTTAATTAATAATTTTTAATGTCGCCTTTTAGAATCAAAAAGGTTTGGAGTAAAAGGGTTTCGTCAATGTTGATGTATATATTTTTGTGTAATCAAATAAGGAGGTAATATTTATGGAATACAGTACTTTGTTATCCATTTATTTGATGGAGTTTGTTCGTTTGTACAGTAAAACTTGTTTGGAAAATGACAAAAACAACGTTCTATTTTTTTCGAAGGCTAACTCTCCGTCTATCCGTCCGTCCGCCCGTCCGTCTATATATGGGTTGTATATCACAATCCGTAGTAGGTAGACAGTTGAAATTTACACGGATTTTTATATCAAAAAATAAAAAGGGGCGCCCCTACTTCGATGGTACTGAACCCTTAATGCGCAAGTCCAAGTCGTACTTGGCCGATTTTTTTTAATAGAAATGAAAGCAGTCAATATTCAATTTAGAAATTAAACATGTTTGACCACAATATAACGGCATACGAAATGATACCAACTAATATTTGAACAATATAAGGTCCAATTAAAATAGATGGACAAACTTCTAAGAACCATACCATTTACCATTTTAGACCACTAAAATGAGGACATTGATGAAAATCATAATAATAAAAACGCATTAAAAAAAATCCCTCCGGCAAGCCGCAGGAGGAGGTAGATTTCGAGGAAGGTGCTGGAGCGTCTGACTATTGAAAATTTGTATAAAAAGTTGTACTTATGTGTACAATCTACAAAAAAAAATATGATTTCAAAATCGTTGTCCTGTAATGGAAAGTTTACCCTTTTTAAATTCTCTCATAAGAGTTTAGCATGGAAACGCCCTCAAATGTTTAGTTACAATTTTTTATTTCGAAAACTATACGTTTTATCGCTAAACTTTGAAGGTAACAATTGTAAAGTAAACAATTTGCTTCCAAAAAAAAATATTTGCGACAATCAAAATGTTTACTGTTTCGGTGATATGATTTTTTTTCGCAAAAAATTTGGAATTTTCAATCCCCTCCCCAATTTAGGGGTTGCATCAAAAAAAAAATAATTTAAAGATGTCCGTATTTGTACTCAGAATGATAAAAATGAGAAACGGTTCAAAACTTTTCCATAGGAAAAAAGTTATGGCCAAAAAACTGATTTTAGAAAAACCGCCCCCCCGCCGCCCCCCATGGACGAATTCCGCCCATTCACGAACTTAGCCTAAGTTTTGACCGTTTCGAATTTTTGGCCAAGTTTGAAAGCAATCGGTTCATAATTGCGACCTGTAGAGTGTGGCTAAATTTTGCTTGTCACCCATATACATACGTATTCATATAAATCCCCGTAGGTGAGAGACCAATAGGTAGATTTTTTTTTTTTCAAAAAAAGGAAATCTACCTAAAACTTTCAAGAAAAATAAACCAGCTAACAAAAACACACTAAAATGTTGATTACCCCAATGCATTTAAAACACATCCTTATCTTTGTTATATCGCTGTTTTTTTGCTTGGATATCGTTGGTTAGTCGTACTGAACGCTGTGTTATTTGGACATTTAATAAAATACAAAGAACATGTTTCAGACTTTCACGGTTTTTCACTACACTTAAAGTACTTACGGGATACTTACCCGATTTTCTGTCGATTCTGATTTCTGACAGAAAATCACGCATATTATCCCGTGAGTACTTACTTTAAGAGCTCAGATACCAGCGCTGTGAAGTTTTTTGATGTTACAGCACCATGCTGAGATAGAAGCCTTTTGGCCTCGTACGGGACGAGTTTCTTTTCGTTTAATTTTTATATTAGGTATATCTTTTTTTATCTGTTTATTTTTTGTTGGAGTGTTTTAAATACTGATAATTTGGATGTGTTTTGTCCCGTGCGGGCTAATAAATGCTTTTTCTTTATTTCAAGAGGGGTTTCGCACTACGTCCGATCCGAGTCAGATCCGTACCCGTGAAAGTACACTACAATACAAAATTGGATGACGGACGCCGGATCTAGTGCGTAAACTACCATAGAAATAGTTCTACGATTACTCCGGACCGGATTCGGATCGGACGTAGTGCGAAATCGCTCTAAGTGTACCAAGAACATGTTATAATAATGTTGCATTCTTTCAACGGTACTAACAATACAGGTCTAGGGTGGACCCTTTAGACCTGTTATATTAATTTGTTCCTATGAGCCTGTCGCCAACCCACTTGGCACTTATTGCGACGTCGCTTTTTCCCAACTATGTTATGGTCGGCTTCCACTCTAACCGGCTGCAGCTGGATACCAGTATTTTACATGGAGCGACTGCTTATCTGACCTCCATAACCCAGTTATTACCGGGTTATACGATATCACTTGGTAAGACTGGTTGTCAGACTTTAACGCCAGCGAAGCTGGGGAAAAATCTAGATACTTAAACAATAAAATCACCTTATTTCTATTCAAAATACTGCTTATTCCGGCCCTCTAAACCGTATAGCTATGTAAGTAATTTTAAACAGCCCGAAATCCAGCAAAAAGCCACGTTGCAGTGCAGAGGATTCTGGGAAATAAAGTACGGTTTTCAATTCTGCAACAGAGCTATTTCACAAGCTGTTTTTACATACTATACAACATATGTATATGTTTATGTAGTTTTAAGCCAAGTATTCCTTGGTGTTGTGACCAGTTTTCGGAGAAAATAAAATGTAGGTTTTTAATAGTTACATTGTTACCCTAGGGGTGAAAGTAACCTAGTCAGCCCCTAGAAGGGGTTTGGTGCCCAAGCGTAGCGCGGGCGCCAATAGTTTCGAGTCTTTAACGCGAGGTAAACATAAACTGTGATTTTCATTACGAATACAGGGAAAATAAAATAAAAACACAAAACAACCCGAAAAAAAATGAAGATCGGATTGCCGCTTTCCCGCTTATTTTGTTTTTTTTTCTGTGGCCGGCTATTCAACATTCATTTTTCACTTTCGTCTCTGAAATAATAGTAAATATTTTGCCCAAATCTAAGTTATTTTAAAGAAATATTTGTAACTAAATTATAACTTAGTTATTAAAAAAATATATATTCTCTAATTAATACTGAATTTTACGTCATTTCAATTTTACATCGCACTGTAAAAGAAACAGTATAGTACACACACAGACACAACAGAACAGTATAGTGTATAGTTCGAGTCGGAACATAATTCACTAGAAACGTGAAAATAGAACTAGTATTTTTTTTAAATAATTTGACAGCTGTCAGTTGAAAGCGATTCTCCCTAGGGCTGAAAAGTGTTACTTTCAACCCGCTCCTCAGGCAAGTTCCGACCTACTTTCTGAGTATGAGTAATGAAAAGGATTATACTTTTGTTCACACTCGTTTATTTATTAAACTAGCTATCAAATCTTGTGATAGATATTTTAATTGATAAAGGATTAAGGTTTCGTTCAAAAAATTAAACACTTGACATTGTTAACAAAATCCGGTTCAACCAGGGAAGTAATCTCGTGTCACAGTGTTTGCTATCAAGTCTTCCAAAACGGCTTAACCGATTATTGTGTTTTTTTTTTATGTAGTTTTGGCAGGTCTGAGAATAAGTTAGAAGCTAGTTATACCCCTAGATGTGTTTGGTATTTTCACCACGCGGGTGAAACCGCGGGGTACAGCTATTTTTATTATTAAATAGGGCATAATAGGGTAGACGACTAAAAGAAAGAAAGAAAAGAAAGAAAAAATGTTTATTTGACGTCAGTACATAAAGCACACACACAACAATATACAAAAAAAATTAGTCCGTCAGCTGATTATCAAAAAATATATGACCCGTATTTTTTCTTTTATTACGTATATCAAAACTGACGAAGATGCGACGCTTTTTAAATTCTCAATACGTCACGTTTAGGTATAGTTTTTAAAGCGTATTATCGTCATGAGCCCCATCTCCCGAATTTTGATGCGTTTTATCTTTGTCCAATATTCTTTGATTTACAAAAAAAATACGTGTCCATTTTTTCCAATACTCTAACTGACGGACTAAATAGATTTGTTATTTTTTGATACTGTCGTCATGCCTGTTTTAAATAAAAATGTTCTGTTTCAATTGTTCTAAAACAATTTTCATTTGTTTCAGGTCCCTAAAGATGTATCTTCTATGGATTTTCTTCGTTTCTACAGTCTCAATTAATTCTTGTAAGTACTTAGCTTTGACCATTATTGTTTCTAAACTCAAACAGACTTGTTTACTCGTGTGTGTCCTTTATTTCTGTTTTAGTAGATTTCAGATCGTCCTATGTTTACTAAAGGGTTGGTACTTTACCAATCAAGATTTATAAAACCAGTTCATGCGGATCTCTTATTGTACAGAAATCTACACCAAGCCAGGCCATTTTATGCTGGAAATATAACTTAACGTATCGCCGTGTATACAAAACCTTTCCTTTGATAATTAATTACTGATATTTTATTGAATATTTGAAAATGTGTATCGAATGTACATGATTTTATCCAAATAATAATAATGAAGTACAAATAAACTACGATGTTGACGTTTGTTTGTTTGTTGACGTAGCTGTAATGACGAAATTATATCATTTTTATTGTGCATTTCACAATATTACGGTTTCACTTCGATAGATTACAATCTACTGAAAAATAAAGCGTATGTTCAGCTGACAATATTTCGAGAGTTTACAATCTCGCTAGAGAGATTACAATCTAACGTGTTTGACAATTTTACGGTGACATTATACATGGCAGGCAACAGAAACTAAAAGCATTTTTGCCCAAGGCATTAAATCCGCCTTCGTACAGTGTTTACTTGTGAATAAGTTTTAATAAATCAATAATATAAATACATTTTTAAACAATCCCATTTATAAAAAAAAAGTAGTCCACCGGTATCGGGAGCCACACAAGAGTATATTATCTGTGATTCTCACAATATTGTCACTTAAGCCTAAATAAATGAATAAATGGGACATGTCTACACTTCTACACTAATATTATAAAGAGGAAAACTTTGTTTGTTTGGTTGTAATGAATAGGCTTAAAAACTACTGGACCGTTTTTAAAAATTGTTTCACCATTCGAAAGCTACATTATCCACGAGTAACATAGGATATATTTTATCCCCGTACTCCCACGGGAACGGGAACTATGCGGGTGAAACCGCGGGACGTCCGCTAGTACCAAATAAACAAATATACAGTACACACCACTTTAAAATCCTTATACCGCGTAGAATCGCGGTGCAGTGCAAAAAGTGTTCGATAAATATTAAAATACGAATACTACGCCCATCACTGTTAATAAAACAGCGACATGGTTTTACGGTAAACTCATTCACAAACATTCACCCGTTCGCACTCATTTTAAAACAATTCACACTGCACGCGACACACGTCACCAAACCGAACACAAACAGAATTTCCGAACAGAAAACAAAGCTTTGCAATTGTTTTTATTTTTTCTACACACAACCCCGCGAAATAATCACCGAGTCACGCTCCGCTACTCCCATTCATTCGTTCACTCATTCACCCGATCTTCCATTCATTCTTTGAGTTCAGCTCGCATAAAAATGTTGTAATGAGAACGAAATTTTTGTAACACAGCGTCGGGGTTAAGAATTTGTGCTATGTTTGGGATTTGGGTGACCCTAAAAGGGTAGGGTTGTTACGTACATATTTTATATGGTTCTGGTATTTTGATGCACAAGTACCTGTGATTTATAAAGTGATAAATATAGGTCGATGGTTAGTAAGTGGAAAACCATAATTTGTCTGTAATGATGGAAGGGTTTTTGGAGTTTCCTCCGTGCCACAAAAAGCACATAAAGCCGTATATCACGGCTGTCATTTGTAAATCTTTGACAGTCGTCACAGGTAGAATAGTCAGTGGCCCAAAAGTTTGACGGTCAGTCTTACTAAGGGAAGTCGTATTATCCAATACCCAGTGTAAGCTGGGTTGTGGAGGTCAGACAGGCAGTCACTCCATAAACAACACTTGTATTTAGCTGCATCCGGTTAGACTGGAAGCTGCCCCAACATAGAAAAAGGCAAAGCAGTTGGATAAGATATTTTGCAGTCTGTTGGATCTCTTTTAATGTGCGAATATTTAATTTGCAGGTTAAAATTATTATGTGAAATAATAATATTGTAGGAAAAATTAATGACAAAAACATTGTCAACCATATCATGAGTATCACTTTACATTATGTATCACTTTGCATTATGTATCACTTTGCATTATGGCGTTAATTAAAACGATACGCCTATATTCAGATGTTTCTGATCGAATACTGTTTCAAATTTACGAGGTTATGTCATAACCTCCTCCTTTTTTAAAAGTCAGTTCATCATCATCTATTTGCCCTTGTCCGATTATTCTCGGGGTTGGCGCAATACGTTTTTTCTTCCATTCTCCCCAGTCAGACGTCACGGCATCACTTACAATTAAAATTAAATATTATTTATTTCTTGTTACTAACTAGCCAACCCTAATTCCAACAGCAAATTCAGTAAGAAATTGAAACTAGTAAAGAAATTCCGGTCCTTATACTGATCGTCTGGGATGGACATCCAATTAAGACAAAATGCTTTTATTTTGGGATAAAATATATTTCGTATGGACTAGTTTATTTGATATTTTAATTTGGTCCTTTGATAAAAACACCTAGGACTAATTTTCTTTTGGGAGTAATGTTTAATGGAAAAAGCAATGTAAATGGTAAACGAAAATCTGGTACACTGACACAGGCTAATTTAGTGGGTATTAGTACCCAACCTGGGCCCGCGGCTACGTCGACACCCACAGCACAGAAAAGAAAGAGAAAATATGAATAAGAAACGAATAAATAGAAAAAAAAAAAACGAACAAAACGGGACGAACTAGACAAGTTCCGTCCAAACTGTAAGGAGGACGCGCGGGTTCGCGAGAGGTAGAAAGAGTGGAGGGAGGCCTTTAACAGGGCTGGAACAGAAAAGAAAAATTTCAAAAATGATACTAAATAATAATAACAGCATGAATTAAACTTTATAATTCGGCCTGTATGGGGCCAAAAAGCCTCAGCATGAAAGCAAGAGAAGTAGACTGTTTCTAATGGTGAAACACAACCAATTCAAAATCAAAACAACCAGTTTAATATAAATTTTGAACAACACAAATACTTCAAAACCAGTAGCTTGTCGTCGCCATCGTCGTGAATACGCAACAAATTGATTCGGTTATGAAGTGATACGCACGAGATAATTGAGTTCAACTCGACAGGATACAAACAATTCGGAATGGGTCTATGAAAACAGCGGAGTGAGTTAGATATAAGAACCCTTTTACATTTTGGTGTTACGCTAATTGTACAAATTACTTAAAGGCATATAACCAAAAATTACGGTTTTTTTCCTACTCCTCCGCTATACTTTCTGATTAATTTCGTTGCGGGATCCAAGACGGTTAAATTCATTCTCTGGGACTTCTTCGAGCTTCATTGTCTCGGCGCTTTTCTGGTGGTCGCCACTGTTGATTCTGGCTTTCAGGAGTTACAGTGGTTTGGGAAATAGTGTGGCGGACTTGTCCCATTAAAAAAAAGTAATTGTTAGCAAGCAACGAACGAAAACCATGTAATTTCCACGAGGAAAACTCGCGATTTCGCGTTTTTTGTAACAGGCCTCATAAGTTAATTTAAACCAGATTGACTGGTGTTGAATAACAATAGTATTTGCAAATGTAACGTGTGTGTGTTTGTTTGTGTAACTGGTAAGGTCACGTCAGAATATGTTTTTTTGCAATTTTCAGGTCAGTGTCAGATTCTGTTTTGATGAAAATATGAATCGTGCCCGTATATTATGTATCATTAAATCATCAATACAACCCCCTAAGTTCATTCAACTCCATTTAAAGATTTTTCCATTACATAGAGATTAGGCCTGTCCTTCTTTCTCTTCTGCTTGAAAAACAATATCACTTAAACCGTTCAAATATTTTTTGTCTTCACGACAAATCTTCGCCCCAGCGTTTTTAGTCCTGTCTCAGTTATAGATAGATAGATAGATAGATAAATCATTTATTTAGTGCACACAAAAGACAAAGCACAACACACAGAAATACAATTAAATAAAACAGTTTACTCAAAACAAAAGAAAAACATATTTACAAAATAAGTATGGTAACACCATGACTTACTTCAAATAAAAAATTTAAAAAAGGAAAATAACAAAGAGGGTATGCAAGGTGCGGTGTGCGTCTCAAGGTTACACCAAATGGGAGTCCAGCTCAGCATGTGTCAGGCATGCACCTGACGCTGATATTCTGCTGGATCCCTGTAGTGACGTACGGACGTCGAGCAGACGAGATAAATTCGTGTTGTGATAAAGTGGTGGTGGAGTTATGACTCGACGACCGTCTTTAGGCACCTACTGTGTGATCATCATTGTTACCGGCTTAGTCCCATTTCAACCTCAGGTACCCTATTACTACCAAATTCATGATAAGTTTCATAACCTTTGTAACACGTATTTTTGTAAATTGCTGACAAACATATTTATACAAGGTGTAAACCACCTCATCACAAAGCCGCTAACCAAGCATTCTGTACATCAAACTAAGTAACTTTACTTAAAAATTATTGCTGGGAAACAACTTTTTTTTTGAGGTTATAAATCATGTTTTGTGGTAGAACTCAATGTAGCGCACTTAAAACATTGTGTTGATGGATGGATTGAATAGTACGGTGGTCGTGGAGGTGTTAAAAGTCAAAATCTTACAAAAAAAAATTGTATTTAAAAAAAAACTTGTCAAAAAGTTGTAACTTTGACCCCCCATATCTCCGTAACTAGAAGGTTCCCAGGTATGGTGTAGAACAAAAAAATGATCGCAATGATGGGGAGAACAAGTGCCTTTCGGCTTCGTAAAGAGGTGTTTTACACCCTTTATATTTTTAGTTCATTTCTTATTTCAGTTAACTTTATAATATCCAGTAAATTTTTTTGTGAATCAATATAAATTAAATTCTACGGAAAAAGTAATTTTCTGTTACATAATTACGAAAAATTGATATTCCATGAATTTTGTCGCTTCCTCTATGTCCACATCGAAGGAATTGAAATGTCAATTCTCGAACAAATTACTTTTGAATTTAAAATAAGAATTGAATTCTTACATTGATTGCAAGACTCATTAATTCCATTCGTTCTTCCAATCTTCCATTCAGTCATTCCTTCTATCCGAGTTAATTTAGTTCAGCTAATATTGTCTGTGCAGTCGTTTATAATTAATATCGTTTTTTTTTATTCTTTTTTTTTGTCTGTCGATATTGGAGAAATTATTGTTTCAATTTTTCTTTGGAATTGAATTTGAAATTGTTGTACTGGATAATGAACACTTGGCAATTGTTTTAGTAAGAATTAATGAGTTTAGATTTGTACAAGAATTTCATTTTGGAATGTCACATTGGTCTAGTAGGCGTAAGCGCGCCTGCTGAATATGGTCCTGGGTTCAATTCTCGAGTATTGCAAAGTGTAAGGAAGAAATTCCTCAGTAACAACCACGGAGTTTGGATTTGTGCCAAGTTGATGGCTATAGGCTCGCCCCTATTACCTAAACACAACAATATATTCATCACCACTGCTCTTAAAAGCGGTGAACGAAAACATCGTGAGGAAACCAGCATGTCCTAGAACCAAAAAGAATCGAAGACAATTAGTGACATACACCAATCCGCATTGGGCCCGCGTGTTGGATTATAGCCCATTCCCTCTCATAGAGAGAAGGCCTGTGTCCCAGCAGTGGGGACATTAAAAGGCTGATGATGAACTGGGTACTACCTCTGCCTATCCCTTTGGGAATTAGAGGCGTCGCATTTCCCATAGAAATGAGTTATTAGATTTGCTGTTTGATTCATACATTCAATATATTTCAGTTAGTTAAACTAACAGATATATCGCATTGAGGTTTGAGACAGATTTGGTACACACGCTTCGAATCAACCACAGTATGTACTTGACAACAGTACATAATATGAATGTATGTACCTACAGAAAGGTTTATAATGCGTTTCCGACGTTAACTTTTGATTAACACCTTGTTAGTGACTGATTAAGTTGATGGGTTAAATTAATTAGTCTTTCTTAGAGTCCTAATTGCTTAAGAACAAAATACCGATTGAATATTTACTAGGGAGTAAATATTTATTTAGAAAATGTAACCCACAGAATTAAGATTTCAAAACTATCCGCTCACATTATTAATACATTTAATGGCCTAAGTTTAAGCCTAGGTCTGTGGATGGCTGACCAGCATCACATACCAAGTTTCCTCGGATCTACGGAAAGCACGTTTAATCCTTGGTCCTGATTGTCGTTTGAACATATTTGACAGTCGTTACAGGTAGTCAGTGACCCAAAAATCTGAAAAGCAGTCTTGCTAAAAAGTATTGTATTTTCCCATAGTGCCCGTACTAACGTACGGTCGAACAAGCGTTTTGGTTTACAGTTTAACCCACAAATTACATTGTAAAATGTAAACCAAATGGCTTGTTCCACCGTACGTATGGTTTTGGTGGTAAAATAGGCAGACACTCCATGTGAAATACTGGTCCTCAGGTGCATAATGTTAGACTGGAAGCCGACCCCAACCTAGTTGGGAAAAGGTGAGGAACATGATGATATGGAGACAGAAAATGTAGAAAACGTACGAAACTCGGTATGTAAAGGGTCCCATCCTTGGAACACCGCAGGCAAGCGCGGTTTAACCTGAAGATCGACCGGAGTGGCTGTTATTATTTAGCCACGAGTTCTATAGGGTGTAAAACACCTCTTAACGAAGCCGAAAGGCACCTGTTCTCCCCGTCATTGCGATCATTGTTTTGTTCTACACCATACCTGGGAACCTTTTAGTTATGGAGATATTGGGGGTCAAAGTTACAACTTTTTGAGAAGTTTTTTTTTTTTAATACACGTTTTTATTGCATGATTCTTACTTTAAATACCTCGACGAACCCTGTACTATTCAATACATCCATCAGCACAATGTTTTGAGTGCGTTACATTGAGTTATACTCCAAAACGTGATTTTTGACCCCAAAAAAAAAAGTTGTTTCCCAGCAATAATTTTTGCGTCAAGTTACTTAGTTTGATGTACAGAATGCTTGGTTGACGGCTTTGTGATGAGGTGGTTTACACCCTGTATATCCATCCACATAATTATGTACCAAGTCCATAAGAACACCTGAAAAACTGCCTCTAATTTAACAAAGGAATACAGGGTGTGTCTTTAACCCAGCCAACGGCAAAACACAGGAACTATACCCCCATTTCAAATACACAGCTACAACTCACAAAACTTACATTATTAAGGCACTAGAATGAAAGCCCGTGTTTCGCCTGAGGGGTGTACCCGATATGGAACATGTTGCTTTTTATAATATACGTTGTAGTCTGAATGTACGGGTTGCGTTGTCAATGTGAAGGGGTGAAGGGGTTGAAGGTAAGGGATGATTTCGATTTGAGTTGTGGTGCTGTGCTTTTTGTAATATGTATAATAAGTATGTATTTACAAAAAAAAGTACACAAGCAAACAAAATATCGCATTGACGGGGAGAATATACACCTTTCGGTTTCGTTAAAGGTCTTTTTACAACCTTTATATTTGACTACCTGCTAAATACTACAAATAACCTTATTAAATAAATATATAAACTAAACAAATTTTCAAAAATAAATTGAATTAGTTATGCTTAAAAATAAACATAACTACGAGTAATACAGGACGAGTTTCGTTTCTTTTAATTTTTAAATATATATTTGTTTTTTCTGTGTAAGTTTTATTAGTAAGTTTTATACTGATAATTTTGATGTGTTTTGTCCTGTGCGGGCTAATAAATGCTTTTTCTTTCTTTCTTTCTTTCAAAAAAAAAAGTTAACGTTAAAGGCATGAAAAAAAAAGAAACAGTAAAAGAAGTTAAATTATATTTCAGAATATCCCCCTCACTCACCCAATTTAATAAAACACACTGTATATTACAAAATATTACAATAGTACATTATTATAATATCTTGTTATTATTGTTTTTCCTTCGTAATGTAAGACTTGATGTCATATATTGAAATTCAGAGGCGAGTTATTTGGAAATTATGCATGAGTATGTCTGGTTCAAGAAAAGAAAAGAAAATAAATAAAGCTGTAATGGTCTGGTATTTACATTTTTCTTCGGGGACTAGGATTTCTATATTCAAAATGTATTTGTTCGACACAACGGACTATCTTTAGATTTTAGTTTGATTTAAATACTTTTTGATTCCATACTTTTAAACCCCCATGCAAAAACGACGGGGTGTTATAAGTTTGACGTGTCTGTGTGTGTGTGTCTGTCTGTGGCATCGTAGCTGCCAAACGAATGAACCGATTTTGATTTTGTTTTTTTTTTGTCTGAACGGTGAATTAGTCGGGAGTGTTTTTAGCTATGTTTGATAAAAATCAGTCCAAGATGGCCGCCGCCGCAAAATGGCGGATCACATAATATTTATTCAACAACTCCCTCAATATGGGTATCAAATGAAAGGGTTTGGCTAGTAGAATACTATACACTATGATAAATTAAAAATTCAAGATGGCCGCCACCACAAAATGGTGAATTAATGAAATATTTTCAATTTCACTTATAGTAAGTACATTGCTGGGCGTTTTTTTAAATTTGAATTAATTAATTTAAATGTTAATTTTTACAAAACAAAACATCACGCTTCTAATCTCCAAAGTGTTAAGCAGAAGTAAACCTAATAATACACCTACATTTCGCCAGTTTTGGTCTAGTGGTTGCAAGTGCGACTGTTGAGCATGTGGTTATGAGTTCCATTCCCAGGTTGGGAAAAGTGTTATTCGGTTTTTCCATCAGAAATTTCTGAGTAGGAGCCATGAAGTCTAGATTTGTGTCTCATTGGTTGCAAGAAGTTCACCCCATATTACATTCGACAATGGCAAATTGCGGGTGTACTAATCACGTCTGTGCCTAACTCTTTGGGCATTATAAGCGTGATAAGCAAAGTAAATTCATTTATCTGACCTCTGCAGTAAGGTTCTGTGTTCTTTGTCAGTAACCAAGATTCTTATTGAGTATAGTCCCCACCACGAGAAACTACAATTTTTGTAAACACACATTCGGGTTCGCTACCTTTGGATCAAATAAAAAATGACAGCATCAGAGTGAACTTACTTCAAAATGGCGACCCAAATATTTACGTTCTAAGATGTCAGATACGTTCCAGTACCACAAAAAATTAGACGACAGCGCTTTATATCGCCAAAATATAACCCGACCAATTTAAAATCGCTCGTTAGTTTCGTATTATAAGTATGATAACTTGAGTTAATTAAATTTGGGAATATTTGTTGTTGATTGATTTGTCGCTACGTAATTTGGTAGAAACTATTTGTTTAGAAAAATTGTAACTTCACAAATCAAATGTTAGCTATTTGATGGTTTACTACAACTTTTGACTTCATTCGTGAAGTAATTTGCACGTAAAGTAAGTTTGTAAACAAAGTGTGTAACGTTATTTTTAAGTCTCTTAAACAAACCATAACGAGAGCAGCGGTGGCCCAGTGGTGGCGGCCCCGATCCCAGGCAGGCGCGTGTAATTGTGTAATTTATTTCACCACCATTGCTCTCAAAAACGGTGAAGGAAAACATCGTGAGGGAACCGGCATGTCCTAGAACCAAAAATTCGAAGACATGTCACATCTACCAACCCGCACTGGGCCCGCGCGGTGGGTTATAGCCCATACGCAAAATACGCGCTTTGACGTGGAGTTGCAAACACCAGCCCGTTATGCAATACAATACAACAAACCATAAAACAACAAATAGAGTATAATGATATAACTTCATTATAATTATAATTTGACTTACACGTGCCGAAAGTTTTCAACGCAACACAACCAAACTTTGTGGTCCTTTGTGTTTGACACTAGTTTTATTACAAGTTAGTACTGTTACGTGTAGTCTAAATTAATTATTTATCAGTATTAACGGGGTGTTTCGAATTACCCAGTACTACGACAGTACAGTACGGATTTGGAGGTCAGATAAAATAAATAAATAAATATCGCTGGACATTACACACAGCGCCATCTAGTGCCACACTAAGCACAGAGGCTTGTGTCGTGGACACCAGATAGTTGATATACTACATAGATACTTTTTGTCTGTAAATACATACTTATATACATAAAAACATCCATGACTCGGAAACAAATGTCCATGCTCATCACACAAACATTTGCTCGTACCGGGATTCGAACCCGGGACCCTAAGATCGTAAGGCAGCCTCTACGCCATTCGGGTCGTCTAAAGACAAGACAAGGTAGTCAGTCGCTCCATGTAAAATACTGGTATTCAGCTGCATCTGGTTACACTTGAAGCAGATGCCAACATAGTTGGGAAAAGGCTCGTCAGATGATTTATTTATTTATTACATTAAGTATATAAGCCATTAATACGAAACATTCTAATATTTTCGTCTTCCATTCATCACCAAACAAATCCAATTCTGGGTTGGTCTTCACGAGCGCGTTGAGCATCGTAAACATACGCGTTAAAGGGGAGTCGAATCGAGCTACCGTGCGACAAAATCGGACATTTATGATGATAATCGAACAAAATAAAAATATTAAGTATTGAAATAAAAAAGTTTTTGTTTTATATGTTACGGGCCAAACCCGATTTCAGGACAAACTAGTTTTGCCTAGGCCGACTTGGGGCACCCCGACACGGATAGATTAGGTTAGAAGATTTTTTTTATAAACCATTCAGAAGTAGGAGCACCGCGAAGCGGGGCTCCTTCGACCAGGTCTCCCTTGACTAAGATGCAAGAACGAGCTCAAGTTTCAGTTAAGCCTAGGCAAAACTAGTTTGTCCTGAAATCGTGTTTGGCCGGTAACATATATAATTTAATACTTTCAGTTATTTTTTGTGTTGTTTTTTTTTTATTTCTTTTCTACACATTTTTAAAGTTAAGTTTTTTAGTTTGTTCAGAAGACTGTTGATTTTATATTTATCTGGTGTGTGTTTGTAAACCATTATTGTATTGGGGTCATCCTGTAAAGATTGTGTGTGTAGGTTTGATAAATATTTTTTTCCAACACCAAAATACCGTGAATTCTAAACTTACCCAAAACTTTTTGTATCCTATCAAAGTAAATGCAATCAATGCTCTCATGAAACTTCAATCTGACAAATTCTATTTAAGACCGCGTCAATGAGTAACAAGTTTTGAAGTAAGTTTGGCGACAAAACGATCAATACACAGTATGTACGTGTTGTAGTGTGGACTGTACGTCGACTTTGACAAGTATACTGTTTAAGGGAATAGTTGAAATAAGGGAAGTTTTGACTGGTTTTAATTGTCTTGATTTGTCTGATATGATTTAATAATTACTTTGTCCAGCTTTAGCCGTAAAACTGGGTTGAGACAAAATATTTCTTAATTTTCTTTTTTTTATTTCGTTTAACAGCTCCCGGCTCATGGGTAAATAATAACAGCCACTCGTGCCGATCTTTAAGTTAAGCCGTGCTTGCCTAGGTTGGTCTGTGGATGGGTGACCACACTTGCATACCGAGTTTCCTCCGTGCCTCGGAAAACACGTTAAGCTGTTGGTCCCGACTGTCATTTGTCCATCTTTGACAGTCGTTACAGGTAGTCAGTGGCCCAAAAAGTCTGACAACCAGTCTTACCAAGTGGTATTGTATCACCCAGTATTAACTGGGTTGTGGAGGTCAGATAGGCAGTCGCTCCATGTAAAGTACTAGTATTCAGCTGTATGCGGTTAGACTGGAAGCCGACCCCAATATAGTTGGGAAACGGCTAGGCAGATGATTTCGTTTAATTGAGCTTCGTAAGTTAGTGACACGATTACTGACAAAAGGCGTGCAGTGATTGGTCAGCTTTCTTTGAATTCTTGAGGTTCTTTCCTACTAACACCATCATCATTTTTTTCTAGCCCTTATCCCAATTTATTCCTGGTCGGCGTAGCATGTCTTCTTCTTCCATAATAAATAAAAATAAAAATAGCCTTTATTTTTCTCTGACCTTCGTACACAATATTTACTAATTTAGAAAAATAAAATAGGTATGTCACCGTAAAATTGTCAAATACGTTATATTGTAATATCTCTAGCGATATTGTAAAGTCTCGAATTATTGTCAAATGAACATACTGCTTACAATAAAACGCATTATTTTTCGTGAAATGCATGCGATGGTAGTCAACTCACGCGGTGTGGAGAACAGGAGGGGTCCCCCTTGCCCAGTGGTACCACTCTCATGAAAAGATACTGTACCATTCCTGAGAAATATCGATTAATATAACCTAACCTTAAAACACCGCATATTCCCCTAAAAAGCGTAGTCGACGGAGCCCCGCTTCGCGGGGCCCCTATTTCCGGGTGCAGGGTTTAAAGGAACCTAACAAACCCAAGTCTCGATTATAGGGGCAGAGATACTTCCGTATGTTCAGTTGACAATAATTCGATATATTACAATATCGCTAGAGAGAAACACGTTATATTGTAATATAACGTGTTTGACAATTTTACGGTGACAGGTATATCTGAACATCAGCGGGCCTGCTTGCCGGATTGCCGCCATGGGATCTGGAGGCGATAGTCCTCGCGCGCCTACACGAATGGCGCGCGGAGGTACTACGCCGGGGGGAAACTCCGCTGCCGCGGCAAATTGCCGCCCAGCGGACTGACCTCCGGCGCGATCTCATGGCGACATGGAGAGAGCGACTGTCGCAACCCCGTGCAGGGCACGCCACGATAGTGGCGGTAAGTCCCCTCTTTGAGGAGTGGCTAGAGAGGCGCCACGGCGTCCTCACCTTCCGCCTGACGCAGGTCCTCACCGGACACGGATGTTTCGGGAGGTACCTGCACCGAATCGGGCGGGAGGAAACGCCCGGGTGTCTCCACTGCGAGGATCGGCCGGAGGACACGGTGGAGCACACGGTGGAGGTCTGCCCTGCGTGGGCGGAGCACCGCCGTGTCCTCGTAGCGGCGATCGGCGGCGGCGACCTCTCGCGTCCGGCCCTGGTTCAATCCATGGTCCGGAGCGAGACGGAATGGGAAGCCGTCACCTCCTTCTGCGAAGCAGTCATGCTGGCGAAGGAGGTGGCGGAACGAGAGAGGGAGAGAGCCTCTCTTCCCGGCCGCCGCGGGAGACGCACCGGGCGTCGGGGGCCACGTGGTGGCTACCGGCCACCGTAGATGCAGGCCTGTGGACGGTTAGCTATGGGCTAGCTAGCCGTCCGTCCGTCTAGTGACGACAGGCCGTGTCGACGGCGCGTTCGTGTTCCACGCGCGCCTCAAAGAGATGTCAGCAGCAGAGAGGGGCCCGCAAGGGCCGAAGCCTGCCGGGGTTGCGGGACTGTTCGAAAGAGATACCGCGGCCCCGGAACGTAAAGGGCGAGGAAGGAACATGGATGGGTTTTAGTCAGTAAGAGTCTGACACTCCCTCCCGCTCCGCCCAGAGTGGGAGAAGTCATTTGATGATTTCCCATCCTAAAAAAAAAAAAAAAAAAAAAAAAAAAAAAAAAAAAAAAAAAAAAAAAAAAGGTATATCTGAACATAAATTACGAGTTTATCTAAACTTAAAAATATTGTTATTCCATTATAGCTATGTAAACTTAAATTATAATTTTTTTTCCTTTTATTTGTTCTTTTTCTCAGCTAACAGGTCAAGCCGTCCTGCGACATAGGCCTCCTCAAGTTCCCTCCACATTTGTCGATCTCTTGCTTTACTTCTCCAGTTCTTCTACGTCTCTATTACTCGTCATCTCAGCAGTCACCTCATTTCTTTCTTCGTAACACCATCTTAGGTATCTAAGTAGTAGGGTAGACGACAAAAGAAATTGAATTAGTCTGTCAGATAGAATTCCAAAAAACATTAGACACATACTTTTTCTTTTTTCACGTAAACAAAAATTTAAGACGATACATTGCGTCGAAAACTCGGAGTTTATGTACATTTTTTACCTGAAAGTGACGTAACTGCAAGCTTCGGAGGACTCATGATCTAAGATGCATTTTATCTCGAGTGCTTTTTTTATTAATTTGATAAAACATAAAACACATATCCAATATTTTTCGATGATCTAAGTGACGGACTAAACGGAATCATATTTGTTTTTGGTCAGTCATCATCCCTATTCTACATAGTCCTCATAATTATGACTTAACCAATATTATTTCAAAAAAACTTTTTTGCAAAAAATAAAACCGACTTCAAAAAGAAAAAGTGAAAAATAACTTTAGCTTCTGAAGTCGGTGACGTTTGTATGATTGATTTAATTTTTTTGTCACCGACTTCAGAAGCTAAAGTTATTTTTCACTTTTTCTTTTTGAAGTCGGTTTTATTTTTTGCAAAAAAGTTTTTATTTTTCACTTTTTAGTGGTTCACATGGAAAGTGCATACCGTTACAATTACAACAAGCCCAAACACGACTAGGATACATTGTCTCATTATGGAGTTCCGTGACTCTTGGCTTCATCATCAGATCTGATAGTAGAATGGTTCTTATCAAACGCAAATGCTTCACTTGTAGAAAATACCAAAATTGCTGTACGTTATCCTATAAAATTTGAAGAGTTCCCTCGATTTCGCCAAGATTCCATCATCAGATCCCGACTTGGCGACTATGGGACCAACTTGGAAGTTATACCCTTTCAAACAAAAAAAGAATTTTTCAAATCGGTTTAGGCGTCTTCGAGTAATCGGTGAACATACATAAAAAAAAAAAATACATACAGTCGAATAAAGAGAACCTCCTCCTTTTTGGAAGTCGGTTAAAAAGAGGGACCCATGAAGCTGTTACGCTGTTTCTTCGGGTAGGAAACCTCACACAAAACAAAAGCCTGTTGTTCAGTTCTTAGGTACATTATTCAATAAAACACATGAATTTAACAATTTCTAAAATTTATTATACATACGCTCGTACATTCTCTACCCTACCACACAACAAATCTTCGTATTTGACGAATTCAATACAAAACCACATCAAAGAGAAACAAGTTGCCGAAGTTCACCGAAGTTTCCCGAACAGTTAATGAAGTGTTCTCAGTAACTGTTAATTATCTCGATTGGGCAGGACGCGCTGAATATGTAAGAACAAGAAACTGTCTGAGGTTTGGGACATTATGATTTAGAGGTATGAGAAGCATGGTGTCAAGTTCCTCCATCATTATCTTCATCATTATTTTAGCCGAAAGACACTGCTGGACATAGGCCTCCCCCAAGTGTCACCACTTTGACCAGTCCCGTGTGACTCGCATCCAGCGGATTCGCGCAGTTGTTTTCGACTTAAAGCTATAAAGAAAAACCCAACAATAACTGTTGTGCCCACCAGGCAACATCCATCTGGTCGAAATATCCTCCTTTTTCTATGGAAAACCTCAATGAGAACAGTGAGTTAGCCTATTGCTATCGCAAATCCAGAATCCTTGCCTGGTACTAAGAAATTCTCTGACCAACCAGGGAATCGATCCCAGGAACTCTTGCTAAGCAATGGCCTTTACGACGACTAGTCCATCGAAGCAAGTCGTAAATGTAGTGTTCCAGTAACTAGGCAATTATCTTGGTCGGTAGGACGACGCAGAATATGTTAGTTCGGGGAACTCACTGAGTTTACACCGCAAACGTATTGGAACAGTTTCTTGGAGAAGGCTTTTGATAGTTAGTTCAAAATTTAGTTTTATAGAGGCGTAAGTAAATTGGTACTTTTTGTGTATTGACCATAAATGGACGTTATGTCACGCCTGTTGTCCCTGAACGACCAAGCAGAAGGTTACGTTTAAGTCATAAGGGCGAGCTATTGTGATCTGCAGGGCAATAGTTTAGACTCCGTAGCTGCAATAGTTTAGACTCCGTAGCTGCAATTGCTTAGACTCCGTAGCTGCAATAGTTTAGACTCTGTAGCTACAATAGTTTAGACTCCGTAGCTGCAATAGTTTAGACTCCATAGCTGCAATAGTTTAGACTCCGTAGCTGCAATAGTTTAGACTCCGTAGCTGCAATAATTTAGACTCCGTAGCTGCAATTGAGGAATTCGTGACGAAAAACCCATTAACAGTTTGCCCGAGCAGGCAATCAATCTCAGGCCCTCTTGGCTCAGTAGTCGCGCTTACAACTACTAAACCAACGAAGCAAGTAGCAAATGAAGTGCTCCAGTAACTAGGTAATTATCTCGGTCGGTAGGGTGGCGCAGAATATGTTAGTTCGGGGAACTGACTGAGTTTACACCGCAAACGCATTGGAACAGTTTTTTGGTGGAAGGTTAGATGGTTTGTTCGAGAACTGGTTTGAGCGCTTATTACTCATTAATTAGAAAACAGAAAATATTTCATGCATTTTTGTAGCATAATCTCATTTTTATAAACTTTGGCACGGTAGTATTCCATTTTTCTACTACTATGGTTTTCTGGTAGTGTCAGTAAGAAATTTCCGATAGTTTTTAATAATGTTTGCATTCGAATGTCAGTCTCGATCAGAAAAAAAATAAGTTTAAAATATTCTTGCGACCAGTTTTATATTTTTTTTAACCGGTCAAGACTTTTTCTTTGATATTTTCTCATTTCAGAAATAAGATTGTGCCTCGTCAACGTTCTGACATATTCATTTTCAAATACATCACATGAGATATCTATCCGTACAATAATTATCACCTCAGGTCACGTCCAAGATTAATGAACCTACATTCAAAACCTTAATAACAAACGATTGCCGAAGTAAATGAACCGCAGAAAAGCAAATTCGACACCGAATACTAATACGGGTATCATGATGATTGCTTAACCCTCCCCTCGTCCATGTTACGTGTATAGAACTGCAATTTGTCGGAACCACGCGGCAAGCAACGAGTTGGTAACAAAGGCCCTAACGAAGCTGGCGCCATCTATGACGCGTTCCACCAATTCTACGTGGTTAGTGATTTTGATCGTGTGTGTTTTGTTGCTTCTCTTTTGATTTCTAATGAAGAACCATTGATGGCAGACTGAAAGTCTTACGGCCAGTCTAACAAGGCGAGTCGTCATCATCATCATCTGGCTAGCCTTCTCCCAACTACGTTAGGGTCGGCTTCCAGTCTAACCGGATTCAGCTGAATACCAGTATTTTACATGGAGCGACTGCCTATCTGACCTCCACAACCCAGTTATTACTGGGTAATACGATACCCCTTGGTAAGACTGGTTATCAGACTATTTGGGCCACTGACTACCTATGCCGACTGCCAAAGATGGACAAATGACAGCCGGGACCAGCAGCTTAACTTGCTTTCCGAGGCACGGAGGAAACGGTATAAGGCGATTCGTTATCCCCAGTAACTGGGTGGTCAGATAGACAGTCGCATCATGTAAAAAACTGGTCCAACTGTATCCAGTTAGACTAGAAGCCGACCTAACTATAGTTGGGAAAAGACATAATATATTATGTTGATTGGTTTTATTGCTTATGTCGTCATTATTTTTTTTATTCAGAGATTAAGAATACATTCTTATTAATAGAGGATGATTTGTGTATACAACTGCAATTTATTGAAACCAAGCGGCATGACGGGTTGGTAACAAATGCTCGTAACGAAGCTGGCGCCATCTATGACAAGTTTGATTTGAACTCGTGTGTACAGTTTTGTTGTTTACTTTTTTAGTCTGTAATGAAAAAGAGGGTAGGGTAGGGTCCATTAAAGGGTATATTGCACCCAGTTTTTTTTCAGCTTACCAAGTGACACCTATACAAAGTGTAAAGGGACTCTTTACAAAGCCGTCAACCAAACATTATGTCCATAAAACTAAATAATACTGCGCTAAAGTTATGTTGGGAAAAGATTTTCTTTCTATGTAAAATTCACGGTTCACTACCTTATGAAAATGTTTGATTTACTTATTTTGGTATTACGTTTGTATGAAATTCGCATGCTCCACAGGCCTCTTCAAGGCCTGAATTCTTGTCGCGCTGACGGTCCGTCGAGTACGGTCCGTCCGTCAGTGTGACAAAAATTCAGGTCTTACGGTTAAGCTCGATTTCACGCACTTATAACATTGTAATGTTAGGTGCAATGAATATTACAGAAGTCAGGGGTATACAGGGTGTAAAATACCTCTTAACGAAGCCGGAAGGCACTTGTTCTTCCCGTCATTGCGATCATTTTTTTTTCAACGCCGTATCTGCGAATCTTCTAGTTACGGAGATATTGGGGGTCAAAGTTCCAAAATTTCGACAAGTTGTTGGTTTTAATACAAGTTGCTATTCTAATACTTAATATTAAATCTATTCATCAGCACAATGTTTTAAGTGCGTTACATTGAGTTCTACGACAAAACATAATTTTTCATTCCAAAAAAATAGTCGTTTCCCAGCAATAATTTTAGCATAAAGTTACTTTGTTTGATGTAAAGAACGCTTGGTTGACGGCTTCGTGATGAGGTGGTTTACAGCCTGTATTTATAGTAAAGATAGATTTACCTATTTCATTTAAAGAAAGGTGTTTCCAAGAAATAGTTTTTGCGTAGAGTTACTTAGTTGGATGTACAGAAAGCTTGTGAGCAACGTGAAGCGTACACCTCGAGTTAAAAAATCCTTAATTATTCAGACAAGTAAAGCCGAGGGACAGAGCTTGTGTTAAAACAAAATGAAGCCCATGACAGTTTGAAGTCTGTCTACCAATCTGCCGTAAAAGCTTTGTATCAATCATGATTAGACGATTTCCGAGAATTTTAAATAACTGACAGCTTTGTTCATTATTATATTAAGTCCTGAAACGATAAAGCGTTGTTTTGAAGTATTGAATTAACAAAATATTGAGTTATTTTATTTACGGTAGTAACAACGTTGAATTATTTACATTTCATGAAGAGATAAGCAGAGGTGTACCATATAGCACACACACTTTATTTTATAAACCCCGACGCAAAAACGACGGGGTGTTATAAGTTTGACGTGCCTCTGTACGTGTATGAGTGTGTCTGTGGCATCGTAGCTCCAAAACGGATAAACCGATTTAGATTTTGTTTTTTTTTTGTTTGAAAGGTGAATTAGTCGGGAGTGTTCTTAGCTATGTTTGATAAAAATCAGTCCAAGATGGCCGCCGCCGAAAATGGCGGATTACATATTTATTCAACAACTCCCTCAATAAGGGTATCAAATGAAAGGGCTTGACTAGTAGAATAACGTACACTATTGGGTTATGACCCTATGTGTTGGGGTTTTTTTTTATTTAATGTAACTTGTTAGTCACTGCTGGACTGCCTCGTTGGTCTAGATGTCGCAAGCGTGACTGCTGAGCATAAGCTCCCGGGTCCAACTCCCGGGTTGGGCAAATTCTAAGTAAGTTTTTCCGTCAGGAAATTCTCTAATATTCGATAAGCAATAGGGTCGCCCCCTACTTCTTGGGATTTACCAAACAAATTACCAATTTTTCTGCAATAGACTTACATCTTACAAGCAATTTTACATAACAGAAGAAAAGTAAACAGATACACCTCTATCTAACCTTTTTGCAATAAACAGTCGAGATGTTACATTGCCATGTTATGAATAAGTCGCATCATTTATATTTTATTTATGGAAGTATTTACTCTGAGTTTCATAATTCTAGAACAATCTAAAAAAAATATTTTCATAAAAACTTTACCCCCCTTTTCACCCCCTTTTTTCCAAAATTTTTAAATTTCTATAGCTTTAATGTTATTCAGAATTTATTCAAATAAATTTGTGAACATTTCATCAAAATCCGTTAAGTAGCTTTTACGTGATGCGCGGTCAAACAAACAAACAAAAATTTAAAAAATGGTTTTAATAATTATGTTCAGTTACTTATTTTAAGTCACCTTGGTCGGTTTTTTTTAATCTTCAATGTACAGATTTTTTGGTCGCAACGATTTTATTATACAGTATGTTAGTTTAAACGAGGGACTTATTCAAACCTGCAATAGTCCATGCTTACATGATACTAATAAACATATGAACAAAAAGAAAACACTAATACATAACAGATAGATCCATACCAAAGACTTCGCCTAAGTTTCGCAACGTGTGCGCCATGCGCTTATCGCAGAACATGTGTGCGGGTCAATGACATTTCTAGGTATAATCCATTTTCCCTTCATACTTGAAATCTGGCTTTGGACAGGCAAATATCTAGGTAACTAGGTACTGACCGAATTTTCGCAGTCGTTGATTGACACCTTGCATAATAATTAACGGTTCCTCGCACAATATCACTAGATAACACTTAAGCACGAACCATAATCCCAATATTCTTCACTGGATAAGACGTAATTTTTGGTTATTCAAGAACACGTTTACAGGACACTCTTAATATCGCGAAGTAAGCGGGGTTGTTTGTTAAATGCGATATGCGGAAACGCAATATTAGACATGCGGAAGCAACGGCGCTCGCGCATACACTGAGGTCAGCGCGGGGTGGCGCGGGGGTGTGCCCTGTCGGCTGTCGGTGCATCGGCGCCAATACAAAGGAATGAGGCGGAGTTTGCGCACGGAGCTCAGGACCGGCACGTGTTTTGCCACGTGACACCTACTTGCGCGCTCAGTGTCCATGAGTAATGTTTTTAATTAGACAATTTTGCCACGTGACACCTACTTGCGCGCTCAGTGTCCATGAGTAATGTTTTTAATTAGACAATTATGTCAAAAATTAAGGTTATAGGTTTTTTACATATTTGGGTTGAGAATCGAATACTGAATACCTTCCCTCAATATGTCCTTCGTTTAACCTTACACGCTGTATGCATAGATAATTTATATTCTTGTAAACTTAGCAATGACTGTGAAGGGCTGTTTGATTTAGGTAGTAAATAGATAAAGGATTCGTTTTAGTTAAGTTAGAGTCTTATATTTATTATAACATAACCTTTTTTAAAACAGGGAGATAGGAATAGGGGAATAGGTCACATCACTATTGATGTCACATCACTTGTGCACCATAAGCGGGGCAGCCAAGCTGGCTGTCTAAATTATTTGATACTTCAGAGCTTATTAATAAAACCAACTATAATGAATTCGTGCATAAGTTTACATAATATACCGACTAACTAAACGGCTACCTAGTATCTTTACAATAAATCTAGCTTTGTAGTTTCCCGGTCTTATCCCAAAGGCATGAAACACATAGAACAATAAGGGCTAACGAGACCTCGCAACTACATTTTGTGTTGTACATGCCGGTCGATTACAGCTACATTGAGAACTTTAGCTAGATATTCTAGACCTGGGAATTCTACATTTAGCATTCTAAGCCGATGAAGCACCTTTTTTTTGTGTGTTTGTGTGTGTGTGTGTGTGTGTGTGTGTGTCTGCCTGTGGCATCGTAGCTCCCGAACGGATGAACCGAATTCGATTTTGTTTGATTTATTTAGACAGTACAGAAATGCCTGTAAATGGTTTTGTTTGAGTTCGAGGGTAGGTATCGTATTACCCAGTACTGAGTGGTGGAGGTCAGACAGGCAGTCGCTCCATGTACTACCAATACTGGTATTCAGCGGCTGTATCAGGTTAGACTGGAAGCCGATCTCAATATAGTTATAAAAGGCTAGGCAGAATATGATGAAATTGAGTTCGAATTTGTGGTTTTCTATTTAAACTTACATGACTTAATGTAGAGTAACATAAGCGTTCTTACGACTTTCGGTTAATAGATCAATTTTGTCTTTAAAAAAAAAAAAAAGAATCGTTTCACTTTAAACAATAGAAAATTTTACATTAGTAATGCGTTCGCAGTTTATTTTCTAAAAAATTAACTAAGATTATGAGTTTTATTTGAAAAAATAAAAATAAAACTGATTTCCAACTGTAGTAGGCCTTAATCATTCCAAAGTCAACACAATTAACACACTAGTCATGTAAATAACCAGTTAACTTAATCAAATATCAACACTATAGATACTAAGCCAAAACGTTGATATTTGATCAAGCTTTTTTTTTTTTTTAGGATGGGAAATCATCAAATGACTTCTCCCACTCTAGGCGGAGCGGGAGGGAGTGTCAGACTCTTACTGACTAAAACCCATCCATGTTCCTTCCTCGCCCTTTACGTTCCGGGGCCGCGGTATCTCTTTCGAACAGTCCCGCAAATATTTGATCAAGCTGAAACAACATTAATTGGATGCAAGGTACACAACATAATATGTCGACTCAAATACTCAAAGCAAACCGCAAAGTCCCATGAACCTAACAGCAAGCGAGTTTGTAGAAGTCAATAATGCAATTTCCAGTACTATAATACGTACCAGCATTTTCCTTGAAATCAACTGTTCCGTAACATGAGTACCTGCAAGGAGTACAGTCGTGGACACTAATGAAAATATGTAGGTATACAATGTGGAATAACGATTGCAGAATTGAGGTAAGATCTTTTTTTCGGATGGGAAATCATCAAATGACTTCTCCCACTCTGGGCGGACTTTTAATGACTAAAACCCATCCATGTTCCTTCCTCGCCCTTTATGTCCCGGGGCCACGGTGTCTCTTGCGAACAGTCCCGCAGTTTCACCAGGCTTCGGCCCTTGCGGGCCCCTTCATTTTGCTGACATCTCTTTGAGGCGCGCGTGGACGAATGCGCCGTCGACACGGCCTGTCGTCATAAGACGGACGGACGGCAAGCTAGCCCATAGCTCATAGCACAACGTCCACCGGCCCAGTCCACGCTTACGGTGACCGGGGGCCACGTGGCCCCCGACGCCCAGTGCGTCTCCCGCGGTTGAGGTTAAGACCTACACTATTGTAAAAAGGTAAAATTTGTCTGCAAAATTTCTTTACCTGCCTGAAAGTTACATTATTCTTGCTTTAAGCTATAATTTATATTTTTTTAATATATTAGTAAGTGCCATAAATATTTTACAATACATACTACAATTAGAGAAGTACTATGCGCTTTACAACATTAAATAATAAAAATAGCACCTATAACAGAAGTTAAAAGGGAATCGTCTGTCTTAGTATGGACATGTCATGATGAACAAAACACGTATGTGACTAGACAGACAGAGGATGAACCTCTAGAACCTCTCTTACCCCATCCATCAGTTTTTATGTATTTTCGTGTTTCTTTAAGTCACATACGTGTTTTGTTCATCATCACAATTCCATACTAAGACAGACGATTCCCTTTTAACTTCTGATATAGGTGCTATTTTTGTTATTTCCTCAAGAAAAATTATAATAATGGTAAAAGTAAAAGCAAGGAAGATTTAAAGAAAAAAAAACAAGGCTAGAAAGTTGACGAATAACACAAAACTACATTCACGTCTGTATTCTATAACTTATTTACGTATCTGTGTTTCTATGAACAAAGAATATCCTATGCGTCACCTACCTGTCAGTTCATTTATAGAAATTGACATTAAGTTAAAAAAATAAAAAACCCCCGACACACAGGGTCATAATTTCAAGGTTTTTTTTGGTTTTTCAACATAGTGAACATTATTCTACTAGTCAAGCCCTTTCATTTGATACCCATTTTAGGAAGTTTTGAAATAAAATGTAATTAACCATTTTGTGGTGGCGGCCATCTTGGATTTGTAATTTATTATAGCGTATAGTATTTTACTATTCAAGCTCTTTCATTTGATACCCATATACAGTAACTTGTTGAATAAATATGTAATCCGCCATTTGTGGCGGCGGCCATCTTGCCTGATTTTTATCAAACATAGCTGAGAACACTACCGACTAATTCACCTTTCAAACAAAAGAAACCAAAATTGAAATCGGTTCATCCGTTCGGGTGCTACGATGCCACAGACAGACACACAAACACATAGACACTCAAAATTATAACACCCCGTCGTTTTTGCGTCGGGGATTAAAAAATCAAATAAAACTTTTCTGTGACGTTTTGTTTCAAACCGTCACTAAGCAAAATAACAAACAGACAAAGATAGCAACTTACCGAAACCGGCTAGTAAGTTATTGAACATTGCCGTTAGTGCCAGTGACTGTACACGTACAGTAACGAAGCTGGAGTTCTATGTAGCCTTTAGTATGTGTAAGTGATTACTGGTCCATACATGAGTTTATTGGAGTAGCTTTGCGAATTTCGTCCTTAAAGACTACATTTTCTGTTCATTGAGATTTTGATTTCGATGTGAGATATGCTAGCCTAACCTTTTACCGGGCGACTTCCTATCCATCTATTTTGTGCTACTTATCAATGGAACATTCATCATCATCATTTCAGACGAAAGTCGTCCACTTCTGGACATAGGCCTCCCCCAAGTGTCACCCCGAATTCTCGCTATCTCCACCCCACCACTCATAGGTCCACGTAGTGGGAGGTCTTCCAACGCATCGTCTTCCGGATCGCGGTCACCACTTCAGAACTTTTCGGCCCCATCGGCCATCAGTTCTGCGAGCTATGTGCCGTACCCACTGCCACTTAAGGCGCAGACACATGACTTTTAGTGATTTTAAATTGATCATCACGTCTTAACTTCTAGTCTAATTTATTTGAAAAAAGTATATGTTATACTAGACCATTTCTTTCATAATTTGATATGTGAAAATGTGAAGAAATATTTTTATAACTTAGTGTAATTAATTTGTAAAGTAATGTCTAACGCGGCAAAAAAAACGATCATCACGCAAAAACTATCGGGCGTATTTGCATGAAACTTAGATCATCTCAAAGACAATTTAATGCCCTTTATATTAGTATACGGTTTTTATCCGTATTGTGTTTGATAAATCAAGGTGGGTTGTTTTTTCGAATAATCTTGGTGTGCTTCAATAGCGGGGCTCCTCGGGGCGACGGGCGGCAGTGTATCGTTGACCACTCTCACGCACGGGTATACGCTATTGCTAAACTTCTCTCACTCGCTCAAGGTCGTTGGCGTGAGGTAGCCCCTTAAGTTTGTCAATAATGAACATTAAGGCTCACTAAATCTCGTGGCTAAATAATAACTGCTCCTCAGGTCGATGTTTAGGTTAAGTCGTGCTTGCCTGATTTTGATTTTGATTTTGCTGTTGGTCCCGGCTGTCATTTGTAGATCTTTGACCGTAGTTACAGGTTGTCAGCGGCCCGAAAGTCTGACAACCAGTCTTACCACGGGGTATCGTATTATTCAGTACTAACTGGGTTGTGAAGGTCAGATAGGCAGTCGCTCCATGTAAAATATTGGTATTCAGCTGCATCCGGTTAGACTGGAAGTCAACCCCAACATAGTTGGGAAAAGGCTAGGCAAATGATAAAGGCCAATAGTTTTTTTGAAATCTAGTCACGTCACCATGACATGACACCAATCAAATACAGCCCATGATAAGTACTTATTCTAATTCATACTATTGCAACGAGTAGGAAAGTAACCAGAGACAAGGGGTAAGTTTTGAAAATGAAAATGCTCCTTGTCTTAAAAAAGCAACCATTTTTTTAACCGACTTCCAAAAAGGAGGAGGTTCTCTATTCGACTGTATGTATGTTTTTTTTTTTTTTTTTTTTTTTATGTATGTTCACCGATTACTCGAAGACGCCTGAACCGATTTGAAAAATTATTTTTTTGTTTGAATGGGTATACTGCCAAGTTGGTCCCATAGAAATATTGTCATGATCTGATCACGAACTTCGGAGATATGGGACGGAACTCTTCAATAATAGACAGCAAATCTGTCGTGATTGCTGCAATCGCTTGGATGTTTATTGTTTACACAACATCATAACATAACATCACGCCTGTATGCTCTGAGGGGGTACGCAGATGTGTACAGTATACCCATATTTCGACAGTTAGGTATGTTATATAGGATAACGTACAGCAATTTTGGTATTTTCTACAACAAGTGAAGCATTTGCATTTGATAAGAACCATTCTATCATCAGATCTGATGATGAAGCCAAGAGTCACGGAACTCCATAATGAGACAATGTATCCTAGTCGTGTTTGGGCTTGTTGTAATTTATAATCAAAACTCTGTGTTTAAATAAAACGCAACGCTTTCGTTGCATAATAATTGATTAATTTTTAGCTAAAAGTGAAACTAAACATTTTTGTAATATAAAACAGAATTAGAAATAGAAACGAGGGTTAATAGGCCTCTGGGTATTAGGCGTAGTTCATGCAAACGTAATACCAAAATAATTTGTAAATGAAACATATTCCTATGGTAGTGTGTATTTATTTCGATTGGATTACAGAATATCTAGGCTCCCAAATATATGTTTTGAATGAACAAGAGTTATGAGAACAATAAGATTTCCATAGAAATTTTAAATTCCTCATATCTCGTCTTTATATGATTGTTCTTTCAAAATATATAATTGGGAACATATATATATAATGGTATTTGTTCGGAAGGTAGGTGAGATGATACCGTCAATGAAAACACAATTGAGTTTCTCTGTAATAAAAGGTTTATATTTGTTAATTACACGTTTGTTCAACACTTATTACCAGATATAACATTAAATTAACTATGAAACCTTACCTGTAATAAAAGAAACGACATTTAATGTTTATAATTACAATATCAATTCCTATTTCCACAATTACTTCGGTTTATTAGTTTTCACAGATGTTTTACCACAACCACAGATAGAATAAAGGCGGGCGACATTACGTCTGTTACCGTAATGGCGGTAGTAGCGCGGCCTTTATTCTAAATAAAGAAAGTATATTTTATATATATATATATATATATATAGTCTGTAATCCAATCGAAATAAATACACACTATCTTAAAAATATGTTTGATTTACTAATTATTTTGGTATTACGTTTGTATGAAAGACGCCTGCTCCGCCGGCCCCTTAAATGGGTACTGATTGCTATCAAATACGATAAATCTGTTTCTAGTTTGTTCAGATAAAACACAACTTACTCGTAGGTATACGCAAAGAGATTTAAGTTTCTTTAGAGCAGGATAGTTGCTGCCAGTTGATATCGTAATACCAGTCATCGACACACCTATATTTATTAAAGTGCTTAACTTTGAAATCCAAAAATAAGCATGTTCAAGTCTTGAATCATCATCAATCGTGATCTCCAACATTTTTTCTAATGAAAAACGATACATTGTTCATTTGTTTTGGTTCGTTCGAAAAGGTCTCAGGTACAAAACACCGGTCTCATTAACAAAAAACTTGCAAAATAAACACCTTTTTTTATTTATCGCTATAAAACCAGGTGAAAACCGAACATAAGAAAACTATATACCCAACATCGTGTCGTATTTCCCGTAGCCGGTAACTCAATATCGCGGCGCACAATATAGGTCTAATGAACGGAACGGTAACTAGCTGTATTCAGAGCCCTGTTATGTGTCGAATATAGAGCGTGATGTGTTTTAGTTTAGCTTTAGTTTTGTGACGTAAATAGGGTGTGAAAGACTACCTACCCTAGTACATTTCATTTATAAATGTGTCAAAAACAGGCTTTTAGTTAATTCTTATTAATATTTGTTTTGGCTTTTGAATGTGGAATCAAGTTCGTGTTGTGTTATAGCTTAGCTTTAGCCTCAGTTTTATGACGTTAATGGGTATGAAGACTACTATAAAGAAAGACTACCTATGCTAGTAAAATTTCGTTTAAATATGTGTCAGAAAATTGAGTTTAGAGTCCTTTTACTTTAGTGGAATCAAATACGTGTTGTGTTATAGTTTAGCTTTAATTTAGCGCTAATGCTTGGGTGCGCCTGTGAGTAAAAACTTATTTTTGCTTTCATTAAAGATTGGACTTGGATTCACCGTCACATTTAGTAATGTGTGTGTTAAAAATATAACTTGATGTGTTTTAGTTAAGTGACGTAAATCAAGTTTGAAAGAATTGTACTGTGTTGCATTTTTATGTAAATGCTGTTTTTTTTTTCTCTTCTTCTTTTGCTCTTATTGTTTCAGACAACCAATGGATGGACTGTATGAACGTGAAATATGAATTGAATAAAGAAAATTACAGACCTAACAAGAACAGACTTAAATTGCTTAACTCAATAGCAAAAACAAACAAAGTACTCACAATATTATTCTTTAAACTCTCAAAGAAGTCCGACCGACGAGAATCTGTATTCTAGTTGATAAGTTTTAAGTAGGAAACCTTATAAATCCTCTTTGGATTTCAGTCTTACAAAATAATTAAGTAAGGAGGTTGTGTACATCTTTCTTTGTTTAAAAAAATATAAATTGTTTCATGATATCACGCTTGTAATCCTTAAAGGCTGAAGGCAGAGTTGTTCTTAATTTTGCACCCATTTATTTCGCCAGTTATTTTGTCCTTAATATGTCACAGAGAGCAAGCTAATTGCCGCCAACTGGACAGAAATCCGAACTCCGTGGCTGCTACTAAAAAATCACAATGAAAACACCCTATAATACTTTGCCCAACCTGGGAATCAAACTCAGGACTTCATACTTAGTTGTCACGTTTGTGACAATTAGTACGATGAGACAAAAATGTCCATAGTTTTAATCCGTCCAGCCTTTTCCCAACTATGTTAGGGTTGGCTTTCAGTCTAACCAGATGCAGCTGAATACCAGAATTTTACATGGAGCGACTGCTTATCTGACCTGAAAGGCAGTCATCACCATCAGCCAATAATGTTCCCTCTGCTGAGACACGTCCTCCTCTTAATGCGAGAGAAGGTAAGGTTCACAGGCAGTTGTTTCATGTTAAATACTGGTATACTAATACGATACACCTTGGTAAGACTAGTTGTCAGAGTTTCAGGACACTGACTATCTATGACGACCGTCACAGATCTACAAATGGCTGCCTGGACCAACGACTGAACGTTCTTTCTGAAACACGGTGAGACTCGGTATGTAATGGATGATCACCCATCCACAGACCAACCAAAGCAGGCGCGGTTTAACCTAGAGATCGACCCGAGCGGCTGTTATTATTTAGCCAAGAGCTCCAAAAATGTTTTGAAGTAGAATACCTTTTAAATCCTCCTTGTATTCAATTTTACAAAATAACAAAGTAATAAGGTTGTATACATCTTCGTTTGTTTTTTAAATAAAAACTTTTTGCAACATAAACAGCTGGCAGTTTAGGAATGCGGGCCCCAGTTGCGTAAGATTATCATAACACGACAAGGCTGAATAAGATGTGGCCTTTGCATATCTTGCGGCTCAGAGGTTTAAGTTTTTGTTTTTATTTCATTTTGGAATGTTTTGAAATTGTTTTCTTTCTCTTTTTCGTAGAGTTTTATTTTTAGTTGGACTTACTTTGAAATGGTACGTTTTACATATAAAAAGCATCTTAATATTTTGTTTCAAGTTTTTATAAAGTAGAATGAGACTAAAAAACTATCAACGCGCCTCTTTTTTTGTATCGTACTCATAATAATTTATAAGAGAGTATTTAGAGAGAATTTTGTACGTATATAGATTGTGTGCATTCCTTGAAATGGGTGATGCTAGGCTATGCAAACTTGTGGTTGTTTTTTAGAAATCGAACTATTTTTTTTTTAATTTTCAATCTCTTCCATAAACTGCAGATTGTGAAAAATCTACGCCATTCACGATGTTAAACCGATAATTTTCTTAAGAAATAATGAATCCTTCGAAAATAAGTTTGTCAAAAAAGTACATCTATCTGCTTTTGGAAATTAAACGCCATAAACGTCATGAAACTTCCCTTGTTTGTCGAAGAATTTTTCTCAAAATAAATGTATCAACTAAGGAAGGAAATCAAAACAAAAGAACTAACCGGACGTACAGGCACGGAAATGAACTGAATTAGATTTTATTAAGGCGACTATATAAGCTAGATTAGCAACTCTATTTGTGGTGCTTCAAACTTTGTCCGAAATATTGTTCACTGGTCACTGCGGGCCGAATTATTATTGTGCGAAATGAGTGGATTCGATCGAATATTGCACAGTAAGTAGTCTGTAAATCTGCGCGCGCATATTCTTATCCACCCTCTAAATGCGCAAACTTACACCTTCAACGCAATCATCTTGATACTACTGCCATCTCTTAGAAAATTCATGAACTACGTTGTCTCTAACCGATATTTCAAAGCCCTAAGGAAAACGATAAGCAAAACATAATGTAATTACAACAGGTTTTTTATCTGTAATACTTGTAAAATATAAAAAAATTAGATTAGTGGGCTGTAAAAACTTTGAACTTACCTGGACTTGCCGTTTTCTATCTTAGCTCAATATTTTTTCCGGAGCACAGCCGGGCATTCAAAGCAATCAAAACACGACTGAAGTTGGCAGCGTGTTTCACGTCGATGTTGAGTAACCACGTGTTCGCAATTTTATCGCCCGCGCAATCTTACACCACCCTACCCTATGCCTTGGTGGCGGAGAGAATGTCATGCTCGCTCAACTGTCTCGCTGATGGTGGCGGGTAGATCGGGTCATTTAGTTCCCTTCAATATAGTTGAATTGAATAGCGCTGATCCATGTGTCATGTTCGTGAACGGACGCTGGCACTCGCATTTGGCCGGGTTTTTGCATCTACGGAACATTATACATTTTTGCTTGAACATAAATGGATCGAATAGCGCTGGCCATACATTATATTATCGGAATTTCTGACATAATTTGTGTACACAGCTGCTCTTAATCATGTGGGCTATCACAACGTATTACCTATTGAACTATAGTTATGGCTTGGGACCGGCTTATATGCGACTTAATATCGCCGAAATATGCACCATAAGTGCTTGAAATATGAAACAAAAATGGCAAAATTTGCAATAAAAAATTGAAATACGAGGAATGATTTTCGACTTGAATAAATTATATTTCTTAAAGACTGAGTGAGTTCCAAATAATATTAACTAGTGCGGTTGCTTTATGTTATTAAAAAATATTTTTATAACTTGAAAACGGTCGTTCTGCATCCAATAAGTTTAATGGACACTATTTAAATTTATTTGCTTTATTTGCAGCTACATTTCTGTAGATAAACATACATAAAATTAAGGTAACGTGTCGAAATAACGATATACTGATTTTAGCTTTAATATGCATTATTCTAATAAAACAGCCACAATATTCAAATGCATATCATCTGCTTAGCCTTTTCCCAACTTTATTGAGGCAGACTTCCAGTCAAACCGGATGCAGCTAAATACCAGTATTTAACATGGGGCGACTGCCTATCTGACCTCCACAACCCAGTTAGTACTGGGTAATACGATATCCCTTGGTAAGTCCGCTTGTCAGACTTTCAAGCCACTATGACTACCTATGACGACTGTCAAAGATCTTCAAATGACGTCCGGGAATAGGTAATATGCAAATGCCACAATAATTATATGCAAAAATATACATTTGCATATAAAATCGGCACTCTAGTAATGATGATCTGACGAAAACTATTTATGTTTAAACAATTATGATGCTTATAACATCACTGTAATGTATTATTACGATATTGTAAACACTATTAGAATGTATGTTGTTTGGCAGAATTGTAATAATTTGATTCTATGCAGTTTTCAGTTGATTTCGCATCCGATTTTCGGGTTAAATTGGGCTTTGTTATCATGTTTACATAATGTTTTGCGTTCGTACGGTTAGGCCTGAATTCCTGCCACGCTGAACGTCGGTCACGCATGGTCGGTCGTGTCCGTGTATACATTATGTTCAATATAGCATTATACTGCGACGCTGACATCAGTGGCGACGGACAGCCATATTCTGTTCTCGCTGACGTCACGACCGACCGTACGCGACTGACTGATCAGCGTGGCAGGAATTCGGGCCTTACTTGCTGAACTGGACCTATTTGGCGCAGCCATGAGGCATTCAAATACACAGTTGTCAATTTGGTTAAGAGTTATGTTGTCTTTTTTGGTTTCTTTTATCATTTTGGTGTGCACTCCTGAGACATGTGTACCAATTAAATGTATTTTCTTTCTTCCTACAACACCTCGCTTGTTATCCCCGATGGGTAAGGCAGATGTACATGTACCTAAAAGGGTAGACGACAAAAAATTATAATTAGTCCGTCAGTTAGATTATCAACAAATATTTGACCGGTATTTTTTCTTTTGTTACATAAACCAAAATTGACGAAGATACGATGCTTTTAAAATTCTAAACACGTCACGTCTTCGTATAACTTTTAGCGAGTTCTGACGTCACGAGCCCCCACTGCGGAGTTTAGATGCGTTTTATCTTGGTCAATATTCATTGATTTACAAAAACAAAAATAACGCGTCCATTATTTTCCAATACTCTAACTGACAGATTAAATAGATTTGCAATTTTCTGAAACTGTCGTCATGCCTATTAGTACACCTAGGTACGTTATGTTTAGTCCCATATTACATTCCTTAGTTTCTTTTACAGTCAACTGCTCATCACTGACTGAATTTGTTAACCTGCGTCATCCCACTGCTGGGAAAAGGCCTCTCCCCATGATGTCCAGTATTTTCTATTCAAGGCTAATGTGGAACACTGGTCGTCGGTTTTATCCAGCTCGTCCCGCCATATTCTACGAGGTCTGCCGCGACGCCTTCTGACTGTGTCAGGGCTCCAGAAAGTGGCTATTGTGGCCCACAGCTCATTGGGCATGCGGCAGACGTGGCCAGTCCAGTCCCACTTCAGCTTAGCAGCTTTTTGAGCCACGTCAGTAATTTGTGTTTTGGAGCTCAGTGTGGTGTTGCGTACACGGTTGGTTAGTTTCACGCCTAGAATGATGCGCTCCATTGCACGCTGACAGACCTTGAATTTGGACTTTTGATTATTTATCAAAGACTAAGTCTGGGATCCATTTGTCAAAATGGGATGCACATGTCCATGATTTTTCACTTAAGTGACAATGGAAGGTTTTCCTTCACAAGCTCTTTCGTGAACCAGTAGCTGTTCCAGGCATATTCGGTTCGTCTTGTGTGTTCATTGTCTGGCCTGAACTGGAAAGAAACTAACTGGCCGAAGTAGATGTATTTATGGACATGTTGCAATTCTTCACCGTTCACTCTGATTCTATTACACTCTAAACAATTTTGTCTTCTACCAAATCTTGGTTGTGAATTTTGAACTTGAGTCGTTAAAGATATAAATTGAACTTTTCAAAAAGAAGTTTTCCATTACAAGTTTTCCCTAATGACTACAACAAAAATCCATGTTTATAACAAGTTTAAAAACTAAACAACAGTTTAAAATATGATAATGAAAAGCAGTTTACAAAGTACTTGAGAAACCCGCGACGTCTGGGTGTCGGGTGTTGCCAGACCTCATAAATATTTAACAGGCGACAACACTTGCATATCAAATTGCACGGAAAAGCTTAGCGATTCTGTGGACATTTTTAATTTTTTTTTTTTTTGAAGATTTTTCGTGGTGTGTGTTGGAAGATGTTTTTTGTATCTTTGGTAAAATAGAAGTATTTTTGAGACTGAAAAACGTTAAATTTCAGGGAGTTAAAATTATTCAGTTAAAAGTGGATAGGAAGTTTAATTTAAAGTTAGGTACGAGTACTATACAGAAGTACAATACCTTACGAATGGCAAGGGTGTTCCTAATATACCTACTTTTGGCCAAGGTCTACCTCCGATTCCCGGGTCAGACTTAGGTCCATGTTCACCGAAAAGATAACAGTCTGATTATCTAAAAACAGCTATCACTGTGACATGTTCCCATACAGAAATGTGTTATAAACAGCTGTTTTAGATAATCAGAGCGTCATCCTTTTGGTGAACATGGACCCAAAGAGTTAAAGGGTGTACCATTACGTGAGCTACGGGACTGTTCGAAAGAGATACCACGGCCCTGGAACATAAAAGGCGAGGAAGGAACGTATATGGGTTTTAGTCAGTAAAAGTCTGACACTCCCTCCCGCTCCGCCCAGAGTGGGAGAAGTCTTTTGATGATTTCCCATCAGAAAAAAAGGGAGTACCATTACATACATTACATACCTTTCGAGGAATACAGATTTGATGTTGTTGTTCCATTCAAGACTCTCGGATCAAGAGATTCTGGTGTCAAGTTGCTTTTGCACTATACGCATCTTTTGTTTTATCTAAAAATCCTTCGAAACATCATTGCATCTCGTCAATCAGCTTGCTTGCTTGAAAAAGCCTTCACTTCTGCTGCACCAGTTGTTATTATATCAATAATTATACACATACCACCTTTTAAGAGAACGGTGATTCATCTTTGCTCAAATAGATTTAGCTTAGCTACCTAACTAGTTGGATGTTTGTTTACACTATACGAGTTTACCTAGTGTGCATTACAGAGATTTCTAGGTAACTGTTTCATTGACGCTTCTAAAGTCGACCAACGTCTATTACGTAGCATGTGTACGGAGCAAACCATGCTTGCTGCGCGTTTAATTTGTTTACTAGCTATGATTCTGTAAATACAGTCCTTTCAGAGTAAATACAGGGCGTATACGAAATATTCACGAAGCCGTCAACCAAGCTTTCTGTACATCAAACTCCGTGACTATCGCGAAAATGATCGCTGGGTTTTCCTATAAAAGTCAATGTAAAAAAGTCAAAACTTTGGGCTAATTATGTGGAGGTGTTTAAAGTAAACATCTTACATTCTTCCTTACTTTATCGTGTGGTTAGTATCTAATCAGGGCCTCGATTCTGCTATTACAATAGTGTCAGAGTATTCGATCATCGATTTCAAATTGATCAAGTTCTGTCAAATTTTGACAAGTTTGTTAATTCTACCATCATAATGGCGCCATTATGACTTCTCAATGAACAACCACTGACACTCCATTGAAAGAAATGTCATAGAATATTAATCACGTACATGAAATCTGGCATGAATAAATGTTCGCATTTAGTAGTAGATTTCGAAAACCATTTGTACTAAGGGTTTTATACTAATGACAATACGAAAATGCCATTAAAACACAATTTTATTACGAGACCATTGACCGACCATTGTGAATTTAGCAGATTACGAACTTTAAGCAAAATGACAATGGGATGAGAATGGAATCGTGTTGGAGTGACGAATTTATTAAAATACCAGAATTAGGCCCCTGGTGTCAAGGTTTTTATGCCACCTCTGCCCTCTGCCTCTGACTTGGCTTTACATGCCGTCGAGAAATATCTCTCAGGCATGCAGCTGTACCTCCAATATTTGTTACACTTCTATATTGTAACTATACTTTGTGGGAGAAAACAAATGTTATTATTTTTATGCTGATTTTCTCACGATCTTAAATTAAAACATGTATTTAAAAAAACTTACAAAAATATTAGAACTTTGAAACCCAATATCTCCATAACACCCTTTATAAGCTTTTATTTAACTTGTATATGTCACCGTAAAATTGTGAAACACGTTGTATTGTAATCTCTCTAGCGATATTGTAAACTCGAAATATTGTCAAACGAACATACTGCTTACAATAAAACGCATTATTTTTCGTGAAATGCATGCGATGGTAGTCAACTCACGAGGTTTGGAGGGAAAGAGGGGTCCCCCTTGCCCAGTGGTACCACTCTCATGAAAAGATAATGTACCATTCCTAAGAAATACCGATTAATATAACCTAACCTTAAAACACTTTACATTCCCCTAAAAAGCGTAGTCGACTGGCCCCTATTTTCGTATGCAGGGTTTAAAGGAACTTAACTAACCTAACGGGGCGGTGCCCCAAGTCCCGATTATGGGAGCAGAGATACTTCCGTATGTTTAGTTGACAATATTTCGAGAGTTTACAATATCGCTAGAGAGAAACACGTTATACTGTAATATAACGTGTTTGACAATTTTACGGTGACATATATAATTGGTTAGTTAGTTTGTCAAGTAGTGGTAAAATCTTGCAACTGAATATCAAAGCAGTTCCCCTCAACCGATTCAGCTGAAATTTTGTTCACTCCTTTGATTTTGCTGACAGTACATTTTTATGACAGACTTGGCTTAATCCTGCAGCTAGGATCATCTTGTCACGAGAAAACTCTTTAACGATTAATAACACGAGCACGACATTTTGTATACGCGTTTCGCAAAAACGACGGTGTGTTATCAGTTGACGTATCTGTGTGTGTGTGTGTGTGTGTGTCTGTCTGTGGCATCGTAGCTCCCAAACGGTTTACCCGATTTTAATTTTGTTTCAAAGGTGAATTTGTCGGGTGTGTTCTTAGCTATGTTTGATAAAAATCTGTTCAAGATGGCCGCCGCCACAAAATAGCGGATTACATAAGTATTTATTCAACAACTTCCTCAATATGAGTATCAAATGAAAGGGCTTGACTTACTAGTCAAGCCCTTTCATTTGAATTTATTCTACTGAATGTACTAGAAAATTCAAAATAGCCGCCACCAGAAAATTTCGAAGTAATGAATTGTTTTCTATTTAACTTAAAGTAATTTGTGTCGGGGGTTTTATTAATTTTATTATTTAATTTTGCTAGTCGATTGATAAACCTTATTTTCTTCTTTTCGTTTAAGTAAAAGAGTGTTTCTTGTTTAAAAATATTTGATGTTATACTGTACACTCTACCGACTGTCAAATAACAGCCGGGACCAACAGCTTAACGTACCTACTTTCTGAGGCACGGAAAAAGTTCGGTATGTAATATTATTATTATTAAACGTTTATTTCAGACTTAAAAATTGTCCATAGCCAATAACATACAAAGTAAAATTAAAATAAATATAAAAATCACAATACAATAACATTGAAATCATAACATGTTACACAATTATTAATAATTCAATTATTTAAATAAAAAATAATATAAAATTGAAATACAAAATAAATAACAAATCATTTAAATACATACTTACAAAAAAAAAAATAAAAAAAAATATAATAATAAAAACAACAATCAATCGGCGAGCCAGATACGTCACCTCACCTACACCCCTGTAAGGCCTTCGCCAGACAGCAGTTTGCCAACATCTAACGCCCCAACATGATGCTCATCCACCTCATTTGGATTGGGCAATCAGTACGTGAAGCAATCATCTTCAGAATACCGTTACTGCTGCCTCTCACGCGCTTAAAAATAGACGCAACTTTCTTGCGGATAATCGCATGAAAGCCGTCATAGGTCACCCATCCTCATTAGCACGGCTTAACCCAAAGATCGACCCGAGTGGCTGTTATTATTTAGTCACGAGGGTCACATCGTTCCGAAAAAAATTTGTTCAAAATAAAGTTCCAATGTTTGAGCGTCTATGCTCGTGACTGTACGCGTGCGTAGCTCAGCCGTGGACCGATGCGAAACGAAACCTTTACTCTCTAGGGGTAGTCCGCATTCTGATTGGTACTTACATAATACATTTTTGTACTATAAGGTATAGGTACTTGTACAATGCGATTGCCAAGGGTCAGACTGTGCTATTAAGTTTTCGATCAGGAATTCAATACGGTGTACCTACTTTATTTCTTTACCTTCAGGAGGGCCTAAAATGGTCGATTTTACAAAATCATAATATTAAAACACAGCTCTTTCTTTTTTTAGTGCGACAAGCCGGCCACACTAAACCACTGTAAAGCTGCTTTCAAACTATGCTACACTATTGTGTTATATAGTATAGCAAAGAAGGACCTAATGCTATACGATATAGCATGGCGTTCACATTACGCGATATTATCGCAAGCATTTATGGTATATAGCAAGCTCAGTTGACAGCGATCTTGGAAGAGTCTTGCGGTACGGCCGGGGGTGAGATATAGCACAACATGAACTCAGCGCATCGCACCAATTTTATAGCAATAGTAAGTTTATAGCCAATAATAAAGGGTGTAAAACACCTCTTCACGAAGCCGAAAAGCACTTAATCTCCCCATCATTGCGATCATTTTTAGGTAGATTTCCTTTTTTTGAAAAAAAAAAAATCTACCTATTGGTCTCTCACCTACGGGGATATTTAAGAATACGTATGTATATGGGTGACAAGCAAAATTAAGCCACACTCTACAGGTCGCAATTATGAACCGATTGCTTTCAAACTTGGCCAAAAAATCAAAACGGTCAAAACTTAGGCTAAGTTCGTGAATGGGCGGAATTCGTCCATGGGGGGCGGCGGGGGGGGCGGTTTTTCTAAAATCAGTTTTTTGGCCATAACTTTTTTCCTATGGAAAATTTTTGAACCGTTTCTCATTTTTATCATTCTGAGTACAAATACGGACATCTTTAAATTAAAACTTTTTTGATGCAACCCCTAAATTGGGGAGGGGGTTGAAAATTCCAATTTTTTTGCGAAAAAAAATCATATCTCCGAAACAGTAAACATTTTGACCGTCGCAAATATTTTTTTTTTGAAAGCAAATTGTTTACCTTACAATTGTTACCTTCAAAGTTTAGCGATAAAAGTTATAGTTTTCGAAATAAAAAATTATAACTAAACATTTGAGGGCGTTTCCATGCTAAACTGTTATGAGAGAATTTAAAAAGGGTAAACTTTCCATTACAGGACAACGATTTTGAAATCATATTTTTTTTTGTAGATTGTACACATAAGTACAACTCTTTATACCAATTTTCAATAGTCGGACGCTCCAGCACCTTCTTCGAAATCTACCTCCTCCTGCGGCTTGCCGGAGGGATTTTTTTGTTCTACACCATACCTGGGAACCTTCTAGTTACGGAGATATGGGGGGGTCAAACTTACAACTTTCTGACAAGTTTTTTTTGGACGATTTTAACTTTTAACACCTCCACGACCCCCGTATTATTCAATCCATCCATCATCACAATGTTTTAAGTGCGCTACATTGAGTTCTACCACAAAACATGATTTATTACCTCAAAAAAAAAAGTTGTTTCCCAGCAATATTTTTTGCGTAAAGTTACTTAGTTTGATGTACAGAATGCTTGGTTAACGGCTTTCTGATGACGTGGTTTACACCCTGTATATAGTACAGTACAGTGTGAACCAGAATCAACAGTGGCCACGACCAGAAAAGCGCCGAGACAATGAAGCTCGACGAAGTCCCAGAGAATGAATTTAACTGTCTTGGCTCTCGCAACTACATAAATTAATCATAAAAGTATAGCGGAGGAGTCGGAAAATCATAATTTCCACTTCCCTCCATATCAGCAGGAGACAGATCGAAACAAAGCTAATGGGCACAAATGTACGTTTACAACTTAGATAGGTCCAGTTGCCTAGCACTACGGATAAATATTATCGCATACGTAGTCAATACTATGAATTGTCACTTTGTAACATTATTAATAATAGGCTTGTTAACTGAAAAAATCTAATTAGTCCGTCACTTAGATTATCAAAAAATATTTGACCAGTATTTTTTCTTTTGTCACATAAAACAAAATTGACGAAGATACGACGCTTTTAAAATTCCCAATACGTCACTGTTCGGTATGATTCTTAGTGAGTACTGACGTCACGAGCGCCCACTCCCGAGTTTTGATGCGTTTTATCTTTGTCAATATTCGTTGATTTACAAAAACAAAAAATACGTGTCCATTATTTTTTAATACTCTAACTGACGGACTAAATAGATTTGCAATTTATTGATGGTGGAAACAAGCCTTTTTTTTTTTTTTTTTTTTAGGATGGGAAAGTTATTATTCTGCCAGTATTAACTGGGTTGTGGAGGTCAGATAGGGCGTCGCTCTATGTAAAATACTGGTATTCAGCTGCATCCGGTAAGACTGAAAGCCGACCCCAAAATTGTTGGAAAAAATGTAGGTAGATGATGATTATTATTCTGCCAAAGCGGCTATTTTAGGCCAACGAGTTCGATTCGTTCAAATAAAGCAGTATTATGTTACGTTGTATATTATATGCCCGCGGCTTTTATCCACGTGGAAGTCTAATATAACATAAAACATACCCTATTAGTACTTGACTACTCAACAATAGAGTACTTTTCTATCAATTGTTTTTTTTTTTTTGTAATAGGATCAGTTTCTTTTTAGCCGAATACAGCGAAGTCAAAAGTCAGATTTTGGCAGTCTATGTAGGTGATAACCCGAATGGCGAAGCGGTAGTGAAGCTACCTTACGTTCTTAAGGCCCCGGGTTCGAATTTTGGTAGGAGCAAATGTTTGTGTGATGAGCATGGACATTTGTTTCCGAGTATGTTTATACGTATAATACGAGTAAGTATGTATTTACATTCAAAAAGTATATATGTAGTATATCCACGACAAAAGCTCCGTTGCTTAGTGTGGCACTAGATGGCGCTGTGTGTAAAAATGTCCAGCGATATTTATATTTAGCGATATTAGGTATGTTAGTACAAGTACGTGCAGGAGCTCATGGCTGAAAATCGGCTCAAGCAGTTGTTATTAACAACTGCTTGGGCCGATTTTTAGGTTAAGCCGTGCTTGCCTAGGTTGGTCTGTGGATGGTTGACCACCCTTACATACTGAGTTTCCGCGCTTCGGAAAGTACGTTAAGCTCTTGGTCTCGGCCGTCATTTGTAGATCTTTGACAGTCGTTACAGGTAGTCAGTGGCCCAAAAAGTCTGACAACCAGTCTTACCAAGCGGTATCGTATTACCCAGTATTAACTGGGTTGTGGAGGTCAGATAGGCAGTCGCTCCATATAAAATACTGGTATTCAGCTGCATCCGGTAAGACTGGAAACCGACCCCAACATAGTTGGGAAAAGGCTAGGCAGATGATGTATGTTTGCATTTGCGTATGTTCCTACATAGTGCCTAAACTTTTGATCTAATTTTGATGAATAAAATGTAAAGCGATTCATTATTACGGCTCAGGTCATCATCATCATAGCCTTTATTAATGTTCCCACTGCTGGTTCAGGCCTCCTCTCTATGAGAGGGAATGGGCTATTGTGTCCAACCCGGGGTTGGAAAAAAATATATTTTGTTTTTCTCAGTGGCAGCCTATTAGCGTCAACCAGACTTCGTAGTCTGGTTGACGCTAATAGGCTCGCCCCCATTACATAGAAATCACACAAAACTGGCAAAATTTGGTGTACTATTTAGTACACTTCTGCCTTAATCTTCGAGAGTTACTGTTGTCATGTTGTTTCATACAAAGTAAGCGTTTCACTGAATGTCAGTACTGTTAGCTCGTAGTGACTGACGACTCCTGAACTAATGGCGCTAGCATCCCTAGTAGCAATTGCCGTTGGCTTCCTTATGCCAACAGTTGGGAATGTATTGGCAGACGGTTAGTTGTTCCGCCAACCTAAACTTAAAATAGGCCCATTGTCATAACCATGCACTATTTGCCCAACGAATAGCCAACAAAGGGCCTTCTGTTACTATCCCTACTGTTGGGTGATTTTTGCAGGGATTTCAGTTATTATAACAACATTGGGCCAACTAACGATGGGCCTGCTGCATCTATTTCTACTGTTGGGAATTTTTGTAGGGATTTAAATTACTAAAACAACATTGGGCCAACTAACGACGGGCCTGCTGCTTCTATTCCTACTGTTGGGAGTTTTTTGTAGGGATTTAAGTAATGATAACAACTTACATCGGTCCAACTTAAACCTTTCAATGGGCCTGTTAGGGATGATACGTATATACTGGTACAGGTATAATTACCCAGTATGAGCTTACTAGTACGAAGACTGGGTATGGATAGCAGAAACCCGGTCCGTACCCGATAGGTACAATATTGTATTGTCGAACATAGATCGTATCATGTTTATTAGAGAGATTTGATCCATATGATTGAACTTATCGATTGATGTCAAAAAGGTATATTATTTTTTCGAACTTTAGTCGATTCATCCCGGGTTCGATTCCCGAGTGTGGCAAAATATTTTTTGAAAATCTTTGAATGCAGATTTGTTTCTTTTTAAAATAAAGGTATGTCTCCTTTGAGTAAAATTTGCGTTCTCCAGTATTTAGAGTACTTTCCCTCCAGGTGGCATTGTATAATTCCACCCTGTTTATTATAGTCTAGTAAATATAATTATATCACACCACTAAAGAAGATGACTTAATTCCCTTGTTGCTATGATCCGTCAGTATCTCGTAACTGATTGTTCTCAATTTATCTTACTTAGATATCTCACCAAGTGCAATCTTGTCAATGGTACTTGATATATTAACTTGTTAACATTGTACTGTGAGTGCAATCTAAGTAAAGATACTGTTATTCTGGGAAAGTAGACGCGTAAGTACCGCACGTTTTAGTTCGTATCTTTAAACTAGATGGCGCTGTACAATTACGTCACGTTTCTGAATCGCGGTGTTAAGATTCTCCGGCGTCGAACGACCCTCGCGCGGTACTGTAGTGAAATCATATTTACTTGTTGTTCTGTGCTTACCTGGCATAGGAGAAGAAACCGTGATCAAATAGGCGGTTCCCCCAGAGGGTTGCATTGCGGTTAGGTTGACCCTTGCGATTATTATCCCTAACGTGGATAACTCGGATGCGAATTTTTTGTTAATTAATGAAGTTGTTAGATAATTTTTGGTAGTGGGGACTGCGTTCGCGCCGTCTCCCTAGAATTCACACAAGTTGGGCCTTCGTAGGCAAATCCACGTTGGCCCCATCGCAAGTTGGGCCTTCGTAGGCAAATCTCCGTAGGCCATCAGTTTTGGGCCCAACCCGCAAACTGCCCGCCAATTGTATGCATTTGCCAACTAACCAGAGGTATGTGGCCCAACTAAATGCCAACAAAAAATGCTACTAGGGATAGCTGGTTCCAAGCATCGTCATTGGTTGAAAATCAAGGAATGTCATTTCATATTTTAAAATACCTTGACCTCATTGGTCAAATTGAGACCAGCTATGGTGGCGCCATCTACAATTAGCTTTTAACAGTCTTCCCCATTGTGACAATGCCTTGTGACGGTTAGTTTGTTTCGACAAAATTCGGACACGACTGTTGTTCGTAATATCTCTAGTGGATGCTTGGTGTGTGCAGCGATTTCGAGCCATTGACACACACACAATTTTACCTATTGTTTTAGACACTAAGTTTTGCCCCCGGCTTAGCTCGCGTTACGGTCAACAATTATCTTACGTAAATGTTTGAAATATAGCCTATACCGCTCACGAATAATATAACTTCCAAACAGTGAAATAATTTTTAGGATCTGATCAATAAATCCGGAGATTAAGATGTTTGCAACCATTTTTATGCAATAGACAAAAATTTAACGAAGTAATGGAAATCTAATCGAAATGCTAACTTTTGACAGTTCTAACTTCAAGTAATCTAAACTATAAAAATCGTATTTCAAGTTATTACTTTTGCTCAAGTAATTACTTTGACTTGTTTATATAAACAGGTTTCAGTGTAGGTATAAAGTTTAGACAAAATCTTGCATTAACCACATGAACATAAAAAAAATCATTAATCTACGCTACACCTACTCCATAAACCTCTTTGTCAAAACATTCTTTGTTTCAATACCCCTTACCTACCTACCATCTCAAATCTCCCACAAAAAAACTCCACAATGTCTAATTCCACTCCCACCCTTCCTCATACAATCATTCTTTCTTATCTCTTTGCCCATTTATTCCATACAACAGACGATAATACCTTACCCTTCCTTTATTCTTTCACTTAGTACTACAAAACAATGTTTTGGCGTTATCAAAAAAACATGGACACGATACATGGTATAGTGACCATGAATTGGTGTCTACAAAGCGATTCGCCCGGAGCTATTTACGCTATTACACGATAGGAGCGCGCTCATACATTTTGCAATGGCTACCGAGATGGGGTGGCCATCCGTGTTGTGTTTGTAGGACATTCTATGAACTATTTTCTTTTCTGTTTAATGTTGGTTGAAACGGAGGTAAAAGTGTTCAATGGTCAATTCTGTCCAATGTTTTTTGAAAACAATCTCGTTCCAAATGTAGATCAGAATATTAATGTATAGTAACTATTTATTATTCTAATAGGATTTTTGATATAACATCACACCTGTAATCAACGAAAGGTTTGGCTGTTGGCAGCAGAATAGAGTAATTATAATAATACACCCACAGGCCCCGCCAGTTGTGTTTACGTCCCATATAAGAGGGTGCGACCCTATTGCCATCAATCGGGCACAAATTCCTGATGAAAAACCCAATAAGTTATTTGATCTTAGAAATAATAATTATCTGTTCTGCGTTTTCAAGGAACGAATTAGGTGAAATTAGTTTCAAACACTGTTTTAAACTTTCACGGTTTAAAACTAAACTTATATTAACTAATACTAATACTATGCTATTCTATTGCTATGCTATTACTTTAGTAATATCGGGAGCTCAAAATAGTAAATAATCACGGAAGATATCCCGTAAGTGACAATATAAGTTTTGAAATTAGTTTCATAAGTGGAAATTCCATTTCTTATGAACGTTTAGAAGAAATCTCCAAATTGTTTTTCAAAACGTCGTATCGATGGTTAATTGAGTATTCCTAATACCACCACGTAAACACGATACGAATACGACGAATAAAAAAATATGTTAAATAATTTGATGTCAATTAAACCGGACCGATCCTTCAACTCCAAATCCAATTAAAACTGTATAGTATTTTTATCAGAAAACCAGTAAAGCTTGACTCAAGCTAGACCATGTTGTTGGGCCCGACCGTGCAATTTTGCATGGACACACTCACGCTTCCGATCCGCTACCGAGCAACGGGCAATTGATTGTGCTATGGCAGACACTCGACTCGGGCTAGCGTGCGTCTTATAGATTTAATTTTAGAACGAATTTCTCACTCAAGCATTGTGCTTTTTCGACCTACGGCTATAAACATAGCTATAGTGTAAAACACCTCTTAACGAAGCCGAAAGGCACTTGTTCTCCCCGTCATTGCAATCATTTTTTTGTTCTACACAATACCTGGGAACCTTCGAGTTACGGAGATATAGGGGGTCAAAGTTACAACTTTATCGCAAGATTTTTTTGTAATACTAGTTTTTACTGTAAGATTTTTACTTTAAATACCTCCACGAACCCCGTACTATTCAATCCATCCATCAACGCAATGTTTTGAGTTACATTGAGTTATACCACAAAACGTGATTTTTGACCCCAAATAAAAATTGGTTTCCCAGCAACAATTTTTGCGTAAATTTACTTAGTTTTATGTACAGAATGCTTGGTTGACGGCTTCGTAATGAGGTGGTTTACACCCTGTATAGGCGTGTCGTAGGTTTTTTCCGTATTCGTCGCAGCAAACTCCGTGCATAAAAACTTTGGGGACTGCCGAGAAGTGAAAACTTGTGAATTGTATCTTCGCGCTATTAGATTATTATTTTTAAATTTTATTGCTTTTAAAGACCTACGCAAGTACATACACATGCATGTAAGTTCTAAGCTACCACCCTCTTTGAGTATACTACCGTACTCAGTACGGTACATTAATACACATTAAGGGGCCGGCGGAGGATGCGTATTTCATACAAACGTAATACCAAATTATTTGTAAATCAAACATATTGTTAAGGTAGTCTGTATTTATTTCGATTGAATTACAGAATATCTATGTTCCCAAATATGTTTTTTGAGAGAATAGTGATGCAAAGATGAGATATGAGGAATTTAAATTTTCTATAGAAAACTTATTTTTCTTATAACTCTTGTTAAAATCAGTGTCCAATCAAAATATATATTTGCGAACCTAGATATTCTGTAATTCAATCGAAATAAATACACACTACCTTAGGAATATGTTTAATTTACAAATTATTTTGGTATTACGTTTGTATGAAATACGCATGCTCCGCATAATACCTGAGTAAACTCAGGTATTATGTATGCATTTTCATGACCCACACAAGCAACCGACACGTTTAGTACTCGAATAATGTAACTTTCAAGTGGCTCTTGAGACTATATAGTTCATACTCCGACCTTGTTAATATTGATGGTAATGTGAATCAATTATTGTGTTCAGTGTCTTGCTCTAGATTATATTATACTGTAGCGTATTGGTGCATTCATTGTATCGTGGTACGGTACAAAATTATTTGAGACATATAGCCTGCAATCCCTGAAGAGGCTAGACAGGGGCGCACCTAAAACTAAAACCACATTTCATCAGTTATGGTTACGTAAGTCCTATGTAATAGGAAGTCAGTCAGTCAGACAGCTGGACATTAGGCCTCCCCCAAGTGTCGCCACATTGACCGGTCCCGCGCGACTCGTATTCAATGGATTCCCGCAACCGTCACCAGATCATCGGTCCACCTAGTGGGAGGTCTTCCAACGCATCGTCTTCCGGTTCGCGGTCGCCACTCCAGAACCATTTGGCCCCATCGGCCATCCGTTCTGCAAGCAATGCCCTACCCACTGCCACTTAAGTTTGGCAATTTTTCGGGCTACGTCGGTACCTAATTGGTTCGCTTGCGGATTTCTGATTAAATGTTGCAATCAACTGGGCAAGAATCTAAATTCCCGGCTAAGAAATTCCAGAATAAAAATCACAATAAGTTTTTGCAAGATCCGGGAATCGTTCCCAGGATCTCATGGTCAGAAGTAGCGCTTGTGACTACTAGAACATCGAGGGAGCTTTAATGTTATGCGCTGGCATAAAGCTAGTTTCAAGTGCCATACGAGACTACTACAAGACTACTAAAACACCTACATACTCCGACCTTGTTAATATTGATGGTAGTGTGAATCAATTATTGTGGTCGGTGGCTGCAATGCCTTGCCCTAGATACTGTAGTGTATATTATAATGTATGCAAGTAATGTGTCGTAGTCGGATACGACGTACGAAGTTATTGGTTGAGGTTTGTTGCGGTTATAAAATATGAACATGGTTAAATTTATAACAGTGTATTTTACGTTCGTGCAGATTAACCAGTTATAACTACCCCGACTTTACTGCCTCGACAGGCAGGCACATCACCTTGTATCAGGGACTTAAACTGTAACCGTAATAATGTGTTTTAACACTGTTTTTTTAAAACAGTTTCAACAGAAAAACACTTTTAGATGTAACATATACAATCATCATCATCATCATCGGCCTATTAATGTTCCCACTGCTGGGACAGGCCTCCTCTCTATGAGAGGGAATGGGCTATATAATCCACCACGCGGGCCCAGTGCGGATTGGTAGATGTAACATGTCTTCGAATTTATGGTTCTAGGACATGCCGGTTTCCTCACGATGTTTTCCTTCACCGTTTTGAGAGCAGCGGTGATGTAATAAATTACAAAACATATACAATAATGTTACCGAATGAAACTGTAACCTTTTATATGATTGTGTTAATAAATGTTAATATGTGTAACTGAAATAATCAGTTTTACAACAGACTGCGACTAGATTTCGGCTATTCAATGGCAACGCTGAGTTTACCTGTTAAACACTTATTAACACTGTTAAACCTTTTATATCTGTTACAGATATGTTACGGTTACACTTTTGTAAGTGTTTTGGGTTAACACATTGAAAACACATTTATAAGTGTTACATGTTTGATTCTGTTACCAATACAACATGTAACACTTATAATTCTGTAACCTTAATGAAGGTGTTAAGTACCTGCCTTGTATAGTTTATATCAGTTTCTCTGTACCCCCTTCAAGGTATTCTCATGCGCATGGAATTTCACCTCTACTGCTAACACAAAGTATAAGTGTTCCCAAAAAAGGTTCGCGCGTTTGAGCGGGATGTCCACCACGTGTGCATTGTCATGTAACAAAAAAAACCTCTTTAATGGTCTCTCAGTAATCGCGTAAAAATACCGTTCCTTAAACTATCCACCGACGTGGTCACAGCACACTACCCATTGGCCGTCACTCACCCTTTATCAGGCAAGCTCACGGACCCGAACATTCATTCTTCCCCTTTTGTTCTAAGACTTAAGGATTTCCGCGAAACTCCAAGAATCGACGGAAAAGATATAAAAGTTTCCTGTTATACCGTATCTCTTTTCTAGTCGTAACTGCCTGGCCACGATATAACGAACGCTTTAACCAACTTATCTGTGCAGGCGGGAAAAAAGAGAACTACAATAAATGTACCAAGTTTGACATTTCGATGCATTTTTCTTTACAAGCAGCGCCACCTTGAACTGCACACATAAAGTGGTCATACTATGCACGGTTTAAAAATGAAAAAAAAAACTTAGCAGCATGCAGTCCCTATCGCAATGAGGTTTTCTGTAAGACAACCTTATTCTGGATTAAACTCGACAAAGGACATAATTGAAATTTCATTGAACTAAAATGTTTTTTTTGTACGTTAGGTCGTTGGTCCCAGCTGTCATTTGAAGATTTTTGACGCTCGTTACTGGTAGTCACAGAGTACATTTTATGTTAGTGGGCGGAAAGTTTGACAACCAGTCGTATCACAGTCAATCAGTACGGGTAATAATCCGTACTAACTGAGTTGTAGAGGTCACCTATGGACAGTCGCGCCATGTATTCAGCTGCAACCGATTAGAATGGAAGCCGACTCTAACATAGTAGGGAAATGCTAGGTAGATGTGTTATTGTATTTTTTTTTTGTACAATTCAGAATAAGCTAAGGGGTTAATTGCGACTCGTCGGTAGACACACGAAGCACGCTGGTGACGCTTGACGGAAGTTGCTTTGCCTGAGGACGTGATCGAGGCAGTAGCGGGAGTGTTTGACTGTTCTATTAATAGTTTCTGCACGTGCAGATAAATAGGTTTTTAGGAATGTTATACATTTGTACCATGAGAGTATGAGATGCATTAATGCGACTCGAGTTTATTTTTATTTTTACTGCCGTACTCAAAGGGTAAAAACGGAACCCTATTAAAAAACAAAAACCTATAAACAAAACTTACAAATAATTACTCTTTCTTTTTCTTGTCTGTCTGTTTAATTTAATTATAAAAATAAAAAAAAACCCGACACAATGTACTTACTAAAAGTTAAATAGAAAATAATTCGTTAATACGCCATTTTGTGGTGGCGGCCGTTTTGGATTTTTAATTTATCATGGTGTATAGTATTATTCTACAAGTCAAGTTCTTTCATTTGCTACCCATATTGAGGGAGTTGCTGAATAAATATTATCAAACATAGCTAAGAACACTTCCGACTAATTCACCTTTCAAACAACAAGAAACAAAATCCAAACCGGTTCATCCGTTCGGGCGCTACAATGCCACAGACAGACACTCACACACAAATAAGTCAAACTTATAACACCCCGTCGTTTTTGCGTCAGGGGTTAAAAAAAACTTTGATGAGATCCAGACTATAATGATCGGGGACCAGAGAAGACTATTGTGAAACATAGTGCTTCCACATTATTAGGTTAGGTTTTTTTTTTTTTTGTTTGGGCAGGAGTGGGAAATCCCCGCGGACACCTCGACTATCTCACAGGAATTTCTCTTGTGAGACAGTCGAGGTAGTGCCGGACTCGAACCGGCTAAAAATATAGCAAGGTTGTATAAACATGTTATGTTATATAGTCTGTACGCACCTTTAGAGAACTACCTATGCTACTAACAGAAAAATAATTGAAAAACAAAAACCGATCGGCCTGACCCACTTGTTGAACTTCGATAAAATATTTATAGAACATACTGTACCTATGGTGCACTAGTCCAGTATTCATTCCATTCATATTGGATCCCTCGCTTATTGCTCGTGCATATTTTAGAGGCTCGATCGGTAGGTGGGCTGCATTTTTCTTGTAAGCTCGTTCTCTGTTTATAGGTAAGGAGTTTTTAATAGTTGATGTGGAAGTCTGGTTAAGGAATTGGGTTAGGTACCAAAGTGATTTTTATGCAGGAATTCGGATCAATTATGTAATGTAATTACTATCAGAATTCGCAGGATTTGGTAGGAAATTCTTAATCGTAGTTTAACCGAGGGTTTAGGAGTTACAAATTAGGATAAGAATAATGAGTGCTTTTCGCTACTTTTCTATTTAGTTTTCAGAGAAGCTATTAAAACTATGTTACATGAATTCTAAAATAGGAGGCTTCAAACAATTTTATTTGTCAGTTAATCATTTCATTCACCTGCTCTTATCCCAATCTATTTGGGGTCGGCGCAGCATGTCTTCTTCTTCCATACTGCTCTAGTTTTCGTCATCTCATCAGTCACTTCTTTTCTTACCATATCCTTCTTGACACAGTCCATCCATCGTTTCTTTGGTCTTCCTCTACTCAAATACCCATCCACATTCATACCCAAAACTTTACTCACGACATTTTCCTCATTCCTCCGCATCACATGCCCATACCACGACAACCGAGTACCACACAACTTTTCGTGAAATACTGGTACTCAGCTGCATCGAGTTAGACTGAAAGCCAACTCCAACATAGTGTGGAAAAGGCTGGGCAGATGATAAGATCAGAGCAAAGTATGCTTGTTACGTCATTTTGTAAAATAAGCGCATTACAGTCGAGCATGTAAAAACGAGTTTACGGCTGCTAAAAATACGCCTGCCTGATACGTACCTAATTACAATAACCATAAGGGTGTTTTTGCAAAGCCACGCAGTTTTTACACAAGCATACAATGCATATATTATATTCACGGTAAACATGTATTTGTACTGAAAAGTTCCACAGAGAAGAATGTTTGCATCTGTGTCGATAAAAACTGTTGTTACAAATCGGGAAAAACAATTCGTGAAATATCTGAAATTTTTGTGCTGAATTTCCAAAGTTGTAAAATACCGAGTTCATTAGGTCGTTAGTGAAATTAAATCAACAAAGTTCTTGTGTCTAATGAAGAAAAAAAAAATTAAACAACTTTTCTTAGCTTATAAAACCAGTACTCATTTTATTAAGAGGTTGCTGCCAGTATGTGTCTATTTGTATTGGATTACTACGAAAAGTCATTTTCATTTACGATAAAACACACGACGGTTGCCCGACAACAAGGAGCTCGTGGCCAAATAATATCAGTCGCTCGGGTTGATCTTTAGGTTAAGCCATGCTTGCCTAGGTTGGTCTGTGGATGGGTGACCACTCATACCCAGTTTCCTCCGTGGCTCGGAAAACACGTTAAGCTGTTGGTCCCGGCTGTCATTTGTAGATCTTTGATAGTCGTTACAGGTAGTCAGCGTCCCAAAAAGTCTGACAACTAGTCTTACCAAGGGGTTTCGTATTATCCAGTACTAACTGAGTTGTGACGTTGTGGAGGTCAGAAAGGCTGTCGATCCATGTAAAATACTGGTATCTAACATAATTGGGAAAAGGCTGGGCAGATGATGGTTGCCCGACAACGCACGAATATTGCCAAAAACCTACGATCTTCGTTGAAAACACACCATCATTGCCAAAAACTCACGACATTTGCCGAAAAAATACGAACACCACCGAAAACACCTACACAAAAAAAAAAAACATGTCCTACCCCAATTAGTTGCGCAGTTTAGTTCAAAACGTTAACAAGTACGGGAGAGAAAAAATTAACCCACTTGCTTTCTATATCGCGGTTGAGTACGCTAGAATTTTAAGCGAACATACATTTATGATTTTACTCTATGTAAGTTAGATAATTTGCCATCTCAAGAGAACTATCCGAGCTTTTATGAGCAAGATTGGCTTAAATTTTAATTTTCTGGCTGTAGTATGGAAATTTTATTTCATGTACGTGGAGTGTTGTAGGATTTTATTCCCTTATGATTACTTCGGAGTGATCGAATAGATTGTGTTTGGCAGTATTCTCTAGGGGAGTTTGTCTATTTCTATTTTGTGTAAGAATGGTTCAACTAAATTGATCTGGGAGTAGGGGTGGTTTAGAGAGATAATTTTAAAAGTGAGGCTTTTATACCGTACTAGCTGCTGCCCGCAACGTCGTTTGCGTGAAGGCTCTACAGCACCAAAAATACCTAAGATGCCAGTGCTCCTCCCCCGTAGGTGATAGCGTGTTAATATGTAGCCTATATGTTGACCCGACCTCTTAGTAATATTCATGCAAAATTTGAAGTAAATCCATGCAGTACTTTTTGAGTTTAGCCCGGACATACATACAGACAAACAGACAAAAATTCTAGAAACTATATTTTTGGCTTCGATATCGATTGTAGATCACGCCCCAAGTATTCTTTTTAAAAAATATTCAATGTACAGTTTTGACTTTCCTACGATTGTATTATATATAGCGGGAAAAAACAGGATGTCCTCATTTTCAAGTCCAACATGAGGCGGATCTCGGCCGTATCAAAAAAGTCGCATGACTAGTTGTTTATTATTTTGTTTCTGTAGTACCTTATTTCCTCATAAACGTAGTGTTATTGTATAGCTCGAATATTTACTGTTATAAGATGAAATATTTTGATTTTGAGACCATTGTTAACACATTGTTAATGACTGCTCACCTTTCACACTCACACATATCTTCACACATTCACACACACCCCCGCACTTTCCACAGGCTCTTTATCCTACCCCGAAAATTAGACTTGGCGCGCGTAAAAAACACCTACTTAATAAACCTGGGACCCATACATTGCGACCAGGAATATAATTCCTTTATCCCAAAATTTTGTTACTCTTTTGTTTTTACGATCAATAATGGATGATCTTAACGTTATTACTAGCGAAGTTGAGCTCATTGCCGTCTCGAATTGCTATACTTGTTCGCCGGAAGCAAGTGCTAAGTTCTTCGATTGTTCTCTCCACGATCTTAAAATATTACACACTAATATTCGTAGTCTTAACAGCAATTTCGATAATCTGGTGGTTTTTATGAGTAGATTAACGTACATACCTGACATTATTATACTGTCTGAGTGCTGGTTGAGCAAATGCCCAACTACCCCCTCACTAACCGGGTACAACTCGTACACTTCATCCTACAAAACACAAAATGAGGGTGTGGTTGTCTATGTGAGAGATTGCTTTGATACCACGGTCGAAACACCTATATTTAATGAGGCAAACGTTCTTCTTCTTAAATTCTCAAATAAAGCTGCCTTTATCGAAATCTACCGTTCCCCTTCATACCGAGATTTGACTAATTTTCTTGGCAGCCTAGACAGTTTGCTTAGTGCCTTAACCCAATTTGAAACCGTAGCCATTATTGGTGACATAAACCTGAACATTACACCTGAGAGCTCCGACCCAAATGCGGATGAATACCTCAATCTCAATGCTGCCAGCCTTCACTCTCCCCACTAGACTCTCGAATTGCCTTGATCATGTGATACTCCGCACTCAAAGAACTGTTACTACACTAATTATTGATCTCTCATCACTGATCACTCCCCTATTATTATCTTCTGCAACCTCAATGTAAAAACTAAAACTCCCCGCCACGCCAGATTAAAAATTGATTTGCCTCGGATTGTAGAACAAATTAACAGCACCGATTTTTCATTAATCCTACAGTGCCTTAACCCAAATCTAGCTGCTGAATCTCTTGTTTCCATTATGTCCTTGGCTATCAAATCCCACTCACATGTGTCACAAATTCCCAGTAGAAAGCGTATCATTAAGCCATGGATTACTCCTGGCCTGCTGAGGTGCATACATCACAGGGATAAGTTGCATCTCAAATTTAAAAAACACCCAAAAGATGAAACTCACAAATTGATTTTCTGTCGCTATCGCACCTTCTGCAACAATCTTCTAAAAAAAATCAAACGTGAATATGAGAGTGCTCAATTTCAGCAAGCTAGAAATAATCCAAAAGCCACATGGAAGCTTGTGAAACGGGTAGCAAGCTTAAGCCAAAGCAGGGACTCGGCCTCTGAACTGCTAAACTGTAGTGCCGTTCCTTCGCAATCTGTGGACAAAGTCAACAATTATTTTGCGAGTGTTGGTGGACTCTTGGCAGCTGAAATTGAGCACTCTGTCCTCTATAAATTTCTCTCGGAGAGTCGTCAGAACTTCGAGATCCCGGATACTTCCATACCATCCGCACCACAATCAATGGGCCTTTACAGCGTGGATAGTGCTGAGCTTGAAAATATCATCCTTAGCCTTAAGGATAATTGTGCAGTTGGTTTTGACGGAATAACCCCCTCAGTTGTGAAGGCAACTCGTCACATTCTTATTCCAATCCTTGTCTTCATCTTCAATTTGTGCTTTTCAACAGGAATTTTTCCTGATGTTTTCAAGACTGCAGTTGTCCACCCTATCTATAAGTCGGGTGATAAATCCAATGTCGCTAACTACAGGCCCGTTTCAGTGTTAACCACCCTCTCTAAAATATTCGAAAAAGTAATAAACCATCGACTTACCAAATATCTAAATAAATTTAACCTTCTTTCCAATAATCAGTATGGATTCAGGACTGGAAAATCCACCGAAGACGCTGTTCTTTAATACAAATACAAATACAAATACAAATATTTTTATTTGTTAAACATAGGTAGGTTAGGTACAGATGTTGTAATTATTTAAGAACGCTATGTCTAGCCGTCATCGGCGTACAAATATTACACAAACATGCTGATTATACTAAATAAAATTATCAACCAAAAAATATACAAAAACTAGATTATCACACAATATTAATTAATTCTAATTCTTCTAAAAAATAAAAAAAATCCAATAAAATAAAGTAATAATAAATTCTAGTACAAATATTTTGAAATTAATAAATTATTACAATAAAAAATGGGAATTATATTGACATGTCAGTTAGGTACTGGTTCACCGTATAATATGTTTTTTCATTTAATAACTTCAGTAATGCCTTTTTAAAATCATGTATGTCGTTTATTTCTCTAATTCGTCTAGGCATCTTATTATATATCCTAGGTGCCATTGCTAAAAAACTTTTTGCATAAAGAGCAGTGCTGTGTGGCTTAGCGCATATCTCTCCTTTGCGTCGTTTAGATCTCAATGTTTCAAACATGTGGAAGTTAGATTTGACAAATACTGCTGTCTCAAAAATGTACATACAAGGCAATGTTAAGAGTTTAAATTTTTTGAAATATGGGATACAGCTTTCAGTTGGTTTCAGTTTAAACACAGCGCGCACACATTTCTTTTGGGCCTTAAACGCACGTTCTCTGTCTGTGGAATTTCCCCAATATATTATTCCAAAACGTATTGCAGATGTGACATAGGCCTTGTAAGAAATTAGAACAACGGACTGATTTACTATTTTTGCTAGATTATAGAGCGCATATGAGTACTGGTTTAATTTCTTACAAACAATTTCCACATGACATTTCCAGGTTAAATGAGTATCCAAGTGGAGTCCTAGAAATCTAGCGTTGCTTGTTTCAGCTATTTTCCGATCTGCATAAGTTATGTTTAAGTTAAGTTTTTTTGTTCTTTGATAAAACGTCATAAGCTTTGTTTTATCTATGTTGATTTTTAATTTATTTTTATGCAACCAATTTATGATGCAAAGGATGGACTTGTTTATGTCACCTTCGTAAGTTTCTATATTTTTACATGGAACAATAAGTGTACTGTCATCGGCAAACAAAACAGTTTGATGCTCACTGGATTTTGGCAAATCGTTAATATAAATGAGAAACAACAAGGGCCCAAGGACACTTCCTTGGGGTACACCACATGTTGTGTCTCTAATTGACGACGTATGAGTAACTTCTAACTTGGATTTCGAACAAATTCTATTTAAAACTGTGACTTGCTTTCGCCCAGTAAGATATGATTTGACTAGATTCAATATATTTCCTCTGACGCCGTATCGTTCTAACTTACCCAGTAATATTTCGTGATTTACGTGATCAAATGCTTTAGACAGGTCCATAAGCACTGCTGCAATCGGATTTTTTTTGTCAACATTACTAATAATTTTTGTGAGGAATTCATAGACAGCTTTATTAATGTTTCTGTTTTTCCGAAAACCATATTGTTCCGTAGCCAGCACACTGTTTGCTTCAAGGAATGAGTTTATAGATTTGTAAATCACTTTTTCAAAAATCTTTGAAATTACCGGTATCAGAGCTATTGGACGGTAGTTTGAAACAGCAGTTTTATCGCCTTTCTTATGCAGTGGTTTAATTATGCTCATTTTTAACAAATTAGGAAAATGGCCATGTTCTATGCATAGATTAATAATAAAACACAAAACGGGTGCAATTATATGCGACACAGATTTTAATATCTTAGTAGTTATTCCATCGTGACCCGCGCTATTTGTGTTCTTTAATGAATTGATAATATTAAATATTTCCAGCGGATCTGTTGGTGTCATAAATAGAGATTTGGGATAATAATTAACGCATGATGTAGCATTACTATTATTACTATTAATCTCAGGATGTATTGAGTCTACAAAGTAATCATTGAACGCCGTAGCCATTTCTTTAGGGTCTCTTATTACTTTATCATCTTTGAGTATTTGTTTTACGGATTCAGAGGGGAAGTTTGATTTACATCTATTAATTATTCTCCACGTAGCTTTAGTTTTATTCTCTGCACTATTAATTACATGACTGTTTTGAGATATTTGCGTTAAGTGTATCACTTTTTTTAATCGTTTTGAATATTGCTTGAGTAAGTGTTTATTTTCAATACTACGTGATCGCCTATACTGCCACAACATTTCTCTTTTTCGTTTACTACATCTTCTGATACCATTAGAGATCCATCTCGGGGATTTACGAGTAGAAATCTTTCTTCTCACAGTCGGGAAACACAAATCGTAGAAGAGTTTAAATAGATCATGAAATGAATTAAAAGCTAGTTCTGGGTCCGTACTATTGTATACTTCAACAAAACTTAGATTACTAATTGCTTCAATAAACTTACTCATGTTCTCAGAGCTAAAATCCCGACTTAGTACGTACCAGTGATCACTCGAACAGGACTTTTTTACAGGGCACTTAAAGAGTTGGGCTGTGTGGTCAGATAAGGCCAATTCTAAAACTTCACCACTACCACCCTTGACATTATGAATAATGTTGTCGATACAGGTTCCAGACGATATACGTGTAGGCTGTTTTATACTTGGTTTCAGATTGTAATTTAGCAATAAATGTAGAAATTCATTAGACACTCTGGTATTTTTCAAGATATCAATGTTGAAATCACCACAAAGCAATACTTTCCTTCCTAAGTTTCGTCCACAACGGTTTAATATAAGCTCAATTTTTTCGTAGAAAATCGATATATCACCTTTATTAGATTTTGGGGGTCTATAAATGCAAATGACAATCAATTTGTGTGTTATTAATTCAATGGCACAACATTCCATAATACCGGGAACGCAAAATTCTTTAAGATCTATAACCCTAAATTCCTGTCCATATTTAATTAGTATACACGTACCACCTTTCCTGGTGCTTCTTGATGAGTATGTTGCAAGTTTATAGTTCGGTATATACAATTGTAAGTCATCATCATCTATCATATTGTGCTCCGTAATACACAACACATCTACTATTTTCCCTTTATGCAAGAGTTCGTTTAGGTGTATAGCTAATAAGTCTGACTTCCCTATCAATCCGTTAATATTTTGATTTAAGATAAATAAATGATTATAATTATAAACGAAAAAGTTCATTCTCAGTTTCGTTATGAGTACTTTCGGTTTGTGATGCCCGATCCGTATGCAGTTCATTAATGTTGTTCCCTGATTGGTTGAGATTATTGTTGACAGCAGTACTATCAGAACAAAGATGAGAAACTTCCGTTTGTAAGTCCAAATAATTCATAAAATACATTAAGTTTTTAAGAATGATGGCAACTGCTTTATTATTTACCCTTGCGTTATGTTTCCAGAACATTTCGTTTGTGTATTCTAGATAGAAATTGGAGTCAAAAAGATATGCGCATTCACACAATTCCACATCAAAATACATACAATGATTGAACATTTCAATTCGCTTATTAAAAATTGTAAAACCATTACTAAGTTTAAAATTTGGTGAACATATTACAATATTGGTATTAGTTACATTTTTAAGCTCGTTTTTAATGTAGTCTATTAGAAGTTTATAGTTGTTAGAGACTTCGAAGTCTCTTTCGCCTATGTAGATAATACAGTAGTCTTCATGAGTAAAGTTTATGAGCTTCTTATATAAATCTGCAAACAATTGTTTTATACCTGCATTTGGCATGATGTAATGACATAATTCATACCCTATGAACGTATTTTCACCTATATCTAATATTTTATTAACATTGTTGCTAGAGATCATACATAGTTTTGTTGTCCTGGAACTTACCGAAACAATTATTGACCATTGGGAAAATAAATATAAAACTCTTGCCATATTTTTAGACCTATCCAAGGCCTTCGACACTGTCTCAATTCCCATACTTCTTTCAAAGCTGGAGCATCTTGGTATTCGCGGGACGGTCCACGATCTCTTCAGGAGTTATCTAACAGATCGTAAACAAATTGTAAAGATAGAAAACTTCCTCAGCAACCAGGAAACGATCACTTTTGGCGTCCCCCAGGGCAGTGTCCTGGGACCCCCACTTTTTCTCATTTACGTGAATGAACTGTGTCAGTTATCTTTACCCAACTGCAAAATCATAGCTTATGCCGATGACACAGCTCTAATTGTTCATGGCCGGGACTGGACTGAAACTCGCCTCAACTCGGAGTTAGCTTTGATCACCGTCATGAGGTGGCTGACCACAAATCTTCTCACTCTAAATGTAAACAAGACCAAATTTATCACATTCTCTACTATGAAGTCAAGTCAGCCTCCCACACCGATTGAAATTCATGCGCACACCTGTCCAAACTTACACGCTAACTGTGGCTGTCAACAATTAGAAAATACGTCTTCCATTAAATATCTTGGCGTCACCCTTGATAGCAACTTGAAATGGAAGCAACATATTGCTTCAACTGTAGCTCGCGTGAGAAAACTTATCTATGTTTTTAAGAAACTCAGAGGAGCGGCTGATTTTAAATGTCTAATAACAATCTACTTTGCGCTCGCTCAGTCTGTTCTGGGGTATTGCCTAACGGTCTGGGGTGGTGCCGGTAAAACAGTGATGCTACGTGTCGAAAGAGCGCAGAGAGCTGTTCTTAAAGTGCTGGTAAGGAAACCGATCCGATATTCGACATCTTCTCTATATACCCTCTGCCAGGTCCTTACTGTCAGACAGCTATTTATCCTCCAAACTATTCTTCGCAAACACTGCCAACTTACCCTTGATCCTAAGTGCTGTTCTACTCGCCGCTCGAATAGGGTTTGTGCCACTGAGTCCCGTAGAACCGTAGCTGCAAGTCGTCATTACAAACACATAAGTTCAAAAATCTACAATAAATTAAACAAAAACTTAAACATCTACCCACTAACCAAGATCAAATGCAAAATGAAACTTGACTCCTGGCTGAAATCACAAAATTACGATGACACAGAGAAACTCGTGGAAGTGTAAAACACACATCACTCTCTCACACAACTCAACAAAACCTCACACACCTCGCACACCTCATTAACACTCACCCACACACCCATTCACCCTCTCACTACTCTCGACAGCAAAATCGTCACTCAACGTCAAATTATTGTTACCAACTCATAATAATTATTGATACCAATTCATAACTATTGTCCTACTGTTTATATACGAGTACTTTCCTTTTTTTATTTTATTATTAAACTATTTTTTTTTTTTTGTTATTAATTAAGTAAACCTAAATTAACTGTAAGCACTTTTTGTGTGGAACATCTTTCCATTATAATCTGGAGGAGGGCGTTGGTGGCTGCGCCACAGTTTATACTTTTGCAGCTTCCATCGTTTTACCTGTTAACCTTGTGTCGTGTTATTGTTCCGAAATAAACTTTTTATTTTATTTATTTTATTTTTTATATTATGTATGTATGAATATGTCTTATCTATATTCTGCTGAGCATACGTTCTTGGGTTCAATTCCCAAGTTATGAAGTGTTATTGGGTTTTTCCATCAGGAATATCTCAGTAACAGCCACTGAGTCTAGATTGCGCCCGATTGATGGCAATAGGCTTGCTCCCTATTACCTGGGACTTTAACATAACTAGCGAAATGTTGGTGAACTATTAGGCACACCCCTATGTAACCCTTCAGGGGTAACAGGCGTTATGTTATGTTATGTGTGTCTTAGGGAGATTTTTATTTTCACTTAAATAGTTTTTAGCTTATTTTGAAATAGGTAATTCGATATCGCAATTTTTTTTTCCATGTATAAATCTGCGATCAGCATTAGCTATAAGCAGATGTGTTGTAGGATGTAGCAGTTTGAGTGTGCCCTCCAGTGAGGTCATCTCATCGTCAGTAGACCATAGATGTGGATTATATGGTCAATATGTCTTTCCGTTTTAGCCTTTTTTTGTAGCTTCTAGTTGTTAGCTTAGTCGCCAATTTGTTGGGGTGTCTTTCCAGCTTCCCTTTATATGTCTCTGTAGTGTTGTGACTCTCTTCCTTCACCGTGCTCATCCCCAGATGATGGTGTATTTCTGCGTTGGTGGTGAACCATGGGACACTGCATAGGTTTCTGAGGATCATGTTCTGCATCCGCTGTATTATTATGATATTGGAGTCACAAGCGCTGCCCCAGAGTTGTATACCATACATCCAGACAGGTTTAAGGATACTCTTGTATATGAGTAGTTTGTTGTCTGTACTGAGTGATATCGCAATTTAAATTTCAAAACACATGAAACTTTTTTTTTCGAATGGGAAATTATCAAATGACTCCTCTCACTCTGGGTGGAGCAGGAGGGAGTGTCAAACTTTTACTGACTAAAAACCATCCATGTTCCTTCCTCGACCTTTACGTTCCGGGGCTGCGGGACTGTTCGAAAGAGATACCGCAGGCCTCGGCCCTTGTGGGCCCCTTCATTTTGCTGACATCTCTTTGAGGCGCGCGTGGTACACAAACGCGCCATCGACACGGCCTGTCGTCAAAAGAGGAACGGACGGCGAACTAGCCCATAGTTCGATGTCCACAGGCTCGCGTCTACGGTGGCCGGTAGCCACCACGTGGCCCCCGACACCCGGTGCGTCTCCCGTCGCGGCTGGGGCGAGAGGCCCTCTTCCTCTCGCGTTCTGCCACGTCCTTCGCTAGAAGGAGGTGACGGCTTCCCATTCCGTCACGCTCCGGACCATGGATTGAACCAGGGCCGGACGCGAGAGGTCACCGCTGCCAATCGCCGCTACGATGACACGGCGTTGCTCCGCCCACGCGGGGCAGACCTATACCGTGTGCTCCACCGTGTCCTCCAGTCGATCCTCGCAGTGGAAAAACACATACCTAACTCTGTCTTTGCTTTCGCTCAGTCGGGTAGAATATTCATGTCAGATTTGACGGCTCTTCCGTTACTGAAGTGAGACTTGCGGCATCACAAATTATTGCCTCAATAAAGGTCTTAGATACCCCGCCGATAATCCCGCATGAAATAATGAAATATCTTCTGTATACAAACACGAATGCTTTCTATAAAATAAAGCACCATTATCCTCTAGCTTTCCTACTAAAGCACTAATGAATTCTGAAAATATATCTCTAAATGAACGCCTCTTTTGTGTAGCCATAAATTTTGTACAAAATAGTGCCACGGAATAGATTATCTGTACAGAAAGCCAGTTCCACACAATGAGCGAGAACGCACGCATACCTACATAGACACACTTCACCACAATGAGCGCAAGCGCTCTCGAACACACTGGTTCTAATTATCTAATTTAAGGTTTGTTTCACATTTAGTTATCAATGTAGATTGAAATTAGCAACTAATACATTAATGTTTCATGCCAATTTTATGGTGAAATGTGTCATTTTACCATCTTTTGTACCACATTTATTGCAAATAAATAACTTTGAGTTTTACTTTGACTGTTATTTGTTTTGATCACTTCACGTACGCGTCGACAGTCTTTTCAAAATTATCGTTATTTTCATTTCTAAAAGGTTGCTGTTTGGTTGCTGCCACTGTCAAGTCAGTCAAAATTACGGTCTTTATTGTCTTTAAAATAAAGTTGCTAGCTGCTGCTAGTTGCTGCTTTCAAAGACCAAATTACTGTGGAGGAGCGCGTGATCCCTGCATCTCTTTTCCTAATGCCGCCGGCCGGCCTTCTGTGTAATATTTTGTGATAGTCCTTTGTAAATGTTGCTTTGTTTTGTATTGGCACGGCACGCATTCGATGCTCGTTTTTGTTGCATTTGATTTGTTAAGTGAATTCAAATTTATTGATTAGAGAATGCTAATTTAATTTGCGCATCTTTTATTTTCATTTGCATAGGCTGTGACTTTTCTTTTGGCTTCAAAAGATACATTAAGATTACAACAAAACATTTAAGATATCTGACATCGACAGACTCACACTGGACCCCCGTGGTTGATTACAGACCATTCTTTCTCACTGGGCGAAGTCTTGCGTCCATCTTTCTCGTTCTTTCATCGTGTGGTTAGTATCTGGTGCCAGGGTTTTTATGCCGTCCATGGGCATGAGAGAGCAGCGGTGGCCCAGTGGTGGCGGTCCCGACTTACGAGCAGTAAGTCGTGGGTTCAAACCCAGACAGGCGCATTACTTTGTGTAATTTATTCCGTCGCCACTGCTCTCAAAACGGTGAAGGAAACATCGCGAGGAAACCGGCATATCCTAGAACCGAAAATTCGAAGACATGTGACATCTACCAATCCGCACTGGGCCCGCGTGGTGGATTTATAGCCCATTCCCACTCATAGAGAGGAGGCCTGTGTCCCAGCAGTGGGAACATTTAAAAAAATGCTGATGATGATGATGATGGGCCTATGACTTGGCTTTACATGCCGTCGAGAAATATCTCTCAGGTTTCCTCACTATGTTTTCCTTAACCCGACGCAAGTAACAATAAATCTGACTTGTGTCCACTATAGGCTGATTTTACTTACTTGCTTGACATTTGCCACTGTTACTACCTCAGTGAATTTGCGATTTCATGAATACTGCATCTGGTTCGGCTGACTTAGTTTGTTAGTAATCTGTTCGCGATACCATATTCGTGCGTGCATTTTGCTTCGACGTAGTATTGCTGCATTTGACTGCTGATATTCAGTCACTGTTATGTCATCTGCTTTGCTTTTCCCAACTACGTTGGGGTCAGCTTTCAAACTAACCAGATGCAGCTGAATACCAGTATTTCACATGGAGCGACTGGCTATCTGACCTCAACAATGCAGATAGTACTGGGTAATACTATATCCCCTTGGTAAGGGACTTCAGTCGCTGTTAAGTAACCCTATAAAATGCCTTATTTCTAATAATTGAGGAATTTTACATTTCATCTGCTTAGGATTTTTCCCAACTATGTTGGGGTCGGCTTCCAGTCTAACCGGATGTAGCTATATACCAGTATTTTACATGGAGCAACTGCCTGTCTGACCTCAACAACCCAGTTAATACTGGGAAATACGATACCACTTGGTAATACTGGTGTCAGATTTTTTGGGCCACTGACTACCTGTAACGACTGTCAAAGATGGACAAATGACAGCCGGTACCAACAGCTTAACGTGCTTTCCGAGGCACGAAGGAAACTCGGTATATAAGGGTGGTCACCCATCCACAGATCAACCTAGGCAAGCATGGCTTAACCTAAAGATCGACCCGAGTGGCTGATATTATTTGCTCGTGGCTAAATAATCCTCTAACCCTGTATTCTAGCATAGCTTCCAAACAGCGACATATCTGATTTCCGAAGTCAAACATATCGTAAGGAGTTGCCACTTTTTACCATTTTTTCATATCCTGTGTACGAGAAGCGTGTCTATGTATGTGTGCGTGGAGATCTCAAACAAATGACAGTCGCAAGTGCAGTTGCACTCGCTGTACGTGAAGCGTGTCTGTGTGTGCGTGGAGATCATAAACAAACGACAGTCGCGATCGCGAGTGCGCTTGCACTCACTGTACGTGAATCGTGTCTATGTGTGCGAGTGATTTTGCTTGTTGTATGGAGAGCCGTCCTTCCGTACAGCAATCTTCACGAGTAATGAGACTTGATTACGTCCGGCGCGCTTTGAGTAGTTAGCTTCGCTACTAACCTTGAATGTTTAATCTTGTACCTAACCACAAGGGACATAGCTCGTGCTAATACTTAAGGAAAGTAATTATTTTGTTTTGTGGGAAATGAGCAATCAACTTACTTCGGATTTTGTCTAAGCCTAATCAACCTTATAATTATCATTCTCTTTGTTGGACTTTCAACGTTAAACTCACCGTTGAGAGTTGAAATTCTAACGCAATACGACAACCTTTAGGTATTAATTTGTTAATTTAAGTGTCTCTTAGGATCAGTAACTAAATTAAAAAGCCTCATTCCCATCAATTTCAACTTTACCGGTAGATAAATAGAACACATTTTACAATTTATGTTTTCTGTTATAAGTGTGAGCCTATTACTCCAGCCTTTAATTGAGAAATGCGTGATGGAAAACCAGGTTTGACAGAAAATTTGTGACAAAAAAGTTATTTTTAATCAACCTCCATTGAATACAAACTTCTTTCTAAAGCCTTCAAAACAATTATAAATAAACATCACAATCATTCAGCTCCCGAATCCGTCTCCATTCCGAACTTTCCTGACAGATTGCAAACATAGCCGCCGGCAACTCATTTGCCGAACTGTCAGTCCGAAATTATAGCCAGACGAAGTTTCATAAATAAAAAATAAACCAATATGATGCAATATAATAGCAATTCACGAAAAACAATTGCCGCCGGGGCTTCCATTGTTGAATAATTAACGCTTGGTTCCTGCTGAGCTTGGTAGTAATTAAAATTTTGGAAACTGAAAGCGTCATGGAGTAAATGGATACAGAAGGCCCGCACGCACAGCCACGTGATTCGTCATCATCCGCCTACAACAGTCCATTACTGGACATAGGCCTCTCCAACCGCACGCCAATTAACTCGACTCTCGGCGACTCTCATCCAGTTGCTACCAGCCACCCTACGAAGATCGTTGTTTTTTTTTTCTCTCAGAATTAGGTCAATTGAATAAAAAATCATTTAGGGGTGTCTCAGGTTTTGCGCATTTAACGTTACATGTTGTATAATTGATAGAAAAGGATTGTGTGGTGTTGCCGCCGACAAAATTGTCCGCAGTGTGGGCCGGGCACAGCGCCGCACCAGCGACACACTACCACAGATACCTTTTTTGTTTTGTATACTCTGTGATAAATTTAATAATCTGTGGTTGCGTGTGTGCGGACACAGCCTTCAGACAGCCACGAAGTGCGCACACGCTATTTCAAGAACTTTATACCATAATCATTTTTTTGTAACCATAAGAAAAATACATCGTTTTGTAATTTAATCATCGCTTTATTGAAGAAGAACCTAAAACATCCAACATGTGGTTTTATGAAACCACGGTAAAAGTGAAACTTTTTTTCACATTATAGACATTTAACTAAAAATTTTCACATTTTTTACACTACACGGTCAGCTGCTGCGAACTATAGGCGCCGCCATATTGGCCTTGGCTGCTCTGACGAGCGCCTTTCACTTTATCCCTACTCCGCGGCCGACCGTCACGCGACATGCAACACACAGACGAAAAAGTTTGAGATGATGTAATAAAATTTTCACATTAAAATGTGAGTATTATTGGGATAGTAACAGTTATGTTTAAGTCCAATGTAATAAGGCGAGCCTATTGCCATCAACCTGGCGCAAATTTTCGGACTCCGTGGCTGCTATTGAGAAATTCTTATCAACCTACCTTCTGGACTTATCTATTTTTTGTTGAGAGTATATGGGATAGTGTGTTATTGATCGTTGCGCCAAAAATTCGTAACTATGTAAATTTTTTCGGGACGTAATTTTGTGAATGCCAGTTTATTTATTGATAGTAGATAAATCAAGCTTGTGACGTCGTTAAAGCTTGTAATTTTGTATGTATTATAGGGATATGCATCTGTTGTCATGACTGTATTTAAACAGTACCTAGTTGCTTATTGAGGAACTTGCACGGGTGTGCGGTGAAAATGTAACGTATTTATTTACAAAAAATAAGTCAAATTGTCATATTGTTAATAATTTTATAATTGGAATAGTATTTTTTTAACTTTAAGACGCCTGCGGAGCATGCGTATTTCATACAAACGTAATACCAAAATAATTTGTAAATTAAACATATTCCTAAGGTAGTGTGTATTTATTTCGATTGAATTACAGAATATCTAGGTTCCCAAATATATATTTTGATTGGACACTGATTTTAACAAGAGTTATAAGAAAAATAAGTTTTCTATAGAAAATTTAAATTCCTCATATCTCGTCTTTGCATCACTATTCTCTCAAAAAACATATTTGGGAACATAGATATTCTGTAATTCAATCGAAATAAATACAGACTACCTTAGGAATATGTTTGATTTACAAATAATTTTGGTATTACGTTTGTATGAAATACGCATCCTCCGCCGGCCCCTTAAGGAGAAACATTATAATAATCCTAGGAAATTCTAAGTGTGAGGAAAGGTTTATTTGCATCCTAGTCAAAATCCAGGACTCGTCACAAAATACATAATTAATCAATATAAATAATTATATATTTTTAAATAATAATTAACCAAGCTGCTATTTTAAATTGTTTATTCTTGACCGTCTTTCAGAATAACACGAAAGTAATAAACAAAATCACCCATCGCGTGACATGTCGCTGTGTGTGAAGGCATGGTTATAGGGCTTATTACAGACGGACTGCTTTAAAATACTACCCATTTCATTATAGATTCGGGTAGAGAATCATTTGTATAGATACCTCCTTGAATTTGGCCAGGTTGCAAAGCCACACCTTGTATAAAAACTCTCCTAAGAACACACAAATAAATAAATAAAGTTTTACCAAACCTGAAAGAAAGTACACAACATAAAAACCAGTCCACCTAAATCTTTTACTCAACAAAAAAACAACCATTAAAGCACTCACACACAAACATTAACAACGCAGCGTTTTCCATACAAAAATATGTTTCCTTTCTATTCGTTGTGGGTATCATTACGCTATCTGTTACATCGGAAGCGGGCATACGGCTTCCCGTCATTACAACATGTCGTTTGTGCGAACCCTTCTCTATATAAAGTTGAGGGAGTTTCACACTGGATGAGTGCGGCCCGATTTTCAGAAATCAGTTTGGGCCGGGTTTTTGAAGTGAAAACTTCTTTAGGCGCGCTGAGTACTTTTTTGGGTGAACAAAAATCATGGAACTTGCGTGACCGTCACCTAACGCTTTGTAGTACTCGTAGCCGATCTGCTACGGCGTAGCACCACTAATCATGCGCGGGGCTCATAGCAGATAGATTACTTAGTTTTCACTTCTATTGTCAGTCCCCAAAAAATGTTTTTATGTTTTCTTACATGTTTAAGAAGTTTTTGTAAAGTAGTTTTCGTTTTTTTTTTGTTTTGAAACAATGTTTTTGGGAGAGGACACTTGGCTGGGGACCAGCATTTGTTTCGAATTATTAGTAAAACATCTTGCATGAATATATTTTGTTCAATGCAATGGTATGACAAAGTTTGTTTATGAAACTGTTTAGGTATACGACCTGATTTTCATAATACCTTAGATATTACTTCAAAAATTGGTGCATCTCAAACTAAATATATATTATACTTATATTGTCACTTACGGGATATCTTTCGTGATTATTTATTATATTAAGCTCCCAGTGACAATATAAGTTTAGTTTTAAGCTTAAAACAGTGTTAAATATATTACATTACTAGGAACTGGCTTGCCTTAAAAAATCATGTTACAAAGACGACATTCTTTATTTTTCTTTTGTGTCATAACACACAAACATAACAAATTAAGTGACTGTAAGACAATTTGTCACAGTAACAACTTTATTTCCGTCTATCACTCTTATGTGATCATGAATCATCCTGCAAGATCCGATGTAAAGATCTGTCAGACGCAACAACAAACTTTTGCCAAACTGACCGACCCGACCCGACCCGTTCCGTCAAGTCTACATCCTCCCTTACCCCACAAAATACGGATCCTGTCTTTAGCGCACGTCATAATTGCGCGTTATTTCGTTCTATAGAGGGTAGGCACAGTTAGTGCCGACGTCAAATGAAACGGTTTGGGGCTCTTATTACAATGTAATGTTGGAAATAATTGCGAGCACGGAATGAGAATTTTCGCCAGATTTTAATGGAAATGAGGTGTATTGTTTAAGTTTATAAATTACTGTGACAAAGAAAGTCGTTTTGGTTTTCATTTTTGGTGCGAAGTAAGTTTATTCTGTGACTTTGCTTGCTTGTAAACTTCAAGAAACCGTCACAATTGATGAACATATAGCGTTCCATAATTTGTCTGACCTCTTTCCAACTATGTAAGGGTCGTCTTCCAGTCCAACTGGATGCAGTGGGATACCAAAATTTTTCATGGAGGGACGTCTTCATAACAAATATTGACGTCCACAACCTCAAAGTTATTTGGCAAATATTATTTAGGTGGTGGTCCAAAGTGGTGGCAGCCTCGACTTAGGAGAAATTAATCGTGGGTTCGAACCCAGACAGGTGCTTTATTTTGTGTCTTTTATTTCATCGCCACTACTCTCAAAACGGTGAAAGAAAACATCGCGGTGAAACCGGCATTTCCTAGAAGCAAAATTTCTAAAACATTTGACATCTACCAACCCGCACTGGGCCTGTGTGGTGGATTATAATTAATTCTCTCTCATAAAAAAGCGGCCAAGTGTGAGTCGGACTCGCCCATGAAGGATTCCGTAGCAGCAAGTAAAATAAAATAAATAAATATCGCTGGACATTAACTTACAGCGCCATCCAGTGCCACACTAAGCAAGGCTTGTGTCGTGGACACCAGATAGTTGATTTACTACATATATACTTTTTCTTTTGTAAGTAAGTAAAATTAAATGTTTTTTTTTTATATTTGAGTTGATTGAATGAAAGGTATGCTGCGGTTCACAATTTACGACATATTAAATAAAAACTACTTACTAGATCTCGTTCAAACCAATTTTCGTCACATAACAACACCATATATTTTTTTTTAGTATTATCATTCTCTTATTTTAGAAGTAACAGTGACCACTTTGGAGGTGTCTCTCGCGCAAACTGTTCAGTTTAGAAAAAAATGACATATGAACCCACACTATAATTTTTAAAGACCTACCCATAGGTACCCAACACGTATGGGTTTGATGAAAAAAATATTTTTGAGTTTCAGTTTAAGTATGGACAACCCCCAAAAGGTATTGTTTTTTTTTTCTATTTTTGTGTTAAATGCGGTTTACAGAATATTTACCTACCAAGTTTCAACAGCATCGTTCTTATTGTTTCGGAAAAAAAAGTGGCTGTGACATACGGACGGACAGACAGACAGACATGACGAATCCATAAGGGTTTCGTTTTTTTTCCATTTGACTACGGAACCCTAAAAAGAGGCCGTATGTCGCAGCCATAATGGGCTGATTATGCATTATGCAACAAACATCAAATCAAGGCTAAAATACAATTCAATACTAATTCTAGTACCAACATCAGGCAATAACCATTTCAAGATAAACAAATATAATATATAGACACTGTTCATATATCATGTACTATATCATAGACTATTTAATTAGACAGCCTATATGTATACGACAAATTGACGATTACAGCCGGATATAACAGATGGATAGCTATTAATTTGCTATCTAGCGTTCGCACTCAATCTCCAAGTCATATAAATTATGGCCACGTTTGATGCCATGACGTATAATTGTCTAATCATGTTGTTTCAAAGCCAATCAGATAGCTCATTTATTCGACACAATGCAGTACATAGCACACTTAGGTCCATGTTCACCAAAAAGATAACAGTCTGATTAACTAAAAACAGCTGTCACTGTGACATGTTCCCCATACAAAAATATGTTTTAAACAGCTGATTTTAGATAATCAGAATGTCATCTTTTTGGTGAACATGGACCTTAGTATTGTGTATTTTATTTAGTTATAATTCAAAGTTGTTTATACAGGGTGTAAACAGAATCATCACGAAGCTGTCAACCAAGCATTCTGTACATCATACTAAGTAACTTTATGCAAAACTTATTGCTGGGAAATTACTTTTTTTGGGTGAAAAATCACGTTTCACGGTAAAACTAAATGTGCTGCACTCAAAACATTGTGCTGGTGGACGGACTGAATAGTAGGGGGGTCGTTAAAAGTAAAAATCTTACATTAAGGAGCCGGCGGAGCATGCGTATTTCATACAAACGTAATACCAAAATGATTTGTAAATCTAACATATTCTTAAAGTAGTGTGTATTTATTTCGATTAAATTACAGAATATCTAGGTTCCCAAATATATATTTTGAATGGACACTGATTTAAACAAGAGTTATGAGAAAAATAAGTTTTCTATGGAAATTTTAAATTCCTCATAACTCGTTTTTATATCATTTTCCTTTGAACTACGCATGCTCCGCAGGCCTCTTAAAAACTTGTATTAAAAAAACTCATGTCGAAAAGTTGGAACTTTGACTCCTAATTTCTCCGTAACTAGAAGGTGGGAACCTACTTGGGAAAGTATGGTTTAGAACCAAAAAAATATTACATAGACAGGTAGAACAAGTGCCTTTCGACTTCTTTAAGAGTCTTTTTAACTCTTCATTGCATCGATGTTTCTGTTATCCACTGTTGAATCATATTTTTTTGCTAGAAATCTATTGCGAACGTTTCAATATCTTTTCTTTATACCGGTTATGCAAAATAAACGATCATTATTTCAAACTCAAAAGGTTCTTTTTGCCTAGACTAGAAGATAAAACATGAAAATGCAGCAAAAATGAATGAACTTTTGAAACCTGTAATGATGGCTACGATTTCGGTCGCAGAAAACTACAAACTTACTCTTACATCTCCATCCAACCGTAACTTAAAGTGATAGTGTCGAAATTACAATAGCACAACTTTCAAAAAAATGAATGCTGCAATGCATAACAGTTGAAAATTAAACTTTATGACACCTAAAGGTAAGGTAGAAATTTAAATGTTACGGTGTGTTAGATGGGTTACTAAGGTTATATTTTGAAGGATAACAAAGTGGTAAAGGTGGACCTTTATTGTAAGGAGGTTTCGTTAGAAACAGCTTGTTAACTCTGTCACTATTAAGCTGAATAGGGATACCTTTGCCAACCCCAGATGATGGTTTGATGAAGGTTTCAAAAGGAAAAATGTTTACAAATATATCGTTGAGTTTTTTAGAAGTTTTAAAAGAAATTTGGTTACGAAAAACAGTTTTCAGGAGTTTTTCCTTTCTTTCCTGATTTTTTTAAATCCGAAACATTCGCTAAAACAAAAGATTTTCGTAAAAGTTCACTGTCTTTGTGAGTATTCAAGGACACCCAAATACCGATTTGTAGATAAAGGGGATTCCGTACCCGAAGTGTAAAAACGGGACCATATTACTAAAACTCAACTGTCCGTCTGGCCTCCTGTCTTTCTGTTCGTCTGTCGGTCACCAAGCTGTATCTCAGGAACTGTGACACTCCCGACTAATTCATCTTTTAAACAAAAAAACAAAATCAAAATCGCTTGATCCGTTCGGGAGCTACGAGGCCACCGACACACACACACACACACAAATAGTAACAAGTTACATTAAATTAAAAATTAAAAAAACCCAACACATAGGGTCTTAACCCAAAAATGCACATTATTCTACTAGTCAAGCCCTTAGTTTTTGATACCCATATTGAGGGAGTTGTGAGATAAAATGTAATTTATTATTTTGAGGTGGCGGCCATCTTGTATTTGAAATTTATTATAGCGTATAGTATACTACGAGTCAAGCCCTTTCATTTGATACCCATATACCTAGAGGAAGTTGTTGCATAAATATATGTAATATATCTATTTGTGGCGGCGGCCATCTTGGACTGGTTTTTATCAAACATAGCTAAGAACACCCCTGACTAATTCACCTTTCAAACAAAAAAACACAAAATCAAACGGAGTACATCCGCTCGGGAGCCACGATGCCACCATACACACACACACACACACACACAGACATATCAAACTTATAACACCCAGTCGTTTTTACGTCGGGGGTTAAAAATAAAACAGTCAGTTACCTCTATGCTATCAACCGCCAACAAAAGCCATTCGAAACAATCAAACATCACATACTCGTACATCGGTTGACAGTTGCCGCTAATTACAAGCACACTGTATATGACAGCAAACGCGTGTGACTGAAATTCAATTACCAAACAGTAATTACCATCATGAGGCCTTGTTTCAGCTATGTATAGAATAGTAATGGATTTTAAACGGTTTTCAGTAAAATTAAACCTGAAATCGTTAAACTAATTATAGCCCGTGGTTTCGCTCGCTTTCTGAAGAAAGTACTGAATGCACTTGGATAAAAGTATTTTCTTGAAAGTAGGTGTTATTCTATTTATATGCCAATTATAATCCAAATCTGTTAAGTCGTGTAAGTGTTATAGAGTAACAAACACATACAAATTTACACATTTTCTAATTTGAGTAGGATTTTGAACGTCATGTAAATTAACGTTATGCGTACGATAATTAGGTTTTAATAGCATGTTGTTAACAAAGTGTGTTAGCTGAGTCGAAATTAAGTGTTTTGTGTACTTACTATGTCATTAAGGCAGTTTGTTTTAAGAATACTTTTCACACACTGGTATAGTTAAGTAATCTATACTAATATTATAAAGCTGAAGAGTTTGTTTGTTCGGTGCATGCGCTAATCTCAGGAATTACTGTTAGGAATTGAAAAAATATAAGTTTGTGTTGGATAGTCCATTTATCGAGAAAGGATATAGGCTATATAAAATAGACCATTAAAATCCATACTAAATATTAAATCGAGCAGCTCATGTTTAAATATTAACAGCCACTCGGGTTGATCGTAAGGTTAAGCCGCGCTTGCCTAGGTTGGTTCGTGGATGGGTGACCATTGAGTTACCCCCGTGCCTCGGTAAGCACGTTAAGCCATTGATTTTGGATTTCAATTGTAAATCTTTGACAGTCGTTATTGGTAGGTAGTGGCCCGAAAGTCTGACAAGCAAATCCACAGCAGAAATAGTAATTATGAGAAATTGCTTACATAGTTCAAATATTATTCATTTTCATTGCAAACGGGGAACGTGAAAGGAAAATGCAATGAAAAAGGTATTTTATTCGTTTGTTTATTCAGACATTTTTACGAAAACAGGTTTTCAGATGAATGGAAAACTAATCCTGGTACTGTCCATTATTCTGATGCAGCGCGCCTGATTAAAAACAAAATTGAACTCTATGTTACATGTTTATGATTCATGTTTCTGTAACTGGATTAAATAATCGTAAAAATTACTTCAGTGCGTTTGTGGATAATTAATTAAAATGTAACGTTAAGGTGTCACCCACTATTTATTGCCTAAACTTTATAAGCCTAACCTTTTCCCAATTAAGATTTAGCATTTTTTTCTTTCGGATGTGAAATCATCAAATGACCCCTCCCACTCTGGGCGGAGCGGGAGGGAGTGTCAGACTTTTACTGACTAAAAACCATTCATTTTCCTTCCTCGCCCTTTACTTTCAGGGGCCGCGGTATCTCTTTCGAACAGTCCCGCAGCCCCGGCAGGCTTCGGCCCTTACGGGCCCCTCCCTTTATGCTGACATCTCTTTGAGGCGCGCGTGGAACACGAACGCGCCGTCACGGACGGACGGCTGACTAGCCCATAGCTAACCGTCCACAGGCCCACGTCTACGGTGGCCGGTAGCCACCACGTGGCCCCGTCGCCCGGTCCGTCTCCCGCGGGGGCTGGGGCGAGAGGCTCTCTCCCGCAATTAAGATATAGCTAAAATCTTTATATGGAACTACTACTACGGAAATCTAACCTCCGCAACCCAGTTACCAACTCGATAACCCATTGGTAAGGTTGCTTGGCAGAATTTCAGGCTATATAATAATATTTCATCATCATCATCATGATCATTTCAGCCGAAAGACGTCCACTACTCTCCATAGGCCTCCCCGCGCGCGTCGCCAAATAGACAGGTCTAGGGACTTGCATACAGTGGATTTCGCAACCTTTACCAGGTCATTGGTCCACCTAGTGGGAAGCCTTCCAACGCAACGTCTTCTAGATTGCTTTCGATTATTTAAATAAACTTTATCCGTTTAGAAAAATGTAAGCACAAATGGGTTTAGCTTCCAGTTTTCCAAGCTAAGATGTGTTATTGCTAACAAGGCGTTTCTCTACGCTTTTCAAGAAGATTAGATGCTGAATGTTTAATGGTAAAGCAAGGAGCACTATCTACATACGACTTAAACGGTGATGTTCTGAGAACTTTCCGGGTTTACTTTTCTTGGGAAGAAAATTGTTTCGTGAAGAAGTTACTTGTGAATTTCGTATTTTTGTTATATATTTGCAAGATTAATTCCCAGGATCTTCGTTCACGAGAAATCTTTAAAAAAATATTGCTAGTTACCCTTTATGGATCGGATTTTGTGACGTATTCATTCTTATTCTATACTTTAGAATAGAATTCTATACCTTAGTTACTCCTTATAACATCAGCTGGTGGATACCAGTGATAGTACCGTCAAGATCGGTTCAGCCGTTTTGGAGATTAGCCGGAAGAAACAGACAGACAAACATTTAAAATAGTATATTTGTACAAATTCCGTATAATTATATACTTTCATTGGCATTCAGTAAAAAACTGTCATTTTGAAAAAACAAACAGACGAAACGACGAATTTAAACATTTTTTTTTTGTTTTGTCCTGTCGGGCTAATAAATGCTTATTTTTTACTTTCTTTCTACCATTTTAATTACTTTTATGGATGTATTATTTAATCCTTCACCAAAAAAATTATATAAAAAAAACTTTTTTGCAAAAAATATAACCGACTTCACACAAAAAAGTGAAAAATAACTTTAGCTTCAGAAGTCGGTGACCTTTGTTTGATTGATTGAGTTTTTTTGTCACCGACTTCTGAAGCTAAAGTTATTTTTCACTTTTTTGTGTGAAGTCGGTTATATTTTTTGCGAAAAAGTTTTTATTTTTCAATTTTTAGTGGTTCACAGGTGCTTACCCTTTCACAGCGTATCGGTGTGATTTTTTGTTATGAACTGGTGTAAACAATAGACAGACGTGAGTCTTCAGCGATCCCAGTACATTTGCTATCATATTTTATTAAGGAGTTCAGTTGCCTATCTTCCGAAGTCACCAGATCTTTATCAAATCGAAATGAGATCACTCCGAGATTGTACTCTGCCCAAACCGCTTCTGGTGTGCCTATAAAGTTAAGGAGTTACCTACCTCTATTTCTCCGGGATCCCATTGAATGGAACTTTACACGTCTAACTGTCGAAATCTGGGTGTATTGTATACTTCTGTGTACTCCCTCAGAGCATACAGGTGTGATGTTACGTCATGATGTTGTATAAACAATAAAAAACCAAGCGATTGCAGCAATTACTGCAGCTTTGCCGTGTATTTTTGAAGAGTTCCATTTATATCTCCGAAGATCAGCGTAAGATCTTAACCAAATTGACATGGAACCACATGAAAAGCACCAGCTTTCAAATAAAAGAAGAATCATCAAAATCGGTTCACCCAGTCGAAAGTTCTGACGTAACAAAAATTGTCGAAATCTGGGTATATTGTACACATCTGCGTACCCCCTCAGAGCATACAGGCGTGATGTTACGTCATGATGTAGTATAAACAATGAACCTACAAGCGGATGCAGCAATCACTGCAGATTTGCCCTCTGTTTTTGAAGAGTTCTATTGTATATCTCCGAAGATCAGCATCAGATCTTCAACAAATTAAAATGGGACCCAACGGGAAGCACCAGCTTTCAAATAAAAAAAGAATCATCAAAATCGGTTCACCCAGTCGAAAGTTCTGAGGTAACAAACACAAAAAAAAAAAAAACATACAGACGAATTGATAAACTCCTCTTTTTAGAAGTCGGTTGAAAATACAAATTCCTTTTGAAAAAAAAATGAGTCGTTAAATGTTTTTTTTACAAACATTTTTCAGCTACTGAAAATGTAAGCCTCCTGTCCCTTGTATGTGTATTTCATGAATATTGTGATACTGTTCTGTTTGACTTTGAGCTCGACAGTATTTGTTTTTTTTTATTATTAGTTTCGTTGTGTGTTATAAACATGGATGCTCGATGCACTTTCTTTTGTATTAAAATAAGATTTGATTTATTTTTATTTATCCTTGAGAATCGACTTGACACACACACACATACTCACGCACTCACACAAATATTATATGTCTATAAAGGGTGTAAAACACCTCTTCACAAAGCCGAAAGACACTTGTTCTCCCTGTCTTTGTAATCATTCAATCCATCAGCACAATGTTTTAAGTGAGATACATTGAGTTCTACCACAAAACATGATTCATAACCTCAAAAAAAAAAAGTTGTTTCCCAGCAATGATTTTTGCGTAAAGTTACTTAGTTTGATGTACAGAATGCTTGGTTAACGGCTTTGTGATGAGGTGGTTTACACCCTGTATGATAATATTTGATATGGAAGAGCGGAGTCTCCCAGCACAGGCATTATTTGCTTAAAAGGAGGCTCCAATCACTAATATTGTTGTACAAAACGTATGCTGAAGAAATAAATGATCTTTTATTTTGATTTTTTTGAGAAGTGATAAATGATAAATGATGTTTATTCAGCAAGTAGGTTTTTCCAAATACTATAACACGTTTTTTATTTTGAAACTTATTGGGGCCGACGTTTGACGATCTGATCATGTTTACAGGGCCAACATGGCCGGATATCACACAAGATGGAGAGATATGGAAGGGAGAAAGGGTAGGCTTTTGCCCAGTTGTGGGATAATATGTGGGCTGGTAAAACAATATTTGAGAATCGGCAATGAGAATTAAATCTTTTATATTTAGTTTTAAAATTTGACTTCGTAAGTGTTTTTTAATGGCCTAATTGTAATGAATGGTTTGATTTCGACTAATTGGCACATAAATATCCAGTGTGGATTATGACAAGGGGTTGACATAACTATTACCTGAGCTAAGATCTTAAATATACTTTTAACACAATAGTTTGTTTCCGGGAAATATTATCCGACATCTACGCGGACAAAACCGCGGGGATAAGCTTGTTATAAATAAGTCCAATGACAGAGACCAAAACTTAAGATGTCTCGAAAACCCAACTGCCGACTAAAGCTTGAAACAGCAAGTTCTTGGTGCAAACACATAAAATACAAGAAGGTTACTTAAACGTCGTAATAAATCCGAAAGTGTAAACCAAACTTTACCGCGTAGCATCCGTGCTACGGCGTAGCAACTTGCTACGCGGCTACGAGGATCGCAGCAAAATATTTTGATCAACAACTTGGTACAAGTTTTTGTTTATGCAATGTAAATTACTGTACAAAGAAAATTTCTTTGAGCAGTTTCCTTTAATAACATTTTCTGATTGTTTCTTAAGAAGTTTATTGTTGTGATTGATTTGGTTTTTATTGCTTTTAATGGTAATGATGAAGTTTCATTGAAGTTTTTGTATTGTTTATGGCTGAATTTATAAAATTATTTATGTGCTAAATAGATTGTTGTTGTTTTAAACAGCATAATAACATAGCGTTTTTGATGAAGGTAAATTACACTAAAAGCGGTGTCAGAAAGATTTCATATTAATTTAACATCACTTACTCGTGTAAGTATGAATCATGTACGACACTGCTTAATTCTTGTCGCGCTTGTGGACGGTTGCCCACGGGTGGTTATCGTACATTGTGTTCTTACCAGCACCATATTGCCACGCTGACGTCAGCGGCAACCGACAGCCGTATTTTGTTCTCGCTGACGTCACGACAGAAGCCGTCAACCAAGCATTCTGTAGTTTGATGTACAGAATGCTTGGTTGACGGCTTAGCTATGAGTCTGTTTACACTCTGTATACACTAAACTAAAGAAAACAAACCTCTTTTTCATAGTTAAACCAACACAACTAAGAAACGCTCTCACAAAAATCCATTAACATCATAAAACAAATAAATTCTGTATTCGCAACTTTGTTTCCAAAACTGTAAACAAATACACCGATTTTTCAACACTGAAATCAAATTTCAATTTGCACTGTAACTTTAACAGATTTTAAAGTTTTTTTTTCAGTCATTCAAAAATGAACATAGTTTCCATTTGTATAAAGTTGATGTTTGTCTAATGATGTGTGTAAGTAAGAAAAAAAATAATTGGAAAACCAGGACTTGAATTGACTCCAAATGATCCAACCCCATTACCCCCTCTCCACCCCCTTAAAAGAGATAGCAATAGGGTAATGGTATTTTTTATTGCCAAAACCACTTTGCAAAGGAATTCGAAGCATTAAGGAGCTAACGCTTCTCTTCTATTAAGTGTAATGAGTTCTTTTTTCTCAGAAAATGCTGTAAATTAAAGTTGAGATGCTATTATTTACTTTAGTTGGTTGTGTTTTGATTATGTTAAGTAATACTGTTTTAAAAAAGGAAAGAGACCGGCCAAGTGTGTGTCCGGGTCACGCGTAGTGTAGCGTTCCGTAGTAGCCCGTTATTGTTTTTCAATGAAGTCTTTGACCTTTATAAGCAAGCAACTACTTCATTTTAGTCACTGTAAAGGATTTCGAATTTGGTACAAAATTATCTAACACCCAAGTTCAACGACTCATCATCATCATCATCAGCCTATTAATTTACCCACTGCTGGGACACAGTTCTCCTCTCTATGAGAGGGAATGGGCTGTATAATTCACCACGTGGTGGGCCCACGTGGTGCGGTCGTGGCCCATTGGTAGATGTCACATGTCTGAAGTTTTTGGTTCTAGGACATGCCGCTTTCCTCTCGATGTTTTCCTTCACCGTTTTGAGAGCAGTGGTGATGAAATAAATTACACAAAGTGTTGCGCCTGCCTGGGTTCGAATCCACGAATTTTTGTTCGTAAGTTGGGGCCGCCACCACTGGGCCACCGCTGCTCTCAACGACTATTACTGCTAAACTAGTACAGTTTAGCCAGCAGTTTAGCTTTTAGAAAGAAGAGGGACGAACAAAAATTTGCATTTAAATCGACAAAATAGGATTTGCAAAAGTTATTTCAAAAATACCTTTTTGCCAGTACCCCACATGGAGACTACTCTTAAAAAACACATTTTCAAAATTTTGTGTTACAACTTTGTCGGCGTAATTGTTAGACATATTTCTGCAAAACCACAGCTTTGTAGAACTAATGGCCTGTTAGCAAAAGCTCGAACAAACGGCCAGATAGACGTACATGACGAAACTATAAGGGTTCCTTGTCAAAACTACGGAACCCTAAAAATATCAGGACGCAAACTGCTGACGTAGCTGAAAAAGTTGCAAAACTAAAATGGGACTGAACAGACTACGTCTGCCGCAAAGCTGTGGTCCGTATATCGCAAAACTGGAGACAGCTAGACGGAGATGGTTTTCTCGTTAATTGACGAGAAGAGAGCCAATTTCGAGAGAAGTGAATGGAGATCGGTAGGAGGCCTTTGCCCAGGAATGAGGAAATAAATCAGGCTAACAAAGAAAATGTGTGAAAAGGTGTAAGGGTGTGTGTGGGTGTGTGGTGGTGGATGTGTGTGGTTTGAGGTATGTGGTGTGTGTGGTGTGTCTTAATACTAACAATGTACGAGGTAGTGCTGAAGTTTCAATAATTATGTACTAGCAAAACATTGCATTATTGTAGTAACTGATAGTTAATTGAAATACATATTTTGCTAAAACTGGTTCCAAGTAAACAGCATGCATTTTAAGTTTTTAAGTTAAGTTTATAATTTAAGCTATGTATGGTGAACGAGCGCTTCTCGCCATCGAACTGTAAAGTTTGGCGACTAAACAAGGCAAAAAAAAAACATATATTTTGTGATTCTGCTGACAAAAAATTACATTTGTATTTATTAGTTATGTACCCAATGTATTTTTTTGTAAAATCTATCATCAAGATCACTTTCAGTACACAGTTGACGTTTTAAAATACGACAGATAAACTTTACTATGAGACTTTACCTCCCATAAACTGTTCCAATCACTTAAAGCTACTGATGCAAAGTTTCGAGTATTACATTCGATTTCTAGGTCAGACTCAAGTTAGTAGACGTTTCAGGATCGAAATTGTAACCGTTAAATCGGGGCGCGTGTAGTACATGTCCTAATTTCGTCACTGGTAACTTGCACGTCGTTCACTTAAGTTCAATTGCAGGTACGAACGTAAGTAATTATGGTTTTCGTACCCCGTCGCTATTATTTTCTGATTTAAGTCAGTTAAACTGTTTTTTTGGTTCTCAGGAGTTGCCGTGTTTTAGGAATCGTGTGGCACGCTTTCCAAAAAAAACCCGTAAAGATTTACAACAAACATACAAAGTTAATTATAAGAAACTTACCCCCGAATACTGAAACGTCACTCAAAATTTCAAAATTAAAATCAATTACGTTTTCAGTATTCGGCCATTATAGTTTCACTTACGGGATATCTTCCGTGATTATTCATTATTTTGAGCTCCTGATATACAGATTTGTCTGCATCTAATAATTTATTTACCACCAACCCGCATTCTCCAGTCATCATGTATTTACAAACAAAAAAGTATCTATGTATAGTATATCAACTAGATTATCAAAAAATATTTGACCCGTATTTTTTCTTTTGTCACATAAAACAAAATTGACGAAGATACGACGCTTTTAAATTTCCCAATACGTCACTGTTCGGTATGACTCATAGTGAGTACTGACGTCACGAGCCCCCACGCCCAAGTTTTGATGCGTTTGAGTTTTTGTCAATATGCGTTGATTTAAAAAAACAAAAAATACTTGTCCATTTTCTAATACTCTAACTGACGGACTAAATAGATTAGCAATTTATTGATGGTGGAAACAAGCCTATTTCCAGCGATATTATTCATATTGTTACAGCGTCAAAATATCGGGAGCTCAAATTAATGAATAATCACGGATGGTATCCCGTAGTTACAGTATAACTTTAGTTTTAAACCGTGAAAGCTTTAAACAGTGTAAAACTAAAAGACTTCACTTCCCATAAAGTGTTCTAATCTTTCTAAGCCCCGCTACAAACTTCCGAGTTCTAGATTCGATTTCTAGGTCAGGCTAAAGTTTAATTGAAACGTTTCACGTCTGGAATTGTAGCCGATAAATGGAAACGCCTCTAGTACAAGACGTAATACTGCCACCAGGAAACTGCATGATCGTACATGTAAGTACAATTTGTAGCTAGGTAATTTTGGTGTGTTATTTTCAAAACTACTATGCATATACTTTGGATTTTTTATGAACACCACCATCATCATCATCTGCCTAGCCTTTTCCCAACTATGTTGGGGTCGGCTTCCAGTCTAATCGGATTCACCTGAATACCAGTATTTTACATGGAGCGACTGCCTATCTGATAATACGATACCGAATGGTAAGACTGATTGTCAGAGTTTTTGGGCCACTGACCAACAGCTTAACGTGCTTTCCAAGGCACGGAGGAAATTCGGTATGTAAGGGTGGTTACCCATCCACAGACCAACCTAAGCATGCAAAATTAAAATGTCCAGAAACTCTTGTATCTTTACCCAGTAACAACAACTAAAGCAAAGTTCCCTATTTATATCCCTCACACATAGATAAAACGCAATTAGCAGATCCTAACGTAAAATTAATTATCGCAAAAGGCTTCACACAAGAGCTTTAACAGAGACTTGATACAGAATAGAGAATTATTATAAACGTATTAAGTTTAAATTTCCATTTCGACTGCATGCTCGACGCTCGGGGAGCTTTTGTCTGTGGCTCGCTATTACACCGTAGTGTGTGTGATGATACATTATTGTATTTTGTGGTGTGTAGGATATCATCATTATTTTACTAAGAAATTCACCTCACCTTTGGACATCATCATTCATCATTTCAGCCGAAAGACGTCCACTGCTGGCGGATTCCTGCAACCTCACCAGGTCATCGGTCCACCTAGTGGGAGGTCTTCCAAAGCAATTTTTAGAGATAGTATGAAGGAATATCAATGATTTCGCAAACAGCGAGTGACAAAATTCTGACCTACTTAATTATTCGTCCAATGACTATATCAATTTGTTGTACGACCAAAACAACCTTTGATTCTCAAAAATATTTCCTGAAATACAGTCTTCTGAGCATTGTTACATGCAAGTTTGAAGGCTACCTAATGGGGCTCATGTGGGCAGTGCATTTAGGGTTGCCAGGTGTGCCCAGGGAAATAAGTATAATTAGTTTAAGTTTAGGGTTGTCATTAATTGTGTATTTTAGGAATACTGGGTTATTTCGTAGCCTAGCTATGTCGTAGGCGAGCTACGTCGTAGGCGAGCTACGCTTGCTACGCGGTCATAGCAGAACATTAGACCGCTACGCCAAACTGCTACGCTTCGCCTACGCTGCAGCTGCAACCTGAACTAAAGATAAATAAATAAATATCCTATAACATTATGTAGTTTAAGCAATGTTATTCAAGGGTAGCCCCTGGAGCCCTCGAGACTCTTGAAGAACTCGTAAGCTGTTGACGGCAGATGTCACTCGTAAATCTTTGTCAATCGATACGAGTTGTTAGAAGCCTAAAAATCTGGGAACCATTAAAAGAAATCGTGAAATGTAGTAGGGAATATGTTAGAAATATGATGAGAACTATTCAGAATTTTCAGAATATTCCTTAAAAGTAACAAGGAATATTCTGAAAACTCTGAGTTACGGCACGGTGTAACAGCTTCCTCATCTCACCCGTGAGCTCAGTATATCGTGAGATCTGACCGACGCGACGTGTCGTGGTAATGGGAAACACGGACAAGGCTTATCTTCACGGCCTGCCTCTTAGGTGTGCGGGTAGGCAGAAGTATAGGGGCTTGGGGACGAGTGATTGTTGGGTGAGATTAGATTGAAGAGTTGAAGTTTTGGTTTAATGCTCTTTGTGTTGGTCGTAAAACTTGGAATTACCCAAGATTTTATTAGTTAGATTACGTTTGTTTTGTTTTCAATTACCTACATTTAAATTTTATCGTCTACCGAGGTGTTCGCGCTCATTTTTACCCGTTTTTTTTTTTTTAAGTAAGAGTTAGTGTCTTGTTTTCGTGTATTTTCACCGATTTTTCCATAGTTGTCCGATTGAAGTGCTTTTTATTTCATTTGGTAGTAAGATATTGAGGTGGTACTTTCGTAATTTAAATAACTTTTCTTTGGTACTTAATGAGTTAACTTCCATATTATAATAAGCATTTTTTTTTCTACGTGGATGATGTGATATGATTACGGAAATTGTTTAATTATTGAAGGTAGGAGGTATTTCTTCTGACGATTTTTGCAAGTTGTTGATCTTTGCATGATCTAGATATAAAAATAAGGGTACTTTAATGTCCAAGAAATCACAAAGAATCTGCCACGTTCTTACACTGAAAGAACTTTGAAGAAACATACTAAAACAAGCGACGTAGGCGAGCTACGCTAGCTACGCGGTCGTAGCAGACCACTGGACCGCTACGCCTCACTGCTACGCTTCGTCTACGCCGTAGCTGCAATTAATCAACACAATAGCATCGCGTCAGAGTGAGATGAACGTGTTTATTCGATTCAGTGATTAATTATTATTTTTATTTGTAGGATGGAATTTTATTACCTACTGTTTTCTATATTGTTTCCGTGTAAATAATAATATTGTATATACAATATTTGTGGTTTTATGTTAGGGTCGGTTTTATCGGATGCAGCTAAATACCAGTATTTTAAATGGAAGACTGCCTGTCTGACCTCCACAAGCCAGGTAGTACTGGCTAATACGAAACTTTTTGGTAAAACTTGTCAGACTTTCGTGCCACGGACTACATTGTATGTAAAAGATCTCTTGTCCCTTCTTAAAGATTTACAAATGACAAACAGTTAAACGTGGAAAACTCCATATGTAATGGGTCCCACCCATCCAGAGGCCAGCCTAGGCAACATTGGCCTAACCTAAAGGTGGAACCAAGCGGCTGCATGTTAAGCCACGAGCTGCTCTAGGTACGAATGAACTTACATTGTTTAAAATCCTAGTCCAGTCTTTCCTAGAAACTCCGATTTTCCATTGCTCCAAATAGATAAATCCGGTACCATCTTTTTCCACGCTAGTGACCTCTAACAATAGTGTAATCTTGCTGACCGTACTCGCTCTTTGTTGAACGTGTAATTTTGTTGCTAAACGTACTTGGATGCATTATGAACAGTTGTAGCGTTTGGATGAATTTGTCGATTATATCCTAGGGGGTGAGCCTAATGCCATCAACTGGATATAAGTCTCTTGGCTGTCTACTGAGAATTTCTAAATGGAAAAAAACAATAACATTTTTCCAGAACTGGGAATCGAACTCAGGATCTCATACTCAGTAGTCATGCTTACAACTACTAGATCGACGAGGTAATGGTAAAATTAAATGGGTATAAAAGGCTAAACGCGAACCGAAAGACGTACGTTGGAAGACCTCACATTAGGTGAACTGATGACCTGGTGAAGGTTGCGGGAATCCGTTGAATTCAAATCGTATGGGACCGGTCAATGTGGCGACACTTGGAGAGGCCTATGTCCAGTAGTGAAAGTATTTCAGCTGAAGTGATGATGATGATGAAAAGGCTAATAAAATGGTGATGGTGTACCCCAATGCATACACCACAACAGCACCAAAAGCTGGAGTTGGACCACGGTGAGTGCAGGAAGGCTAAAGAAGCACTTCCTACTATCGACACGGCGCTTTATCAAACGCGCGCTTCGGCTGACCAAACCACAATTGCGCACAATTACATCAGCCATTACTGGACATGGCTCTTTTAGGAACACCTCTTTGTCATGGGAGTCACAGACAGCCCCCTTTTTTTATAATGGGAAATCATCAAATAACTTCTCCTACTCTGGGCGGAGCGGGAGGGAGTATCAGACTTTTACTGACTAAAACCCATCCATGTTCCTTCCTCGCCCTTTATGTTCCGGGGCCGCGGTATCTCTTTCGAACAGGCCCGCAACACAGACAGCCCCCTGTGCTGTGCATGCATGGAGGAAGACGAGACAGCAGCCCACGTGCTCCTGCACTGCCTAGTGGTTGCAACATACTCGTACCGGGCCAAGTACTTCGGTAAACCAGGTACTCTCCGCGAGATTGTCGGCAACAAGTGCTGCTGGCCTTTCTCGGGGAGTTGGGGTGGATAGAGTGAATTTTCCACCCGCACGCAAAATACGCACTTTGCCGTGGTTATAGAATACAATACCCCAAAGCAAAATTTTCTACTTTAATCATCGCACAACATGATACAATTTCCTATTTTCACAGTTATCGATAAGATGTCGACCAATTACGCTCCCGGAAAGACCTCCATTCTGAACAATCTAGAAGTTTCCAGAAAGCCAAGTAATAAATGTAACAAATTGAAGTAAGCTGATATCACTGTACCCTTTGTTAGTACGGAACCCGACACGTTGGGAGCTAATGGGGTACTCTTTTACATCGTGTTCCGTTACCGCGATAAGAAATATGTGTTTGGGGTGGTAGGAGAAAGGAAATTCATGGATGAGTAAGATCGGGGTCAATCATAAAATGTTTAAATTAGTTTCTTGATCTACATCACTTATCAGTGAGCATGGCTTTGAACTCAGGTGGGCACTTAATTTAAATTCTCCTTATTTATCTTGTACCTAAACTAGTGACAGAGCTTTTACAAAGTTTTTTCGTCCGTGAGCCTCTGACTTGGTTTTACATGCTGCCAAGGAGAAATATCTCTCAGGCATGCTGGTTCTCTCACGATGTTTTCAGAACCAAATAATAAAAAAAACATGGGAGGCAGTCTTAGTGCAAACTAAGTAATCCAAAATAAACTTTATCTTAATTGCATAAGGTTGGTTTTGACTAACCGTTCTCCCTCCGTCTTACGAATATTCGACCAGGTCACGTGTTCTGACGCGAGTTTAACATTTTTACCCATCCTTAAAAGTGCACAACGGAGCTAAAGATGTTTTCACTTCAATAAAAAAATTGCACTACTGACGAATTAAATAGCGCAATTATTTATTTCGTCACTGGTGCTCGTAACGGTAAAGGATGAACTCATTATTACATCTTTTATTTGGCTAGTTATCAGTCGCTCCATGTTAAATACAGCTAAGTTGAACCTTTTCAAAACTATATTAGGGCCGGCTTCAGAGTCTAACTGATCCAGCTGAACACCAGTATTTTGCGTGTAGTAACTGCCTATCTGACCTCTAAAGACAGACAGAATTATTTATGCATTTACAAAATTAGTATGGAGGAATACAATAGCGACTATGTAACTTCGGTTGCAAATATGGAAATGTATGAAATTGCAACTGTACGTAACGTAGATACAAATTTGCATTGTTATTCATACTAGTTTCTATTGATAATGTTCGTGAATTTAGTTTGTGTTCTGGGAGATTGCTTTCTTAGACTAATGATTAGTTGTAACTTAGATTTGGGGTGCATTGTACGCCGTGGCTGCGGGACAATTCACACACAAAGGGCGAAGAAGAAAGGTTTTAGTCAGTAAAAGTCTGACACTCTCTTTCGCTCCGCCCAGAGCGGGAGGGGCATTTGTTTTTTTTTTTATTTCAACAAAAGTCACTTATGAGTATTTCACAAATCAATGATGATTTCTCATACGAAAAAAAGGGTGCATTGTACCACTAGGAAACTTCGTCAATTTGTCGGGTTATAGGCAATTCACACAACTGCCAAAAGAAAGTCAGTTGTGAATTGAATGTACGGACTATTTCATTTGTAGTACGTACATTCACATATCGCCAGTTATATTCAAGGCTCTTGTAAGCACTCTTGTGCTCTTGGCTAGCTAGACTATCCATCCAATCTCCGTGGCTACTAGTGAGATACACAATCGTCTTTCTACGTTGTCACATACATATAATAATATGTTATAATCTAAGCATGAATGATGTAACCAAGACTTTGTAACAATATTTTGTTTGAAAATAGTGCCGATGGAACTTTTGAAATAGAGATCTACGATTTGGAATGTGCAACTACAGTACGTTTTCAAGTTATTACACCTTGGAGTAATGGTCTAATTGAAATAACTGCTTTGAGATTGAGTTTGAATCATTTATTTTGTGGTAATAAACGTATAAGATTGTATAAAACATATGTTTTTCGAAGTTTGCTTCGTTTTAACTTTCATCAGATTTAAAATTTAATATTCTTCGTCTAAACCCAGGTATAAAAACTTTACTAAACCAAATATTCCAATTCATATTCTCAGAAAGAAATAAATCCCCTTCAAGATATACCAAAATTTATTCTTTTTCGCAAAAACTTTATTCAGTACCTAACTTCATTTGTCCGAAGGAAAGCAAGGAAAACTTAAATTAAAAGTTTCATGTTTCATTTTAACTAGCTTCTGCCGTGACTTTCCTCACTTTTCAATACTCTTAATTAAATATTTTCACAATTTGGTCGAAGTTTCTTTACGGAGAATAGTTGTCTTTTATTTTTCTTTATGGAGCGTACGTCCAATAAATTTTCTATAAGAGGTTTTGAAAGTTCGATGACTTGTGTTTCGCTATGCTTGAAAATACATAATATATGAATAAAATAAAAAGAAAGTTTACTTTAGCAAACAGAAGGAAAGGTTTAAAAAAAAAGATGACAAGATACACAGATAAATACCAGTATTTTACATGAAGCGGCAGGTCAGATGGGCAATTTGACATTCGCAAACTAACTAGTACTGAATAGTACGATAATCCCTAGTAAGACTGGTTTTCAGACTTTCCGGCCACCCATCCACGGAACAACCTAGGCAAGCGTTGCTTAACCTGAAAATGCACCCGAGCCCGGCTGTTATTAGATAGCCACCAGCTCCTCTTAATTTTTTTTTTTTTTTAGGATGGGAAGTCATCAAATAACCTCCCACTCTGGGCGGAGCGGGAGGGAGTGTCAGACTTTTACTGACTAAAACCCATCCATGTTCCTTCCTCGCCCTTTGTTGTCCGGGGCCACGGTATCTCTTTCGAACAGTCTCGCAACCCCGGCAGAGCTCCTCTTAACCACTGAATCATGGGTTTTTGTTGTACTTTGCAGTAACTTTGGTGTTTGTATTTGTGACCAAATGAAACAAAAAGTTTGGCCGCATAATAGCGTCTTATTACTTTTTTGTTTTTTATTTATCAATACAACATGAGGTCAAAACATCATTAGGAAAAAAAGCTGTCAGTAAAGTACTTGTACTATATCTGAATACTACTCTCTTTTTCCCCATGGTTTATTTACAAAAGCTCTTTCAGGAAATACATGCGTATTATTTAGTTACTTATTAATTTCCAAAGAAGCCCTTTCCTTCATCAAAACATTTCGTACACCCACCCTGAACCAGGTGTAACATTGTATACCAAATTTTAACATTTTCTTATTTTTATACAAAGCCATGATAAAAGGAAGGTTCTGGAAGAAAATACGTTCATTCAACCGGCTTTATGACTTATTACGTTATCGTGAATTTTTAATTTTCTTGTTAGAAAATGTTGTGTTGTGTAGGATATTTCACCTGTATTAACAACCTTATGTGAACGAGAATAAAGTTCACTGTAATGCAAAATCAGAGTTGAATAACTTGGAAGGAATGTGTACTGGTGTATTACCTATAGTAGGTACAGTGTATTGTATCCTACCAACAACAACATATTATTTCAAAATATGGTCACAACCACTGATATAACCCAAAAAAAAAATTAAATCCTCAAAACATTTTTATCAAATACTAGCTGACCCACGCAACTTCGTCTGCGTCACATAAGAGAGAAAAAGCTCGCAAAGGGAATAAATTTCCCCAGTTTTTGCTACATTTTTCATTTATGCTCCGCTCCTCTTTTTTTTAATATTAAATAATGTAAGTACACTAAGCACTTAATTTCTACCTACTTTACCTAGTCATTTTTTTTTAAATTACTTTGTACAATTTGTTTCAACAAACGTTTACTGAATTGTTTTTTTTTTAAACTAGCAACATTTTGAATACAAATTTGGTACCGTTGGAAAGGTGACCAACTAGAAAACTAACTTAGATTAAAATTAATTATTGGAACATCGTAGCTTTTTTTATTTAAGGGCCGCGTTCCGAGTTACGCTGTTAAACGATTTGAGCGTCCCTTGAATCGTTATAGATGACGTCATGACATGCGCCATCTTGCGATTACACCATGCCCCAAATAAATATCACCATGAGTGCTGTCAAATGACCTGATGACAGCTTTTAGCTGTCAAAATCGTGATATCTAAATCGGAACGCAAAATATGGATGTGAGCGCTGTCAGTGATAATTTTATAAAACGGAATGCACCCAAGGTTGAATTCGATCGTAAAGATTATTTTTTTTATTTTTTGAAAAGCGTACTATTTAGTTTTTTGACCTTAGTTTGAGGGAAGTTCAGAGGTATTTTATAGTAACCAATGTTTGTGACTACCAACAAATAATAAAAAAACTTAAAAAATAATGCAAAAAAAGTAAACAAATACCTAAAGGTCAAATTTTGGATAAATCTCAATAAGTATAAAAATTTACATATCTCCTATACTATAAAACTTAAGTTAAGGAAAGTAAGGTTCAATAATTAGTAAATGACCCCCTCTATATGCGAATTTGCTATGGCGGGTCCAGACACAATCACGCTGTATACTAATTTCTTACTTTATCCATTCGCGTAACACCACACATCCCCCTTAGCATTCTCATCTCCGTGACATACAAATGCTTTTCATCCATTCTTTTTGTGACCCAACATTGTGATCTATACATGATCATATCCTTGATTATTAATACCGCAGCAAAATCAATGAATGTGATATTATTGTTACATCGGACCTACGAGAACATTCGAGAAAGCACTTGTTTACGGTGTGTCTACGTTGAAACTTCGAGTGCTTCCCATTATTATAAGTTAAGTAGGTACAAATTTGCAACCGAGTTATAAAAAACATCAGGAATTATCATAATAATTTTGAGGTATTCCTCAGAGCGCACCTATTTCTACGCCGAGGGCATACTTCTTTGTTTTGTAAAACTTGTTTATTATCATTTTTTGCCGACAATTCCTTTTGTGTTCTTTTGTTAATATTTTTTGTTGATGTTTTTTTTGAAGCAGTTCTACATGCCTCTAGATTATTCGTGATTTTTTTTGTGTGTCTGTTGACTGATATAAAAACACCGCGCAGACACACGGCCGGCAGTCTGATTTTGGCTACAGAACAAAGCGACTCGAAGTGAACTAGAAGTGCAATATCTAAGCGAATAGTGAACTGTTAACAGGTCAGGTTGACGTCCCGAATGGCGTAGTGGTAGTAAGGCTGCCTTACGTTCTTAGGGTCCTGGGTTCGAATCCCGGTAGGAGCAAATGTTTGTGTGATGAGCATGGACATTTGTTTCCGAGTCATGGATGTTTATATGTATAATAAGTATGTATTTACAAACAAAAAAGTATATATGTGGTATATCAACTATCTAGTGTCCACGACACAAGCTTTGCTTAGTGTGGCACTAAGTGGCGCTGTGTGTTAATGTCCAGCGATATTTATTTTATTTTTTTAGTTATGTATTTGTGATTGAGTTTTAATTGTTTTGTGATTAATAAAGTTATTGTGTTGTTTAATTGGTAGTAATTAATTTATCTTATACCCAGCTCGTAACATTATCATAAAGAGTATACAAGAACAACACGTTCATTTGGACAGTCTGAAAAGTGACTTTAATTTCTAAGAGCAGTTTCAGATTAGTGTATTTTCGGCGCTAGTTTCTTCTAGCGCGTGTAAGCGCGTTTACGCGCCCCTTTTACTACATGCTTGCAGATTGTACGAGCTTCTATAAGATCAACTCGCAAGAGACACTGACATAGTGATACTGACAGAATGCCTCGGTGCCGCGTGTAGGTACGCGCGTTAGATATTTCGAAGTTTGAAATGTGTCGCGCGTGCATGCGTATTTCGGTAAGAGCTAATACGCACTGAAAAATACACCAGACAAAAACAGCTCTTATTGTTTATCAAATAAGATCCTCACCGAAAACACTATTTTAACTCTATTTTGGGCCCTATCAGAATATCAGCGCTGGGACGTTCTTCAATCAAATGCTATGAAAAATATTTAGTTTTAATACCGCTAGACAAATATATCCAGGTCTGAAAGCAGGACACAAATCCCACCGTCATGCATATGCACATGCACATATGGGCCCACCCTCCCGCCCTCATGCATATGCACACATACAAAACAAGTGAGAAATAATTAGCATGCCATGCAACCAAACCTTTACTCGACACGTGTTTCGCCCCTCCACGGGGCATCCTCAGGAGTTGACACTTGGTCATTCAACAGTGTTTATACATTGTTATTATTAATGTTGTTGTTATTTCAAAACATAACAATAACAATGCATATACACTGTTGAATGACCAAACAAATTTAATTCCATCACCACTTCTAAGTATGATTGCAGGTAGTTCGGCACAGATGTCTTTGTGACGTTGTATCGACCGTTATTATAGCGTCATCGAAACGGTATACAAAGGGCCGACAGCGGTGCGTCTAGCTCATTCGAGCTGGAACGCTCGACGAGTCAACAACTCCTGAGGATGCCCCGTGGAGGGGCGAAACACGTGTCGAGTAAAGGTTTGGTTGCATGGCATGCTAATTATTTCTCACTTGTTTTGTATGTGTGCATATGCATGAGGGCGGGAGGGTGGGCCCATATGTACATGTGCATATGCATGACGGTGGGATTTGTGTCCTGCTTTCAGACCTGGATATATTTGTCTAGCGGTATTAAAACTAAATATTTTTCGTAGCATTTGATGCCATGGATTTCCGCAAAGTAACGCCTGATTCCATAACTTACGTTCTTCAATGTTACAGTAGTATGCTGAGATAGGCCTTTTGACCTCGTAGAGGAGCAATTTTGTTTCTTTTTATTTTTAATTTCTTTTTTTTTCTGTTTAATTATTAGTTGTACTGTCAATTTCGCCATATTATTTTATGTGCTTTATCCTGTGCGGGCTAATAAATAGTTTTTTTTTTCCATATTTCTATTTTATTAATTTTAAAAGATTTCTTTGAAATAATAAACATCGTAAATTCAAAACGGGCTAGAAGACAATAAAAGGACTCGATCAATCAACGGATAAACCCATCAAGTATGGTAATTAAGGCATTCGTCTCGACATTGTTTGTTGAGGACTACCAAGCCTTATTAAGCCCAACGGCCAAAATATGATTAATTTGTTAAATTACCAGGATATGGACATTTGATGTACTCGTACACAGCTTTCGGTGTAGTAGTGCGGGTGACATTAGATGAACTTAGGCCCTTGCACGAGCGCACGGTATAAACATTACGTAAATAATAATATGTCTATTTGATTGAAAAATAAAATTATCCCATAGAATTATTGTTTTAATTTAGTTGCAACAAGGACAATTAAGCAGTATAATTCATAGATATGTTTTTTTTTTGGTTCCATAACTGGGCAAAGGCTTTCCTCATAACCTTCCTCTTTTCTCGTCGTGCAATAGTCGTGAGAAAGCCTTCTCCGCCCAATCTCGCAAAAATGAATTGAAGTCATCAAGCCAGCATTTTCTAGCCCTCCCTCGGCGACAACATAAATGATAGATTATTAAAATACTACATTAAGGTCCATGTTCACCGAAAAGATAACAGTCTGATTATCTAAAACCAGCTGTCACTGTGACATGTTCCCATACAAAAATGTGTTTTAAACAGCTGTTTTAGATAATCAGAGCGTTATCTTTTTGGTGAACATGGACCTTAATGTGGAAGGAGTATTTTAATATTAAAATTGATATATTAAACGCTGGTTAGACTACTGGACTTTCTGTCAATCGAATCCTACGTAACAGCACAAAGCTTGTTGGTTGGCTGTTAAAGGCTCGGCTTCTAGTTCCTGGAACTTTTAACCATAATTGAGCGGAATGTGAATGTGAATGAGATAGAGCGAGAGAGACGTAATGTTTCTATATTTTTTTTACATTTAAAGAAAAAAATACAGTTTTAGCCATCGCTACAGGTAGGTACAGCTACCAGTTTAATATCAGACGAAAAAAAATCTAATTACGTTGAAAAAAATAAAATATCTTAGTAAAAACGAAATTTCGTCGCCTTAGACGAGATAATTGAAATGTAAGAAGAAAACAAACGCCAGTTTATTCTTGCCTCCTTAACAAGGTGTATGAAGATTTTGATAAGGCATTTGTGATGTCGACTGAGCTCAGATTTCAGGGAGCTATGGATCCATGTCTTTTTTTCCTGTTTATTTATAGATTTTAGCGCCATCTAAGCCACAAAGGAAAAAAAAGTTATCCGCGACTTGAAAATGTACAGCAATAAAGAAAAAACCGAAAACAACTACCTATCGGGCACTAGCCCATTTCTATGGGTGATGAAGAATTGTACATCCTGTGCTTCATATTCCTGTAGAACTATAACAGTAAAAAAACAGAGCGTGCACTGGACATGCTGGGGCACTAAAAATATCCTCTCCTATCTTTCGTGTGGTTATATTGCCTAACCTGGTGTCGAAGATTTTATGTCAACCTTGGGCCTCTGTCTTTGCTTTACAGGCCGCTGAGATATATCTTTCAGGCATGCTGAATTAATCACGATGTTTTTCCTTCACCGAAACGAGTAATAATAATACAATGCGCATATGATCCGAAAAAATAGAGGTCTTGGTTTTAAGAGTCTGCAGCGCGCGTTCACTCGCTATAGAGTGTGAAAAGGATAGCGCTATTACTTCCGCGTGCGAAACGAGAGACAGAAAGAGTGTGTGTGCTCGCTTAGAATAAAATAACGTAAGCCTGCCTAGCCTTGATGCTAATTACGAGAAAACGACGTAGAAAAATTTTACGGCAGGATTTGAGATAATAATGCTACCTATCTATTGGGCTAAAAATCACCATTAAATTCCATAAGGTTTCAGAGATCTAACTCAAAATATGTGCAAAGCAACATGTTTTAGAATGTTTTTTTTCTATCGAGATTTTTTTAGCAAATTGTGTTTTGCTTCGGCAGAACTAAAGATTATAAGTCCAAGTTAATGGTGTCCAAATTGTGAACTCTTAGGTCATTTGGATTTCGAGATAAAGTTCAATTAATATCATCAAAACTACATAGGACGGCCTCTTAAATGTATAATTAAGTGATAGTGATCTTCATCATCTGCCTAGCCTTTTCCCAACTATGTTGGGGTCGGCTTCCAGTCTTACCGGATGCAGCTGACAGTATTTTACATGAAGGGACTGCCTATCTGACCTCCACAACCCAGTTAGTACCGGGTAATACGATACCCCTTGGTAAAACTGGTTGTCAAACTTTTTGGGCCACTGACTACCTAACAATTACTGATAGTAATCAAATATAAGTATGGAAAAATCAATGAAAGATTAACTTCTATTCTACATGGTTTGGGAAGCAAATATTTTGAAAACGTTTATTATAGTAAGCTCAGTTTTAGACATTTCGGTGCTGGCGATTCTGGGTTTGTTGTCAATGAACTTTTAGCCAAGTCCTTTCAGAATTTTCACTTGAGAGTCTGACCGTCACAGCATTAGGGTTTCATTTCTTAAATACACTGTGTATACTTTGTAAATCTCCGTTACGTTTAGCCGTCTTGGCCGCAAATTCTCCTTTGATTAGGAATTAGCCAAGAACCATGATACCACATCCAAAACACCACTAAGAGGCATTACAGACACCCCACCGGCTAAGATTGCGACCAAATCCAGGCCGGCTATATTGCTCACAATCTGGTTTTATCCAGTTAATTCCAGTTAATACCAGTTCATGCCGGTTCACTGGTAGCTCATAATTACACGGACGAGCTAAGCTAAGCAATGTCAGTTTGTTCCATCCTGTTGGCTTAATCCTGGTTCTAATACGGTTTTAGTAATCGAGGTTTTCTGGTCGAAGTTTTGTTAGTTTTCTTTAATTAAATTCGTGTGGGTTAGTCATTGTGTGGTTTAGTGTTATTTTTATTAGAGTCTGTTTTTTGTTCTCATGTCTTTTTCAGTCGTAACGGGTAATGAAAGCGTAAAAGTCTGTCAACCAGACTTACCAAAGGGTTACGTATTAACCATTAGTAATTGGGTTGTGGAGATCAGATAGGTAGTACTCCTGCACCCAGTTAGACTGAAAGTGCGAAGTACATGGAAGGATGTTTTTTTGAAAACTAAAACAATTCTTCAGATTATAAATAACTGGAAAACCTTCAAAATCTACCAGTTCCTTGAATTCTCATAATTCTATAAAAAGTGTGGTTTTTTGCGGGTGTTTTAAGCTCTTAGCAAAGATGACACCTAATATCAAACAAATCGTTGATTATGCTCCACATTCTGTCCAGCACATCCTGCACAACCAATTGCATCCTATAAGATTTAATCGAAACAAGCTATGCAAGATACTTATTCTGGTCTAAGACAATTTGAGGTTCATCGATGAAGAAAGTGGGGTCTGAAGTAATAACTGACAAAATATGAGTATGTATACTGAATGAACGATCACGAATGGTGTAGTCAAGATCTTGTAAAAATATTTTGTTTGTAAAGAGTGTCCATGGAGTTTCTCGCCCATTCTTCTCCATTGAGATCTACGCTTTGGTATGAGCAAAAGTACTTTCACAAGTTATCATGCCTTGTAACTGGAACTATTGATCTTTTTGTTTTTGACTTTCAAAAGTGCCTGTAATGGTCTATAGTCCCCGCAACGAGAAGCTATCAATTTTGTAAACACACATTCGGGTTCACAACCTTTGGATCAAATTCAAAAATGACAACGCCAGCGTGATCTTACTTCAAAATTGCCACCCAAATGATTACGTTCCAAGATGTCGGACTATAACTGAAATAAATAAATAAATAAATATCGCTGGACATTAACACACAGCGCCACCTAGTGCCACACTAAGCAAAGCTTGTGTCGTGGACACTAGATAGGTGATACACTACATATATACTTTTTTGTTTGTAAATACATACTTATTATACATATAAACATCCATGACTCGGAAATAAATGTCCACGCTCATCACACAAACATTTGCTCCTATCGGGATTTGAACCCAGGACCCTAAGAACGTAAGGCAGCGTCACTACCACTACGCCATAAGGGTCGTCCCCTACTTTGAGTTTGAGTTTTCTGCTTATCCTTTAAGTGATTACAAGCGTGATGTTATGTCAATAGTTAGACGTGAAAAACACCGTAATTCAATTATTATTCTATCCATTCAAGAGTATTTCTCTATCACAAAAATCAATATCTTTAAGCTATTGTCAATCTTCAAACATCTCCAATTTGCAAAAGAAAATCATAAAATATTCATGATTTCTCTCATTTTCGTCGCTTCGTGTGAAAAATTTCGTACTTTTTTAGCATTTTTCGATAAACAAATGCAAATTCCTTCGACAACACTTAACTTGTAATACCGGAAATTAGTATTTTTTTATTAAAATGGAGATTTATATTTATAAAGGTCAGGTTTGTTGATTTTTCCTACAGTTGAGATTTCAAGGAGGTTTGAAGCAGTTCCGTAACCGTTTTACTCTTATATTGGTAAAGGTTACGGGATTCGATTTATATGGGAAGCGCAGCAAGAAGCTTCGAAAAGCGCGAGGGTAGTTCGAGAAATTCAAGTGTTCTTAGGATTTTTTTCAATTTGCATGTCAGTGTCAGATCAGACTTTTTACGTCAAAAAAAATGGTAAAATGACCTTTCATTTTACTGTATTGAGCCTAGCAATACAGGGTGAATTTGAATAAATGCGACAAAATGAAATGGGAGCTTCAGTTACAGTAACATAGTAATTATAAACTGTTTTTTCTACTATCTAAATCGTTAAAAAAAATTACGCGATTATCGTTTTCAAAAGGTCCATTGATGTTATTATCTTTATTTGAGTACGAATTCTCGGTATTCCCATTCATAGCGGTCATTTACCTAATTTAGCCTAGTTTCTAATGTAAGTATCGCGCGACGTTGCCAAACCTCGCATGTGCGCCAGCGCTGACATCCCTTCCCGGCGACCGCGCGCCGCCCACTACCCTTCCTTCGTTCATTACAATTTTACATTTGATATTTTATACATTTTCTTGACAACACGTATTATTGTATATTTAAATTTGTCGCATCTATTCAATTTCACCCTGTATAGAATGCCAATGTAAAAATACGGGTCTTATCCCAACTCTAAATTAATACGGGACTCCTATTTGGTGCAACCTTGAGACGCACACCGCACCTTGCATACCTACTTGTTAATATTTTATTTTTTTAATTTGAAGGCTGTCACGGTGTTACTCAATGTGTTAGGTACTATTATTATTTCGTAAATATGTTTTTCTTTTTGTATATTGGCACCTTGTTTTTTACTATATCATTTTGTTTTAACTATATCATTTAATTGTACTTCTGTGTGTTATGCTATGTCTTTTGTGTGCACTAAATAAATGTTTTATTTATCTATCTATACATCTATCTAAATGTTATATAATTAACATTCTTGTATCTAAAAGCCCACATCTACGAATCCAAACATGTCTTGTTCTCTCCATAAGTGTTATATTTGTCGCATCCTTGGGTGGCCGAGATGCGAATGTTGGGTCTTCTTCACGATCCGACATAGTTTCAAATAGATGTGGGCATTGAAGCGGGCACTCGAACGAAAGATAATTTAAATTAAAATAACTTTATTCAAACCAACGGTTTTACAATACGAGTACGAATTCGTCTGCCAAGGCTGTCGGAGCTCGACTGTCGTAACACTCCGTCCCTTATGCAGCCCTCACTGCATCCCCTCTACCGACGATCGTGTCCAAGCGGTAGGGCGCTTGCGTTTCCGGTATTGATACTATTAGTTCACAAAATTAATCGTTACATGGCGCTGCTTGTTGCACTACGGCGCCATCAATCTACGACATATTATTAAGTATTCTTTCATACCTTGATGATTGTCTTGTTGGTCGAGTTGTCGCCAGTGGGACTGCTGAGCATAAGGTCCTGGGTTCGATTTTAAAGTCAAGCAAAGTGTTACTGGGTTTCTCCATTAAGAATGGAGTACAGCCATGGAGTCTGGATTTGTGCCCATTTGATGGCAATAGGGTCGCTCCCTCTTAAGTTAGACTTACAACATAATCGGTGAAATATGGGTGTCAATTATTGAGTACACCTCCACTTAACCCTTCAAGGAATAAAGGCGTGATGACGTTATTTTATGTTTCATACCGTCAAACTGGTTACAGAAATATTGAAGGGCATTCTAAAAATAAAAGTTTCAATATACCTCCACGACCCTCGGACAGTTGAATGCACTCAAAAGCACAATGTTATGCATGCGTTACATTGGGCGCTACTGCGTAAAGCCTCCCAATTAGGGTAACGTTGGCATCAAGTGTAACCAGATGTGACAGAATTTAATATTTCACGCACACACTGTCAATTCAATGACATCATCATCTGCGTAGCCTTTTCCCAACTATTTTGGGGTCGGCTAAGAGTCTAATCGGATGCAGCTGGATCCCAGTATTTTACATGAAGCTACTGCTACACAACCCAGTTGGTACTGGGTAATACGATACCCCTTGGTAAGACTGGATGTCAGATTTTTTGGGCCACTGACTACCTGTAACGACTGTCAAAGATCTACAAATGACAGACAGGGCCAACTGCTTATCGTGCTTTCCGAGACACGGAGGAATACTGTCAATTCAATAGTCATTCTCAAATGTAGGTTAAAAAAAATGTTCCAATTTTTCAAATTGCCGTGTAATATCGAGAGTGGCCTATAATGTGACAGGTGAAACGACGCCATATTGACTTGTTTCACGTGAGCCGTTATTTTGCAATGACGTGTAACCTACCTACTGTTACAGTTGTGTACCTACACTGGGTGGAGTATTTTTGGCCCGAAGTGTAGGGGCGTTTGTAAATTGAAACTGACGTATCGGATCAGGTGTTGCATAATCAAATGGAATTGGGATTCAGAGTTTGGCAGATTTTTTTGGTAATATAGGTGGCCGTTTTCTGTATAAAATTACAATGACAGCATTGAATAGGGACAGGATGAGCTCGTGGCCTCGTAACAGTCACTCGGGTCGGCCTGTGGTTTGGTGACAACACACACACACAATACACACAAACAGTGTTGTCTTTTAAGAGTACTGAGATTGGGCTGTGTTTCGCAATACCCCTTTGATATTTTTTGTCAACAACTGTGCCGATAGTTGTATCAACCCATGGCTGAATTTTCAAGAGCCTCGTTCAATACCTAAGGAGGCTCTTGTTAGGCAGCTTGATTCAAAAAGTGGTACTCCTGGACACGGCTTGTATCCTATCTCTGGAGCCCTGACCGCCGTCAGTAGTTTGGACCCTGTTCCCGATACCTTTGGGCTACATTTTTTTTATCAATATTTAAAAATATAAAGAGTTTGTTAAGAAAAGAATAAAGGAGTAACTTTTTCATTATCATCATTATCGCAGCATGACTTCTTCCTTAATAGGGTAGACGACTAAAAAAATCTAATTAGTCCGTCACGAGGATTAGTAAAAATATTTGCCCGTATTTTTTCTTTTGTTACGTAAATCAAAATTGAAGAAGATACAACGCTTTTAAAATTCCCAATACGTCACGCCTAGGTATAATTTTTAGCTATTTCTGACGTCACGAGCCCCCACTCCCGAGTTTTGATGCGTTTTATCTTTGTCAATATTCATTAATTTAGATACATACAAAAAATACGTGTCCATTATTTTCCAATAATCTAACTGACGCACTAAATAGATTTGTATTTTTTTGATACTGTCGTCATGCCTATTCTCTATTACTCGTCATCTCAGCAGACAACTCGTTCCAGCGATTATCAACCTTCACACAGTCCATTCATGGTTTCTTTGTAAATGTGTTTTATCACCGGCCACATTATCACTTACCATTAGATACGGTATTAGTCTAACGCGACCCTGTCATCGAGCTTCGGAGCGTTTGTTTCGCTCATTTTTGTTTCTAGACGAATAGTGGAGGGTGTGTAAAAAGATTCTTAATGAAACTAAAAGGCGCTTGTTCTTCACGTATTTTTAAGCTATTGCATAGCTTCTATCGCGGGCCTTGAGCGTGGAGACTGAATCCAGAAATTCCGTAACGAAAATAACTTAACACCCCATGTCAGATAATGACAATGACAAGCTAGTTTTCTTTTTAATATATTCCCGTAACTAGGAGTTGTAGGTTGTATACATTTGACGTTAGACCTTCTTTGTAACCATTTTATTCTTCTATGTTCTAGAACCATCATTATAAAATTCATAATTTCATCGTGATGGGAAGCCGAGCCTGAACATTCAGTCTGCGTTTGGTCCTCGAGCCGGCAACAAGCGGAAAAATTAAAGAAACAAATAATTATAATTGCATAAGTTGATAAAAAATGCTATGCAATAGCTTTACCGCGGCAGTCCCCGAGTGCCACACGTCTTTTTTTCAACCGACTTCCAAAAAGAGGAGGTTATCAATTCGTCTGTATGTTTTTTTTTTTTTTTTTTTTTTTTTTTTTTGTGTTTGTTACCTCATAACTTTCGACTGCGTGAACCGATTTTGATGACTATTTTTTTATTTGAAAGCTGGTGCTTCCCATGTGGTCCCATTTTAATTTGCTGAAGATCTGATGCTGGTCTTCGGAGATATACAATGGAACTCTTCAAAAATGTACGGCAAATCTGCAGTGATTGCTATTATCGCTTGTAGGTTTATTGTTTATAGTACATCATGACGTAATATCACGCCTGTATGCTCTGAGGGGGTACGCAGATGTGTACAATACACCCAGATTTCGACAGTGTTTGTTACCTCAGTACTTTCGACTGGGTAAACCGATTTTGATGATTCTTTTTTAATTTGAAAGCTGGTGCTTCCCGTGTGGTTATATTTTAATTTGCTGAAGATCTGATCCGGATCTTCGGAGATATACAATGGAACTCTTCAAATATACACGGCAAATCTGCAGTAACTGCTGCACTCGCTTGAATGTTTATTGTTTATACAACATCATGACGTAACATCACGCCTGTATGCTCTGAGGGGGTACGCAGATGTGTACAATATTCCCAGATTTCGACAGTTAGGTGTATTAATTCCATTTATTGGGGATAAGTTTTATTTTATTTTATTGGCAAGGGCACTTCAAGGGTAGTTTGATGAGAATTTGGTTAGGTTCTGATTATGGGATCCATGACAAAGGAACGGAACTCTTCAATTCTTAGAAGCAAATTACCGATTCTCGGCCAAATCTTTTAAAGGCTATCCGGATATTGAGTCACGTACCATAACGTCGTTATTAACCGACACTAAAAAGTGAAAAATAAAAACTTTTTTGCAAAAAATAAAACCGACTTCACACAAAAAAGTGAAAAATAACTTTAGCTTCTGAAGTCGGTGACAAAAAAATTAAATCAACAAACAAACGGTCACCGACTTCAGAAGCTAAAGTTATTTTTCACTTTTTTGTGTGAAGTCGGTTTTATTTTTTGCAAAAAAGTTTTTTTTGTTCTGGACCATACCTGGGAACCTTCTAGTTACGAAGATATTGGAATCTTCAAACTATGTTTTTAATAGTTGTTGCTAACGATGTAATTTTACTATAAATACCTTCATGAACTGTTAACTATTTATTGCATCCATCAGCACAATATTTTGAGTGCGTTACATTGAGCTTTACAGTAGAATGAGATTTTTCAGTCTTAAAAAAAGGCGTTTCCCAGCAATAATTCTTGCGTGGGGTAACTTGTTTCATGTACAGAATAATGCTCTGTTGATGGGTTCGTAAAGGGACTGTTTAAACTTAGCATTTCTTTCAACCAATGAAATCTCAATCCGATACACAACACCATCTGTTCCAAACGAAATTTTAATTAGAGAGTTAGCACTTAGAACTTTACTACAGTGTACATAAGCTCTATTTAATATATGTAATCACAAGTAGATTACACAGCGCGCCTGTGTTTGAGAAGGGTTTGGCAGAGGTGTCTTCGGTCCTCTGTCACCTACATTTTCACGTAATAAGGGCGGTACCCATTGTTATTTAGTGAACACAATTGTGAACTTTGAGCTGTTACTGAAATGTTTTTTATAAGGGAAATAGGAATTTAAGTAAATTGACGATCAAATTCAATATTTCCGGTCTTTTTCTTTCTTTTACTTATGGTTAGTACCTAACCTGGTATCAGAATTCTTATGGCCTCCGACTTGACTTTACATGCCGTCGAGAAATATCTCTCGACATGTTTGGTTTGCTGCGGGACTGTTCCAAAGAGATACCGTGGCCCCGGAACAACATTGATGGGTTTTAGTCAGTAAAAGTCTGACACTCTATTCCGCTCCGCCCAGAGTGGGAGACGTCATTTGATGATTTTCCAATCGAAAAAAAGGCATGTTTAGTTTCCTCACAATGGTTTCCTTCACCGAAACCAGTGATAATTATACAATACGTACATATGAATCCGGTAATACGGGAAAAATGTATTCAGTAAGTTTTTGTCTTTAAAACTTTTGTGTATGAAATTTTCCATGAATAAATTAAATTCCTTATTTAATAACAAAAATTTCATGAACAAGATCGCATGGCAATTAAACATAACTGGAAATGTGAGTGTACCATTAGTAACACTTTTACTGTAGATCGCAGGCGCAATGTTGAATTAAAATCATAAAAATTACATGGCGCTTGCAACAGGTTTGAAATATCGAGAGCTGAACATTAACAATAATCACGGAAGATTTCCAGTAAGTGACATTTCAAGCATAGTTCTCGAGTTCAAATATGAGTAGGTACTATTACTCGGATAGATGAAGCTGCCTTCAAAACTATTAATTGGGTTGTTTTTGTTAAGGAAACGACAGAACTTATATTGTCACTTACGGGATATTTTCCATCCCCCGCATTCTCCAGCCAACCTGCGATCATGGCGCTTGCATTCGTGTTTAGTTTTAAACCGTGAAAGCTTAAAACAGTGTTTGAAACGATAGACATTTTGAAGCGTGTTGTGTATTTTGGCTGAGCTCATCATACTGATTCACACAAATTCACTCACATAGGTATTAGTATACAATTAATGTTTACATATAATTACACAAATCACAACCTTAACATTAATATTAGATCAACAGAAACTCCCCGCAAGAGAATTGCCCGTACCTTCCGCAAGAAATCAAAACGTCTTACACTGAACATTATATTCTTGCCCTGGGTAGTACAATTAGTGGTCGGAGTACAAGTAACGGGCAAGATACACGGGCCATAAGGCTAATGGAGCAGAACCGCCCATTACGTGGTACAACATTTGGGAATGAGGAGTGACGTACACTGAGCGAAATGTGCGTTTGGTTTTAGATTTTTGTTTCAGACTATAATAACTCGTATAATTTTATTTTATACTTTTCGGGAAACTTACAGCTAAAAAAACAATGCTCTTAAATTATACGGATTCGAAGGCCATGTACAAGTTTCCGCAGATACATTCGAAGCAAAAAACAAAAAGAAAATCAAAGAAAGTGGTTGGTACAAAATACTTATTATAAGTTTTGAAAAATACCAACATTATCGAAATATACACTCTATATACTGAAATGTTATACAAAAGAGAAAAAAAAATAAAAAAAAAATAAAACGAACTAAAGGCTACAGTCAGAAACAAATAAATATTACAAACTGAAATGCACAGCACTTGCCATGGGAATTGTTTAGAAATTATACGAGACCATTTTTTTTTTATGTAAAATGTCCCAAAGTTAGAAAATCATGCAATGTTTTGTTATATTTCAAAGGGCAGCGTTTTCGATGAAAGCTCCCAGGTGGCTTGACTTTTTTAGACCCTTCCAAATCATCATCATCTGCCTAGCCTTTTCCCAACTATGTTGGGGTCGGCTTCCAGTCTAACTGGATGCAGCTGAATATCAACACCTCCTACTATTATCGTCATAATAGGCTAGTTTCCACCATCAATAAATTGCAAAACTTATTAGTCCGTCAGTTAGAGTATTGGAAAATAATGGACACGTATTTTTTGTTTTTGTAAATCACTGAGTACTGACAAAGATAAAACGCATCAAAACTCGGGAGTGGGGGCTCGTGACGTCACAACGCACTAAAAACTATAGCACGGCGTGACGTATTGCGAATTTTAAAAGCGTCGTATCTTCGTCAATTTTGGTTTATGTAACAAAAAAAAAATACGGGTCAAATATTTTTTTATAATTAGATTTTTTTAGGACACAAGCCTATTCAACCAATTTACAAGAAACTTTAACTAATTAAATATTTAAACCTTCCTAATGAAGCACTCTACGTATTTGTGGAAATCGCGTAAAAATCCGTTCAGACGTTTTTGAGTTTATCACGAACAGACAGGATGCGCGGGAAGATTTTGTTCCATAATAATATTTAGTGATACATAAATACATAAATCATTAAAAAAACACCGCAGACAATGCTTAATGCTTCTCGTGTTATTTTTGATAGCTTTATAAATATTAAATGCAACAAGTCATTTAGTTAGGTACAAAAAAAAACTAAGACACCTTTTTGTGATAAGAGCCAACTTTCCAAAAGAACTACTACTACGCAAGACTGATCCTAGAAGATTTTAAGTGTTACCCAACATAGCCTTGAGTTTTTGTTGATCCTAGATCGTCTTTTGTTCTAAGCTATCTTTTATTATTCTGGTCACGTAATGGCTTCTTTAAAACCTAAGACTGTGTCTCGGATACCAGTTTAAGTTGTTTTTAAAACTTCTTTCCAACAATAGATTGGTGGACTTAGAGAGTTTATAATAAAGAATTTCGGAATTTTTGCTAGAAGTAAAAAAGGTCGCTTAAAAAGTGACTAAAATAATTTAATTTAGGCAGCGGGCGGTACCTAATTATGCCAGTATTATTTTTTGTTAATTAGATTTTATGTTTCTTTTTATTCAAGGAATTAACTTGGTTTTGTAGCAGTCTCTCCCAAGTTGATATGTTTAAAACGGACTGTGCCTGGTTCTTATTACACATCAGTACTAACTGGGTTGTGGAGGTCAGATAGGCAGTCGCTCCATGTAAAATACTCGTTATCAGCTGCATTCGGTTAGACTGGAAACCGACGCTAACACAGTTCGGAAAAGGCTCAGCAGATGATGATGATCTTTAGCTTAAGTTTTACAATATCTTTGTGCTTTTGTAAGGCCGGTGATAAAGGTACAGTCGTCATCATCTTAAGCACTGCTTTTTCAAAACTATTTTCGGGTCAGTTTCCAGTCTAACCAGAGGCAGTAGAATATATTTTATGTACCCCAAGATTCACTTAAAGTACTTACGGGATTATATCCGTGATTTTCTTTCGGTTTTTCGAGCACCCGACATTTCGACGCTGTTGCAAGCATCATGATCGCGGGAATACTGAAGAGGTATGCGGATGGGACGAAAATTATTAATTATGAGCAGACAAATCTGTCTACCCTCTTCCTTAGTCTTTTATTACGCGCACTACTGGAACTCGATTGTAACTCACGACAGAACGCACTCACAGTATCACTCGGTTTTTCTTTGTAATGGGGACGCATGTTAGTTTTTATTAGGTTTATCACTGGATTCCACGTACTCGATAGTTTAAAACCGTCCTCACGATTGAAAGTAGTAGTACTAGTAGTGGTAGTACTTTATAAGTGTAGTAAAAAACCGTGAAAGACTAAAACAGTACCCCAAGATTGTTAAACATCGATACCCCTTAGTTGTCATACATTCAGGTTTATGTCTAATATGACTAAGATCTACAAATGACAACCAGGACCAAAGCACAAAGCTTTCGAAAGGGCTGTAATTCATCATCATCATATGCACTGCTTTTTATAAACTATTATGGGGTCAGTTTCCAATCTAACCAGATGCACTAGAATACCTGTACCCCAAGATTATTAAACACCGATACCCCTTAGTTTTCAGACTTCAAGGTTTCTGCCTTATATGACAAAGATCTACAAATGACGACCAGGACCAAAATAATTTACTCTCTGCTGGTCTTCGTATGACGTCATGGACCGTCACCCAACAACGAACCAACCTCGGCCGAACCCTTGCTGAATCTGCTTAATCGTATTCGGCAATACGATACTCCTTGGTATGACTGGTTGTCAGACATTCGGGCCACTGACTACGTGTCACGCGACTATCATGGATCTACGAATGACAGCTGGGACCAACGGCTATAGGATGACGCACGCTAGACCGTGCCGGGTCGGAGCCGAGTGTCGGCCATAACACAATCCATTGTCCGTTCCTCGGTAGCGGCTCGGAAGCGTGAGTGTGTCCATGCAAAATTGCACGGCTTTTTTTTTTTTTTTTTTTTTTTTAGGATGGGAAATCATCAAATGACTTCTCCCACTCTGGGCGGAGCGGGAGGGAGTGTCAGACTCTTACTGACTAAAACCCATCCATGTTCCTTCCTCGCCCTTTATGTTCCGGGGCCGCGGTATCTCTTTCGAACAGTCCCGCAACCCCGGCAGGCTTCGGCCCTTGCGGGCCCCTCTCCTCTGCTGACATCTCTTTGAGGCGCGCGTGGAACACGAACGCGCCGTCGACACGGCCTGTCGTCATTAGACGGACGGACGGCTAGCTAGCCCATAGCTAACCGTCCACAGGCCCGCATCTACGGTGGCCGGTAGCCACCACGTGGCCCCCGACGCCCGGTGCGTCTCCCGCGGCGGCCGGGAAGAGAGGCTCTCTCCCTCTCTCGTTCCGCCACCTCCTTCGCTAGCATGACTGCTTCGCAGAAGGAGGTGACGGCTTCCCATTCCGTCTCGCTCCGGACCATGGATTGAACCAGGGCCGGACGCGAGAGGTCGCCGCCGCCGATCGCCGCTACGAGGACACGGCGGTGCTCCGCCCACGCAGGGCAGACCTCCACCGTGTGCTCCACCGTGTCCTCCGGTCGATCCTCGCAGTGGAGACACCCGGGCGTTTCCTCCCGCCCGATTCGGTGCAGGTACCTCCCGAAACATCCGTGTCCGGTGAGGACCTGCGTCAGGCGGAAGGTGAGGACGCCGTGGCGCCTCTCTAGCCACTCCTCAAAGAGGGGACTTACCGCCACTATCGTGGCGTGCCCTAAAAATTGCACGGCTGACATTCGGCTCGGACCCGCGCGTTCTAGCGTGAGTCAAGCTTAATTGTGCTTTCCGAGGCACGGAAGACACTCGATATGAAATGGATGGTCACCCATTGATGGACCAACCTAGGATCAAGTTAAGCTGCTATTATTATTTACCCACGAACCTCTCCCGTACAACTCTATCATCCATTTTAGCCCCAAAAACAACTGAAAACGCGTCACAAATTCAGTGAGTCCACAGTAGATTACGGGCTTAACTCTGTAGGTAATCAGTAGACAAAGTTTTGCGCAATATTTGGGACGGTAGCCAGACACAATCGCTAGTTAAGGATTCTATTTGCGAACCACTCGACGGTCTGTTGTTCCTAGTTGGTAGTATACTAAGTACTTATACATGGCAAAAAGTAATGACTGTCAGAGTGAAAACAGATTAAACTCAGAAAACTTTTGCCTTGCAGTCGTCATTATGCAGGACATAAACTGATCCTTCACAAAACCGTCAACCAAGTATTCTGTACATCAAATTGAGTAAGTTTACGCAAAAATATTTCTGGGAAACTACTTTTTTTTTGTGGGAAATCTAGTTTTATAGCAGGACTTAATGTAATCCACTCATCTTGCTGATGGATGGTTTGAAAAGTACGGGTTAGGTAGAGGTGTTTAAAGTAAAGTTCATACATTAAAAACATAAATTTTAGAAAAACCTTGATCCTCAATATCTCCGTAACTTTAAGGTTCCTAGGTATGTTCTAGAACAAAAAAATGATAACGGGTAAAGCAAGACGTGTTTTTTAGCTTCGTTAAGAGTTCTTTTCCACCCTTTATAATCGCTTGTGTGAGTACTATGTACTAAAAAGTTATCAATCACTGGAAACCCACATTTTTTTTAAATTGAATGTGCCCTAGCGGTTAAGAGTAAGTCACACTCACACACTCGTCTCACTAAAATGTCTCGCTGATGGTGGCGCGTGTGTCGGATTAATTAGTTCCCTTCAAAAAAGTTGAGTTGAATGATGCTAATCCATGCGTCATGTTCGTGAACGGGCGCTGTCAGTTGTGACTAGTCATCTCTTAGTTACCACGGCTTATTTGAATAATATATTTTTTTAACTGTTTATTTTTTTGTTTTTTTAGGGACACTTTCAACGTGTACGTCGTACTACATTATTACTTACATAATGTACCCTTCTCAACAATAAACCAAGGTTTCGTAACAATTTTCTGATTTAAATCAGTGTCCATGGAGTTTTTTGTCCGTTCTTCTCTGTAGAGATCTATGCTTTGGAATGTGCAATTACAGTACTTTCACAGTTTTTATGCCTTGTGTCTGCGACTGTAGCTAGATTTCATTTTTGGCTTTATTTAGACAGTTCAAAAGTGCCTGTAACTGGCCTCCTTGAAATAAATGAGTGAGGTTTTTGATAATTGTAACCACATTAGCCCATTCATTAACTCCAACGACCAATATATTTAGCTCAAAGTGCTTTCCCAAGCTATCCTGTAAGCTATTCCATAAATTATTACCTACAAGCTAAAGTAGCCCATTACTAATTACCATGACATTACCAATCCACTCCAATTACCATTATCACTGCATACATATTTAAATACGAACTCGACCGGCGTACAGTTGCAGAAAAAAGTACTTAGTGCTGTTCGAACAAAAGAGATTAATGAATGAAAACTTTGCTTATTGTATTTTTTGTGTTGTAAGTTATTGGAAAGTAGAGAATGGTAGGAAAAATTGTGTTAAGGGCGATACATAATAGGAGAATTTTGTTGAGTGAGCATTTGTTACGCAACGAACATTCGGTTGCAAAATGAACATTCGCTCACGAGCACAACTTTTAGAAATTGTGTTTGGATTCACGTCCTCACCAAAGTGAGGCCTTAACTGGCCGCTTTAGCAGAATAATAATTACAATATGAATCTCGTTAATATTCTTAAATTGGTCCTGGCTGTCATTAGTAGATCTTTGACAATCGTTATAGGTAGTCAGGTTCCCAAAACTCTGACAACCAGTCATAATAAAAGATATCGTACTACTCAGTACCAACTCGGTTATGGAGGTCAGATGGGCAGTCGCTTTATGTAAAATACTGATATTCAGCTGGAAGCCGACCTCAACATGGCCAGGAAAAGTTTTGACAGATAAATAAAATCCAAATCAACTACTAGCACTTCACCCGCGACTTGAGACAAAAATTGCGATAACTAGGCCAATTTGCATGATATAATTATAAATTATGGCCTATTTTACTCGGTAAAAATATAGCTATCTAATAATAAAAGAAATTTTAATATCAGTTGAGTAGTTCCTGAGTTAAATCGTAACAAATAAAAAAAAATGTTAATTCTTTCCTCTTTAACATATTTAAGATTGTTCTAACCAGCTGTACGTGAGCCTTACAACGACATTTGCTTGTAACGATGTTCCTTACATTAGTAATATTATTGTTGTTGCAATGCCGCTGTTTTATATAGTTAATTAACTGTTTGTTTATGTATGTTGTGTTTGTTTTGGGACGTGGGAGCGGGGGTAGGCTACCTTTGGAGCGGAGTTTTAGAGCTGAAGTTTGGATCTTGGTTTGTTTTATGGCTTTAAAACTTATAAAACATTGTTGCCTTCTTGTAAGAAAATTATCTGTCATAGAAAATATCAGATATCTAACTAGCACAACTCTGCAGACAACAATAAAAAATGTTTTTTTTTATTTGATTGAACTTGTACTAAGGTCTTCGTTTTTTGAAAAAATCTTTATTCCATTACTGGTTATGACTGTGCCAGTGGTATCGTGCTCTTACAGACCAAGCAAGCACTATAATGTATTGATGAAAGTAAATTTGTAGCTTGTACTTCTAAGTAAGGAACACGGAACTTTTCCGGAGTCTGTTACTTGTTAGCCCTAACATAAAATATTTAAAAAAAGAGAATACGATTTGACGTCTTCAGGAGATGTTGATTTGAGCACCGTTTGGGCGCCCGATCGGACCGTAGTCGAGCATTATTTTTGCGTGCGGGAGGGTGGAGAGTATCCAAACCATTTTTTTCCCGGATAGGAATTCATCAAGTGACTTCTCCCACTCTGGGCGGAGCGGGAAGGAGTGTCAGACTTTTTCTGACTAAAACCTATACATGTTACTTCCTCGCCCTTTAAGTTCCGGGCCACGGCATCTCTTTCAACAAGCCAGGATCTTTGTCAAGGAATTATAAGTAAATTATTTACTACAAAAATCATACGAAACATCCTTGCTCACCATGCTAAAATACCAAAAAAGGTTGTCCATCCCTGCACAACTACTGAGGTACATTTTTTGGTAAAAGGAGATTGTCTGCTGTAAATTGGATTATATTTTTCCTGTTAGTGGCCGTTTTCTTTTATATTAAACCTGACCTGCAAACGACTTAATTTAATTTAGCGTTAAGCACAATATACTACTTGTGAGACTCCGTCCTAATTGGGAATTTATGCGTTTGAAGTTTAAGATTAAAATTGGGTGATTTGTGTAGTGATTCGGTTTCATGAAAGGTAATGACGGACCGTTGTTATAGGTTCAATTTTCCAGCACGAAGAAGGTAGTTTGAAATCTGACCCGAGAGGCTAGGAATGTGGAAAAACATTCCATATTTCTAAAATTGCTTTGAACAAAATTGCTAAATACTTTTTGAAAACAACATCCATACACTTTTTCCCAAAATTCGGGTCGGCTTCCAGTCTAACCGGATACAGCTTAATACCAGTATTTTACACGGAGCGACTGTCTATCCGACTACCACAACCCACTTAATTCTGGGTGATACGGATACATCGTCATAAGTCTGGTTGCCAGACTTTCCGGCCACTGACTACTGTAACGACAGTCAAAGATCTACAAATGACAGCCGGGACCAACTGCTTAACGTGCTTTCCGAGGCACGGAGGAAACTCGGTATGTAATGGTTGGTCCCCCATCCATGGACCAACCTAGGCATGGCTGTTATTATTGAGCCTTTTCGAGACAGCGTAAACTTGCTATGGCTTTGTAAACTTGAAAGGACTTTCCAGACGTCGGCCTACATTGTTGAGCACATACAAATCTGATAAATTATGCATGGACTGGGAAATGAGTCCTTGACCCCTTGGCTTTGGGTTTGTTTTGCAAGTTATGATGTGCGTATTATAACAACAGTTTTCGTTCCCAAGAGACAAAAAGTTTTGACTTGTATGCTCCACGGTTGAGCTTGAGGTATTTTGTTCGATTTTCAAATCCGACAAAAGTATAACCTATAGTTTCCAGCCCGGTGGCAATTTTTTCATATATTTTTATTTGTCGGAAGGATAATTATTTATTATGACGTGCGTCTAAAATGACAAAAAAATATATGTGGGGCGGGGGGTCTTTGAGTACTCCTGATAGAATTCAAAACTAAGTCGTAATGTTAAATGTTTTTTTTTTGTATCTTGGTAGTAATATCGCATTGGCGTTATAGCTGTTAAGGTGTTATTTACATAATTTTAAATTAATAAATAATAAATATCTGCTACGGGTTGTGCCCCGCGCACGTCAAGTCACATGAGGAAGTAAATGGAACAGAGTATAAACTTCTTAACAACGTGCAAAATGTTTACCTATTTTGGTAGGGTTGTCACAATAGGTGAAGACAAATTAATCAAATATTTACTTACCTATTTGACTCCTTGGGATAGAAAGTATGATATATTTTTTTCTAGTATTATTCATACACACAGTACAATAAACAACGATTATTAATAAATACCAAGTTTTTACATTAAAATATTCTAACTTGTCACAAAACAAACAACGTGTGTTGTCCGACAACCCTGAGATTTTCAACTGGCTGTGACAGCGTAAACCGGTTTTTTCCACTTTTGTCGCGTATGCGACAAGCGACCAGTGGTCACGCACGTGGTGCAACCGATCCGCGCGGTTGTATGAAGCTCATACTCTGTACTGTACCCTGTGTCTAAGTGGTGCTACGCCGTAGCGTATCTGCTACGAGTGCTACGAAGCAAGAACAAAAATCGTGGAACTCGCCTGACTGAAGGTCCCACGATTTTTGTTCACCCTAAAAGTGCTCAACGCGCCTAAAGAAGTTTTCACTTCAAAAATAAGGGTGAATATCAGGACTAAGAAAGTACAGCTGAACGTGTTAGTCAGAAACAAAAAAAAAAACTTCTAATACATAATTGTAAACGAGTAACTTTCGCTTTTAGAGTCCTTAATTACCATCTAGATAAAAAAATATCATTAGTCTATACATTGTACAACTCAAAAACCAATTAGGTAAGTACATTGTTTTCAAGCAAAAAAAGCGCTGAACGCAGACAAAGTCTGACGCGTAACCGTTACTATTGTATTCCATGTACTACCCTCACATACTATATATTACTCAGTTCAGTAATCAGCTGGAAAAAGCCTTCATCCCGCTAACTAGCTGCCGAAGTATAAAACTGTAGGTAGGTATTGTTAGGTTTGTGAGTAAGTGATACGTGGTTCTGTAGCTTTTTTTTGCAAACAAATAACAAGTATCGCTGGGCATTACACACAGCGCCATCTAGTGCAATAAGCAATGAGGCTTGTGTCGTGGACACTAGATAGTTGATATACTACATAGATAATTCACACTAATACACATTAATTGTTGTATTTATATTTTTTATGGTGTACATAATAAAGAGTATTCTATTCTATTCTATAATTTTTGTTATTAAATATATACATAGTTTACGTATAAATATTTTATTATGTATACCTCTTGTTTACGTTTTTATTATTAATATGTAAATGTAAACAATTTGTACGTCACTGTTAATTAACACTGTTTAGTTAACGATGATCAATTCGTAAAAAACAAGTTGAGAATACTGATTTTCAACTTTCTTGATACCAATAAAATTTATCATGGTCATCATATAAATGTTTCAACTATATAGGACATAACGTTCCTTAAATATAAACTTTCGGGTACTAGACAATGACAAAGGGTTCTATCAGGTGGCAAAACGTTGCGATGGTTGCCTCCATCAAAGAGATTAGCCTTTTCCCAAGTATGTTGAGGTCGGCTTACAGCCTTACCGGATGCAGCTGAGTACCAGTATATTACCTGTAACGACCGTCAAAGATCTACAAATGACAGCCGGGACCAACTTAGTATGTTATGATGGACACCCATCCACAGATCGACGTTTTAGATCGACCCGTGGGGCTGTTATCATTTAGACCCAAGCTCTTTATACCAATTAATGTTAAAGAAAATCCAACCATATCTTGAGTAGATCAAAGCACACTTTCTGAAAGTCGAGAATATACTGGTTCGCAGTTCCCCGGCAATCGTCAAGGGGGTGATTCTACTCAACATGCTTAACAACTTATGTTATGAAACTCTTATCCGACTGTAAAAGAAAAAAAAACCGTTGTAATAGTCACTCTACTGCTATATCGTGCATAGTTTTTTTTTTTAAATTAATCTTTGATAAATAATTCTTTTGATTCGTTCACTTTTGGCAGAGTAGTCGTGGTCATAGGGGGTCGCCACCAGACTCTATTGGCTGCATGGCGAGCAGATTCTGCTACGTCCGTCCGACTCCATCAAATCATCGAGATACAAGCTACAGGCTTGTATCATTGTGACAGATTTGATGAAGTCTATCCGGTTGGTGACAAAAAAAAAAAAAAAAAATCTCCAAACGCTCCATGAAATCAAATATATCTTTACCCTGTTAGGATATATGCATGATTTTTTTATACTTTTAACAAAGCGTAATATCCTATGAAATAGGATTTTTTTTTAAGATAAAGCATTTGAAACTGCAGATAGACAGAAATCCGATACCTTTCATGACGTCATTCGTCATAACGACGTACAAAATTTATACTAAATTCCTTTTATCTAGAAAGAGATAGAAACGAAAGTTTTATTGGTTATAACTTTTGTGGTGTTTGGCCGTTGCTGGTCTTGTTTTAACTTTTTTTTTTCATTTATTTTACATTCCGTATCGAAATAAAAAAAAATGTAATTATATATGTATAAACATATTTTCTATTAGGTATACAAGCGACGACAGTCTTTGTTTAATATTGAATGCTTTGAGTATTGACAAGTTAGTCCGATGAGTGATCCAGCTTGCAGCATGCGTCTGCAATACTGTGGTGATCGGATCCCAAGGGCGGATATAATACCAGTTCCCATATTTTGTGCTGCAAAGCAGTCAAGTTTAGTTCCGGTTTGAAGTATGTTATATGACTCTCTGCAAAATTAAAGACACATCAAACGTTTTACAGTGTCTTAAAGATATGTCACGATTCAGAAATTCCTTTAATGTTACAGAGAAGTATTCAGACTGTAGGTACTACACAGGTTTATTTGCCAAAGGCAACCTTACGTTATTGAATGAATGTTTACATGTTTAATAAGGATGTATTTAAAAAATAATAATATCTATGTAGTATTTCAAGCATATGGTGTCCACGACACAAGCCTAGTTGCTTAGTAGCGGTATTTATTTATTTATTTAATGACCTTACATAATTTGATTCAGACTTTTTGAATGATGTTGAAGGAACACGTTATATTTTGTTGAAGTGGATAGTTTTTGCCCAGAGTTCATTTTATGGAGAAATAAAATACATTATTTTATGGTATCGTCATTATTATAAATTCACGACCAGTAGGTATCTTTTTTTCTAATGGAACATCAGATTGTTTTACAAACAAAAAAAAAACGACAGGCAAATGAAACAAAACAATACCTTTCTCGATTTAAATAAAGGATACCTATAAAAAGCTTTTAATACAACGACCCTTTTATAACAATTCTTTATTTAAATAAATAGTGTCTCATTTACTTACTAAAAGTACTTTGTAGTTCCTTTTATAAAAACTTTTTTGCAAAAAATAAAACCGACTTCAAAAAAAAAACAAAAAAAGTGAAAAATAACTTTAGCTTCTGAAGTCGGTGACCTTTGTTTCATTGATTTAGTTTTTTTGTCACCGACTTCAGAAGCTAAAGTTATTTTTCACTTTTTTTGTTTTTTTTTGAAGTCGGTTTTATTTTTTGCAAAAAAGTTTTTATTTTTCACTTTTTAGTGGTTCTCATGTGCTTGATATACATGGAAAGTGCATACCGTTACAATTACATCAAGCCCAAACACGACTAGGGTACATTGTCTCATTATGGAGTTCCGTGACTCTTGGCTTCATCATCAGATCTGATGGTAGAATGGTTCTTATCAAACGCAAATGTTTCACTTGTTGTAGAAAATACCAAAATCGCAACACATTTTCATATAAAATTTGAAGATTTCCCTCGATTTCGCCAAGATTCCATCATCAGATCCCGACTTGGTGGCTATGGGACCATTTGGAAAGAATACCCTTTCCAACAAAAAAAGAATTTTCCAAATCGGTTGGCAAGCGACGGAGTTATGCCCGAACAAACATAAAAAAAAAAAAAAAAAAAAAAAAAAATAGAAACATCCGAATTGAGAACCTCCTCCTTTTTTAGAAGTCGGTTAAAAAACGGAAAGCAATATAAATAAGCCTTTAGTGAGTTGTGTATCGAATATATGATGTCAATTCTACGAAATACTATACCAGGATGATTGTGTATGGACCTACCATAGCCAATTCGCATATAAAGGAGGTCATTTACTAATTATTGAACCCACTTTCCCTACCCAAAGTTTTATAGTTTGAGACATATATACAGTTACTGTGTTGAGATTTTTCCAAACTTTTGTTTTGCATTAGTGAGTAGTTTTGGAACGAAGTTCCTTATCGCGCGTTGTGAAAGGGGGCTAGACGGAAAAAAATCTTACGAAAAGTTGTCACGACACTTTTTATTTTTTAGAACAGCGCCATCTAATGTGTATGAGTGGTACTAATAATATTGGTAACTGCGACATCTATTGTTAAAATATGTAAGTACTACTCCGTTGTGTTACTAGATGTCGCTAGTAGTTGGGAATGCACTGAGTAAGACCCTCCGGCCGTTTTCGTAATTTTTGCCATTCGCAACGCTGAAAGTTGTTTTAAAAAACCAAAACGGGGAAATAATGTTTTGCTATAGTAAGCTATTGTAAGCTGTGCGGCGTCGCATGTTTCTCTGTCTGTCTCTCTCTCTCTTATAGAAAGCAAGCCAGAACTTCGTTCCATCCGGGTGTCCCTTGACACCTCTCAAGTTTTTTTTTTTAAGCTATTGCATGGCTTCTATCGCGGGCCTTGAGCGTGGAGACCGAATCCAGAAATTCCGTAACGAAAATAACCTAACACCCCATGTCAGATAATGACAATGACAAGCTAGTTTTCTTTTTAATATATTGCCTTAACTAGGAGTTGTAGCTTGTATACATTTACCTAATTTTGATGTTAGACCTTCTTTGTAACCATTTTATTCTTCTATGTTCTACAACCATCATTATAAAATTCATATTTTCATCTTGATGGGAAGCCGAGTCTGCGTTTGGTCCTCGAGCAACAAGCGGAAAAATGAAATAAATAAATAATTATAATTGCATAAGTTGATAAAAAGTGCTATGCAATAGCTTTACCGCGGCAGTCCCCGAGTGCCACACGTCTTTTTTTTAACTTAACTAAAAAAATGCAAAAATTAGTCCAATAATTAGCAAATGACCTCCTCTTTAAGCGAATTTGCTATGACGGGTCCAGACACAATCACTCTGTATCAGCTATACTCTAACTGTGGCCCGCCGGGCCTTTGTTATTGGCCCATCTGAAGTTACAAATTAATTTTCAACCATTTTAAATTTCGCGCCCATCAGAGAATGGGTTTTTCAGAACGGGAAAGTGAGTTCATTGAAACAGAAAAAAGTGTTCAAAGTATCAGAAATTGCATTAAAAAATATTAAAATCTTTGTTAAAACTTCTTTTTTCATTAATAAAGTAACTACATCGTTAACTTGGAATTACGTTTTAATTATGACCTAAATAATTTTTGCTTGCGGTCCATGACTGAAATGTGTCTGTGGCCCCTATTAAAAAAAGGTTAGTAGCTGTTTGGCGGCCCTGTATAAATGAGTGATGAATATTAAATGATGATGGTTGGAGAGGAACAGGTAGCAGCATTATGGAAGCAGATAATGACGGTGACGTTTTCTGTAAAAAAAAATTACTGGATATAAAGAAGAAAACAGTAAAAATGTGGACTTCGGTATTTGCACTATGATTGGAAAATATCACGCCAGAGCTTTTGCACACCACGTTTTTGTTATGCGCTTATGACGCGCGTTTTTGATAAGCGCGTACTTTGCGCGTTTTCAACACGGTTTAGCAAATTTTACACGTGCGATGCAAACGCGCGTTTTTAAAGGTACAAACGAGCGATTTCATCGCGTTTGTGCCATTGATATTGCGGGGAAGGAGATGATGCGGGAGAGGTGCGCAATACTGTGGTTCCAAATGGCTTACTGCGCGATGCATCGCTAGAAATGCGCGTTCACAGCGCTTTTGTAGCGATGTTTCAGCGCAATTGCAGCGATGAAAACGCAAGGACCGTGTGCAAAGGTAACAACGTGACTTCAGTCTTAAGTTTGCTGCGCGTCCTGATTGCGTCCTACGCACGTCCTAAGCGCATTAAAAAAACGTGGAGTGTAAAGACTGTAAGAGTTTGTATATTCGGCCCATACCAAAACAGACGACTCCCTTTTGACTTTTCTGTAACATGCGCCACTTTAAAACTTGTCCTTACATGCTCATTTGTTACTTTATCCATTTTAGTCAGTCTAAAGATCCATTTTCTTTTATAATACTTACAAAAAAACAGGATTTATATTAACCATACTACGAGTACCTTTCAGCTTGTATGTTTTGTGTTCCAAGTCATTTCAATTACTGTGTAACCAAATTGCACAGAAGTCACTTTGACAGTTCAGCTACTATAACGCAACAAAACAAACGAACAGACAAAAACTTCCAACTAAAATTAGGGATACACAACAAAGGTTCAACTTGCTACGGAACCCTCTTCACGCGCTACCGCAAAAAGGAACATTACCGGTGTACATGGATGTTACATCGACCGTGCTAATAAGTGAGCGTCATTAGTGTAATGTTGGAGAATATTTTTGGTATAGCGGTCGATTTTAATGATTTAAGAGTATAGGAAGAAGAGAAATCCGGTTCCTGTGAACCATTTTCTCAGAAAGAAGATTTTGGTATTTTTTTTTTAATATTTACGTATAGTAGACAAATATGTGGGACAGACTAACGAAAATACTGGAAAATCGAACCTATGTTATGTAAATTTTAAACAAATAACATGTAAATTAATACAGGTCAGTTGTAACAATTTGAGTCAGTTGTAACAATTTGACATTGGCTGGCAATGTCAGAGCAGTAAGGGCGATTTTTGTACTGCATTTTGTGCTGCTACTGATTTGCGTTTGACTGTAATTTTTACATTCCTATTGTGGCATCAACTATGCCAAACCCTATCAAATATCTAGAGTATGCATAAGGTGAAAACGATTTTTCATTTCTATATTTCATATATTAAAGCACTCCTTTGACACTTCAGTGCTAATTATATTCGACCAAAATAGTATTTATGGAGACTTACTTATTACACCCATTTATATATTTATATAAAAAAAAAAAAAACATGTATGTAATTATTTTGTAAAGTTATTACTTTGTCAGCGCATCGTTTTCATTTCTTTGTACGTTTATTCATCACCAAAATTAACTTAGAATAAAATAAAATTTAATTTCATTGTATTTCAAAAAAAAAGTAAATGTATTGTTGTTAATCATCCAAACTTCGGTACACATCAAAAAGGTTTTACCACTAACGGAACCCTAAAAAAACTGCGAAACTATCTACCACAAAAACTTGGTAGATACGCTACATCAAGCCTGCTAATAAGTACGGATCATTAGCTTAATGGCAAGACATGTACAGTTTGAGGCTTTTTCATTCACTCTTACACATTCGTTCATTTAGTCGTTCATTCAGCCGTTCGTTCTCGTTGAGTGGAAAGTTGCATGACGCGTAAAGGGTTCAAAATTGATAGGATTCGTGAGCGTATTGCTGAAAGGATAAATGTTTTATGTAGCTTTTCGGATAATAATAGGTACTGAGAATTTGAAAATAAAATGACTCCATTACATTTTCCTCTGTTTCAATGGCTGTGGTTCGAGAAAGGTCACAGAATGCCCCGCGGCATTCTGTGAATTTAACATAATTTATACTGGTTTTTAAGGCGAGTTTTATAATGCCAGAAAGAATATTATTCACTACAGTAAACAAAACCAGAAAAATATATGATATTCTTCAGGATATTTGCTTTTTTTTTTGTTGGGACAAGCCCGCCACACTATTCCCAAACCACTGTAACTCCTGAAAGCCCGAATCAACAGTGGCAACCACCAGAAAAGCGCCGAAACAATGAAGCTCGACGAAGTCCCAGAGATTGAATTTAACCGGAAAATCCGTAAATTCCACTTCCCTCCATATCAGCAGGAGACAGAACGAACAAGGCCAATAAGCACAAAGGGACGTTTACAACTGGGATAGGCCCAGTTGACTAGCACCATGGATATGTCTCTCGGTTGAACATTGCGTCGAACTGTCCTGTGTTGAGCTAGATAAGCATGTAGTTGTGTGTGTGTACAGACCCCCAAACTATCAAAACTTTTCCTTATTCGAATCAATAATGGAAGATGTCCTGGCAAAACTTGCAGCCAGTAATAAGTCTACAATTATTTGTGGTGATTTCAATATCAATATTTTAGAAGAGAATCCAAATAGCAGTCGGTTATTAAATCTTTTTAAGTCATTTGACTTGACCAACACTTTTATAGAACCTACTAGAGTAACATCATCTTCTGCTACTTGTATAGATAATGTTTTCTGCAATTGTGATTATTTAGATAAAGCCATAGTGAATTGTTTGCCGTCTGACCATAGCGGACAAACTGTAACTTTTAGGTGTAAAACTCCAATACAAAATGTTCAGATTAAATATAGACCTATAACTTCTTGCAAATTAAATAGGTTTAATATTTCCCTACAGAACAAGTTAAGTGAAATGAGCCAAGAGGATATTAATATAAATCAATTGTATGACCGTTTCTTTTCATTAGTTCACACGGAATTCAACAAAACTTTTGAAAAGAAGACAAAGAGTATTTGCCCTAAATTTATATTTAGTGATTGGGCAACTAGAGGTATCAGAAAAAGTAGGGAAAGGCTATTTGAGCTTTACAGCCTTAAGACTTTTATAAACACAGAAACTTTTAGCAAGTATGTTGCTAAGTATTCAAAGATTTTTAGAAATACTTGCAAGGTTGCTAAAGCCCTGCACATTAGCAACAAGATCAAAACAGCAGAAAATAAAATAAAGACCGTTTGGAAAGTCATAAATAACGAGACTAACAGAAAGAAAATACGTAATAATAGCTATACATTAGATACAGAATGTGGTCCTAAAAGCTCTAATCAGGAAGTAGCTCAAGAATTTGTAAATTTCTTTACCGATATACCAATAAAAACTACGGAGGCCCTTAATTCCTCACCTGAAATCTCAATTGGCTTATTAAAGGCGAATGTGTCTGGCTGCCTGGCTGAATTTAAATTTAAACATATTAACCCTATGACAGTTATTAAAGCTTTCCGGCAAATTAAAATCAAGCTGACCGAAGATCTATGGGGAATGTCTATCAAAGTTTGTACATCTATACTTGAGACCATAGCCCCGTACTTAGCTTTAATTTTTAATTCATGTGTAGACCAAGGAGTGTTCCCTGATTTAATGAAATACAGTAAAGTCATACCTCTTTTCAAATCCGGGGACAGTAAAGATGCCAATAATTATAGACCTGTATCCGTGTTACCAGTTTTTAGCAAGGTTTTTGAAAAAGTAATGCTTAATCAAATGCTCTATCATTTTAACACCAACAGAATCTTACATGATCAACAGTATGGTTTCACCAAGGGACGTTGTACAACTGACGCCGGTGTAACCTTATTAAAGCACGTTTTTGCTGCGTGGGAAGAGTCCCAAGACGCAATAGGAATTTTCTGTGACCTCTCCAAAGCTTTTGACTGCGTAAATCACGACACATTACTTTTGAAACTGGAGCATTACGGACTAGGTAAACTTGCACTTAACCTGGTAAAATCTTATTTGAGTGATAGAAAACAACATGTTCAAATAAATGGTGTCAATTCACAGGGTTTGAAAGTAAAAATGGGGGTTCCGCAAGGCTCAATATTGGGTCCTTTCCTTTTTCTAGTCTAAAAAATGATCTACCCTATTTATTGAAAAACCAACCACAAAATATGGTGCTATTTGCTGATGACACTTCCCTATTTTTTAAGATAAATAGACGGGCCCAAAATCTAGATGAAGTGAATAATGCCCTACTTCAGGTCCAAAATTGGTTCACAGCAAACAATTTGGTATTGAATGAATTGAAAACTAAATGCATAAGATTTTCATTACCAAATGTTAAAAGTAGTGATTGTGAGATAATATTGAATAAAGAAAAACTCGAATTCGTAGATAAAACTGTTTTCCTGGGGCTTACGCTTGATTCAAGGCTACAATGGGGTTCTCATTTAACATCGCTTGCGGGGCGCTTAAGTTCAGCAGCATATGCCATTAGAAAAATCCGTCAATTCACTGATGTAGATACCGCTAGACTGGTCTATTTTAGTTACTTCCATAGTATAATGTCTTACGGTATTTTGCTATGGGGACGGGCTGCTGATGTTGAGTCTATATTTATTCTGCAGAAAAGAGCCATCAGAGCCATATATAATCTTCGTAGGCGTGATTCTCTAAGGGAACTATTTAAGGATATTGGCATCATGACGGTTCATTGCCAATACATCTACGAAAACATAATGTACGTCAGAAAAAATCTGCATCTTTTTGGTAAAAGAGGTGACAGACACAATTACAGTACTAGAAATAGGGACCAACTAGTTCAGTCAGGCTTTAGACTCGCTAAAGTGGACTCATCTTTCATGGGGTACTGTTTGAGATGCTATAATAAAATTCCACAAAGTATTCTTGAACTGAATGAGACGAAATTTAAAACATGCGTTAAACGCACACTATGTAAACAAGCATATTACAAGTTGAGCGATTATATCGCTGATAAAAATGCTTGGCTTAATGCTGGTCCTGCTCCACATGGACAGGGGCGCAAAAATTGATAGCATTAAATGGTATTGTTGGAGCTGCTGAAGATTGTACAAACTTATCTTTGCATTGTATAGATTCAATGTTAGTATTATATAATCGCATAGCCTATATTGTGTGAGTACTATGTACTAGTAAGCTATCATTCACTGGAAACCTACGGCAGTTCTTGACTTGAATGTGCCCTGGCGGTTGAGAGTATGTCATGCTCTCTCAAATGTCTCGCTGATGGTGGCGCGTGTGTCGGACCATTTAGTTCCCTTCAAAATGGTTGAGCTGAATGGTGCTGATCCATGCGTCATGTTCGTGAACGGGCGCTGTCAGTTGTGACTGGTCATCTCTTAGTCGCCATGGTTTATTTGAATTATTTAGTTTTTGAGTTGTATTTTATTTTTGTTTTGCTATGGACACTTTTAACGTGCACATCTTGCTACATTGTTCTCACATAATATACCATCTCAACATGAATGATGTAACCAAGATTTTGTAACAATATTTTGATTTAAAAGAGTGTCCATGGAGTTTCTTGCCCGTTCTTCTCCATAGAGATCTACGCTAGGGAATGGGCAACTACAGTACTTTCACAGTTTTTATGTCTTGTGACTAGGACTGTAGCTACTTTAAATGTTCATTTTGGTTTCGACAATTCAAAAGTGCCTGTAACTGGCCTACTTGAAATAAATGCTTTGATTTTGATTTTGATTTTGATTTTGATAAATATTAACATTAATGGGTCATAAGTTGTGAGATATTTGATTCCAATAATAGGTATGGCAAAAACTATTGAAAACTATTTTAAAATAGCCGGGTCTGCGGGACTGTTCGAAAGAGATACCGCGGCCCTGGTACACAAAGGGCTAAGAAGAAACCTGGATGGGTTTTAGTCAGTAAAAGTCTGACACTCCCTTCCGCTCCGCCCAGAGCGGGAGGAGTCATTTGAAGATTTCCCATCCGAAAAACAAAGTATAGAACAAAAAAGTAGAATCAGGCGTTATTTTGCGGAAATCCAACTCAGCAAATGCAAAATATCTATTTACTAATTTTATTTCGCGAGAAAAGAATCCCAAAATTAAAACTAAATATTTTGCATAACAAATTAAAATGCAATGACGGGCAGAACACTTACCTCACAGCTTCTAAAATTCAATTGAGAATTTATAATCGTCCGTTTTTCTTCTATATTTTAAACAATATTTCAATCGCTATTCTAGAAGTAAATCGTGACTATACCCGTCCTGAATTTCTATCAGCAAAAAGTAAAATGTGTTAATAGGACCATTTGTAAGCAAAACGACATTTCAGACATTTATTTCTTTCAATCTGATTATGTGAACATTGGGACAAAAGTCCGGACCTTTTTTGTTCACTGACCAAAGAGTAGTTTCACTGAAATCGACCTTTGTATTGAAGCGAAATGGGCTCTGAACTGATTAGATTTTAAACTTAATTTGCACTGTCACTTACGAGAAATCTTCCGTGATAATTAATCACAAGCCACATATTTTGTCAACGAACAAACATTACTTACCTAGGCTGACAGCAATTGTTTCAATAGAGAGGAGATTCCAGTTTTGCGTAAGCTCAAAAATAGCAGCCGGCATCGTAATCAAGACTTCACAAAACCTAGTGATACTAGAAATGTTCCATCGGTAATTAAAAAAAAAGACTGCTGTTCCATAGGATTTGATCGTAGGTAATACAGTTGTGTAGGAAACATCTTTTTTTAAGAACCGACAAAATATTTATATGAGAATAATTATTGTACTGAATAGGTAGAAGTCGTTTTATCGTAAGCGTCCCTACTACCCTGTATACATGTCTTAGGCTGCCAACAGACTGACTGCATCGCAGTAACCACGCGCAGTCGATATAATGAACTGCATGCAGTTGTATTTTTTTTATGAGGTATCTACGGTAGACGTGGTGGTCCACGCTCTTATTTAAATTAATACAATTGGTTGCTGTAGTTTAATTCTAAGGAACTGTAGTCGTGCTCCAACATTGGATACGTTACATTTAGGTAGGTTCGTTCGTTCGACTTCGTTCAGTCATGATATCAACTTTACACGGTCGGCTGCAGTCATGACTGAACGAAGTTGAACGTACAACTGCATGCAATTGAATATATTGCGCGTGGTTTCTGCAATGCAGTTCGTCTTTTGGCAGCCTAAAGGTCGTGGCTCACTTGACAAGCACCGCACCAGCACGGCACCAGCACAGCTCCTGACCGGCGTCGCCTCGAATATAGGCTACGGCGCGCGGTCCGCGCGCCGCAAGCTAGGTGTAAGCACGCGGTCGCCTCGCTTGCCGCGCGTGGGCCGCGCGCGGTCCCCTCGCTTGCGGCGCGCGGGCCCCTCGCTTGCGGCGCGCGGGCCACACGACGGCCACTCGCCGTCCGCAAGGCGCAAGCTCGTAGTCCGCACGCTGGTAGTAATAGTCCGGGAGGTAGCATTGTATTTTAGGTATTATCTCTAGTAATTATATTTTGTTAACGTGGATTCGTGGTTTAATTCACCTACCCCGCGAACACCCTTTCCATTACAGTTCTGAGATTTTTTTAAGTTCAGTATATGTAAACTATTTACAAAAAAGTTTCAGCCAGTGTACTGTAACGATTGATTCAGTTATTGTAACATAAGATCAACCTTCGATTACAACAATATCAGTCGGTTTATTAGGGCTTTTTATTTGCTTTTTATTTCTAACCGAACTAGGTTTAGTGTCGTGGGCTCTCTAACTAAATTTGTAACTGGCCATACATTAAACAAAGAGTACCCACGACGTGGAGAAGCATGACGGCGCAATGACATTGTTTCGCGGGCCACTCGGCGTCCGCGCGCGGTCCCCTCGCTTGCGGCGCGCGGACCCCTCGCTTGCGGCGCGCGGACGGCGCGCCGTCCCCTCGCTTGCGGCGCGTGGACTGCGCGCGGACGCCGAGCCGCCCGCGAGGCGAGTCGTATGGTAGCGGCAAGCGCGTTGACCACCCGCCGTAAGCTTTTTCATATGGACATTAAAAAATATGTTATGCGACACACGATTTAATGCTCTAATTTGAATGGCAAGTAAATTGCTGGGTTGGAGCGGTGCTGGTGCGGTGCTTGTCAAGTGAGACAATGCTTGTAGCTGTTCACAATAGAACTATGAACTCATTAAAACAATAAAATCCACTTTTCGTTGAATGAACAGAACTTTCCATGAACCAGCACATAGCAAACTCTATTTAATTTAATTTTCTCAATTCCACTATTCAGAACTAACATAAACTAAAATCACGAAACAGCACCAACGCAAAACACATAAAAAAATATCGCACTAATAAAACGAGCACAAGCGATTTTAAACTCTAAAAAATATAGCGAAAATAACAGCTTTAACATAACAAATTTATGTCGTTTCTAGGACAATAAATTGCAATTTGCGGCCTCACAGCCATTTAATGAGGCCTCATTCAAGCCAGAGATGAAATTTCACACTGAAAATTTTCAATTTTGTGCGATCCAGTTAACAAGTTGTATTCAGAGGCGTATGAAAAGAGTGCCTTTGCCCCATTTTCGGGGCACTGACTTCAATTATCGTTAGTGTTTTTGTTTTACTGTTTGTTTGGTCATTAATTGTTATTTTGATTGTAAATGATTTATAATGTGACGACAATAATTACTCTATGGTTGTTGCCAGTTAAGATCGCAAAAGCGGACATCGCCCTTTCCTTATTACCTCTTCGTACAAAACAAATGAATCATGTTTCGTTTTTCATTAGATAAAATGTTGAAGATCACGATAGATGATGAATCAAGACTTGAACAGGCTTATGTTTGGATTTCAAAGTTAAGATTTAAAATTTGTGTAAAATAAATGTAAAATAAAAAATTTAAAACTATAACACGACGCTTACGCCATCTACCGGACAATGTGCACAACACTTCGCCAGCCGAGTAGATCGCAACATACACGAGATCAATGAACGATAAGAAGAAAAGATAAACAGTACCTGCAGACTACTAGCGACATCTAACATTCGACGTGAGAACGTGTCAATGAATGTTACAACTACATACAAGCATGAGATGGGTGAAGACACACACTGTCATCTGTGAAACCGCTATATAAACCTGCACCACCGACGAACTCGTCACCCTGGCTGGGGGCCTTAAAGTAATTTTTGGCCACCCACAGGATAGTTCGGTTAAGTAGTTAAGCAACCTTATCGAGTTGCAACTACGAGTGGCCATTCCTAAAAAAAAAAAAAAAAAAAAAAAAAAAAAACGAACTCGTCACTCGCTACTTAGACGGCACAGTGGTCGATAGCCCCGCAGTCACCACTGTTGTCATAAGCTTGACCTGAGCGGAGGCCCCGTCGCCCTCAGGAATAGCTAGCTAGGAGGTGAAGGGATAGGATAGCCCCGCAGTCCATCCCTAGGTCCGCTAAATAGGTCTAACCTTAGTCTAACTTTGTTTGCTAAAGTCTGTAAAGTGTTGAAGTAAAGAGAATAAACTCCTATTTGTCGTCAATCGTTGGTTTTATTCCACCGCCACCATTATAAAACATAATAAAAAAAGTTTATCAAATTTTTTGACTAGATTTTTTTTTATATCATATTTAATTATATTATTTTTTTAATATATTCAATGTACAGACACAGTTTTTTTACTCTTTTATTATGTGTATAGATACCTAATTATTGGTTATCATCATACACAGTGCTACTTCACCCACTGCTGGGTTTAAGCCTCTCTTTGCTTGTGCAGATCTCCACATTCTTGTGCCAACATCATCCAGGATATTCCCTCGATGGCTACAAAGTCATCTGCCCGTCTCGTCACCGAACAACCAACACTTTTCCTCGCAATCCTTGGACGCCAGTCGGTCACAGCTTTAGTCCACCTGCCTTCACGGCGCCTTGTTAGGTATCCTTACTTCTTAGTCAACCTGCGAATATTGGACCATCCGAGTGGAGTCTCGAGATAGTTAGTTAGTTAGTTTTTAGTTAGTTAGATAGTTAGTTTCTTCAGTTAAGTTTTGTTTGTAACCGATCAGTAAGCCAAATTTCAAACAGACAGAGATAGCAACCTACTGAAACCGGCTAGTAAGTTATTGAAAATGGCCGTTAATCATGTGGTTAGTCGTTAACCTGGTGTCAGAGTTTCTATGCCGCCCATGGGTTTCTGACTTGGGTTTACATGCTGCCAAGGTATATCACTCAGGCGTGTTGGTTTCCACACGATGTTTAACTTCACCGAAGCAAGTGAAAATATTCAATAAGTGTCTTCATCATCTTTCTGCCCTTTTCCCATGTTATTTGTCATATCGTTTGTCAACCGTCATGCTATCATTTACTCCTTTTTCTTTCATATCATTCTTCACACAGTCCATCTATCGTTTTTTTGGTCTTCTGCTCCCCCTCCATCCATCAACATTTATATTCATCAGTATTTTAGTAATATGCGATTCATCTATGAATTCGGTATGAACATGTAATGAGCAGGCTCATTACATGTGCATACCACGACAGTCGATTCCCTATCAACTTTTCTGTAATTAGTGACACTTTTAAGATTCCTCTAAAAAACTCGAAAATTAAATTACTCAATACGTGTCTTGGGTCGTCGCATCATTAGACAATTACTGCTAGTCACTCATACAATAAATACCACTCAACTAACAATTTTGCTTCGCCTTCTCATAAAACAGTATTACAAAAGACTAGAACAAAGAAAATTCCTGCATTTTTCTTCATTCCCGCTACTGAGCTAAGTAATTATAATTTATCTGTATTAAGTAAAGTAATCAAAACATTTTGCTAAGTCTCATGACTTGCAATCATATTCTCTTTCTTCTTATTAAAACAACATAACATTACTCCTGCAACCCTCGAGAGGTTAAGCAAAGCCCAAATCCACATTTCGACAGTTATGTTTAAGTCCTATGTAATAGAGGGAGAGCCATCAACCGGATACCGGAATACTATCGCTTTCTTTTTTCTTTTACATGAGATAGATAAGGACAGCTAGTGTTTTAAAGTGTATAATCAATGTATATCATAATAAAGGGCCAAAAAAAAACATAAACCAGGGTGTAAACCACCTCATCACAAAGCCGTCAACCAAGCATTCTGTACATCAAACTAAGTAACTTTACGCAAAACTTATAGCTGGGATGTTTATTTGGGGTTAAAAATCATGTTTTGTGGTATAACTCAATGTAACGCTCTCAAGACATTGTGCTGATTTATGGATTGTGTGGGAGTCGTGGAGTTGTTTAAAGTAAAAATCTTACAATAAAAACTTGTATTTAAAAAAAACCTTAAGTTATGGAATCAGGCGTTACTTTGCGGAAATCCATGGCATCAAATGCTATGAAAAATATTTAGTTTTAATACCGCTAGACAAAAATATCCAGGTCTGAAAGCAGGACACAAATCCCACCGTCATGCATATGCACATGCACATATGGGCCCACCCTCCCGCCCTCATGCATATGCACACATACAAAACAAGTGAGAAATAATTAGCATGCCATGCAACCAAACCTTTACTCGACACGTGTTTCGCCCCTCCACGGGGCATCCTCAGGAGTTGTTGACTCGTCGAGCGTTCCAGCTCGAATGAGCTAGACGCACCGCTGTCGGCCCTTTATATACCGTTTCTATGACGCTATAATAACGGTCGATACAACGTCACAAAGACATCTGTGCCGAACTACCTGCAATCATACTTAGAAGTGGTGATGGAATTAAATTTGTTTGGTCATTCAACAGTGTATATGCATTGTTATTGTTATGTTTTGATATTTCTAGCTGTTCCAACACACTCAACCGGAAACCCTTATCGCAAACATGCAAAATGTTATAGGAACTGTTGTCGCTCAAGGAGTGGCCGGTGTCAATTAAATGTTTTGCGAAATGTGATTTATCTGGATGGCCATTCCTGTATGCGGCAACATGTTCCCTGTACCTAATTTCGAAACCACGGCCTGTCTGACCTACATAGACCCCGTTGCAATCATTGCACACTAATTCGTAAACTCCGGACTTTTTTGAATTCTCTAATTTATCTTTACCGTTACATAGTTTACGCAAGTTATGACCCGATCGAAATGCTACGTAAACATTGTGTTTTCTAAGAATATTCGCGATTCTATCTGAAATTGGGCCTATGTAAGTGAGACTTCCGATATTCTTGTTAATTCTTTCGGGGGGACATGCATAAAGTGCTGAGCGTGCCCGGTCATTCTGCTTTTTCTTAATTATATTATCAATAACTTGTTTGGTGTAACCGTTTGAAGTCGCGATTTGACAGGCCAGTTAAAATATAAAATTCCAATGAACCCACGATCTCCTTTTTTGTATGGTTTGCCAAAAACTCATAAAGACAATATCCCGATTCGTCCCGTTGTCTCTTACATTGGTGCCCCAACATACGACTTGGCTAAATATCTTAACAATTTATTAAAGGCAAAGGCATCTTTTAAACCACAGTACAGTTTAAAAAATAGTTTAGATTTAACTAAAAAAATACAAAATATTAACATCCCCCACAATTCGAAATTATTATCACTAGATGTAGAAAGTTTATTTACAAATATTCCATTTGAAGAGTGCCTACGTATTTTGGGGAACCATTTGGAGAGGCAACGTTTACATCCAGGAGAAATATATGACCTACTTAACCTTACACGTATTTGCATGGAACAAAATTACTTCCGGTTCAATAACGAATATTACCGCCAAAAAGAGGGTCTAGCAATGGGGTCACCTTTAAGTCCTTTAATGGCGGAAATATTTATGGACTACTTCGAGTGTAAATATGTGGTGGGCGAGCCCAACAATCTGTTTTATTATAGATATGTAGATGACATAATTATCTGTTGGACAGGAACTAATCGTCAATTAGATATTTTCGTAAATAAGCTCAACACTCACCACCCCAAAATTAAGTTCAAATTAGAATTAGAATCAAATCAGTCCCTTAATTTTTTGGATCTAACAATCACAAGAGTCAACAACAAACTCGATTTCCAAATTTATCGAAAGCCCACGCACACTGACACAACGATTCCCGCATCTTCCTGTCACCCACTACAGCATAAACTAGCAGCCTTCCGCAGCTATGTCCACCGTTTAATGTCACTCCCACTGTCCACAGATAGTTACGTCAAAGAACTCAAAATATTGTATCAAATCGCGACTTCAAACGGTTACACCAAACAAGTTATTGATAATATAATTAAGAAAAAGCAGAATGACCGGGCACGCTCAGCACTTTATGCATGTCCCCCCGAAAGAATTAACAAGAATATCGGAAGTCTCACTTACATAGGCCCAATTTCAGATAGAATCGCGAATATTCTTAGAAAACACAATGTTTACGTAGCATTTCGATCGGGTCATAACTTGCGTAAACTATGTAACGGTAAAGATAAATTAGAGAATTCAAAAAAGTCCGGAGTTTACGAATTAGTGTGCAATGATTGCAACGGGGTCTATGTAGGTCAGACAGGCCGTGGTTTCGAAATTAGGTACAGGGAACATGTTGCCGCATACAGGAATGGCCATCCAGATAAATCACATTTCGCAAAACATTTAATTGACACCGGCCACTCCTTGAGCGACAACAGTTCCTATAACATTTTGCATGTTTGCGATAAGGGTTTCCGGTTGAGTGTGTTGGAACAGCTAGAAATATCAAAACATAACAATAACAATGCATATACACTGTTGAATGACCAAACAAATTTAATTCCATCACCACTTCTAAGTATGATTGCAGGTAGTTCGGCACAGATGTCTTTGTGACGTTGTATCGACCGTTATTATAGCGTCATAGAAACGGTATATAAAGGGCCGACAGCGGTGCGTCTAGCTCATTCGAGCTGGAACGCTCGACGAGTCAACAACTCCTGAGGATGCCCCGTGGAGGGGCGAAACACGTGTCGAGTAAAGGTTTGGTTGCATGGCATGCTAATTATTTCTCACTTGTTTTGTATGTGTGCATATGCATGAGGGCGGGAGGGTGGGCCCATATGTGCTTGTGCATATGCATGACGGTGGGATTTGTGTCCTGCTTTCAGACCTGGATATTTTTGTCTAGCGGTATTAAAACTAAATATTTTTCATAGCATTTGATAAAAAAACCTTGTCAAAAAGTTGTAACTTTGACCCCCAATATCTCCGTAACTAAAAGGTTCGTAGGTAAGTATCGTGTAGAACAAAAAAAATATTTTAATGACAGGGAAAACAAGTGCCTATCAGTTTCGTTAAGAAGTTTTTTACACCCTTTATATTTCAGTCAAGGCTTGGGTGTACAAGTGCATGGCCTGCTATACATATATGTCTTTATTTAGTCACTAGCGGACGTCACGCGGTTTCACCCGCGTGGTTCTCTTTCTCGTAAGAGTACGGCGATAAAATATAGCCTATTTTACTCACTGATAATGTAGCTATCCATTGCTGAAAGAATTATTCAAATCGGTCCAGTAGTTTTTTAGCTTATTCGTTATATATAAAAAAAAAACTTGAGAGGTGTCAAGGGACACCCGGATGGAACGAAGTTCTTTCGATTTACTAGTGAAGGAATTGTAATAAATTTTTTTTTTTTTTTTTAATAATATTTTTTTATTATTAACAAATATAATGTTCACTCAACAAAAATAATCATCGCGACACCACACTGTTCAATGCGAAATAGAAATGAAACAAACGCATTGCAACTTTCATTTATTTTTAAAAGTGTCGTGACAACTTTTTCGTAAGATTTTTTTTTTCCGTCTAGCCCCCTTTCATAAAAAAGCAAAACTTTCCACTTATAGTATAGATTTATTCTGCTGTTATTGATCGAAGGATTTATCCGTCATTCGTATCCCATGGGACAAAGGCAAACCCTTCACTTGTTCCCTCTATTAACTTAGTTTAATTATTACGATAATATTTTTTGAGGACGTAACTGTGGTAAGTATAGTTAAAAAATAGCATTTTATTATGTTCGTTGACCTGTCAGCTGTCAAATAATTTATTAAATAATTTATTATTAATATCTATGGAAAAAAACAAACAAATTGTGCTGATATAAAAACAACCGCTTCAGAAGTTACGATGTCTGCAAATAAACAGATTGTTTTCACAGAACAAAAAATCACTTCACCAACAAAAATAATTAGGCATCAAACCTAACTCCAACATCCCTGAAACCACCAGACCAATAACTTATAATCTCAAGTGTAACGTAATTAAAGTTTATTATGCGTAAAACAAATTAAACCTTTACGACCGGGTGTAAAACAAACGGCGCCCTTATATTCAAATTGTTTTGAATTCTAATTCAGATCGTTAATTGCGACACATAAAGCTACCTTACTGTTTTATTAGTCTTCTAAAAGGACAATGGGAATCTTGGACACAGAATAAATAGCCACAGAAGTCACACAGCTCGCGACATTTTTTCCAATCACTTCTTCTTCTTTAGGTGATTTTGTGGTTAGTACCTAACCTAGTGTCAGTGTTTTAATTAAAATATAAATATCGCTGGACATTATACACAGCGCCATCTAGTGCCACACTAAGCAAGGCTTGTGTCGTGGTCACCAGACAGTTGATATACTATATTTATATACTTTTTGTTTGTAAATACATACTTATTATACATATAAACATCCATGACTCGGAAACAAATGTCCATGCTCATCACACAAACATTTGCTCCTACCGGGATTCGAACCCGGGACCCTAAGAACGTAAGGCAGCCTCACTACCGCTGCGCCATTCGGGTCGTCCAAATTCCACTAATGTTCCTTTTTATTTTTATTTCGGATGGGAAATCATCAAATAACGCCTTTCGCTGTGGGCGGAGAGGAGGGGAGTGTCAGACTTTTACCAACTAAAACCCATCCATGTTTCTTCTTAGCCCTTTGTGTTCCTGGGCCGCGGTATCTCTTTCGAACAGTCCCGCTCTCCCGGCAGACCGCTAATGTTCCTCTGACTTGATTTTACACGCCATCGAGAAATACCTCTCAGGCCTGCTGGTTTCCTCACGATGTTTTCTTTTACCAATCACTGTAACTCCTGAAAACCATAATTAACATTAGTGACCACCTGAAAAGCTCATCGATTCCATGATCAAAATTTTGCAGTTTTTGAGACAGTCACAAAATTAATCAGAAAGTAAAAGGTACGTAGTAATAAAAAAAATATTTACTTTCCTGCAAAGCAAGAAGAACATTGAACAAAGCTAACCAGCTGGCTTAAACACAATTACAGTTGCAGAAGTCATATAAGTGCACGCACAATTAGACACGTTTCACGTACAGTGAGTGCAAACGCACTCTCGTATGTCATTTATTGTATATGGTCACCGGACTGCCCGTACGTCTTCATGTTTTCACTCATTGAATATAGCGAGCCTTCTGTTACCTCTCTACGCTGTGTCCTGTTTCTATTTTTATGAGCTTGACAAAATAAATAGGTACCTACTCCTTGTAATAATATAAATTGATTTTGTAAGTAATTAACAATTCATTACTTTAATTTAAAACAGGTCAGTTGTAATAGTGAATCCGTTGTGAGTTTTGAACCTCATTTGTTTAGTCTGGTTATAACGTGAACTTCGTCATTTAAATTGCGTAGCCTCGTAACAAGTGAACTGTTACTAACATAGTTTTAGATCTTGAAACGACGAGCCATTGTAGAATGAAATGAATGATGTTATTGTTGTTATAACAAGGTGGAAAATACACTAACGCTACATCGGCTACAGGGGCTAAATTAGCAACTCTATTTGTGGTGGTTCAAACTTCGTTTGAAATACTGTTAGAATGAAGTTCTAATCAGCTTGCACTACAAAGTGGTTGTTACGTCAGTCACTGCGGGCCGATTAGTGCAAAAGGAGTGGTTTCGATTGATTTACAAAAAATCTGTTGATTGGAGTATAGTATATTTCACATCGAGGGACTAAACGAAGCCATAATATACCAGGGGTGGTTTGACTCCCGAGCGTGCGAGAGATTCAATGAAACCGAGGGTATATTAAGTTGGCGACTTTTCACTTTGAGTGCGAGAAAATTAGTCAATTTAGTGCAAAAACATTTGTTTGTTATTCCTCCAGTGCAAAAAACTTTCAAGTTTTTAGGTAAATCTTCCGTGATTTTGGCGGCAAAAGATTATCTATTATGTATTTTGCTCTTTGCTCGACGTCAAACTCTTCATTGTCACTAAAAAAAATGTTATATTAAAAACCAAACCAATACACTGGACCAAAATTATGAAGTTTCGCGGTCAGTTTTTTATTCTAAACAAGTCACAGATTAACAATTTAAAACACATGGTGCTACTATCTTTGCCGAAAAACCATGGAACTAAAACTCCCAACATTTTCGCAATGAAAATGTATGGTCCACACTCCACAGATAATAGTATATTTACTGGCTGGTTGAGTTTGTCTATGTCACATGAAGGAAAAAAAAAAAGAATTACTTTTACTCCCTAGAGGGAAAAGGTGGTCACTTTAGTCTCGCTTCGTAGGGCTATATTGGCGTACTTTTAGGGCAAGAGAAGTGAAAAAAAAACACTATGATGCTGATATGTTGCTTGTAGAATTATTTGCCAAAACATCAGAATGATCACGTGATGATCGCGTGTATTTTGGTTTGGTTTTACTCACACTCACAATTTTGATACGGAACCCTCATGGGCGAGTCCGACTTGCACTTGGCCGCTTTTTTATGGTGCTCTGGTGGTCACCCATCTATAGACCAAACTAGTCAAGCACGGCTGTTATTATTAAGCCACGAGCTCCATTAGCACTTATGCAGTATTTAGTCAAATTTTATTTTCTCTTGTTTCAGGTACAGCTATAACTGTCAATGTGCATCGGAGAGAAGACCACACCCACATACTTCGGCAGTACCAACGGTAAATATATTTTTCACTCTAATAAGCTTTTTTTTAAAATTTCGTCGTCGGTGTTCGAAAACGCAAAGTACTCATAATTCATAAAGAATTGACTATTTTTTTCCATAAAAAAAAAAAACATTTTATTTTAAAAATGGAACCAAACGCGTCGAACGCCGAACTAAAAAAAAAGGCATTGGCGCGAAATTTTAAGATGTTTTCTGTATTATTTGAATTTCTTTTTATCTCCTACGTTTACCTCATAAACGACACAATATTATATTCGTCTTCACAGAGAACTGAGATTATGTTGCCGGGAAAAAACATCTCATTAGAACAACAGTACAAATTGTACATTTAATTTTTAATAAAATAAACTATCATATTAAATATGGTTATTTTATTTTCTCGCAATCGTAGTGAAAAGTACGGTGTAACACACGGCGCTAAAATCCCATTTTAACTCGGTTCCTATTTACTACCTCGCTAAAGTTCGGTAGTAAAATTACCTCGTCTATAATGGGTCATTTTAGCCCCTTGCATCACAATGGTCCATGTTCACCGAAAAGATAACGGTCTGATTATCTAAAAACATCTGTTTAAAACACATTTTTGTATGGGAACATGTTACAGTGACAGTGTTCTTTGGTTTTGTTCAACGTAATGCTTAACTGACATAAAAACCAGGGCCATAAGGACTATTTCTGAACGTCCTTTTGATTTTTCGCAGTTCTGACTGCTGAACATGAGGTCCTGGTTATTGGGTATTTTGTCAGGAATCTCTCAGTCGCATCAAATCATCATCATCATCATCATTTCAGCCGAAAGACGTCCACAGCTGGATATAGGCCTCCCCCAAGTGTCGCCACATGGACCGGTCCCATGCGACTCGCATCCAACGGATTCCCGCAACCTTCACCAGGTCATCGGTCCACCTAGTGGAAGGTCTTCCAACGCACCGGCTTCCGCTGCCACTTAAGCCACTACCAATCGCATATGCGGAATCTGAAATAGGGTAGACCACAAAAAAAAAATATAACAAGCCCGTCAGATAGAATTGCAAAAAATATTGGACACGTATTTTTTTTATTTTTTCACGTTAACAAAAAATTAAGACGTTATTACAGTGTGTCAAAAAGTCATGTGACTGTCTTCATAAACTAATAAGAATTTATTTATTTGATAAAACACAACTAAACAAAATAACATCACAAAAGTCCCATTTCGTGGCTTCCGTTGAATCATTTTACCCAGTTTTCCCCGAGATATGAAATTTCCAATATTTTCATGAAACTTTCAGACTTCTCAGAAAAGTTCCCAAAAACTTAATTTCCCAAAGGTGTTTGTACTGAGTTCGTTAAAAGCCTTTTCCCAACTATGTTCGGGTCGGCTTCCAGTCTAACCAGATTTAGCAAAATACCAGTATTTCACACAGAGCACTGCCTATCTGAGGCCCTATTAGGATCGAGAGTCGTAAACGTAACGTTAATATCTCTTCGGCCGTTTCCGCAACTGCGATTCGCAACCAGGCCCGGCAGTCTCGACAGAGATAACGACAAGATCGTTAACTTTCGGTTGCTAATTACTCACGAATAAATTGGGTTCCAATAATGATGCTTCCGAGTAATGAAAGTCTTTACATCCTAGATGCGTTTATCGTAAGCATAATTATTGCAACCGAATATATTCGTTAGTAATCAGCGATCGAAAGTTAGCGATTTTGTCGTTATCTCTGTCGAGACTGCCGGCCCAGTTGAGAATGCAAGGTTGCGAATAAGGAAAACAAATGCCTTTAGCGTAACTGCGAAACAGTTGCGGAAAAGTTTTCTTGATTCGCAATTATGTAGTTGCGAACAAAGAATAAACAATTCTAATACGCAACTGGTTGCGAATCGCAGTGGCAAAAACGGCCTGAGGGACACGTCGATTTTAAACATCATCAACGAATGAACTCGTTTGATATAATATTATTTTCATTATTTTAAGAATGTATTCATATGTAACGATGTTATTTATAATGACTAATTGTGCTTATAGCGATTGGACTAAAATGCTGTAGGATACCACAGGAATTTTCCTTAAAAATTTCCACGTAAAAACGTGCCTCTTCACAATTCGGTAACTGGGTAACACAATGAATAAATAATAAATAAATACTTATTATCATTCGTCCTAAAGACTGCTCAGTTAAAGGTCTGTGTTGCTATCGGTACAAATCTGTGCGTGGGATGAAAGCTCTCAATGTTGATCCTTTTCCAAGAAATTCTAAAGCTCCAATGCCACGAGCTAAAAACGATAAAGTCAATTTTGACAGTAAGTTACTAAAATAAATACGTCAACTTGTTTTGAATTTAGGTTTATGCTCTATATTACAACCATTCAAATTTCACGCTGTATATTGTTACTAACACTATGAGTCTTGTTGCTCGAAATAAATGATTTAATAATAAATCTTAGTCCTCCACCGTCTGGGGAGACTCTGACTCATGGTCTGTCAGATTCATACTGACTAACACCACCACACTGCCACAGTGTTCCGAGGCCACACGTGCGTCGTGGGGCAACATGAATTGATTCGACTTCCACTGCCCCGGACTAGTGATGGTCCACTTGACATGCGGGCCTTGTCCCGGGAAGGAGTGAGGTGTTAAAGTCCCCCCGTAAGACTGGCGCGCGTGGAACACTACACGCCACTTTCTTGGGTTCAGTATGATGAGTGGTCGACGGCTGCCTCCGTTTTTTTACCCTAGGGCCTGTTTAGGGGGGAAGGCGTGGGGGAAGAGACACGACATCCACTGATTCTCACTGAGTCCAGCCTGCTTTAGCATGTTTCACAGTAGTGGGGACAACCCAATCCCAATGTTGTCCTATTTAACTCAATGGTTGATTGGTAGACATTGTTGTTTTTTGAATTAGGAGGAAACACTGAGGGTGAGAAAATTGAAAAATAGTTATTTGAAAAATGTATTGCCAATTAAAAAGGTTTTGGCCGTGTTCTTATGATTTCACGTTACGATCGGAGCGTATGTATGCAATCATTCTATCAATGTTTTGTCATGATGTTGTAAACCGACTTTACAGACAACTATTTTTTTAAATAATCTAGTCAGTTTTCTGGGCGTTTTAACGTAGCGAACAATCTGGCCAATTTTTAAGGTTTTTGAAGGTTCGATATCTCTTTTAATAATTAATTTATGAAAAAAAAAAGAAAAACGTAGGGCTTGCAATAATACGAGTACATTACAATATATATCATGTCATGGCTTTTGTTTTTTTCGAAAAGAAAATATTGCTCGACTGGTATTATCCAGGGAGGAAACAGGATACTATGTTTGTATGGAAAAACAGCTATGCTGTGTGTGCTTCATTCATCCTATGTACCAATATTACACATGAAAAATTATATAAATAAACATTGCAGGCTGGTTCTGCCATAACCTAGTTTCCCAAAACAGCTCAAACGAAACTCAACCCGTTAAAAACTGTAGCAACATGAGTATAGAACTTTTCCAGTAGACACAGTTCGAATATTCACTTTGCAATATATCGGTTGAGCGGTCCGCATAATACAGGATATAAACAGACTCATACAAAGCCGTCAACCAAGCATTCTGTACATCACACTTTTTAAATCGGTTTTTTTTTTGGGGTGATAAAATCGCGTTTTACGGAAATCAATTTACCGCACATAAATAATTATAAATAAATATCTCTACTACATTATGTTTCTTAAAATGTCGACAATTATATTGATCTCAATTTTAAGGACATAATGTTGATATTTTATGTGATTACTGTAGGTACCTATAATAATACAATATAATATAATAATAATATCTTTAATTAACTACTTACAATTTTATGTTAATCTTGTTTATTGCTGTGCCCTAACAGGGTCCATAATTGTTCTTAGCTGTAAGCCCATTGTAACATCTTTTAAAACTTATGGTACGCAAAATAAAATGAATATGAATATGAAAAAAAAAGCAGAAGCCAGACATGACGAATCCATAAAGGTTCCGTTTTTTTCCATTTGGCTACGGAACCATAAAATGTGCTGGTGGATGAATTGAATAGTACGAATATCGTGGAGGTGTTTAAAGTAGAAATCTTACATTATAAGCATGTATTTAAAAAAAAAAAACTTGTGGAAAAGTTGGAACTTCGACCCCCAATATCTCCGTAACTAGGAGGTTCCCAGGTATGATTCCAAAGAAGAAAATGATCGCAATGATGAAGAGAACAAGTGCCTTTCGACTTGGTTAAGAGTCTTTTTACATCCTGTATGTAGGTTACTGTACCTTTTTTTGTGTCGGATGGAAAATCATCAAATGACTTCTCCCACTCTGGGCGGAGTGGGAGGGAGTGTCAGACTTTTACTGACTAAAACCCATCCATGTTCCTTCCTCGCCCTTTATGTTCTAGGGCCACGGTATCTCTTTCGAACAGTCCCGCAGCCCCGGCAGGCTTCGGCCCTTCTTTTATGCTGACATCTCTTTAAGGCGCGCGTTGAACACGAACGTGCCGTCGACACGGCCGGTCGTCATAAGCCGGACGGCCGGCAAGCTAGCCCATAGCTCACCGTCCACAGGCCTTACTGTAAACCCTAGGTAACTGATTGTCAGTTGAACTGGTTATCAGGCTGATGACTTACCGTTTATGTCTCGTTGGCATAATGGTTGCAAGAGTGACTTCTGAGCATGAAGTCCGCGGTTCGATTCTCAGATCAGACAAAGTGATATTGGGTTTTTCCATCAGGTATATCTCATCATCAGTAGCAGCCACGGAGTTTGCATTTGGGGCCGGTAGATGTCAATCGGATCGCTCCCATAAATTACGAAATGTGGATGAAATTAGATATACAGTAGGTGATGACGGGATGGTCACCCATCTACAGACTAACCTCGGTTAACGTTGCTTAACCTTAAATATCGACTCGAGTTACTGTTCCTATTAAGCCAAGAGCTCCAAACTGACTATTTTCTGAATACTCAAAAACCTAGTTACGCAAGCAACGAGCTCATACCAAGTATTTTGTCATTTCTTAAGAACCTAGTTCCCCAAAAGTACTCGAACTAAACTTAACGAGAAGTATAACAAGTAGAATAAAATTTAAAAAATTAAAAACCCCCGAAACTTACTGTACTAAAAGTTAAATTGAAAATAATTTGTTAATCGTTAGGTCCTAAGTACCAGTCATCACTCTCAGTTAGTATTAATTCGCCATTTTGTGGTGGCGGCCATCTTGGATTTTAAATTTATTATAGCGTATAGTATTCCACTAGTCAAGCCTTTTCATTTGATACCCATATTGAGGGAGTTGTTGAACAAATATGTAATCCGCCATTTTGTGGCAGCGGCCATCTTGGACCGATTTTCATCCAACATAGCTAAGAAAACTCCTGACTAACTCACCTTTCAAACAAAAACAAACAAAATCAAAATCGGTTCTTCCGTTTGGGAGCTACGATGCCACAGACAGACATACACACACATAGACACGTCAAACGTATAACACCCCGTCGTTTTTGCATCGGGGGTTAAACACTTTTCCACTACAAAACTTGCAAAATGTGAATGTAACTAGGTACGCAATTTGTTATGATGGCATGGTCACCCATCCACAGACTAACCTCGTTTAGCGTTGCTTAACTTTAAATATCGACTCAAGTTACTGTTCCTATTAAGCAAAAAGCAACTATTTTCAACTATTACTTTTTTTTTTATTTCCAACTATTTTCTCATTACTCAAAAACCTAGTTCCCCAAAAGTGCTCGAACTAAATTCAACCAGAAGTGTAAAAACTTTTCCACTACAGACACTTCGGATATTCACTTTGCAGTATATCGGTTGAGCGGTACAGTTAAATAAAAAAGTGCTTATCAGCTATGTTGGAGATGGTAGCCGTTTTATTGGCTTTAAAGTTTTATGTGCGCGACTGTACTTCTGTAAAGTTGGCAGTGTAGCGGGTGCAGAGAATTTCTGCCGAATTTTATTTAGGAGAGGAAATTATACGGGAAGGTATGTGGAATTGCATACCATAATCCCTGTCATCCTCAAACAGTTAGGTGGAGAAGTATCGAATAGTAGACCCAAATTTAACCAGGGGCCTAATTCTGCTATTTTAATAAATTCGTCACTCCAACACGATTCCGTTCCCATCCCATTGTAATTTTGCTAGTTCGAAATCTGCTAAATTCACAATTGTCGATCATTGGTCGGTCAATGTTCTCGTAATAAAATTGTGTGTTAATGACATCGTCGTATTGCCATTATTATAAAACCCTTAGCACAAATAGTTTTCGAAATCTACTACTAAATGCGAACTTACATGCCAGATTTCATTTGCGTATAATATATTTTTACACATCTGTCAGTATGTACGAGATTACCATTCTGTGACATTTCTTTCAATGAAGTGTCAGTGGTTGACCATAGATTACCCAACTTGTCAAAACTTGACTGAACTTGACCATTATGAAACGTCGGGGCCGCCACCACTGGGCCACCACTGCTCTCAACTCGCTCACTACCACGTGTCCCGAAATAAAAAAACGCTTATTATACTGTGTAGACTCAATCAAATAACAGTACATCAATTTAGGCTAAAAATTGCTCAACAGGATTCATAATACCTTGGGCTTACTGACCCTAAACTATGTCACAGATCTTTTAAGAATTCCACATCACTACTTCTTCGTGAAACAGCTCCCCGGAGAGTAAAATGTTGGAAAACTTTTCTGCCTCAAGGCTGTTGGACAGTCGTCCTTGACATATTTTCAATTCCCTTACGTGTATGAGCACTTACAATCATTCGCATCGACATGGAATACGGCATCCGTAATGAAAAATCTAAAGTCTAGTTACTTTTGACTGGCTAAAACTATTTCAGTATGAATTAACATTTACTTGCACCTAACATTTGCTCGCCCCTTTTATACAGGTCAAAAAAGATATAACTGGCAAAATCCGGGTTTATTTTTAGGTTCATCATCATCATCATAATCATCATTTGAGCCGAAAGACGTCCACTGCAGGACATAGGCCTCCCCCAAATGTCGCCACATTGACCGGTCCCGTGCGACTCGCATCCAGCGGATTCCCGCAACCTTTACCAGGTCATCGGTCCACCTAGTGGGAGGTCTTCCAACGCATCGTCTTCCAGTTCGGTATTAGTTACATCTCTGCCTTATTTAAAAAGGGGCCAAGTGCGAGTCGGACTCGCCCATGAAGGGTTCCGTAGCAGATTGAATGAAAGGTAAATTGCTGTTTACGATATATGACGCATTAAAAAAAACGACTTACTAGATCTCGTTGAAACCAATTTTCGGTGGAAGTTTACATGGTAATGTACATCATATATTTTTTTTAGTTTTATCATTCTCTTATTTTAGAAGTTACAGGGGGGGGGGACACATTTTACCACTTTGGAAGTGTCTCTCGCGCAAACTATTCAGTTTAGAAAAAAATGATGTTAGAAACCTCAATATCATTTTTAAAGACCTATCCATAGATACCCCACACGTATGGGTTTGATGAAAAACAATTTTGACTTTCAGTTCTAAGTATGGGGAACCCCCAAAATTTATTGTTTTTTTTTTCTATTTTTGTGTGAAAATCTTAATGCGGTTCACAGAATACATCTACTTGCCAAGTTTCAAGGTTTTAGTTTCAGTTTCTTATAGTTTCGGAAAAAAGTGGCTGTGACATACGACGGACAGACAGACAGACAGACCGACAGACAGACAGACATGACGAATCTATAAGGGTTCCGTTTTTGCCATTTGGCTACGGAACCCTAAAAATGAATTATAATATCTAGAATAACTATTGAAGATTGTCAAAAAAGGCAATGAAACAAAACAAACCGGGTCAGTGGGGAGCCCCATTGAATTTATAGTTTATTTTAATTATTTGTTTTTAAAGCGGTAACAGAAATACACATTCTGTGACACTGAGAGGTTTTCTTTTTGAGAATTAAAAAGAAATAGTTTCCAAGAACTCGGTGGATGGCGTTGATCTGACTACGTTACTAGGTGCCAAAGCCAAAACGCTTGAAAAAACATACGTCAAATACGCTCGCTGACTGACACTTTCGTTTGCATAAGCTTCCGAATATAACCATTAGGTCCAAGTGAAATTACCTATGTGACGTTCTGTTCCTTGCAGTAACGTACCGAGATCAGCGCCATATCTTCAGCGACTAGGGAAGAGTTGAAAAATAAAATCCCTCATTCCAACCGCCTAACTATTACGGCAAATGAGATACAGTCGAGGCTTAGTAATAGGGTTCCGTTGGTTACCCTTCGGGTACGGTACCCTAAACAGTAAAAAACTTCCAGTAGCAAAGTTACTATGGTTGTTTTGGAAGTCTGTTTTTTCACAAAAGTTTTTTATCAACAGTAGCATCAAAATAATTTCCTGTCAAATCGAGGAGCAAGAATCCACCCCACCCACTACACCTCCAACACAATAATTGAACGCGGCAACTGACAAAGTAACAACACTAAAGCGTTGAGATGTTAAATTGGGAGTGAGGTATTAAATTCCACTAACTTTCACAACGTCTGTTCATGGCAGATACGAACGAGAGTATAATGTTTTGTAGCAAATAGGATACGGATGTACGAGGATTTTCATGTTGATGGTAAGAGTAAAATTTTATGTGGCCAGTACGTTATAAAAGTTCACTTGGAACTTCATTTGGACTGAAATTAATTCATTGAGGTGTATTTTTTTACCACGAATTCATCTTGACATTGTTCGAAGTTCAAAGAAATGTGTTTTTTCCCTCTCATAGAGAGGAGGCCTGTCCCAGCAGTGGGAACATTAATAGGCCGATGATGATGATGATGTGTTTTGGACCATAATGTTAGGGTCTCGACCATAGCGAGGGGCACTCGCTCGCCGTCACTTACCGTTAGGAAACGTCGGCCATTTTATAGGTAATCCACCGAGTCAATAATATACAGTCTTCATATGGAAGGTTCTTCGAGCCGGATCAATGTTTAAATGTCAAGCTCCAGTGGGAATACTGGTGGTCTTGACTAAATGAAAATACTGTTTTTCGATATGAAGTTAAATATGTTTGTACTGTTTAAATAAATAGTTTCTTCTTGGAAATACCGTTGTGGTTAGCCCATTCCCTCTCAGAAAAAGAAGCGTGTGTTCCAGTACCAGCAACATCATCATCATCATCAGCATATTAATGTTGCCACTGCTGGGACACAGGCCTCCTCTCTATGAGAGGGAATGGGCTATGTTCCACCACGCAAGCCCACTGCGGATTGGATATGTCACATGTCTTGGATTTTTTTGGTTCTAGGACATACCAGTTTCCTCACGATGCTTTCCTTCACCGTTTAGTAGGTACCAGCATATGGAATACTGATATTTCTGTAAATTCGTTTAGTATATCACATTATTTGCCAAGCGTTTTCCCAAATTATGTTGGGCTCGGCTTCCAGTCTAACCAGATGCAGCTGAATACCAGTTATTATTTAGTACCAAAACATGCACTAAAATATATAAACCTTGTTTGTTGATGTTATAATATAATATTATACTGTAAAATTGCAAGTTAATTAGCCCTGTGTTTACATGACTTTATTGCAATTTTAGCTGCAAAATGAAATTACAGTATTATTAGCTCATGCAAATTATTTTATGTAACTTTTGTTTGCTGACGTTTATTCATTAAAATTTAATTGCCTATTAGTAGCTATGTTCGTTTACGTATTATTTAATCAAAATTTTGAAATTTGAATATTTCTTTATTAATATACTCGTAGGTTCACCAACAGCTTCTGTGTACAACATTTAGATATACATAGGTATTACAGAGAATAAGTGATACTGATAAGATAATAGAAAAAAAATAGTTTAATAATAATATTGGTGTTTTTTGGTAAGTCTGACAGCCAGTCTTACCAAGTGGTATCATATTACCCAGTATTAACGGGGTTGTGGAGGTCAGACAGGCAGTCGCTCCACGTAAAATACTGGTATTCAGCCGCATTTGGTTAGACTGGAAGCCGACCCCAACATAGTTGGGAAAAGGCTGGGCAGATGATGATGATGGTGTTTTCTGGTAGCCCAGAAAGGACAACGTGGTAAACAATCATCGCAAGTTTGATGAATTAAATGTTATAGTTGGCAAGACTGGTTGTGAGATTTTAGCGCCACTGAATACCCGTAACGACTGTCAAAGGTCCATCCAGTCAGAACCAATTATAACATGCTTTCCGAGACACGGAGGAAACTCGGTATGTTATGGGTGCTACCCATCCACAGACCAACCAAGGCAAGCCCGGCTTAACCTAAACATCGACCTGAGTGGCTGTTATAATCTAGCGACGAGCTCCTCCTAATCTTGCTAATCGTTTTAAATTCGAACAAGCTTTTATCACATTTAAATAATATAGATAAAAATACTGTTAAAATTACAATCAAACTCGTGAATCACCCGAAAACCCGAACAGATTTGTATCCAAGCTTCAACGAGTATAATAAATATGTGAAAAATATTTTGTCCATTTGCTTTTCAGCGATTAAACTCGATAAAAGTGCGCGAATATAGTTCGTATTCAATATGATATATTTGTATGGAAATCTAAGTTTATCCGTTTTGCAGGTAGCTTTTTGATAAACTAGTGATTTTAGTTTTTGTATGGTTTTGTTTTTATTTTGGTATAAAGACAGAAAAGCTGTAAATGGACTATGTCACTTCCTAGCTCTTTAAAGATTATAGGCGTGATATAATCGATTTCCTAAATCATCATATCAGACGATAAACGTCTACTACTGGACATGACTAAATAAATAGTCCTCCTAATAACCGTTTTCGGTCACGACGGCAAATCTTACCGCAGATTAGCCATCGGCGCGGGAAATATTATAGTGCACAAGTGTGCGCGGTACAGGTGCACTCTCTGTTTTTTTACTCTCACAGTCCGATGGGACGGCATCCGACATGACCTGAAAGAGATCAGGCGCAGGACCAACGGCCTAACGTGCTTTCCGAGGCACGGGGGTATCATACCGCCAGCTTCCAAACTTCAGGCTACTACTGAGACTGTTGACTATTGCAGCATACAGGGTAGCGCCGACAATACGACAGTAAATTAAACTGCATACAAAAATTCAATCGAATGACTAGACCGTGTCGTCACCATCGCGTACTAAGTACGGAGTGTCAAAAACAGTCAGTGAGAATATTTTGCGGGTCAGGATTACGCTACGCTACGTGCATGGCTTGCGTGTTGGTCGGTGACGAAAAGATCTAGCGGGCATACGGCCGAATACTGAAATGTCACTCAAATATATATCTATATTTAACCGATTCTCAAAATTGACGTTTGGCCATACAAATAAAGTTTAGATGCTGATCAAATGTTAAGCAGCCCTTTTGAGTGACGTTTCAGTATTCGGGGGATAGTCCCATACTTTTCAACACAAAGAATATTGATGCGTTCATAGCACGGTCATGGTACGGTAGAACAAGCTATTGCTATTTGGTTTACAGTTTAATCCACAAATTGCATTGTAAAATGTAAACCAAATAGCTTGTTCGACCGTACAGTACGGTGTGTAGTGTAGCAGAATCCTTTAAAAAAAACATGCGGGGCAGTCTTTGGGGACTGCCGATAGAAGTGAAGACTAAGTAATCTATATCTGCTACGGGTTGTGCCCGCGCACGCCTAAGTGGTGCTACGGCGTAGCGGATCGGCTACGAGTGCTACGAAGCGTTAGGTGACAGTCACGAGAGTTCCATGATTTTTGTCACCCAAAATGCGCTTAAACAAGTTTTCAAAAATGTTATAAAGTCATCATCAAGACGCGAACCCAATTCCTACCCTCAAATTAGGATCACCTAAATCTCCTAATACCAAATACACGACATTAACATAACTACCCCAGATTAATTAACCATCAATTGTAATTCATATCTAATTAACGTACCATTGTTCTAGTGATGCGACACCGTGGTCCCAGGCTCGCGGGATTAGCGCCGACACCCCGGACTACCCCGGGAATTACGGTGAGTAATGGACGGAGTTATTAATGCGGCCCCCGGGATGGAGATATCCTGGAGTGGCGATTAGTAAGGAGTGTTGTCGGGTTATTTTTATTGTTTTGAGGTTATAAATGGGATTATGAATTATTAATTATGGAGCAGCCTGTAGATGTTCTATTGTAGGGGCCAAAGCCTTTTGTTGAATAGATGAGAAACGACCATTGGCCAAGTTTGCTCACTGCTAGTTAATGATATCAGTATTTTACGTATCTAATGATCAACTATTTCTTATTATATTCAAAAAGTTGTTTCCATGAATGGTGCTGTTGCTAATTATTCTTATGAAATATTTTATTTAAAAAATAAGATGGCGGCTTTAGTTCTGAAGTAGCCCTTGTGGTTCACATTATGTTATTCTTACCAAAACTTATATTATAAAAATATTCTGTGATTACTTTTTATCTTAATTTGAACGAGAAATATGAGAAAATTTTTTCGAATGTACGCGAGCTCTAAGTGTGGTCCCCCGATTGCATGGCAAGCTGCCATTCTTCTTTTTTTACGTGTTATACTATTTTTTTTTTTTTTTTTTTTATTCTTTTTTTTTTAAAGGGGGTTTTTGTCCATACGGATATGCCAACCCCATCGTACCTTATTACCTAGTTACATAAATATTAGGAATACTTACTTACTATGTTTGTACTTAATAGAAAGGGAATCATTGATTAAATACCTTCACCAAGCCACACAAGTGTTATACTATTCAAAAATCACTTGTACGTTTAGGTTTTTCTGCACTAAGGTGCGAAAGCAACTACACTACATTTCTTACCTGAAAGCCATTAAATCTAATGTCAACTAGATAATTGACTGATGACAAATGCTTTGCGATTTATTGCCATTGGTTTATCGGACCAGGCAGATAATTGCTCTCTGATCAATCGTAATGGCTATCGTGTAATTTGATGGCAGATTTTGGCATCAAAGACTTTGTCAAGCTCCCAGATATCAGTTTTTTTTTTGTTTTTTTTTTTTTTAAAGTACTTACGCCAGCACATCAAGGTACTACAATCTCTCAAAGGAGGCAGTTTTTTTCGCCCTGTCGATATGTTTCGCATATTATTCATATTACACCAAAAATGAGTAACTACTATAATTAATTTATTTAAAAAAACTTTTTTGCAAAAAATAAAACCGACTTCAAAAAGAAACCAAAAAAGTGAAAAATAACTTTAGCTTCTGAAGTCGGTGACGTTTGTATGATTGATTTAATTTTTTTGTCACCGACTTCAGAAGCTAAAGTTATTTTTCACTTTTTTGGTTTCTTTTTGAAGTCGGTTTTATTTTTTGCAAAAAAGTTTTTATTTTTCACTTTTTAGTGGTTCACATGTGCTTGGTACACATGGAAAGTGCATACCGTTACAATTACAACAAGCCCAAACACGACTAGGATACATTGTCTCATTATGGAGTTCCGTGACTCTTGGCTTCATCATCAGATCTGATGGTAGAATGTTTCTTATCAAACGCAAATGCTTCACTTGTTGTAGAAAATACCAAAATTGCTGTACGTTATCCTATAAAATTTGAAGAGTTCCCTCGATTTCGCCAAGATTCCATCATCAGATCCCGACTTGGCGACTATGGGACCAACTTGGAAGTATACCCTTTCAAACAAAAAAAGAATTTTCCAAATCGGTTCCGGCGTCTTCGAGTAATCGGTGAACATACATAAAAAAAAAAAAAAAAAAAAAAAAATTATACATACAGTCGAATAGAGAACCTCCTCCTTTTTGGAAGTCGGTTAAAAACTAGCGGACGTCCCGCGGTTTCACCCGCATAGTTCCCGTTCCCGTGGGAGTACGGGGATAAAATATATCCTATGTTACTTGTGGATAATGTAGCTTTCGAATGGTGAAAGAATTTTTAAAAACGGTCCAGTAGTTTTTAAGCCTATTCATTACAACCAAACAAACAAACAAACAAAGTTTTCCTCTTTATAATATTAGTGTAGAAAAAGAAAGATTACATTGAAATCTAACCGGAATATTGCACGTTTTCAGGTTATGGTTTGATTCACGCTTTCCTTTTTTGAATTTCTCAATATTCCCGTAAGACAAGGCTTAGCTAATATTACCACTGTAATCTAGAGATTTTATGGAAGAATCAATATACGTTTCATTATTGTACGCTACAATTTAAGTGGTGAGCCTATTACCCAAACAAAAATGAATCTCCCTTCTGTAATAGATTTTCTACTTTATCGCTACAGCATAAGGTTCAAGGTTGATTGGGACAATTTGACAGTTTGAGGTGCCACATTCAGAGACTTAGTTAAAAACCTATAAAATAAAATCCGTTATCTCATGAAGTTAAGATACTCGTAGGTACTTCGCGAACCATAAGGTGGATTTATAGCATCCTGGAATTTTTATGAGAGTTTTACGGTATTTGTACCAATAGGAGTGAGAAATACCTTATTTTAAAACTGTCTAGGAAGTTTTCTCAACCGTTAGTAACTGGTCATAACAATTACGATAAATCGCGAGCAGCGGTGGCCTAGCAACGAGCAGTAAATCGTGGGTTCGAACCTAGGCAGGCGTATTACTTTGTGTAATTTATTTCATCACCGCTGCTCTTAAAACGGTAAAGGCAAAACATCGTGAGGAAACCGGCATGTCCTAGAACCAATAAAATTCGAAAACATGTGACATCTACCAATCAGCACTGGGCCCGCTTGGTGGATTACAGCCCATTCCCTCTCATTGAGAGGAGGCCTGTGTCCCAGCATTAGGAACATTAATAGGCTGATGATGATGATGATTGAGGGAAAACTGGGTTGCGTTTTACATTTTCAGCCTTTTTCCATACAACGCAGATGCAAATCTTATCATTAGCCTGCTGTATATTTTAATGGGAGGAGCTTGTGGCTACGTAATAACAGTCACTCGGGTCTCTTTTCAAGTTAAACCACATTTGCCTAGGTTGGTCAATGGATTGGTGACCGCCTATTGCGTGCCGAGTTTTCTCCGTGTCTCGGAAAGCAAGGTTGGTCCCGTCTGCCATTTATAGATCTTTGACTGTCGTTACGGATGTTTCTTATTCTTATTCTTTATTGCACACACAAAAATTAACAACCAAAAATTTACACAAAATTAAAATATATAGCGTACCTATGTACAACGGCGAGCTTAACCCAGAATTGGGTTTTCTTACAGCAAACCACACTTGAATTGCGAGATTTGCAGGAGAGGAAACCCGCTTCTACCGCTTGCTTCTCCACCCCGGGTGGACAGTGTCACAACTTATAAAAATAATTCCCATGTTCCCGAGGGGTGGTAGTGGTGAGAAAGTGAAACAACCAGTCTTATGCCTAACCTTTTCCCAACTATGTTGTGGTCGGCTTCCAGTCTAACCGGATGCAGCTGAACACCAGTATTTTACATGGAGCGACTGCCTATCTGACCTCCACAACCCAGTTAGTACTCGGTAATACGATACCTCATGGTAAGACCGGTTGTCAAACTTTCGGGCCACTGACTATTTGTAACGACTGCCAAAGATCTACTATTGACAGCCGGGACCAACAGCTTAACGTGCTTTCCGAGGCACGGAGGAAACTCGGTATGTACCTACTTAATGTAACTGACCCAAATAGACCAACGTAGGTATTTAAAGTGTAATTTGTACGTACACTGTTACACTGCTATCAGAAGTTCGGGAACAGTTTGCTGGCCCGTATTTCGTCTTATCGAACATACTTTGGTCCTTAATTACAGTTGGTTGCAAAAAAAATATGGTTCGTAGTAATTTGTGAACAGAAATGTACCCAAAATGGTCAGAGTTGGAAAATGAATAAATTCTGGACATTTTAAATTTTCCTGAAATCTTTGGTAACTTTAACTGAAATATTTTTTTATCCACTGTCTTATTATAAATTTTAATAGTTTTGCAAAGTTTTCCTTAAAAACTCGTATTTCTGATTAAATTACGTTTTTTTTCGGAAATTTATATTTTCAAACTCGACGGAAAATTATTACTTTAATAATAAAAATAAGATTAACATACTCGTAGTAAAATTCTTGCAAAAATAAATGACAAATGACAATTATTATTTCAATTTGAAAGGTTATCGCCCACAAGTCCAACCCAACACCACCCTGGGACTGCCGGTCACCCTCACTACTCTGAAAGTCGCAGGAATCCGTTGGATGCGAGTCGCACGGGACCGTTTAATGTGGCTACACTTGGCGGAGGCCAATGATGATAATGATGATAATTTCCATTATCTGAAACTCAATTGTAATGTTCAATAAACCCGAAACTGCCCAATTTTCCCGATCAACCTTGAACCTAATAACTTTACCGATAAAGTTGAAAATCTATTGAAGAAGTCTGACAGATTGCAATAGCTTAATGTGTGTTTGTACAATATCGAGAGATAAAAAAAAAAAAAAATTAAAATTTAAAACTTTTTTCAAAAAACACTTCATAAATTTTGCTTAAACACACATCGCTTAATCTTAATTATGAAAGATTATGTGCGAGTGAGGCGTCTCGCTTGTTTACATTAAAATATATTATTATAAAATTCGAGATTAAATTATTTATTTATTTGTGAAAGATCTGGAGGAACTTTGTATTGATCCACTGTGAGGTAGTATTTAATTACACGATTTGTTTGCAAAGTAGTTGATTTTAATTTATTATTTAGTTTCTTAGGGAGTTTATTCAACAAGTTTGGTAACAAGTACCTCCAGGTCCTTCTTCCATATACATTGTTACATTTCGGCAGATTATATAATGGTAGGTATTCTAAACATCTTAAGTTGTTGGGTCTTATTTTTTTACTTAATTTATCAATTTCGTAGATACTCTCGTAGATACTATTCTGAATGAAGTTAGTCCATTCAGAATAGTATCTGCAGACTAAAGTAGACTTTACAGGAGCACGTTTCGTTTGGCTAACAGAAGTTGGAAAGCATCCGCTTGCTGGTTCATGCTTTCGAACATAGGTGCACTGGCTTGCAAGGAAAGTAGACGGTCTTGTGTTTGTATTCGTGAAAAGATAATAGAGTAGACGAAAAAAAAAATTTGTCCGTCAGTTAGATTATTAACAAATATTTGACCTGTATTTTTTCTTTTGTTACATAAACCAAAATTGACGAAGATACGACGTTTTTAAAATTCTCAATACGTCACGCCCAGGTATAATTTTTAGTGAGTTCTGACGTCACGAACCCCTAATCCCGAGTTTTGATGCGTTTTATCTTTTTCAATATCCATTGATGATAATATCCATTGAAAACAAAAAAAATTGTGTCCATTATTTACCAATACTCTAATTGACGGACTAAATAGATTTGTAATTTTTTGATACCGTTGTCATGCCTATTATTTTAATTATAAAGAAATACCAGCCTATAATTGTCCCACTGCTGGGCAACGCTTGCTCAAGACGGATGGCGATTTCAGACTTATATTAACTATAAGTCCAGGTTTCCTGACTACGTTTTATTCACCGATGTCTGTGATGTCTAATATAACTTCGAAAATAATTTTAACTGACAAAAAATACAGGCAGTGTTTTAGCCCTGATGTTTTATAGTGAGTCGGTTTCAAATGATTTTTTTTTAGATATTCACAAGTACATGTTCGTATAAAAAACTTTACTGGAATCCATGACATTTAATATAATGCAAAATACGAGTTTTTAATGAAAAAGGTCCAACAATGTTTTTCGCAGAATTAAAACTACGCGGAATCAATAATATTAGTTTTCATTTCGCGAAAACGATCCAGCCTGGATGTCTTTCGCGAATTCAAAACTTTTGTTTTAAAGTAAGGAAAAAATTACTCTGTAGGTACAAACAAGAACTTTTTTGTGCCGTTACGGGGGCATACATAACAATCTATTTTAACGAACATAAAATATGAAGCGACATTAATTACCACATTTTCAGTACTATAACAAGTAGTATCTACAGTAATGGCCGGTTAAAGTTTCAGCACGCTTCGCTCGCCCGTGTTTCGGGTACCAAATATTCTGTTAGTACACTTGCGTGCAGAATTATTGGGAGAGAAGTTATGAAAAGTGTTTTTTATGTTGAATTTCAAAAAATACCTTTTTGTGTTACGAATTCATGCGTGATGACTTTTTTATGTAGCTACCATGACGTTTTAAACTAAAAAAAAACATGAAATAAACAGGTGACGACCAAATTTACGTCTCACGTATGTCGTAGTCGTAAAAAAACAATTTTAGTGTCTATGTTATCGAAATGTTCTTATAAAATACCTAACTTACTTTCATCCAGTTTTTATTTTTAATTCGTTAATCGTTTAGATAAGTAAATCTGGAAGGTTCAGACATCAAAACCTCAATACTATACTTATGATAAAGATTTGTAAAGTCATAAAAGCCATGTGAATCAGAAACGGGTTAATAGTGTTCAACAATACAAATACAAACATCAGAAATAAATTAATTAATAATACAAAATTTTTTTTTTTTTTTTTTTTTTTTTTTTTGATTCTTTGCACTTGCAGCGTTCAGACGTGCTCGCTAGCAATATTTTATTAATTTAAAAATAATTGTGACCTACTTTAACGTTTCACTTTCGCAATGCGTCAGTTCTTGCTAACTGTGTGATTTAGTGAATAATGGACATAAAATAGTGAACTTTTAAAAATTAAAAATGGAAAACAAATTCTGTAATCCAAGGGGGCCAGTCCACTCGTCTGCCTCGCCGTTACATAGCCCGTCACAAAACCCAGCCCCTGAGTCGGCCACGAGTCGTATTCTTTCAACACCTGAGATACAAAAATGGATGACCATCGTCGAGCAGCACCTAGATGAAGTTTCCTTAATTGCCGCGGAGAGCAAACTAAACTCAGAGCAGAAAATGAAAATTTCAAACCTTTGCCGTAAGATAGGATCTGGTACCTCACATATGGCAGTCCTATATCAGTCGCTGAAGCAAAAAACAATTCAAGCAGAAAGCGTAATCTGTAACCTGAAAGAACAGTGCGACCTGACCGAACAAATGTCGGAGCTCAAGCAGACGATACGGAAATCTAGTTCTACGGAAAATGCTTCCTTTGCCGATATGGTGAAAAGGGGATCCAACCATTTTATTCGACCTACTCACCTAAGCTCTGTTGCCATTTATCCCAATGATAAATATAAAACTAGTGACGAAACGAAAGAAATGGTGCAGAAGATCATAAGACCCAAGCAAATAAAGCTACAGGTACGTGGTGTCCGCAAAACCAAAAATGGGGGCGTAATTATCAGTACCGAGACGAAAGATGACGCTAATAGACTGATGAACGCAGTCCAGCTCTCTTCAATTGAACTTACCGCCGACGAACCCAAGAAACGCAAACCCCGGATCGTGGTTGTAGGTGTGCCAAGTTCCTTAACCGAAATTGAGGTATTCAAGTGCATTTTTGAACAGAATGTAGAACAAAAAATACCAGAGATGATGTTGGAATCTTTTTTGGCCGACATAAAATTAAGCCACAAATCCGGAAAGAGAGAAGCTGCGACCTGCAATTACGTAATTGAAGTTTCAGCCAAGATACGTAAAGCCCTAATTCCTCAATCCAGGATTTTTATAAATTGGTCTTCTTGCCCTGTCAGGGATTTTACATTAGTCACGAGGTGTTATAAATGTCAACAGTACGGCCACGCAGCGAAATCTTGTCGAGAGGTCAATTCTACGTGTGGTCACTGTGGTGAAGTAGGTCATATGATGTCCGAATGCGCAAAGAGATCAGACCCACCGAAATGCGCGACTTGTTCACGCTTTAAAAAACCAAGTGACCATGATACCGGAGACGCTGAATGTCCTGCCAGGAAAATCGCAGAGCAAAGAAATATAAACTCTATTGATTATGAGGGCGCCTAGTGCGTCATACAAAACCATGCAGACTTCATGTATTGTTGCCAACTCAGCGATACCTGTACAAAACCACTGCGCTGGGTTTGCTGCTGTCTAAGCAATTTCTCGACCGCTACAAAAATGGCCATTACAATGATTTATGCAATTCTTACATGACTGAGCCTAACCTGTTTATTTATACCTACTGCTGATACTATTGTAATTAATTAAGTTGCGTAAATGAAATAGCATTTATATACATGTTTAAGACCTTCATTTATTTTTTGTTCTTGTCTTAAGAAAAATAGAGTTTAATTAAAAGAAGTAGTTTAAGTATTATTATAATAAATTAATCAGTTATTTCACTAAACCAAAAAAAAAAAAAAAAAATCTTCTGTTAAATATTGTTAGGTACTCTATTGTCCAAATAGTAATTATAAGAAGAATGCCGCCTGTGATACAGGTTTATCCTAGTACAGGCATCGTACTTTGTTATACCTTAATTATTTATAAGATTTATGTTGTATTGTACCAATTTAAACTTTGAATAAAATTTATTATTATTATTATTCCCTTTATTCATTTTTTTAACAAATTTCTTACATTTTTAAATATTAACATAAAAAATATAAAAACATTTAAAAATATAAAAAATTGTAGCCCACCGGTATCGGGAACAGGGTCCAAGCTACCGGCGGTCAGGGCTCCAGAGAGAGGAACCTCCTAACAATACGGGCCGTGTCCAGGAGTACCGCTTTCTGAATCAAGGCCTTGATCCAGCTGCCTAACGAGAGCCTCCTCAGGTGTTGGTCGAGGCTCTTGGCAGTTAAGCCATGCGCTGACACGACTATCGGCACAATGATTGCTGAGTCCACTTCCCACATGTCGACAACCTCGCGAGCCAAGTCAAGATACTTGATTTGTTTATCTTTCTCGGCTTTCACGAGGTTCTCATCATGCGGGACCGTTATGTCAACAATCATTGCGCGCCGCTCTGATCGATCCATCACCACTATATCAGGCCTATTGGCTATAACAGTCCTGTCAGTGATGATGGATTGATCCCAGTACAGTGTGATACTGCCATTAACGAGAACTGGGTCGGGCACATACCTATAGTAGGGCACTTCCGATTCCACAAGATTGTATTTTAGAGCAAGTTGCTGATGGATAATCCTGGCTACAAGGTTGTGTCTATGCAAGTACTCTCCGTTAGCTAGACGAGAACACCCGGAAATAATGTGACGGATTGATTCGCCTGGACGGTGGCATGCCCGACATATGTCAACCGTACCGTCCTTCACAATAAATTTCCGGTAGTTATTCGTCATCATTACTTCATCCATAATTGCACAGACAAAACCTTCGGTTTCTCCAAAGAGGTCCCCGGAACGTAGCCAGGACACGGATGCTAGAAAATCTACATCGGGCCCATGAAGAGCCCGGTAAAAGCGCCCGTGAAGCTCCTTGCCCTGCCATTCTTTCCTGCGGTCATCAGTAGTAAGTATTATAGGTTTGCGCCAGTTCTCTTTAGCCAAGGAGAGCGGGGTGAGGCCCTTGTCCATCGCGACCACATCTCGATGCATCCCCACGTCGGCTTCTAGGAAATAATCCCTGAGACTGCATATCTCGCGATTGTGGAGAGTCTTAGCGTTTAAAAAGCCACGACCCCCACACTTCCGCGGGATATACAGTCTCATAACTGAAGAACGCGGGTGATGCATTCGATATGCCGTCAACAATTTACGGACCTTCGTATCCAGGGCGTCTAGTTCGGTTTGAGTCCATTTGAGTATGCCGAAAGAGTACATCAAAACTGGCATGACCCAACCGTTGAAGGCACGCACCTTATTTCCGCCCGATAAAAGACTATTAAATACTTTTTTCAGGCGGCCAAAGAAGCGTTCCTTCAACGATTGCTTCATGTCAGCCACATTGATGCCCAGCGCTTCCGACATACCCAAATACTTATAGGTTTCAGTTGCTGAGAGGGATCTAAGATTTATGGAATCTGAGAGCTGGGTTCCCACAGACTCCACAATCTCCCCTCGCTTTACATGCATAACCGCACATTTATCCACACCAAATTCCATCCTGATGGCGTTACTGAAGGTTTCAGTTACCTTCAGTAGCTCCATCAGTTGAAAATCGTTGGGGGCAAAGAGTTTCAAGTCATCCATGTAAAGGAGGTGAGATATAACCCGACCATCTTTCCGCAACTGATAACCTAGACCTGAATCCTCCAGCAGTGTGCTAAGAGGATTCAAGGCTAAGCAGAACCAAAGTGGACTCAAACTATCGCCCTGAAATATTCCTCGCTCTATCCTAATCGGCTCGCTATTCCTCTGAATTCGCCGACATCCTGGATAGCGAAGGACTGTCCTCCATTGCCCCATACACGACATCAGGAAGGTGCGCAGAGTTGCATCAACTTTATACAACTCTAGCACCCTCATGAGCCATGTATGTGGCACTGAGTCATAGGCCTTCTTATAGTCTATCCAACATGTCGACAGATCCTTTCGGGAACGACGAACCTGTTGACTAATGGCCATATCAATGAGGAGTAGCTCCTTAGTACCACGGGACCCATTCCTACATCCATTTTGGGAAGCAGACATGATAGAATTGTCATCTACATGTTTACAAATTTTTGTTCTCAAAATGGATGTAAGAACTTTATAGACTGTCGGGAGACAGGTGATTGGTCTATAATTTTTGGGTTCCGCAGTACTACCCGATTTATGAAGCAGGTGGGTTATACCTGTTGTCAGGAACTCTGGCAGCGACCCCGACTCTAAGGCTGACTGGAATAGGGTCGCCAAGCGAGCATGCGACCTTGTGAACCATTTAATCCAGAAATTGTGCAGCCCATCCGGCCCTGGAGATTTCCAATTAGGTAACGGACGGACTGCACAAGCTACGTCTTGGGGGCTGATAGTAATTGCCCCCATTTCTGGTACTGGATCGCACGCTCGCTCAATAACCCGAGTCCATTCACCCTCAGCATGGCTGACAGGCACCGACCAGATGTTGCGCCAGAACGAACACATTGCATCATCATCCGGTAAGCGCGTGTCAGCCACACCTTGGTCCGGTCGCTCCCAAGCCCTATAAACCCACCTTTCATCTCTTTGGAATGTGCGATTCTGAGTGTATCGATCCACCCGCCGCTTATACCTACGTATACGGCTTGCCCATGCATACACTTTCTGCTTCAGGAAGTCGATGCGCTCTGTGGCACGGGACATGTAGTCTCGAGGATTGATATCAGTCCCCGAGAACGCCCGCCTCACAAAACGCATCACTCTAGGGCGAGTATTGCCCTCCCTGAAGCAGATCAATTTGCCGATGAGTGCTCTGGCCCCACCAATACGTTGTTCAATCCTGTACTGCCATGCCGGTACGGCTGGTTTTGGTCGTGTAGCTCTGTCATCTGAAAATTTGACACGAGCTACACGACATGCCGCTACAGCCGCACAATACAGGACTGAGTGAACATCGGTGAGGTCTTCGCAGTTATCAAAATAATTTGACAACTGCGAATCCAGAACAGCCACCAGCATCCTATTTTTGTTATGCATGGGCAAGCGAGGTAAACGCGGTCTAAGCTCTGGTGTCATGAACCGATATTCCCGAATCGCACCCTCCAAAGCACTCCTCATATCCTCACTGTACTGGGTACCTACATTAGTAATCATGTCACTACTCACGTCGTCATCGCGATTTGTTATTGTGGTTGACTGTGGTGGAACCACAGCCTGCGAGGGCGGTGTGACAATGACATGGCTACCATGCATTTCAGTTCGCAAGCGATCAAGCACGGTGTCATCCAACATACGATTACGCTGGATGACTCGCACCTGATCCGACAGTCGTTGTGCCGACACGTTGACAGCTGGCTCAAGCACCTGAAACAGAGAGAGCATCCTAACACGGTACGCTGTCAGGTTGTTTCCCCCCTCTGTAGCCCCATAGTATGCGCGCATGACGTTTTCGTTATTCGATTGCGTCCATCGCATGCGCTGCACACTTCCGCCGGGAGCTGGGACCCTATCAGAAGCCGGTGGGCCTCGAGGTCCTAAGCCGTCCGGCGGCCGGCGTCCTCCCCGTCGACGAGCAGGTGGTGGCGTCGAGGGCGGAGAGAAATACTCGTCGCTCGAGCTCGACGCAACTGCCACGGTCGGTGTCACAGCGCTCACGATGGGGCTGGGTTCCGGCGGCGGCGAGGCGGAGCTGAGCGACAGGTCCGGAGGCGGTAGGCGTGCGCGTCGAGCAGCGGCTCTGGTCAACATTATCTTGATTTAAATACTTGATTTCCGATTTCGTTTTTTGGTTTGACATACGTCATTATTGATCAGGTTTTTCTTCTGTGTTTCTGCTTATATTTTATGGGCTGCATTTTATTTTGTGCGGTAAAAATTTAGTTATTGAATTTTATTGAATATATTAAAAGGGTTCCAGACTATTGAAAAACTATTTAAATTAATTATTTATAAACAAAATTAGGAACGAAATATCAAGACGTCTGTTGACGTTTAGTGTTGCCAATTATTATTATTATTATTAATAATAATAATAATAATAATAATAATTATTATTATTATTAATTATGTACATACATAACATGACGCCGGCAATCCCCGATGGGTAAGGCAGAGATGCTCCTAATGATTGCGGGAAAATATAATGACCACCAAAAATACCTTTGTACCATCTGTCACCTAAAATATCAATTGGTCACCAAATTTAGTAAATGAGCACCAAATTTTATTGAAGTGTTTGATGACAAACTAGTTTGCCTAGGCCGGCTTGGGGCACCCCGATACGGACAGATTAGGTTAGACGTGTATAACAAAAAAAAAATTTGGTTGTAATTTCACGATAAATGGGGATAAATTTTGATGATCATTCACTAATTTTGGCAATCAAAAGTGATTTTTTTGCCGTTACATTTTGCTAAATCTGGTGGTTCGTTAATTGTCCTCTAATAATATACCCACATTTTTGTTACTTATGTTTTAAGTCCCGCGTAATACGGATAAACTTAAAAACAATTTGCCCACATCTGGAATCGAACACAGAACCTCATGCATAAACACACAAAAACATTTAATTAAAAAAAAAATGTTACTAAAAACAAAAATATGTTTACGCAAAGCGCAGTGCATAAATAGCTTCGTAATAAATTACGGGAGATAGAAATTTCAACATTCAACAGTTGTAAATCATTTCTTAATGGCTACTCGGAGACAATAAATATTAAAATAATATATAAGAGTAGTTACGCAATAAATTGTTGGGAACTCTCTTTAGTTATGTGTTTATTTAGTTACTGTGTGTAGTAAGTTCTTTATCATGGAGGTTTCGGTAGTTAAAAAAAAGTTTGTCTGAGATTGTGCTGTTTTTTTTTTAATAGTTAGAAGACATGATAAAAAAACAGTATTTTGATGCACTATAGTCGCACTTTGCTCAAGCATAACTTATAAAACAATAATCTTTCTAACGAGAATTAATTACTTATTTTGAAAATAAATTACTTTTCAATTTTCAACAAAAGTTTTTTTTTTATTTAATGGTTAAATTATTATATATAAAATTTATAATATTAATGAAATGAATAAAAAATGTCTCATACCTACTCTTTATTGCACATAAAAATAAAAATCCTTGCGGGTGTCTATGTGTCCATAAATATTTTCAGAAAAAAACCGACCCAAAAAATGTAGAAACGTCAATTTCCCAATGCACCCAATAAATCTGTCCCCAAGTGAACGAAACTTATCCAGTTCGCCTCTACTAAAACTGTAGAGGAGTAGATTGTCCGGAAACACTCCGTTGAGCGAGTTCGCGATTTCCTCCACTTCCCTTCCCTTTTTTTAGTTAATTAATTGATTTCTCTCCGGTATTGTCTGCTCTCTAATTGATGCATAGTTCCTCTCGCTGTGAACGATCTGATTGGATTTTTGCTATTAAGACATTTGGGACGGCTGGCGAGTTTTGTTTTTTCAGTGGCGGTTGATTGATTTTGGATTAGAAGGATTTTGATCAAAGGCTTGGAGTTCAGACGATTTGTTTTGGACTCTTCGTAGTCTTCGTAGTAGTAGTATTGTTATCTTTGAGAAGATTGTACTGATAATTTTACATGACTAAGATTATTGCGCTCTAAAAAATTAGAAGAAACCAGTACTAATTAGCACACTATCGGCCTGGCCAAAGCCAACAGCGGTGGTGGTGGCGGCAGCGGTGGTGATTGGTGAAACCAAATGGTAGACAACATTATGTCACAGCTATGAAGCAGTGCGCATCGCCGGTAGCTGTGGCATACTTCTTGTATTGTCTATAGTAAGTGCTAGTTAAAATCGCAATAGCAGTCATTAACCTTTATCTAATATCTCTTCGTACGAGCCTAAAACAAATGAACCATGATTGTATCGCTTTTCATTTAAAAAAATGTTGAAGATTACGATAGATGTCTTTTTTAAACATTCACGATCAGAACACATTATAAAACATATGGAAACGGGTATTTATCGCAAATTTACTTTTTATTTAAGCCCGAAGTTACGACCGGATTGCACCAGCACTACCACCAGACCTCCACAACCCAGTTAGTACTGGGTAATACGATACTCCTTAGTAAGATTGGTTGTCAGACTTTCATGCCAGCAGGGACCAACGGCTCAATGTATTTTCCAAGGCAAGGAAATTCGGTATGTAATAGGCGGTCACCCATCCATAGAACAACCTAAGCAACCGCGGCTTAACCTTAAGATCGACCCGAGCGTCTGTTAGTATTTAGCTTCAAGCTCTTTTTTAGTCACGAGCTCTAAACAACTTAATCCAACTTTCCTATCGCAGGTCTGCTGGAAGAGTTTTCTTATGAAATAAGCAGTATCTTTGTGCTCTTCTATCTTAATGTAATGTCCTGTTAAATATTTTTGTGTTTACATAAATAAATAAATGTTTGACAATGACTAGGTCCACATTCACAGACCAAAATCAGTCGCTAACATAAACAGCACAACTACTTAACGCCTGAAACGGCTATTGTGAGCTGCCAGACAAACTCATTCATAAAAACCCAACATAATACAAATTCCACATAAAACTGCACCATTCAGTCCATTAGATTGTCAGGTACAGTCAGTTACAAACTCGTCGTGAACGAGGACAATGCATGGGAAACTTTTGCACGCAACTGTCTGTTGCTGACGGCAAGAGTTATAGCCCAGGGCTGGGAGTGGACCTGTAGTAGTTCACACTTTCGTTATCTATACTAAAATTAAAAAGCTGAAAAGTTTGTTTGTTTGGTTAGTTGAACGCGCTATTCTCAGAAACTGCTGGTTGGAATTGAAAAATCTTTTTGTGTTGGCTAGTACATTTATCGAGGAAGGTTTTCACACTTACGTAATTGATACTAATATAATAATGCTGAAAAGTTTGTTTGTTTGGTTGGACGCGCTAATCTCAAAAACTACTTAACTTCGACGGGATAGTGAGAAATTGTGTGTACAACAATCAACCATGGCATTAAATATGTTATTTTGTACGCCATTAATGGCAAAACATGCAGATCTACCTGTTATTTAAGACCTTGCACATATTATTTGATGTATACTCATGTTTTTACAATAAAAAAATATTCTATTCTATTCTACTGGTTGGAATTGAAAAAATATATTTGTGTTGGATTGTCCATTTATCGAGGATGGTTATAAGCTAAATAACATCACGCTACGAGCTACGACTAATAAGAGCGTAGCAGTTTATGAACATTTTTGCAAAAACGGGGAAAATTTTATACTTTTGAGAGCTCTTCTCTCTTGAATGACGCAGACGAAGTTGCGTGGGTCAGCTAGTGTTGATAATAATATACCTTACCTTACCTTACCTTTAAGGCAATTCTTCAATTTCAGCCTTTTTATTTTTTGACAGATAAACTACGAGTATATCGACTGCCTCTTGGTTTAGTGGTCGCAAACGCAAGTGTTGGGTATAAGGTCCGGGATTCGATTCCGGAATCGGGTAATTTGGTATTGGGTTTTGTCATCAGGAATCTCTTAGTAGCAGCCATTGAGTCTGGGTTTGTGCCCGGCTGATGCAACGTAGACCTTATGTCCCCTTTTATACAAGGGACTTAAACATAATTGGCAAAATGTGGGTACTGTTAAGTACACTTCTGCAATAGCCTTTGGGAATACAGGCGAGATGTTTTGTTATATCAACAATATTCATTGCGTAATTTAAAGTTGTAGTTCTGGTAATTTTATTTTCAAAACAAATATAGCAATGGATTATCAGCTATGAAAAATACGGTTGAATTCTCACTTAAATAAAACTGAATAACTCACAAAGTCTGAAACGATTTACGAAACAATTTCGCGGAAAAATAAAAATCCCGAAATAATCCTTTTTTAACACCCTTTTTCATTAAATAGCAAAACAAAAAAATCTGTTCAAAAAACTCGTAAAAGCGAATCAGAAAATATTTAATCCCTACTTATTAAGGAGCCTGAACAATTCGTTTCGAAACTTCAACGAAACGCAACGGCAAAACTTTTTTCACCAATTTTTGTTTTACTTTCTCAAAACTCCTTATTGCTATGTACATAAAGTCTAAATTGGCGTAGTTATTAACAAAGTTTAGTATGGATTAGTGGTGCGGAAGGGGGAAACTTTACCAAGAGGAAATAGTGTTGGGGACGGTCGAATCGAAAATTCGATTTAGTCGAATAATTTATTATTTTGGTAGTGCTATATTTTGTCATGTTTATGGCCTGTAAATTCATGGTACAATATTGTATCATTTATTTGCTTAGCGGAAATCAATGTCGTAGTTTCAATAGGCTGCCGTGTGTGTTTAACATGACTGATTTAATTTGTAATGTTTGCAGTTATTGATTTTAGCAAAAAGATAATTAATATGCTATTAACTGACGTCAGTGTCGATAGTTGAATGTCTATCAACGATTTCAACGTACTATGGTACATTCAAATATTAAAATAGCTCTCAAAACGGTAAAGGAAAACATCGTGAGGAAACCGGTATGTTCTAGAACCAAAAAAATCCAAGACATGTGACATCTACCAATCCGCACTGGTGGATTAAAGCCTATTCCTTCTCATAGAGAGGAGGCCTGTGTCCAGCAGTGGAAACATTAATAGGCTGATGATGATGATGATTAAGGGAAAACTGGGTTGCGTTTTACATTTTCAGGCTTTTTCCATACAACGCAGATGCATCTTGTTGTTAACCGGCTCTATACTTTGAGAGGAGCTTGTGGCTTTATAACAACAGCCCCTTGGGTCAGTTTTCAGGTTAAGCCGCGCTTGTTTCCTTTGGTCCTTGGTTTTCCTATGGTTAATAGGCTGATGATGATAATTATCAACCATTGAACAAGTGAATAAGAAGTAATCGTAGGTATTGCTCCGACACTAAATGAATGCATGATTGTAAAAACCCACCTCAGACCACTTTTTCCTCCTGCCGGGGTTGCGGGACTGTTCGAAAGAGATACCGCGGCCCCGGAACGTAAAGGGCGAGGAAGGAACATGGATGGGTTTTAGTCAGTAAGAGTCTGACACTCCCTCCCGCTCCGCCCAGAGTGGGAGAAGTCATTTGATGATTTCCCATCCTAAAAAAAAAAAAAAAAAAAGACCACTTTTTCCGAAATCCTTTTTATGACGGAATTATATTCTCTATGGTAAGAGAAACTGTTTGATTATAAAAACACACCTCGGTCATACAAGCATCCCACGATTGTGAAGGCACGAATATTTCAATGGCTGTAGAAACCCACTTTTTCCATTGATGAGGTGTTTTTTTACAAGCAAACATGTGGCAAGTGGCAACACCTGAAACTGTCAGCTGTCAATATTGATGTTTAAAACTGATTTTATTTTAACGTTAGTTTAAAAATTAAGTTATGCACAAAGGTAGCTCTGCATTAATGCAAAGAAAAAGCAAGACCTGAAAAAATGCGTTGAATTTGTGCCTGAAGACGAAAAAATAAAGTTCTGGGACAAAACATTGCAATGGCCTACAACAGAAAATGCAGAAGATGAAAAATTAGATTAATTCAGCTATTTTTTTTAAACAAATACTTTTTAATGTTCGTACAAATTCGACTTTGATTGTAAAAACACACCTTGTACAAGATGACTGTAAAAACCCACCTCATCCCAAAACTTAATTTTATTTTGCAAATATGGGTAAAAATCTATGCTAGATAAGAAGTTGTGTTAGTAATTGGATAAGCGGACAAGTTCTCGAGGAAGTGTATTGAAAAGAATATAAGTACTTACATTTTTATACTACTGTTCAGTCTCATCAGAACTTAATGTTTTGTTTCTCCGTTAATTTCTACTAGTAGGACAGAACGGATAGTCTGTCCTACTAGTAGAAATAAACTGACTTTTTTCTCCGTTTAGTCATACTAGTAGAACTGAATGGTAGAACTATACGGATACAATGATTGTTACACAACCAGTTTTTAACATACGATATTTTAAATATTTTTCAACATAAATAGTAAAGAAAAAAAAAACATGCAGTAATTTTTTTTTACACAGTTTTATTGATTTTCTGAAACTTTTGCATTTAATTTTGGTCAGAGGTGGGTTATACAATCATGCATTCAAATGGTGTGAGAAGAGGGCAGGAAAATGATGACCTTAACCATCGAAAAACTTACTTACTAGAGGACGTCACGCGGTTTCACCCGCATAGTTCCCGTTCTCGTAGAAGTACGGGGATAAAATGTAGCTTATTTTGTTTCTCGTTAGCATTTTTATAGATAAAAAGAGATTGTTTTTTTGAAATTACATGTTTTTTTTATAAAATGTGAAAGAAAAAGACATTCTGTGCCGACCCCAATTTAATTGGGGTCGGCACAGAATTAAATTGGTATGTTTGTAACGATGAAACTCAAAAACTACGGGACCGATCTGTATAATTCTTTCACTGTTGGAAAGCTACATTCACCCTGAGTAACATAAGCCCTTATTTACACAAACATAGTATAGATAACAAGAATCATCATCATTCTCTTACCCTTATTCCAATTTATTTGGGGTCGGCACAGAATGTCTTTTACTTTCACATTTTATAAAAAAAAGGATGTAATTTCAAAAAACAATCTCTTTTTATCTAAAAAAATGCTATGAAATAAAATGCTATGCTGTGTTTTATTTAAAAAATGCTAACGAGAAACAAATAATACAACCCAATCAAACTTTGTCAATAATCCTTCGAAACACTTTAAACTATCCGCTCCATTTCTCCTTCAAAGTTAAAGTAATTTACTCGAATCGAATAAAAATCGACTACCACTCAAATAATTCGAATAATTTCGCACATCACTAGTAGCAACCACAGGCAACGGAAAGTTTGTAGTGCATTGAGAGTTAGTTCACTAGTGGGTACTTTTAAACTAAACCGTTTGGAAATTGCAGGATCCCAGTTTTTAGTTTTACCCGTTTTTTTTTCATTTATTTTTTACTTTAAAGTCGGTTACGGCTGCCGTTTTATGATGTGGAGTTTTGAACTGCAAGGTCTGGCTGGTAGAAAAACTGTTTCCTGGTGTTCTTTTTTTAAATAGTTTGAGTTCTAGCAGAAGGAGTAAAGGAGGTCCTGGCTAAATAAAAACAGCCGCTCGAGTCGATCTTTAGGTTAAGCTTTGCTTGCCTAGGTTGGTCTGTAGATGGGTGACTACCCGTACAGTCACGTCTAATAATATGTATACACTTTCCTTAATATTATAGCTATTTTCGCGAGAAATAACGATTGTAACTAGGAGATTGGATCTTTTTCATAAAAATATGAGTTCCAGAATACTACGAGTATGTACGTAATAACATTAAATTTTAATAACTACGTTAGGAGAAACACAATTTTTTTTTTAAAGTGTTTACATAATTATTAGACGTGACTGTACATACCGAGTTTCCTCCGTGCCTCGGAAAGCACGTTAATCTGGTGGCCCCGGCTGTCATTTGTAGATCTGTGACAGTTGTTCCATTTCCCATCCGAATAAAAAGAAAGGGGTTGGCTCGCCCAAATGGGACTTAAATTTAACTGGCGAAATGTTGCAGTTCTATTAGATACACTTACCCCCGAATACTGAAACGTCACTCAAAATGTAAGAGCTGCTTAACATTTGAGAAGCTCCTAAACTTAAAATTTTGTATGGCCAAACGTCATTTTTGAGTATCAGTCTGTTAAATATAAGTGTTACTTAAATTTTGAGTGACGTTTCAGTATTCGGCCGTTATTGTTCTATTTGACGACCCGAATGGCGTAGTGGTAGTGAGACTGCCTTACGTTCTTAGGGTCCTGGGTTCGAATCCCGGTAGGAGTCAATGTTTGTGTGAGGAGCATGGGCATTTGTTTCCGAGTCATGGATGTTTATATGTATATTAAGTATGTATTTACAAACAAAAAAATCCCTCCGGCAAGCCGCAGGAGGAGGTAGATTTCGAAGAAGGTGCTGGAGCGTCCGACTATTGAAAATTTGTATAAAGAGTTGTACTTATGTGTACAATCTACAAAAAAAATATGATTTCAAAATCGTTGTCCTGTAATGGAAAGTTTACCCTTTTTAAATTCTCTCATAAGAGTTTAGCATGGAAACGCCCTCAAATGTTTAGTTATAATTTTTTATTTCGAAAACTATAACTTTTATCGCTAAACTTTGAAGGTAACAATTGTAAGGTAAACAATTTGCTTTCAAAAAAAAATATTTGCGACGGTCAAAATGTTTACTGTTTCGGAGATATGATTTTTTTTCGCAAAAAAATTGGAATTTTCAACCCCCTCCCCAATTTAGGGGTTGCATCAAAAAAGTTTTAATTTAAAGATGTCCGTATTTGTACTCAGAATGATAAAAATGAGAAACGGTTCAAAAATTTTCCATAGGAAAAAAGTTATGGCCAAAAAACTGATTTTAGAAAAACCGCCCCCCCGCCGCCCCCCATGGACGAATTCCGCCCATTCACGAACTTAGCCTAAGTTTTGACCGTTTTGATTTTTTGGCCAAGTTTGAAAGCAATCGGTTCATAATTGCGACCTGTAGAGTGTGGCTAAATTTTGCTTGTCACCCATATACATACGTATTCTTAAATATCCCCGTAGGTGAGAGACCAATAGGTAGATTTTTTTTTTTTCAAAAAAAGGAAATCTACCTAAAAGTAGTATATGTAGTTTATCAACTATCTGGTGTCCACGACACAAGCCTTGCTTAGTGGGGCACTAGATGGCGCTGTGTGTCAATGTCCAGCGATATTTTTTTATTTTATTTATACACCTCTGCCTAATACGTGCGGTATTACAAGCGTTATGTTATGTTAAATAACCTAAATCTTCTTTTTTACAGAGGAACTCCTATCTATTCCCGACTTCCTCTTTACTTCACTTTACTTTACTCTTGGGGGCAGTAAAAAGTTTAAAGTTTTGAAGTCGATCGGCTTTCATGAATATCCACGTAGGATACCCTTGAGGGTCGTGAAAGTGATTTCAGGTTTATCTAGGAAGGGGAAGATATTATGTTTATGTATTTCCATATGAACGTAATGATATAATAAATATTATAAAGAGAAAATATTTGTATTTTTGTATGGAGAAATAAACGAATAAACTCAAAAAATACTGGAACGATTTCAAAAATTCTTTCACCATTAGAATGCCACGTTTTTTTCTGAATAACATAGGTGTTCTTAATTCTCCGATATTTTAAGTATCTACTCTGTACACTGCTGTGTATTTATTTAAGGACTAGCTGACCCACGCAACGTTGTCTGCGTTACATAAGAGAGAAAAAACTCACAAAAGATTTGTTTCCCGATTTTGCAAAATTTTTCATTTCTGCTCCGCTCTTATTAGTCGTAGCGTGATGTTGGATTATGGTAATGGGCTATCAAACACAAAAATATTTTTTCAATTCCAACCAAATGTTTATGATATTAAAGCGTTCAACCAAACAAACAAACACTTCAGCTTTAAAATGTTAGAATAGATTATATAAATACCTAGAGAGGAAACAGCAATACGTTTTTGAATGTACTAGGTTAGTAAAAAATAACTTAATAACGTTGTGCTTTTATTTACAGGTATCTCCAGAAAAGATAACGTCAAAAAGAATATCCACATAACAAAGTAAGTAATAACGATTACAGAAATCACCAACCACACCACAACATGTATGAACCTTTTCACACTTTGACAGCTGGCCGCAGGATGTAAGGCCTGAATTCCTGTCGCGCTGACGGTAGGTCTCGGTCGCGTTCGAGTACATATTGTGTTCTTTATAGGGTGACTGGTAATTAGTGTTAAACAACATTAGGCGAATATTAATGTACTGAACAGCCGTTTTTTTTGCGATTTCAGGTTTGGTCCCATAATAAAAGTTGTTTGTTATCATGAGCACAATCACGTGTTTAAGTTTTGTACACTAATTACCAGTCACCCTGTATAGCACCATACTACGACGCACGCTGACGTCAGCGGCGACCGACAGCCGTATTTTATCTCACTGACGTCACGACCGACCGTACGCAACCGACCGTTAGCGCGACAAGAATTCAGGCCTTAACCTTTTCACACTTTGACAGCTGGCCGCAGCACGAACGCGGGCTGTACACGTTACGTAAATACGTTGATTTTTGATCGAAAATATATTTATACCATAGCATTTTAGTTATGAGGCTTGTTACAAAAACACGCGAAATTTCGAGTTTTACTCGTTGATAAAATATGTTTTTCGTTCGTTGCTTGAAATAACAATTCCTTGTTACAAATAGTTAGTTTTCTTTAGTTCAATAATAAAAGACTGAATTTTATATAACTCATTTGTTTATTTAACAATTATCATTCTTCCGATTCACGTTTAATCAAAAACTCACGGAAACCTGATTTCGTGATTTGGGGCCTCTAATTTGTAGACCCACTGAACAAATAGGCAATGAGACAATCAACATTTTTTTTCATCTCAAAATTTCCAATACTTTTATTATAATAGAATACTTTTTCGTTATATGCCTTTTAGTAAATTGTAGAATTAGCGTAACACCAAAATGAAAATGGGATCTTAAATAGTTTGCAATGTCAACAAGTATAATTATCCATATTAATAGCAAGAAAAACGGTCATACGATGTGAATGGTGCAGCACTACTTCGGGCGGGAATCGAAACTTGTGTCCCCGCTCTAATGTTTGGGAGCTGTCAAAAGGAAGACAGTTTTGACGTTCGCGCGCTTTTCATACAACCGAAAATTAGAAAATATAAAAGATTACCTATGAAACTGCTTTTCATTCTAACAATATAAATTCTTAAGACGCCTGCGGAGCATGCGTATTTCATACAAACGTAATACCAAAATAATTTGTAAATTAAATATATTCTTAAGGTAGTGTGTATTTATTTTGATTGAATTACATAATATCTAGGTTCCCAAATATATATTTTGATTGGACACTGATTTTAACGAGAGTTATGAGAAAAATAAGTTTTCTATAGAAATTTTAAATTCCTCATATCTCGTCTTTGTATCATTGTCCTTTCAAAAAATATATTTGGGAACATAGATATTCTGTAATCAAATCAAAATAAATACACACTACCTTAAGAATAGGTTTGATTTACAAATAATTTTGGTATTACGTTTGTATGAAATACGCATGCTCCGCCGGCCCCTTAAAATCATGAAAATAACAAACGTAAGACGAGTATATTTTATTTTAAAATCGACGTGTTCACATCGAGAGCGCTCGTGATAGCTAAGGACTCGGATATTATTACCCTTCACATGAACTAGTTCGAGTAAACGCAATATAAAATATCTTACATTTTTTACTATTTTTAATACTGCGATTACTCGGCACTTCTAAGGTCCATAGTCACCAAAAAGATGAGGGTCTGATTATCTAAAACAGCTGTTTAAAACACATTTTTGTATAGAAACATGTCACACTGACAGTTGTTTTAAGATAATCAGACAGTTATCTTTTCGGTGAACATGGACATAATACAGCTTTCTGATACAATAAAATTAACACCAAATCATCATCTGCCAGCCTTTTCTCAAGAATGTTGGGGCTGGCTTTCAGTCTAACAGTATACAGCTGAACACCAGTATTTAACATAGCGGTAAAGCTAGAACTTTACAAAACTAAGGCCTGAATTCTTGTCGCGCTGACGATCAGTCGTGACGTCAGCGAGAACAAAATACGGCTGTCAGTCGCTGCTGACGTCAGCGTTGCAGTAAGGTGCTATATAGAACACAATGTATACACGCACGCGACCTCGGCTGACCGCGGCTCAGCAAGACAAGAATTCAGGCTTTAGGAACAGAAAGAAACGAGTACTTTAGGAAATTAAACTGCAACAAATCAAACAAATGACAGTACACTAAACGTATACCTGAGCATGTTATTTGCCTTTCATTCTGTTATTATACCAAACAAACTCGTACAGTACAACGTTTATTTCTAGTTTCCTAACAAAGTACACTCATCAAAATTTTGCATCGTCCAACTTAAACACATCAGTAGGAGTTAGGAAACTGTGCACAGTTGTTTTTACTGAAGAGAAGTGGCCAGCCACTTTTGAGCTGCAGTTTGGTAACTAAAAGTGGTTTGGTTTTGTTGCACCACTTTTAAAGTATTCCGTATTATAAAAAAAAAAAACTAGTCAGATTAACCAAGCGACACAGTTTGATTTTCATCAGTGCTGTTATTATTCTGAACGAAAGGTGTTTATCATTAATACAGAAAACGGTATGAACCTGTTGTTTAGTCGTGGTCATTGTACTTGCATTCTCTGTTTAAAAATATGGGAAGTATTCCGTTTACAGTATTAATAATAATGTTAGTGACCATGTCAGTTTGAAACATAAAAAGTGTTTATAATGATTTCAAAACTATTGTAATTTGTTGTGTATTTAAAGAACGGAACTTAAGCTAAATTTCTTTATCTTCAACATAGTCCTTTTTTTTTTTTCAACATAGTCCTTCATTTGAAAATACTTTTTTTTTTTAATAAGAACGTTAGATGTAGTTTTTAAACTTTCCATCGCATCGGCTAGTTCTATAATTCGAGAATAGGGATTACGACTGACAAAAAATAATACGATTATTTTCAGTATGTCAGTTACATTATTGAAAATTGATGGATACGTGTTTGTTGTTTTATCAAATTAATATAAAATATGAAGATAAAACGCATAAAAGTTTGAGTGGGGGTTTGTGACATCACGTTTGGGTAAAAAATGTACCGAAATGTGACGTCACACGAGTTTTCGGTGCACTGTATCGTCTTCAATTTTAGTTTACATGAAAAAAGAAAAAAATATGTGTCCAATATTTTTGGAAATTTGACAATCTTATTAGATTTATTTTTGTCGTCTACCTTATTATACATGCATGTTATGATTAGAAAAATAGTACTACCAACTTTATAAATACTCATTCTTATAACACAACTTGGAACATCTTCCGTGACACTATGACAACAACAATAGCCCATATTGTGTGAGTACTATGTTCTAGTAAGCTATCATTCACTGGAAACCTACGGCAGTTCTTGACTTGAATGTGCCCTGGTGGTTGAGAGTATGTCATGCTCACTCAAATGTCTCGCTGATGGTGGCGCGTGTGTCGGACCATTTAGTTCCCTTGAAAATGGTTGAGCTGAATGGTGCTGATCCATGCGTCATGTGCGTGAACGGGCGCTGTCACTTGTGACTGGTCATCTCTTAGTCGCCATGGTTTATTTGAATCAATTATTTTGTTTTTGAGTTGTATTTTGTTTTTGTTTTGCTATGGACACTTTTAACGTGCACATCTTGCTACATTGTTCTCACATAATATACCATCTCAACATGAATGATGTAACCAAGATTTTGTAACAATATTTTCATTTAAAAGAGTATCCATGGAGTTTCTTGCCCGTTCTTCTCCATAGAGATCTACGCTAGGGAATGGGCAACTACAGTACTTTCACAGTTTTTATGTCTTTAGACTGGGACTGTAGCTACATTAAATGTTCATTTTTGTTTCGACAATGCAAAAGTGCCTGTAACTGGCCTACTTGAAATAAATGCTTTGATTTTGATTTGATTTTGATTTTTGACAACCACAATCATTATGAGCGTTTCGTTTTTCGACTCTTCTTCAAAAACTTCCCAGCCACTTTTAGTGGCTAAGCTGTTGCCGTCAAATGGCCCACCTGCACCCACTAAACATGTTAGTTCTGCAACAGCTCCGTTGAAGTCGGCATTACTATGCATTGGCACGACCGCCCATATCAATGCTTGCGATATTGAAGTGCATTCCGTATTATATTAGAAGGAAATATCTATTGGAATTATTTAGTCTTCTTTGTTGCGTATATTATGTTGGTATGGTGGATGAGGAAAATGGCTTGAATGAGGAGCTCGTGGCTAAAGAATAACAGCCACTCGGGTCGATCCATAGGTTAAGCCGCGCTCGCCTAGGTTGGTCTGTGGATGGGTGACCACCCATTACATACCGAGTTTCCTCCGTGCCTCGGAATTAGCACGTTATCAGTTGGTCCCGGCTGTCATTTGTAGATCTTCGACAGTCGTTACAAGTAGTCAGTGACCCAAAAAGTGTGACAACCAGTCTTACCAAAGGGTATTGTATTACCCAGTACTAACTGGGTTGTGGAGGTCGGAAAAGGCTAGGCAGATGATAGTGGATGGGGAAAATAATAGTTAGCTATTTAATTTGGTATTAGTATTATCGGCAATATGGTATGAGATACTTGACTGAAGTAGGCCAGCAGGGTGATTTTATTATACACTCAAATTCCCAATGCTGATCAAATTAACAATTTAACAAATACATTGCGTGATTTATGCTGTCGAGCAGATCAATTTTATAAATACATCAAGCAATGAATCAGGAATAAATACGATATGATTATATCCGAATGAGATCCGCATGCTCTCTCTCTTTCTCAGGCATGATCTTTCCTTGACCGAAGCAAGTGAATGATTATACAATACGCACGTGAATCCTAAAAATCAGAGGTGCATGTCGAGCTTGCGACCTATGATTTGGAAGTCCCACAGTCACACTACTAGGTCACGGTCAGATCACAAGGCAGTGATAGACTGCCTGATCATGGGTTTTGGGCTCAGAAGGCAGGATAGGATTGGAGTATAGTTGCTGTTGTGGGAAAGGTGAAGATGTAACTCCAATCTAGTCAAGTGGGGCTACCTCTTCTTGTCGTATCGATGTACTAGACTCGTATTAAAGTTTGCCCAGTAGGTGGCCACATTTATTGCAGTGGCAGAGGCGTTATTCAGGTCGTCATGAGTGCAGGTAAACGGACACCTGGGACACTCCAGCAGATGAGGCATAGTTTAGTCCGGAGCGCCGCAGTGGGGCTACCTCAACAGAACCTTTCATTACAAATTGCTCTTGACCTATGACCGTTTCACTAGTAAGAGATATAGCTCCAACAATTCGCAATTTATTCTTGCTGAATTTAGAGCTGATTTCACCGTGCGATACGTAACCGAGTGTCAGTTGAACTCGGTGAACGTGTGACAGTCGATTTGTTCCTGTCCCGTCGTTTAATGTGAAAAATACCTGCTTGATTAATCTGAAATGACGAGAGAAATTTGTTGTTGATCGTCTTGTGAGGTCTTCGATGGATTAATGTGATCGGAATAATAAGTCTATTAAAATCGCCAAAAACCAGGTATATTTTTCTATTTTTTATACAGGGTGTAAACAATCTCATCACGAAGCTGTCAACTAAGTATTACGTAGGTACATGAAACTAAGTAACTACGCAATTTTTTTTGCTGGGAAACGACTCTTTTTTGGGGTGAGAAATCATATATTGTGGTAGATAGATAGATAAATCATTTATTTAGTGCACACATAAGACAAAGCACAACACACAGAAATACAATTAAATGAAACATTTCACCCAAAACGAAAGAAAAACATATTTACAAATTATGTAGAGTAACACCATGACTTACTTCAAATAAACTCAATGTAACGCCAATATTGTGCTGATGGATGGATTGAATAGAACGGGGTCGTAGAGGTGTTTAGAGTAAAATTCTTACAATAAAACTTGCATTTAAAAATAAACTTGTAAAAAAGTTGGAACTTTGACCCCCAATATCTCCGTAACTGGAAGGTTCCCAGGTATGGTGTAGAACAAAAAGACTACCGCAATGACGGAAAGAATAAGTTCCTTTCGGCTTCGTTAAGCGGTGTTTTACAAACTTTATTTTTTAAACGTGAAATATTGCAGCTACAACCGAGCGTAAAGCAATAATGGGGTGAAAATGACACTGAAGTTCAAACGCATTAATCAGAACATGATGACGAAATTTTTCGTCGGTAATATAAAAAAAAACACAGATGTCAAATGTATGGTACGGTTGATTTTTTTTAGTTTTTTTCTTAGCCTTTATTGTCCCAGTGCTGAGCAAAGGCCTAACCCATAGCCGTCCACTCTTCTCTCCATGTGATTTTCTCTGGCCAATCTATACTAATATTATAAAGCAGAAGAGTTTGTTTGTTTGGTTCGACGCGCTAATCTCAGGAACTACCGGCTCGAATTGAAAAATTCTTTTGGCGTTGGATAGTCCATTTATCGAGGAAGGCTATAGGCTAAATAACATCACGCTATGACCAAGAGGAGCGGAGCAACAATAAGAAATGTTGCAAGCGGGAACATCACGCGAACGAAGCCGCGGGCAGAAGCTAGTCTCTCATAAACGCGTCTATGTCGTCACGCCAGCCTTTTCAGCTCGCTGTATCTCATGATCCGTATTACGTAGACAGTTGAAATTTTCACAGAATGCGTATTTCTGTTGCCGCTATAACAAAAAATAGAAAAAAAATATTAAGAGAAGAAGAATAAATCCCCTACTACGATTGTACGGAACCCTTTTTTTTTTTTTTTTTTTTTTGGATGGGAAATCATCAAATGACTTCTCCCACTCTGGGCGGAGCGGGAGGGAGTGTCAGAATCTTACTGACTAAAACCCATCCATGTTCCTTCCTCGCCCTTTACGTTCCGGGGCCGCGGTATCTCTTTCGAACAGTCCCGCAACCCCGGCAGGCTTCGGCCCTTGCGGGCCCCTCTCTGCTGCTGACATCTCTTTGAGGCGCGCGTGGAACACGAACGCGCCGTCGACACGGCCTGTCGTCACTAGACGGACGGACGGCTAGCTAGCCCATGGCTAACCGTCCACAGGCCCGCATCTACGGTGGCCGGTGGCCACCACGTGGCCCCCGACGCCCGGTGCGTCTCCCGCGGCGGCCGGGAAGAGAGGCTCTCTCCCTCTCTCGTTCCGCCACCTCCTTCGCTAGCATGACTGCTTCGCAGAAGGAGGTGACGGCTTCCCATTCCGTCTCGCTCCGGACCATGGACTGAACCAGGGCCGGACGCGAGAGGTCGCCGCCGCCGATCGCCGCTACGAGGACACGGCGGTGCTCCGCCCACGCAGGGCAGACCTCCACCGTGTGCTCCACCGTGTCCTCCGGTCGATCCTCGCAGTGGAGACACCCGGGCGTTTCCTCCCGCCCGATTCGGTGCAGGTACCTCCCGAAACATCCGTGTCCGGTGAGGACCTGCGTCAGGCGGAAGGTGAGGACGCCGTGGCGCCTCTCTAGCCACTCCTCAAAGAGGGGACTTACCGCCACTATCGTGGCGTGCCCTGCACGGGGTTGCGACAGTCGCTCTCTCCATGTCGCCATGAGATCGCGCCGGAGGTCAGTCCGCTGGGCGGCAATTTGCCGCGGCAGCGGAGTTTCCCCCCGGCGTAGTACCTCCGCGCGCCATTCGTGTAGGCGCGCGAGGACTATCGCCTCCAGATCCCATGGCGGCAATCCGGCAAGCAGGCCCGCTGCCTCGCGGGAGATCGTGCGGTCGTGCGGTACCCACGGAATTGTACGGAACCCTTCAGGCACGATTCTGACTCGCACTTGGCCGGTTTTAAACAACCACAAAATTATAAGAAATGACCTACCACCCAAGCATAAAACCCTTATCTCCAACTACTTTAACCCTCAAAATCTCACACCTTTTACCCAAAAACCCTAATTTACCGAAAACCTACCACACACAAAATAAACCTTAACAAAGTATAATTACTAACCGGCACAGTTTAACAACAGTTAACTATGCATAAATTAAACTTAGATTAATGAAATTACCGTACATGGTGGCGTCGTGCTGCTGCATAATTTGCTCTCAATTTGAATTTATAGTCAGGAGCCCGTAACATATTGTTTTGTTTGGTATTCTGCGAACTACTTGATTACCTAGCCTAGTTTTGCGTTGTTGAGGCGAAATTGTGGGCTTTTAACATTATATTTTCAACAAACTATGTATTTATTTTATGAATGTATAATAGAGGGCTCGTGGAGGTCGTGGAAAAATAATAAAATAACAGATCGTTAGGTTAAGCCGTGCTTGCCTAGGTTGGTCTGTGGATGGGTGACCACCCATTACATACCGAGTTTTCTGCGTTAAGAGCCATTGGTCCCGGCTGTCATTTGTAAATATTTGACAGTCGTTAAGTAGTCGGTACCAGTCTTACCAAGGAGTATCGTACGTATATTAACCAGTACAAACTGGGTTGTGGAGGTGTGATAGTCAGTCGCTCCATATAAAATACTGGGTATTCATCTTCATTCAGTAAAACTGGAAGCCGACCCAACATATTTGGGAAAAGGCTGGGCAGATGGTGATAATAGAGGGCTCGTGACTCAGTTCTATTATTTGCCTGAGACTAAAAAAGGTTAAGGGTCGTAGCACACGTATCAACTCGGAAAGGGATCGTCACCGCAAGGTGGCGTCAAACAGGCTTCCACGTAACGGTAACCACGTAACGTAAGCGGAACAGAAGCTCCGGCACGTCGACTCGGCTACAGCTAGGCGACGCCGCGCTTACGGCTCGCCGACCGCCGGTAGTTCAGTCATTTTGAATCTGAACGTTAAGTTTAGCGCGCGGCGTGGACAAAGAGACGTAAGCTAGGGTACGGAGAGCCGTAAGCTAGGGTACGGAGCACCGTAAGCGCGGGAACTGCAAGTCGACTACGCACCGCACCGCGGTTCGTGAGCTTGTCCCGAAGCGAGGCGATTACGTTACGATTCCGATTAGTGTGCGTTGCAGTAGGGAGTTGCATACAAATAATACTGGACGGCTCGAGTTGATACGGTGACGATCCCTTTCCGAGTTGACACGTGTGCTACGATCTTGCTTGATGTGGTCGGTACGCGGATGGATGAACATTCACAACACACCCTCCGTGCATCCAGAAATCACGTTGAACTCATTGATCTTTGACAGTTGTTAAGAGTGGTCAAGAGCTCGAATATCTGTCACAAGAAAAACCATAAGTACAATTCAGATTAAGGAACCGACAAAATTTTAAATACTTTTAAGACTACGTAATTGAATTTATGATTCATATTTTACCCCAACTTCAAGATATAAATCTCATGATAAGGTACACCTCAGTGCCTAGATAATGCGTTATCATGAGATCAAACACAAGCATATGACAGTGTGATGTGATGGTGTGTGGATGTTGCTTACGGAGACGCGAAGCGTGAAGTAGCGCACGCGTGGCGTGAAGCAGCGCACGCGTGGCGTGAAGTAGCGCGTGCGAAACCGCTTGCTCCGTCGCGGGTGTCACTACACACGCCGCTTTTCCGTGATCAAAGTATAAAAGGAACTGGCAGGCAGCAACGCTGCGTGTGCCGCCGCGTGCGACGCTATGAAGTCATCTACGGGCTCCGTCGCTGAATTTCAAGAGGATCTTTGACCGATTTATGTATTTAGCGTTGCCTCACCCCCGCGGTCGAAATCTTTTTTTTTTTTTTTTTTTTTGTATAGGGCATCTCGCAGTTCAGTCTACGAAGACTGGCTTCTGCTTAACCGGGCAAGTCCTGTGGATGCCTTGAATTTAAGGCCTCCAGCCAGGGCAAAAATGACTAAAAACTTTTTTCGGGACCTCGGCTTAGGGCGTCGCTGGGGGCAGCAAAGGGACAGGCTGGATCTGATTGTCTTTATTTAGGGACTGTTTTATTGCTAAAGGCTCAGCATCGCGGGCTGGCTCGGGCAAGGGTCGGGGAGGGATTGACTGGGGATTACGCGCCGGACCTCGGCGGCGAGGTCGGAATGTCTTCGGTTTGTTTGTACAATCTACGAACTGTACTGGTATCTTTCCTACTCTCTTGCAAGATAGTGATCGGATCGTCGGGGGTGACTAAGGTGTGACGCGGACGTTGGACTGAGCTAATACGCGATGGGTCGTACCGGGCGGCCGATGCGATTAGGGGGTTCCTATGTTTGATGGCAGTGTCGAAGTAACGCTTGGAAAGGCGTTTCATGAACTGCTTAACGGTAGGGATTCTAAGGTCTACGTGTAGACTGTCGTTACGGACGTACGGGGGAGCACCGGTGATTTTACGGAGGAATCGGTTCTGCAAGGTCTGCATCGTGTGGATATGACGCGGGTGGGCATGAGCGAATACGATACAAGCGTATGTCATGATGGGACGGATGACTGCGGTGTAAAGACGCAACTTGCACTTGAGTGACAACTTGCTCTTCCTAGTGATCATGAAATGGAGTCGGCCCATAGCAAAGGCAGCTCGGTCACGAGCTGCTTTCGCGGTCGAACTCGAATGTACGTATTGTTATATAGGGTGACTGCCAATTAGTGTACGATACTTAAACACGTGATTGTGCTCATGATAACAAACAACATTTTCTATGGGACCAAAGCTGAAATAGCAAAAAAAATATCAGCTGTTCAGTACATTTATGTTCACCTAATGTACTGAACAACTGTTTGTTTTTTTAAAACAACTAGCCTTAGAATAATGTAGACAATGTATTTTTTATTTTTCAGTGTATTTTTTTTTTCAGTGTATTTTTTATTTATAGTATTAATTTAATTATCTTTAAGTAAAACTTGACAAATAGTCATAAACTTACCTATCTTAATCTAATATCTTAAAAACATAGGTTTTTATGAGCGAGAAAAGTTATAACTTTCATATTTTGAACCTAAGAATGATCAAGAACAACACCATATAATTTTTATAAATTAAAAAAAAACGACTATTTCATATCTTAAGACTCAACCAACAGGTCGATTTGAAAAATCTTGGCCTTAATTCACTTCTCCGTAAACGCTCTCATAATACAGAGCCATATGTTTGAATTTATTGTGGACCTTGCCAAAGAAGACCGCGTGAAGGAGATCTAAGCCTGAACAACTTCACTTTCGACGTAGTGTCAACAGGAAACATTATTTTTAACCAAGTCTGTTTCTTTCGCAGCCCACCCAAACATAGGAAGACAGATAGAAGACAGCATGATTCTGATGGATTTGCAAGTTTTCGTAAGTATTGAAAACCTTGAATTTAGTTTATTTACTTTATGACTAAAGTTATGAGGGCAAATCCCAGAGCTGCCAGACGTTACATAATTTCCTGACTAACAAAATACATATATAGCATCGAGTAGTGTTAGTAAGTATACCCGCTAACTTATGTCGACGGGCAATGTTTAAGATTAATTTTACGCAACTTTAGTATTTAATGGTGCTAAACTTGTGTCAAAATAATCTTAAAGCCTGTGTGTTGATTGTATTAATATTTTATGTTACAGAGAATATTTATTGAAAATTAATAATCAACATTGCCTGACTTTTCCCCTTGACAGTTTCCGTCAGCGTGTAAACGTGAAAAATCACGTTGGAGTATTTTTTTTTATTTCACCCAGTGTAAGCAGCGAGGAATGCCTGGTGGCTCATAGACTTTGCTCTATTATTATTCTATTGGAATAAACCTTTTTAACCAAAGAATTTTAAACTCTATTTACGGTATTAAAAGAGTTGACTAATTTCATTGCTTTGCACTAAAATTTAAAGCCAAAATTCTCTGAAGAGAAATTCAGCTTTATTTCAACTTCGATGAAAACAATAGAACTTTGGCAGCCTTATTACAAAAAGCGGTTTAACTGAAAAACCTGGTTTAAACTTCTATAAACTATGGTCTAAACAAAAATGGTATTACAAATCGTGGTTTTGCGATAAACCTTATACTATATCATGGTCTAACGCTAAACCTTGGCGACCCCTAGTTTAAAGAAGGTCTAAACCACAAAATCGGATCTGTCAAAGTTTCCCTTCTAGGTTATATCATCTTTTTCATTATGTTTTCTTCTTTAAACTCGAAAATCGATTTAATTGATATTATGGATATTGAAGACACACACACAGCAGAAATTTAATCGTGTTTTCAGATCATTTTTAGGGTTCCGTACCTCAAAAGGTAAAAACGGAACCCTTATAGGATCACTTTGTTGTCCGTCTGTCTGTCTGTCTGTCTGTCTGTCTGTCAAGACCTTTTTTCTCAGGAACGCGTGGAGGTATCAAGCTGAAATTCATATCAAATACTCAAGTCTATGGTCTCTTGGAGCTGTGAAAAAATCAAACTTCTAAGTCAACGCGATCAAAAGATACTCCCGTTTATGCCGCAAATTTTCGACACTCGCAAGGGAATCAAAACCTACAGGGTACTTCCCGTGAACTCAGAATCTTGAAATTTGGTACGAAGCAACGTCTTATAACACAGATAAAGGAAAAATTGCGAAAAGCATACATTTTTAGTTACATCATATAATAAAAATATTTTTAATAATTTTAAACTTATTACCCCTTTACTCATGAACGCGTAGTGGTATTATATTGAAATTCTTAACAAATACTCAAGTCTATAATATCTTTAAGCTGTAACAAAATCAAACTTCTACGTCAACGCAATCAAAAGATACAGCAATTAAAGCCGCATATTTTGAAACTCGCAACTACTCGCAAGGGAATCAAAACCTAAAGGATACTTCCAGACGACCTGGAATCTTGAAATTTGGCATGAAGCAACGTTATAAAGTACACATATAGGAAAAATTCCGAAAATCTTAAATTACCATAACTTTTACTTATATACCTACAGGTTTGTACGGAACCCTCGGTGCGCGAGTCTGACTCGCACTTGGCCGGTTTTTTTTTGTTAATCCATTTCACATTAAATTATTAAAATTACCTAAGATGGTAAACAATAAGGCAAATGTTCTATTAGAGACCTAAATTGTAAAGCTAAATGAACTTTGTTCAACCAACCGATTTGTTTAATGTTATGGATTGTTTCATTTACCGCGCAAGAATGTACGTTTCGATCTACGTACATAAAAATTTTAGAAAATAAATATGACATTAAGGAATATTTTTAAACTTAAACAAAACTACAATCGACGAAATAACTAAATAATGTTTAAATAACCAGGTTTCAATATTTTTAACATTCCTAAACATCATCTAATCATTAACGTATTATAAAACGTTTTCTTTTCTGGGAATACGGAACGTGACAATTGAATGATATCATGGTGAACGAATGATTGTTTTGTTAATCTGTGGCTGATGGTTCAAATGACAGTACTAAGAAGACCGAGGTTTTTTTAAGTTTTGTAATACGAATTAATTTAGACCATCGTTCTGCAGATAAGCTGATGGGAGTTTAATGAATTTTGTTATTTATTTCAGAAGTCCAGTTTATAAGACATAAAAGGGATCTAGGATCCGGCAATATAATTATCTCCCAACATTTTAGTGAGAAAGTTGTCACTCCTGGTGAAGAGGTAAGGAATAAAATTTATTGTTTAATGTCTTAATTGCCACCAATCAGGCACAATTCCAGTGAACATCAGATTTGCCGGTCAGCAGTCACATTTCGCTTTGAAATTGTGCCTAGAAAATACTTATCAATTACTTATATTTACTTGCCATGATGAGAGAATTGCTTATTTCAGAAATTAAAAGAATTTAAACATTTAAGTTTAACCAATTCTGATAACAGAATGGCTGTTCAATATCTGTAGAGCAGTAACTATGAGAAATAGACTGCGTGGCAACCCACTGAGAATTTGAGAAAAACCCAATAACAATTTATCTGGCCCGGGAATCGAACCCAGGATCTGCTCAGCAGTCACGATTGCGACTACTAGACCAACATGGCAATCATATTAATGTATTTTTGATATATCATTTGTAAACCCTCTTAACTACTCTTGTTGTCATTATGGCAACACTAGTCTCTAATGAGTTCATTGGAGTTCACCATCATCAGCCTATTAATGTTCCCACTGCTGGGACACAGGCCTCTTTTCTATTAGTGGGAACTGGTTATAATCCACGATTTGGGCCCAGTGCGGATTCGTTAATGTCACATGTCTTTGAATTTTTCGGTTCTAGGACATGCCGGTTTCTTCACGATGTTTTCCTTCATCGTTTTGAGAGCAGTGGCGATGAAATAAATTACACAAACTAATGCGCCTGGAGCCATTGGAGTTATATTGCTGATAATACTAAACTGAGTGTATTTTATTTTGAATTACTAGATGGTCAAATCATGACTGTCATGAAAAGGGAAGACGTTACGGTATTGGCCGTAGCGTTGCAAATCGATTGTGTAGCCAATTGCCGTCTGAATTGCTGACCACAATTTATTGTTATTAGCCGAGAGGAGGACGGAGGCCCATTTATACCACAACCACGTTCAGTAATGACGTCACCAATTAAATTGAAAGCGATTAGCACATTTTAACTGCATTCAAGAGCTGTATAGTGTCTACAAACATAACATAACATCATGCCTATAATCTTTGAAGGGTAAAGCAGTAGAGGTGTACTTGTCAGCGTCACTTTGTAAAAAACCGTTACATTGTAATATAACTAGCGAGATTGTAAACTCTCAAAAGATTGTCAAACGAACTTAATGCTTACAATATGACGCATAACTAACGTCGGGGTGCCCCAAGTCCCGATTATGGCAGCAGAGATACTTCCGTCGCATGCATTTCACAGTATTACGGTTTCACTTCGATAGATTATAATCTACCGTAAAATTGCGTTATATTGTAAGCAGTATGTTCGTTTGACAATCTTTCGAGAGTTTACAATTTCGCTAGATAGATTGTAATCGAGCGGGTTTTACAATTTTAAGGTGACATGCCTAATAATACACCCACATTTTGCCAGTTATGTTATTTAAGTGAGCCTATTGGCATCAACTGGCTACAAATCCAAATTCCGTGGCTGCTACTGACAAATTTCTGATGAAAAAATCTATGAACACTTTACCCGACCCAAAAATCGAACCTAGGACCTCATACTACTAAACCTTTGGAAAAAAAAGGAAATGTCCTAATTAATTTTAAATTTTCAGATCAGTCTACAATGTACGGCGACTGCTGACAGACCACCAAGGTTTATTTGGGAGAGAGACGGTGTCGTGATATCGTCAAATACCGATCAAAGGTAAGAGTGAGAGGAAATTAATTGATCAACATTCTTTAACACTGATTTCCAAACCAAAGTGAAAAGGTCGCTCACCTGTTGTGGCGTGGCTGGTGGTAGATATTTTAATGATAGCAAAATAAAACAAAAAAAAATGGATAAAACCTTTACTCCCAGAAGTCAGTGTCTTCTGTATGTTTCATCATCATCTAGTCTTTTCCCAACTATGTTGGGGTCGGCTTTCAGTCTAACCAGATGCAGCTGAATACCAGTATTTTACATGGAGCGACTGCCTGTCTGACCTCCAAACTTAGTTATTACTGGATAACACGATACCCCGTGATAAGGCCGGTCGTCAGACTTTTTGGGCCACTGACTAGCTGTAACGACTGTCAAAGATTTACAAATGACAGCCAAAACTAACTTCTTAACGTGTTTTCCGAGGCACTGAGGAAACTCGGTATGTAATGGGTGGTCAGCCATCCACAGAGCAACCTAAGTGAACAGGGCTCAACCTAAAGACTTATTGTCACCGACTTACGGAAGCAAAATTATATTACACTTTTGAGTGTTGTTTTTGGTTGTTTTTAGGGTTCCGTACCTCAAAAGGTAAAAACGGAACCCTTATAGGATCACTTTGTTGTCCGTCTGTCTGTCTGTCTGTCTGTCTGTCTGTCTGTCTGTCTGTCAAGACCTTTTTTCTCAGGAACGCGTGGAGGTATCAAGCTGAAATTCATATCAAATACTCAAATTTATGGTCTCTTGGAGCTGTGAAAAAATCAAACTTCTAAGTCAACGCGATCAAAAGATACTCCCGTTTATGCCGCAAATTTTCGACACTCGCAAGGGAATCAAAACCTACAGGGTACTTCCCGTGAACTCAGAATCTTGAAATTTGGTACGAAGCAACGTCTTATAACACAGATAAAGGAAAAATTGCGAAAAGCATAAATTTTTAGTTACATCATATAATAAAAATATTTTTAATAATTTTAAACTTATTACCCCTTTACTCATGAACGCGTAGTGGTATTATATTGAAATTCTTAACAAATACTCAAGTCTATAATATCTTTAAGCTGTAACAAAATCAAACTTCTACGTCAACGCAATCAAAAGATACAGCAATTAAAGCCGCATATTTTGAAACTCGCAACTACTCGCAAGGGAATCAAAACCTAAAGGATACTTCCAGACGACCTGGATTCTTGAAATTTGGCATGAAGCAACGTTATAAAGTACACATATAGGAAAAATTCCGAAAATCTTAAATTACCATAACTTTTACTTATATACCTACAGGTTTGTACGGAACCCTCGGTGCGCGAGTCTGACTCGCACTTGGCCGGTTTTTTTTTGTTACCCGACTGCCAAGGATTTCAACAAATTCTTTTATAATTTAGATAATTCGAATCTAACACAAATTCTTGTCGAGTATTCATTTTGAATTATGACTAAAAGTTATTGTCAGATCTTCCACATACACAAAGAATAAAGAATCTAAACTAATATTATAAGAGGAAAGATTTGATTTATTGTTTGTTTGTGTCGATTTAACTCAAGAACTGCTCAACGGATTTTAAAAAGTCTTTCCCCATTTCAAAGCTACATCTTTACCGAGTAACACAGGTCATTAATTATATTGATATCATGCAAACTAGCCGAGATATCACAATTTTTGCGGGCGAAGTCGCGTGCAACGATCTAGTATGTATTACAGAAGATTATCATAAACTAGATCCAAGCAGTGTAAATAACATTTATATGGAATGAAAAATTAAAAGAATCCTGCAAATCGGACCAGCAATCACAGTGTTATGATTTAAAAAAACATTTAAAATATGTTATGTTTATGAAAATTATTTGTATTTCTCTCCCTCTTCCATGGTTGCGTTTCTACGTAGTTATCTTTTCAGCCATGTCAAACAAAGTCAGTTTTCCTCTTCGAACAATTCCAGTTCTGTCCGTCCATCCAATTCCCGATTGATCCGCCTCTCGAAACGTCAGTCAATCAAAACAGTCCATTTTTATCTCAACAGAAAGGCCTTTACATGGTGTGCTAGATGCTAGACATTTCAAAAGGCCATGTCATGTCACACTTTAGAGGACCTCATAGGCGAGCATCAAAATGCCGAGTTACCTTCTTGCCTCGGAAAGCACGTTAAAGGCCGGAGCACACCAGATGCGTGGCGTGACGTGATGCGTGCACGCACCAGTTGTAATGTATGAAACTGTAAGAAGGGTGTCAGACCAGATGCGTGAGGTGTGCACGCGCGTGACCCACGCACGCAGAGCCGCATCTTGTCACAAACCGAGTCCGTGCGCGTGTGTAGCGGAACGGCAACGTCGCAGTGATGACGTTGTATTATATGGCGCTCCCTGTTAGATGCCAGACCGGGCACGCACGCATATGCATCGGTCATTGCTGCACGTGCGCACGCATGCAAAGTTGTATTTATTTACAAACAGAAAGCGGTAACGAGTGTTTTTTTTCGCAAGGGAGACTCTTTGTAGCAGCAGAAGATTCTTGGCATAATGGCAGCAATAAAGCTTCTTCATCAGAAGAACTGCTGTTGTCTAACATCTTTTCGCTAAATGATCTCAACTCCAAATGCCTGCTGGCAAGGCGGCTCGCACTTGCGTGCAGCAGTTCTGCGTAACGTATGCGTGCGCGCGCGACGTGTGCTGCACCGGTCTTGGCCGGTCTGACAGTGCTCGCACGCGCGTGTGCACGTCACGTCACGCGTCACGTCACGCCACGCATCCGGTGTGTCCCGGCCTTAAAGGATGACGCACGCTAGACCGTGCCGGGGCCAAGCCAAGTGTCGGTCGTAGCACAATCTATTGTCCGAAGCTCAGAAGCGTGAGTGTGTCCATAGAAAATCGCATGGTCGACACTCAGGTTAGACCCGAGGTCCTACTCCCTAACGCTTCGTCCATATATTCGGATCTATCCGTCACTCGCGCACGTCTGCAGATGAGTGCGAGTGAAAGAGACACAGAGTATATGGAGTAGGACCTCTGACACGGTCTAGCGTGATTCATCCATAGACCGGTGGTCTCGACTGTCATTTATAGATCTTTGAGAGTCGTTACAAATAGTCTCACTCTGGATGAGCTCATGGCTAAATGATACGAACCGCTCGGATCGATTTTCAGGTAAAACTGCGTTTGCCTGGGTAGATCTGAACTGGATGTGTGACCACCCATTTCATAAGTAGCAAGTTTCCTCCGTGCCTCGGAAAGCACCTTAAGCCGTTGGTTTGTAGGTCTTAGACAGACGTTACAGGTAGTTGATGGCACGCAACTCTCTCGAAAGTCTTAGCAACTGTCGTATTACTGAGTATCAACTGGGTTGTGCAGGTGGCAGTCGCTCCATATAAACTGCTAGTATTCAGCTAAATCCGGTTAGACTGGAAGCCGATCTCAACATAGTTGACTGAAAAAAGGCTGGGCAGAATTAATGAATATCAACATGTACAAAAAAAAAAAAAACGCAATCACGACTATAAACAAAGACAAAAACTGTTACTGTGAAATGATATTTGACTTTACATACATTTATAATAATAACGAGATGTAGATGAAGCTTTAGTTCAAAATTCTATGCAAAAAAAAACATGCAGGGCAGCCTTTGGGTACTTCCAATAGAAATGAAAACTCGTGGCCAATCCTCTAGTTACTAGCGTATCGGCTACGAGTGCTACGAAGCATTAGGTGACGGTCACGCTAGTTCCATGATTTTTGTTCACTCAAAAAGAGTTTAACGTGCCTAAAGAAGATTTCAATTTAAAAAAAAAAGCATAAATATCCCTACGTTAGCCAGGCCAGGCGTAACTGTACAAACACAACATTTTCAATATTGGGTTTAAAACTTTTTTCGCTCCGTTGTAAATATTTAGTTGGAATCAATTTTATAGTTAGTTGGGAACTCCCAAACAAATAAGCAATTAACTGCCAGACTGAGTTTTAAATGATTTTTTGTGCCCTGGAAACTGTTGAATAACATTTATAACATAAAAAAACAACAGACACAATTCAAAAAAATTCAAAAAATACAAATATACAAATTTCAGAATAACAACAGCAACAGAATAACAAATTACATGACATTATAATGAGTGAAAATATAAAATTAAAATGGAAATAAATAAAAAGAAATTGAAATAAATCGAATTTATAATAATTAAAATTACATTATCATTATACTAATTAAAGTTGGACTTAAATGAAATAAATTAAAAATGAATAAAATTAAAAATAATTAAAAATTTAAAAACTTTATATCAACACCAACATTATCACCTATCATTATTCCCTTCCCTTATCTCAATTTATTTGTGGTCCGTGTAGCACTAGTTTTCTTCTTCCATACTTCTATACTACTCGTCATCTCAGGAGTCATCTCCTTTCTAGCCATATCGTCCTTCACACAGTCCATCCATCGTTTCTTTGATCTTCTCAGCAGTCACCTCCTTTGTAGCCATATCGTCCTTCACACAGTCCATCCATCGTTTCTTTGATCTTCCCAGCAGTCACCTCCTTTGTAGCCATATTGTCCTTCACACAGTCGATCCATCGTTTCTTTGATCTTCTCAGCAGTCACCTCCTTTGTAGCCATATCGTCCTTCACACAGTCCATCCATCGTTTCTTTGATCTTCTCAGCATCACCTCCTTTGTAGCCATATCGTCCTTCACACAGTCCATCCATCGTTTCTTTGATCTTCCCAGCAGTCACCTCCTTTGTAGCCATATCGTCCTTCACACAGTCCATCCATCGTTTCTTTGATCTTCCCAGCAGTCACCTCCTTTGTAGCCATATCGTCCTTCACACAGTCCATCCATCGTTTCTTTGATCTTCCCAGCAGTCACCTCCTTTGTAGCCATATCGTCCTTCACACAGTCCATCCATCGTTTCTTTGGTTTTCTTTTACTTTATATCAGAACCAACATACATGTTCATCAAAAGTATAGTTTGACTGTTGTAAAAAGAAACTTGATAGAGAATTAATAACTTCCTATAGTCTAAGCTTCATAGAAAAAGAGTACAGAACAGCGAGTAGTATAATCATAATTAATTATACGATCGGATATGATCCTGAAATCTCCTCATTAGTAAAGAATAAAATAGAGTATCCTTCATTTTGTACATCATGCAAGTCACATGTATGTAAGAAAACTTTTCACATAAGGTGACACAAGGGGCGGTCTCATCGCTAAAAGCGATCTTTTCAAGATAATTTTTCGACTAAAAGCGTTCTTTTCAAGACAACTCGGCGTCGCCGTCCGTTATCCGGCAACCATCGTGTGGAGACCTTTGCCCAATACATACATAAAGCATATACAAATCAAGTCTGACTCTGCTATCATTGTACCGATTGTCTTAACAGCCAAAGGCCTTGTGTACAGGAACCTCAACGAACATTTTTCGAGGCTATCCTCAGGCGATTGGATTTTGATCCAGTCGCCTAAGGAGAGCCTGATTCAGAAGGCAGTAAAGGCGTGTAAAGCCAGGCCAGAGGCCAATGGGCAAGATTATGCACTAACCACACGTTATAGAAGAAAAAAATCTGCCCTGCATTTTACCAAATATTTTGGATTATGCTTGCAGTCTTACCTGTACTTTCCCTATTCAATCTCTACAACTCAGTAACTACATATAACACTTGAAATCTCTTGGTTGAGCTGACTGCCGACAGGCTTCTGGCTACAAGTAACGACTGACAAAGATTTTCGAATAAGTCATGTTTTTCATTTTTCAGATACACACTAGGTCAAATGATGTCACCATCAGGAGTTGGTGTGGTCTCCCAGCTGAATATAACCAGATCTCGAGTGGAAGATGGAGGCTTGTACACATGCCTGGCTTTTGAAGGGGAATCTAGTACTGGACATTCGAATAGGATTGATGTTTTTGGTAAGTTAATAAAACAGCGCTGCTGAGCCTGCAAAATCTTCTAAGGATAAAATCTCAACTTTTCAGGAGAAACAAAAAACTGCTTTTGTCCCAAAATGTTAATAACATTGTAAAACTTAATATACAGAAACTTTGACTTTATTTCGGCACATCCAGACTATTTTTGCCGTTTACTACGATATTTCTTTTTAAGTGAATTCTGGCATGTATCGGATTTTTTTTGAGTCTTAGTATAGACACAAAATCAAAATCAAAGCATTTATTTCAAGTAGGCCAGTTACAGGCGCTTTTGAATTGTCGAAACAAAGATGAAATTTAAATGTAGCTACAGTCCCAGTCACAAGACATAAAAACTGTGAAAATACTGTAGTTGCCCATTTCCTAGCGTAGATCTCTACGGAGAAGAACGGGCAAGAAACTCCATGGACACTCTTTTAAATCATAATGTTGTTACAAAATCTTGGTTACATCATTCATGTTGAGATGGTGCTGGTGGTACACAGCTTTAAAAACCTTGTTGATATCCTAGGTTATTTTAGTACTTAGTGATTATTAAATATGTGTCTTTACAGGTCCACCCTACATCAGATCACTGCCACCAATAAAGGTTCAGAGTGGAGAATCACTAAAGCTAAGGTGTCCTTACTATGGATACCCAATCAGGTACATTTTATTTTGTATAAAGGGTGTAAAACACCTCTTAACGAAACCGAAAGGCATTTGTTTTCTCCATCATTGCAATCATTTTTTTTGTTCAACACCATACCGGGGAACCTTCTAGTTACGAGATGTTGGGTGTTGAAGTTCCAACTTTTTGACAAGTTTTTTTATTTTTGAGTACAAGTTTTTAGTGTAAGATTTAAACTTTAAACACTTCTACGACGCCCGTACTATTTAATCCATCCATTTGCACAATGTTGTAAGTGCGTTCATTGAGTTCTATCACAAAACACATGATTTTTCACCCCAAAAAAAAAGTCGTTTCCCAGCAATATTTTTTGCGTAAACTTACTTAGTTTGATGTACAAAATGCTTGGTTGACGGCTTCGTGATGATGTGGTTTAAACCCTCGTTCCCATATGGGACACCATATCTATAGTGTAGAACGGAAAAAATATCGGAATGACGAGGAGAACAATTGCCATTCGGCTTCGTTAAGAGGTGTTTACACCCTTTGATGACTCGGAAACAAATGTCTAAGATGCTCATCACATACACAATTTCGCCTTACCGGGATTCTTTTTTCCTCATTCTTATTGTACGACGGAGCGTCAATCAAATACCATTGAGAAGAGATCAGGCACACGTGCTTATCGAAGCACAGAGATATAACAGCACCAACTGCATTTATTATATTTAGTACTTTGCATTGCAGGTTAGTCAGAATAACAGCACAATAATTGGCCTTCCAAAATCGATTAACCAATTGCTTTGACCTGTCCATCTGTTCGGGGAATACGTATCCTCTATCATATTATTTGTTGATTCATTTAGTTTTGCAAATATTTTAAGTAAACATGTTTCAACTACCACTACGTTTTTATAGCCAACCGGAGCGTATATATAAATATACGCTCCGGTTGGCTACAAAAACGTAGCCCTATTCATGAAAATAGACTCGCCATCTTTTCCACGAAAATAATTAGCAAAACGGGTTTACTTATTATCTGGATCTAAACCATAACATAGTGTTATGAGCTGGGTATGGGATAGAGTCCGCGTAACACTGGTCATTCGCTTATATATCGCACTTCTCGTTCACTTCGATTCGCTTCGTTCTGTAGCCAAAATCAGACTGACTGCTCCCGCAAACACGTAGAGTTTGAGTTCTACAATCAAATACTGAATTCATTCTAATAGCTTGTGATTACCTAGATTACATACCTCTCCTTTATACTAATAGTTCGAAGTAACCGTTGTGAAAAAGATTTTTTTAATTCCAGCAAACTAGAATGGGAACACAAAGGCAAGAAGATCATCAGCTCAACACTCCCCCAGCACTCAAGATACAAACGAACATACTCCACCACTTCAAATAACAGTAAGAACACCAGAAAAAAACGTAAGAAAAGACAGCTCTTTGAATCAGGAGCTGATGGTATTTTGAATATAGCAAAAGTTGTTAAAGAGGACAGTGGAGATACTTATACGTGTATACTTCATAGTCCATCGGGGGAAATGGCTAAACGGTAAGAAGGATTACGTACCTTAAGAGAGTTTTATTTAAATCTAATGCTTGTCTACTAACGGCGTATTCAATCAAACATGAGTAAGTCTTTATCTAGGAATAAAATCTCTAGGTTTTAGAGTAAATTAATTCTCGGCAACTAACTGACAGCTACGCGACAGACCTCACAAGAGATGGCGGGACGAGCTGGAACAAACTTACGAAGTGGTCCACATTGGCCCTGGCTCGAAGAATTTGGAAATCATGGGGCCTTGCCTCAGCAGTGAGATGCCACAGGCTAACAGTACCAGCAGTCATTCTCGCCTATTCAGTGGACACCAATCCTTACTTACCCAGAACAAAGTAACTAACTCTATCAATGAAAATGGTTTAATAACTTTCCAGGTCATTTGAAATCCAAGTTGTGGAAGCACCAGAGTTAGATGAACTCCGGGTTGGTACTGGACTAAAAGAAGGTCAAATAGTGCAAATAACTTGCAATATTGTTGGAGGAGATCCGCCTATTTACTTCTCTTGGTTGAAGGATGGCAAGAAACTACCAGCTAGTTTGAAGGTAAGAATGATTAACAAAAAATTAACAACTATGTACTTTAATTTACTATTGCATACTATTTGCAGCAATATTTTCTTGTAATACATAAGCCGATGGAAACAATTTCGTAGATTTTAACACGATACATCACAAGACCCATTATGATCCCTTGAGTAACACCATCTTTTCTTTTCAGATAACAGAAAGAAGTTCGGAATTATTCAGCGTGTTGATAATAAAACGTGTTTCTCTGGAACACTGTGGCAAATACACGTGCATTGCAACTAACCACGTTGGTAAAGTCAACCAGACTGCAGACCTTTATATCAATGGTATGTTAATGAAAAGCCGGGTTCAAATCATAATCTAATCATTAAACAAAATTGTATTAATCAAATCGAGTCTTGAGAGCGGAGCGGGCTGTGAACGTTGACATTTTAATGGCCCACTCGATTAAACTGCACCTTTTGTCATGAAAAAACTTACAAAAATATCGGAGTGCCCTATGTCATCTCATCATCATTCTCTTGCCCTTATCCCAATTTATTTAGGGCATCGTCATCTCATCAGACACTTCTTTTCTTACCATATCCTTCTTAACACAGTCCGTCTATCGTTCCTTTGGTCTTCCTCTACTCAAATACCTATCCACATTCATACTCTAAACTTTTTTCACGACATTTTCCTCATTCCGCCGCATCACATGCCCATAACACGACAACCGATTACCACACAACTTTTCAGTCACCGGCGCCACTTTCAGACTTCCATGGACATCTATGATTTTTATTATACAGGGTGTAAACCACCTCATCACGAAGTCGTCAACCAAGCATTCTGTACATATAAACTAAGTAACTTTACGCAAAAATTATTGCTGGGAAACAACTTTTTTTTTTTGGGGTCATAAATCACGTTTTGTGGTATAACTCAATGTAACTCAAAACATTGTGCTGATGGATGTATTGAATAGTACGGGGTTCGTGGAGGTATTTAAAGTAAAAATCTTGCAATAAAAACTTGTATTTAAAAAAAAAACTTGTCATAAAGTTGTAACTTTGACCCCCTATATCTTTGTAACTAGAAGGTTCCCAGGAATGATGTAAAACAAAAAAATGATCGCAATGACGAGGAGAATAAGTGCCTTTTGGCTTCGTTAAGAGGTGTTTTACACCCTTTATAGAGCCCATGTAGTTGAAAAGTACTAAGGTTTTAGTTCAATCAGAGACACAGCAAGTACTTTAGTACAGAGCCTTTCAGAGGCAGAGATTCATCGTAAAAACAATTCGTTTCACAGTCGCACCGAAATGGATGGAAGAACCAACAAACACATCGTTACTATTGGGACAACGAGGCGTAGTGTATTGCAACGCAAACGGTTATCCAACGCCGCAGATACACTGGATGAAAAGGGACGGTACGTAAAATATTTACGCACGATCAATTGAATAGACTCTCGGTACACGGTTGGTTTTGACTGTAGGCATCAACAAATCGATGTTGAAGGTACATTATATTCTAGTATTTGAGCTAACTACCAACCTAAAAATTTGTCATTCATTTTAATTGACTTGACGAATATTGAGTGGTCTCTGACTACAATATTCATGACCGAGCTTGAGCTATCCGATATATAAATATTTATCAACTAAAGTAAATGATTGATTAGTTTTAAGTAGCAACTGTGACGGTTGCTTACCAAGATAAATGAAAATCACGTGTACCGGGCCTAATCTGCGCATAATCCGTCACAATGCTGCCACTGCTGGGACAGGCCTCCTTTCAGTCTGCTGTGATATTGACCTTGAGAGCCCAGTCGGGTAGGCACTCGTAGATAACATTTTGATACCTACATCGCCAGGCCAGCATTTTCCCAACTATGTTTGGGTTGGCTTCCATTCTTGGATACAATTGAATACCTACCAGTATTTTATACGAAACGATTGCCTATATCACCGATACCTACCCCTTGGTAAGACTAATGTTGGCAAACCAAATTTTACCTAACACATATCTAAATAATCCCTTTATTTATCTTCTATACCTGCATACTATTTTACATTTTTAAACATTCCAGTATAAAACAGTAAAAAAAAACATTTGTTTTTTTTTTTTAAATAGATCCCCTCCAGCGCTGAGAATAGAGTCCGAGCTGCCACTAGCCAGCCCGCCTAGCAAGACCACCGGAGAAACGAGAGAGACTCGACAAATCTTTTGTTCATCTGTCATTGAATCGACAAAATGGCAGACGAACAAAAGATTTGTCGACTCTCTGTCGTGTCTACGGTGGTCATGCTAAACGGGCAGGGCTCTCGAGAGAGGAACCTCCTAACAATACGTGCCGTGTCCAGTCCAGAAGTACTACTTTCTGAATCAAGCCCTTGATCCAGCTTCCAAGCGAGAGCCTCCTGAGATGTTGGTCAAGGCTATTGGATATTAAGCCATTGGCCGACACGACTATCGGCACAATTACTGCCACGTCCCACATGTCGACAACGTCCCGAGCCAGATCTAGATATTTATATTGTTTATTTTCAAAATAATTTAATATTATACTTATTTTTCCAGCTACCCTAGGCATTTGGCGTCCAGTCCTCGACTTAGCCGGTGGTGGTGTCATGAGCTACCCCAACGGAACCCTTGTTATTGAAGTGGTATCATTATCCGATGAAGGCATGTATGCGTGCAACGTTGAGAATGGAGTGGGGGAGGCACTAAATAAGAATTTGTGGATCAGTGTTAATAGTAAGTATTTCAGAAAGTTTTCGAAAATCTTAGATAGCATTTTAATTACTTATTTAATATTTCACTGGTGATAAGGAAAAAAACCTCTAAATCTAAAATAACTCTTCTAGTCTTAAGTTAAGTTTATTTTGTTAATGTTCAATCGCAGGGCAGTCCGCAAAATTCAAATTTAAATCATCTATACTATCCTCTAAGGTCATTATCTCATTAAATGACTATTTTATGAAATAGTCTAACAATGAGAAAATAGGATTAAATAAAGTCTGTATTAAGGTAGTTTCACTGATGATTTAAATATTATTACGGCTGCGAATCATATTTTGTTCAACAGTAAGCCTGACACTAACCGGCAATTTGCAAAAAACGTAAGAAAAGTTTGATACCGCGCTACCTAGGCGCTTCCACCTTAAGAGGAAATTAAAAGGGATATTACGCTTTCCACAAATTAAAGAAGCTAGGAGCTAGTTTGTCTTGAAAACTTTACCCCTTGGGGGATACAGACTTACTTCCAAGAAACATCCTAAGTAGAATGCAATTAACAGAAGATATAAAAACTATAATTATGAAAGTATTACTAACATACCATACGGTTATTAAGTAACATAATATCTCGCCTGTACTCACCAAAAAGAAAGGCGGACGTGTAACTTAGGCCTGAATTCTTGTCGCGCTGACAGTCGGTCGCGTACGATCGGTCGTGACGTTAGCGAGAACAAAATGCACTGCACTGTGTCATAGGCCTTAGTAAACACGCAAGAACTTCTAAATTGCACCCTACCCTCATCGCTCAAACTTTTGTGTCATTTCTTGTGTCTTTTATGTAACCGACCTTCTTCTGATTTTATAATTTTGTACTTGTTGTTCTGTTAAAACGATGTATGCTAATTCGAAATGTTTTTGAAGTGGTAGTTTTAAGATGCGTATTTGTATTTGTTTTTTGTTTTTATCTGCGCTTACTGGCAGATACCATTGTTTATCTATTTATGTTTGTCTCTGTAAGTGAATTTGTAATTCTTTTGAGCAAATAAATATCTTTAACCGTAAATACGGCTGTCGATCACCGCTGACGTCAGCGTCGCAGTATGGTGCTATATAGAACACAATGCAAACTTATACGCGACCGACCGTCCGCGACCGACCATCAGCGTGATAAGAATTCAAGCCTTATAGTGCACTCACATTGCGCCAGTTGCGTTTAATGCTTATTTTCATCAACCGGGCACAAATCCAAACTCCATGGTTGCTAATGAGCTGCTCGAAATAGATACAGCGGCCCCGGAGCGTAAAGGGCGAGGAAGGAACATGGATGGTTTTTAGTCAGTAAAAGTCTGACACTCCCCCCTCCCGCTCCACCCAGAGTGGGATTCGTGAACATTTGATGATTTCCTATCAGAAAAAAAAAATTGTTGCTAATGAGAAATTTTAATGTAAAAACCTAATTACTCTTTGCACGACCTTGGAACTAAACCCGGACCTCAATTTCAGCTATCGCTGATTTCAACCACCACACTAACAAGGTAGTCGAAATGGTTAATAGCGGATGACAAAATGTGCGTGGTTAAAATATTTGGTCAATCAATCATGTTGATCGATTAGTTGGTACAATTAAGTGTACGTGGGGTTTGAAACACGAGACGTGTTTACTGTTCTCCTCTTTCACAGGTTATTATTATGTTCTGATGAGCCTGCTTTACTATTTGTATTTCACGATAAAATCAAGAGATAATTAAAATAAAATGTAGTTGACCAAAACATAGCGAGAAAAACATGATTTTAACCCCCGACGCAAAAACGACGGGGTGTTATAAGTTTGACGTGCCTGTGTGTGTGTGTGCGTGTGTGTCTGTATCGTAGCTCCCGAACGGATTTACCGATTTTGATTTTTTTATTTGAAAGGTGATTAGTCAGGAGCTTCACACAAACTAGCTATGTTTGATAAAATCAGTTCAAGATGGCCGCCACCACAAAATGGCATTACATATTAATTCAACAACTCCCACAATATGGGTATCAAATGAAAGGACTTGAATAGTAGAATACTATACTTTATAATGAATTTGAAATCCAAGATGGCCGCCACCACCAAATGGTGATATACCCTTTTTTTCACAAATCCCTCAATGTGGGTATCAAATGAATGGGCTTGTGAAATTATGACTCTACGGGTGTAGGGGGTTTTTTAAATTTTTAATTTAAAGTTAATTGTACAAAATATAACATCACGCCTGCAAACCCCCAAAGGGCAAGGTAGATGTAGTACAGACACATTTCGCCAGTTTTGTTTAAGTCCCATGTCATAGGAAGCGAGCATAAGTCCGTCAACTGAGCACAAATTTAGACTCCGTTGCTGCTACTAGAGAGCAGCGGTGGCCCAGTGGTGGCGACCCCTACTTACGAACTCTAAGTCTTGGGTTCGAACTCAGACAGGCGCATTACTTTATGTAATTTATTACGTTACCACTGCTATCAAAACGGTGACGAAAAACATCGTGAAGAAACCGGACCAAAAATTCGAATTTACCAACCTGCACTGAGCCCGCGTGGTAGATTCCCATTCCATTCACTCTCGTAGAGAGGAGGCCTGTGTCCCAGCAGTGGGAACATTAAATGGATGATGATAAATCATTCCTTCTGCGTTGATTCCCTTTACGTCTAATCGTGAAACAATTGACATCTGTTTTGGTGGTTGCTTCTAAGAAATTCCTTATGGAAAAGCTGATGAAACTTTTCCCGACCTGGGAATCGAACCAACTAGACTAACGAGTCAGTTCAATGCTGTTTGTAGTAGGTATTATTGTTCTTTGATAGTGGCGAAACAATTTCTAAAAAAAAAAAATATTTTACTTTTATCTATTTGTTTATATAATTATGTACACACAAAATACTTAATAGGACATTGCATTAACGAGAAGAGCACAAAGGTACTAAGGTACAAAGTTTTTTATTTGAAAGGAATGTTCGCGATAAATAAACTCTCAAATTATTTCTAGAGCCGGTGCATTTCGAGTCAGTTGGTGCTAACCTGACAACCAAGATGGGTCTACCAGTGACTTTGACCTGCCGACCTCTAGGAGACAACCCTATCAGAGTTAAGTGGTCTCTTGATGGGAAGCCTGTTGACTTTACTTCATCAAGGTAATTTGGACTTTAATTTAATGTAAGATTAGGCACGTTTTGCGAAGGAAAAGGAGCTCTCTCAAAATACTTCAGTTCAAAAAACATTGTCAGTTTCTTTATTTTTATAAACGTAGCGCCATCTAGTGTTTATCTGCTGAACTCAATGGAACCTTCAACTCAACTAACTCTTGGCAATGGAATCGCTCTAGCGTTTTATTCAACCATGGAAAGTTCTTCAGCTTATTTCACCACTGTAGTATCTGTAGTAACAGAGCCGTTCCAAAGATGGCGCTAAATTAAGTATAATAGGAAACATTTTTCTTAAATGACACCGCTTTGAGTATTTGAGTGCAGTTAGTTTCCAAATGCTGAGTGGTGTGGTGGGGGTGGTCATTTTACTCGTTCAAATTGATATTATTTATGAAATACCTTTGAAAAAACATTTCGATGTTATCTATCTACAAAAGGGTTACAATTGCTGCAATAATATCCTTGTGTACCTTTACAGCAATACATTCCATAAAATGTCTCAACCATTCAAAAGTCCAGTCCACAAACCCATGAAACATTCACGCGGCTCCGTACATCGATATCTAACTAAGTTAATGTACTGAAATATCCTGCCAGTGATGTCCGGTGTCGATTTTACAGAAAATTTAGAAGGATTTGAATTACAAAAATAAAATAATTGAATTACAACAAAGCTGATGCGCTTTTGTTTCGAAAACTGCATTTCTCTTGTTTTTATTTCAGGCTCACAATATCAGAGACGATGACACACAACGGTCTAAACAGTTTGATTAACATCAACTATGTGGAGAGCAGAGACGGAGGTACTTACGAGTGCCGTGCGAGTAATCCGTATGGGGTTGCCGCTTATAATGTGCATTTGGATATCCTTGGTGAGTGAAAAATTAACTCTAATTTATTGCTTTAAACAATAAGATAGGTTTTCGATGTTGTCAAAGTTTGACATTTATGGACGTGATGCGAAAGCAGTATTAACTGTCGTTCGAAATTATTTGAATTTGTAGAATGGCCAGCTCTACTAGTAAGACAGATAGAACAAAACCGAAAAGTTCAAAGAAAAGAGATATTTATTGTTTCTTTATTTGGAATACACATGAGCTAAATTAGCAACTCTAGTTGTGGTGGTTCAAACTTCGTCTGAAATACTGTTAGAATAAAGTTTTAATCAGCTTGCACTACAAAGTGGTTGTAACGTCAGTCACTGCGGGCCGAATAGTGGAAAATTAGTGGTTTGGATCGATTTACAAAAAAAACAAAAAAAAATAAAACATAATGATGCTAATATGTTGCTTGTAGAATTATTTGCCAAAAAATCAGAATGATTGCATGTCATCATTTTAGTATGGTTTTTACTCGTTAAAAGATTTTTTTAGACATAAGCTTGTAATTTTTTTTTTTTTATCAAGGAAAATTAATTGTATTATGTTTTCAAAACACTATCATGCTAGCATAGTTATATCCTGAAGAATTTCATATATTTTTCTGGTTTTGTTTATAGCAGTGAATCATATACTTTCAGGCATTATAAAACTTGCGTTTAGCTGTTGTGATCGCCTTAAAGTGCTTTTGTGAGCAAAGATTAATGGTTTGTATGAAAAATTAAATGGGTAGAAGAATGAGATGACGGCTGATACTTTTGCTATAAACACCATTCAAATTAAAGATATAAAATATGAAAAGATTACTTATGACATAAAGATAGGTAGTTGCATCGCTAAAATCAATGTTTTACCTACATGAGAAAAAAAGTCGCTGTTAGGCTCGCCTACTTTCCTGCCGGGGCTGCAGGACTGTTCGAAAGAGATACCGCGGCCCCGGAACATAAAGGGCGAGGAAGGAACATGGATGGGTTTTAGTCAGTAAAAGTCTGACACTCCCTCCCGCTCCGCCCAGAGTGGGAGAAGTCATTTGATGATATCCCATCTGAAGAAAAAAAACGGCTCGCCTACTTTAATCGTGGCAATATTAATAAGATGACATTTGAAAGCCATCCCCTAGATTCGAATCTAACAATCCCTGTTTCCTTTACAGAACCACCAACACCACCCCTAGACCTGCAAGTAGACTCAGTAGCCAGCAACTCTGTGAAGCTGTCCTGGCGAGACACCATCAGTACCCACGTCCAGTACTACACCATGCAGTACACTACTAACGACTTCATGATGTGGGACAGCGCTAAGAGCATTAATATAACCAGGTAAGGGACTATTTCTTTCATGGTATGGGGTTTTATTTCAAGATTCACAAACATAGATCGTGACTATCATAATGGTGACTTGAAGAACTAGTGGCTGCTTGGCAACTTGTTGATGGCATCTAAATTGTGGCGGCACAGAACAGCTACTCGCTTAGCACTTTTAGTGGCATCCATCAGTTCCTGTAGTGATCAAATAACACAACACATGATGTGGGACAGCGCTAAGTGCATTAATATAACCAGGTAAAGGACTATTTCTTCAAAGGTATGGGGTTTTTTTTCAAGATTCACAAACATAGATCGTGACTATCATAATGGTGACTTGAAGAACTAGTGGCTGCTTGGCAACTTGTTGATGGCATCTAAATTGTGGCGGCACAGAACAGCTACTCGCTTAGCACTTTTAGTGGTATCCATCAGTTCCTGTAGTGATCAAATAACACAACACGAAATTAAGTGCCCCATCGTTTGTGGAACTGCACCACATTTACACTCCAGGGCAGAGTTATTAATGAATCTCCTGAGTAGGAATGGCTTGTTGCGACCAACCTGGGTTCTGAGTCTATTCAAAGACTTCCAGCCCTGGCAACTCATGTCCAAGTGGGAGTTTTTTAGCGGGTGGAACGAATGGTTTGGGTAAGGACTAATCAATCATAAAGGTTTAAAAAAAATATTTGGCATCCATTTCAGACAAGACAACGATTTGCGTCAGAACATAGAACTAAGAGATCTACAACCAGCAATGGACTATCGAGTGAGGATCGCATCAGGGAACCAGGTGGACTTGAGTCCATACACACAGCCTATACATTTTAGTACGCAGCAAGAAGGTACCTTGACTACAAAAACTTTTGATTAAAAAAATCAGTCTTCGCAAATTGTAAAGTTAAAAGTTGTAAAGTTGTTTTTTTTTCGGATGGGAAATCACCCTTCCCGCTCGGAATGAAGCAAAAGGGAAAGTCAGACTTTTACTGACTAAAACCCGTCCATGTTCCTTTGTGTTCCGGGTCCACGGTATCTCTTTCGAACAGTCCCGCAGCCCCGGTAGGCATTGACCCTTGGGACCCCTTCCTTTCTGCTGCAATTTCTTTGAGGCGCGCGTGGAACACGTATGCGTCAATCTAGAACCTACCCTAAGGAATTGACTGGGAATACTCCCTAATACGCATACACGTAACATTTTCAGCTCCATCGTCAACACCACTTGGAGTACAAGTCCAGCAAACCGAGAACCCTGGAGAATTAGTCGTGTCCTGGCTCCCGCCGCCAAGAGAGAGCCATAATGGCTTATTACAAGGGTACCATGTGAAGGCTGTACCAAGAATAAGTGGCGATCCAGGTAAAAAAATAAATGAATGAATCAAGAGTGGTTGCTAAGTTCAAGGCATGTTCTTATCAAAAGGCTTAAGAGAACTTGTTGGAAATAAAACCATATCTTTTTAATTTTAACAAAATCGGCAGCTGCCTTTCTGTCAACTTTTTGGGCATTACAAAACGAGTCTAATCTTTGACCACGTGCAATTTCCAGAATCTGTATGATAAGCTTGTTCTGATTCCAATCACCATCTCAAAAAGTTATGTTTTGCTTATTGAGAATCCCCAAATTAGATGTTCAAGGAACAGTTTATTTAAATGTATTTGATAATTTATATTTCACTTGTCGTTGATGATGAAAATTCTTGTACACAGTTCCAAATGACACTCATACTAAAGTGGTGAAGGTCATGTCCAGAAAAGGTAAACAAGAAACTACTCTCAGTGGACTACTAAAAAACATGAGGTGAGATTGACGTTCAAATATCAAGTTTTTAAAAAAAATTGATAGAGCACTATTAAGAGGGCGCAAGTACTAGTGTATGGAAATAAGAAATGCGGCTAACTAGCGACCTAGAAGCAATGAAAACCCTGAATTTGATGTTGTAACCGTTTTAGGTGTAGAAAAGGCATTTGGAAAGTTTTCAAACAGTTTTTTTTTACATATAACACTGATTGTTCGGTGTTACGATACTAATAATTACATTTCATAAATAAATATTCTAGTCCGCTAGTTGGCCACATTTCTATACAGTAATATTTCGAAATTATTTAATACTGCTAAATCAATATTTCCACAACCAACTTTCTGGATACGCACTCTTATGAATTGTTGTATATTTTCAGGTACGCTGTATCTGTGAGTGCCTTCAATTCAGCTGGTAATGGACCATTCTCCCTGCCGGTCTACCAAACGACCAGGGAAGGAGGTAAAGTGCCATGTAGAACAAAAAGTTTAATTTAAAATTATGTCGTAATAATGCGAGTATGATCTTGGCAACAAATCATCTATTTGATTTATCAACATAGCTTTTCGTGATTTTTTCAAAGAGAATTGCGATTTTTCAGCGCCGGAATTACCACCATCAGGAGTTGAATGTAGAGGAGTATCTTCGTCTTCCTTAAGAGTCGCATGGCAGCCTATCACTTCACATGGAACCTCATTGCTTGGATACTCTGTATATTATAGTACTGAAGGTAAATCATCTGAAAGTTTTTTGCTCATTCCACTTTCAAACATTAGAAACCGTTGCAACGTCAGGAATTCTAAAACCGATCTAAAAGATTCAGGATGGTCCATTTTAAAACAATTACATTTTGACCTATGATTGTCATTCCAAATCGATACAAGGAGGTCTTAACAATCGTCTTTGACTCTAACACTGTATAAAAATCTTTGAAGTTAATTTTCATGGTTATTTATGTGATGTCATTCTAAATCTAATATGGCGACATCCCAAATAAGGTGGACTAGTTTTTTTTGTTGTTTAAGTACTGAAAAAAACACCAGAAACAAAATGACGTAACGCTAAAGTTAAAAGCTCTAGTTTTTAAATATATTTCTTAATTATTTAACCGTCGTTTATACTAATGGCATTTCTATACTTCCTTTTTATACTTCCAATAAATCATTTTGTCTATTTGTTGGAGTAGTAACAATAGATTGAAAAAAATCCAAGCTAAGCTATGCTAAGTATTACGTAATGATTATTCCGTTTCATTCTTTATATTTCAGATGGACCCTGGCAGAACATAAGCTCTCCACACACCGAGCTATACCTCCAAGCTCTTCTAAAGTACACAAACTATACAGTGAAGGTCACTGGCTTCTCTAACTACGGGCTGGGACCTTTCTCCTACCCCATCGTTTGTACTACGTTGCAGGATGGTAAGTTGAAACGGATATTACTTTTGGAAACAAAACTCTTTGCCACTAGTTGAGGACTATTTTCTGACCGAGAAAAGTGGAATTTTCTATTAACTAAAATTATATAGTTGACACATAATACTAGGCTCTTCATAATGAAACAAAATAGAATTCTTTACAAAACTGCAGTGCAAGTACGTTGGATTCGATAGGACTCGATTGATAAATTGGACAGTTATTCTCGATAAAATGAGTTTTCGACTCCATAAAAACTCATTTTATCGAGAATAACTGTCAAATTTATCTAATCGAGTCCTATCGAATCTTACGTACTTGTACTGCTGGTTTGGTTAATGAAGGATCACATTAATTGAAATTGGATTTCTCAAACCGATCGCTTATAATTCCATCTTCTCTTACTACGATTATTACTGATGGTCATGTTAAAAGATTGTGACTGTGAAGTTTACTACTGGTTATATTGGTACACTACACTACTGGTACTGGTTATATAAAATAAAAATCTTCCTAATCCACTCACTGCGTCGCTGGTCTAGTGGTCGCAAGTGCAACTGCTAAGCAGAAGGTCGATTCCTGGGTCGAGCCGAGTGTTTTCGGGTTTTTCCATCAGGAATTCCTCTATGGGGGTATAAAGAACAGGTCTGGTGGGCTACTGCCTGACTGTTCTATTCGGGATCTCGTATATACTCTTAAGTCACGGATAATGTTGCTTGCGCGATGTAGGATTTGTGACGTGTTTCACTGATAGTTCATCATCTTTGTCATAGATGGCGCTGTAGTACTTTTTGTCCAATGTTGTTTATTACTTTCTATAGTGCCGCTCAATAACAACCTTGGAGTCTGGACCGGTGCCAGTTATTGGCAATAGCCTCGCCCAGGCAGAAGGGCGAAATATGGGTTTTCAATTAAGTGTTGCGTCATTACAGGCGTGATGTTAAATTATGCTTATCTTATAATTTCAGTGCCCGGTCCACCATCAGCTATAAAAGTGTTAGTATCATCGCAGACCTCTCTTCTCGTCAGTTGGAAGCGACCAGAACAAGCTAACGGAGATATTTCCCATTACACCGTTTACGTCAAACCCGTTTCCAGGTAAGTTTAGCTCGAGTAATTCCAATTGAATACAAAATTAAGTGCTGAAGACCCTTCCCAGGTCAGTTACATCGAAGTATCTTGTGAAGATCTTGTATTCAAAGATTTTAGAGTCCAAAAAGTGCATCATTACCAATACTCTCCATTGACCTGCACTCTACGAAGAATAGACATAATTAAATGTTTTATGAAGTGACATTTCTTTTCTCAATAGGCTAGTTTTCACCATCTTTAAATTGCAAATCTATTTAGTCCGTCAGTTAGAATAGTGGAAAATAATGGACACGTATTTTTTGTTTTTGTAAATCAACGAATATTCGACAAAGATAAAACGCATCAAAACTCGGGAGTGGGGGCTCGTGACGTCAGAACTCACTAAAAATTATACCAAACAGTGATGTATTGAGAATTTTAAAAGCGTCGTATCTTCGTCAATTTTGATTTATGTAACAAAAGAAAAAATACGGGTCAAATATTTTTTGATAGTCTAAGTGACGGACTAATTAGATATTTTCAGTTAACAAGAATATTTTTATCATCATGCCTTATCTGTTTAGGCGGGAAAACAGTGAAACTAAAAGGAATGTACGTTATATCGATAGATGCAAATCTTATCATTCAACGTCACCTTGAATTAGTCATACTATAAATTGGTTTTTGCGTCTTTCTTGTATATGTTCGACCGACTCAAGATTATTTTGTCTGCATCGATATCTTATAATAATGTACTGTATCACGGACTGTGTCTCTTTCGAGAGTTACTGATTTGCCTTTTACACTTACATTTTTCACTTTTTTCAGCACCAGTTCACCACAAAGCTACCGAGTGGAAGCAACTCTGGAGACACCACTCCGTCACCTCACTTTTCCAGTATCAGGCTTATCAACTGGCAGACAATATGAAGTATTTGTGAGAGCACATACAGCAGTTGGGGAAGGTACTCCGAGTAATAGGGTCCATATTGATTTGATTTCTAAAGGTTAGTATAAAAAATAATGCCATTATAATAATGTATATGTCGGATCCGGTCATTGGTATGGACACGGGAATGAATCAAAGCGCGCCAGTGGTGACATCACGCGACCTAGATACCAGTCTACCCCCCGCCATGGCGTGCTTCTACAGAGTCCTGACGTTAACAGATCACCGCGAGGACGACATTCTGGGTCGGATCGCAGCGGAGTTCAGACGTCTTGAAACTGTATCCGATTCATTGTGCCCAGTGTTAGTGTGAAAGTGTAATGTCAAGTAATTTGTTAGTTTACTCAGTGTAGATATGTTTGAAAAGAGTAACCATGGAGTTTCTTGCCGGTTCTTCTCCATGGAAACAACCAACGCGAACCGTGCACCTGACAATAAACAGTGTATCGCATCCAGTGAGTTTTCATAGCACGAAACCCGTCTTCTGCCCACATAATGCTCGAGCCTAACGAAATAAATCCTGACAAACCCGACATATATAAAACACCCTCAACGAAGCAAAAAGACACCTTAGTATCTCCGTTACTGCGTTTTTTTTGTTATGGACCATACTTGGGAAGGAGCTCGCGGCTAAATAATATCAGCCGCTTGAGTCGATCTTTAGGTTAAGCCATGCTTGCCTAGGTTGGTCTGTGGATGGGTGACCACCCTTACATACCGAGTTTCCTCCGTGCCTCGGAAAGCATGTTAAGCCGTTGGTCCCGGCTGTCATTTGTCCATCTTTGACAGTCGTTACAGATGGTCAGTGGCCCCAAAAAGACTGACACCAGTCTTACCAAGTGGTATCGTATTTCCCAGTATTAACTGGGTTGTGGAGGTCAGATAGGCAGTCGCACCATGTAAAATATTGGTATTCAGTTGCATCCGGTTAGACTGGAAGCCGACCCCAACATGGGAAAAGGCTAGGCAGATGATGACCATACTTGGGAACCTTCTAATAACGAATATAATATTAAGGGTTAAAAGTTCGAACCTTTTTTTTAATATAAATTATTAATGTTAAAACTTTTCTATAAAAACCTTCATGACATTCTTACTATTTCAATGCATCCATCAGCACTTGCAATATTTTGAGTGGTTTAAATTGAGTCTTATCAACATTGGATTTTTTGTAAAAGGATAAGGATAGTGATTTAGTCAAGCGTCTAAATTCAACAGCTTTTTTAACAAACTCTCCATGTACTTGTGCCCAATTATTTTTAACTTATCTATTAATTACTATTTCCAGTGGTTGCCGGCGTAGCATCACTCGGTGGTCCCGTCTCCTTAGGAGTGGGCAGTTCCCTCCTGCTAGTCTGTCAGTGTGTGGGATCCCCTCCGCCTCGCACCGTGTGGTACCACAAACATAACATCATCACTCACCATCCTAGGTTCACGAGGAACCATGATGATAGTTTGCTGATTAATAGTGAGTATCTTTTTTAAAATTCGTTTGCAAATAAAGCCCTGCTGGTCTAAGTTGGTCCGTGGATGGGTGACACCCATTACATACCGAGTTTCCTCCGTGTCTTAGAAAGCACGTTAAGCCACAACACAAAGGTAGTCAGTGGCCTGAAGTCTCACAAACAGTTTAAGTAAGGGGTATCGTACTACCCAGTACTAACTAGGTTGTGGAAGTTAGATAAGCAGTAGCTCTATCTACAAGTTTGGCATACTTCCCTTGTGTAACTTATGTGATGCTGCTTTAATAATAAGTAACAAAAATCTTATAAAACAAAATGAAACGGGTATTTAACGAGTTTTTTTAAAGAGTAAATTCGCGATAAATACCCGTTTCCATACGTTTTATAATCTGTTCTGATCGTGAAAGTTTAAAAAAAATATTTTCTTAACATTTCAGACATAGACCCATCCCTAAGCGGCAATTACACCTGCCTAGCCAAAAACCTGTATGGTTCCGATTCAGTATCTTACGAGGTGTCAGTTCTGCCTACCCCAGAGCCGCCAAGCATGAGGGTCACTTCTCATAAGAACGCTATTCACCTGCAGTGGGACTTACCCAGGAAGATTGGTGGGAAGACGCAGAAAATAAGTGAGTCGATTTGAATTTTATTTTTAACCACACTTTCGATCTCTGTCTTTGTTTTGCTTTCTCTGGTTAATCAATCAGGGACGAATTCAAATCGTGCATGCCATCGTTTTTTGGGCGTGCCTCACCCACTGTGTGACGATTGTGGTATTGACCTCGCAGACTTATCGCCAAAATCGGTGATTCCTAACTTGGAGCGTATTGGGAAGTTGCGTATTCGATGTGTAAATGCTACGCTTCAAAATATACTCCTCTAAAATAACATGATTGACCAAAAAAAAAACTAAAAACGACCAAAAGCCAAGACCAAAACAATTAGCACCATTAGCCACCAAGATTTAATCTAGAATCAATAAACTTATATTGTAACTTACGGGATATCATCCGTGATTATTTTTTATTTTGAGCTCTCGATATTTCGACGCTGTTGCAAGCGCCATGATCGCGGGAAAGCGTGAAAGCTTAAAACAGTGTTAGCATCACTTAATCTTAAATCTATCATCATGGCAACTGAACGAAAGTAGCAAACGCCTTGCCCTATAATTTCATGGTTTTACCTGTTACCGTAATCCGGCTCGAAGGACCAATTATAACCAAAATGCCTTCAACATATTCCAGGTTACAATTTAACATGGAAAGAAGCAAACGGTTCCTGGCAAGACGCTTGGTCTAGCAAGGGCACCTCTCTTCAAGGAACCCAGGAGTATACTCTGCAAGGTCTGAAGTGTGGCACCAAGTATTCTCTGAGGATGACTGCAGCCAACAGCGTGGGGTCCTCGCAGCCGACTTATGTTGATGCTACTACTTTGGGAGGAGGTACGTTGGATTTCCAGATTTTTTTCCAAAAGGTATTCTTATATGTATTTTCTTGGCTTAGAGCTCGTGGCTAAATAATAACAGCCAGCCGTGTCGATCTTTAGGTTAAGCTGTACTGGCCAAGGTTGGTCTGTGGATGGGTGACCACCCCTACATACCGAGTTTCATCCTTGCCTCGGAAAGCACATTCAGCTGTTGGTCCCGGCTGTCATAGATCTTTGACAGTCAGTGGCCCAGAAAAGTCTGACAACCAGTCTTACCGAGTGGTATCGTATTACCCAGTACTAACTGGGTTGTGAAAGTTGGATACTAGGCAGTCGCACCATGTAAAATACAGGTACTCAGCTGCATCCGATTAGACTGGAAGCCGACCCCAACATAGTTGGGAAAAGGCTAGGCAGATGATGTTTTCTACTTTTACTTACTGTTTCTCTAATTTTATTGTAATCGCTCATCGACCGACAAACATAATATATTATGTTAGTTATTCGATGAAATTCCTAAAAGACCTCGGTTTGCAAGCAATATGATACGTGTCAATTTTAGACATATTTCTTATTCCATTATAGGGTTCCCGTGGGACAACTTTCGATCGACATGCAGGTATTTTTTAATGAAAAACCTTGCCCCTCATTCATTTCTTCTGTATCGTTGGTTGCGTTCACAAACATTTAAAATCACATACATACACAGTCAGACCGGGACAACAACCCGTGGTCATACAATTTTAAATATTAGTTACGTGCGGATATTGAGCCCGCAACACGCAGCGCAGCACTTTGTGAGGACTCACATACCTGGTGTCGACAAAGATCTTACTATAGAAATTATCCTATTAATATTAGCCTATTACTCAGCCACTTCGCCAACAGTGCCGTCAATGAGTATTACAGTTAAAGTTTTCTTATTGCAGTTCCAATATCACCAACCAGCACCGAATGGTTCTGGAGCAACGCAACCCACATTTACATACAGTTAAGTGGCTGGGATGACAATGGATGTGAGATCACCAGGTTTGAGGTGGACTACAAGGAATATGGTGGCAAGGCGTGGAGAAAAGCCGAAAATAGGCTGGTGAGAAAAAACTTTTATTTAAATCTTTCGTTGAAAATTGTGCGCCTTGTATTTAGGTAGCAGAAATAAAAACTAATAGAATATGAGCAATTTTTTTAAGTAATTAATATGGCCAGATAAAAAAAAACGTACGTTACTGAGTAAATTCTTAGTTATTTAAATTTCATTAACAATAGTAGCCTAAGCGGATTTAATGTCACAAAGCATTCCCTAACAGTCAACTTTAAAAATTAGAACAGGAAATTACGAAAAAATTAAAAGTATCAGGAATTGTCACAATATTCCATGATTGTATTGGAAGAGCTCCATTTAAAGGAGATGTTCCAGAAATGTATGGAGCCTGGGCCAGCACTATGTACACTACACGTAAATGTCGTTATTTAAAAATTAACCGTTTTTTTTTGTAAATTTCTCTAATTTCACTTCGTTTCTATGTATATTCAAATTAACTTGGTCAAGGAGAGCAACACAACATAAAATTAAACATAGTGGATCAGAGCAGCAGTTTGCGAACAATATCATTTTGACAATGACATTCGATTGAAATTTATCCAATCCAAACTCAAAGCAAAGACAGACTTAAAGAAGTCACTTCTTAAAACTATCAAAGTCGTCAAAGGTCATGTCACACAACTGTCAAAAAAGGGTTACTACTTAATTAAAAAACTTCATTTTTGTACGCCTGTTCCTTTCTTCAAATTAATTTGAAATTGCCCTATTTCTTTCCTATTTATCTATGTAGCGAACATAGTGGTGGCCCAAAATCAAACATCTCCTTTAAATCTTAAAAAAGCAAACATTTGAACAGTGTCCGCTTTTCTCCCCAGCCTCAATTGGACCAAGCTTGGGGCCACTACGTGCCCACATCGGTCCTCGCTCAACCAAACTCCTTCGTGTTAGCAGAACTGTCACCGGCACAGTGGTATCATGTCAGAGTGACTGCTGAGAATGCAGCCGGGATATCTACGTCGTTGTATAGTTATGCTACTACTACTGTGCAAGGAGGTAATTTATTGAAGAAATTTAATTTTCTGTATTTTTTATTACTTCTATTGCTCCTTTCGGACCTTCACAAAAGTAAGATATTCAAAATTCTGCAACGTCTGCAATATAACTTTTTATAATAAACCGCATTTTCAAATTGCTACTTTGGCGAGTCCTGCCAAAGCAACAATTTGAAAATGCTAGTGTGTTTTTCGTGATTCAAATGTGCGGTGGACTATTTTACGTCTTGTTTAGTAGGTAGATGTTTGACAAATTGCCTGATTTACTGAAATATTACCTACGCACCATAAGTAACCAAAAGTTTCTTCCCAAATAATGAAGCTTTTGAATACAAAGGATGATTTATAAGTATTATTTTACTCTTTCTATAATTACTTCGTCCGTTAGTAATTTATATCACTTGTAGTAAGTGATATGTGCATCTTGTGTTTCAGAATCAGTGGGACCACCATCAGAATTCTTTGACTTGAACATGCTGGTCATAATCTGTAGTTCAATACTTTTGATGATTTGCTCGTTGACTTGCGTTTACATACTCGTCAAGAGGCATAAGTAAGTATTACTAAGTATTGCCATACAGCGCGGTAACGCCGCCAGTCTCCTGGGGACTTTACCAGTTGACAGCGTTGAGGAGGAGTTTTTTGACGCCATTTTTAAGTTTATACTTTAAGTTAGTTTAGTTTATTTTAATTTATAATTGTATGTAGCATTATTCTTTTAGATATCATTATAAGTATTGTATATACTGTAGTATTTTCTAGTAAGCACACACGATACATTTTTAGACCATGTTTAGTCATGTGTCATGTGACTGCTGCGTTGGTCTAGTAATCGCAAGGACGACTGCTGAGTATGAGGTCCTGAGTTCGATTCCCAGGTCGGGAAAAGTGCTATTGGATTTTTCCATCTGGAATGCAACAGCCACATAGTCTGTATTTGTGACCTATGTTATTATGTAACTTAAAATATAACTGGCGAATTGTGTGTGAAATAAAATCAAAGCACTATGTTTTAGTTAAAATAATGAAATGCAGTTATTACGACTTAGACTCTAGACAAAATTTGCCCGAAGCCTAGCTTGAAAACTTGCCGAAAAGGATGCTAACCCAAACATTCATCATACATCATAGTACAACATACATATTTCGTCATTAAACATAGTATTTTGGAAGATAATATGAATGATATCTATATAATTCTGACAACTTTTATTTTCAGTCATCAACATCTAACTGAATACAGAAACTCATTGACAGCTGAATGCAAGTCAGAGCGAAGTAACGTCACAGTGAACACACCGCAAAGTGTTCCCACTGATATGAACAACAGAGTTTATAGTACCCCAGTGCATCTTACTGCTGGGAATAAACATGGTGAGTAGAATGGCCCAGAAGTTGGTGTAGCGAAACAAAAAACTCATGAAAGTATATCATCTCCGATGGAAAGAGAAAATGGAAGCTAAGGTCACAGAAGTGAAGAAGAATTAGTCAACCATTCACAACAGTCGACGTCATATTTGACATTAAATTTGGCTTAGCAAACTATTGGCTTACAGAAACAAGGAGTGCGCGTTACCATTATTATGAGACTGTTGTTTATTATATTATTTACATTTTGAAAACTGATTTTTAATGAAAATTAATTTAGACGTTCCTCTTGTTCCCAGAATTATACGAGATAAGTCCATACGCGCAGTTTGCGATAGGCTTCCGAACATTCGGACATGTCGACAATCAAGAAGTACCTAACAGGGTGCACCTGCCGGGTAACAGCAAATCGAGATACGACAGTGGTTAGTACGAAAAAGACTATCATTCGTAGTTTAAACTAGAATATATTAACAGGTCACATATTCGGGCGTTTAAAAGTAATTTGAGACATCAACGAGTGTCACAAAACGATTATAATAACGAAAAATGGTGTTCCTAAAGCTTTGGTATACCTAGATGAAAACTCTGATACTGACATTGGGTTTTTTCAGAAACAAGTTTTCAAATGCGGTCGGAGTCAGAAGAAAGTGACTGTGTATCGCGAACAACGACATTAAAAAGTGTGCCAAGAAGTAAGTAGTGCAAAAATCAAATACATATAAAAATTCATGGAAGCTTTTATCCACCACTATGACAGTATTTCGTCGTGTGTAATGCCTGTTTTAAAGTCTAACTTTAAAGCCTAAATGGATGAATATCCCGCTACATGGGAATCATATCGTAAGTCAAGCTACACGATAACTGAAAACCGGTTCTGTCTTGAAAAAGACCATCTCAGACACTAATCAGCATAGTCCTAATGTGAGGTGACCAAGATTATTTCTGGACCTTAAAATGAGACTATGAATAGAATAGAATAGAATAGAAATAATTTATTTGCATTGAATGTAGGTACACACATGAGTTGTTACAGTAATGGTTATAGTTCCTGGTACATTCTACCAATTGGCATGCAAAAATTTATACTTAGGATAGTATAGGTACAATACAAAGACACAACCTCAATTTAAAACTTTCACAATCACTCAACAAATTATCGTGTATCAAAAAAAGAAAAAAAAAAAAAAAAAACTAATAATAAATCAAATCTAAATTAGAATAACAAAAATTTAATAATACAGCTATATTTTATCTGTTAGGAAATCTGACACAGAATAATAACATTTTTGTATTAAAAAAGATGAAAGCTGTTTTTTAAAAAGTCTCAAAGGTTGTTCCTTGATGCTATTTGGAATCTTATTATAAATTACAGGCGCCATACCTAAAACACTTTTTTTTAATAAAGATGTTTTGTGAGCACCGGTACATAACTTATATTTATACTGAGATCTGATTGTTGCACTTCGGTGTGTTGTGTCCTTTAAAGTAGGGAATAAATTGCTATTACTTTTGACAAAAATAGATATCTCTAATATGTAAAGGCAGGGAAAAGTAAGTAGTTTATTATCAACAAAAAATGGTTTGCAGCTGTCTGTAATTTTTAATTTGAACATTGCTCTTAGACAGCGTTTTTGGGCTTTAAAGATATTTTCTCGTTCACAACAATTGCCCCAAAATATGACACCAAACCTTAAGTTCGACACTACTAAGCCATGGTAAGCAACCAGTAAAGTGTTCATGTTTACCTTTTTGGAAAGGTTATAGAGAACGTACGCTGATGAACCTAATTTTTTGCAAATAGCTTCAGCTTGTGGTTTCCATGTAAGTTGGCTATCTATTAAAATTCCTAAAAATTTGGCTATATTGGCTTTGTCGACTGTCTGACCATTGTAATTCAAATTTAAGTCTTCGGGGTATATACGTTGGTAAAAATGCATAACTTTCGTTTTCTCTATATTTATTAATAAATTATTATGATTGAGCCAATTGATAATTGTTTTTAAAACATTATTAATATCTACTTCGTATTGCGCTTTATTAACACAATTAATTATCGCTGTGCTGTCATCAGCAAACAATATCATTGGATTAGAAATTTGACGTGGCAGATCGTTTATGTAAATTAAGAAAAGTAATGGCCCGAGAACGCTCCCTTGTGGTACGCCGAATTTAATGTATCTATAGGAAGATACATGTTTTATTTCTCGTTTTGATTTCATGCAAACCCTGGATACTTCTGTAACTTGCTTACGACCGGTTAAATATGATTTTATTAAATCAAGAGCGTTTCCACGTATGCCATAGGCGTTTAATTTTTCCAAGAGCTTTTCATGATTAACACAATCGAAGGCTTTTGACATGTCTGTGTATATTGCACATACAGGTGTTTTAGTATCCACATTTTTCATAACTGTGTTTAGCAAATCATACACAGCCATATCAATATTTTTGTTTTTTCTGAACCCTTTTTGTTCGTCGCAAAGAATATTAAATTTTGTTAAAAACTTATAAAGTGACTCATAGATCACTTTCTCCATAATTTTTGAAAATATTGGGATGAGAGCAATCGGTCTATAGTTTGCCATACTTTCTTTGTCGTTCTTTTTGAAAAGTGGCTTTACTACGACGGTTTTAAGATTCTCAGGAAATTTTCCAGCAGTTATACTATTATTAATGATATGACTTAGGGGAGCAGCTATGCAACTAGATACAAATTTTATTACTCTAGTTGAGATACCATCATAGCCGAAACTTTTTTTATTTTTTAAGTGTTTAATTATTCTCATTATGTCTTGCGGGATAACTGGGGACAAAAATATTGAATGATCATTATATCCTATAGGAATGGTATTATCTGTTGTGATTTTAGGTAATTCGGAAATTTGATCAATAAAGAAATCGTTAAATGACTCAGCAATTTCCTTGGGGTCAGATATTAACTTACCATCTTTTTTAATTTGAGAGATGGGCTCACTTTGAGTCCTGTTGTTGTTTATAATTTGCCAAGACGTTTTTGATTTATTTTTAGAGTTGTTAATTAGGTAGTTATTTTGCGCTTGCTATGACCTCTGAGTTTGTTTGTTGGCCGTTTCTTCTCAGAGTAGTCAGGTACAAAACACCGGCCTCATCTAGTTTAAAAAAAAATACAGGTGAAAACCTACTTGCTAAATGAATAGGGTGAATAGGGTTGCCAATCAGTGGATGAATGTGTTTTTTTCTTATTATAGTTTATCTTTTTTTTTACAGAAGCATGCAGAGTACCACATCATAGGTAGCTGACACAGTTATAACTGGTATATTAGTAAACAATTTTAAAATGGTTGTGTTCATATCAACTGGATTCAATTTTGTGTCATCAAACTTATGCTAAGGTTATATCGACTTAATTTATTTATCTTTGTAATAATGGAGTTTATACTAGTCAATATCATTATTAATTATTGTGGTAACTTACTTAGCAGTTTGTAATTCAATAGATTGTTACGGATATATATTTTTTGTTTACTACCTATTTAGTTTTCAAGTTATCTTTTAAGGTTATAAAACACACCTGACGAACGAGGCGTCGCGTGTCATCGTATCGTGATTCCAGAATAGAACAATGGTTAGTCAAACATCAAAACTTGCACACATAACCGATAATGCTTTTGTACGCACGGCGACCAAGAAATCAATCATCATGAGCCTCGAGAAATGTCTCTCATGCTAGTTTGCTGGTTTCCTCACTATGTTTTCATTCACCGAAGCTAGTGATAATTAAACAATACGCACATGATTCCGATAAATCGGAGGTGTATGTCTTGGGTTCGAACACGAGACCTATGACTTGGCAGTCCGACGCACTGGGCTCATCATCATCATTTCAGCCAAAAGACGTCCACTGCTGGACATAGGTCTCGCCACATTGACCGGTCCCGTGTGACTCGAATCCAACGGATTCCCGCAAACTTCACCAGGTCATCGGTCCACCTAGTGGGGGGTCTTCCAACGCATCGCCTTCCGTTTCACGGTCGCCACTCCGAAACATTTCGGCCCCATCGGCCATCCGTTCTGCGAGCAATGTGACCTGCCCACTGCCACTTAAGTTTGGCAGTTCATCGGGCTACGTCGGTGACCTTGGTTCTCTGGCGGATGTCTTCATTTCTGATTTGATCACGCAAGGAGACTCCGTGCATAGCCCTCTCCATTGACCTTTGGGTGACTTTAAGCCTTTTGATAAGGCCCATTGTGAACGACCACGATTCGGTCCCGTATGTAATCACTGGTAGCACACACTGGTCATAGACTTTCGTCTTGAGACACTGCGGTAAGTTGGAAGAGAAGATATCGCGCAGCTTCCCGAACACTGCACAGCCTGGTCGGATTCGACGATTGACCTATTTCTCGAAGTTAGACCTACCTATCTGGATCGTTTGTCCCAGGTACACATAATCGTCTACAACTTCGAGTGTAAAATCTCCGATCTTGATAGGAGTGGGTGTGACATGGGCATTCAACATGACCTATGGCTAAAGCCATATTATACTGGAAATGTATGGCTTGATGAGTCCCCATGTGTACATCAGTCGCAGAAACGACGCCCGGCGCATCTTCCATCCGAAATGTGACCACTCATAGCCACTCATAACCTTTAGATAAAGACAGACGCGATGTCACGTATTACACATACGTGACATCGCGTCTAATGTCAGTTACACACATAGTTATATAGTCATTGTTTAACATGTATAATATCTTTCAATTTTTTTATTGCTACTAGTTTGTCAATATCATTGATTTGTTTTATATAATTAGCCAAGTCGTGATCTCATTAGCAATCAATTTTGTTAAACTAATCAATTTACAATCTTTGTTAGTAACATGTAAGTTTTTTTATAAATAAATTAAATAATGTTCATAATGAAATGTATAAAGTAATTAGGAAAGTTTTTATTGTAAACCCTTATAATATGAGTATCATAATAAATTATAGTTTTTATCAAAATTAAAATTGAAAAATAATGTAAAATAAAAAGATTACGGAGCGGACCTTCAAAGTGAAACAAAGTAGACTAACTGGTACCTAGTCAAAAAGTCTCTCTCTAGAATAAATTTTTCATGAAAACTGTCAAATTAAAGGTTGCCAGCATTATTTAATTTTCTATAGTTTGGTTTTCACCGTAATCATTAATCTGTATTTAAAAAAATCTTCGAACAGTAAACTATGTTTAACATAAGTAGCTATTCTAATGTAATCCAGTTTCACAGTCTTCAGACAGACAGACGTTTTTCAAGGTATTTTTGGGAGCGGACGGACATGCCTTGACATGCACATGTTGACGTGGAATTAGTTCGAGCCGATCACTTACGTATGTATATGTCACCGTAAAATTGTCAAACACGTTATATTACAATATAACGTGTGTCTCTCTAGCGATATTGTAAAGTCTCGAATTATTGTCAACTGAGCATACGGAAGTATCTCTGCCCCCATATTTGGGACTTAGGGCACCCCCCCGTAAGGTTAGTTAGGTTCCTTTAAACCCTGCACTCGGAAATAGGGGTATAATAGTAATTTCTGTTTTTAGATGATAAAGCTAAGCTCAAGACAATTACGCGACAGTAAAATGTGCGGTCACTCTTTTAAGACTATTCAATTGCTTCGTTTTTGAAGTTGACCCATGTTTTCACCGGGCATAGGCTCTTGATTCGCATTTCAAAATTAAGAAACTGGCTGTTTTCTGCGACTTTGAGTAGAGAAAGAAGTAGCCGAAGTCCTTCCCCAGGTCCCAGGCTAATTACCTGCTATACTAGACAACGATCGGTTCACTCACTTAGACGTGAAAATGTAATAGAACACTGTCACTGTTATTTCTAACAAGATGTAACATATTAAACCCACAACCTTTCGTGTGGTAACTCAGACCATAATACTGAAACAGAGTGATATGAAAATACAAATGACGTTAAAAATTACAGTGGTACGTCAGTTCGAAAACACGTTAAGTCGAAATCCGCTATATCTAATGACGTTGTTTTGACTTACATTATTCCGAAAAATGGTTTGAATGGTACACTAGTATGAATTTTTTGTTCGAAATAGCGTGTCGGAATAACGGCATTGAACAATTTTGTTCTAGAATTTTTTTTATAACCGTAGCGTCATGTTGCACGTCACGTTGTATAATTTACTTTTAGCACAAAATGTCTGAAGCCAAAGAAACAGGAATAATGTAGTAAAAAACTAAAGTAAATTGAAAATTAATTATCTTCAAAAAGACTGATTGTTTAACGTTTATTTTTTAATATGTAAATCCTCGATTTACTATAGAAATAAAATTTCGAAAATATTAAATGTTAGAATACTATGATTTGTTTCATTTACATTCACTAGATAATAAATTCAAAATATGAACTAGAAAATATAACTAAAAACCTTCATGAGTGATGGATATGAAGCGTGACTGACACTGGCTTTTCCACCATCAGGGATTTTAATTTGAATAACACAAAAAAATTGTCGCTAATTAGTCAAAATTTGTCGCTAAATATCAGAATTTGTCGGTCACTGGTTCAAAAGATATAAAGGTTTATAGGTGGCCAATCTGGAGAGAGTCTCCCCAGCTTGGCCACATTACATCTCAAAAACTAGGGCACCTAGCGAAGATCTGTTTTCTTCCATATTATTTAGTCGCCAATTTGTCGCCAAGTCACAGATTTGGACAAATTCTAATATTTGGCGCCAAATTTCGACTAATTAGCGACAAATTTTTTGTGTTATCAAAATTAAAATCCCTGATGGTGGCCAAGCCAGTGTCAATCACACGGATATGAATGATAGACGAAGAGGGAGAGGAAGGCCAAAGAAATGATGGATGTATTGTGTGAGGAATGATTGTAAGAGAAAATAGTACATCGGAAATGAAGACATCCGCAAAAGAACCAAGGTCACCGACGTATCCCGAAGAATTGCCAAACTTAAGTGGCAGTGGGCAGGGCACATTGCTCGCTGAACGGATGGCCGCTGGGGCCGAAAAGTTCTGGAGTGGCGACCGCAAAATGGAAGACGATGCGTTGGAAAACCTTCCACTAGGTGGACTGATGGCCTGGTGAAGGTTGCAGGAATCCGTTGGATGCGAGTCGCACGGGACTGCTCAATGTGGTGACACTTGGGGAAGGCCTGTGTCCAGCAGTAGACGTCTTTCGGCTGAAATAATGATGATGATAATAGTACATCATGCCGTAACATCTGACAAGGGAGAATGTGGTGCGCTAACACAAATATAATGGGACAAGAAGGGCAGGCATATGATGATGAGCGTTGCAAAAGTATTTGGGAAAAACTTTTTTGCAAAAAAATAGAATCGACTTCAAAAAAGTGAAAAATAACTTTAGCTTCAGAAGTCGGTGACCATTGTTTGATTGATTTATTAAGTTTTTTTGTCACCGACTTCTGAAGCTAGTTATTTTTCACTTTTTTGAAGTCGGTTCTATTTTTTTGCAAAAAAGTTTTTAATGTTTCACTTTTTAGTGGTTCACTTGTGCTTACACCTTCACAGCGTACCGGTGCGGTGGCGTGATGTTATATTATGAACTGGTGTAAACAAAAGACAGACAATAGATTTCAGCAATCCCAGTCCATTTGCTATCATTTATTGAGGAGTTCCGTTCCATATCTCCGAAGTTCGTGATCAGATCATGACAATATTTCTATGGGACCAACTTGGAAGTATACCCTTTCAAACAAAAAAAGAATTTTTCAAATCGGTTCAGGCGTCTTCGAGTAATCGGTGAACATACATAAAAAAAATACATACAGTCGAATAGAGAACCTCCTCCGTTTCGGAAGTCGGTTAAAAAAGTACAAAGTGTAAGGGACATCAATTGGGGGAAAATTTCTACGCTGGAGTTCTAAAATCAGTAGGTACTGAATTCATAGTATCAATTTGCCCAAAAATGTACCTTACAACGCGTACATAACGTACATTTTGTATTGCTGTACCAATTTCATAGAAAACAGGTAACAAATTAAGCTACAAAGCTACCAAAACTAGAACAAAACAAAGTTCATTTAAACAAATCTTCTACAACAGTTTCTTTGAAAAGTAACTAACAAATCCTGTTATTTCGTAACATCATTTATTAATTGTGTCAGACAGCATGTATGACATTTTATTATATGGCCTCTAGCGAGTTAACATAGAGACATACACTGTCTAAAATAAATAAATAAAAAAATAAAAAATAAAAATAGCCTTTATTTTTCTCTGACCTTCTTACACAGTATTAACTAATTTGGAAAAAATAAAAATAGGTATATCAAACTTAAATTACTAATTTATCTAAACTTAAAAATATTCTTATTCTATTATAACTATCTAAACTTAAATTATACATTTTTCCTTTTAGTTTTTCTTGTTATCAGCTGCCAGGTCAGGCCGTCCTGCGACATAGGCCTCCTCAAGTTCCCTCCACATTTGTCGATCTCTTGCCTTACTCCTCCAACCCTTGGGTATATCATCCTCCCATCTTTTTATCTGCCTTCCTCTTTGTCTTTTTCCGTCCCTCGGGTACCATTCTGTAACTTTTTTGGTCCACTTTTCTTTTTGTGTCCTCATCATATGACCTGTCCATTTCCATTTTAGGGTTCGTATTTTTACTTTGACATCTGCTACTTTTGTGGTGTTCCTAATTGTTGTAGCTTTCCACTTGTCTTTCAACCTTAGACCCATCATGCTCCTTTCCATTCCTCTTTGGCATACACCTAGTTTGTGTTCAATCTTTTGTGTTAATGGCCAGGTCTGACAGCCGTAAGTGAGGCATGGAAGTATGCAGGTGTTGTAGACGGTTCTCTTTTCCGAGATGGGCACATATTTATTTTTCATGATTTCCCTGAATGACCAGTATCTTTGCCAGGTGTTGTTTACTCGTCTTTCTACTTCTTTCGTCGATAGCTCTTTCACCGATATGACTTGACCCAGATATACATATTCATTTACGTATTCGATCTCATCTTCGCCCACCTCAATTTTGACTTCGTTCTTGTTTGTCATTAATTTAGTTTTGCTTGTATTCATCGATAATCCCGCCTTTTTACTCTCTGATGCTAGTTGTTGTAGCATTGTTCGTAGTGTGATGGGATCTTCTGCGAACAAAATGAGATCGTCGGCGAACCTTAGGTGGTGCAATTTTTCCCCGTTTATGTTAATGCCAAAAGTATCCCAGTTGAGTTGCCTAAAGATATTTTCCAAAACGGCATTAAATATTTTGGGCGATAACGGGTCACCCTGTCTCACGCCCTTCTGTATTTTAAATTGTTCTCCTATGTTTTCGAGTTGCACTTTTGCTGTGCTGTTGACATATATTTTCTTGATGATCCTAATGAATTTACTTTCTACCCCTTGGTTTTTTAATGCATCCCATATGTAATTATGCTTCAAAGAGTCGAATGCTTTATTATAATCGACGAAAGCCAGGTAGTACGGGCGGTTGTATTCATTGCATTTCTCAATTATTTGTTTAACAGTATGTATGTGATCAAGTGTTGAAAAATCAGAGCGGAATCCTGCTTGTTCTTTGGGTTGATTACTGTCTAGATTTTTAGTCATGCGGTGTAATAATATTTTGCTAAAGACTTTGTACAAATTTGGCATCAAACTGATGGGTCTGTAATTGTTAATCTCCTTTTTATCTCCTTTTTTGTGCAAGAGTATTATTGTTGATGATGTCAATTGGGAAGGAATTTGTTCTGTATTTAAAATTTCATTGCAGATGTGTGTAAATGGTTGTATTATCTCTTCTATGGTATTTGTTAGTAGCTCATTAGTTATCTTATCATCTCCAGGTGATTTCCCAGCTTTCTGTGTTTGTATGGCTCTTCTTACTTCGCTTTGCATGATACTTGGGACTGATTCCGGGTTTGAGTCTTCTTCTGGTATTGTTTTGTCCGTGTATTCGTTTATGTTATCCATATACAGTTCCTTATAAAAATCTGTTGCTGTTTGTAATATATGTCGACGTTTAGTCGCAATTTGTATTTTGTTATTTTTATCTTTCCTTATCGTCTTCGGTATCCATGTCGAATGTTCTTTAAGTTGTTTTAAGGCACTTTTAATGCCTCCTGTTTTATTTATTTGCTCCCTTATTACATTAAGCCGGTTTGTTTTTCTATGATTTCTAATTGCTTTTGAAATTTCCTTACTTATCTTTGCTATTTGTTCACGGTTTTCTTTCCTGTTTGTTATCATTTCTTTTCTCTTGTTGATTTTTAATCTGGCTTCATCTCCGAGCTTGTCGCTTGTATCTCTTATTTTACATTTGTTTATTTTTGATAGCGCCTTTTCTAAGATATTATATTTTTCTTGAACATTATTCTGTTTCTCAACCATGTCTAAAGATAGTTTTAAGTCTTTACGGTTTTGTTCTGGTATATGTGTTATGGCCCTGCAGTTCGTTCCATAGAATTTTCTTCTCTGTATTTAAAAAAAAAAAAAAAAAAAAAAAAAAATACACTGTCTAAAGAGTTTCTAATATACCACATCTCTCCCCTCCTAGCTACTGCGGATCAAGGGTGCACCCAAAAGCTGGTCGAGATGTCGGCGCCAGATATCACCGTTGTCGGTGCGAACTTCGTAGTGCAGTCGGCCCAAACGTTTTATGATGCTTCCAAACTGCCACCGCTGCGTGGCACTCGTGTAGTCACGAGCCTGTACCCGATCACCTAGGTTGAACTCTCTGACATTGACCTTTTGAAGCGGAGGTTGTTCTGTCTCCTTGTCTTTTCTTAAAAACATAGCATGTAGACCCGTGCGTATTTCTCTGCCAAACATAAGCTGGTACGGAGTTTGACCATTAGCATTTGGCGTCCGTCGGAGACGAGTTTTCACTGTCACTAACTTCTCTACTAGGCTACCTCCTTCCCCCTCTACGCTTCGTAAAATTCTCTTAACTGTCTGCACAAAACGCTCAGCTTGCCCATTGGTTGCAGGGTGGTATGGAGCGGAAGTCTTATGAATGATCATACAATATTTCAAGTATTTTTCGAACTCTTCCGAAACGAACTGTCGACCATTGTCTGAAACCAAGACGTGTGGTGTCCCAAAAGTGCAAAATAGTTCTTTCAATTTTTGTATGCACCAAGAGCTTGTAGTGGACTTGGTTGGTATAATCTCAGTCCATTTTGAGAATGCATCTACAATAATTAAAAGTTGATATCCGTGCACAGGTCCAGCGAAATCAATATGAAGTCTTTGCCAGGGGCCGTTTGGTTGTTCCCAATGGTGTAGTGGTGCTTTCTCTGGTTCATTTTGTTGCAATCTACAGGTTCTACATGACTTGACTTTGGTCTCAATCTCGTTGTCAATTCCTTTCCAGTACACGAAACTGCGAGCCAATAGCTTCATCTTTACAATGCCTGGGTGACCGAGGTGTAGCTCGTCAAGCACTTGTTCGCGTAATGCTTTTGGAATTAACACTCGTGATCCTCTCAATAAGCAACCATCATGCAAAGTAAATTCATTGTCCTTGTAACCGACTGTTTTTAGTGATTGGCCATTTTCCAATGCTTGTAACAAAGATGTACAGTCGGCGTCCTTTCTTGTTTCTATCGCTATGACATCTGGATTAATATCAATGGTATGGATTTGCTGAAATTGAAAACTGTAATTCTGGTCAATTCTGTTGGTTTTGGTGTTTTCTACTGGAAACCTGGATAAATAATCTGCATTTGAGTTGTTCGCCGAAGTTCTGTATTCAATGTTGTAGTCAAATCCAGATAAGAAGTGAGCGTATTGAAACAGCCTCATCGTACTCATTGCTGGTAGCGTTTGATGTGGGTGGAAAATTACTGTAAGAGGTTTATGGTCTGTAACGAGGATGAATTTTCGACCATAACAATAGTAGAAAAACTTTTTCAATCCCCAGTGTATCGCTGTAGCTTCCTTGTCGATTTGACTGTAATTCTTCTCACTATTAGATAGCGTTCTTGAAGCGAATGCTATAGGTCTTTCTGACCCATCTGGAAGTCTATGTGACAGAACTGCCCCGAGTCCCAGTGGCGATGCGTCTGTTGAAAGCACTAACGGCTTTTTAGAGTCAAAGTGTATCAGTACTCTTTCACTTACAATTTCTTTCTTAATTTGTATAAAAGCTTGTTCACACTCTGCAGACCATATGAAGCTTGATTCTTTCTTTAGTAAGTTGTTTAGTGGGTTCGTGATCGATGCTAGATTTGGTATGAATTTGTTGTAAAAATTTGCTATCCCAAGAAATGTTCTTAATTCTGCTGTATTGGTTGGGTGTTCTGTTTTAACTATTGCATTTATCTTGTCCCTGTTTTTGTGTAGACCTTCTTTGTCGATAGTGTGTCCCAGGTAATTTATACTTGTTTGGAAAAAATGACACTTGTCTTTGTTTACTCGAAGGTTACTTTCTTTTAGTTTATCGAGTACGAGTTTGACCCTCTGTAGTAGTTGTTCTTGGTTAGCTCCTTGTATAATTATATCGTCGAAGAAACATTTAACGCCTTCTAGGCCTTGTAACAGTTTATCCATGAACTTCTGCCATAGGCTCGGAGCGACCTTAACTCCGAACATGAGCCTGTTTACTCTGTAAGTCCCTTTGTGTGTACTGAGTGTTTGTAGCATTGCGCTCTCTTCATCCATCACCATGTTTAGGTACGCCTGAGTTATGTCGAGTGTACAAAATAGTTTACCTCCATTCATCTCTGTGAAAATATCTTCAATCATAGGTATTGGATATTGTTCATCTTGTATAAATTTGTTTAGAGTAACCTTATAATCAGCGCATAATCGGATATTCCCATTTGGTTTGACAACTGGTACTACTGGAGTACCCCATTCAGAGTGGTCAACTTTCGTGATGACACCTTGTGTGCATAGTCGCTCTATTTCTTCATCCACTTTTGTTTTTAAAGCATAAGGTATTCTACGTGGTCTAATAAAAATTGGCTTAGTGTTCTCTTTCAGGTTTAGGTGTCCTCTGTAGTTTGGTATTTTGCCAAGGTCGTTTTTGAATACTGAAGTCTTGTAGAGCTCTAGGAGCTGGTCTAATTCTATGTTTTCAGTAGGTTGTACGGTTTTTATGTCTGCTAAGTTAAGTGTATCGAGTTCTTTCATCCAGCTGCGGCCAAAAATGGGGTCAACGTTGTTGTTGATAACATACAGTTTTCCGTGGAATTCTTTTCCTTGGCATCTGTATTGAACGTATGCCACGCCTGTTGGTTTGATTACTTCTCCAGTATAAGTTCTGAGTCTTAATTTTGTCTTAAAAATTCTTTTTCCAATATTTAGTTTTTGAAAGTCTCGTAATGACATTGAAGTTAGTGTAGCTCCGGTATCAAATTCCATCTTTATCTTAACGTGTTCAATATGTACCGTTATCATATATTTTTCAGATGATTCTCCAGATATGATATTAATATTATTCCAGTCATCATGGTCACTTGTCATTGAGTCTTCTAATAGGTTCGTATTCGGTTTATTCTTGTTAAGACTCGCATCAGAGTGGCGCTGAAGGCAAACACGTGCTAGGTGACCGACTTTATTGCATTTATGGCATGTAACGTTTACAGCGCCACATTTGTTGGATTCGTGATTCGCAGCACCACAGCGAAAGCATTTCCCTTTTAGATCTTTAGGTGTAATTTGTCTTGGACTTGGTCCTGGTCCTGCTGGTCTCTTGTAAGGAGTGATTTTGTTGATGTGGTCACTACTGGTACTTGGTTGTTCATTAGTAACCATTGATGCGTTTTCTGCCTTACCCATTTCAATAGATATCGCAATCTGTGTCAGTGATTTGAATGTATATACTGTTCGGTCTTGTAAAATTTTTGTACGTGCATCACTATCTTTCAATCCCCTTATAAATTGTAGAGATAAAAAGCTTTCTGATGTATTTTTCTGACAGTGTTGGCAATTGAATCCACAGTTAGTGGTAAGTTTCTTCAACTCAGCGGCGTACTGCGCTACAGTTTCATCGGCTTTTTGCGTTCTTGTTATGAATTTATGTTGTAGCGCCCATTTGCTAGGTTTTGGGTCTAAGTATTCGTCAAGTATTTCAGTAATATCAGCAAATGACATATTCATTGGTTCTTCCGGTGATGTTAAATCGCAAAGTTTCTCGTGGAGCTCTGGTGATAATGTTGACAGTAAGATATTTGATTTCATTTGTGCTTCCGATATGTTGTTCAATCGAAAATACACTTCGTCGTTTTTTTAAATTGTTGAAAGTTTCTGATTTTTGTAGAGGTTGAAATTGTATCTTTGGTGTATTGCCATGCCTGGATTCAGTTTCTTTTATGTGTTGTTGCTGTTGTTGGCCCTGTTGCTGACCTCCATTCTGTGTCTGTTTTGTTAAAAGTTTAACTGTTATTGTTGTATAAAGTTCTTCAAATGCGTACCTGTATTCTTGTTCTTGATAATAAGTGTCATCGTCCTTGTCGTCGACGGTCTTGTTTTCGATATTTTCTTGTACCTCCCTTAAAGCTAGGATCGTCTCCTTCAGTCCCAGGAAGCGAGCATTAATGTCTTCGTCAGACATCGTTGCCCTCTGATTGACATAGGTGTCGAGTCGCGTGAGCATCCCGCGTAGGGTGCCACGATATTTTCGTAGTTTGTCCATTTCATATATTAGTTTATGCAATGTTTATTTGACTTTTTTTCTCGTCGCCAATAACAAATCCTGTTATTTCGTAACATCATTTATTAATTGTGTCAGACAGCATGTATGACATTTTATTATATGGCCTCTAGCGAGTTAACATAGAGACATACACTGTCTAAAGAGTTTCTAATATACCACAGTAACTTTGAAAGAACTTTGGCAAAATGATATTCTTTCATACACCCTAAAATAAACATACACGGCAGTCTTTGGGGACTTCTGATAGAAGTGAAAACAAGTAATCTATATCTGCTACGGGTCTTATTCTGCCCCTAGTTACTGGATTGCTGCCATTCGTTAGTCTATATACCTTCTTGTAAGAGGTTGCCAAACTAGCAGCCATTGGTTCTTCATGTATCTTTACAATAAATTCTCTCATTGTTTTCTCTCTAGGGACTGCCGATAGAAGTAAAAACTAAGTAATCTATATCTGCTTCGGGTGATGCGTTACGATGCTACACCGTAGCGGATCGGCTACGAGTGCTACGAAGCGTTAGGTGACAGTCACGCAAGTTCCATAATTTTGTTTTACCCAAAAAGTGCTCAACACTCCTAAAGAAGGTTTCATTTAAAAAATATTAGCTACCGAAAAGTATGAACATGACTGATATGAAAGATAAAGAAGATAATTATGTGACATCTAACAGCGAAGAATGGAAGAAGAAAGCGTGTTGCGCCGACCTCAAATAAAATGGGACAAGTGTAGGAAGATGATGATAAGCTACCGAAAAGTTCAAGGCAACACTGTTGACAGTCATTGTAGAAATACGAAACGCTTTAAACAGGATTTCACAAAGGTGCAAGCGTGACTGCAGAGCATGAGGTCCAGGGTCCGATTCAAACCAGGGCTGCGGGACTGTTCGAAAGAGAAACGTAAAGGGCGAGGAAGGAGCATATTATGGATGGTTTTTAGTCAGTAAATGTCTGACACTCCTTCCCGCTCTGCCCAGAGTGGGAGGAGTCATTTGATGATTTCCCAACCGGAAAAAAAGGGTCCGATTCCCAAGTAGCCACGGAGTCTAGACTTGCGCCCGAATGATGGCAATACGCTCAATCCCTTATTATATAATAAGACTTTAACATAACTGACAAAAAGTGGGTGTACTACAAGGTACGCCTCTGCCTAACTCTTCGGGGATTTCGGGCATGATGTTATGTTATGTCAGAAGACGACGAAGGACAGTGACGTCATAATATAAAAAATTGGGTAGATGACAAAAAATATAATTAGTCCTTCAGTTAGATTATCAACAAATATTTGACCCATATTTTTTCTTTTATTACATAAACCAATATTGACGAAGATACGACGCTTTTAAAATTTTTAATACGTCACGCCGTTAGCGAGTTCCGACTTCACGAGTCCCCCTCCCGAATTTTGATGCATTTTACCTTTGTCAATATTCATTGGTTTAAAAAACAAAAATACGTGTCCGTTATTTTCCAATAATATATCTGACGGACTAAACAGACCAGCAATTTTTATACTGTTGCCATGCCTATTTAAAACAATTAATGAAAGTAAATAAATTCGAAATACCATTGACCCCCAAATTAACAACCTGTTTGGATACAAAAAATACGAAAACAAAAAAGGATCAGACTATTCGGAACAAAGCAAAAGAACTCAATGAACCAGACAATACCGAAAAGAAAGTGAATTAAGTTATTGGAAATAATACTGAAGAAGCAAACTAAAGTCGATTAAACTAACAAAATGTTAGGAAAGTTTCCCGTGAAAGTTTTCGTATAAAATCGGTTCAAACAACGATTTACTTTGAGTGTGCAGTGAACCGAAAAATTGGTGCGAAACTCTCTCAGAAAGGATAGAGAAGTTTTTGTATTACGTAGGTGTCTGAACTTGACTATGGCTATGAGAACAAGATGTAATAGCAACAACTGTTTCATTTTAACTTACTAATATAGAAAATAAGGTCCTTATTAGGGTTCTGTAGCCAAATGGCAAAAAACGGAACCCTTGTGGATTCGTCATGTCTGTTTGTCTATCTGTCCGTCCGTATGTCACAGCCACTTTTTTCCGAAACTATAAGAACTATTGAACTACAAGAGCTATTGAAAGTTGGTAAAGTAGATGTATTCTGTGAAGCGCAATAAGACTTTTACACAAAAATAGAAAAAAAAAAACAATACTTTTTGGGGGTTCCCCATACTTAGAACTGAAACTCAATTTTTTTTATTCATCAACCCATACGTGTGGGGTATCTATGGATAGATAGGTCTTCAAAAATTATATTGAGGTTTGTAATGTAATTTTTTTCTAGACTAAATAGTTTGCGCGAGAGACATTTCCAAAGTGGTAAAATGTGTCCCTCCCCCCCCTGTAACTTCTAACATAAGAGAATGATAAAACTAAAAAACATAAATGATGTACATTACCATGTCAACTTCCACCGAAAATTGGTTTGAAAGAGATCTAGTAAGTAGTTAATACGTCATAAATCGTAAAACGCAATTTTCCTTTCATTCGATCAACTCAAATATGAAAATAATAAAAATTATGTTACTCGCTGCTACGGAACCCTTCATGGGCGAGTACGACTTGCACTTAGCCGCTTTTTCCATCTACTCCAGATAAATTAACTTGAATACATTATCTTGTATCGAATCAAACGACTACAAAGGACCAGTTTGTTTAAACTGTTCAATTCCTGATACTGTTAGCTTACGTCATCACACTGCTGGGCAAAGCACCATGACTTCCAGTTGTTTCTATTCAGGGCTAATGTGGACCACTGATCGTTGGTTTTATTCAGCTCGTCCCGCCATCTTCTACGAAGTCTGCCGCGACGCCTTCTGACTGTGCCATGGCTCTGAAAATTGGGTATTTTGACCCACAGTTCATTGGGCATGCGGCAGACGTGGCCAGTCCAGTCCAACTGTTCACTTATTATTATTTTTTTGCTGTATTTATTTATTTTAACCGACTTCTAAAAAAGGAGGAGGTTCTCAATTCGGATGTTTCTATTTTTTTTTTTAATGTATGTTCGGGCATAACTCCGTCGCTTGCCAACCGATTTGGAAAATTCTTTTTATGTTGGAAAGGGTATTCTTCCCAAATGGTCCCATAGCCACCAAGTCGGGATCTGATGATGGAATCTTGGCAAAATCGAGGAAACTCTTCAAATTTTATAGGATAACGTGTTGCGATTTTGGTATTTTCTACAACAAGTGACAACATGCATTTGCGTTCGATAAGAACCATTCTACCATCAGATCTGATGATGAAGCCAAGAGTCACGGAACTCCATAGTGAGAAAATGTATCCTAGTCGAGTTTGGGCTTGTTGTAATTGTAACGCTATGCACTTTCCATGTATATCAAGCACATGTGTACCACTAAAAAGTGAAAAATAAAAACTTTTTTGCAAAAAATAAAACCGACTTCAATAAAAAATCAAAAAAGTGAAAAATAACTTTAGCTTCTGAAGTCAGTGACAAAAAAACTAAATCAATCAAACAAAGGTCACCGACTTCAGAAGCTAAAGTTACTCGTATTTTTCACTTTTTTGATTTTTTTTTTAATAAACAAAAGCGAATTTAATGCCTTGAGCATTTTCTATCAGTCTACCTTAGGGTGATGCAGAGATAAAACCAGATAAAACAGTAGGTGCAATAGTACAGAAAATTTTGAGGAATAAAATGTAAAAATGTAAAACAACTTAAAAATATATTAAAATTGTTTTTCCTAAAGGTAAAGAAATAATCGATAGTTAAGGAGATATGTGTGCAAGAAACAATTACTATTAATTTATTATAGTACGTTTCAATGAAGAAGGTCAATGACTTTTACCGGTCAACTGTCACATGAAAATAACTTGTAGCATTGAAGTACTTGTGCAAAATAACTTTTAATAGTGTAGGTATCTTATCTTTTTTATCTTATTGGAGTTATTTTGAAATAATACTTTTTATAGTATATAAAAGCGGGTATTATGTTAAAAAGCTTGAATAAGTCACAACAAACCTTCCTTCTTATTTGAAACGCATAGTATGTAAGATTAATTTTTCACTTAAATAAATAAAGTGCGATAAACGACTCGAGCCGTCTACACATAAACCCAATGTACGGGATTTTAGTAGGCTGGTTATATATTTAAGTAATTTATGTAAAACTTTGCATTGTAAGTATAATAAAAAAAAAAAAAACAATAAATACTTAAATACGTACATACAACAAATTATACAAGTGAGGATAGATAAAAAATGAAACGTAGATGAAGAAAAAAAAACAAATTAAAAAAATAAAAATCAATCAATTCAATTATTTCTTAGTTGTTTATTTTCTTTTAGATGATGAAACCGTAAAATGGTGGTCCTAGAGCTAGAAGCTACATATAGTACGTTACCTGCTACGATCTTAACATACTAGTTTTGCCTAAACCACGTTCATACTCGTATGTCTGGTCATACACGCACGCCGATTACCAGTTCTATGCACCTGACTTTTCTGAAGAACCCCACCAATAGGGGAAGCTATATTTGCATAATTATGAAGTTGAAAAGGCGTCAATATTTTTCTGTTCCTGAAGCTTGTCAACTCAAAACATCGTTGTAAAAGCTCAAAAACAAACGCTCACGAATCCCCAAAACACAGCAGACACATTATCACTGTCCCATTCAAATTCAATTCCAAACTTGATTGATACGTACTCCATGAGGGATTTAACAAAAAAACCGTATCTTTCTGCCGTTGTAAATTAGGTCATCGATTTAAACAGGCCGAGGTTATCCAATTTAACGGTTCGTGTGTTCCGACCTCGCGGGACTAAAAGACTTAAGTTCGGTGCGCACATGTTTCAATGGAAGTTTCTTCATGTAAGGTTATCATGGATATTTTGGGATGATTTGTTAGTTTTGATTGGATGGAAAGCTTTTAATGAGAAAATGTAGAATTTACAATCGATGCAAAGGTTTTAATTATAGTTAGATTGTCAAATAACAAGCAAGGTTACAAACTCATCATCAGCCAAGCTTTTTCCCAACTATGTTAGGGTCAGCTTCCAGTCTAACCGGGTGTAGCTGAATACCAGAATTTAAATTGGGCAATACCTTTTTTTTTTTTTTTTTAGGATGGGAAATCATCAAATGACTTCTCCCACTCTGGGCGGAGCGGGAGGGAGTGTCAGACTCTTACTGACTAAAACCCATCCATGTTCCTTCCTCGCCCTTTATGTTCCGGGGCCGCGGTATCTCTTTCGAACAGTCCCGCAACCCCGGCAGGCTTCGGCCCTTGCGGGCCCCTCTCTTCTGCTGACATCTCTTTGAGGCGCGCGTGGAACACGAACGCGCCGTCGACACGGCCTGTCGTCACTAGACGGACGGACGGCTAGCTAGCCCATAGCTAACCGTCCACAGGCCCGCATCTACGGTGGCCGGTAGCCACCGCCCCCGACGCCCGGTGCGTCTCCCGCGGCGGCCGGGAACAGAGGCTCTCTCCCTCTCTTGTTCCGCCACCTCCTTCGCCAGCATGACTGCTTCGCAGAAGGAGGTGACGGCTTCCCATTCCGTCTCGCAAATTGGGTAATACCTGCGACTCCTTGATAAGACTGGTTGGCAGACTATTTGGGCCGCTGACTATCTGTAACGACTGTCAAAGATCTACAAATGACAGCCAGGACCAACGGCTTAGCGTGCATTCCAAGGCACGCAGGAAACTCGGTACGTAACGGGTGGTCACCCATCCACCCACCAACCTAGGCAAGCACGGCTTTACCGAAATCGAACCGAGGGTCTCTTATTGTTTTGCCACGAGCAAGTAGAAAGTTAGACGGTTCTAGCTGAAGGATTAAAGGAACTGAAAGCTTAATAACCCAAAATAATTTAGTTCAAGATTGATTAAAAGTGAATGATCAAGGAAATATCTGGGATGAGGTTGGCCAAGAGCTTGGAGCTTGCCACAAACAAAGAGGACTTATACCAAGCAGTGGGTGAAGTCGGGCTGTAGATGATGATGATGAATGATAAAGAGAACTTTTGTGTTAAAAGTTGATGTTGACTGTATTGAGATGATTAAAATTACCACGCAACTTGTTAAAAACAATAACTCATTTCACTTATCGGCTTGGTTGAATGACGCTGTGAAATATGAAAAGCTTTGTAAGCAGTTGCTGCTTTTCTAGGACCTTTGGTAAAGGTGAATAATCTCACGTTAAACGTCAAAGAGTATGTATGATTTGATTCCCGTGTCCAGGGGTCTTAAATAGCCAGTTCAGTTTAGCAGAATCATAAAGGATCATGGGCTACTTTCCATCGTCAATAGATTGCAAATTTATTTAGTCCGTCAATTAGAGTATTGGAAATTGTAAATCAATGAATATTGACAAAGTAGTACCGTATTACCCAGTATTAACTGGGTTGTGGAGGTCAGATAGGCAGTCGGTCCATGTAAAGTACCGGTTTTCAGCTGCATCCAGTTAGGCTGGAAGCCGACCCCAACATAGTTGGGAAAAGGCTAGGCAGATCATGACTGAATATTGACAAAGATAAAAAATTTGCATCAAAACACGGGAGTACCGGTTCGTGACGTCAGAACGCACTTAAATTAAACCGCGGCGTGACGTATTGGGAATTTTAAAAGCGTCGTATTTTCTTCAATTTTGGTATAAGTAACAAAAGAAAATGGACGTGTCAAATAATTTTTGATAATCTAACTGACGGACTAATTAGAATTTTCTTTCGTCATTTATCCTATTAAATTTTATGACGACAATGATTTCAATTTTAGATCGTATCTGTAAATATTCAAGTGGGTACCAATATTACAATAAGCCTCTTTATTACTCCCGTTACTGAAACTTTTGTAATAACCACGAGTTTGGAAATTGTAAGTACGATATGGAGCAGGTGCCTGGTAGCAACCGGATGAGAGTTTACGAGAACAGAGAAGAATATCATACAGGATGGAAGATGACTGAAGGACAATAAAAACTTTTATTCTTTTTAGTCCGTCAGTTAGATTGTCCAATAATATTAGATACGTGTTTTTAGGGTTCCGTGGCCAAATGGCAAAAAACGGAACCCTTATGGATTCGTCATGTCTGTCTGTCTGTCCGTCCGTATGTCACAGCCACTTTTTACCGAAACTATAAGAAGTATGCTGTTGAAACTTGGTGAGAAGATTTATTCTGTGAACCACATCAAGATTTTCACACGAAAAAAACCTGTAAATTTTGGGGGTGTACTTCGAACTGAAACTTAATTTTTTTTTTCATCGAACCCATACGACGTGTAGGGTGTATCTATGGATAAGTCTTCAAAAATTATATTGTGGTTTCTAATATCATTTTTTTCTAAACTAAGTAGTTTGCGCGAGAGACACTTCCAAAGTGGTAAAATGTGTGCCCCCTGTAACTTCTGAAATAAGAGAATGATAAAATAAAAAAAATATAATATGATGTACATTACCATGTAAACTTCCACCGAAAATTGGTTTGAACAAGATCTAGATAGTAGTTTTTTTTATAATACGTCATAAATAGTAAACCGCAATTCACCTTTCATTTACAACGAACTACAAGAACTTTTATACTATGTAACTTGCTGCTACGCAACCCATCATGGGCGAGTCCGACTCGCACTTGGCCGGTTTTTTTGTTTTATCAAACTATTAAAAAATTACAAAGATAGAACGCATCAAAGATCATCGCTTGTGACGTCACTTTCTGGTAAAAAAATTACCGAAATATGACGTCACATGAGTTTTCGGCGCAATGTGTCTTCAATTTTTGTTTACGTGAAAAAAATATGTGTCCAATATTTTTTGGAAATCTATCTGACGTACTAAAGGATGACGGACGTTAGACCGACCGTGACGGGTCCAAGCCGAGTGTCGGCCGTAGCACAATCCATTGTCCGTTGCTCGGTAGCGGCTCGGAAGCGTGAGTGTGTCCATACAAAATACACGGTCTAGCGTGAGTCAAGCTTACTTCGATTCGATTTTTTTTTATCATCTTCCCGATTGGCATAGGCCAATGTCTAGCAGTGGACCGGTATATGCTGATATTGATCATAATGATGAAGAACCTAGCCTTTCCCCAAGGAAAGTTTGAGTCGGCTTCCAGTCTAACTGAATGCAGCTAAACACTGGTATTTTACAAGAATCCACTGTCTATCTGACTTCTACAATCCAGTAAGTACTGGGTAATACGATACCCCTTAGAACGACTTTTTTTTCAGACTTCTGACTATCTGCAACAACTGTCAAAGATCTACAATAATTGACAGTCACGGAGGAAACTCGATATGTAATGTGTGACCAGTGACCACTTAGCACGCATCCACGGAACCACCTTATCACGCATGGCTTAACCTGACAAACGACCCGAGCGGCTGTTTATTTGTTTATGTACCCACAAAATACTTAATAGGACATTACATTAAGATAGAACAGCACAAAGGTACTGCTTATTTCATAAAAAATCGCTTCCAGCAGACCTGCGAGAGGAAAGTTGGATTAGAAATGTATAGACACAGTGTGTAGAAAAGACAAAACATTAAAGTTTATTTATTTATTATTTATTAATTTATTTATGAAAAATATAAATAGATACCTTTAGATAGCATACACAGCCAAGCACAAACTCCCATTATAAACATTTACCGATAATCAACAATATAATTCCCTACTAAATTATTGTGCAAACAAACTGATTGCTCTGCACATAACTACCCAACACTTTCGTTGGTACCGCGACAACTTGCGAACTTCGATAATATAAAGTTGGAGCTTGAAATTGTACGAGCCCCTACTTCTGGTTTCCATAACTCGAAGTAATTGAGTAAGATTTTACGATTACATGCTTTCCAATATTTGTAATTGAGTCTTTAATATCTCTATCTATCTCTATTTCCTTCAAGCAGCTAAGAAACTGGTTAAAGAATCACACTCGATTACAAGCAGAGAAATGGTGGGCCTCGGCACCAGGTTGTAGGCAGTCCAAGGAAGCTACGCCATCCTTGGATCCAAAGCTGACCAGGCGCCTTCTGCGCCTGGACAGAGATAGCCTGCGTCTGGTGGCGGGGACCATCACTGGACACTGCTCGCTGAATAAACACTTCCACACCCTAAAAATCAGTGATGGAGGCGGAGGAGACGGTGGCGCATGTGCTCCTTGAGTGCACAGGCGTTACCAAGATTCGCGAGGAGGTCCTGGGAACGCCAAGATCACTTGCGGATGTCCTGAGGAGACCGGGAAGTTTGATCTGCTTCTGGAAGCTTGGTTGGAGTAATCGGGCACCAAGGCTCACGCACAATGGTCCACCTCAAGGACTACGTGCGGAAACCTAAACCCCATGATAGATAGATGATAGATAAGTCTTTAATCAGATATAAAACTTTGTATTTACTCAAGATTTATTTTATGAGTGAAAACATAATGTACTATGTACAAGCAGAACTGCTGAGCAATGAGGTTCTGGGATCGATGCCTGCCTGGAACATTCCCTTCGAACAGTCCCGCTGTAGACTGTTCGAAAGAGATACCGGGGCACCGGATCATAAAGGGCGAGGAAGGAACGTGGATGTTTAGTCAGATATTTTAGTCAGTAAAAGTCGGACACTCCCTTTCGCTCCGCCCATAGCGGGAGGGGTCACTTGATAATTTCCATAAGAAAAAAAAGGCTTGTTATATGATAAGTTAAATCTCGGCATCGAATAACTCTGTCAATATAACTGCCCGATTCAGGTCCCTATTCAGCATGCCATCCTTTCTCTTCTACATAATTTATCACAAGTGTCACATTTATGTTGCTAAACTAGAATGCGTGTTTATTTAAAGTCGGAAATAGTGGTAGTCGTTTTAATTTCCATCCGAACTAAACTCCTTCGTAAAGAGCTTTCTTCTTTAAGAACAGCGTTCAACTTCTTCAAGAAATTTTTAAGTGCACAATCATTTCTGCCTTTATCATTCCAACGTGCGTAAGTTCACGGACAGTATGCCAGTTTTCATTATTTATGTGCCTTACATATAAAATATCGTTAATTTATTCTTAGACACATTGGCCCATAGACGACTCAAGCAACTGCACTCTCTCCACGTACTTATAACGTCCTTATGCCCCAAGTAATAAAGTTGAAAAGTGGTCGACCGTCAGTGAACTTGGTAGAACACTTTTTAAATTCATTTTTACACATCTTCATTTTCCTTCACCTCAAACCACGCATCGTTTTCACCCTCTCCATCATTACCAGCATCGATTCTACAAATTCTAACTCCTACCTATTATATTTTAGTACCAATCTCTCGCCCATTTACAATCTCGATCGAAACTCGAAACTTACCAACTCCCGTTTGCCAAAACAGTCTCGGCACTCAACCCATACCGTGGTAGACCACAACAATCCAGCACAGTTTGTCGGCCAAACAAATAATTAATCTACAGTGGCTAGAGTTTAATTACTTGTTTGAGTTTGTCTTGTTCGACGTGAACTCACACTAATATAGGACGATGCTTTCTAGGTTGGTGGTTGTAAATGTTGTTTTGAGTGCTGGTGATTTGAGTTCGTTTTTGAGTGTTTTAGTTTTTTGATCTGGCTTTTCGTACTAAAGATATTTAATATCAAAGTCGAGAATTTGCCATGGTTTTGCTTTGAAAACCTTTTTTTTTTAATATATGCCAGACCTCTCTTGTCCGTCGTGAACAACTAATTACAACTTCCAGGACTTGAATGAAGTAAACGACAGAGCTGTCGTGGGCCTCGATTCTGCTATTACAATAGTGTAAAAATAGTCGATCATTGATTTCACAATGGTCAAGTTCTGTAAAGTTTTGACAAGTTTGTTAATCTACTAATATAATGCCGCCATTATGACTTCTCAATGGTCAACCACTGACACTCGATTGAAAGAAATATCATAGAATGGTAATCTCGTACATGAAACTTGGCATGAATAAATGTTCGCATTAGTAGTAGATTTTGAAAACCATTTATACTAAGGGTTTTATAATTTTGTCAATATGACAACGCCATTAAAACATAATTTTATTACGACACCATTGACCGACCAATGATCGACCATTGTGAATTTAGCAGATTACAAACTTTAAGCGAAATGACAATGGGATGGGAATGGAATCGTGTTGCAGTGACGAATTTATTAAAATAGCAGAATTAGGCCCCTGGTTGCTAAGTACTGGTTGGATAAAACCTGTGTCATCGATGCGAAAAGGAGAAGAAATTGTTTAACACATACGTCCATGGCATCAGCTGGATGTGGGTAACGCAATAGGTACTAGTTTTAGTTGACGTGAATGAGTACGTAAAAAAAACTCCTTGTTGCTGTAATGGATGCTTTTAAAGTTATATTAGGAAGTCTTGCCAAGGGGTATCGTTTTACCTAGTATTGACTGGGTTGTGGAGGTCAGATAGGTACACGCTTCTTGTAAAATACTGGTATTCAGCAGTATTTGGTAAGACTGAGACTAAATACCAGTTTGACTCTATAGAGTCTGGTTTAGTCATTTTGTGAGATGGCATTCCACAATATTTTAGGTAAGATAAAATTCTATTGATCTCGGTGCAAACCGGGAGGATTGGTTTGAGATGGCGAGGGACAATAGTTCCTGGAAAGACTTGAGCCTACCCAACAGTGGGATAGTAGACTCGTCAAAAACAATAGAATAGAATAGTTTAAAAACATATTATGTTAAGGTCTTTAAAATAGGGTTGTAAGTCCTTACATGTTTCGCCATAGAATGACATACAAATATTAGAATTAGGCATAGAATTTTAATACGAAACATCAATTTGCTTAACAATAATTAATGTATTGAAATAACAGTTACTAATGATTCTACTAAAGACCGCATCAACATTCGTTTTCACAAAGCGTGCGTAGTTGACGTGAAACATATTATATCAGTAATTCAAGATGGCCTAGACTTGGCAATTTATTTTTCTAACCTAAATCCATCTGATTTTGATATAAAACACAAAACATTAATGTACGGAAAAATCAAATTATGGGTAAGTGCTTGCATAACATCTCTATATAGTATCGTATTCACTCAGGGCTCAAACTTCAAACAGCTTTGTGATAACGTCATCATCTGCCTAGTAAAATAGTTGCGAAAAGACAAGGCATATGATGAAATAAGAGGTGACACAAATCACTTTCATCCAGGTTCGAACTGCTCGTGCGGAAATAGATGCGGCCCCTGGTCTATATTCAGATCGAGAATGCAATGCTCGGCGTGGAATAGAAGACAGAGCAGATGTCGTTGTAGAAGACCCAGCTGTTTGAAGATCAGGAGAAAGAATGAGGATGTTAGTATTGTTGTATTTTAAATATTTACGACCCAAATGGTGCAGTAATGAAGCTGCCTAAAGCTGCTTTCAGACTACTTTATACTATTGTGCTATATAGTTTAGAAAATAAATACCTAATGCTATACTATATAGCATGGCGTTCAAATTACGCGATATTATCGCAAGCACCTTTAGTATATGGCAAGCTAAGTTGACCGCGATCATCGAAGAGTTTTGCGATTCGGCCGGTGGTGAGGGAGGAGGAAGAGGGTACGGAGGGTAGGTTACGATCAAATTCAACCTCGAATAAAAAAAAAGATTTTGATAAAAAATAATTATTGAGATACCGTAGCTCGTTTTTATTTTAGGTTGAATTTGATCGTAATGATTTTGATTTGGCATTATTTTCTTTAAAAAGGGTACTATCTTATTTTTTTACCCAAATTTTAAGGAAGTTCCGAAGTATTTTAATAACCAATGTTTATACGAGACTACCAACAAATAGTAAAAAACCTCACAAAAATAAAGCGAAAAAAAGTTATGAATGCTTGAAGGTCAAATTTTGGAAAAATCTATAAAAATTGACCTATCTCCTAAACTATAAAACTTTGGTTACAGAAAGTAAGGTTCAGTAATTAGAAAATTACCTCTTCTAAGTATATGTGAATTTGCTATGGCGGGTCCAGACTCAGTCACCCTGTATGTTTTAAATTTATTTTTTTAAGAAATACCTATTTAAATGAACGTGCAGAAAGAAGAAAGAAAACAAAAACGCTTTTAATTTTTTTTTACCCCTGATACTGCAACCAGTAGTACAAAATGTCTTCTTTTGTTACAGAAATGTCCATGTACGAGAGTGACTCACACGTGTGATGTTTCAGAAACATCATCCGATGAGAATAATTGTAAGAATGAGTCCCCGCGCATTAAGAATCTTTGTCGTTTTACCATTGACGCTTATTTTACTTAAATACACGCACTTATTAAATTATCATTACACGTATTTCATTAGTAGATAGATTTTAAACTAAAACATGTCAAGAACGAAAACAACGGACAAGCCCGTTGCCCGCACCGGGGCATTGTATCACCTTAGAGTTATCGGTACTCATCTTCTCTGGTGATAAATAGCTCATACAAGCGAAGTGAGAGAGTAGAAACTCGGTAACGTGCAATACAAATGATAATAAATAAATAAAAAATTATAAATGAAAAATAAATAATTAACATTTTGTACTAAGTCCCTTTAGCACATACACGGTTACTTTTCAATAACCGGCCACTGTCATACCAAAAGTGCATTTTAAATATTACTGTATAAAAAAAATATTAAAAAAAAATAGCATTCATTTGAAAATGTCCTCAAACTTTCAAAAATCATAAACCTAATGGGAATCAATGCACTTGTGTGCGTGCATGCACCGCGTATATGTGTGTGCTAACTGCAAGCCATCTAGGTTGTTGAACTGAATTGTGCTGTTGCAATATCCACACGATCACTTTTTAGTGGTGGACAGGACAAAAAAAAAATATAAAAAAAAAATGTTGTTTTTTTTTCGTTATACCGAAAATATTATCGATTCTAAACCACTGCCATTGCGCTTTGGCAGCGTCGCCATGTAAAGCGGGATTTCGAGGAGATATTACAACTAGAGCTGAATCAATCCTGTTTTTTTGTAACGATTAAACAATTACAGGTCAATTTCCGGAACAATTTCCGGTAAATGTGGCGACACTTGGGAGAGGCCTATGCCCAGCAGTGGACGTCTTTCGGCTGAAATGATGATGATGATGACATTTATTCGAAACAAGACACACAATATACTTCATCACATACTACAGGATGGTGTGTGACATCCACCCGCGGGATAATCTATTATAATATATATATACATATATATATATACATATATTATATTTATATATTATATATGTTATATATGATATTATAAAGCAGAAGAGTTTGTTTGTTTGTTTGTTTGGTTGAACGCGCTAATCTCAGGATCTACCGGCTCGAATTGAAAAAATCTTTTTGTGTTGGATAATCCATTTATCGAGAAAGGCTTTAGGCTACATAACATCACGCTACAATTATTAGGAGCGGAGCAGGAATGAAAAATGTTGCAAAACCGGGGATATTTTTTCCTTTCGTTTTTCTCTCTTATGTGACGCAGACGAAGTTGCGTGGGTCAGCTAGTATAACGTAAAGGCCAATAGTGAGAACTTGGCAGTTTGGTCCAACTCTCTCTTTGACCTTCATTTCTGGTTTCATCTCTGGGTATTAATTCTGTAGCTTTCTTGGTGTTTTTATTTTGCTAACTTATGGCCGCCTTTATTATAACATGGAACTTAATCATGACTAGTGAGATGGGCAGACGAAATTCTTGAAATCAGCGGAATAAGGTAGATGACAAAAAAAAATAGTCCGTCAGTTAGATTATCAACAAATATTTGACCCGTATTTTTTCTTTTGTTACATAAACCAAAATTGACGAAGGTACGACGCTTTTAAAATTCTCAATACGTCACGCCTTTATTTTTAGTGAGTTCTGATGTCACGAGCCCCCCACTCCCAAGTTTTAATGCATTTTATCTTTGTCAATATTCATTGATTTCCAAAAACAAAACATACGTGTCCATTATTTTCCAATACCCTAACTGACGGACTAAGGTCCATGTTCACCAAAAAGATGACGCTCTGTTTATTTAAAAACGGCTGTTTAAAACATATTTTTGAATAGAAACATGTCACAGTGACAGCTGTTTATAGGTAATAAGACCGTTATCTCTTCGGTGAACATGGACCTATAGATATGCAAGTTTTTGATACTGCCGGCATGCTTATTACTACTACAGACCAGCTACAATTAAAAACATAAAGTACTTACGATACGATAAATCGCAATCGCAGTATTAATAAAAAAATAAAACATATTTTGAAACATCCAATCACATTTTCCTTCATCAAGAACTTAAGAAGTAATTTAAGAAAGTTCCTCCTGGCATTAAAGTTAGCGCCAATGTTTACTCATCAATAGTTTACTCATTTGCAAGGACATGATTAAGGGCTCCGAAGACTTATCAAAACTCACGTAAGGAGAGAAAGAGATGGGGGATGTAAGGGGCGTTTTACCCTGCGTTCTAGCCTGAATCGACGTCGACGACGACGTCTACAACACAGTTACTGGGTAATAAGATACCTGGTTGATCCAACAAACTCACTCCATCTCATATAGACGAGGCCTGTGTCACAGTATTGGGGGCATTAGGCTTTTAACATGCTTTATACATAGTTGCCGTCGAGGGAATAACCTGGATGAGGCTAGCGCAAGACCGTGGAAATTGGCACAAGAAGAGAGAGGCCTATACCCAGCAGTGGGTGAGTTCGGGCTGTGGATGATGATGATGATGATGCTGAGGAACTCGTGGCTAAATAATAATTGCCGGTCAGGTCGATGTTTAGGTTAAGCCCCACTACCTCAGACCAAATAAAAAAGTTTAGACGGAACTCTGCGAACAGAGAAATGAGGCCGGTTTCGTATACATGTGTGCATTTATTGAGACGTGGTTTAATTGTAGTTTGATGTAAATGTGTGCGTGTGAGTGTGTATGTACAGAGCGAGGTGTAGTTTCGCGCTGGCCTTACTTCATTGTTCGCAGCGCTATGTCCTGGTTTTTTATTTGGTCGGAGCCTGCTACATCCAGAGTTCCCTCCGTGCCTCGGAAAGCATGTTAAGCCGTTGGACACGGCTACGCGGCTGTTAATTGTACATCTTTGAAAGTCGTTTCATAGTCAGTGGCCCGTAAATATGACAACCAGTAATTACCAATGGGTATCGTATTGCCAGTACTAACTAATAGGAGAGAAAGGCGGAGTGGTAGAAAAGAATAGGAGGTTCAACCTAATTCTCTTTGAGCTGTGTAGTTACCCATAGTTATACTAGTGACAGTGAAAGAAAGAAAGAAAACATATTTATTTGGCGTATGCCGCAATTGAACACAACATAACAAAAATAGGAATTAAATAAAGTAACTTAAAACTAAACACTAACAAGTAAATAAAGAAAACAGCGAACTTTGATCACTACTCAAGTACCTAACAAGCGTGATCAAATGGTCATTAAGCCAAAGACAAACTAATACTAGGCACGTTATATTATTACAAAAGGCCAATATCAAACCCTTTCAATAGGACATCAGGAGTTGGTAACAGGTTGACTACACCCTAACAAGCCGTTAGCGTTGGTTCTGATCCAACTTAGATTAGTTGTTCGTTGCGTCTTCCGCGGTAATTACCCACGCGACGTCCGAACTAGCTGGCGTTGGTATTACTTCTGTACATTATGAGAACTTAGTACTTTTAGAAAGGCGTCAGATGATTATACGACCTTCGTTCGTGCAGTTTAGTAGATATTAGGATAACAAGTTACCTTAAATTAAAAATTTAAAAAGTCTTCGACACATAGGGTCATCATTTCAAGGTATTTTTTTGGAACGACGACGGCTTACGGGTAATGCGATTTAGTAGAAATCGTCACGCAACAAAATGACGTATGTAGTGTGGGTGTAGTCTAGTAATATTCCTCGTTCCCTTTCAATAAAGTGCACATTATTTTACTAGTCAAGCCCTTTCATTTGATACTCATATTGAGGGAGTTGTAAAAAAAATGAAATTCACCGTTTTGTGGTGGCGGCCATTTTCGATTTGAAAATTTGGATAGCGTATTGTATTCTACTAAGCAAACCCATTTGGTTCCCATGTTGAGCGAGTTGTTGAACAAATATTTAATCCGCCATCTTGTGGCGGCGTCCATCTTGGACTGATTTTTATCAAACATAGCTAAGAACACTTTCGACTAATTCACCTTTTAAACAAAAGAAACAAAATCGGTACATCCGTAGGGAGCTACGAAGCCACAGACACACACACACACACATACACGTCAAACTTATAACACCCCGTCGTTTTTGCGTTGGTGGTTAAAAATTAAAAAAAAAAAACCGTTTACGTCCATTTTCAATAGGTAACTTACTAGTAGGTTTCGGTAGTTTGCGATATCTGTCTACAACGTAAACAAAGCGTCACTGAAAGCTTTCTTTGATTTATCTATGAATCATGTGACAGGTAAGTGATGCGGAGATATTTCAAGCTAACTTTGTTTATAGAATCATCGATAGCTACGAGCGTAGGCATATTAACTATCAGTTATACGTAAGTAAGTTATAGAAAACGGGCGATAAACGTAGTCTCATGACCTACTTTTGGGCTCTTAAGAAGGGAGAAGTAATATTAACGCAAGCTAGTGCTAGTGTCAGTATTACTTCTTGTAATATGGGAGCCTAGTACTTTTGGTGAAGTTATCACATTTCATATTTATAAGTTACCTTGGCGACCGCGCTCGGTTCGGGTCAAAATCGAATTTTCTCAAATATGAGACCTAGCTAAAACGATTTTTTGCCCCCGTAAACCCGTATATTGCAACTCCTTTTTGCGAGAACGTGATTACAAATAGGTATTGTTTATATAATAGTATAGGATAATAGACAGATATAAGGTAAAGGTACCCAAACCTTGTGATCTCTGATTAAAATCTATACAGTAACTAACTCTTCTATTCTTTTTTTCTTTTCAATGCAATTTCACGAAACTCTTCTAAAAGTGTTTTATAATATTGCCCCACTGGTTGTATTTTCAAGTTCAAAATAATTATCTTTGTAGCATTGCAGGTACTTGCAAAATTGATTACAGAATCAGTTAGCATTAAAATGAGTTCTTATAGTAGAAAATTACTTACCTTCTGAAGGTACATCTAACCTCCACATCTCAGCTACATGCTGGGATGCTACAACTGTCTTGTCATGATATCGTGATATGACAGTTTGTCAGACTTTTGAGTCACTAACTATAAAAACTGTCAAAGACCTACAAATAGCAGTCGGGACCAACGACTTAAAGTGTTTTCCAAGGCACGAAGTCAAAAAACAAAATCAAAATATTTCGTTTCACATAGTCCTACATGAGCACTTCTAAAACGTCGACTAATAGGTGCATGGTTTGGATTGGTCGAATCCTATGGAGTAGAACTGAGGAATGGTAACCCCTCTAAAAATTGGTCTCGATAAGTGTAACTGATGTGCCGTCTAACCGAAAGGTTATATACTCTATGGTCTAACCTTGGATTGAACTGCGTGACTCTTATAATATAGCCAGTAGCCCATCTAAATAATTCCACAAACAAAAACTCCTTCCTACTTGACACAAAAATCCTTGACGTCACAAAAACGTTCCTAACATATTATTTCACATTAGCGTTGTTAAGGCGTCCTCTCACGATCCAACACAACGTTTTGTGCAACACGCTCGCCTTATATTCCCAGAAGGAAGAAGTACCGTTTTACACAGCTCATGTTGCGAAGGTTATTAAATTTCATGTCTTAGAAACTGTTATTTTTGTTTGTTGTAGCATGTAGTTGGAAATGTTTTTAATTTTTTTTTAAGTATTCTGGTTTTATTACAATTTTGCCTTCAACTTCTTCCGCGAGAATTGTGATGGCTTGGTCAATTTACATGATATTAATATTATTTATATGCCTGTGTTACTTGGTAAAGTTATAGCTTTCTAATGGTGAAATATTTTATACGAATGTTTGAGCAGTTCTCGAGTTAAATCGTAACTAATAAACAAACAAAAAATCAAATCTTTTCCCTATAAAATATTAGTTTAGACGTTAGAATGTTTTTTGTGACGTGTCTTTTAAAATCCACAATAAAATTATTATTAGGCAGTACCTTTGTGCTCTTATCCTATGTAATGTCCTATTAAGTATTTTGTGTGTACATAAATAAATAAATTAAATTATTATTAATGAGCGTTTATTTCGGTTTGTCTATTAAAATCTATTCCAGCTTTAACTAAATAATAGCTACGAGAGTAGAGAAAGACTAAAGTAAATGATGGTTGGACTTTGTGAAACGATGGTTGAACTGTGTGAAACGATGGTTGAACTGTGTGAAACGATGGTTGAACTGTGTAAAACGATGGTTGAACTGTGTGAAAGATGACATAGCTAGAAAGGAGGTGACTGCAGAGATGACGGGTAATAGAGACGTATGGAAGAAGAAAACATGAAGGATGAGGATGATGATGATGATGATGTTTCAACTGATTTGGGTGTAGCACGGTTGCACACAATTAGACCAAAAGTGGACGCACACTTATCCGCGCCGAAGGAAGCGACCGCGCCGAAAGAATTTTTTCTCATGCGTATGACGTCATCTATTCGTCCGATTCAACGCGGATAAGTGTGCGAGGTTTAGTAGGATTTCATAGAAGTAATTCTAAAATCAGATTCTTTCGGCGCGGTCGATTCCTTCGGCGCGGATAGGCGTGCGTCCACCTCAACACTTAACAACCTAGGCTAAGACATAGGATACGTTTTAAACTGGTAAGTATGGTCTGCGCCACGAGAAGCTATAATTTTTGTAAACAAAGAGTTTGTACCAAGATACGAAGCCAAATTCAGTCAACTCAAATCATCATACGTGTAATACGAAACTAACGAGCAATTTCACTTGGTCGGATTATATTTTGGCGATATAAAGCGCTGTCGTCTAATGTTTCGTGGTACTGGAACGCATCTGACGTCATAGAACGTAAACATTTGGGCCACCATTTTGAAGATAGTTCACGCTGACGCTGTCTTTTTTTAATTTGACCCAAAGGTTGCGAACCCGATTGTGTGTTGACAAAATTTATAGCTTCTCGTGAGTGGGACCATACAATCCTGTTGGATAATTTCTGCTGTATCTAAGCGAGCGAATCCATAGGCAAAAGCTAGTTTTACATACAATTTCAAAACTTTCTTTGGTCAAGAGACAGTCAGACATAATCTTAGTTTTTACTGTCGCGCAGTAGGGTAAAAGACAAAAGAACATCAAATAATGTAATTTTTTCAAATAAAATTCACGGTATAAATAAATTAAGTTATGATTACAGTACTATTCTCTTGAATAAAATATCATGCATTAAATTAAATAACACACTTTATTTTCCTCCTAAAAGCCTTTGAAGTTTATTACATGCCTTTAGCTTTTCGCAAAAGATAAAAGCAATATTTTCTCCGCGATGCACACTGGCTTGAAATTTGACGTAATATCCAGAAAGTCTTACGACTTATATAATAAAACTTGCACCCCGTAGAGCAATAAACTGTAAGGATGCGTAATTAAATTAATTTGCATGAAGAAATAATGAAGATGGTAACTTTACACGTCATTTTAGATTCTGAAATTATTCCTCGTCTGTTTTATTTTAGGGGCCCAAGTCAGGAGGTTTATATTGTGTTTACAGTAGACGAAACAGAATAAGTATGAAAAGAAGATAGCAGATGGTGTTTTTTGTTTCTGGTTTCTGCTGACCTTCACGAGAAAAAGGTTGGAAGTCATGCATATGTCAATTCAATTAAGGGGCCGGCGGAGCATGCATATTTCATACAAACGTAATACAAAAATGATTTGTAAATCAAACATATCCTCAACCTAGTGTGTATTTATTTCGATTGGATGACAGAATATATATGTTCCCAAATATATATTTTTGAGAGGACAATGATACAAAGACGAGATATAAGGAATTTAAACTTTCCATAGAAAACTTATTTTTCTCATAACTCTTGTTAAAATCAGTGTCCAATCAAAATATATATTTGGGAACCTTGATATTCTGTAATTCAATCGAAATAAATATACACTACCTTAGGAATATGTTTAATTTACAAATTATTTTGGTATTACGTTTGTATGAAATACGCATGCTCCGCAGGCGTCTTAATACTCACAACTTACACCCGTATGCAGAGTCCTCGACTTGACTCAAAACCGTCTTGACACGCCTACTTTCCACCCCATTCGAGATATTGACAGCTAAAGTTTGTTTATAATTTGACATATCCGCCCATTTTTCTGTCAAATTCAACGTACAGTAGTACAAGAATCTTTTGACACTTGAATGAAGCCAACAGGGGGGCGCTGATGGTTAACCTTTTGTTAATTGTTTTGTAAGAAATATTTAGAAAAGAAAGAGATGGCTGCATTAGTTTTGATGTTTGCCCCGCGCCAGAAGATTCTTGAAATCGAGAAACTTACGTTGTGGGTGATATATGTACCTACTGAAATTCAAGTTTGACGTGTGTATAATTATTTTCTTGAGATTGTCTAGAAATGGCGAAAGTAAGATGAATTTTGAGGAGTATGTCGATTATGCGAACGATACGTCATATAATTATTTATCGCGACGATATTTACGCGATGCCGATAACCCGTTTGACTTTTACAACAACGACAGTTCCAAAGACGATTTCGGTTTCAGAAGGAAACCGTGCAGATTTTTTTTTTACCCTTGGTATTTGAAAGTGCTAGCGTAGTTCTGATCATGGACTATCAATTCCGACAACAATCCAGCTACTGCATACTGATCGGGGACAGCGGCTATGCCCAAACATCGTATATGTTCACGCCTATGCTTCATCCACAGACTCCAGCTGAGTTACAATACAATAGGGCTCACATAAAAACAAGAAACGTAATTGAGCGATTCAAAGGGGTCTGGAAAAGGCGATTTGCATGTCTCAGTAGAAAATTACAAAAAAAATTACCAAACACCTTGAATATCATTAGTGCCTGTGCCATACTCCACAATATTTCTATCATGGTAAATGGAGACATGCGGACGCCAGAACCCAGAGTGGTCCAACATAATTCTGCTGCCGTTATCCGAATGCAATTAGGCTCGGCGCAGTATGTTTCCATTTTTTTTATCCTATTTCTTTTGACAGAGTACATCCATCGTTTCTTTGGTCTTCCCCTACTCTTATAATAAATATTCGTAATCAAATCTTTCTTCACAACATGTTCCTCATTCAGCCGCATCACGAACTCATACCATTACAACCATAGACTTACCACAACTTTTCAGACGTCTTCCTCTTTGTATTACTTTGTTATTCCATCCATTCACATGACACTACACATCCCCCATTCATCTGAGCATTTTCATATAAAATTGCCTTTCATTTTGTTTTGTAGCCAAACATTGTGATCCGATGACCTGGTAAAGGTTACGGGAATCCGTTGGATGCGAGTCGCACGGCACCGGTCAATGTGGCAACACTTGGGGGAGGCCTATGTCCGGCGGTGGACGTCTTTCCTTTCGGCTGGAATGATGATGATGATTTTGATCCGTACAAGACAGCAGGTCTTACCATTTATTTGCCTAACCGTGGTGCCTTGATTTTCTTTGAAATCGTTCTCTTCACACTATGGAAAACTTTAAAAATCACATTATTTTCGTATGCAGAAACTGTTCGAAAGATTAATAATGTCTATGGGTACTGTCATAACGGATTGGTCGAAGAAAGCAATGTTTAACAAAATTGGAAAGCCATGGGAGAGGCCTTTGCCCAGCTGTGGGACATAGCGGGCTGATATAAAGTAAAATAAATAAATAAATAACCAACCCGTCTTGAGCAACTTTGGTGATCAATGCTCGTGCCTTCTCAGTATGAGAAGAGGCTATTGCCCAGCAGTGGGACAGTAATAGGCTGGTATTATTTTTGTAAAAGAAAACACGGTTCATTTTTGGTTCCAACGTTCTCGTTCTGAAAACTTTTACCTGCAGCCTGTGCAATGGACGGCCGGAGACCATAGTTGCTAATACCTATTTTCCGTCGCGTTTAATTTCAAAGCTACCTAGTATGTAGGAGGAATTAGTAATTCATGATTGTTACTAAGAATTGCAAGCACTTGCTCCGTGGTAAATATATATTGAGCACAGTTTCTTTCCCAAATCGGTGGGTATTTGGAAATGTTCACTGTCGTGGAATTGTATGAGCTATTTATCAAGATCGCGTAAATAATATAGTCGTGACAAATAATCATAATATGGAGTATCGTACACATAAAAGATGAATACAAGCTTAATTCATTTGGTATTTCTAAAGCATGAGAATGAAAACATCATGAGGAAACCGGCATGTCCTAGAACCAAAAATTCGAACACATGGGAGCATTAATAGGTTCATGATGATGATGGTGATGAAAATGTTAACGCAGCATTTTGAATCTCAGAGAACAAGAGCGAGCTTGCATAGGTAGCTCGTGAATTCGTGATGTTTGGGAACTAATATTGGTTTATTTTTGAAATTTAGCAAGTTGTATGAGAAACCCATGCGGTACATAAGTTGCTTACCGAACATCATTTATTTTAAATAGTTTTTGGCTAAGGTTGTTTTGTTTTTTTTATTTAGCCCCCAACCTACATCTTTAGTATATTTGTGTTGCGGTATTATACATATACTCGTAACTCGTTAATATAGTACATTCCTTGAGTTTAAGAAACTTTTTTTTTTTTATCTGCTGAACGGATTTTGATGAAATTTTGCACACAGATACTTTAAAACCTGGATTAAAACATAGGATACTTTTATCCCGGTAGTAAGATCTCATGGGACAATTAATCAAACTTCACGCGGGCGAAGCCGCAGGCAGAAGCTAGTAATAATATAATCAGATCGAATACTTCTAAGCTGCTCGGTTCATCGTTCATCGTCGAAGCCAGTTATGGCAAGAGAGGTTCCCACCACCTTACAAATTGAAGCCCCAAGAACACAACCTGGCTACGGACAGACATTTTTTTTTGTTTCGCATGGGAAATCAAAGAAAACCCATCCCTGTTCCTTCCTCGCCCTTTACCTACAGTGACCTGCAGTGGCCTATTTGGAAAGCTCTGAATCGATTGCGTACACAAGTAGGCCGCTGCAAAACATATTTGGCAAAATGGAGTATTATTGGTTCCTCCAATACCGAGTGCAAGTGCGGCGGTCCGAACCAAACTATGCCGGGGCTATCTGCTGAAGTGTCCAAGGTGTTCGTTTACCTGCACTTGTTACGACCTGAATAGCGCCTCTGCCACTGCAATAAACGTGGCCACCTACTGGGGCCAAACTATGTGCGTGTGGATTGAGGGCCACTTTGTTAAAATTCTTTGAAAAAGTGCTTAGGATTTAGAAACATTCCCAAAGAATTGTGAAAGTTGGAATGCCATTTTGTGAAAGTCAATTAAGGGTGTTATGGACTGCAAAGTTAGTATAGAAGTACATCGATACGACAAGCAGAAGAAGGTTCATCTTCCGACTGAATTCTTTGCTCAACTCTGGACGACCGAAACTTGCTAATAGAGCAAACTGGCGAAGAAAAGCTCAGAAGCTGTGAGCTCATAAAGCACAGCTGGGTTGGAGAGACCACCATGAAGCCGCGACGGATTGGAGGCAGCAGGGTACAATTTATTAAAAATTGCGGTTTCAAGGGTGCAAAAATGCAAAATCTGGCACTTCCTTGGATTTTACCCCTATTTTTCTAAATAAGTATGTATGTATGTATGCTCCAGTTTTTTATGTTGATAATTGTGTGATGTTTATATTTATATTTTTGCTGTCTCGTAGGTCCACTAGTCATAAACTGCACAGTGTGAGGTTATGGGTTCGATTCCCAGGCCATGCAGTGTTGTTGGGTTTTACTAACCCATAGACTGGATCTAATGTTACGTAGGACTAAATGAAAATGAAAAATCATTTTCTTTGTTTTTCTATGTCTTTAAATGTGTTATGTAGATATTTTACTTATTTGTTATACATACGTGATACTACTTTTATAATAAAAATCAATTGGCTTGCATAATGTGTAATAATTTATTTTTAATTTTTTTCGGCGTCCTCCCTTGCAGCCTCACTGAATTGAAGCAACTGCGCGGCACTTAAACGGTCCAGCTTTGCATTTTAGTAGGCTTCCTCTGCTGCCTTTAATAGCCACTTCCTCTCCTGCATTTTCATCTGGCGCAGTTCTTCCTCTCTTTCTTGAATCCGCTTTAAGTTTTTCACTTTTAGCAAATGTGATTCTTGATCTCGTTCCTCATTCCCTTTTAAATTTTTTGGCCGTGCCTCAAACTCCATGCCCTCGGACTCACAGCCTACATGTTATTTGGTACTTACGCGGTACTTGCGCGTATTATTTATGTGTGGTTATATTCTTGGGTCAGGCGAACCCAAGCATTTTTTTTGCTGATGGGCTGCCCGTCCACGTCGTACATAAATGGAGCTTGTACTTGCGCACAAGTTCCAGTAAGCAGGATTTTTCTCCGGAGGTAAAGCAAACCTTGAGGCCATTTTAAATTCTTGAGAATGATTCTTGAATGATGAAAAAATATTTATTTGAAAGTTAATCCGTTTTATGCGGTTTTATGATTTTGTTCTTTGACAGATGATGTCAACCAAGAGCATTCGATCGAACATCAATTTATGACATCTCTAGCATTGTGACGTATTCTATTAAAACATTTTTAGCATATAAAGCAGCTTGCAACCTTCATGCAACATACTTATTTTGAGTTTGATATGGGCAGCATGTTTTGCAGGTAGATTAAGGTGAGTACTCATATGAGCATTTCAACGTATTGTAATGTTTTTACGAAAGCTTGGCACGGTGTTCAACGTATTTACTTGTAACATTCCTTTGGTTTCCGTCAAGAATGTGTGATGTAACATTGGTTGATAATTTTAGGAATAATGATAAAACTACAAGTTTGCGATTGAAAAGATGTAAAAGGACAATAAAATAAAAGAATATGTTTAGATGGTTTAGACATCTTGATAGAACGAGTAAAAGGCGACTAAAAAAACCGAAAGAGAACGTAGGAGGACATACTTTATTGGTACCTAAAGGTTTCTTAAAAAAAGTCAGGTGGCAGTGCTCGAGTCCTGCGTGCGTGTCGCCGCGTGTTCCCAGATATATGAACGTGAATGAAGCAAAAGTAGTACCTAAATCAAGTGTTAACAAAGTGTTAAGCAGCTTGGTGTCTTCATGACTTGTTGAAAATACATGATTTAGCTAGTCTGAACTCACCCTATGAACATAATTTGGAGGCGTGTCGGAGGCGGTGGCCTGCAGTGGTTTCCTTGTTACCATGGCAACAAAGACCGTTTCAAGCAAAAAAATGGTCTTAAGCAAGTTTTTGGAATACGGGTGTTAAACTAGTATCCAGTCCAGAATTATCATCGGACTATCACATCTTTGACAGTCTTTACAGGTTGTAAGTGGCCCGAAAGTTTTAAACTAGTTTTACCCAGTATTAATTGGGTTGCGAAGGTCAGATAGGTAGTCGCTCCAAGTCATACACTGGCACAAAATAGATACTAGCGTACAGAAGTTGCACTCCTTTGATCTTGAAAAAGCTGACATTTTAAATACCTAACGTGGGCGCGCTCGATCTAAATTGTGCCTTGACCCACGTGTTAGCGTATGTTATTTGGCGTCTCGCTGCTTACACCCGTATTCCAAAAACTTGCTTAAGACCATTTTTTTGCTTGAAACGGTCTTTGTTGCCATGGTAACAAGGAAACCACTGCAGGCCACCGCCTCCGACACGCCTCCAAATTATGTTCATAGGGTGAGTACAGACTAGCTAAATCATGTATTTTCAACAAGTCATGAAGACACCAAGCTGCTTAACACTTTGTTAACACTTGATTTAGGTACTACTTTTGCTTCATTCACGTTCATATATCTGGGAACACGCGGCGACACGCACGCAGGACTCGAGCACTGCCACCTGACTTTTTTTAAGAAACCTTTAGGTACCAATAAAGTATGTCCTCCTACGTTCTCTTTCGGTTTTTTTAGTCGCCTTTTACTCGTTCTATCAAGATGTCTAAACCATCTAAACATATTCTTTTATTTTATTGTCCTTTTACATCTTTTCAATCGCAAACTTGTAGTTTTATCATTATTCCTAAAATTATCAACCAATGTTACATCACACATTCTTGACGGAAACCAAAGGAATGTTACAAGTAAATACGTTGAACACCGTGCCAAGCTTTCGTAAAAACATTACAATACGTTGAAATGCTCATATGAGTACTCACCTTAATCTACCTGCAAAACATGCTGCCCATATCAAACTCAAAATAAGTATGTTGCATGAAGGTTGCAAGCTGCTTTATATGCTAAAAATGTTTTAATAGAATACGTCACAATGCTAGAGATGTCATAAATTGATGTACGATCGAATGCTCTTGGTTGACATCATCTGTCAAAGAACAAAATCATAAAACCGCATAAAACGGATTAACTTTCAAATAAATATTTTTTCATCATTCAAGAATCATTCTCAAGAATTTAAAATGGCCTCAAGGTTTGCTTTACCTCCGAAGAAAAATCCTGCTTACTGGAACTTGTGCGCAAGTACAAGCTCCATTTATGTACGACGTGGACGGGCAGCCCATCAGCAAAAAAAATGCTTGGGTTCGCCTGACCCAAGAATATAACCACACATAAATAATACGCGCAAGTACCGCGTAAGTACCAAATAACATGTAGGCTGTGAGTCCGAGGGCATGGAGTTTGAGGCACGGCCAAAAAATTTAAAAGGGAATGAGGAACGAGATCAGGAATCACATTTGCTAAAAGTGAAAAACTTAAAGCGGATTCAAGAAAGAGAGGAAGAACTGCGCCAGATGAAAATGCAGGAGAGGAAGTGGCTATTAAAGGCAGCAGAGGAAGCCTACTAAAATGCAAAGCTGGACCGTTTAAGTGCCGCGCAGTTGCTTCAATTCAGTGAGGCTGCAAGGGAGGACGCCGAAAAAAATTAAAAATAAATTATTACACATTATGCAAGCCAATTGATTTTTATTATAAAAGTAGTATCACGTATGTATAACAAATAAGTAAAATATCTACATAACACATTTAAAGACATAGAAAAACAAAGAAAATGATTTTTCATTTTCATTTAGTCCTACGTAACATTAGATCCAGTCTATGGGTTAGTAAAACCCAACAACACTGCATGGCCTGGGAATCGAACCCATAACCTCACACTGTGCAGTTTATGACTAGTGGACCTACGAGACAGCAAAAATATAAATATAAACATCACACAATTATCAACATAAAAAACTGGAGCATACATACATACATACTTATTTAGAAAAATAGGGGTAAAATCCAAGGAAGTGCCAGATTTTGCATTTTTGCACCCTTGAAACCGCAATTTTTAATAAATTGTACCCTGCTGCCTCCAATCCGTCGCGGCTTCATGGTGGTCTCTCCAACCCAGCTGTGCTTTATGAGCTCACAGCTTCTGAGCTTTTCTTCGCCAGTTTGCTCTATTAGCAAGTTTCGGTCGTCCAGAGTTGAGCAAAGAATTCAGTCGGAAGATGAACCTTCTTCTGCTTGTCGTATCGATGTACTTCTATACTAACTTTGCAGTCCATAACACCCTTAATTGACTTTCACAAAATGGCATTCCAACTTTCACAATTCTTTGGGAATGTTTCTAAATCCTAAGCACTTTTTCAAAGAATTTTAACAAAGTGGCCCTCAATCCACACGCACATAGTTTGGCCCCAGTAGGTGGCCACGTTTATTGCAGTGGCAGAGGCGCTATTCAGGTCGTAACAAGTGCAGGTAAACGAACACCTTGGACACTTCAGCAGATAGCCCCGGCATAGTTTGGTTCGGACCGCCGCACTTGCACTCGGTATTGGAGGAACCAATAATACTCCATTTTGCCAAATATGTTTTGCAGCGGCCTACTTGTGTACGCAATCGATTCAGAGCTTTCCAAATAGGCCACTGCAGGTCACTGTAGGTAAAGGGCGAGGAAGGAACAGGGATGGGTTTTCTTTGATTTCCCATGCGAAACAAAAAAAATTTCAATTCAATTTGTAAGGTGGTGGGAACCTCTCTTGCCATAACTGGCTTCGACGATGAACGATGAACCGAGCAGCTTAGAAGTATTCGATCTGATTATATTATTACTAGCTTCTGCCTGCGGCTTCGCCCGCGTGAAGTTTGATTAATTGTCCCATGAGATCTTACTACCGGGATAAAAGTATCCTATGTTTTAATCCAGGTTTTAAAGTATCTGTGTGCAAAATTTCATCAAAATCCGTTCAGCAGATAAAAAAAAAAAAGTTTCTTAAACTCAAGGAATGTACTATATTAACGAGTTACGAGTATATGTATAATACCGCAACACAAATATACTAAAGATGTAGGTTGGGGGCTAAATAAAAAAAACAAAACAACCTTAGCCAAAAACTATTTAAAATAAATGATGTTCGGTAAGCAACTTATGTACCGCATGGGTTTCTCATACAACTTGCTAAATTTCAAAAATAAACCAATATTAGTTCCCAAACATCACGAATTCACGAGCTACCTATGCAAGCTCGCTCTTGTTCTCTGAGATTCAAAATGCTGCGTTAACATTTTCATCACCATCATCATCATGAACCTATTAATGCTCCCATGTGTTCGAATTTTTGGTTCTAGGACATGCCGGTTTCCTCATGATGTTTTCATTCTCATGCTTTAGAAATACCAAATGAATTAAGCTTGTATTCATCTTTTATGTGTACGATACTCCATATTATGATTATTTGTCACGACTATATTATTTACGCGATCTTGATAAATAGCTCATACAATTCCACGACAGTGAACATTTCCAAATACCCACCGATTTGGGAAAGAAACTGTGCTCAATATATATTTACCACGGAGCAAGTGCTTGCAATTCTTAGTAACAATCATGAATTACTAATTCCTCCTACATACTAGGTAGCTTTGAAATTAAACGCGACGGAAAATAGGTATTAGCAACTATGGTCTCCGGCCGTCCATTGCACAGGCTGCAGGTAAAAGTTTTCAGAACGAGAACGTTGGAACCAAAAATGAACCGTGTTTTCTTTTACAAAAATAATACCAGCCTATTACTGTCCCACTGCTGGGCAATAGCCTCTTCTCATACTGAGAAGGCACGAGCATTGATCACCAAAGTTGCTCAAGACGGGTTGGTTATTTATTTATTTATTTTACTTTATATCAGCCCGCTATGTCCCACAGCTGGGCAAAGGCCTCTCCCATGGCTTTCCAATTTTGTTAAACATTGCTTTCTTCGACCAATCCGTTATGACAGTACCCATAGACATTATTAATCTTTCGAACAGTTTCTGCATACGAAAATAATGTGATTTTTAAAGTTTTCCATAGTGTGAAGAGAACGATTTCAAAGAAAATCAAGGCACCACGGTTAGGCAAATAAATGGTAAGACCTGCTGTCTTGTACGGATCAAAATCATCATCATCATTCCAGCCGAAAGGAAAGACGTCCACCGCCGGACATAGGCCTCCCCCAAGTGTTGCCACATTGACCGGTGCCGTGCGACTCGCATCCAACGGATTCCCGTAACCTTTACCAGGTCATCGGATCACAATGTTTGGCTACAAAACAAAATGAAAGGCAATTTTATATGAAAATGCTCAGATGAATGGGGGATGTGTAGTGTCATGTGAATGGATGGAATAACAAAGTAATACAAAGAGGAAGACGTCTGAAAAGTTGTGGTAAGTCTATGGTTGTAATGGTATGAGTTCGTGATGCGGCTGAATGAGGAACATGTTGTGAAGAAAGATTTGATTACGAATATTTATTATAAGAGTAGGGGAAGACCAAAGAAACGATGGATGTACCTACTCTGTCAAAAGAAATAGGATAAAAAAAATGGAAACATACTGCGCCGAGCCTAATTGCATTCGGATAACGGCAGCAGAATTATGTTGGACCACTCTGGGTTCTGGCGTCCGCATGTCTCCATTTACCATGATAGAAATATTGTGGAGTATGGCACAGGCACTAATGATATTCAAGGTGTTTGGTAATTTTTTTTGTAATTTTCTACTGAGACATGCAAATCGCCTTTTCCAGACCCCTTTGAATCGCTCAATTACGTTTCTTGTTTTTATGTGAGCCCTATTGTATTGTAACTCAGCTGGAGTCTGTGGATGAAGCATAGGCGTGAACATATACGATGTTTGGGCATAGCCGCTGTCCCCGATCAGTATGCAGTAGCTGGATTGTTGTCGGAATTGATAGTCCATGATCAGAACTACGCTAGCACTTTCAAATACCAAGGGTAAAAAAAAAATCTGCACGGTTTCCTTCTGAAACCGAAATCGTCTTTGGAACTGTCGTTGTTGTAAAAGTCAAACGGGTTATCGGCATCGCGTAAATATCGTCGCGATAAATAATTATATGACGTATCGTTCGCATAATCGACATACTCCTCAAAATTCATCTTACTTTCGCCATTTCTAGACAATCTCAAGAAAATAATTATACACACGTCAAACTTGAATTTCAGTAGGTACATATATCACCCACAACGTAAGTTTCTCGATTTCAAGAATCTTCTGGCGCGGGGCAAACATCAAAACTAATGCAGCCATCTCTTTCTTTTCTAAATATTTCTTACAAAACAATTAACAAAAGGTTAACCATCAGCGCCCCCCTGTTGGCTTCATTCAAGTGTCAAAAGATTCTTGTACTACTGTACGTTGAATTTGACAGAAAAATGGGCGGATATGTCAAATTATAAACAAACTTTAGCTGTCAATATCTCGAATGGGGTGGAAAGTAGGCGTGTCAAGACGGTTTTGAGTCAAGTCGAGGACTCTGCATACGGGTGTTAGTGGTCAATCGGTAGGGCTGCCACAAGTACTAAAAATGAAATACTACCCACATTTTTGTATTTTAATGTATTATTATTTAAATGTTAATTAAAACTTTTACACTTGTTTTACTTAAATATAATGTCTCATATATTTCTTATCTTTTCTAATTTTTGTTTCGCGAAGCTGTAAGTTATTATCTCATGACTACACACGGAGTGACAGAACCCTGATACTGGTATTCAGCTGTATCCGATTGGACTGGAAGCCGACCCCAACATAGTGGGGAAAACACTAAGCAGATGACGACGATGATGTGTGTACCTGAAGGTACGAGTATATTATATACTACTCCGCACACTGACGGTCGATCATTTTTCACTCTTATGCCCAGAGCAAAAGATTGATAAAAGGTCGAAGTCAGTGAGCGCGGTATAGTGCCTACAGTGAATGTACGTTTTATGTTTTTTTTAATGTTATGTATGTATGCTTTATGTATTTTACCAATGGGCTTTAGTTGCCTGAAAATAAAATGATTGTTATTATTATTTCCTTTATTCATTATTAGACATATTTCTTACATTTTTAAATATTTATTTATAAAACTAAATAAAAAAAAAAACATTTAAAAATATAATTCACAGTAGCCCACTAGCGCTGGGGACAGGGTCCGAGCTACGGTGGTCAGGGCTCTTGAGAGAGGAACCTCCTAACAATACGTGCCGTGTCGAGAAGTACTGCTTTCTGAATCAAGCCCTTGATCCAGCTGCCAAGCGAGAGCCTCCTAAGATGTTGGTCGAGGCTCTTGGCTATTAAACCATTGGCCGACACGACTATCGGCACAATGACTGCTGTACTCATTATTATTATTATATGCAGTAAAACTCATTGTATAAGAGCTTCCCTGAGGATATTCATCTCATATCCTGTCGGTGTGGAGATTATTAATCGTTCAAGTGTATTGGTACCGGTGCTGACTTCTACAATCCGCTTCTAGGTAGTTTTGCTCTTTTATTGCAATTTATCTTTACTGGCAGCCAGCGGAATATTTTCATAGCGGACCGGTTTGAAAAGTATTAGTGACGGTAAAATGAAGTAGGTACATTTTAGACTAATTATCTTTGTTACAAATTACATAACATAACATTAGCCTGTAATCCCCAAAAGGTTAGATAGAAGTGTACCTTCAATATAAACAAAAAAAAAGATAGGTACACAAAAAAATATATACTTAAGGGGCCGGCGGAGTATGCGTATTTCATACATACTTGTATTTATTTCGTTTGGATTACAGAATATCTATTTTCCCTAATATACATTTTGAGTTGAACTGATTTACACTAGAGTTATGACCAATTTAAAATATCTATAGAAAAGAATATTTTTATCATAACTCTTGTTTAAATCAGTTTCCAATCAAAATATATATTTGAAAACCTATATATTCTGTAATCCAATCGAAATAAATACACACTACCGTATGAATATGTTTGATTTACAAATTATTTTATTGGTATTACGTTTGTATAAAAGACGCATGCTCCGCCGGCCTCTTAAATAAATAAAAATGCTCGCTCGTAACTGACAAAAAGGTGGTGTCACTCGAGTATTTTTTAGTGTCATGTAGTAATAGGGAGCGATCTTATTGTCACCAACTGAACACTAATCGGAGCTCCTGCTGTACACACCGGGACTTACAGCTTAGTACGGCCGTCATTACAAGTGCGTACGATGTGACTACGTTGAGACAATTGAGCCTGGGTCAGTACCTAAAGCTCAAGTGACGCCAACCTAGCCCTACAGTAACTACCTAGCACCCTAGTTATCCTAGCCCTATAGTAATTACCTACCTAGCACCCTAGTTATCCTAACGCCCTAGCCTACCATACAAACCACACCAAACGTAGGTTACGTCGGTTATACGAGAGGGAAGTCTGTCACAAGGAGACCTACGGTGACAGACGGAATTTGGGTAGGAATAGGGTTTTGTCATGTACGTCGTGCAATGTACACAGGAAATGGTTTTCTTACTGCCGATCCCACAGACTCATAGGACCGATGATGGCTAAAGGTGTCTTGGCCACAGTAAGAGGAAGTAATGAGATAAATCACACTCGACTCCAGCTTGATGACTAGTTTATTACAATAATGAACTTAATTATATACAATTTTTGTGGTAAATACACATTGATACCTATTTACATGTGTGTCGTGTGTGTATCGAGCCGATGAAGCAAAGATCTCAGTACCTAGGCCACCTCTTAGTGCTGACGCTGTGCTGGTGTTGCCGGCGCGTGGACCGTATGTATGTCGCTCTCAATGCTGACGCTGTGATGCTGTTGTTGGCGCGTGTAACTATGGTAGGTATGTTCATGGTTCCTGATGAAATATCCCAACAACACGACCGACCTGACAATCAAACCTAAGACTTCATCTTTATCTGCCTAGTCTTTTCCCAACTATGTTGGGGTCGGCTTCCAGTCTAACCGGATGCGGCTGAATACCAGTATTTTACATGGAGCGACTGCCTATCTGACCTCCACAACCCAATGAATACTGGGTAATACGGTACCGCTTGGTAAAACTGGTTGTCAGACTTTTTGGGCCACTAACTACCTGTAACGACTGCTAAAGATGGAAATGACAGCCGGGACCAACAGCTTAACGTGCTTTCTGAGGCACGGAGGAAACTCGGTATGTAATGGGTGGTAACCCATCCACAGACCAACCTAGGCAAGCACGACTTAACCTAAAAATCAGCCCGAGCGGCTGTTATTATTTGCTCAATAATATCATCTGCGACCACAATAGACCATCGAGGCGGTTTAAGCAATCATCATGCCCTATTCGAATTTATTTGGGGTCCCAACTATGTTTGCAGCTGAATACTAGTATCTTACTCACTAGCTGAATTTCCCGCTTGCAACATTTCTTAATGCTGCTCCGCTCCTGTTAGTTATAGCGTGATGTTATATAGCCTATAGCCTTCCTCGATAAATGGACAATCCAACGCAAAAAGAATTTTTCAATTCGAGCCGGTAGTTCCTGAGATTAGCGCGTTCAACCAAACAAACAAACTCTTCTGCTTCTACCTACCTGAACTCTTCAATCCAGCTGTTAGTACTGGGTAATACGATACCATTTGGTAAGACTGGCTGTCATACTTTTTGGGCCACTGACTACCTGTAACGACTGTAAAAGATGTACAAATGACAGCCGGGACCAATGGCTTAACGTCATTCAAAGGCATGATGGTCGCCCATCCACAGACCAACCTAGGCAAGTGCAGCTTAACCTTGAAGACCATTCGGCTGTTATTATTTAGACACAAGTTCCTAACACCCTTCAAACGCTATTAAACAATATCGATAGTGATTAAAAATCCAACATGTTGGTTCGTGGACCTTAGCTCTAACAGTGTGTAGTGAATCTCATATGCACATCACATGCAGATCTTTTGTGCGGACGTACAATGGCCATCAGGAGCAAACTTTTTAGCTTGTTTTATATGAAAACAAAACACCATTGTTCGTTCGTTTTTATTTTTAAAATATATATTTTTTTGTGTTTAAATTGTACTCGCGTTGTTTTGTTTGCCGTTTTGTGTTGATGTGTATTTGTATTCGGATAAATCTTCTTTTTAGCGTGTTCAAACTGAATCAGTCCTAAAGGCAACGAGTTCGGCACTTTCAGTACAGTTCATCAGCTCGTGAGATGTGCAATCAACAGGACAGTCAGGGTGTCCATCCGTCTTATGACGACCCGTGACTTCTACTCCGCGTTCGTGTTCCACGCGCGCCTCAAAGAGATGTCAGCAAAGTGAAGAGGCCCGCAAGGGCCGAACCCTGCTGGGCCTGCGGGACTGTTCGAAAGAGATACTGCTAAGAAGGAACATGGATGGGTTTTAGTCAGTAAAAGTCTGACACTCCCTTCCGCTTCGCCCAGAGCGGGAGAAGTCTTTTGATGATTTCATATCCGAAAAAAAGGGCTAATTTCAAGTTCAGATGAACGGTCAGTATTTTAAACATAGTTATTTTTAGCCCCCGACCAAAAACGACGGGGTGTTATAATTTTTACGTGTATGTGTGTGTGTGTGTGTGTGTGTGTCTGCCTGTGGCATCGTAGCTCCTGAACGGATGAACCGATTTTGATTTTGTGTTTTTGTTTGAAAGATGAATTAGTCGGGAGTTTTCTTAGCTATGTTTGATAAAAACCAGTTCTTGATGGCCGCCGCCACAAAATGGCGGATTACATATTTATTCAACAACTCCCTCATTATGGGTATCAAATGAAAGGGCTTGACTAGTAGAATACTTATCATCTGCCTAGCCTTTTCCCAACTATGTTGGGTTCGGCTTCCAGTCTAACCGGATGCAGCTGAATACCAGTATTTTACATGGAGCGACTACCTATCTGACCTCCACAACCCAGTTAATACTGGGAAATACGATACCTCTTGGTAAGACTGGTGTCAGACTTTTTGGGCCACTGACTACCTGTAACAACTGTCAAAGATGGACAGTAGGAGTGGTTGTCAGACTTTTTGAGTCACCATGTATCGGATAAAATTCTCAGTATCTGACAGTAGCGTGGAGTCTTGAAGTAATTTTATTTTTTATTTTATTTTATTTTATTTGGAACAACAAACAATTACATAATAAAGCTTACAGACAGAAAACTTAAATCTAACAATTATGCAATCAGCAGCGTTATTCACAGAATACAAATCAAAATATTAAATTTACGCTTCAAAGAGAAGTTAAAAGTAACAAAGATATAGGTCAACATAAAACAGTGATTTTAAACTTTTAAATAACGAAAAGTGAGTCCTTCAATAATTCTAAGAGTGAGAAGACAAGATGTCTAATTCTTTGATTGCCTTGTGAGTCGAGTTTCTGAATCCTCTACGTGTTGCACAGAACAAATCGATGTCAAGAAAGTGTTTATTATAATTGTCAACAAGACGCCGCAACGGTGCTCGAACACCAGCATTTGTTCGACATGCTCTCACTGCAAACAACGGCTGCTTACGCACTGCACGTAAATGTACTCTTCTGGGAACTAAATAACAAATTCTGTTGCAAATATCAGAACAGTCATAAGTGTTCCTGCAGAGATCGTACAGGAGCACGGTCTCCAGGAACATCCGCCGGCCAGTAAGGCTTAGAAGATTATATTTCCCCAGTAAATCGGCATATGACGCAGAAGAGTGAAAGCATCTGTAAGTCATAGTTCTTAAAAATTTCTTTTGCACCATTTCTAGGCAGTTAGAATATTTAACGTATAGGGGATTCCACACCGCAACTGCATACTCTATTTGAGATCTAATTAAGGCCTTGTAAAGATAAAGGTAGGTCTGAGGGCGCACGAATTCAGTGGATGATCGCATAACAAATCCGTACATGCGCCAAGCCTTGTTAACAATTGTATTAATGTGTACATCAAGATGAAGCTTGTCATCAAAAATGACACCCAGGTCGCGAACCATGGTAACTCTATTTAAAGCGACATTATTTAGAGAGTACTGATATCTGAAAATGTTTTTGTTTTTGGTGATGCTCAAATAACAACATTTAGGCACGCTAAGTTTAAGCTTATTACACACGCAGTATTCGGACAGTCTTTTTAAGTCACTTTGCAAAGCAAGACAATCGCTTGTGTTTTTAATTGGCCTAAATATTTTTAAATCATCTGCATATAAAAGAAATTTTGAGTTTTGGAAACATTTGCTTATGTCGTTAATGAACAAAATAAATAGAAGGGGTCCTAAAATCGATCCTTGAGGAACACCTGATGTCACTGGTATAGAAAATGATTGATAACCATTAATCACCACGCGCTGCGTCCTTTTGGAAACATACGACGAAAACCACCTCAACAGATTCCCACGTATGCCATTAAATGCAATTTTGCGCAATAGCAGCTCATGGTCGACCTTATCGAACGCCTTCTGGAAATCAGTATAGACTGAATCTACTTGAGTACCAGCATCCATATCATTAAAAATGTATTCTGAATACGCTACAAGATTTGTTACTGTAGATCTTCTTTTGACAAATCCGTGTTGTTGTGGAATAATAACATTATGAAGCAACGGATAAAGTACACTATGTACAAGCTTTTCAAAGAGTTTCGATAAGGCCGACAATATTGATATTGGACGATAGTTCTCGACGTCATTTGCAGGGCCAGACTTGTGTACCGGTGTTACGTGAGCTCGCTTCCAAGAATCAGGAAAGATTCCTTGTGACAGGGATCTATTAAAAATAATTTGTAGAGGAACGCATATGTTCTTAGCAGTATTTCTGAGAAATATCGCAGGAAGTGCATCGGGACCAGGCCCTTTTGAGGTATCCAAAGTTTCCAGGTGTCTCAATACCTGCTGAACTGAGAATTGAATATTGTCCAAAGCAGTACAGTCCTCAGAATAATCTGCGCTTGAGCTAAAATTTGTTGACAAAGTAGAAGGTTCATAGACAGACTTAAAATACATAGAGAAGAGATTGCAGATTTCACTAGGATTGTTCGAAGACTGATTTTTGAAACGCACAGTAGAAGGAATTCCTTTGGATAACTTACGGTTTGAGATGAACTTCCAGAAATAATTAACATTTTGTTTAATACTATCCTCAACAGTGTTGATGTACCGATCATAACATTTTTTGCACTCAACGTGAAATCGGGATCTGAAAAGCGAAAACTGTTCATAGTCTGACAAATTTTTGTATTGTTTCCACTTTACCCAAGCTCTACACTTGTTCTTAAAAATATGTATGAGAGCCGGTGAGAACCAAACTGGGAACCTCGATGACTTTACTGATGTTAAAGGAATATGTGTTTTAATAACATTAAAAATGATATTGTAGAAGACCTCTAGTGATTCGTCTACAGAGCAGTTACGTAGAGAAGACTCCCAGTTTATTTCCGATAAATCCTGGTTAATAGCGTCATAATTAGCCTTAAAATAGTTAAATCTTTTAATTGTATTACGTTTCATATTACTGTTTCGTGTCTGGAAGGGAATTAACACATAAAAGGGGGGATGAAATTGATCAGGAGGCAACAAAAGGTCATTAGTTTCGCACACTATGCAGTCACCATTACTGATAAAGAGATCGAGTAATTATTACGTATGTTTTTAAGTGTGTTGTACTGGATAGCATTATGTGTGTACAGAAAATTGCTCACAATTCCACCCACAGGGGTGTTGTTTCCGCAGACGTGACCAAAAGTGGAGTGGTTACTGATGTTGGTATCCCAAATAAGAGCAGGTAAATTGAAATCACCGATCACGTAAAAGCGTTCGACGTCACCATCTTCAAGGTAGGCTTCCAACATTTGAAAATAGGCATCATAGACAGATTCCGGAGTCTTTGGTGGTACATAAGCTGCACTAATCATATGCAATTTACCCCTATTTATGCTGGGTATCTGAATAATAACATATTCAATGTCGGCATATAAGGCTGCAATAGGGTTGATTCTAACCGCACGTAGTGATTTGAGAATCGCTACCAAGGTTCCACCCCCTTCCTTCTTACCAGTGGCTTCACGGTCGCGGTCGCACCTATGTACAGTGTAGCGATCATCAATGAATTCGGCGTCAGATATCTCCGGTGTAAGCCAGGTTTCCGTTAAGACAATAACGTCGTAGCAATTAGCCAAAATATTTGCGTATAGCGTATGCAGTTTGGTGCGAACTCCCCTACAGTTTTGATAGTAAACAGTAAGAGACTGATCATCCATTGCTGAATAAAACACTACAAATAAGTATGATAATATTATAAAACATTAATAAAGCCTTCACGACTACGAATGAATTGTGCGACACGACAGCAATGTAATATAGGTAATATAGTGGCACATGAAACAAAAGCTTGAGCATACAAACATAAAACAACAATAACTTATAGGAGAGTTGTAGTTTGATAAGCACTGAGTGAAAAAAGAAAGCGTAAGCATAGCAATCAATGAGGTAGACAAAATACAAAGATAAAATTACGAGTATCTGGATTTGGCAAAACAAAAATAAGAATAAGAATAAGAGACGGTACGGTTTGAAGTTCTGAATGTTGACAGTGTCAATGACTAGCAACAGAAGCACCTGCTGCCTGCGAGGCGGGTTTAATTTTACCAACGTCTTGCGTAGATTTGATGGCAAATGCTCGCGCACCTTCCTTTTCTCTAGCAAGAATGGTGCCATTCTTGACCCACACGAACTTGAAGTTATGCATGGTGGCTGCGTTACGACATTCCCGAAATAACTGCTTATTTTTCAGGGTAAAATATGGGATATAAAACATTACTTCTAAAGGGTCACATCCTTTGCTTATGAAACTGTAAATGTTATCAAATCTTTTTGACCATTTTATGAAGCTCAAAACTCGTTAACTACAAATAATTTGTTAGTTTTAATACAGCACATTTGTAGTAGCATACCCAATAATGAAGGTATAATTATATAAAAATCAGCAGTGAGGTTTTATATAAACTAATATTATTAAGAGGAAATACTGCTTGTCTCTGCATCACCTAAAGGTTGACTGGTAGAAAATGCCTATGGCATTAAGTCCGCCTCTGTACTTTTGTGCTTGAAGTGTTAAATAAATAAATAAAGACTTAAGTTTTTGTTTGTTTGTTTGTTACGATTTAACTCAAGAATTACTCAACCGATTTTATTTTTTTTACCATTAGAAAGCTACATCTTTTCCAAGTAACATAGGCTTAAAAATATATAGGGTGTAAACCACCTCATCACGAAGCCGACAACCAAGCATCAAACTATGTAACTTTACGTATATGTATGTTAGTCTGTAAGGTATATGTGATATGGGTCTTTTGTTACCCGAATTAAATGATATTATTATTATTATTATTTACGCATAAATTATTGCTGTGAAACGACTTTTTTTAGGGGTGATAATCATGTTTTGTGTTAGAACTCAATGGAAAACACTTAAAACATTGTGCTGATGGATGGATTGAATAGTGTTTGAAGTAAAAATCTTGCATTAAAAAAACTTGTCGAAAAGTTAGAACTTTGACCCCCAATATCTCCGTAACTAGAAAGTTCCCAGGTATGGTGTAGATCAAAAATATGATCGCAATGGCGGGGAACAACTGATTTTCGGCTTCGTTAAGAGATGTTTTACACCCTTTATAGATATCCTGCAAATTAATGAGACAAGTTATCACAATTTTAGCAGACAAGGTCGCGGACGATGTGTTAGTTAAATCTAAAGACTTCTCTTTTTATTAGTTGTACTGATAATTACATTATTTTATTTTATGTGTGTTTGTCCTATGCGGATTGATAAAATTAAATGCTTTTTCATTCGTTCAAAGTCATATTCAATAACCATGTTATTATTTCAAGGCCAGTGAGCTACCAAAACCTTACCTCCTGTAATTTTGACACTATATTTTTCTACTCACATCCAAACATTTCCCTTGCGGCCAACTTCAGTCAATATTTAACATTGGGCACGGTTTCATTAGCTACGGAACCCCAAAAGAACAAAGTAACAAGAACAGTACCAATATGACGCAATATAAAGTTCGTTAACAACGCTATTTGTGGCTGAAATGAACCCTGTGCGAGATTGCGTCAGCAAATTAAATTTAATATGTGGTGAAACAAAGTATGATTCGGTAAATTTACCGGTGTTGTTCAAAATGTGGGTTAATGTTACCTATTTTTTGGGGCTTGTGGCTTTATTATAACATATTTTATTAACATTTTTTTTGGTTGATATAGATTGAAATTGTCATGATTTTAAAAGATACTTCCATCTGGTTCGTGCAACCCAGTTAATTGGTAGTAGTAATTAGCAGTGATGGCCCAGTGGTGGCGGCCCCGACTTGCGAACAATAAGTCGAAGGTTCGAACCCAGACAGGCGAATTACTTTGTGTAAAAAATATGGGACACTTATTAATATCGTGTTCTGTCTGTTCTATTATTTGAACATAACAGGAGGTGACAGACGCTACCAAAAGTGTCAAACTCGTCGCTGAATATTGAGCTGTTTATTTCATCACCACTACACTCAAAACGGTGAAGGAAAACATCGTGAGGAAACCGGCATGCAATAAAACCAAAAACTCGAAGATATGTAACATCTTCTAATCCGCACTGGACCCGCATGGTGGATTAAAGCCCATTCCCTCTTATAGAGAGGAGGCCTGTGTCCCAGCAATGGGAACATTATTTATTTATTTATTAAAACATTATGCACATAATGTACAAAGGCGGACATAATGCCTTCGGCATTTTCTACCAGTCTACCTTGGGGTGATGCAGAGATAAAACAGTAGGTACAATAGTACAGAAAATAAACACACATACATACAACACACACACAACACACATACACACACACACACATCCATCACACACACCACATTAATAGGCTGACGATGATGATTATGTGTTAATCCAGTTTAGAAACTACCTGTGTGCTCAATTCTTCAAAATCTGTTCAGTAGTTTTTGCGATAAGGGTAACAAACATCCATAGATCCACATATTCCAAACTGACAAACTTTTGCATTTATATTATTAGTAGGATTGGAAGTTTGTAATACAAGAGTTAATAATTCTTATAAAAAAAGCTATTACGGTTCCTTTTGCCATACAATCAAATACGCAGACCCCGTCTTTTCGTAACTGCAATTTAGGGAAAGCCCTTGCATAGAGAATATTAGAAAAGCAATTTGTAAGCTAAGTTAGTAACTACTTAAAACCTCTTTTATCTACTTTGAAGTGAAACTATCTTTGACACAAAAATCTCCACGGCTTTTTCTTGAATGCATCTAGATTGTGGCTTATTTGCATTCTAAAGTGTTTCAAGTTAAGTGACAACGATATCTGTGCAGTCCGGGTAAACTTTATTGACTGAAGTATAAGGTGTCTTTTCGTGAATTTTGTGGGGGAGTTGTAGCAGTTTCATTCACTTTGAGCCTTCTTAGCAATGCTTGAAATAGTGCTGAGCTTGTTCCTGATTTCAGTTTAAAAACTTACAGGGATATACAAAGTGGTGGGATTTTTTGTCTGAAAAGTTTGCATTTATGATATCCTATCTCCTATCTAGACGGTAGGAAGTCATGGCTATATAATAACAGCCGCTCGGGTCTATCTGTTGGCCGTGCTTGCCTAGGTTGGTCTGTGGATGGGTTGGGACCCATTACATACAGAGTTTCGGAAAACTTGTTATGACGTTGGTCACCGCTGTCAATAGTTCAGTTTCCACCATAAATAAATTGCAAATCTATTTAGTCCGTCAGTTAGAGTATTGGAAAATAATGGACACGTATTTTTTGTTTTTGTTATTCAATGAATATTGACTAAGTTAGAACGCATCAAAACTCGGGAGTGGGGGCTCGTGACGTCACAACGCACTAAAAATTATAGCACGCCGTGACGTATTGAGAATTTTAAAAGCGTCGTATCTTCGTCAATTTTGGTCTACGTAACAAAAGAAAAAATACGTGTCAAATATTTTATGATAATCTAACTGACGGACTAATTAGATTTTTTCAGGACACAATCCTATTATAGGTTGTTATCTTTATCAGTCGTTACAGGTAGTCAGTGGGCCAAAAAGTCTGACGACCAGTCTTACTAAGAGGTATCGTATTACCCAGTAATAACTGGGTTGTGGAGGTCAGATAAGCAGTCGCTCCATTTAAAATACTGGTATTCAGCATCCGATTAGACTGGAAACGGACTCCAACATAGTTGGAAGAAGGCTATGCAGATGATGATTTATCTCCTATCTAGAAGGAAATTGTTTGAACAGAAAACTTTTTCAAAGAATGTCAATTTATATTTGAGAGCAGAGTGAGGAAAAAAAGGAACACACTGATATATTATCACGCCTAAACCCATGAGGGTTAGACAGAGGTGTATCTAAATAGAACACCAAAATTTTGCCCCATGTAAAAGAGACTTTTTCGATCAACCGGGCACAAATCGAGACTCGGTACCAACCCTCGCATCAGAGGTATGTAAAATCGACATAACAGGAAAAAAAGGAAATTCTACTAACTACAAGTACATAATTATTTCCGCATCTAAGTCCTGGTGCCTACTAATTTTATTTTCTCAAAAAACAAAAAATTTAGTGATCAGTTTTAAATGAAATAAAATAAAAAAAAACCATTTATTCCATATTTCCATAAACAATTACGTCATGGTGTTAGTAGGTTATTAGTAAATTTACTTATTGTATATTGTTAGTGTAGTTAGTCTTCTTCCTTTGAGTGTTCAGTTACTTCTTCAAAATAAAATATACCTAAAATTCTTCAACGAAATTTAGGTATATTTTCATAATCATCATCGGCAGTCTCACTTCATCCAATGCTGGTATTTGGCCTCTCTTTGTTTGTGCCAAGCTCCAAGCTCTTACGCCAACCTCATCTAGGATATTCCCGCAATAGCAACAATATCGGCTGCCCATCTCGCCACTGAACGACCAACACTTCTCTTATAGGTACCTAGAACTCTGCCCAATCATCATCATCTTCATCGGCCTATTAATTTTCCCACTGCTGGGACAGGCCTCCTCTCTATGAGAGTGATGGGCTATATAATCCACCACGCGGGCCCAGTGCGGATTGGTAGATGTCACATGTCTTCGAATTTATGGTTCTAGGATATGCCGGTTTCCTCACGAAGTTTTCCTTCACCGTTTTGAGAGCAGCGGTGATGTGTAATATATTACACAAAGTAATGCGCCTGCCTGGGTTCGAACCCACGACTTACTGAACGTAAGTCGGGGCCGCCACCACTGGGCCACCGCTGCTCGCCCAATACTTCGTGAAAATCAGGCGTGAAGTTGTGTTCCCCAAAGTAATCGTAACAAAAATAACTTGATTTCCGAAACAGCCTCACAAAATTAGTAATCATATAAAAAGGGAAATACCACTTAGCGTTCATACCCTAAAAACATAAGCAAATTCAATGTGACATAAAGGCAATATCAGACGCTTCGCTCAAGTGAACGGTTCACTAGAGTTACTGTTCGTTTTTGTTTTCCCATTCATTTATTAAAACCTTACGAATATAAAAGGTACCAAGGTGTAATTACTACAATACAACAAAGGATTGTGTGTGGGTGATCGTGAGAGACATCTGTGTTCCGCGTTCACGTGATACTGAGTAAAGTTTGATAACTGTCCCATGGGATCTTGCTACCGGGATTAAAAGTATCCTATATTTTTATCCAGGTTATAAACTAACTGTGCGCAAAAAAATAATCCAAATCCGTTCAGTACTTTTTGCGTGAAAGAGTAATTATAAACATACATCCATACTCACAAACTTTCACATTTGTAATATTATAGTAGGAGTCAGTCTTTACATTCCGAGTGATAGAAAGCGTTCGCTAATATCCATTTTAATTTTGTGCAAAATAAACAGTTTAAGTTAAAACTGTTAATTGTAACAGTAACTTAGTTTAACTTACTTAACAGTTTAAGTAAGTTTTTTAATGATAATCTAAAATGAATATGAACTGAACTGTCTGATATCAGTTTTAGGAAACAGACTGTCGTTATGGGGGCTATTCCGTGCACCTGTTTCACCTAGATTGAAACAAGTCGACGGAATTTTAAGCGGAATAGAAGGGATATCGGATGCCATGACTGTTATACTGATGGGTAATTGACCCCCTTGTGAATATGCATTAGGTAGTTTGGGATTTGTTGTTTTGTGTAGTTTGTTGTAGTGAGTTTTATTGGTTCCGTTCTTTAGGAAGATAATGTGCTCATTAACCCGCCACACTATTTATCAAACCACTGTAACTCCTGAAAGCCAGAATCAACAGTGGGGGCCAGAAAAGTGCTAAAACAATGAAACTTGACGAAGTTCCAGATAACGAATTGAAATGTAATTGTAAGCAAACAGATTAAATAATAAATAAATATTGCTGGACAGTACACACAGCGCCATCTTGTGCCACACTAAGCAACGAGGCTTGTGTCATGGACAGCAGATAGTTGATATACTACATAGATACTTTTTTTTGTAAACACATACTTATTATGCATACAAACATCCATGACTCGGAAACAAATGTCCGTGCTCATCACACACACATTTGCTCTTACCAGGATTCGAACCCGAGGACCCTAAGATTGTAAGGCAGCCTCACTACCGCTGCGCCATTCGTGTCGTCAAATTGTTTAACAGGCGAAAAGATAAACATGTAACTATCGCAATAAAATAATAATTTTAGTACGCATATTGAATCTATTTAGGTCAACCTAACAAAACTCAAAATAAGAATTTCTTTTTGAAGTCGGTTTTACTCTAAAAGAATAGCATTTTCATGCAAACTGTTTTTTTAGGATTATGACCAGCAGTAACATCGCAAGCTGTTACTAAAAGAATATAACTATGCAGCACTCGGTACTTACCATTTAAAAGTAAATAAAATAGTAGGTGATATTAAAGAATTCTGTTTTGTATTTTTCTGTAGTACCTAAGTTTCATGTACTGTGAAATGGATGATATAATTTCTCAAACTGGGTTGGTTACAGGAGAAAATAAAAACTCAGGAGTATTGCGATACCCTTTTTTTTTTTTTTTAGGATGGGAAATCATCAAATGACTTTTCCCACTCTGGGCGGAGCGGGAGAGAGTGTCAGACTCTTACTGACTAAAACCCATCCATGTTCCTTCCTCGCCCTTTATGTTCCGGGGCCGCGGTATCTGTTGACGACTCGAATGGCGTAGTGGTAGTGAGGCTGCCTTACGTTCATAGGGTCCTGGGTTCGAATCCCGGTAGGAGCAAATGTTTGTGTGATGAGCATGGACATTTGTTTCCGATTCATGGATGTTTATATGTATAATAAGTATGTATTTACAAACAAAAAAGTATATATGTAGTATATCAACTATCTGGTGTCCACGACGCAAGCCTTGCTTAGTGTGGCACTAGATGGCGCTGTGTGTTAATGTCCAGCGATATTTTTTTTTTTAATTTTTTTTTTTATCTCTTTCGAATAGGCCCGCAACCCCGGCAGGCTTCGGCCCTTGCAGGCCCCTCCAGTATTGCGATACCCTTGGGTAGTCAAAATTTAGTAATATTCTTGCATACACTCGCTTCTTATTAATTTTTCTATCTGTTCTATGATATTTTTACGCGCTCAGTCATCATCTGCCTAGCCTTTTCCCGACTATGTTGGTGTCGGCTTCCAGTCTAACCGGATGCAGCCGAATACCACTATTTAACATGGAGGGACTGCCTATCTGACCCTCACAACCCAGTTAATACTGGGTAATACACCACTTAGTAAGACTGGTTGTCAGGCTTTTTAAGCCACTGACTGCCTGTAACGACTGCCAAAAATGGACAAATGACAGCCGGGACCAACAGCTTAACGTGCTTTCCGAGGCACGGAGGAAACTCGGTATGTAAGGGTGGTCACCAAACCACAGAACAACCTAGGTAAGCACGGCTTAACCTAGAGATTGGCCCGAGCAGCAGTTATTTTTCAGCCACGAGCTCCTCGCACTTGGTATGGGATAAATAAAAACACTACCAATTAAATACCAAAAATATCTTTATTCATCATAAAACATTGATAACTCAACCGCAAAATTACTCATTCACTACGATATCACACAAACGAAAATCAAACTGATTACTGCAAACCAGACGACTATTCAAATACCGGTTTGTAATTAAGAAAGTTCCACAACTTTCTCGAGCAGTCGAACCTGTTTCAACATGTGTAACATTCTAAGACCATCCTCGAATCTTTAAAGAAGAGAAAGAAGAAGTACTGTAAAGACAACAACATCATTATCTTGCCTTTATACCTATTTATTTATGGTCGCACGTCTTTTTCTTCCATATTTCTCTTATACACACATTATTATTAAAGACAGCCTTCGTTTGGCCGAAACCCGCTCGATGTGAAGCGATGATGAAGCAAACAGAGCATCTTTTAAAGCAGGTTTACACCACCAACAGTCTTTAAGCTGCTTTTTGTCTCCCCACAATACCAACTTGAAACTAATGCCTTTAAAGGATGATTTCCACCGAACAACTCGGATCGCATCCGATCGGAACGGATTTTACAATCTTTAAACGAAAACACAGCATTTGAAGAGATTTTTTTCATTGTTTCGAGAGCAACGGTGGCCCAGTGGTTGCGTCCCTGACTTAGGAACAGTAAGTCGTGGGTTCGAACCCAGACAGGCTCATTATTTTGTGTAATTTATTTCATCACCTTTGCTCTCAAAACGGTGAAGGATAAAATTGTGAGGAAACCGGCATGTCCTAGAACTAGAAAATTCGAAGACATATTCATGACATGTACCAATCCGCACTAGGCTGCCTGGTGGATTATAGCCCATTCCCTCTCATAGAGAGGAGGCCTGTGTCTAAGCAGTGGGAACATTAATAGGCATGTCATGATGATGACAGCATTCAAAGTGTATTTTACCAAGCCTGATCGCGAGCGTCTCCTGCGACACGCGGTCGTAGGCGAAAGTATGCTGCGACGCGCGACCCGCTACGTTCACCTGTCGTCGTATCCGAATGGATCCTTTAGGCTGTCAACACGGTAGGAATCAATGATATTATACGTAAAAAAGGCGGTAAGAATTAAACTATTTGACTAAGCGCAGGAATGAAAGGATACGTTCGCAAGCGACAGTACACGGTAGCTGAACGTATGCGTCGACTTCCTTCTGGACACGGTCGGCTGTCGCCGTATCTGTTCGTATCCTTTTCGATCCGATGCGATGCGAGCCATTTAGTGGAAATCATCCTTAAAAATAGCAGATTATTCCTAACATCCTCCTTCACCATGAAAAGCTGCTTGCTAGTTAATTTGTTATTTTAATTGGGTACTAATGACTGAAGCGAGTTTGAAAACAAGGAAAATGAGCTTGTTTGTTGTTTGGAGATGAAGGAGCTTACGATAGGCAGTATTCCTTTGAGGTTGAGAACATACATACATGACGTCACGCCTTTAATCAACGAAGGGTTTGGCAGAGGTCTACTTAATAGGAGACCACATTTAATCAATGATGTGTTTTTAACACCCGATGCAAAAACGACGGGGTGTTATAAGTTTTACGTGTCTATGTGTTTGTGTGTGTCTGTCTGTGGCATCGTAGTGCCCGAACGGATGAACCGATTTGGATTTTACTTTTTTCGTTTGAAAGGTGTGTTTTTAGCTATGTTTGATAAAAATCAGTTCAAGATGGCCGCCGCCACAAAATGGCGGATTACATATTTATTCAACAACTCCCTCAATATGGTACATTAAAAATCCAAGATGGCCGCCACTACAAAATGGTGAATTAACGAATTATTTTCTATTTAACTTTTAGTACATCGTGTCGGGGATTTTTTAAATTTAATTTTACTTGTTACATCTCATGTGATAGGGTAGATGACGACAAAAATCGATTCAGTCCTTCAGATAGATTTCCAAAAAATATTTACCACATATTCTTTCTTTTTTCACCTTAATAACAAATGAAGACGACACAGTGCGTCAAAAATTCATGTGACGTCACATTTGAGTACATTTTTACCGGAATGTGACGTCGCAAGCCCCCGCTCACAATCTTTGACGCGGTGTATGTAATTTTTATTAATTTGATAAAACAAAAAACACGTTTCCAATATTTTTTGATAGTCTAATTGACAAACTAAACAGAGTCAAATTTTCTTTAAACAGTAATCATTTCTTAGGAGGTGAGCCAATGGGGATGCACAGTGTGGAACTAATGGCGCTAGCATAACTGGTTCCAAGCATCGTCATTGGTTGAAAATGAATGAAAGTCATTTCTTATTTTAAAATACCTTGACCTCATTGGTCATATTGAGACCAGCTATGGTGGCGCTGGCGCCATCTACAATTAGCTTTTAACGGTCTTCTCCATTGCCTTTAACCGTGCTCAAATCCATACTCCGCAGCTACTCATCAGGAATTCCTCATGAAAAAACCCAATAACAATTTGCCCGACTTGGGAATCTAACCCGAAACCTCGAGAACAGCGGAAACGCTTGCGAGCACAAGACTTTACGAGCTAGATACTCGAGTAGAAGTCATCTCACATACTATTAAGTACACGTAAGAACGTAAGCTTTATCAATTATTCTCTCTTCCTGATTACTCGTTTTATTTCCTTTTGTATAATTAATTACCCTTATAACAAAAGGCTTTGTAGATAGTTCCGCTCATTCCAAATCCTAAGACGGTTGAGCTTTGAACGTTACAATCTTGTTACAATCAGAATAAGGAATCATGTTATCTCCCTATAGTTTGTCACAGTACAAGGATTACCAGTAAACCAAATTTGACGTAATTCTAAGTTAAAAAACGTTAAGCCTAAAAAATGTTTGGTCCTTTTTCAATCAACTCGAGAAAAGATGGCTATAAATGCACTCAAAATGCACTCAAAACATTGTGCTGGTGCATGGATTGAATAGTACGGGGTTCGTGAATGTGTTTATAGGAAAAATCTGGCATTAAAAACTTGTATTTACAAGTTTTGAGTGCGGAACATTGAGTTCTACCACAAGACATGATTTTTTAACATAAAAAAAGTAGTTTCCCTTCAATAAATTTTGCATAAAATTACTTAGTTTGATGTACAGAATGCTTGATTGACGGCTTCTTGATGAGGTTTTTTACAACCTGTATATAATATTTAAGGTACTTTATTTCCGTGTGGCATAGCCGTGGGACGCCCTGTACATATTTGTAATCGCTTTCTCGAAAGAGCTTCTAACGGTTTTGATGAAATTTGCAATAGAGTTTGGCGTTGAATGGGTAAAACTCGATCTAGCTAGGTCTCATAAATATCCGGAAAAACGCTTGTCTAGGTTCTGTTAATCCAAATACATACAACCTCATCATCATAATTTCAACCGAAAGACGTCCACTGCTAAGCATAGGCGTCCCCTAAGCCTCGCCACATTGACTGATCCCGTGCGACTCGCGCCTTTTGCGGTCGCCACTCCAGAACTTTTCGGCACCATCGGCCATCTGTTCTGCGAACAATGTGTCCTGCCCACTACCACTAAAGTTTGGTTCAACCTTGGTTCTAACACTTGGTGTTAGACACACTTAGGGGTACCTTGGTTGGTTGCTAACATACAACCTATTTGTTACCAGTTTCAACGATTTGTTCCTAGTTGAATTACTGAATGTTAATACTAATGTATCTTCTTATACTATGTTCCATTTGGTATTCCCTTTGGCTCTAATGCCAGTACAATTTGTGTTTCTCGAGTAATTAACTGGGAATATTCTTTAAGTAATTGTTAGCGAGATGGTTTCTTTGATGGTTTGGTATTGTAAAGATAAAAGGCGGATAAAGGATGAAGAAACTCAGGATATTGTAAGAGTATTGTTAGTAAGTAGGATTTGCGTTAAAAGACTTCCATTTTTGTTTTCTTAGTATCTTTAACCGACTTCCAAAAAGGAGGAGGTTCTCTATTCGACTGTATGTATTTTTTTTTTTTTTTTATGTATGTTCACCGATTACTCGAAGACGCCTGAACCGATTTGAAAAATTCTTGTTTTGTTTGAAAGGGTATACTTCCAAGTTGGTCCCATAGTCGCATAAGTCGGGATCTGATGATGGAATCTTGGCGAAATCGAGGGAACTCTTCAAATTTTATAGGATAACGTACAGCAATTTTGGTATTTTCTACAACAAGTGAAGCATTCGCGTTTGATAAGAACCATTCTACCATCAGATCTGATGATGAAGCCAAGAGTCACGGAACTCCATAATGAGACAATGTATCCTAGTCGTGTTTGGGCTTGTTGTAATTGTAACGGTATGCACTTTCTATGTGAACCACTAAAAAGTGAAAAATAAAAACTTTTTTGCAAAAAATAAAACCGACTTCAAAAAGAAAAAGTGAAAAATAACTTTAGCTTCTGAAGTCGGTGACAAAAAAATTAAATCAATCATACAAACGTCACCGACTTCAGAAGCTAAAGTTATTTTTCACTTTTTCTTTTTGAAGTCGGTTTTATTTTTACGAGTACGATTATACAAAAATCATATGAGATAGATGGATTGTGTAAAGAATAAATGAAGGAAAAAGGAGTAAATGTTAGCATGATGCAATCATGCAGAGGATACAGGGGAAAATGAACTTTGGGGACCGCCGACAGAAGTGAAAAACAAGTAATCTATCTCTGCTACGGGTTATGTCCCGCACACACCTAAGTGGTGCTACGCCGTAGCGGATCAGCTACGAGTGCTACGAAGTATTAGGTGACGGTCACGCGAGTTCCAAGATTTTTTTTCACCCAAGAATGCTCAACGCGCCTAAAGAAGTTTTCACTTCAAAAAAACGTGTTGAGCTGACCCTAAACGTCATGAGACAAGGGTAGGAAGCTGATGTTGATGTAAGTCTTTGTAGTAAAGAAATCTGTAAACGAATACATTGATGAAGCATCCAAAATTTCTAATACGCATGATGACACTATAAAAAAAAATGCAAATCTATTTAGTCTGTCAGTTTAGAGTATTGAAAAATAATGGACACGTATTTTTTGTTTTTGTAAATCAATGAATAATGACAAAGACAAAACGCATCAAAACTCAGGATTGGGGGCTCGTGACGTCACAACTCGCTAAAAATTATACCAAAGCGTCACGTATTGAGAATTTTAAAAGCATTCTATCTTCGTCAATTTTAGTTTATGTAACAAAAGAAAAATACGGGTCAAATATTTGTTGATAATCTAACTGAGGGACTAATTTTTATTTTTTAGTCGTCTACCCAATTCCAATAGACTTATTTGGCAGACAAAACATAAAACGTTTGTGTTACCCTGCTATACCCTTTTCGAATAACAGGATTGACGTTATGTTATTTATATCATCACTCCAACACATAGCAAGATAGATAGCATATAAACATAGGTATATGTTGTATAACATCCAAAATTGAGAATATGTTAAAAAAAAAGTTACTAAGGAATTTAAATAATTTCAAGAGAATCACGGTGGTATGTGAATAAAATATTTCGTTAATAATAAAAAAAATTATCGAAATATTTTGTTGTAAATACAATACATGACCATACGAGGTGATGCTTTGCATCCTGGTCAAATTCAAGGGTTTGCTAAAGACCATAAAACTGAACAACTTTCTCCATGGGACCACCATCGTAATTCGTAATCGTAAAAAAATAATCAGCTAGTGGAATGTTGTATGGGGCCTTATATACATAACATAAACATAACATATACATAAACTACATATACGACTCAAAACTGTAATTAATAATGTTTAAAATAAATATTTACTCACTTTCATCAATTTCCAAATCAAGCCTTCGTTTGATAGTTATTTACAAGTTAATAACGGAGCCTTCAAACTTTACTATCAAATATTTGACAGACTTTCTCGTAATTTATGTACATATCTCGCCACAAAATAAGGGTTTTACATACATATATGATTTCGTAGCTAAATAATCACAGCCGCTCGAATCGATCTATAGGTCAAGCCGCGCATGCGCAATTAGTTCGTGGATTGGTGACCACCATTACATACCGAATTTCCTCAGTGCTTGGGAAAGCACGTTAAGCCGTTGGTTCTGGTTGTTATTTGTAGATCTTTGACAGTCGTTTCAGATAGTTAGTGGCCCAAAATACTGCTAACAACAACCCCTTCAAGGGGTGTCGTAGTACCCAGTACTAACTGGGTTGTGGAGGTCAGATAAGCAGTCGCCCTAATCCCTCTCATAGAGAGGAGGCCTGTATTCCTGTTTTGGCATGGGATTGATCCAGGGTACCAAATGAATATAATCTGACTCCAAATAAATGCGTATATTCTGCTTTTACAAATAGTTTATTGCGCTGTTACACAAGTGTTAGCTATGTCGTAGATGGCGCACGACTGTCTAGTGAGCGTTGAAACGGGTGAATGACGTAGGCCGAATGAGATGTCATCGAGGTGCTCGAACATACTGGGGGGCGTTGGAGTGTCCTGACAAAACATAAGCGTATTGACGAAATCTGAGTAAAATATTTAACAACGAATCTTGTATGTTTGGACCGGTTAACTGTAGATCATTAATGGAATATCCTGACGTTGTTGGTGCTCTACCATTGAATACGACACGTAACTTTGTCGATTCGCTAGTTGGTTTTAATACTGCATGATGCGGAATAAAGTAAGATTGTTCGGGAATCAAAACTTTGGATTCCGATAAATGCCCTAGATCAGAGTACTCTTGAATAAATTTCTGAAAAATTTCTTCCTATTAAAGTACTGAAAATATAATAGGCTGACTACGCTGCCTTTCTCTGCCAATAACTTCTTGAATGAAGAACATCATCAGCTGCCTAGCCAATTCCCAACTGTGTTGGGGTCGGCTTCCAGTCAAACCAGATGCAGCTGAACTAATATTTTACATGGAACGACTGCCTATCTGAACTCCACAACCCAGTTAGTACTACCTCGTGGAAAGACTGATTGTCAGACTTTTTGGGTCGCTGACTACCTGTAATGTCTGTCAAAGATCTAAAATGACAGCTGAGACCATCGGCTTAACGTGTTGTCCAAGGCACAGAGGAAACTTAATATGTAATGGGTGGTAACCCATCTACAACCCAATCTAGGCTAGCACGGCTTAACCTTAAGATCGACCCGAGCGGTCGTTATTACGTAGCCACGAGCTCCTTTTCTCTCTTCGGTTCCTCTTCTTTAATTTTCAAAACATGATGTTATGTTTACACAAACTTCATCATCAAAGTATTAGTCAAATTCCAATTTCTCCATACATAGCCAGAAAATTATATAAATCTGTTCAAAGTCAGAACTCAAACTGTGTTGGGATCGCAGGTAGAATAAATTAATGCTGAGACACCGTGCAAATGCGTTGGTTTGGAGTAGGTAACTTGGATACGCTATGACAGTTTAATTTCGTGTTTGGGGTATATTTGGAGGAGGAGGAAGTTTGTTTTGGGATTTTTAGAAGGACAGTGATTGAGATATTGTTTTGTTTTTGTAGGTAAAGTTTTTATGAAAGTTAACTCTTCTTTTTAACGTGACAACGTCTTAAATTAGGTTGCGGCTCGGAGTCACTCATGAAAAAGTGTAACGCCCGCTCACGTCTGTTACGATGAGTCACCGAACGAGAGAGAGGCCCGCCGGACCGGCGAATGCCTTGCGCCTCTCTCCCACTCAAACATGATCGGTCCGCCGCGCGCGCAGCACTAGAGAATTAAAAAAAGACGTTGTCACGTAAAATCTTCGCCCGTAAAACCGACTTTACAGGCAACCATTTTTTTGTCTGGTAGTGACTAACCTGGTGTCAGAGATTTTATACCACCCTTGGGCCTCTGATTTTGCTTTACATGCCATCAAGAAATAGCTCTTGATTCCTCACGTTGTTTTCCTTCGTATAAAAAAACTCTATAATAGTATTTTCAAGAGTTATTTCATCAATAAATAAAATGTTGAAAATTAATATCTAAAATATAACTTTGACAGGATTGTATGTATATCGCAGTATTTTTCTTCAACTCATCATGTCCGAATTTTTTTTTTGTGTAACGATTTTCTGTACCTTAATCGGATTTTAAATAATAACAGCTGTATTTCAACAAGTAAAAAAAAATCCCTCGACGACTCTTTCTTTCTATTCCTCATTTCCTTTCAATATACCTAGTGTACATTATGTTACTAGTCAAGCCCTTTCATTTGATACTCATATTGAGGGAGTTGTGAAAAAATATGTAATCCGCCATTTTGTGGCGGCAGCCATCTTGGACCGATTTTCATCAAGCATAGATAAGGACACTCCCGACTAATTCACCTTTCAAATAAAAAAAAACCTAAATCAAAATTGGGTCATCCGTTTGGGAGCTACGATGTCACACACAGACACACACACACAGACACGTCAAACTTATAACACCCCGCCGTTATTGCGTCGGGGGTTAAAATAAAATGTCACATTACAACTCGCAGTCTTTTTCTCTCAAGTCTCAACGCACATTTCTAATACTCCCAACCTCCACATATTCTTACCAAATTACACACACCATCTAACACAAAATTACCTCCTCCTCTTTTCCGTCATCCATTACTCCCATCCCTGTCTCCATATTGCGGGCTTAATCTGCATGTCGTTACGAGCCCTGTCTCGACTCATCCATAATTCACATAATGAGGACAAGCAGAATGCTGTAGAGACGAATAAGTTATTCAGCGAGCAAGTTGTTTAGATTTTAGGTGGTTGTGATGACCGTAATATTGAGGAGTGGGAAAAGAAAGGACGAGTTTCCAGTACAGTGGCTAGTTATTTTTGTGATGACAACTTTTTGCCCAATAGTGAATTTGATATGAAAGTAGCTAATAAGAAAGATGAAGATAAGATAGATTTAGGTGGTCATTATCCTGCCGGGGCTGCAGGACTGTTCGAAAGAGATACCGCGGCCCCGGAACATAAAGGGCGAGGAAGGAACATGGATGGGTTTTAGTCAGTAAAAGTCTGACACTCCCGCCCGCTAAGCCCAGAGTGGGAGAAGTTATTTGATAATTTACCAACTGTAAAAAAGGTGGTCATGATGACCGTAATTTTGTGGAGTGAGAGTTATCAAGAATCGAGAAAAGTGGCGTGCAATTGAAGAGAACTATGTCCAGTAGCGGTCTGCTGTGGCTGATGATGAGTATGTGATAGGCTTTCTTCGGAAAGAAAGGGAAGGTGGAAAGGACCCACATGGGTTGATTCAAGATCAAACTATGGTTGTAAAGATCATAGTGTGAAGAAATGAATGAAGATTTGTTACATACGGGCCGTTCGCGGTTGTTTTTGTGGCAATTTGTTTAGATATGAGGTGGTTGTCATGTTAGTGCGTGCCTAGATGACCGCAATCGCTTTTAAAACATTTCGTGTATCTGCAAGAAGTTTTAACAGGATTGGCAATAAAAAAATTCTAGGCTTACTGAATGGCTGTAATTTTGTAATGAACTTTTTTTTGGAAATTAAGGTGAATGAGAAATAGATTAAATGTCAGAAAATGGAACAAAATTAATTTCAAAATGTAGAATGCTACAGTTGCAAAAGCTTCGTAAATGACCTGACAGTTGAAAGTAAGATGAAAAGTACAGCCATATTTGATGTACTTTTCATCTTACTTACAATTTTCATGTCATTACAGATATAGTTACATATCGTCATCCCACTGCTGGTAAAAGACTAGACTTCCAGTTCTTGAAGAACAATTGACAATTTAGGAAAAAAATATCCTAAGATGTTCCCTTAAAGCTTGTGCCTTAAAATCTAGTCAAAGGGTTGGAATTAAGTGTTATTTTCAGAACTTAAGTCAAACACTGTTTTACCTCTAGGAATTATTTAAATAGTCTCGTTTAATTTATTTCGTTTCCACTGATGGAATATTTTAAACCTCAAATTCTTCGTTTTCAATCTCTGAGTGTAAGGGGATATCTCTCAACCCTTTCGAAGGTCTATGGTACAATGGGTGTTACGGTTTCGTATTTCTCACAAAATTTTAGATCTCACAAAAAACATACTGCTAACCGAATCAGGGGTGCTAATGAGGATAATGTTCACTGAAAAATTAATGATGAATTAAAAGTATTCAATGTTTTCGTAAGAATGTTGACGATTTCTAATTTTTTAGGGCTTGTTCATAATATTAACATTAGTATAGGTTTGGTTGCATGGCATGCTAATTATTTCTCACATGTTTTGTATGTGTGCATATGCATGAGGGCGGGAGGGTGGGCCCATATGTGCATGTGCATATGCATGACGGTGGGATTTGTGTCCTGCTTTCAGACCTGGATATTTTTGTCTTGCGGTATTAAAACTAAATATTTTTCATAGCATTTAATGTCATGGATTTTCGCAAAGTAACGCCTGATTCCATAACTTATCTTATTCATAATAATCATCGCCATAGCTTTTCTCCAAGTGCGTGATTAGACCTTTAGTACTGTATGGATCAGAATGCTGGGCTGTGAAGAAGATGGATGAAAAACAATTGCATGTAGCGTAGATAAGAATTTTGAGATGGATTTGTAGAGTGGTAAGAATGGGTAAAGTAAATCAAATCAAATCAAATCATTTATTCGCATAGAATGTAGGTGTCGAACAATAGTTGTTACTTATAAAATATAGTGAGCCGGGTACATTCTGCCTGAGTTTTGGCATGCAAAATTTAACATAAATGTCAGTTTCAATAAAGTCACCAAACACAAAAATAACATCAAACAATGTCAATAAAATTAAAAAATAACAACATATCAACAATATTAGATGAATGCCACACACAGGATCAAAAATTAAACAAATAAGATAAATAAGAACAATGAAAGTAAAATTATGAAATAAAAAATGATTAAAACAGGTAGGTATAAATAAATTATTTTAACTAGTTTAGAGTGGAATAAATATGTAATATAAAAACTATAGAACTGTTGAAATGTCACACATAGGGTCATTCAAAAAATCACTTATTTTGTAGTAACACCTCTGCATCAAAAAGGCCTTGAGTTTATTTTTAAATTGTTGAAGAGTGTAATTTTTTATGCTGTCTGGTAGTTTATTAAATATTATTGGACCCCCTTATTGGAGTAAGGAATGAGTATATAGGGGAAGTTTAACAGTGGCACCTGTTACAGAAGAATTGAAAGGAATTCGTTTGTCTTGGTATGGACATGTAATGAGGAGGAATGAAACGCATGTGACTAAAAGAGTGATGGACATAAATGCTAATCGATGGAGAGGAAGAGGAAGGCCAAAGAAAAGAGGTATGGATGGTGTGAAGAATGACATGAAAGGGAAAGGAGTAAATGATGCCGTGACGTCTGACAGGAGAAAAAGGAAGAAGAAAACGTGTTGCGCCGACCCCAAATAGAATGGGACAGTGGCAGGAAGATTGTAATGAGCCTTCAATGTATCAGACAACAGCATTAGATCAGTTTAAAAAAACCCAGCTGTACCATTGAAAAAATCAATTCCTTCTCTACGTCTAATCATTGGGACAGCTGATTAAGGTTTCGCAATTACTAATAACTGGGTTGTGGAGGTCAGATAGGCAGTCGCTCCATATAAAATACTAGTATTCAGCTGCATCCGGTAAGAATGGAAGCCAACCCCAACATAGTTGGGAAAAGGCTGGGCAGATGATGAATTACTATTAATGGTCCTATGGAGAAATATGTTCATTTACATAATCTATCCAACACCCCTAAATATATCTATACCATTTGATACGTGTTGTTATCATTATTATCATTAGCTAGCCTATTAATGTTCCCACTGCTTTGATACAGGCCTCTTCTTTGAGAGAGGGAGTGGGCTATACTATAACCCACCACGCGGGCCCAGTGCGGATTGGTAGATGTCACATGTCTCCAAATTTTTGGTTCTAGGACATGACGGTTTCCTCACGATGTTTTTCTTCAGCGTTTTGAGAGCAGTGGTGATGAAATAAATTACTCAAAGTTATACGCCTGTCTGGGTTTGAACCCATGACTTACTGTTCGTAAGTCGAGGCCGTCACCACTGGGCCAATAAGTGCTGTATTGGGGTCAAATTTCAGTCGAACATAAAATGGCTGAATATCAGTATTGAGTGATCCAGTATGAATTCCATTGGGTAACTAGTTTTGAAAGCCAATCAGATTTCAAAATGGCGTCAACAGAAATTTGAATTTCGAATCAAGTTAAGACCGCTCACACGCTTCCCCTATTCCCTTAGAAACAGGAGGAGACAAATCAAAAGCGTTTGTATTGCGGTGGTGCTGCATACATTATTAAGCAGAGCCCTGATAAACCGACAATTCGTATAACACCACCAACTAAGCTATACACTTCACAAATTGGCTTTACACAATTTTCAACCCTATCTAAACTAGACAAGATTCATGATTGATCAAATTGCAATTTATTGGGCGCAGACATAACTATGTCGACTTCAATTTCGTTCACAATTATTTTGCCGTTAACAAACTATTTAATTCCTTCTTGTTACTAAGCGATAAGGTTGAAATTTGTCTGTCGGATAAATCTTGTAATGGTATTGTAGAGAAGCCACGAAGAGAATTCATCAAGTTTGCTTAAAATGTTGATATTTCAAATTCCAAGTCGTTAATGGAGCGAATGTTTGTATTGTAAGGATTGTTGGTATTAGGCGGCGCGTTATTAAAACAAAGTTTAAACGCTGTTTCTTCTGCTTGATTCAATTTCTAACCAACTTGTTGAGAATTTTCAATTTAAATTGAACTAAGATCTTGCTTTGGGAGGATACTTTATTTTGTTTTGATGTTTCTCTTGAAAATGTTGGAGAAACCAACACCGGTAGTTGATGGAGCGGTTTGGAATGTTTGATTTGTATTTTCCTTGTTTTCTTCAGTGGAGAAAGTTGTCTGGGAGTTTATTGGATGGATATGTTAACATTAACTTCTGCTGTTAAAGAGGCTTATTAGATAAAAATGACACGTTCTCGGAATGGACTATTCTTTAAAATACGGATATATAACAAATAGGGACATTTCATGCATGTTCTATGAGAGTGGTCAGAAACAACTAAAATCACCTGCTATGTTGCTTACATAATTCTCTTATTTTGTTCACAATCATATATCTGTTCATACACAGACGCCGCCGATTGCACATGATTTTTCTAAATAAAAAACCATACTTATTATAAAGCCTAAAAGAGTTTGTTTGTTTGTTTGTTTGTTTGGTTGGTTGAACGCGTTAATCTCAGGAAGTACTGGTTGGAATCGAAATTGTTTTTGTTTTGTATAGTTCATTTATCGAGAAAGGTTATAATATCTGACAACCCGAATGGCGCAACGGTAGTAAAACTGCTTTACGTTCTTGGGGTCCCAGGTTTGAATCCTGGTAGGAGCAAATGTTTGTGTGATGAGCATGGACATTTGTTTCCGAGTCAGGGATGTTTATACGTATTATAAGTATACTATGTGTTTACAAAACAAAAAGTATATATATGTAGGTATATCAACTATCTGGTGTCCACGACAAAAGCCTCGTTGCTTAGTGTGGCATTAGATGGCGCTGTGTTATAATGTCCAGCCATATATTTTTTTTAAATATTATCAGGCTACAACTAATAGGAGCGGAGCATAAATGAAAAATGTTGCAAATACGGGGAAAACGTTTTCCTTTTGTGGGCTTTTTCTCCATTATGTGACGCAGACGAAGTTGCGCGGGTCAGTTAGGAACGAATACAGCTAGAATTTGGTGAATATGTCTTTCTAAAGCATATATTCAAGGCGTTTTCACTCATAATTGCCTTGGAAACAGCTTTCATTGGTCGCCTTTCATTCATCCCCTCTACATGACAAAACAATTAGTCAAGTGTTTGCGTTACAATTGGCTTGCCCAAAACTTTACACACACAAATAAATACCAAAAATTACCAACTTGAAACCTTAAACCTTGCTTACTGGATTCTCTGACTTCCAAACTTGGAAGCCTCTTACAATTCTGCGGGCTTAGTACGCTATAGTGTGTGTTTTGCACAAATTCTGGGGTTTAAGTGAGGATGCAAGCATGCACTTGTGGGCAGAAACTATCGTGTGAGTACCGTCATAGCTTGCTAGTTATTGTTTAGGGTCTACGTGGTTTGCTACGCCGTAGCTGTGTGCTACGCGGTAGCGGAATTGCCACGAGAGGTACGAACTTTAGAATTTTAGGCTGTGGATGTTGTCCTAGCATTTCACTATTTTCATTTACTGTTGCGCTATTGCCCTTTTAATATACATTAGCTTTGTATTAGCGGTTTTAAGTACTTCCCTTTGTAAATAATTTCATAATTACTAATTGGTATTTTCGAAACAAAAGCTTTCGCCACGGAAAAGTAAATACTTAAATGAAAAGTTCTCTAATCTGTTTCCAAAATTACCTTTGTTTTTTGTTCAAAGAATTTCCCAGACAGTATAAATGGGTTAAATCAATATTATAGTTAAATAAAAAGTGGCATTATTCTGCATTGACTTTTGCCTTGGTTTAGGAAATTAACCCGTGACCGTACTACCTGTGTGCCAACGAAGTCTCAAAAAATGATGAGTCCTGCGTAATTTTATTAAAGTTGACACTTTTCAACTGTCAATCTGACTGGCGGCTTGGAAAACCACTTCAAATAACAGATTCAGATTTAATAAAATGACGAAGCTAATTATTTCTGCCGCTCGCGGCCTAGGTTGGTCTGTGGACGTGGGTCCACCCTTACATACTGAGTTTTCTCCGTGCCTCTGAAAGCACGTTAAGCTGTTGGTTCCGGCTGTCATTTGTCGATCTTTGACAGTCGCTAAAGGTAGTCATTGGCTCAAAAAGTCAGGCAACCAGTCTTACCAAAGGGTATTATTACCCAGTACTAATTGGGTTGTGGAGGTCAGATAGGCAGTTGATCCACTGAAAACACTGGTATTCACCTGCACCTGGTTAGACTGGAAACCGACCCCAACATAGTTTGGAAAAAGGCTAGGCAGATGATGAAGTAAGTTTACTTACAATATTTATCATACTTTAAAGATAATGGTGGCAGTTTTAACATTACACAGAGTATTTATTTATTATTTATTTATTTAACAATTTATGTACACACTACATACAGAAAAGAAGAAAGGAATAGAAAATAGGTACAAAGGTGATGCTTATTTTTAAAGAAATCTCTTCCAGCATACCTGCGAAAGGAGAGTAGATAAAAAGAGATGTAGACATATTGTGTAAAAGATGAGAAAATAGAATACATACAAACTTAAAGCCTAAGAATATACTTACATACTTTATAAGACAAAAATATATAACACAACTATAAACTACATTATAACATGTAATAAAAATAAAAATAAAAACCTATGCAACTATGGCGAATTGGACAGATGGTGTTCTTTTACTCTTCTTTTGAAGACTGCAATAGTTTGGCAGTCTCTATTATCAGGCGGAAGAGAATTCCACAACCGCACAGCGTGAACAGTAAAGGAGTAGGAATAGAAATCGGTAGATGGGGAGGGGATTTAAGGAGGTTCCTAAGATGCGACCGACAAGGTGCATCTGAGGGACGGGAGTAGGAAAAGCGTTCCCGCAAATAGGATGGTGTTTTAGGGTTATGGAGGATGTTAAAAAGTAGACACAATATCCGAGAGTTCCTGCGAAGTCGGATTGGGAGCCACTTGAGTATTTTGCGAAAGTTGGAGACATGGTCATACTTCCTAAGGTTAAAAACAAAACGAATACAGATATTTTGCAAACGCTCAAGTTTATTTATTTAAAAGCTCCTGTATCTAGCAGTGGACGAAGCAAATCATCATGGCCCATGTAATATGGCGTAACCTATTTAGCACAACTTTGTTACCTGATATCTGCCAAAGCCGCCACGACTGCGTTTTCATAATATACAATCATTCTTAACTTTTAAGTTTCAGGTTTTATAAAATGACGTAGGTCGTGTAGCCATAGGATAAGAAATGAAAAAGCATGAAAATCATTTTCCATTTTTTTAACGTCTCATCACACTGAATATGGAAACCCGAGTAGATTAGAACCTCCTCTGACAATTACTATGGAGTGAGGAAGAACGGAACTGGAACGTTGTGAAGTAATGGCTTCAAAGGGAATATTGAGATGGACTTATTTAAACTGAGGACGTGGTTCTGGTGGTACATACTGCTGGGAAGGTTGACCAACTTTTATAAATTAAGTTTATCTATTTATTTTAGCAAAAAAAAGTGTAGACTTTTAATTTTTACCCGACTGCCGAGTCATAAATCCGAATTTCAGAATACCGATTTTCATAATTCCGAATGGTTCAAAATTCCGAATGTATCAACTCCGATTTATAATTAATCATATTTTTAATATTCCATAATATCGAAATTCAATAGAACGAATAAAAAAAAGTGTCCGTCTCAGTAAACTACGAATCGAAATTCGGAATAAAATATTTCGGAGTATTTGGTGTTCCCCCAAGGGATGGTTATTTTTTCCGTGAGGTTAGTACCAAGCACGTGTGGTAAGGTTTTTTGTAACCACCATAGCAATCATTAACCTTATATTATTTCTTTCTTTCTTTCTTTCATAAGCGGTTTAGAAAATTATTTATATTTTAAATTATTTTGGAATTTTAAGCATTATACTATAAGTATACTTATATGCTAACACCTATACCATGATAATAATGCATAAAGCCATTCACTGTGTCACTAAACTGTGAAACGAAATCGACGATTCATTTATTTAATACCTTTAGTTTTCAGTCACTTCACATTAAATACCCATCTGCATCCGGTTAGACTGCGAGCCGACCCAAAAAGACTAGACTAGATGATGGCCTTAATTTTTCAGGCTAAAACTCATGTAGGTTATGATCAAACTTTCAGACAGTATGTCCCAAACAATTCAATGAAACTGGGGCGTTTTTGCCCGCGCTCAGTTTCGCGCAGCGTGGTTTTTTTCGGTACAAGCTTTCGAATACCCTCTGTTTTTACCGTACCTTCCCTATTTGAATCTATTAGGTCTCTTACACAACCTCTAGCGATGCAAGTTGCGATGCGACTGGTGTCAAACGACATGCGCGCTCGTCATTTGTTTCATTAATGTAAGTACGTTTGCGTGATTAACTTGTGTTTTGTTCACTAAAGAACAACTTTTTTAGTCTTTTGCCCCTAAGAGCAGTTGCAAGACTCGTATGAGGAACAGAAATGAAGATGTTAAGTTCCTCAAAACTCTATAGTAAAAAGGAAGGATCCTGTAATTAGACGGGTGTTTTTGTGGGGTTTTTCTATATATCCCTAAGTTACGTAGCGCGATACCGAATTTCGATGTCAAATCTAAATTTGCACCACAGATGGCGCTGTAGTACGTTTTGGGGTTCCGTACCCGAAATGTAACCAACGGGACCCTACACTATTACTAAGCATCTGCTGTCCGTCCCTCTGTCCATCTATCAGCGGGCTGTATTTCATGATCCATTGAAGGTAGACAGTTATTTTTTACAGAATATGTATTTCTGTTGCCACTATAAAAAATAATTCAAATGTAGCTATAAAAATGTACTGTATGTTGTGTTATGTGGGGGATCCACTACTACGATAGTACGTCTGACTCGTAATTGGCCGGTTGTTGTAGTACCGCTGTACGTGTGTCGCTAGAGGTGTAACTCATGGCCAAGCACTAAGGGTATCGGCTCTGTTTTTGTTGCTACTCAAGTGTACATAATGTGTAAATGTACTGTTTTAAGAGTATTGGTTCGTTGGAGAACGGTCATTAAGGAGAACGCGCGAGAATGTTTCTTTAAGATTGAATTTTTGTTTGAAAACGTTACTTTTTAGAGTTCCGTATCTGAAGGGTAACCAACGGGACCCTATTACTAAGCCTCCGCCGTCTGTCTGTCAGCGGACTGTATCCCATGATCCGTAATAGGATACGAGTATTTTCATAGAATGTATTATATTTCTGTTGCAGCTATAACAACAAATAATAAATTAAAAATTAAAGAGTACCCCTTACCATGATGGTACGGAACCCTTCATATGCAAGCCCGACTTGCACTTGGTCGATTTTTCTGAGGGTGCTTAAGTTATAAACATTACGTATTTACTGTATATGCTATTTCATTATGCTAAGTGCTAAATAATCTTAGTCCGTGTGAAAAATAAGCAACGTTTTTTAATTGAAAACTGGTTCAGGCGCGTTGAGCACTTTTTGGGTGAACAAAACTCATGGAACTCTCGTGACCGTCACCTAACGCTTTGTAGCACTCGTAGCCGATCCGCTACGGCGTAGCACCACTTAAGCGTGCTCGGGGCACAACTCGTAGCAGATTTAGATTACTTAGTAGGTATTCACTTCCATATTTGCAATCCCCAAAAACTGCCCGCATGTTTTTTAACCATGCGTCACCACCAGTTTACCATACTTGCTAAGCATGAGATGATTTTAGGACGAGAGAGGAGGTTTATTTACTATTTTTAGGGTTCCGTTGTCAAATGGCAAAAAACGAAACCCTTATAGATTTGTCATGTCTGTCTGTCTGCCTGTCCGTTGGTATGTCACAGCCCCTTTTTTCCGAAACTATAAGAACTATGCTGTTGAAACTTGGTAAGTAGATGTATTCTGTGAACCGCATTAAGATTTTTACACAAAAATAGAAAAAAAAACAATGAATTTAGGGGGTTCCCCATACATAGAACTGAAACTCATATTTTTTTTCATCAAACCCATACATGTGGATAGGCCTTCAAAAATGATATTGAGGTTTCTAACATCATTTTTTTCTAAACTGAATAGTTTGCGCGAGAGACACTTCCAAATTGGTAAAATGTGCCCCCCCCCCCCCCCCCTGTAACTTCTAAAATAAGAGAATGATAAAACTAAAAAAAAATATAACCATGTAAACTACCACCGAAAATTGGTTTGAACAAGATCTATAAGTAGTTTTTTTAATACGTCATAAATCGTAAACCGCAATTTACCTCTCATTTACAACGAACTGCAAGAACTTTTATACTATGTTACTTGCTGCTACGGAACCCTTCATGGGCGAGACCGACTCGCACTTGGCCGCTTTTTAGCGATAAGACCGCCCATTGTGTGCCTCTTTGTGAAATGTTTAAATCGTGAATGTTACTTGTATGGTATAGTTATACATAATGAAAAAACTTTTTTGCAAAAAATAAAACCGACTTCACACAAAAAAGTGAAAAATAACTTTAGCTTCTGAAGTCGGTGACCTTTGTTTGATTGATTTAATTTTTTTGTCACCGACTTCAGAAGCTAAAGTTATTTTTCACTTTTTTGTGTGAAGTCGGTTTTATTTTTTGCAAAAAAGTTTTTATTTTTCACTTTTTAGTGGTTCACAATATGTGCATACCCTTTCACAGCGTACCAGCGTGATTTTTTGTTATGAACTGGTGTAAACAATAGACAGACATGAGATTTCAGTAATCCCAGTAAGAGACACACATTTGCTACATTTAATGAGGAGTTCCGTTGCCTTTCTCCGAAGTTCTTCATCATCTATACCAAATTTAAATGGGATCACTCCGAGAAACTACTCTTTCAAAAACTACCCAAATCGCTTCTGGTGTGCCTATAAAAGAAGAGTTCTCTCTATTTCTCCAGGATCCCATTATCAGGATCCTGACTTGATGATTATGGGGCCTTCTGGGAAGTATACCCTTTCAAACAATTAAAAAACAAATTCGGTCCAGTCATCTTCGAGTAATCGGGGAACATTGAATTGAGAACCTCCTCATTTTTGAAGTCGGTTAATAACGATGTTATGGTACGTGACTCAAATATCCGGATAGCCTTTAAAACATTTGGCCGAGAATCGGTAATTTGCTTCTAATAATTGAAGAGTTCCGTTCCTTTGTCATGGATCCCATAATCAGAACCTAACCAAATTTTCATCAAACTACCCTTGAAGTGCCCTTGCCAATAAAATAAAAAAAAACTTATCCCCAATAAATGGAACTTAATACACCTAACTGTCGAAATCTGGGAATATTGTACACATCTGCGTACCCCCTCAGAGCATACAGGCGTGATGTTACGTCATGATGTTGTATAAACAATAAACATTCAAGCGATTGCAGCAGTTACTGCAGATTTGCCGTGTATATTTGAAGAGTTCCATTGTATATCTCCGAAGAACCGGATCAGATCTTCAGCAAATTAAAATATAACCACACGGGAAGTACCAGCTTTCAAATTAAAAAAGAATCATCAAAATCGGTTCACCCAGTCGAAAGTACTGAGGTAACAAACACTGTCGAAATCTGGGTGTATTGTACACATCTGCGTACCCCTTCAGAGCATACAGGCGTGATATTACGTCATGATGTTGTATAAACAATAAACCTACAAGCGATAATAGCAATCACTGCAGATTTGCCGTACATTTTTGAAGAGTTCCATTGTATATCTCCGAAGACCAGCATCAGATCTTCAGCTAATTAAAATGGGACCACATGGGAAGCACCAGCTTTCAAATAAAAAAAGAATCATCAAAATCGGTTCACGCAGTCGAAAGTTATGAGGTAACAAACACAAAAAAAAAAAAAAAAAAAAAAAAAAAACATACAGACGAATTGATAACCTCCTCTTTTTGGAAGTCGGTTGAAAATATTCTAATTTACACAGACGTAAGAGCACAGTACCCAATTTCGAACCACAAACGAAACTATATACCTTCACATTCATTACCATCCAATGTAAATACGCATTCAAAAACCGAAGCTAATGGACAGTTTAAATTCCATTGCGCCCTTTGATAGGAAAAGCAATAAAATTGGCTTTTAGAAGTCAAACGATATGGTAATGTAAGGAGTACTGCTTTTATATTCGCGGCACGCTGCCGATATTTCACGGCGAGATCTGTTCGGATTCAGATAAAAGGGTACAGATGTGTGGAAATGGATTCTGGATTTACATATATTCAACTTGATTTTTTTTTAAAGAAAAAGATTATTTGGCAAACAAGAAAACAGAATAAATAAAAATGAAAATAATATTATTAAAAAAAACACTAACATCTGGGCTTACTTGCTATAATTTAAACACTACCTATTATAAAACAAAGCCCACCGCCGCGTCTGTCTGCCTGTACGATAAACTCAAAAACTGCTGCACCGATTTTCATGCTGTTTTCACCTATGAATAGAGTCGTTCTTGAGGAAGGTTTTACTAGCCCGCGGCATTAGCTAGTGTATTAATAAAACACGAAATTTTAGGAAGGCTATTTGTTGCTCTTTCACGCAAATACAACTAAACGGATTTAGATGAAATTCGGCACACAGATAGTTTATAACCTGGATTCTTACATTATAATGCTTCCTATCCAGGTAGTACGATCTTGTGAGACAATCAGCAAACGAGCAAAACTAGCACTAAAAGTACTGAAAGTTTAATAATCTATACTATCTATACTTCTATACTAATATTATAAAGCAGAAGAGTTTGTTTGTTTGTTTGGTTGAACGCGCTAATTCTTGTGTTGGATAGCACATTTATCGAGGAAGGCTTTAGGCTATATAACATCACGCTACGACAATTAGGAGCGGAGCAGGAATGAAAAAAGTTGCAAAAACGGGGTCTTTTTTTCCTTTCGATTCTCTCTACGCACGAAGACGAAGTTGCGTTGGTCAGCTATAAGCTATAATTTATCTTGGAAACTTGAACACCTGATGCCGAACCGCAACAGACCAGCTAAACTATAAGAGATATAAATATGACACCATAGCAAAAATTGTTCCACGTGATGAGCATTTTCTGCTGAGACAATAAATTTAAAGATCTGGAACACCTGATGTGGAACTCCAAGAGCCTAGCTACACCATAACACATATAGGAATGACGTCTTAGCAAAAGTTGTTCAATCTGATGAGCACTCTCTGTTGACTTATAAAAATCGAAGATCTGGGACACCTGTTGTGGAACTCCAATAGCCCAGCTACACTATAACACATATAGGAATGACGTCTTAGCAAAAGTTGTTCGGTCTGATGGGCATTTCCTGTTGACTTAGAAAAAATCGAAGGTCAGAAACATTTGATGTGGAAAATGTTGCAAAACTATCACTAATTTCACTGTATAAAATAACATAAACTGGGAGTACCTCCACGCGGTGAAGGCTGTAACAGTTTAGGACTGATTTTCGATGACGATTGTATATCAATGAAAATTTGACTCGACTGGCCAAAACTCCCATTTATTATTTAATTTTATCGAATATATATGTCTTAGGGTTTATGTTATTTGAGTGTTGAATTTCCTTTTCCATTTATCTTCGTGACTCGGTAGCCTACCCGGTAACGCAGGGGAGCAGTCAATTAGATTTTAATTGATTAGATATCTTCACAACAAAACTATAACCATGCCTAGAAAGAGGTCAAATCTTTCCAAAATGTTACAAAGGACCTACAAGATTGAGGATCATAAGATCCCAATAATCTACCGAAGAGCGTCAGGAGAGACTTGATGCTGTTCGAGAACACCAGGCTGCAACTTGCTCCGTGGAAACCTCTTCGGATCGCGAAGCACGCCTGCGTTCTTAGCGTATTTACGCATCTACATCCAGATCTCTAGAGACCAGTGAAGAATAGATGCGCGACTGGCTGATCGTGAACGTCATGCATTGTCTCGCGAGTCGGAAACGTTTACCGATACAGAATCACGCTTGAGTTCTCAGTGTATTCGCACATCTACTAACAGGTCTTTTGAAACGAGTGATGAACGTGATGCGCGACTAACTGCTGCTCGAGATTATCATACATTGCCCCGATCACGCACACAACAAAATATTCGTAATCAGTTAGAAAGTGAGAGAGAAAGAATTGCTGGAGTACGGCATGAAGAGACAGAAGAAGAGCGCAACGAACATTTGAATTCTGATCGAATTCGACATTGTCTGAACAGAATGTCGATATCATCTGAAGAATCGGATGTGTCTCAAGATATAGCCGTAGGGCATGGCGACCTTCGTTGGGTGATAAGGAACGGAGTGCATTTACGTATATACTCCTATGATTGAATACGCCACATATTATGGTTCAAAATTGTACTTTTTGTGAAGCTGTTAAATGGCGAAAAGAAACAAACGGTATGTGTTGCTCAGATGGGAAAGATCCGCTTTTCTCTTCCCCGGGCTCTTAGAATTCGACATCAGATGTTTCAGATCTTCGATTTTGACGACCCCGTTGTCGCCGGCAAAAGCAGTACGAAGTCGCGGGCAGAAGCTAGTTATTTATATTTTTCTTTTGGTGGCAGTACTAAGAAATCACAGTTCCCGGTTCTCTTTAACTTATTTATTGTTTTAATTCCATGCAAAACACACGTTTTCCACATATTCTAAAACTACCAACCAAAACTTTGAACATTCAAGTAAAACTAAAAACATTTTCATTTTAATACATAAGCCGTTTCCACAAAAATAACCATTTGAAGCACCTGAGCAGATTGCGGGCTTCCACTTTACCGAAAACGTTCAGTTCCAATACAGCTTAGTACTGAACTAAGCTCAATTTCAATAGCACTAAGATCCGTAATGGCATAAATTGAAATTCTACGCACTTTTGTTCCCAAAACTTGAGGGATTATGACATTTATTTGTGACAATATAAAGGTGAAAATTGCGTGTGATTTTTTAGCGTTTGGTATTGAAATGTTAAGGGTTATTGAAAATTATGATTTGACGACATGATTTTTTAGGGAAAAGGTGAAAATGCCGAAAAGTTTTATTACGGGTTTTGCATGCGGAATTGAATGTTTTATAGGTTATAATGGAAGTTTTGCCTTTTGTCGAAAACATTTGAATATAATGGATTGCCTTCCTGGTTCAGTGGTTGTAACCTCGACTGCTAAGCTGAGGTATAGAGTCGATCGGTCGATCGATTCTTGAGTCACAATTTAGTACTTTGGTTGTTGAATTCGGAATTTCTTAATTTAGCAGTCATTAGCACATACTTGTGAATTTATGAGATAACTGGGTAACCATTAATCTACATAAACTTTATTAAGAGGTAATTTAAAAAGGGGTTTGAATTTTATGGCTGGATTTTTTCCGCCATTTTGATTTTGTTTTCAAAGTAGCTGCCACGCATAGAACCTATATGAGTCGATAGGTGGTACCAATACAAACTAGTTTCCTAAGAGCTATCAAAGTTAAAGTCCATTTACTGATGGAATCTTCAGCACAATTTTGATTTGATCAAACACGCATAAAACGTGTATCAATCGATAGCTGGCATCAATACAAACAACTTTTATACGAAACAAAATGTTCTAAAGTGTCAAGTTTCCGAGATATGAGCTAGTGAATGGACTTTGACTTTGATACTTCATATCTCAGAAAAGTGACACTTTAGAACATTCTCTTAAAAAACTTGTTTGCCCTTTAGATGTAGAAGATAATCTCCGAACTACTCATCCGACTGCGGAAAAATATTTCACTTCTGGAAAACTAAAGAGCGTATTTTTTAGAAGCCAGTTTGAAAAATGGGTACGTGACGGTCACGTAATTTTGCTGTCTCAAAAAGTGCTCAATGCGGCTAAAGAAGTTTTCACTTCAAAAACTATTCTATAGCTAGCTTTACTAGTGACTTCGCCCACGAGGACGTAGTAACCTGGATAAAAGTACCTTCAGTACTAACAACTCGTTTCATAAAACATGTGTCGTAACAGACAGTTTACCAGACTGACTCATTTTTGCATCTTGTATTAGTAGGATAAAGGGTGTAAAACACCTCTTCACGAAGCCGAAAGGCACTTGTTCTCCCTATCATTGCGATCATTTTTTTGTTCTACACCATACCTGGGAACCTTCTAGTTACGGAGATATTGGGGGTCAAAGTTACAACTTTTTGACAAGTTTTTTTTTAAATACATGTTTTTTTTGTAAGATTTTATCTTTTAACACCTCCACGACCCCCGTACTATTCAATCCATCCATCAGCATAATGTTTTAAGTGCGTTTCATTGAGTTCTACCACAAAACATGATTTTTAACCTCAAAAAAAAAAGTTGTTTCCCAGCAATATTTTTTGCGTAAAGTTACTTAGTTTGATGTACAGAATGCTTGGTTAACGGCTTTGTGATGAGGTGCCTTACACCCTGTAGATAACATACGGTTGAAGTAAATTGAACTCAAATGACTTCACAGTCTCAAGTAGAAACGTCTTAAATACGAGTTGATGAACTTCTAACGACTTTGATAGACTCTGTATCTCGCGTACATTCTCATCAGAAATGCATGTGAATCATGTGAATTTAAACCTTATTTTCAGGTTGTTAGAAGTCAAACAAATCACACTTATAATTTACAGAACACACAGGTCGTAGACTCAGGGTACGTGGAATAAGTAATTGTATTACATTTGATTCATGTCAGTAAATATAAATATTTAGCAATTTCATACCGTTGAAAGGAAAAACGTATTAAAGTTTCAAAAAACACACTTTAGAGTGACTTAATTTTATTTCTCGTATTTCTCTCAGCAAACCATTTTATTAACCTTTAATTATTTCAAAGCATATTCATCATCATCATCATCAGCCTATAATGTTCCCACTGCTGGGACACGGCCTCCTCTCATAGAGAGGGAATGGGCTATAATCTACCACGCCGGCCCAGTGCGGATTGGTAGATGTCACGTGTCTTCGAATAATTTGGTTTTAGGACATGCCGGTTTCCTCACGATGTTTTCCTTCACCGTTTTTAGAGCAGCTGTGATGAAATAAGTTACACAAAGTACCTGACAGGGTTCGAACCCACGACTTACTGTTCGTAAGTCGATGCCGCCACCGCTAGGCTACCGCTGCTCCGTAAATAATTAAGTAGTCGCTACAGAAAAGGTTATCTAAAGTAGCCTCTTACTCACTGTTTTAGGCTTTCACGGTTTAAAACTAAACTTATATTGTCACTTACGGGATATCTTCCGTGATTATTTATTGTATAAATAATCACGGAAGATATCCCGTAAGTGACAATATAAGTTTAGCCTCTTACTTACATAAATATAATCAGCATAAAGGTCCAATAGGAAATTAATGATTCACTTTGGACAACAAGTGGATTTTTTGCTTTTTGAAATGGTTTCCTATCATTTTAAATTCTGATTGTAGTTTCTAGGTACCCGGCAGTGATCGCGGGGCTCCATCCTTGTTTTAAGAGTATCCTTCATTGCATCAAAGCGAATTACAACTTATCTTTGAGCAAAAAGGAAGCCCTTTTTCTATGAAAACATCATGCTGAGTACCTTTGCCTTTTGGCCTCGTTCAGGACGTTTCGTTTCTTTTAATTTTTATCTACGTTTAATTTTCATTAGTTGTAAATAATGTAAATTTTTAATCATGTAAATTTTTATTAATGTTAAATTTTACTCATGTTAATTTTTAATAATGTTAATTTTTATTAATGTTAATTTTTATTAATGTTAATTTTTATTAAAGTTAATTTATATTATTGTTAATTTTTATTAATGTTAATTTTTAATAATGTTATTTTTTCTTTCGTTTCTTTAAAATTTTTTTTTTAATTTTTATCCACGTTTAATTTTCATTAGTTTCAAATAATGATATTTTTTATGTGTTTTGTCCTGTACGGGTTAGTAAATGCTTTTTCTTTCTTTCTTTTCTTTCTAATATGGAAACGGCGAATAGACAGCGAAATTCAAATTTTCTTACGTTTTTTGCAAGTGTCGATTCAGTTTCACGCAGTACGTTAAGAGGCCGTCCTATGTAGTTTTGATGATATTGATTGAACTTTATCTCGAAATCCAAATGAACTAAGAGTTCACAATTTGGACACCATTAATTTGGACTTATAATCTTTAGTTCTGACGAAGCAAAACACAATTGGATAAAAAAATCTCGATACAAAAAAACATTCTAAAACATGTTGCTTTGCACATATTTTGAGTTAGATCTCTGAAACCTTATGGAATTTAATGGTGATTTTTAGCCCAATAGATAGGTAACATTATTATCTCAAATCCTGACGTAAAAAAATCTTATTTTTCTACGTCGTTTTCTCGTAATTAGCATCAAGGCTAGGCATATGATCTGGCGCTTACGTTATTTTATTCTAAGCGAGCACACAAACTCTTTCTGTCTCTCGTTTCGTACGCGGAAGTATAATAGCGCTACCCTTTTCACACTCTAGCGAGTGAACGCGCGCTGCAGACTCTTAAACAAAATATGATTCGCGACCTTAAAACATAATGTATTAACAGGATTATTATCATTAAAGTCGTCTATACAATTATAATAATATGTCGTCGCCAGCGATTTCAAACGACAACATTTTCAAATTATTATCTACCTACCCGTTGATTTCTTGATGTTATCGAACCATATTGTAACTCGATTCTCATTGGTTGATTGGTTAGTACAGTGGATGCCGTGTGATGGCGCTTTATTTTCCCGCCATTCACGTGGACAGAGTCGATTCCAGAATTCTAGACAGACATTGCTCTAGCTGACACCGTACAGATCAGATCATACGATCGAACCTGTCACGTCCACCGTACAAGCCATAGTTTTGTTATATCTGCTACCTATTGTAATTACAGTGTAAGTAATAAAAGTAATTTGTGATTTGTGTTGATCCAAACTTTCACTGGTTTGCCCGAGTACCCATATTCCTCATGGAACCTGTACCAAGGAACAACAACGATGACGACCCTGTCATCGTTACGCCCACGCTCCCGCCGTCAAATATATGACTCAGCAATGCAATATTTACTGCGGTCATGAATCTTAAATTCCTTCAAATTTCAAAAAACGTAAGAAAATTGGATTTTTTTTGGTTGCCGAGGAGCTTCATTGGTATATATATGACGACATTTTGACTTTAATCACAATCATCATCATCATCATTTCAGCTGAAAGATATATAAAGATAACGTCCCCCAAGTGTCGCCACATTGACCGGTCCCTTACGACTCGCATCTCTTGTATTTTATAGTGTACTAGCTGGGCAAACATTGTTTCTAGTTAAAAAAAAATGTTAGGGGTTTAGGGGTATGAAAAATGGATAGTAGCCGATTCTCAGACCTACTGAATATACATATAAAAATTCATAAAAATCGGTCAAGCCCTTTCAGAGGAGTATGGTAACTAACACTGTGACACGAGAATTTTATATATTAGTTTATCTATGTCGCATTCAACGAATTCCCGCAACCTTCACCAGATCATCGGTCCACCTAGTGGGAGGTCTTCCAACGCATCGTCTTCCGGTTCGTGGTCACCACTCTAGAACTTTTCGGCCCCATAGGCCTTCCAAATAATAATCACAATCACATTTGATTAAATTTCCTTTCCAATTCTCCAGAGACACTCACCTTCGATAAATTGCCTCGTAGTCTAGTCCTAGGTTCGATTCCCAGCCCAGCAAAGTGTTGTTGGGTTTTTCCATCAGGATTTTTTCAGTGGCAACCACGGAGTCCAGATTCGTGCCTGGTTCATGTGCAGTACCTGTTAGGGACCTAGCTAAGGACTTAACTCAAAAAGCAGTGGACTGTAATTTAAAATAGTACAATCCAAAATAGGTACAATAATGATGTTGGTAAAGTAAGGAAAGTGCGCGCGCGTCGTTTTCAGAGATCGGTAGCGAAGTGATCTCGTGACCCGCGTCCCGCACGTTGCACGCCGCACCTCTCGCCGCCGCCCGCCGTCGCCCTCCGTCATCCGACAGCATCCGAAGATTGCCGAGTGGTCGGAGGCGCCCGAACAGTACCTATACTCGTCCCCGAATACATGGGAATTAAACATAACTGGCGGAATGTAAGAACAAGAGCCAGCTAACAAGAGCTAGCAAATAAGAGCTTGTCGTATAATGCGGTTGGCTAAGGTGTCGACATCGATATTTTCAGTACTAGCATCTCTAAATTAAAAAGGACTCTTTGTATTTTCTATTTTGAAAATGTTACGAGTAACTAATTGAATGCAATTCGCGCTGTTTGAAACACATTTTTACTAGTGTCTTTACAAACACTGTCTGCCTTCTTAAATATTTTTGGTTATAAGCTCTCTTCTATCTGTGAAAACTTTTAATTGACCTTACTTTTTTTAATCTTAATAGTGTGTAAATTTTCAGCTGTAACTTTCCTAAAACTGTAAAATAAAATAAATAAATAAATATGTGGTGTACTATTAAGTACACCTCTGACCAACTTACGTGATGTTCTCTAGAGAAAAACACCTCATCTATATCTACCTAGCCGTTTCCCATCTATGTAGGGTCTAGTTTCAGTCTAATCAGAAAGCAGCCGAATGCCAGTATTTTACATGGAGCCACTGCCTATCTGACCTTTACATCCCAGTTAGTACTGGGTGTAATACGGTACCTCTTGATAAAACTGGATGTCAGACTTTTTGGCCCACTGACTACCCGTAACGCCTGTGAGAGTGTTGAGATCTATAAATGATAGCCTTGACCAACTGCTTGACGTGCTTTCAGAGAGGTACGGAGGAAAATCGGTATGCAATGCGTGGTCACCCATCCACAGACCAAGCTACGCAAGCACGGCTTTAACAGAAGATCGACCTGAGTGGCTGTTATTATGTAGCCACGAGCTCCCCACAAACACCTAAACAACACCAAATAAACAACAGTAAAACAACACATTTCTTCTGTGATGTACCTATGTTGTGAGTTAATCGGTGTACAGCATTTAGAATTCATTGAAGCCAGTTCGCTCTCTCCTGGGGGAGCTATGTAATCAGAGCTCTGATTACATATAGTATAGTTTTCTAACGTGGTTTGTTTGTGGGGGAAGGGGGGGGTGTAGTAGAGTGAGACATATGGGATGGTTTATTGAAGTATATGTGAGTGAGTTATGGATGGATTTTAAATGACAATTTGCTGCTGAAAAAAGGTACTCTTTAGTGCCCAGGCGTTGGTATACTTCTTAACTATGTTGGCGTTAGCTTTCAGTCTATCCAAATATTGATGAATAAGAGTGTTTTTGCACTACGTCCGATCCGAGTCCGATCCGTACCCGTGAAAATACACTACAATATAAAATTGGATGATGGACGCCAGATCTAGTGCGTAAACTACCATAGAAATAGTTCTACGATTACTCCGGACCGGGTTCGGAACGGATTCGGATCGGACGCAGTGCGAAATCGCTCTAACAGTATTTAACATGGACACGAAGTCAGCCCGCTTATCTGTGGAATTCAGTGCCGGCTTCTATGTTTCCCGATCATTATAATTTAGATCCCTTCAAAGTTCGAGTGAAACTGAGTTCACTTCTAGGCATGCGTGCGTGATCGGTTTGTTCTAGGGGCCGTGTCCCAGCAGTGGGAACATTATAGGCTGATGATGATGATGATGAGGCAAGCGTGGTCCATCCTAGGTCACATCATCGCTTCACTTCAGGCTACTTACGGCCAGATACAAGCCTATTTAGTATTCAACAAGTTACATTCAATTTAAAGTTTCAAGGTTTTTTTTTGATACCCTTATTGAGGGAGTTGTGAAAAAAAAGTTGATTCGCCGTTTTATGGTGGCAGCCATCTTGGATTTGAAATTTATTTCCTCGTAAAATACCTACAAAAGAAACTGTTCTTCAAGTCCATAATAATATGATAAATTCCAACACGTTACCGAAAATTGCGCTGAACTGCCAGGCGCTTTAAACTCTTCCGAAGCTTTACAAAGTAGTCGCTTACTGAAAGTTTTAGCTCTGTCTTATCCGCGCCGTCTTAGCGTATAGTGTTTTACTAGTCAAGTCCTTTCATCATTTTGATACCCATACTGAGGGAGTTGTTGAATAAATATGTAATCTGCCTTTTTGTAGCGGGGGCCATCTTAGACCGATTTTTATCAAACATAGCTAAGAACACTAATTCAACTTTCAAACAAAAAAAAAAACAAAATCCAAATCGATTCATCAATGCCACACACAACTTATAACATCCCGTCGTTTTTGCGTCGTTTGTAACCCACAAAAGTTAAAAATTAGTCCGCCTATAATATTCCCAGTGCTAAGACACAGGCCTCCTATCCGTGAGAGGGAGTAGGCTGTACTTTAGATTTTTCTTTTGTTATAAAGAAACCCATTTTCATAAATTACAATATAAGGTAAAACAAATCCTGTACAGTTCGCAAATCAAAACTATGATGTAAGATGGCAATTTGATGAAACATCTGAAGTGATTTTCAAATAACTTTTGGAGGTCATTGTACATCAACAGCCTGCTATACAACACGTTTGCAATATTCATTTTATTCCCGATTACAACCGTACGATAAATCAACACGCTTGGATGGCGAATTGACAATGGCAAGGACGAGTTAGCTATTACCTTTCTACCTGAATACACCTGATATGAAGCACCTATACGTATGACTATTGTGCAAACAGAGATAAGATAGTTTTCTCCTATAATATTTTCAGAAATTCAGAAATAAAACTTCGTGTTTCTATGACATGAAATATTTTTTTCAATATACTTCCTCGATCACCGGCTCTTATCGCACTACGATTAGGTTCAACATGCAATGTATTTCAAACACTTGCATTTTTTGTCCGTTTTCCAACACGTGTGCGGGAATAAAAATTGCCACAGATAACTTAATACCTTTATTTAGTCTAATCCTTAATCTAATGTGAAAGTGTTTTTTTTTTAATTTCAGCAAAACGGCGTAATGATTTTTTGAATATTCAAATTGTGTTTATAAATAGAATATTATAGAAAAACATGATTACTGATTTAAAACTAATTTACTTTTTTTTTTAATAATATTTAGTTGTGTTCTAAAAATATAAAAACATATTATTATTTTATATTAGGCTGTTTAGCGGCTGCATACCTTTGCTTCTCCATCAATCTGGCGAATGCAAAGCGCGCAATCATAGATTCGGAAAAATATTTTTTAGTCTTTTATTTTATTTCTTCAAAAGTGTAAAAACGTCGTTTGATACACGTGGACATTTGTATTGCAGTTCTCGGCTCAAAAACACCCTCACCTACGGCTCGTGTGTTCCGCCTCGAATAAAATAACAAACTTTCTTCACTTCAATCAAAATTCTTATTCTTTGAGGCAGCCACACTTGATGCGATTTAAAAACGAGCTCTTTTTTTACTAGCCATTACTGTCTCAGTGCAAAGCACATTTAGGACTTCTTTTTCCGTACCGTCTCGAATTAACGCTCACATTTGTAGCCAAATCATCTCCAAGAAGCCTTCGAGTCTGTCCCAGGAGCGGTGGTTTCATCTTCATTAGGAACCCATTGCGAGGTTTTCTCGCCAGATTCAACTCATTATTTTCTTGCCTTTATCTCAATTCATTTGAGGTCGGCGCAGCATGTGTCCTTCTTTCATACTTCTCTACTAATCGTTATCTCATCAGATACCTCCTTTCTTGCCATATCATACTTTAGACAGTCCATCTATCGTTTCTTTGGTCTTCCTCTACTCATACACCCTTCCACATTCATACTCAAAACTTCAATCACGACATTATCCTCATTCCTCCGCATCACATACCCATACCACGACAATTCATTACTTGCCCAGATTCAACCATCTTGCCTAATTCCATTTAAGCTTTGCAGTTTTTTTACCTTATGATTTGCTCTTCGTTGTACTACGACTTACTTTTAAAACACGAAACCAAATATCTACGTTTTACAGTAACGTGCTTCCCGCTGGCGCACCAGTAAATTGACAAATGCATGGACATTTGTCAAGATACCGGTCTAGATTCAAATACGCTCGCAGGATGCTATTGGCCGTAACAAATCTATCCCCTTACATTTTCCCTTTTGAATTCTAAAGGCAGTAGGTAGGATGGGACAGCACTGTATAGACTAGACAAAAGCCTACCTAATAGTATATCCAATGTCGCCAGTTATGTTTAAGTCCCATGTATCAGACGTAGAGTCTATTGCCATCAAACGGGCATAAATACAACCCAGACAGCATTTTTTGGTAGCCGTTACGAAACAAGTCGACACTAAAAAGTCGACCTACACAACATTTTTGGTCGCTGCGACTAAAGTGGGGCACTTCTCGACACGGTAACATTTTGGTTTTTAAGTTACGACGCTGTATCGTAACATTGCGTCATAGCTACAAATCCGTACATATTGTATTGACTCATCGACTACGAAGAGTTACTGAAACACGTTCCGGTCAAACTGTGTAGACACTTTTACGACACATATTAACCGAAACGCACACAGTCGCATTGTTTCGAAACAATAACGGAATTTTGTCAATTTGTTACTGAAACAAATATTTTGCGACCAAAAAATGCTATCTGGGAACATCTGACTGCTACGGAGAAATTTCTTATAGAAAACCTAATAACACGTTTCTGCAAATCGAACATAGGACCAACAGGCTCAGTGGTCTCGCGACCAGTATAACAACGAGGACTTTTCAATTTATTGAAGTGAAAACTGCTTTGGGCGCGTTTAAGCACTATTCCATCATCATCATCATTATCAGCATCAGCCTATTAATGTTCCCACTGCTGGGAAACAGGCCTCCTCTCTGAGAGAGGGAGCACTTTTTGGGTGAACAAAAATCATGGAACTCGCGTGACCGTCACGTAACGCTTTGTAGCACTCGTAGCCGATCCGCTATGATATAGCACCAGTTAAGGGTGCGCTAGCGCAACCCGTAGCAGATATAGGTTACTTAGTTTTCACTTCTATAGGCAGTCCCCAAAGACTGTCCCGCATTTTTTTATTGCCAAAACCTGTTATTGCTCGTACATCAGGATACTATATTCCGATTTTCAACCTTACAGGCTTATTAACATAAAGTTTCTTTTGAAAACAAAAATAAAACAAAATTTGAAATATCCCACAAAGATCTACTCTTATGAAACCACTTTCTGAAGTAAATACTAACCGGCTACAATTTATACTACCCATAAAATAGTGTCTGCATTCTAACTCGCCCATGAATTTACTATCACCGCCGTACGTAAAACGGATTTTTACACAGCACCAGGCACGTACCGAAATTGAGGAAAAACGTCGGCCCTAAAAATGTTTTGATACCAGCTGATGCCCGTGGTTCCACTCGTGTTGGAGGGAAACTTCTTCACGAATCAAAATATATAATACTAATATTATAAATGTGAACCTAACCCTGTATGTCTGTCTATTCACACCATGTATATGTCACCGTAAAATTGTCAAACACGTTAGATTGTAAAATAACTAAAGAGATTGTAAACTCTCGAAATAATTTGTCAAACGAACATACTGCTTACAAGAAAACGTATTATTCCCCTAAAAAGGAGTGCAGGGTTTAAAGGAACCTACCTAACCTAACGTGGGCGCGTGGGGGTGCCCCAAGTCCCGATTATGGGGGCAGAGATACTTCCATCGCATGCATTTCACAATATTACGGTTTCACTTCGATATATTACAATCTACCGAACACATCTTGAAGTAACCAGCATGACTGGGAGATATTTCTTGACGGCTTGTAAAGCCAAGTCTGGAAGCCCATGTGCGGTATAAAAATTCTGACACCAGGTACACCAAGATGAACGGCCGAACAAATTTGGGTCAAATACACACACATGGATCATGAGTTAAGCTATTGGATAACTGTAATCCCCGTAAATTTCCGTGGATTTTTTTCAAACTCCACACGGGTGCGGTTGCAAGCAAAAGCTTGTATTTTCTTTTTTAACCGACTTCCAAAAAGGAGGAGGTTCTCTATTCGACTGTATGTATTTTTTTTTTTTTTTTTTTTTATGTATGTTACCCGATTACTCGAAGACGCCTAAACCGATTTGAAAAATTCTTTTTTTTGTTTGAAAGGGTATACTTCCAAGTTGGTCCCATAGTCGCCAAGTCGGGGTCTGATGATGGAATCTTGGCGAAATCGAGGGAACTCTTCAAATTTTATAGGATAACGTACAGCAATTTTTATATTTTCTACAACAAGTGAAGCATTTGCGTTTGATAAGAACCATTCTACCATCAGATCTGATGATGAAGCCAAGAGTCACGGAACTCCATAATGAGACAATGTATCCTAGTCGTGTTTGGGCTTGTTGTAATTGTAACGGTATGCACTTTCCATGTGAACCACTAAAAAGTGAAAAATAAAAACTTTTTTGCAAAAAGTAAAACCGACTTCAAAAAGAAAAAGTGAAAAATAACTTTAGCTTCTGAAGTCGTTGACAAAAAAATTAAATCAATCATACAAACGTCACCGACTTCAGAAGCTAAAGTTATTTTTCACTTTTTCTTTTTTAATGACCGATATAAATTTAATTTATAACCATTCAGCAGTTTCTGAGTGCCTAAGTAACAAACATACTCATGATCCTTCATACATATTTTAAGTAAAGATATTTTTTCAGATTATAAGATAAAACGAAAATTTTACCCACATGAGTAGGTATATCACAGAGTGGGGTATTTTAAAATGCAATGATGTTACATAATGTCAGCTTTCATCCGGACATATTTGGAGTATGTTATAAATATTTATATTTTCATACATTACTGCTCATTGGGCTAATGTTGATGTTGGTACATGGGTGTTCGTGAAAAGTAAAAAATAATTAAGTAAAAGTCATTAAAAATTTTTAATTCATTCGAAACTTGTTAAGTAATTATATCCTTGTGTTGCTAATGTGTTTGCGATTTTTAAACGACTTAAAATTAAAAGGAGCGTGTTCATTTGTTTTTACGGTATCAATTAGGTATTTACCGATTCGACCAACGACCAACTGAGTTGTGAAGGTCAAATAGGTAGGAATTCACTCCTTGTAAAATACCGATATTCAGCTGCATCCGATTAGACTGGAAGCTGAGACTGACATGGTTGGGAAATGGTTAGGCAGATAAATAAATATCGCTGGATATTACACACAGCGCCGTCTAGTGCCACACTAAGCAACGAGGCTTGTGTCGTGGACACCAGATATTTGATATGGGTACTAAATATAGATGCTTTTTGTGTTTAAATACATGCTTATTATACATCTTTACATCCATGACTCGAAAACTAATGTCCATGCTCATCACACCAAACATTTGCTACCGGAATTCGAACCCGGGACCCTAAGAACGTAAGGCAGCCTCATAAGTACATGAAATGATGATGATTAATCTCAAAAATGTATGACTTGGCATTCCAAGTCATACATTTTTACTCTTCGTATTCTACAATTAGGCTAACATGACCAGAACGGAATGGTGAATCAGGAATCCGTTTAGCTACATCTAACTATGGAAGTATGTAGGTCGGTCATGTTAGCCTAATTGTAGAATACGAAGAGTCTGGCTGTTAGCAGCTGGATAAGAGAAAGAATAAAGTTGAATGGCTTGCAATTGGAGAGGCCTATGTCCAGAAATGACTGTTTAAGGAACTCATCTATTTTACACGACTAGCTATCAGCTGACCCCCACAACTCAGTATACTGGGTCATTTGATACCCCTAGGTAAGACTGATGATAGAGCTCGAGGAGGATAATGAAAAGTTTTGGCAAAAATAAAACCATACTTAAGGGTTGTAGAAGAAGAAAGAAGAAGGGCGAGAAAGGAACATGGATGGGTTTTAGTCAGTAAAAGTCTGACACTCCCTCCCACTCCGCCCAGAGTGGGAGAAGTCATTTGATGACTTCCCATCCTAAAAAAAAAAAAAAAAAAGGATTGTAGAATTACCTCAAAAACCGAATTTAACAAAAACCTCTTCTGCAGCCAATTCGGAGTCATTCGGAGCTTTTGCACAGACTACACATTTCTTAGATTCTAAACTTAATGACCCACAAGTGCTCCTATTCCCTTAATTACTAAGATAACAAAATGGCCGACGCTAGCAGTTTTTCCTACTATTCACTAACACATTAATTTCTAGCAACCCTCAACGTTTGGCCGCAAGCCAAATAGCATTGGTTTTTAAATTTTTAACTCATCCGAGGTGAAACTCGCTGAATTGATGGCAACATTAATATTTCATTCGTGTGTTCGTTGGGAAGTGTGTTGCCATTTTTTCTGCTTCCCGATTTTTTGGGAGAATTCAATTTGTTCCATTTGAATTTTGGAGGAAGTTCAAATATTTTGGTTTTCATGACATTTTGCTGTGTTTGGCGACGAGATTGGATAGTGTTGGGGGTTTATATCCAGAATTATTGAAATAAAAGGCTTCCGACGATTTAAGAGCTGTATTCCGTGCAAAACCAAATTGAAGAAGACAAAAAAATAAAAAAGTAACTAAATGGTAGGTACACATACATTAATAATTACTACCTAAACGCTCTTGGCAATGAGGCGTAGATGAGTGGTCACATTGCTATTACATTTACGTAGGCGTTTAACTAAATTCTTATAATTCTAAACATCCCGCCGGGCGTTGAGAGATCGTCTCTCAACCAGAATCCTCTGTGTGAGATAACGGTAGCGGACATATCTTGCTAAAAGCTCGACGAACCACTCCACACGTCGTCTTAATGTCAGCGACGCGACTGATACCGTCCTGTCCAGGAAAGACTGCCGTGACTCGGCCCAATCGCCACTTCAAAGGAGGTAGTTTTTCATCCTTTATGAGCACTAACGTATCCTTTTCCAATGCCTTAGTGCAGGATCGCCATTTCACTCGCTGCTGTAGCTCTGAAACATATTCCTTGCTCCATCGTGACCAGAAATGCTGACGGAGTTGTTCAATCCTCTGGTACCTCGTCAAATAAGTCACGGATCGGTCCTCGAGATTAGGTGCGGGTAGTGCTGTCAGTGGCCGTCCAATTAAAAAGTGTCCGGGCGTAAGCGGCGACAAATCGTTGGCATCCGAAGAGAGTGGTGTGAGTGGGCGAGAGTTGAGTAAAGCTTCTATCTGTACCAATACAGTGTTCAGCTCCTCAAAAGTAAGATTACAGTTTCCCAGTACTCTTTTTAAATGATACTTGGTAGATTTAATACCGGCCTCCCAAAGACCTCCAAAGTGAGGAGCATAAGGAGGGATAAAATGAAAGTTAATTTCTTCATTCGCTAAATCATTAGATAGCGAATTGCAATTACCCTTAATAAACTTGCCAAGTTCGTGATATGCTCCAACAAACGAGGTTCCATTATCAGAATAGATGTGTTTAGGCTTTCCTCTTCGCGAAACAAATCTACGAAGTACTGATAAAAAATTATTGCTTGTTAAATCACCTGCCAACTCGATATGTACAGCCTTTGTCGTAAAACATACAAAAAGAACTATATATACTTTAGTAAGACGACAACCACGTCCTTGTCTAGTGGCTGACATAATCGGTCCAGCATAATCGACACCTACTATTTCAAAGGGGTAGCCCCCTGGAGTCAAACGCTGCTGTGGCAAGTTACCCATGAGAGGTGAGACTACCTGTCCTTTCAAACGACAACATAAAATACATTTATTACAAATTAATTTAGCTAATCGTCTACCACCAATTGGCCAATAATTTTCTCTAATTGACGCTAGTAACAGTTGCGGCCCAGCGTGCATGAGGTTTTTGTGCATAAATTCAAATAACAATTTTGTGACAATATGAGTGGACTGTATGAGGAATGGATGTTTTTTGTCGTAACAAAATTGAGAATTTTCGAGTCGACCTCCGACACGCAGTAATTTATGTTCATCTAGAAAAACCTTAAACTTATTTAGTGGACTCTTTTTTGGTAGTTCCATCTTATTTAATAATAGTGTGTATTCGGGAAATGATTCCTTTTGCGAGAGTCTAATAATAAAATATAATGACTGTTTTAATTCATCAGTGCTTAAAAATAGATTTTTGGGTGATCCCTTTTTGGTAAAACTACTTACGAATCTCAAAACGTATGCCACCGACCGTTTAAGCATATTGAAACTTGAAAATCTATTAAATTCAATAACTGGTCGTGAATTTACGGTTGTAGCTAATAAAGAAACTTCAGCCCGAATTTCAGGAAGTTTTTCCTTTGGTACCGTAGGAGTACTAGGCCACTTTGAGATTTCGTATCTCAAGAATTCAGGACCTGACCACCACAAATCTAAAGATTGCAAAAGACTTACATCTACTCCGCGTGAAATATGGTCAGCTGGGTTTAAGTTTGTAGGGACGTGCCTCCAGGAGCAAGCAGCTGTCTTGTCCAGTATCTCTGCGACTCGATTGCGCACAAACGGCTGTAATTTATTTGGCAACATCTTAAGCCAGCCTAACACAACCGTGGAGTCAGTCCAAAAGGTGATACTTCTAACTTGAGCTCTAAGAGCGTAAATCACCTTTTCGTAAAGACGAACACCAACCAACACCGCGCACAGCTCAAGTCTTGGTATCGTAGTTGGTTTAATTGGAGCTACTCGGCTCTTGGCTGTAAGCAAACGTACTAGGACATTAGAATCATGACTAGTACTTCGAACATATAGACATGCACCGTATGCAATTTGTGATGCATCACTAAATATGTGTAGGTCTATATCTTTATATGAATCACAAAGTATGATCCGTCGAATACTCAATGTATTCAGCAAAGGTAAGTCACGTATAATTTTCGACCAAATTATTGATATGTCAGATGGCAACTGATCGTCCCATCCCAATTTATGTACCCAAAGCTTTTGCATAATTATTTTCATGACAATAATATAAGGGGCCAATAGACCTAGCGGATCAAAAATCTGAGAAATAGCAGAAAGTACACCGCGTTTTGTCATTACAGTAGTAATATTGGGATTAATTGAATAGCATAACACGTCGGGCTCTGTATGCCAGCTCAGACCCAACGTTTTACAGGGTTCTATTGAACCAATGTTCAAATTTAATGAAGAATGATCTGTATGATCAGATACTACTTGAGCATTATTTGATTTCCATTTACGTAACTGCATACCAGCCGAAGCCAGCTCAGCAGTTACCTTACGACGTATATCTATGACCTCATTAATTGTATCCCCGCCAGAAAGCAAATCATCGACGTAAAAATCATGTTTTATTATCCCAGCAATCTTTTTATCAGCGCAATCAAGCCCTACCTGCCTAAGACACCTAGTGGCAAGATACGGTGCGCTAGCGGTACCGTATGTAACCGTATTTAGCTGGTATGCTTCCATAGGCTTAGAGGGATCATCCCGCCATAGGATCTGTTGTAGATGCCTGTCATCTGGATGTACTATTACCTGGCGGTACATTTTTTCCACATCTGCGGAGAGAACATATTTATATTTCCTAAACCGAAGAAGAATTGACACCAAGTCATCTTGTACGGTAGGTCCTATCATTTGTAACTGATTAAATGATACTCCTGAGGTGGTGGGACTACTAGCATTGAACACCACTCTCAGTTTTGTAGTTAAACTACTTTCACGCACCACGCCATGGTGAGGTATATAATATGCAACCTTTTGTGAATCAGGTAAACATTTAGACATATGTTTTAACTCAACATATTCTTTCATAAAGTCACAATAACTTTCTTTAAATGATGGTTGACCCTTAAACCTGCGCTCTAATGAAAGCAAACAGTGCTTAGCTCTGTTTACAGAGTCACCTAAGTTATGATGTGATTGTTTTAAAGGGATTCTCACACAGAAACGGCCGTCCTTGAGACGCGTTGTGTTTTGAATAAAATGATCTTCACACATTTTCTCCTCTTGAGAATAGACTGATGACTGATGGCTAACTTCCTCAAGCTGCCAAAAACGCATTAACAGGTTTTGAATGTCATCAGTACTTGAGCGATCCCCTGAAATAATAGTTTTGGGACTATTAATATTGGTCAAATGACAAAGTAGAGGAAGCGAACACGGAACTTGACCACTATGTAGCATAGGGCCTGAAGCTATCCAGCCAAGTCTAGTTTCATATAGCACTGGTTTACCAATACCGAGGTTTATCTTTTCTGTACCCAAGAGGTCCCAGAAAACATCTGCACCTATAATTAAATCTACCGGAGATGGTACATAAAAGTGAGGATCAGCTAGACATAAATCACTAGGAATATTTAATTCATTTAAATTCAATTGACGACAAGGCACTTCATCAGTAATAGACGGTAAGACAAAACAGCAAATATTTTTAGAAAAGCTTTCATTTAACGATTGTATTGCAATGCAACACATTTTACCAATTGGTGATTTAGAATTATTTATACCCATCAGTGACTCACTAACTTTCATAGTCGGTAAATTTAATAAATTACAGAATTTTTCTGTAATGAGGCACGAAGTACTGCCACTGTCCAATATGGCACGACCGAGATGCTCGCGGTTATCGCCATCATAAACTTTTAATAATGAAGTGGCCAAAAGAACTTCTTTATTTTGTACATTTGTCGTGACTTGTGCCGATAATGTTACATTATTGTTAGATAATGGTGCAGTAGCTTCACCGCTGCCATTACTGTCACCACTGGTGGGAGATGGTTTAATTGTTGACTTAGCTTTCACATCTGTAACATGAACAAGTGTATTGTGCTTACGTTTACACACTTTGCAACCGCTTGATTTACAATGATTGGAATAATGGCCTGTGCGGAAACAATTAAAACATACTTTATATTGTGGTAGTAACTCTAACCTCTGTTCATTACTAAGTCCTAAAAATTGTGAACAGTTACTTAGGTTATGTTCACCTCGACATTTCGGGCACGATTTTGGTGAATTAGAATCAGAATTAGGGCGACCAGCTGACGTACTGCTTACAGACACCATGCTCTTATGTTTATTGCTAGAATTAGAAGAATTATTATTCGAATTATTTTGTGACATTTCAATCGTTTCTAACAAGTCTGAACGATTTCGCAAAAAACCAAGAATCATGTCTAATGTGATTGACTTGTCTTTATCTACGTTACCTTTAAATTCTTCCCATTCGCGATAGGTTTTAGAATCCAACTTATTTGTAACTATATGAATTAAGAGTGTGTCCCAATGACTTGTTGGTTCTCCTAATGATTCCAATGAACGTAAGTTCTTGTTTACAGAATCAATTAAACGTTTTATAGCAACAGATGACTCCTTCTTTATTGCCTCGAGATTGAATAATGAAGTTACATGATTTTGTATTAAAAGCCGCTTATTGTCGAAACGTTCACACAATATATTCCACGCAACAGAATAATTACTGGCCGAAAACTCTATAGATTGAATCACCACAGCAGCTGACCCCTCGAGAGAAGCCCTAAGGTAATGGAATTTGTTGACGTCATCTATTTCATCGTTGGAATGTATCAAACTACAGAACGTGTCGCGGAACTCCAACCATTTTTCATAGGAACCACAAAACTTTGACAATTGTATGGTAGGTAATTTAACAAGCCTATGATTACGCAATCGTGATGAACCGTTATTACTTTCCAAAGAATCATCCTTAATTGTTTTTAAATTACGTGCAAGTAACTCTTGAGCCTTTGAAAACATCTTGTAGTATAAAGATTCAAACTCGTTTCGCTCTGGTAGTTGACTGTTGACGTCATCAACTAAACACTCCAATTTTAATTGAACCTCGTCAAATTGTACAAATAAATGTTCAATCTTACCTAAACGTAGTTGCAATTCGCATACCTGTGATGGATTCAACGAATCTTCCAAATCATTAACATATTTAGAGAACGTTGTCAAACGTCCCTTATAACTTGCCCGTCTTTTAATTAACTCCTTGTCAGTCATTTTGAGACACCGGTATTAAACTGAAACATACAAGATTAACAATTAGATAACATACAAATGCCTCACAATAACAATGTATCTTGCAGCTGAAATACAACAAGTTAAAGTATAATAATTATAATAGTAATCCACCTAACAGATTGGTTTATACCTTACACTAATAAACTCAGCTGAAGAATGATTGCAATAGCTAATGATATATTGATATAATTACTTTATAAACAATACACCTAGACTCTGCTTAGTTTAAACAATGTAATCGGTTAACTGCAAATAAATTAATTATCTGGTTATAACAATCTAAGTAAATTAAAGTAGGTAGTACTAACCTTAACAATTTTCGGAAACTTACACTTATTTTACCTTAAAACAAACCTAATTCAGAGTATTGGGTATTATTGATAATATTGTCCACTGAACACATTTATCCACATCCAGCTATCCACTTTCTCCAAATATAGCAAGTTTTCCAAGTCGAAATTCACGTTGGCCTTTGGACTCCGTGTACTGAGCCAATCCAATGTTCTTCAATATTGTAATTTCCAGTATAAATCTTTGATTTTGTTATTTCCACTGATTAATTATTGAATATATCCGCTCGTTAGGACCATGTTGGGGGTTTATATCCAGAATTATTGAAATAAAAGGCTTCCGACGATTTAAGAGCTGTATTCCGTGCAAAACCAAATTGAAGAAGACAAAAAAATAAAAAAGTAACTAAATGGTAGGTACACATACATTAATAATTACTACCTAAACGCTCTTGGCAATGAGGCGTAGATGAGTGGTCACATTGCTATTACATTTACGTAGGCGTTTAACTAAATTCTTATAATTCTAAACAGATAGTCTACAAAATGTAAACGTTCTTTTTATATTTTATATTAAAATACAAAATTGGTAGACTTTTTGTTTTACGTACGTATTTTAACAGCACTAAATAAAAAAAATTGAAGTTCAGTATGTGCAGTAAAAGTTGTTATTTAGAAATTGTAAACTGAATTTTGAAATAACAGCTTGTTATAGAATGCAAAAGAAAGTGTACACGTTACTAATTATTCATAACAAAATCACATTTAATATCTTTCTGTTTGCTCTGGTTAATCTCCGAAATACCTGGACTAATTTTGACGGGACTCATACTGGCAGATAGCTGATTTTGTAAGAAATAACTAAGGCTACTTCAAATCCAATTCAAATAGGGAAGACAAATTTTTATAACAATTTACAGGGAGCTCGTGAATAAAGTTGGTGTCATTACAGAATTTCAGTTGTACAATAAAAGATAATTAATTGTAACATTGTTATTTTATTAATTATTTATTTATTTAGGATCTTTATTAATAAAACGAGCAATACTTTGGCAAATTAATTAAATAAATAAAGTCTAAGTACGCAATATTTTACAAAAACCAATAAACTATCAATGAAAACTTGCCAAGTTTCAAGAAAAACTTTTGAGAAAACACTCCTGTTTTTCGTACAAAGTTATTGGGTTTTCAAGATGCTCTCGATTTCACTTGTTTTTAACGGCTTATTCATTTTCAAGTCGAACTTGGCTTTCTCACAGAAACAGTTTTGATTTAGAGCTTCGTTTCTTTTAGAACTAAGAAATTAAATCGATAAATAAATGTGGACTTTTAAAACTCTGTTAGCTTGGACAATAACGTAAGTAGCAATTCATTCTGAAAGTTTTAAAGTATAGGATGGAGTAGGTACTTTTTTCAACTTTTCTTTTTTTTTTGTTAGTAGGACTGTAATGTTTGTGTTTTTATACTTACGTTTTTGACTATTGTAATCCGAAATTTTATCATGTAACGTTTCTTTCCAAGTAACTGCATGGCCATTATGTGGAGTCTTTTCATACCTTTTTTTTTTAATTCGTATTATTTAAAGCTTTTCTGTACATTTTAGTCTTTTCAATCTTTGTTTACTTTTCTAATGTCAGATAATGACAATGCCAAGCCTAGTTTTCTTTTTAATTTATTGCTGGAACTAGGAGTTGTAGGTTGTATACATTTGATGTTAGGCCTTCTTTGTAACCATTTTTTTTCTTCTATGTTCTAGAACAATCTAAAAATTGCGGACTGGACTGGCGGACTTGAGTGGAGCCGCCTTATTTCCTGCTGCGAGCCTAGACACTAGTGGCAGGTTACCCTCAGGCCGCCCTCTGGTAGCAGCTTTACCCTCAGAGATTTGGCGTCTGCGAGCCTGACACAGCGGAGAGCGGCTTATCTGCAAGCTTTGCACCTGGACCTTAATCGCCATCGTACCTCGGCTTCCCTAGTCGAATAAATTTCATCTTGTCATCTTTTCTTTGCCATTTTTCTTTTGAACTTATCCTAACGCGGCCTTATGTTTTCCCATCTAGGAAAATGTAACGTTACTGGACTTAAACATAAATAAGAACTACTCTTCGTGATGAAACGGCAGCGGCATGTGAAATACAGCAATCTCTTTTATTTACAGAGCGGAAACGTCCCAGCAATCTTATTCGGTGTCGTGTGCTTAGTGCCTATCAAGTTTCAGAGTGTATGAACCTCTGACTCGGCTTTATACTGTCGAAAAATATCTCTCAGGCATGCTGGTTTGGGCTGCGGGACTGTTGGAAAGAGATACCGCGGTCCCGGAACGTAAAGGGCGAGAAAGGAACATGGATGGGTTTTAGTCAGTAAAAGTCTGACACTCCCTCTCGCTCCCCGCAGAATGGGAGAAGTTATTTTTTTTTTTAAATGGTTTCCTTACGATTTTTTCCTTCACCGAGCAATCTCCAGCTGTCCCTTACTTTTCGGTCGAGACTTCCTGGTACAAGCTGTATTTCTAATAAGGCATTTTTTTTTGGGACAAGCCCGCCACTCTATTCTCAAACTACTGTAACTCCTGAAAGCCAGAATCAACAGTGGCGAGCACCAGAAAAGCGCCGAGACAATGATGGTCGACGAAGCCCCAGAGAATGAATTTAACTGTCTTGGATCCTGCAACAAAATTAATCAGAAAGTATAGTATAGGAGTAGGACAAAAACCATAATTTCCACTTCCCTCCATATCAGCAGGAGACAGACCGAAACAAGGCCAATAGGCACAAAGGGACGTTTACAACTGGGACAGGCCCAGTTGCCTAGCACCACGGATAAATATTAACATTAATGGGTCCAAAGTTGTGAGCTGTTATATCTTTCTTCTTTTCTGATATGACATGCAATAATACAAACGCATTGGAAAACATTCGTAAGCTTATGTTTATTTAAACCATATCTACAGGGATTCACAATTTGTCAACACAACTAATTACAAACAAAAAACCCGGGAAAAAATTCACGAAACGAGTTTACAATTTAGTAACAAAATGTTAAGCTCAAACTTCAGCTTAATAAGATAAACTCTACAAAGCCTTGCAAAAATATTTGGACGCAAAAATATTCCGAGTAAAAGAATTAACAAAAAACTTGCTCAGTAGTTTGTAGGCAACCGAATCTAGTATTCAGTGCAATATAAAAGAGTCTTTTGTGCACCGAAAAAGTGGGTCATCCTATTCCCCTATTACACTGCCGTGCATGGAAATGGAGATCGGTATTAAAATATTTTTGAATGAGATTAGTTTCCCATTTGTATGCGCATGCTTGTGTTAATAAAACATTGAATCCTTGGACGTTATTGGTTGTTTGCAATGAAATTGGATTTATGATTTTGTTGTGACATATTCTTGGTAGATTATTTTCTTCTACTTACTTGTTTTTAATTTGACATGCGGTAGTGTAAAAAAGTATTCGCCTATGCTAAAATTATTTTAACATAAGATAAACTACGACCTTCACCGATCTGGATGAGACATTTTTTATCAAATACTAGCCGACCCGAAAGACATTGTTCTGTCAACTATGAATATTGAATTCGAATTGACCTACCACCTACCCACTCCCTTCCAAATACCTACGTACCACCTACATAGTATACTACCTACCAACTTAAAAAAAGGGTAGTAAAAATAGTGTTACTAACACGACTTTCTATTATGTATAGAAAAAAAAATATTCTATGTCCGTCTCCTGGTTCTAAGTTAGGTACCTCCCCACCAATTTTAGCCAAATTTTCAAATATAATTTAGAAACAAACATGCCTATGATAATTTGCCTATCGAAAAGTGTTCATGGCTATTTTTAAATTAATTATTTTTTATCAATTTTCTACACAACCTCACTCTTTTGATCCATTTTGTTTCCGTCCTACACAATACCTACACTGTGTGTCATCCGTTTGGTGTTGCATAGTTTCCAATTAGTAGTACGGCTTTGTGTCCTGTCCAATTCAGACTAGCTACATTCATGATTGTTAGTGTTCCCTCACTACTAGGTATTCAGAAATCAATAAGAAATTGTAATGTTTCTTTAAAACGCCAGATTGTATTCGATTCTCTAAAAATCTAAAAGAACCAGGACATAATAAACGCGAGGTGACTATTTCTGTCCTACACTGTGTGTCAGTTATGTTGACCATCCGTTTGGTGTTGCACAGTTTCCAATTAGTGGCGTTGCTCTGTGTCCTGCCCGGTTGTCACCTTGCTACTGCATTCATGAATGGTATGACCCTGTTTGGTTCCGGGTGTACGTGTGGTAGGCGTTTGAATGGATTAGGTAGAAAGTTTGAAAACATAATAGGTTTGTTAACTGAAAAAATCCAATTAGTCCGTCACATAGATTATCAAAAAATATTTGACCCGTATTTTTTCTTTTGTTACATAAACCAAAATTGACGAAGATACGACGCTTTTAAAATTCCCAATACGTCACTGTTCGGTATGATTCTTATTGAGTACTGACGTCACGAGCGCCCACTCCCGAGTTTTGATGCGTTTTATCTTTGTCAATATTCGTTGATTTACAAAAACAAAAAATACGTGTTCATTATTTTCCAATACTCTAACTGACAGACTAATTAGATTTGCAATTTATTGATGGTGGAAACTAGCCTATTGGTAGACGACAAAAAAATCTAATAAATCTTTCAGATAGATTTAAAAACAAATTTGGACACATATTTTTTCTGACCGTCGAAAACTCGTGTGACGTCACATTTGCGTACATTTTTACCTGAAAGTGACGTCACAACCCCACTCAACCCCACTCATGATCTTCGTCATTTTGTATTAATTTGATTAAAACAAGAACACGTATCAAATATTTTTCGATAATCTAACTGGCGGGCTAAACAGAGTCATATTTTGTTTCATGTCATCACTCTTAATTATTATAGTAAGTTTTCCAAAGTACTAGCACTAAATGACACTACCGATCGAAATCGAATGTTCGTAGTTGTGTTTTCTATATCGTTTTAACATTTTGAGTTATCATCATCATCTTATAGTGTTCACACAGCTAGGACACGGTCTCCTCTCTATGAGAGGGAATGGGCTATAACCACCAGTGGGTCCAGTGCGGATCCTTGGACCCTTGATAACTGACCGAAAAATATGATTTTGAAATGTGTTGTTTGCATAAAAGGTGTAAAACACCTCTTAACGAAGCCGAAAGGCACTTGTTCTCCTTGTCATTGCGATCAATTTTTTGGTCTACACCACACCTAGGAACCTTCTAGTTACGGCAATATAGAGGGTCAAAGTTCAAACTTCTCGATTTTTTTTTTTTATATACAAGTTTTTACTGCTGGATTTTTACTTAAAACACCTCTGCGACCCCCGTACTATTCAATCCATCCACCAACACAATGATTTAAGTGCGTTACATTGAGTTCTACCACTAAACATGATTTTTCACCGTAAAAAAGTAGTTTCCCAACAATGTTTTTTGCGTAAAGTTGTTTAGTTTGATGTACACAATGCTTGGTTGACGGCTTCGTGATGAGGTGGTTTACACCCTGTATTATTACGTACACCTCTGCCCTGTAATTTCGGGCACTACTAACATGAAACGTTATGCCGAATATAGCGTTGTGCTAGTTACTATGTTAAGCCGTAAACCAAGACGACCTGCATTGTGATTACAGCAATGCATAGATGATGACGTGCTGGCACCGTCTGAGGATATATCATAGTAATCTACATACATTACACCGGGTTTATGGTGCAAGATGGCGGCGAAATTATAATTAGTATCTGAAGTGTTAACGGACTGACGGTGTTATGTTTATAACCGTGGGTAGTGGGTTTACATATATAAAGGCCGGTGTAAAATGACTCTTCAAGATGCCGTTAACAAAGCATTTTGTACATGTTTAGGTTCTATGACATGCCAGTTTCCTCACAATGTTTTCCTTCACGATTTTGAGAGCAGCGGTGATAAAATAAATCACACAAAGTACCTGCACCTGCCTGGGTTCGAACTCACAACTTACTGTTCGTAAGTCGGGGCCACCATTACTGGGCCACCGCTGCTGTGAAAAATTAATTTTATTTATAAATCGCTAAACAACTTTTATTAGAATTTACCCATATCAAAAGCATTTTCACAAAGATATTCTGTCCTAACACGTATAACAACAACACTTTTATTTCTCGAAAAATATAATGTACAATTTAGCGCACACGCTCATAAATTGCAAGCTTGTTTCATATCAAAAATTCTGTGAAGCTACAGCAGCTAAGTTCAAGCTGCTGGTGGAAATTCATTCCGCAGTGAACGCTTGACCGCGTCGGGTAGATAACATGTTGTTACAGCGGCTGTGCTGCGTTCAGACGAGCTAGTTGGGAGGAAAGTGGTTGACATTCCTTTAAAACCTCGATAAAATAAAAACCAGGGTGGCCAGGGACCGCATGAGTGGCCCAGTGGTGGCGGCCCCGACTTACGAAGAGTCTGTTGTGGGTCAAAACCCAGACAGGCGCATTACTTTGGGTAGTTTATTTCATCACCACTTCTTTCTAAACGATCAAGGAAAACATCGTGAGGCAACCGGCATGTCCTAGAACCAAAAAAATTGAAGACATGTGACATCTTCCAATCCGCACTGGGCCGGCGTGGTGGATTATAGCCCATAGAGAGGAAGTCTGTGTCCCAGCAGGGAGAACATTAATAGGCTGATGATGATGATGAAATGAAAAATATTTTGAAAAGTCTTTACCGTTGAAAATTTTAGAATGGGAGAGCAAATAACTTAAATGTAAATCGATAGCGCACATAATCTTACTTAGAAAATATTGAGTTCAATTATAAAGGGTGTAAAAAACCTCTTCACAAAGCCGAAAGGCACTTGTTCTCCCCATCATTGCGATCATGTTTTTGTTGTACACCATACCTGGGAACCTTCTAGTTACGGAGATAGGGGGGGTCATAGTTACAACTTTTTGACAAGTATTTTTTTAAATACAAGTTTTTTTATAAGATTTTGACTTTTAACACCTCCACGACCCCCGTACTATTCAATACATCCATCAACACAATGTTTTGAGTGCGTTACATTGAGTTCTACCACAAAACATGACTTATAACCTCAAAAAAAAAAGTTGTTTCCCAGCAATAATTTTTGCGTAAAAATACTTAGTTTGATGTACATAATGCTTGGTTAACGGCTTTGTGATGAGGTGGTTTACACCCTGTATGTGCTCGATGATTCTATGTAACAATTTGATGAATGTATTATTATTATTATTATTTTTTTAAGAAAAGATATAAGATGTCATCCAATCAAATTCATCATTTTAATAAAAAACTCTAATATCAACACAAAACTGTGCTGGAAGAGACACTCCCACACACTTTGTTTCAATTAAAAAAGTAACTTACTTAATTGCGGATTAAGGCCAGGCAATATTAGACTGACAGGTGGACAACAAAAGTGATATAAGGGTTCCGTTTTTGCAGACTGAGGTATGAAACCCGAAAAATACTAATACGAAAAAAAAATACCAGTAAACTCGCCCATTCAAACGCGCACTGGGCGCAAGCCATATCATTGGGAATATCGGTCGGCCCGCATGGCAGAGCCGTGCGATAGCAACCCCAATTCTGTTACCGAAATTACTACGAATTGGTACATACGCTTCTATTTTATTGGACTTGCTAAGTGACGCTAAATTTTAGGTTTAGCTGGTGCTATTTTTAGAGCGGGTTTAGAGGGTGTAGTTATGTGTTATCGTGAAACGGTTTGCGATACTTAATGGAGGTCAAAAATGATGGGATTAGAAGAAATTGGGTTGGGAACCTGTGGCTAAATGATTTCAGCCGCTCGGGTTGATCTTTAGGTTAAACCGTGCTTGCCTATGTTGGTCTGTGGATGGGTGACCCTTAAATACCGAGTTTCCTCCGTGCCTCGGAAAGCACTTTAAGTTGTTGGTCCCGGCTGTCATTTGTCCATCTTTGACAGTCGTTACAGGTAGTCAGTGGCCCAAAAAGTCTGACACCAGTCTTACCAACTGGTATCGTATTTCCCAGTATTAACTGGATTGTGGAGGTCAGATAGACAGTCGCTCCATGTAAAATACTGGTGTTCAGCTGCATCTGGTTAGACTGGAAGCCGACCCCAAAATAGTTAGGAATAGGCTCGGCAGATGATGAATTAGGGAGAGTTGGAAGAGACTAGGGGAGCCTATAGCCAGCTATAGGCTCCCCTAGGCTCGTAGCCTACTGCTGGACAAGCCTATGCCTGGGCATAGGCTTGTCCAGCAGTAGGACTGCAAAGTCCATTCAAAATAACCAAATTTTATTCGTTAGTTAAAAAAAATGTTACATAATCCATGTATTCTACATAATCTATTATAAATCTGTCTATCAGCTCGTCACGCCTTTGGACTGTTTTGATAAGACACACAGCTAGACCATGAATATACCAAAACACAGATACGTTGTACATAAGCTATATATTTTAATTTTGTGTAAATTTCTGTTTGTTAATTTCTGTGTGTGCAATAAAGAATAAGAATAAGAATACATCGACATGATGGACACAGCATATAACTTTGTATACAGACTCTACGGCTGAGGCTACAGTAGGCAGCGATTTGCGATGCGACTGGAAGAGCGTAACGAGAAAAACATGGTATGGCTACATTACAAGAGAGATTCCGGCGTATTTTCTAATAAATTCGCTTCAATTTCGCTATGTTGGTGTAGCCGATGCCGTGATTACAGTAATGTTGTTCCGATCGCATAAAGAAATCAAAGATCGCTAGTAATATTTGATGTACAGTGTAGCCATATACGTGAGCATTCATTTACTTGTTTTAATCGCTCATGTGTCGCAGGTCGCGTCGCGGCCTAATGTAGCCTCAGCCTACGTTCTAATGGAATATTTTCTGACCTCTACACGAACAAAGTATAGTAGGCAAAAGTTAGTTATCCGAGGTGTGCGTAATAGTGCATCCACACTTTGCCAGTTATGTTTAAAGCAAAGTTTAGACGAAGCCAGTGTTGGCTGCCAGTACTGGTGGGAATAGAGCGCCGGCCTATTTTTCAAGTTAGTGACCTTCGCCCGCATGCCCCACAACCCCCGTGCCAGCGTGAGGACGCGTGTAGACGCAACGTGCCAGTCGCTGGCGCTTATCCCGAGTGCACACCACAAGAATAATCGAGTAATTAAACAAACAACAACGACAAGAACAACAACAACAATATCAACTATCTGGTGTCCACGACACAAACCTCGCTTAGTGTGGTACTAGATGGGGCAATGTGTAATGTCCAGCAATATTTATTTTATTTTAAATCCATTGGCCTCATCTAATGTCTGAGGACTGGCGCCAGCGGTTCTGGTTTTGTCTAAATCTGGCTTTGTAAAAGTGGCCAAATCTATTATCATCTTTTAAGTTGTAGTTAAAATCATACATCATAAGCAATTTCCTCCACCATAAAATACTCTTTTATTCATGTCAAAGTGCGTTTTTATACTATGAAAAGGTTCGACACTCAGCCTTGCATAATATTATCTTTGTCTTCCACTAGGCGATTGTCTAGCAAGATCTAATTAATGTCTTTTATTCTTTATGCAAATGATTATAATTTACTTACTTGTTTTTCGTTGGTTCATCATATTCTTAATGCCTTTCGAAAAATGGAAGTGTTTTGGAAGAAAATTGATTTTATTTTATGGATACATTTAAATATTTTTTATGATAAAAGGTATAACACGAAAAAACCGAATCTAAATAGAAGTGAAATGTCTATTTGTATATTTAAGACAAAAAAATTAAAATTGAAATGTTCATTTGTGTTTTTGTTAAAAGTATCGTATATACTTTCGTATACATTCAGTAAAAAACTGTATTTTTGAAATTGTTAGCAGATACTTCACTTTTACTTATGTATATAGATTATTATGTAGAGTATACAGATCCAACCAATTTATAATTTCTAGGTAATTGGACTGTCAGTTTTCTCTCCCATGACAAAATTCATGGGACAAGCAACATTTCCAAGGAACCCGTTCGTACGTCCAATTCAGTTAAAATTACACGCCACTTACTACCGATACATAGTGCAATCCTATATACATGCAAATTGCGGGCAGCTGCGTCTACCGCATCTGCTGCTATAACGGCTCGCCCTAATACGTATGTGTTATACGGGAGCGTCGAGGAGGATTGAAATGTATTTGTTTTTATTTGTGTGTGAGGTGGAAAGCCTGGCTTTGATAGGATTTTTTATATTGTATTCATTGCTGGCCAAATGCGTTAGAGTATACAGAAAAAATCAATTAAAAATCTGTAAATAATTGATTCCATTAAAACTGCATAGTTTTCAGCGTTGAATTTCACTCTGTAGAAAATTATTCCGTTTTGTAAAGTATGAAAAAAATTACAGTTTTTGAAAAGTCGGCTAGGCTTATTCAAAACGGCAAAGAAAAATATTTGTCATATCTTAGAATCAAAAACTTCGAAACCATTTGACATCCATCCAAAGCGACTTACAGCTACTCGTATCTCCATCTCATATAGAAGGGCCTGCCTCCCAGCAGTATAAATTTAAATGCTGATTATCCTCTTCTAGAGAAGGACAAAAACTGACCTCATTGTTTGTTTATCGCTCAAAAAATAAAAGTATTAAACTTCTACAATTTTCTACGACATTCAAACGTCTCTGACTGTCACAGCCATTCATGTCATGAGCATTTGTCGTCATTTCCGTTTATCTGCCTTGTTTACATCTTACTGTAACCTTCATTATAATCATTTTACTAAATGTTTAGGCTTTATTCAAACAACGTTGCAATAACAATATTATAATAACATCTTTGTGAAACTATAAGGTCCATCTTCACCAAAAAGATGACGGTCTGATTATCTAAAACAGCTGTTTAAAACACATTTTTGTCTGGGAACATGTCAAAGTGACAGCTGTTTTTAGGGTTCCGTAGCCAAATGGCAAAAAACGGAACCCTTATAGTTTCGCCATGTCTGTCTGTCTGTCTGTCTGTCTGTCTGTCCGCGGATAATCTCAGTGACCGTTAGCACCAGAAAGCTGAAATTTGGTACCAATATGTATATCAATCATGCCGACAAAGTGCAAAAATAAAAATTTAAAAAAACATTTTTATTAGGGTACCTCCCCCAGACGTAAAGTGGGGAGCGATTTTTTTTTTTATTTTTTAATTTTGACCCTGACGTGTGATATATTGTTGGATAGGTATTTAAAAATGAATAGGGGTTTTCTAAAATCATTTTTTGATAATATTAATATTTTAGGAAATAATCGCTCCGAAAGTCAAAAACAATGTGTCCCCCCCCCCTCTAACTTTTGAACCATAAGTTTAAAAAATATGAAAAAAATCACAGAAGTAGACCTTTATATGAACTTTCTAGGAAAATTATTTTCAACTTGATGACTTGAATAGTTTTTGAGTTATATAGCACTTTTTCAAAAAAACGCAAATGATAACTTTGTTTTTCATACAAATACTATGAAAAACAAAGTTATTTTTGCTGACGAAAAATGTTGGTATTTTTAATGGTCTGGGAAGCTACGGAACCCTACAGTGAGCGTGGCCCGACACGCTCTTGGCCGGTTTTTTTAGATAATCAGACCGTTATCTTTTCGGTGAACTTGGACCTAAGTAAATATCCAGTAAAAGTGTTTTTGACACATTTGACGTCACTACCGGCGACGATGCGTTTCGAATTTGCGTTCTTTTTCACCAAAAACACGCTACATAAAATATTAAATTGGATAATAAGTGTTGTATTAGAAAGATAAACAAGTGTACCACAATGTTTGTATGGGGCAATACACGGTATTTTTAAAGAATAAAAACGTTTTTAATTTCTTGCATAAACCCTATTCATGCTGAACATCCAGTATTAACATGTTCCACTAAAATGCTGGTTGTTGAACAAGGGCCAACGTGACCACAAAAACGAAGTATTTAGGGTGAAACTGCGGTTAACACTTCGTTTGGCAGCGATTGGCAGTACCGATGAAATGTTTATGCTTCTGGTGTAGATATGAAATTAATAGGAATGGTTTATTTATAATTTTATAAATTAAACGATAACGGAAGTCTTCCAATGACACTGACCAGAAAACTCTCGACAAGTGCATGCTGCCGATACAGTCTAAACTCAAGATATGCCAGCGGCTAATGGAGTGCAGAATAATCGGTATGAGAGTGCAGATCGTTTTAGAAACACCACCCATTTTTTTTTTTAGGATGGGAAATCATCAAATGACTCCTCCCACTCTGGGCGGAGCGGGAGGGAGTGTCAGACTTTTATTGACTAAAACCAATCCATGTTCCTTCCTCGCCCTTTATTTTACGGGGCTGCGGTATCTCTTTCGAACAGGCCCGCAACCCTGCGTTCCGTAACGCAGATGACAGATGTCGGTGGGAACAACCAAGAGTTGGAGTGGGTTGGCCACATACCGCGAGTACGCCCGGAAAAGTGGTGAAAGATCTTTTCACACTAGACACCTGACCGAGTAAATCGCTGTCAAGGTAGACTACCGCGAAGGTTGTGTGACGATATAATCTTTTTCGGGGCAAACATGGCTGGATATCGCACACTAAAAAAGTTTGGAAGGAGAAAGAAGGGCCTTTGTCGAGCTGCCCGCGTAGCATGACCACCGTAGACGCGACAGAGAGTCGACAAATCTTTTGTTCATCTGTCATTTTGTCGATTCAATGACAGATGAACAAAAGATTTGTCGAGTCTCTCTCGTTTCTCCGGTGGTCATGCTAAGCGGGCTGAAGTGGGAAACATGAGCGGCTAAAAGATATGCTATGTTTCTTCTGTTTAATTCACAAAGTTGCGTGCACGCGTTGGAATCTGACAAGGTTAGATAGAAAGCATTCAGTTTTAAAATGATTATGTGTTTCATTTGTTGTTGCTTCATAACTTAAAGCTGTTAAAGCCCTAAAATACACCCTAAACAGTAATTGATTTGTCAGAGTTCCTTTTCATTTGAATGAATAGAAATGCAATTTGTACAGTATTAAACGAATACTGTCATCAAATAGTTAAACAATTTTAGGTAATTGGGAAATGTCGGCTACTGTTGTTTGCGGAAGGCAAACAACAGTAGCCGACATTTGGAACCGTACCCCAAACAGGATTACTAAATAAAAACCAAACACAAACCTAGAGCAACGTCTAAAAAGCGCAACAAAACCAGAATGAGACAACAAACCGTAAACAGATACACACGAAAGAGACAGAAACAACCTCTCTAGAAGCATGACAAAAATTACCCGAAATGTACATCAACAAATTGAACTCAACATCACGAAATAGTTTTTCATATCTCCGCATACGAATTTAAAGTGGAGCCTTTGAAAAACACGGGACTACCATAAGGGGTAAAAAGGGGGTAAAAAAGGGGGTAAAAAAGGGGTAAAAAAGGGGTAAAAAAGGGGTAAAAAAGGGGTAAAAAAGGGGTAACAAAGGGGTAAAAAAGCCTTAACACATTAATTCCGCAACGAATCGCCGGTCGTGACAGTCGGTGGCCAACAACATGAGCGGTGCATGCTGCATGTGAATTTCAGTTTAGGTTGATGGAGCGTTTGGACTTGAGTGGTTTTACTGGCATGGTATGGAATTAGAGTCTAATATTGGCACATATTATTTTTACGAAAATAGGATAAGCTCGTGGTGCTTGGGTCAATTTAGGTTAAGCCGCGCTTGCATAGGTTGGTCCCTGGATGGGTGACCACCCTTACAAACTCAAACTCAAATCATTTATTTCAATTAGACCTTTACGGCACTTTTGAATGTCAAAAATACAAAACTAAATCAAAGCTACAGTCAGTCACAAGGCATAATAACTTGAGAAAATACTGTAGTTGCCCATTCCCTAGCGTAGATCTCTATGGAGAAGAACGGGCAAGAAACTCCATGGACACTCTTTTAAATCAAAATATTGTTACAAAATCTTGGTTACATCATTCATGTTGTGATTATACATATAATATGTGAAAACGATGTAGACAGACTTGCACACCGAGTTTCCTCCGTGCCTCGGATAGCACGTTAAGCTGTTGGTCCGGGCTGTCATTTGTAGATCTTTGACAGTCGTTACAGGTAATCAGTGGCTCAAATGGTCTGAAAACCAGTGTTACATAGTGGTACCGTATTACCCAGTACTAACTGGACTTTGGAGGTCAGATAGGCAGCCGCTCCATGTAAAATACTAGTATTCAGCTACACCTGGATAGACTTAAAGCCGATCCCAACATAGTTGGGAAAAAGTTGGGCAGTTCATTTGACTTTTAAAAAATGCATCTTGATTGGAGAGCAGTGCGGTGGCCCAGTAGTGGCGTCCCCGAGTTACGAGCAGTAAGTTGTGGATTTGAACCAACCAAGTAGGCGCATTACTTTGTGTAATTTATTTCATTGCCACTGTTCTCAAAACGGTGAAGGAAAACTTGGTAAGGAAACCGGCATGCCCTAGAACAAAAATTGGAAGACATGTGACGCGAGCCCATTGCGGGTTGGTAGATACCAACCCGCAATGGGCTCGCGTGTTAGATTACAGCATTCCCTCTCACAAGGCGTGTGTCTCAGCAGTGGGAACATTCAACTTTGAGAATTATGCTTAAGCATGTTTATTTTAGTGACAAATTTCCATTATTCACCTGATTCCTGAACCGAAAGGTTCAATAAACTAAAACTAAGAGTCATCCTAATGTTCAAACGTTTAATTAATTTGATGTAAATTGAGTCTAAAAGGACTTTGTCTATTTATTTGTAAACATTTATTTATTAACTATGTTTGATACTATTCTTCCGTCACTTACCCCCTCAAGGTTCATTGGAAGACCAGTGTCAGACAGCATCACCTGTCTGGCATGAATGCTGAAATGGACGATTTTGCTCTGTGCCTCACGCGCAGCCGTGCGTACTATGTTTTCCTCCTTTTTTATATCTTCTTTTTTATATTATTGTGTGAACTGACGTCAAATAAATATTTGTCTTTCTTTCTTTTCAGCATTGAGCTGATCTGTCCCTCCATGCATGTCTCATTGTATTGCTCAACTATATTTTAGGTACGCGTGGGTGCTTCGATTCTGAGCTAGCCAACACAATAGTGGGCTATTGCTGCTCAAATTTTCTCTCTACATCGTTCAACAAAATACTGAGGGCGACCTACTTTCTGATATTGGATTTCCTTATTTAACAACAAAATAATCAAGAAACATTCACGGAAAAACCCATCGATCTACAGCGCCGAAATATATTTGCAAATGAAATTGATACCTACATGGCTAAGCCTCGATGCCCGTTCAAACATGCCAGTGGGATTACTAAAGAATACAGAATTAGTAAGCGCGGCCAGCGGTGTCTATTATAGATACGGATAGCTACTGGCGCGAGTGCGGGCTACCGAAGGATTGAAGGCCGTTCGTTGTGGCTTGTGGCTCGGTAGATGTTCACGTGTGAATTTCAGTTTGGGTTTGTGGAGCGTTTGGAACGGAGAGTGGCCTTGCAGATTCATTTGCAATCCTGTTATTATTATAATACACAAAAATGGTAAAATCTTGCTTTTGCCAGTCAATTGTATAGTATTGTTGTTATAATCTATACTGTGTCAGCATTTTTCGTCTCTCAGGTAGATATTTTTGCTTGGTCGATTGGTTTATTTCACAAATCGTTGCTTCAGTACAGTTTTATTGAGATCGTCCGTTAAGACAGTAATGCTAAACTAACTATCATAATTATGAAATTCTTTTACCTATTTAGTTTTAAGATTACCTTGAATTTCTCATATTAAGTTTAATGCATTCTTTTCGTAAATTAACTGTAACTTTAAACCGCAAACTGATTAGCGCCAGTCAAGTCCACTATTCTCATTCAAATGCAGCAGTTCGAACAGCAGTCATATCGAATTTAGGACTACACGCTACCCGCCAACCATCCGAGATGTAGGTCGGATTGTCCTATCAAAATCTATGAGCGAGTCGGCTGTACCTAGGTATGAATGCCTTCATTTGTAAGCTAGATCGGGATCATTTGTAAGCTTATGGGAGTTGAAAAGATTTTGTAGTGGATCCGTCAGAAAAGTAGGTCGTATTTGGTTTTATGACAAAAATTTACTGATTCGTAATAGGACGACAAAAAAATGATAATAAGTCCGTCAATTAGATTATCAACAAATATTTGACCCGTATTTTTTCTTTTCTTACGTAATCCAAAATTTTCAAAGAACCGACGCTTTTAAAATTCTTAATACGTCACGCCATGGTATATTTTTTTGAGCGTACTGACGTCATGAACCCCAGTCCCGAGTTTTGATGCGTTTTATCTTTGTCAACATTCATTGATTTACAAAAACAAAAACTACGTGTCCATTGTATTTCAATAATCTAACTGACGGACTAAATAGATTTGTAATTTTTTGATTCTGGCCGTCATGCCTATAATAATACATATACTAGCGGACGTCACGCGGTTTCACCCGCTTAGTTCCCGTTCCCGTGAGAGTACCGGAATAAAATATAGCCTATGTTACTCGTTGATAAAGTAGCTATCCATTGTCGAAAGAATTTTTCAAATCGGTCCAGTAGTTTTTATGTTTATTCGTAACATAAAATGCAAATATTTCCTCTTATTAAAAATATTAGTGTAAATATTGAATTACAGTTAGTGCGAAGTGTGATAGTGTGATAATACTAACGGATATTAGCTGAAAAAAATATTTACAGTAATTACCGCTAACACCTAGATACTTTAAGAAATTATTACTGAAAGCTATTATAAAGTCTCCTAGCGCCTACAAAGTTAATTTTGCGGTCCACAAACACGGTTTCCTTTGGCAAATATTTGGGATATCCACTTTGAGAGCTTTAAAATTAATTTTGTTTTCAACCCTTGTTTATTTTAACCCTTTGTAATTAAGGTGGAGGTATAGAATTCCGAATTAAGTAATGCGACACTTATTAGGGGGTTTCAAATATATTTTAGGGAGAGAACAAAGGTATCTGATATCTTTTTAAGTTTTGATTTTTAACGATGAATCTGGGTTATGGTTTGCTTATGCTCTGTTTACTACGAACCTTGAAAAAACCTCTTAACAAGACTAGCTTCCAGCGCACCAAAAAAAGTTTAGAGATTTAAACCATCAGTTTAAATCTATAAACTTTTCAAGCACTACTATAATAATCCCGAGATGTGAGAAAATAGACTCACACATAAGGATACAAGCTAAATAATAAATGATATTCGGTTCGGGTCCGGTGTTTTGTACATACACCTGACTACACTGAGAAGAAACAGCCGAAACAAACTCAGGGGTTATGGTCTCTTTTGAAGTCCAAACAATCTAGCTTAATCACATGAGGACTATGCCGATTAGTGTCTGAGATGGTTTTTTAAAGAAAGAACCACACAGATTTGAGTGGACCTGTCCAGTCAGTGCAAGTATTTGTCAGTTATCGTGTAGCTCGACTTATAACTCAAGGAGCTCAACGAAACGACGAACACTACCAAAGAATTGGGTAGGTCGCTTATCGTCAAGCTGCCAGACAGACGTGGGGAAAAAAAAAACAAAATGTGACCCACCCGCACCTCACATTCACAATAATTAAATAAAATGAATAATAATTTACAAAGCAAATGTCATAAAAATGCAAAAAAAAAAAATGCGATATGTCAAATACACACACATAAACTAAACAAAAATAAAGTAAAGCTAGTATACAATATTAGTTTGAAATGTATTGGTGACGGATGACTAGAGTAAAGGGAGGAGTAAGAGGAAGACCAAAGACACAACGGATAGACTGTAAAATGAATGAAATGGCTAGAAAGGAGGTGACTACTGAGATGAAGACTTATAGAGAAGGTATGGAAGAAGAAGATATTTTACGCCGACGCCAAATATACACCGTGTTCTTGAGGTTATACACTAACTTCGGCATGTGATTCAAACCATTAAATTGACCATTTTTTACTTTTTTTTACCATTTTTTTTTACTTCTTTTTACCATTTTTTTCACTTATAGTGGCAATAAGTAAAAACATATCGTGTTCATCTTAGATTACAAACTCATTTTATCACAACACAACACAAAATGCTTCTAACTTAAAAAAAAAAATATTCAAAAATCAGTTTCAGTCTTCTAAATTCAGTTTAATAGTTTTGGTTGCACAAAGTGGCAACATCTCACAAATAATGACTCTTTCCCACAGCACAACATAATTAAATTGGTTAAACTTAGATTACCAATAACTTAAAAACTATGCCATTTAAACTACTACTTCCTTTGTACGATATGTTTAACAAGAGCTATAGAAGTATTATTCAAAATTAATGTATATACACGGTGTATTGGACTGTAGACACAAGAACGATGATACCTTGACACTGACCTACAAATTGCCAAAAACATAAGGAACTTTGAATTTCACGAGCTACTTAGACGCTTCCACCTTAAGGGGGTGGTATCTGTTAACGAGAGGTTTTCTCCATGTAACTCCTCTTTGATGAGTGAATAGAAATGTGCAAAATATATGTTGCTTATTAGAATTGAAACTTTAATTTGTATATTTGAAATAATTCTAACTTTATTATTACTATATGAAAAAAAAAATTCAAAGCAAAGCATTTCTTCTTTGAAATTTCGTTGTAACTCCTAAACGGCACTAAGTTTTTTTTTACACACAAATATTTGTCGCTATTTTCTTCACAAAGTGTACAATTGGAATTTTGATCTAATGATTTAGTAGGCTACAATCAAATAAAAACCACTCATTTCGCACTATTCGGCCCGCTGTGACTGACGTAACAACCACTTTGTAGTGCAAGCTGATTAGAACTTTATTGTAACAGTATTTCAAACGAAATTTGAACCACCACAAATAGAGTTGCTAATTTAGCAGATACCACAGCCTTTAGGGCGACTACAGGAGATAAACGCGAGTTTTATGATGCCTGAAAGTATATGATTCACTGCAATAAACAAAACCATAAAAATATATGATATTCTTCAGGAAATATGTTTTGAAAACATAATACAATTAATTTTCCTCGATAAAAAAATCACAGCATTATCTCTAAAAAAATCTTTTAACGAGTAAAAACCATACTAAAATACATGCGATCCTTCTGATTGTTAAGCAAATAATTCTACAAGCAACATTATTATTCAGCATCATAGTGTTTTATTTTTTAGTCCAATCCTTAGATTTTTGTAAATCGATCGAAACCACTCATTTCGCACTATTCGGCCCGCAGTGACTCACGTAACAATCACTTTGTAGTGCAAGCTGATTAGAACTTTATTCGAACAGTATTTCAAACGAAGTTTGAACCACCACAAATAGAGTTGCTAATTTAGCTCATGTAGTCGCCTTAATGAAAACTTCTTTCGATAGATCAATACATCACAGACAATAATAATCCTCTTGCAAGTTCATTGATCACTAATTACTAAACAACGAGTAAGTAATCTTCATGCTTGGGTGGAACATCAGTAATTGCGCTTTATTGTTATTAGCACAATTTGTCTGTATACCTATACATCCTGTATGTGGGCAGTAGCGTACATACAGGGTACAGCCACTTCACGAAGCCCTTAATCAGGCATTCTGTACATGAAACTGGGTAACTCTACGCCAAAAATCACATTTTACGATAACACTCAATGTAACGCACTCAAATTATTGTGCTGGTGGATGGAAAGATATTTGATTGAATATTCTCAAACTTATTACAATTAATACCGTACTGTAAGGAAGGCTATTTCTACATTTATTATGATTGCTAAGATTAGCTATTTTCTACAAGAATTGTAAAGTACATGGGTTTATGAGGGAACAAAGTCTATAAAGGTACTTTATGAAATGTCTAGTTGTTAGAGAGCATAGGTATTAGGGACATAAATTATGTGTGAAGTAGGGTTTGTAGTGAATGTTTTTGTCTAGGTAAGTGTTTTTGTCCTCGATTCTGCTTCCACAATTGTCAAGCAAAATGAGACATAAACGTAGCCGGTGTGTGTACGGGATGTTGCTCAGAGCCCAGAGCAGTGTTTAGGTTATGTTTAGTATGTAAATTATACACCAGTAGTAAGCAAATTACAACGGAATACTTCTCTGGTTCGAAGAATTCAAATCCACTGTCCAAAAGTTGACAGCCGGTACATGACTTACCGAACTATCGATTGTTACGAGTTATCACAATATAAATATTTCCGGGTGCAGGGTTTAAAGGAACCTAACTAACCTAGCGGGGGGGTGCCCCAAGTCCCGAATATGGGGGCAGAGATACTTCCGCATGTTCATTTGACAATATTTCGAGATTTTACAATATCGCTAGAGATATTACAATATAACGTATTTGACAATTTTACGGTGAAATAAATAACGTTCAGTTGACCTAACTATCATTTGACATAATTTTCATATTTACTCATATTCAGCTAAAATTATGTAATGAATAAGTAAATATCTGGAAACTTCATACTGTTATAACCTCATCTGTTACAAATGATTCACCAACAATAGAGAGGATCTGGCGCTAATGATCTCTGTTCTAACTTAACCTAACTCAGATTATTCTCCAACAATAGAGGGGATCTGGCACTCGGCGGTGGCTGCCGCGGCACTCTTGCTTCACCCGCTCGCCTTTGCGCGCTAATGGTCACTGTTCTAACCTAACCTAACCCAGATGATTCATCTACAATAGAGGGGATCTGGCACTTGGCGGCCGCTGCCGCGGCAGTTCATTTCAAAGTTATATAAAACGTTACTATAGATTTTAAATATTATACTAACTGAATATTAGTTCAAATGTGGATTATTGAAAATGTTAATTAAACCATTTAATTTAAAATTAGGTCGACTGAAATTATATCAATAATTCATTAAATCATTTCATCGTTAAACTAAAGAAAAGTATATGAAATGAAATTAGGTCATGTGATCGTTAGAACTTGTGTTATTATATCAAATGGTACGCACCCAATATTATACAGGTCAAAAACACAACGTGTGTCACTTTTTACATTGATTCTACTATAAAGAATAGATTTAAAACAAACTAAACACAATAAAACAATTATTTTAAAATAAATTAACTACAAGGCCGTTTTTTACGACCAGTCGCCAGTGTTGCCAGCGCGCATCGTCCCGTCGGGGATGGCGCAGGCGCGCGCTGCGTCCCGTCTCGCGCGCCTTCCCCTCTCCGCTGTCCGCGTAGTATGGGTGCGTTCACGCGTGAACAACCTGGTAAATGTTACGGGAATCCGCTGGATGCGAGTCGCATGGGACCGGTCAAAGTGGCGACACCAGCCCGCTTAGCATGACCACCGGAGAAACGAGAGAGACTCGACAAATCTTTCGTTCATCTGTCATTGAATCGACAAAATGACAGATGAACAAAAGATTTGTCGACTCTCTGTCATGTCTACGGTGGTCATGCTACGCGGGCTGGGGTAGGCCTATGTCCAGCAGAGGACGTCTTGCGGCTGAAATGATGATGATGAATGTGACTTGATGAAATTGCTTTATAAAAATACTATAACATCCAGCTGGGTCCGGTTATTCTGGAAGCCTAACAAAGAATAATTGGGTAAAGGCTAAATAAAAGACTTTCTGGTAATCTCGACACGTAACGCACCTTAGTATGTATACAGGGTGTAAACCACCTCATCACAAAGCCGTTAACCAAGCATTCTGTACATCAAACTAAGTAACTTTATGCAAAAAATTTTGCTGGGAAAAAACTTTTTATTTTGAGGTTAAAAATCATGTTTTGTGTTAAAACTCAATGTAACGCACTTAAGAGGCCTGCGGAGCATGCGTAGTTCATACAAACGTAATACCAAAATAATTTGTAAATCAAACGTATTCTTAAGGTAGTGTGTATTTATTTCGATTGGATTACAGAATATCTAGGTTTCCAAATATATATTTTGAATGGACACTGATTTAAACAAGAGTTGTGAGAAAAATAAGTTTTCTATGGAAATTTTAAATTCCTCATATCTCGTTTTTGTATCATTTTCCTTTCAAAATTTATATTTGGGAACATAGATATTCTGTAACCCAATCGAAATAAATACACACTACTTTAAGAATATGTTGGATTTACAAATTATTTTGGTATTACGTTTGTATGAAATACGCATGCTCCGCCGGCCCCTTAAAACATTGTGCTGATGGAAATCTTGAAAATTAAAATCTTGCAAAAAAAAAACTTGAATTTAAAAAAAGTTGTAACTTTGACATGAGGACAACTAGAAGGTTCCCAGGTATGGTGTAGAACAAAAAAAAAGGTCTCAATGATGGGGAGAACAAGTGCCTTTCGGTTTCGTGAAGAGGTGTTTTACACCCTTTATATTTTTCATCGTATAAATGAGCATCGCAACACAAATCGATATTTTTTATGTGGCCACAATTAAACTGAAGTTGGGCACACAGCTGCAACAATTACAAGCGTTCAATGAGTGTGTTGGCGAGATCCCAAAGTGTGGTCACCGGAATAAGCATTCGTATTAGGGTACCTTTTTAAAAGAAATTAGAGTTTAAACCGATGGATGTGAAGAACTGGCTTTTTAAAGTTCTGTGATAGATTAAAGGAGGCTAAGCAATTGTTTGTTATTGGGTTTATAACGTAATAACTTTGAACACCAGTTTCCATGGTTGAACTTAAATAGACTCCGGACACACGTTGGCTGAAGCAAGGGAAACCTGTTCAGGTGGAGATTTATAGATGACTATGCCCTGGAGTGTACAAATGGTGTTCCCCAACAAACGACGGGGCACTTAATATCGTGTCCTGTCTGTTCTTTTGTTTCGACATCACTGGAGCTGATAGAAGCTACTGAAAATGCCAAACTCTTCGCTGAATAATTACTCAATTTAAATTGTCATCGACTTGCTAAGAAGACGATACACATTTGCAGTAGAATCGCAAATGATTATTATACGGCGAAGCAGAGGTGGCATAGGTGGCGACGCATTACTTTGTGTACCTAAATTATTTCATAACCATTGCTCTCAAAACGGTGAAGGAAAACATACTGAGAAAACCGGCATGTACTTACTAGAACTAAAAAATTAGAAGACATGTGACATCTGCCAATCCGCACTGGGCCTGCGTGTTGGATTATAATAATAATAATAATTTATTTATTTCAGACATAGTCCATATTATAACCCATTCCCTCTTATGGAGGAGGGGGCCTGTGTCCCAGCAGTGGGAACATTAATAGGCTTGATGATGATGATGATTATCCGGCTCCTTCCCAACCGGATTCTGGGCTTTCTTTCTCTTTACTGTTTACCAAGAAAAAAATAACAATTAGTATCTCAATCTGAACGCTCAGAAAGACGAGTGTAGTTGAAATTGCAAATGCCAAATTGTAAGTTTGTGGTTTTAAAGACGTCTACATTATCGTTAACGTACAGGAATAATAAAATATTTTGTGGTTGTTAAAACTTGAAAGCTTTTGTCTGAAAAATACATAAAATCATAACGTTAAAAAAAAAAACAAAAAAAAGTTTAGGAGGGATGTCATTTTGTTTTTCGTATTCTTCTCAGCAAATTCTTTCATTTATACGAGTATATCATGGAAAAACATAAAAAGTCCACCATCTTTGAGAGTCCGCCATATTGGATTTAAAATCGTACCTACTTGCCCATTGCCCCACACAAGGAATTTTACGACCGAAACAACTACCTATACCTCCCTAAATATTTGTTTCGTACGGGTATCAAACCCGCGACACGCGGCGAAACATTCAATTGCTTAGCCACTGCGCCAATTCATAGCGCCTCACATAACATAGGTACTATATAACCAGCCTATAATGTTCTTTCTGCTGAGACACAGGTCTCCTCTCTATGAGAGTGAATGAATGAATGGCCTATAATGCACCGCGCGGGCCCAGTGCGGATTGACAGATGTCACATGTCTTCGAATTTTTTGGTTTTAGGACATGCCGGATTCCTCACGATGTTTTCCTTTACAGTTTTGAGAGCAGTGGTGATGAAATAAATTGCACAATGTAATGCGCCTGCTTGGGTTCAAACCCTCGACTTACTGTTCGTAAGTCGGGGCGTAGCGCTTCATTCATAGAATGTATTTTTCTTCACAAAAACTGTTTCCAAAAATGTCGCACAAAGAATGAAAATGTGCGGAAAGTTAAAAATTCGCAAAACAGATGATAATAAAAATATTACAAAACAAAGGTCAGTCGGGAAATTAAATACAGATTTCTATTGTTAAAAGGCCATCGAGTGGGTTTTGAGTAAAATGTCAATGTAGCCTTGTCACATTGCCTTGTGAAGTCATTTTGACATTCATTTTCAGTAAGAAATCGTTAACCTTTTTTTTCATTAACCAAGTTCACCGACGTAGCCCGAAGAATCGCCAAACTTAAGTGGCAGTGGGTGGTTAAGTGGGTGGGTACACATTGCTAGCAGAATGGATGGCCGATGGGGCCGAAAAGTTCTGGAGTGGCGACCGCGAACCGGAAGACGATGCGTTGGAAGACCTCCCACTAGGTGGACCGATGACCTGGTGAAGGTTGCTGGAATTCGTTGCATGCGAGTCGCACGGGACCGGTCAATGTAGCGACGCTTGGGGGAGGCCTATGTCCAGCAGTAGACGTCTTTCGGCTGAAATGATGATGATGAAGAAATCTTTTAGTGTAAATTTTATTTAGCAGTAAGAACTCCACGTACGAGTGTGTACACACTTTAAGCGATGATAATTATGAAATTTCGCCATTCTACGAGTATAAAGTAAAAGGGATGGAGGCTTGTATGGAAGTCATTACTCCGATGAGAAACCCGATCCAAAACAAAGCTTGTTCTATTTGAAACAGTCAAATAAACAAACTAAACGATTTTACAACCGCTACACATAAGAAACTAGACTACAATTCCTTTGTACCGCTTGGATCTTAATGAACATCCGTCGATAAAGACAGACGGACGATTTCCTCAAAGGCTCTTCGCTTACCGCGACTTCTTGGAGTGATGCTGTTGTTTCGTGCACTAAACGCGTTTGCATCACGTACAAATGTCGTTCTATAAGATACGTTGCGGCACCGCACCGCAAAGATTTAGTACGCCGCACTAGCGACCACACGTGTGATGCGGAATACCATTGTTGTAACAACAACAAACGTTATTTTTTAAGACCCGACGCAAAAACGATGGGGTATTATAAGCTTAACGTGTCTGTGTGCGTGTGTGTGTGTTGTGTGTGTCTGTCTGTGGCATCGTAGCTCCAGAAAGAATAAGCCGATTTTGAGTTTATTTAAAAGGTGAATTAGTCGAAAGTTTTCTTAGCTATGTTTGATGGAAATTGGTCCAAGATGGCCGCCGCCACAAAATGGCAAATTATACCTATATTTTTTTCACAACACCTTCATTACAGGTATCAAATGAAAGGGCTTGACTAGTAGAATAACAGTACACTATTGAAATGGAATAAGGAATATAAACTATCAAAATGAGATGAGGAAAGTGGAGTGACAACTAGTACCTAGGATTAGACATGGGCGCCGCCCCCAAATTTGGCGGCGGCGGCGGCGTTTATTGAATTTAGTCCAGCGGCGCCATGATGCCGGTGGCGTGGCGGAGTTTGAAGGTGGTGTTAAAAATTAAACTACAGAATATGACTAAGAAAAAACTCGCTTTATCAATCGTAAACCATAGTGGTTATGGCTGAGACCATCGAGGAAACATGAAGGTGAATCATGTACTTGCCATTGACGTTGATGTCTAGACCTCTCCAGTCCAGAACCTTTAAGACATCCTCCAGTGCAGCAGTGAACAGTTTCGGAGATATGACGTCTCACACCTAGCTGCAGAAGGATAGGTTCCGAGGTCTGATGCTGAAATCGGACTGACATGGTGGCGTTTTTCTACAAACACTTAAACACCTCAAAGTAATGATAGTAGATTTGGCACTGTTGGAGAGACTGCAGTACGGCCCAAGTCTCGTTTGATTTGAAGGATTTCTCGCAAACGCTAAACAGAGAGGCAGGTCATACTCTTCGGTCTTCTGTATAACCTGCCGCAGCGGCTTGTTCAGGAGGCTCATCATCATTATCATTTCAGCCGAAAGACGTCCGCTACTGGACATAGACCTCCCTTAAGTGTCATACCAGTGTCCACAAAGTACCACATTGACTGGTCCCGTCGCGATTTTCATCCAGCGGATTCCCGCAGCCCTCACCAGATCATCTGTCCACCTAGTGGGAGGCCTTCCAACACAACGTCTTCCGGTTCGCGGCCGCCACTCCAGAACTTATTGGCCCCATCGGCCATCCGTTCTGCGAGCAATGCTCTGCCCTTCAGGAGGAGGAAAATCATTAAACCTGCGCACGACTCGAGACTATTTGTGATGACTCCTTTATAACAACAAACAAAAAAAAACAACACACACAAAACAACTTATAGACATGGCTTAAAAGTGAGACGGGCATATAATTTCTCACCCGGGTATTGTCGCCCTTCTTGAAGAAGAGTACCACCACATCATGCCGGTGGAGTTTTCCTCCAAGTATGACGGAATCAAATTGCTTCTGAAGGGCCTATAGTATCGGTTTTCTACCCGCCTTCAGGTGTTTGGCCATAATTCCGTCATCACTTTGTTGTTAGCTGTTTCAGAGCCGTCGCTAACACTCTGCTCTAGTAGATCATCATTCGATTCCATATCCAGCACCGGCACTGTTTCTTCGAAAGTTTGCATAGGAATGATGAGAAACCATTGATATTTTCGGGTAAATCATCCTATTTTACAACTTCTCGCACATAAAATACAGAGAGTTTACTCACATTAGTATTTATTAAACTTGTCATTATAATACTTAACGTGGTAAAACTAAAAAAAATTACATGTGCAAGTCGAACTCACGCCGAGCGGCAAATGGCGGCGGCGGGACGGCGGCGGCGGTGGCGGCGTGCCGCAACAACGAGGCGCGGCTACTCCGGAGCCCATGTCTACTTACAACCAAACAAATTATTGTGTCAGGGCTTTTTTAAATTTTAAATTTAATTTTACTTGTGTACTGATTTCTCTGTTTGATCTAATTTAATTAATTTTATCTTTTCTTGACATTAATACTAAATTTATATTAATATGGAATTTTGACATTATAATATCAGAGTATATAATATATATATTTTAATTTATTAAAATTGTTAAATTATAAACTTTGCGTGTGCCTAATCTAAGTAATTTTCAGATTAAGTGATTTTTATTGTTATTATCTTTCTGACAATGTTATGGAAATAGTTGTACGCCGAAACTTACGGCTAAACTAGTTTGGACTTATACAAAATAATATCTTGCATGCTCTTGTGTGTATACAATGTTTAGACAAATAAAGAATCTTATCTTATCTTATATTATCTTATCTTACAATGCACAGACAGCAACAGCACCGTGACTGTATCGCGGTTGTTTTGCAAAAATTCTTGGTGAACGAGTGCTTTAAATTAACAACGAATAAGTCATTAAAACCTTAACCTGGGAGTCTTAACGTAAACTTAATAGTTAGTGATATCAAACTGCAGTGATCACAGATATAATTTAGTTATAGTTTACTGGTTAACCTCATTCCGAAGTGGTTTAGTTATCTTAACTTTGAAGTGGGTTTGAGTGTAGTTTTGATCGGTTCCGTATAGTTATGAGGTAGTTATCTAAGTGGACGTTTAAAACAGGTTTTAAACATAAATTTGACGATTTGTCCGCGTAAAATAAAAATAAATAAAGAGCAGAATCATAAAAAAAAAATATAGCGTTCATTTCAAAAATTGCACGTGTAAAATTCTAAATCCAATAAAAAAGTAATTATAAAAACTTAAAAACAACTCGATTGAAAAACATGCGTAATTGAAAGTAAATAATGCGATTTTAAGCCGGGTTTTTAATTTTATAATTAATTCTTTATTTCCAGCTTTTCAGTAAATCTTTCACATTTTTTTAGCTTTTGTAATATAATAGCGGACGTCATGCGGTTTCACCTGCGTAGATTCCGTTTTCGTGGAAATAAGAAGATAAAATATAGCTTAGATTACTTGCTGATAATGTAGCTATCCATTAAAGAATTTTTCAAATCGGTCTAGTAGTTTATGTTTATTCGTACGAGTTACAAAATCTATAAAATCACTAATTTTTAAAACTTTCCAGGTACAACTACCAAATGACTGGACTATAATTGCGACTGACTGTCTGATTGATGCTTTTCAAAGCATTTGGTAATCTTTGTCTTTTACTTAAAACTTTTGACAAGGACAAAGAAATCAGCAGCATAACAACTAAATATTAAGCTGAAATCCCTCGACAACTTGAAGCCAGAAGTTCTAGCAGTACATTGATATTTACGTTCAGAAGTTTTAAATGTGACTTAATACGTGCTACGAATCAGAGCATAACCAATTGACACCGCTACTCGTACGAAACCGTAGCGCGCGTGACGTCAGTGCTACGGCGTAGACACTTCGTAGCATCATTCATATTCTATGCTTCCTTGGTTACTAATAGACTGTTCTATTATAACACAATAATAATATCTTGCTTGTATTCCACAAAGAGATCAGTTGACAAGAATATTTTGCCAAATTATTTAAACATACTCCCTCGACTGACGGCGACGACTCGAATGGAGACGACTCGAATGGCGTAGTGGTTCTGAGGCTGCCTTACGTTCATAGGGTCCTGGATTCGAATCCCGGTAGGAGTAAATGTTTGTGTGATGAGCATGGACATTTGTTTCCGAGTCATGGATGTTTATATGTATAATAAGTATGTATTTACAAACAAAAAAGTATATATGTAGTATATCAACTATCTGGTGTCCACGACACAAGCCTTGCTTAGTGTGGCACTAGATGGCGCTGTGTGTTAATGTCCAGCGATATTTATTTATTGATTTATTTACTGCCTCGTTGCAAAGTGCTACGTTTTTCCATCAGAAATTCCTCAGTAGCATTTACTCAGTCTGGATTAGTGCCTGGTTGATGGCAATAGGCTCGCCCCCATACCCTCCCTACATTACTGCCAAAATATAGGTGTATTATTAGGTACAAAACTATGCCAGATATTACAGATGTGACGTTATATTATGATAGTAAATTCGTGATCAAAATTATTTTGTTTGTACTTCATTCATCTTGAGTGATCATTATACGATTCCGCACCGATTGCATCGCGTCATCGCCAGCCAATCAGCGCGCAGTAAAATGACGCGATACTGCGTTCTGATTGGCCACCATTGTTCCCATACCCCTTTCCTCGATCGCTGCACAAAAAATATTATAATTGTTTGAATATTGTTTTAATATCGCTGGACATTACACACAACGCCATGTAGTGCCACACTAAGCAAGGCTTGTGTCGTGGTCACCAGACAGTTGATATACTACATAAATATATTTTTTTGTTTGTAAATACATACTTATTATACATATAAACATCCATGACTCGGAAGCAAATGTCCATGCTCATTACACAAACATTTGCTCCTACCGGGATTCGAACCCGGGACCCTAAGAACGTAAGGCAGCGTCACTACCGCTGCGGAATTCGGGTCGTCATAATAAACACTTGCTTACGAACACCACATACGACAACATTTTATTTTTCATACAAAATCCCCAACCTAAGCTGGACAAAGTAGCAGCTATAAACCTAATAACAAGTAGCTATATCGCACTGCTACAATTATGTATTAATCTGGTAATTTTGTTTCTTACACTAATTCTTTATTGCACACAAAATAATAGATATACAAATTAATTACAATAATATAGCTTATGTTCAAAGGCGAGCTTAACCTAGAGTTGGGTTTTCTTACAGCAAACCTAATTTTGAAACCGAAATTTCCAGAAGAGAATATACTTACGTATGTGCATTAACATTAGATCTTAAATCAATTCTACTTATAAACTAAACTACATACTCGTACATACATATAACATAATATACGTAATACATACACCCTATTTGGTTGAGAAATATAATTACCAGTCAAAATAATAACAGCCGCTCGAGTTGGTCTTTAGGTTAAGCCGTGCTATAAGATATATATTTATAAATAAATAAATAAATATTTTCGACAGTCGTTACAGGTAGTCATGCGGTGACCCAAAAGTCTGACAAGGGGTATCGTATTACTCAGTACGAACTGGGTTGTGGAGGTCAGATAGGCAGTCGCTCCATGTAAAATACTGGTATTCAACTTCTTCCAGTTGGACTGGAAGCCGACCGCTATATAGTTGAGAAAAGGCTAGGCAGATGATGATAATTCGTTTAGACCTTACAACCCTAAACAACATTAAATGCTATGAAAAATATTTAGTTTTAATACCGCAAGATAAATATCCAGGTCTGAAAGCAGGACACAAATCCCACCGTCATGCATATGCACATGCACATATGGGCCCACCCTCATGCATATGCGCACATACAAAACAAGTGAGAAATAATTAGCATGCCATGCAATCAAACCTATACTCGACACGTGTTTCGCCCCTCCACGGGGCATCCTCAGGAGTTGTTGACTCGTCGAGCGTTCGAGCTTGAATGAGCTAGTCGCACCGCTGTCGGCCCTTTATATACCGTTTCGATGACGCTATAATAACGGTCGATACAACGTCACAAAGACATCTGTGCCGAACTACCTGCAATCATACTTAGAAGTGGTGATGGAATTAAATTTGTTTGGTCATTCAACAGTGTATATGCATTATTATTGTTATGTTTTGATATTTCTAACTGTTCCAACACACTCAACCGGAAACCCTTATCGCAAACATGCAAAATGTTATAGGAATTGTTGTCGCTCAAGGAGTGGCCGGTGTCGATTAAATGTTTTGCGAAATGTGATTTATCTGGATGGCCATTCCTGTAAGCGGCAACATGTTCCCTGTACCTAATCTCGAAACCACGGCCTGCTTTTTTGAATTAGAGAATTCAAAAAAGTCCGGAGTTTACAAATTAGTGTGCAATGATTGCACCGGGGTCTATGTAGGTCAGACAGGCCGTGGTTTCGAAATTAGGTACAGGGAACATGTTGCCGCTTACAGGAATGGCCATCCAGATAAATCACATTTCGCAAAACATTTAATCGACACCGGCCACTCCTTGAGCGACAACAATTCCTATAACATTTTGCATGTTTGCGATAAGGGTTTCCGGTTGAGTGTGTTGGAACAGTTAGAAATATCAAAACATAACAATAATAATGCATATACGAGTACACTGTTGAATGACCAAACAAATTTAATTCCATCACCACTTCTAAGTATGATTGCAGGTAGTTCGGCACAGATGTCTTTGTGACGTTGTATCGACCGTTATTATAGCGTCATCGAAACGGTATATAAAGGGCCGACAGCGGTGCGACTAGCTCATTCGAGCTCGAACGCTCGACGAGTCAACAACTCCTGAGGATGCCCCGTGGAGGGGCGAAACACGTGTCGAGTATAGGTTTGATTGCATGGCATGCTAATTATTTCTCACTTGTTTTGTATGTGCGCATATGCATGAGGGCGGGAGGGTGGGCCCATATGTGCATGTGCATATGCATGACGGTGGGATTTGTGTCCTGCTTTCAGACCTGGATATTTATCTTGCGGTATTAAAACTAAATATTTTTCATAGCATTTAATGTCATGGATTTCCGCAAAGTAACGCCTGATTCCATAACTTAACCCTAAACAAGCTAAGCAAGAAAGAAGAAGAATGCCAAGGGGTATGTGTGGTGTTACGCGAATGGATAAAGTAAGGAATGAGTATATTAGAGAAAGTCTAAAAGTGGCGCCGGTGACTGAAAAGTTGTGTGGTAATCGGTTGTATGGGCTTGTGATGCGGAGGAACGAGGAAAATGTCGTGAAAAAAGTTTTGAGTATGAATGTGGATGGTTATTTGAGTAGAGGAAGAGCAAAGAGAAACAATGGATGGACTGTGTTAAGAAGGATATGGTAAGAAAAGAAGTGTCTGATGAGATGACGAAAAATAGAGGAGTATGGAAGAAGAAGACATACTGCGTCGACCTCAAATAAATTAGGATAAGGGCAAGAGAATGATGGAACCCTAAACAAGGCAAGGAATGCCTGTATTTTAGGATTCCATTGATTTGAAATCAACTTTGATTACCATTTCCTGGGAACTTGAATCGTGTTACCACTAGACTCACGAATACCTTTGTAGTTATTAGACTAGGAGAACCACTAAATTAATTGTTACTCATCTGTTTCCTGGAAGGTAACGAAGATACAGAAATATTATTTAATAATAAACTCGTATGTAATTGCTTACCATCCAAACTATATAGTATATATTTAAATAATAATGTATACTTCTACATTATTATATTATCTCTACTAATACTATAAAGAGGATTTGATTTTTTCTTCTTTGTTTGTGTGTTTGTTACGATTTAACTCTAAATATACTCAACCGATTTTAAACATTCTTTTACCATTAGAAAGCCTCATTTTTACTGAGTGACAAAGGCTTTACATTATATTAATATCATGCAAATTATCGCAAGCACTGTTTTAAGTTTTCGCGGTTCAAAACTAAACTTTTATTGAAGAACGAAAGAAAGAGGGTAGACAGATTTGTCTGCTAGTAACAATTTATTTTCCATCCATATTCTCCAATCAACCTGCTATCATGGCACTTGCAAACAAATAATCACGGAAAATATTCCGTAAGTTACAATACAACGTGTAACGTTAAATGCGCAAAACCTGAAAATAGTTTGATCAGAATCACGGGCAGAATCAATTGAACCACTTTTCAATATAGGTCACATTTTTCCAAAAACTCTTCATTACAAATGTTGCCCTGTCTATTTATTAATAGGTCAAGCCATCACGTGCGCAAACCCGCCAAAATAGGTAAACAAACAGACACAGGTTGTCGTCCAATTTAAATTGTCTCATACGCGGGATACTAATAGATCTCGCCAGTAAATCTAATTGCCAGTAAAACTAAAACAGCATATAAAACCTTTAAGTGTTTTCTTATGTTTTTTTTCTATCAGTTTTAGGTCAATTGAATTAAAAATCATTTGGGTTGTCTGAGGTTTTGCGCATTTAACATTACACGTTGTATAAGTTAAGTTATCGCAAGTTTCGCAGACGAAGTGCTAATGATTAAATAAATAAATTCACGCCTTTTCCCATGGGAATAAATAGAAACTACTGAACGTGCGCTATTCAGAAACTCTAGCTTAATAATAACAATCTTCAAATTCAGCCGCTTCTGCCTAGGTTGGTCTGTAGATGGCTGCCCACTACGTTTTGGAAAGCCGTTGACCCAGCTGTCATTTGTAGATCTTTGAAAGTCAGTGTCAAGTCTGACACCCAGTCTTACCAAAGGGGTATCGTACCACCCAGTTCTAAGAGGTATGTATAAGTTAGATAGACAGTCGCTCTATGTAAAATATTGGTATTCAGCTGCATCTGATTAGACTGAAAACTGACCCCGACATGATCGGAAAAAGGCTCGGCACATGAACTCGGCAGATAAAATAAAATAAATTAAAATAATACCGCTGGACATTACACAGTGCCATCTAGTGCCACACTAAGCAACGAGGCTTGTGTCGTGAACACCAGATATTTGATACGTTTTGTTTGTAAATACATACTTATTATACAAAACCCCCGACACAATGTACTAAAAATTAAGTAGAAAATAATTCGTTAATTCGCCATTTTGTGGTGGCGGCCATCTTGGATTTTTAATGTATCATAGTGTATAGTATTCTACTAGTCAAGCCCTTTCATTTGATACTCATATTGAGGGAGTTGTTGAATAAAAATGTTATCCGCCATTTTGTGCACTTGATACTCATATTGAGGGAGTTGTAGAATAAAAATGTTATCCGCCATTTTATGGCTGCGGCCGTCTTGGACTGATTTTTATCAAATATAACCAAGAACACTCCCGACTAATTCACCTTTCAAGCAAAAAGAAAAAAAATCAAAATCGGTTCATCCGTTCGGGCGCTATGATGCCACCCCATTTTTAACCCCCGTCGTTTTCGTCGGGGGTTAAAAATGTCCATGCTCATCACACAAACACTTGTTTCTACCGGGATTCGAACCCGGGACTTAAAGAACTTGAAGCAGCCTCACCACCGTGGGGGTTGTCAAGATGATAATGATGTGTAAGAACACCTTCATAATTGCCAAAAACAGAAGTTTTTTTTGTAATTTACCCAGCAAATGCAAATCTTCATAATGCCCGGATACTCCTTTTTTTTTTGGAAATTTAATCCAATACCTCAAAATTTGCACCATTTCAACGACAACCGTTAATACAGTAACACAAAATCGATTCCTAACGACTCACAGAAGTGTCGAATTGCACTCGATTCCGAATTAATCATCTTATCGGTACCGAATCGATTACTTCTGGTGAGTGTAACGCAAATTGAATAAGTTTGGACAAGATGGCAATAAGATTTGATACTTGGCACCATTTCGATGTATACTTTAGTTAATGTGATTGGGGCACGGAAAAGTGTGTTTTCAAGATTTTTCTTTTAATTTTGTTGCACTCTATGCTTCTTCTAAAGAAGAAATGGATTTGGTACTTAGTTTAATGTAAGTTTTTTTAGTGCCATAAGTTAAATGAACGTAGTTGAAAGAGTTCAGAAAATATTTTGCACTCGAACTAAAAACATGTTGTTGCAGAAAGAAATATAGTTTTTTTTGCGTCTAGGCTTGTTTACGAGGAGGCATGAAATGCATGTGTGTGTATGTGATGTGTGTGTGGCATGTGATGTGTGTGTGTGATGTGTATGCGTGTGTGTATGGGTTAAGAATGAAGATGAATGGAGAAGGAGAGGTAGAACTAAGAAAATATGGATCACTTATAAGACAGAAATAAAACATGTGGGGCAGTCTTTAAAACGCCGATAGAAGTGAAAACTAAGTAGAGCAACGGCCGGATACTGACACGTCACTCAAAATTTAAGTAGCACTTATATGTAACAGATACTCAAAAGTGACGTTTGGCCAAACAAAATTTAAAGTTTAGGAGCTGCTCAAATGTTAAGCAGCTCTTAAATTATGAGTGACGTTTCAGTATTCGAAGATATATCTGCCCGCCTAAGTGGTGTTACGCTGTAGGGGATCGGCTACGAGTGCTACGAAGAGTCACGTGAGTTCCATAATTTTTGTTCACCTATAAAGTGCTCAACGCACCTAAAGAAGTTTTCACTTCAAAAAGTCTTTAAAATATGGGACATACAGTCACGGACATACAGTCACGGATATAGGTACACGGTATGGCTGGCCACCATCTTGAACAAAACAAGATAAACTTTTGTCCTGGTTTGCTCCTGCGGCCAAAAGTTGTGATCCCTAAATCAATTTGTTCCCGTATGTTAAATGCATGCGGCCTTTATTCACAAAACAAAGTGACTTGCAAGTTCTGGTTATTAAAACACGAACTGAAGAAAAATCATCATCTGCCGAGCCTTTTGCCAACTATGTTGGGTTCGGCTTCCAGTCTAACCTATTGAAGCTCAATACCAGTATTTTACATGGAGCGACTGCCTATCTGACCTTCATAACACAGTTAGTACTGGGTTATGATACTACTTGTACCACTGGTTGTCAGACTTATTGGGCCACTGACTACCTGTAACGACTGTCAAAGATTTACAAAGACAGCCGAGACCAACAACTTAACGTGTTTTCTGAGCTACGAAGGAAACTCGATATGTAAGGGTGGTCACCCATCCACAGACCAACCTCGATAAGCACGGCTTAACCTAAAGATCGACCCGAGTAGCTGTTATTATTTAGCCACGAGATCCTCTCCAACTGAAGAAAAATATTCAACACAATTTTAGATTTGCGGTATTTCTATTGCACATTGTATGTCCAATTTACCAAAATCTCGAAACCAGAGCGTATTATAGGAAATTGGTATTTCAGGTCTTAGAATACGTATTCCATATATTTCCGCGTGAATCTAGCAGCTAACTTCAGGAAATGGGTCATTACGGGGCTCAGTGATTCACGGGCGACCTGTAGCGCTAGAGTGGGTTGCAAGTGGCGTTCTATTGAGCAATTTGAGTTTGAAGTACTCTAGAATAGATGCCACTGGGTAGTGCTACTTTGGCTATTTGTAAATTGCATGACATGTGTAGGGCCACTTCGAAGAAACGATCTTTTTTGTTTCAAGAAAGAGGCTGTCTGTTACAATAGGCTCGTCAACTAAAAAAAAAACTAATTATATTATAATTAAATACTGTCTTATATTGGATTATTGGCCAGTCGATGAATTCAAACGGGAGAAGGGTATATGAGCATACTATAAGTACGTCTGTCTAATCCTTTATGAATTACAAGTGTGATGTTATGTTATGTTATGAATCTAGCAGCTAACTTCAGTAAATGGGTCATTTTGTGGTCAGTGATTCAGAGGCGACCTGTAGCGCCAGGGTATGTTGCAAGTGGCGTACTATTGAGTCATAAGAGTTTGAGTTTTCCATACTTCTCAGATCAATTAACTAATCTAATTGATGTGGTGGTTCTGCACCCTCATTAGCGTTTCATTGTTCACCTTTTCCTCTTATATTTGGTTACTTGAACACCCTCATTACGATTGCATTGGCGTTCTTATCTATTACTCATTGTACACCCTGATTATGAGTGCTATTGTATAGTTCTATTGTTCATGAACTGCCATGAGCCCTATTCAGTGGCTGAATCATCAATAAAATACATTCATTCATTTTGTTACATATTTATTTCTAAATTTGTTCCCTGTAAATATGTTTACTGTACAGTCTACCAGTCCACCAAGGATCAAAATATCAAAGAACATTATTATATTAATTACTTAAAACATGTGAAGAAGAAGAAATAAACTGTATTGGAAAAAAGATTAAGATTTATAAAAAAAATACAAAATTTTACCCCGTAAACTAGTGCATAAGTGTGAACATAAATTAAAAATAATAAAAAGTTAGTAAAACGACTTTAAGAACTGTTACATTAAAAAAATAAACAAACACAAGAAAATGTAAAATAAAATATACTTAAATGAAAAAATAATACATTTACAAATTAAAAATAACATCAAAAAAGACAAATTATAAACAAGGAGGTCGTACCAATTATAATATTAAGTGCAAAGTGGACTAGCCAATAAACATGGAAAATGCAAAAAAATATACTCTTATTGAACCAGGATTGATTGAAAAATTAAAGCAAACAAATAAAGTTAATAGTAATTTGTCTCGATTAGATATTAAAATGCAAAATATTATGAATACCCTTGATTGTATAAGTTAAAACTCTGTTACCAAAAGCAGATTCAATTACACTGACGTTTGCTAAAGAATTATGTGAATTTAAAAGATTATTTATGTGAACATTACTTTTAAAATGTTCAGCTAAGTATCTTTTCTTAATAAATATATGACACGTTAGACATCCCACTTGATCATCGTTACCGACACTGGTCCCTGCACAGGTAGACACTTTTTCTTCCGTTCCTGGTTTTTTGATGATCTTGGGTTCTTCGCTGCTCGTTTGATTCATTCCTCTTCCAAGTTGCAATGGTTGGCTGTTAAAATGTTTAAATTAATTAAAAAATATAAAACAATGAGTAAATTGTGATCGATTGGTGTCCGAGACAACACAAAAGAAAGAGGGAGACAGTGTCAGAGATGGGAAGACGACAGAGAAGATGAGAAAGAAGACAGAAGGCCGCAGTGTGTGGCTAAGCTTAAGAGGAGCCAAATGCTGAGTAGTAAGACAATCTTTGTAAAACTAGTGGCTCTGTCAAATAATTAATATATTTTAGTATTTGAGAAAGGATGGTATTTAAAAGTACTTCAATTTATTCCCATGGAACACAGGCAAAATTAGGTAAATGAATTACCTAATTTTGCCTGTGTTCCACATATACTGAATGTGCACCAAAATATGTTAGTTAAAATATGTCATAACGAGCATCTATTTAACAATTAAACACTGTATATTCTCCTTAAAGCGTAGTCGACGGAGCCCCGCTTCGCGGGTATTTCCGAGTGCAGGGTTTAAAGGAACCTAACTAACCTAACGGGGGGGTGCCCTAAGTCCCGATTATGGGGGCAGAGATACTTTAATATTTGGTGCACGATCAGTATTATTTGGTGCACGATCAGTATTTTTCGGGGAAGATAAGATTTTTGGTGAATACAAAAATATTATCCTTTAAGAAACTAGTATATCACCCGCGACTGCGTCCACCAAAATTGTGATAGCTCAGCTAATTTGGTATCAATATAATTTATAGCTTGTGTTACACGGTATAGATGTAGTTTTAGGTAGATTTCTTTTTTTTGAAAAAAAAAAAATCTACCTATTGGTCTCTCACCTACGGGGATATATATGAATACGTATGTATATGGGTGACAAGCAAAATTTAGCCACACTGTAACGGTCGCAATTATGAACCGATTGCTTTCAAACTTGGCCAAAAAATCGAAAAGGTCAAAACTTAGGCTAAGTTCGTGAATGGGCGGAATTCGTCCATGGGGGGCGGCGGGGGGGCGGTTTTTCTAAAATCAGTTTTTTGGCCATAACTTTTTTCCTATGGAAAATTTTTGAACCGTTTTTCATTGTTATCATTCTGAGTAAAAATACGGACAACTTTAAATTAAAACTTTTTTGATGCAACCCTTAAATTGGGGAGGGGGTTGAAATTTCCAAAATTTTTGCGAAAAAAAATCATATCTCCGAAACAGTAAACATTTTGACCGTCGCAAATATATTTTTTTGTAAGCAAATTGTTTATTCCACAATTGTTAGCTATGAAGTTTAGCGATAAAACTTATAGTTTTCGAAATAAAAAATTTTAACTAAAAATAATTGAGGGCGTTTCCATGCTAAACTCTTATGAGAAGATTTAAAAAGGGTAAACTTTCCATTACAGGACAAAGATTTTTGAAATCTTATTTTTTTTTTTTTAGATTGTACACATAAGTACAACTCTTTATAAAAATTTTCAATAGTCGGACGCTCCAGCACCTTCTCCGAAATCTACCTCCTCCTGCGGCTTGCCGGAGGGATTTTTTAATACGGTTTTTTTTTAAATTCGGTAGTACTCGTAGTTTTTGTGTTAAATCGTAACAAACACACAATGAAATCTATTCCCTTTATAATGTTAGTATAAAAGTATAGATATGTGTTTTAAAAGATTTTTTTAATGAAGGCTTTATTATCATTAAATTGTGATCAAAATTTATGTTTATTTTACTTACGGAAACTGTGTTTCAACCAACGCACAATGATTATACAACTCTTCATCGTATGATGAATCGAACAGTTCACGTTTCTCCATTTCGTCACAAACTTTAGTCAGCTCTTGATTGAATTCACTGTTGAATAGTTCCATATTCTCCTCCATGGGCGTGGAAAAGAAACCACTGGTGCACAGTTCACTGAAGTTTTCCGTCTTTATGGCGAAGAAGAAAATAGGCAGCAGAGTAAGTAACAGTTTGGTGGTGGTAGACCAACTGATGTCCGATTTCAAATAATGTACAATATTTATAGTCTAGCAAACGATAAGAAAATTAAGTAGAAACTAATGAGTACGCAGAAGTAATTTAAATAAAGTTTACTAATGATCGGCTAATGTCTGCCATTTAATAAAAAACCGGCCAAGTGCGAGTTGGATTCGCGAACCGAGGGTTCTGTTAAACTATTTGCGGTTTTCAGATTTTTTCCTTTTGCTTTTCCCCAAATTTCGTGTTTCTAGGCCAACGAAAACTATCAGTGGGTTTTCGACCTAAAGTCAGTAGATGCGTAAAGCAAGGTCTTACAGCACAAGGAAAAGGGAAAATTCTGAAAAAAAAAGTGAAATCTAAGTTAGGTTTTTGGCACTACCAAGTTTTTGCGATTATCTTTTTATGGTGTTGACATAGGATCTTGATTGACACCTAATAGGGACTATAGAACTCGGTATCGGCTATAAATTTCTACTTGCTAGGTCCACCCGTTCCTGAGAAAATCGGTGGTGACACGCAGACAGACAGACGGACAAGAGAGTGATCTTATAAATGTTCCTATTTTCACCTTTTTAGATACGGAACCCTTAAAGTATTTTTAACTTTTTCACTTTCTGCTATTGTCTTCGTAATACTGTAAACGAGGCCGGTGTATTATCGTCGATGCTATCCTTATTATTCTTTACAATTATATTTAATCCTCATGGTAGCATGTTTCCAATGATCAGTAGTTGGAATTTTGCATAGCTTCGTTTACGTAGCTCCGTTGGGTGCGAGTCACACGGGACCGGTCAATGTGACGACACTTTTATTTTGTTTTTTTTTTTCGGATGGGATATCTTCAAAGGACTCCTCCCACTCTGGGCGGAGCGGGAGGTAGTGTCAGACTTTTACTGACTAAAAACCATCTATGTTCCTTCCTTGCCCTTTACGTTCAGGGGCCGCGGTATCTCTTTCGAACAGTCCCGCAGCCCCAATGGTGCGACACTTGGGGGAGGCCTATGTTCAGCAATGGACGTCTTTCGGCTGAAATGATGATGATTATGATAGCTTCTTCTCCATACCATTCATTTTTTTATGAGATGCGTCGCTTGGTCTCCGTCGTCAGAATTAGTAGAAATGTACCCACCAAAAACATTCTGTAAAAAACTAGCCAAGTCTCGATGGAGCTGCTTGTTTATCTCTAAAAAGTAATGAAATCTAGACAAAGTCATGCCAAGTCTAAGGTTCCTTACTGCAATTTCTTTATTAATTTTATTTTTTATTTTTTTATACTTAATGTTGTGTGACTTGGCCGTTGAACATTCTTTATAGGTACGTTAGTGGTTACCTACAAGTCAATTTTGTAGTTACAATAGATATAACATTACGTGTAAAAAAAATTAATGTTCAACGGATAGATTTTCTTATTTGACACAGTTTTTTTTTCTTTTTAGGAGTAGTTTTTTTATTATTACAAATCTTTCTTTTCTTTTTTCCGGTTCAGTTTATTGTGTACAGTAGCAACAGTTTTTCGTATGGCCCATTCGCGTTCATTATTTATTCTTTTAGACGGTTTAATTTCTGAAAGATCGGCGCGGTATTTACTTTTAATCAGGGTGTACAATGAGTAATAGATAAGGATGCCAATGGAATCGTAATGAGGGTGTTCAAGGAACACTAGATAAAAAAACCGGCCAAGAGCGTGTCGGGCCACGCTCACTGTAGGGTTCCGTAGCTTCCCAGACCATTAAAAATACCAACATTTTTCGTCAGCAAAAATAACTTTGTTTTTCATAGTATTTGTATGAAAAACAAAGTTATCATTTGCGTTTTTTTGAAAAAGTGCTATATAACTCAAAAACTATTCAACTCATCAAGTTGAAAATAATTTTCCTAGAAAGTTCATATAAAGGTCTACTTCTGTGATTTTTTTCATATTTTTTAAACTTATGGTTCAAAAGTTAGAGGGGGGGGGGACACATTGTTTTTGACTTTCGGAGCGATTATTTCCTAAAATATTAATATTATCAAAAAATGATTTTAGAAAACCCCTATTCATTTTTAAATACCTATCCAACAATATATCACACGTCAGGGTCAAAATTAAAAAAAAAATCGCTCCCCACTTTACGTCTGGGGGAGGTACCCTAATAAAAATGTTTTTTTAAATTTTTATTTTTGCACTTTGTCGGCATGATTGATATACATATTGGTACCAAATTTCAGCTTTCTGGTGCTAACGGTCACTGAGATTATCCGCGGACAGACAGACAGACAGACAGACAGACAGACATGGCGAAACTATAAGGGTTCCGTTTTTTGCCATTTGGCTACGGAACCCTAAAAAGGTGAACAATGAAACGCTAATGAGGGAGCAGGACCACCGGATATCAATTAGATATTAGTTAAGTGTCTATATTCGGTACAAGAGCTGTAATTTTATTGAATTGTAATTAATTTTTATTGAAAAAAAAAACATGTTTAATTTCAATAGATTTTGTTCATCCTGATTTGTTGATCTAACTATAAATGTAATATTAGTATTATTAGTGAACTAAATTAATCTATCAATTTTATCTCTTATTAATTATGCTATTGTTATTATTTTGAATTTTATTATTCCTTCATTTATATTGCTTTATTTACATGCCGACATATTGATGAATTGTGAACTGAATATTTTTTAATTGCTGATGTTTGAATTTTTTTGAATCTAGGAAAATCAAATTTAATTTATTTTAGAAAATAAATTTAATTTGATTTAAAAATTAATTTTAGATTTTTAAAATTTCCTTTTTTTTTTTCTAATTGTGCCTAATTGTCTTACTGTACTTGTGTTATTTTTGTGTTTAAATTCAGATACAATTATTGGTTTATGAATAAATGACTATGACTAATTGATCTGAGTATGGAAGAAGAAGACATGCTGCACCGACCACAAATGAAAAGGGATAAGGGCAAGAGAATGACGATGACCTTTTTTTTTTTTTTAGGATGGGAAATCATCAAATGACTTCTCCCACTCTGGGCGGAGCGGGAGGGAGTGTCAGACTCTTACTGACTAAAACCCATCCATGTTCCTTCCTCGCCCTTTACGATCCGGGGCCGCGGTATCTCTTTCGAACAGTCCCGCAATCCCGGCAGGCTTCGGCCCTTACGGGCCCCTCTCTTATGCTGACATCTCTTCCATTTCCGGAACCGCGCATCCTACGCAGAAACGTGATCAGAGCATGACAAAACCATTTTTAGGTTTCCGTAGCCAAATGGCAAAAAACGGAACCCTTATAGATTCGTCATGTCTGTCTCTCTGTCCGTCCGTATGTGACAGCCACATTTTTCCGAAACTATAAGAACTATGCTGTTAAAACTTGGTAAGTAGATATATTCTGTGAACCGCATTGAGATTTTTAAACAAAAATAGAAAAAAAAACAATAATGGGGTTCCCCATACAACTGAAACTCAAAAAAAAAATTCATCAAATCCACACGTGTGGAGTACCTATGGATAGGTCTTCAAAAATGATATTGAGTTTTTTTAATATCATTTTCAATACACTTCCTCGAAAACTGGTTCTTTTTGCACTACGATTAGGTTCAAAATGCAGTGTATTTCACAAACATGCGTTTTTGATATTTTTTCTACACGTGTGCAGAAAGTAAAATTGCCACAGATAACTATACCTATACTTTGTCCAACTTGGTTCAATGCCTATAGTCACAGGCGAATGTTTTTTTTTTTTAATTTCGGCAAAGCGATCTACGGCGTAAACATTTTTTTAATATTCAATTTGTGTTTATAAATTGAATATCATAGATAAACATGATTATTTAAAACTAATATTTACTTTTATAAACAAATTAACTTTTATTTGTGTTCTAAATTCAAAAATATATAAAAAAAATTTTCAGCATAGTTCTTATAGTTTCGAAAAAAAGTGGCTGTGACATACGGACGGTCAGACAGACAGACATGACGAATCCACAAGGGTTCCGTTTTTTGCCATTTGGCTACGGAACCCTATAAACATCAGTAGTTCTGTTATGGAACTGGTAATGTTACTAGTGTAATGAAGTGATGGAATGGTTGACATAATGAAGGCTATGGTTGACGGCTTCGTGACAGCTTTGTTAACACCTTCTACCATCATCATCATTTCAGCCGAAAGACGTCCACAACTGGACATACGCCTTCCCCAAGCGTTGAACATTCCGACATTGACCGGTCCCGTGCGACTCGCATCCAGCGGATTCCCGCAACCTACACACCTCCATTTTTAATCTCCCGAAACATTCTTCTCATAACATAATCTAACCAAACCGAACGTATTACATACTCGTAACACCTTTTGCACCAGCCACCTGACCTTCACAAAATCGCTTGTGTACAACATATTTTTCCTTTCACCCCGAATCGAAACACAATATAACGCACCACGACCTTCTTTCTGAACGAGCAAAAAACAATTAGGACACGTCCTGTGTGAGTGTTCGGAAGCTATATCAAAGCTAACAAAGTGAAAATCGGTTGAGGAGTTCTTTCCCTTAAGGACTTTGTTGTTCGCAATAAATAATTATTTGAATTTGGTTTTGAATTTTAAAGTGGAGTCTTTCATCATCTACTTTTTCCTAACTATATTGGGGTCGGCTTCCAGTCTAACCAGATGCAGCTGAATACCAGTTTTTAAATGGAGCGACTGCCTATCTAACTTCCACAACCCAGTTAATACTGGGTAATACGATACCTGTTGAGGACAGAGGACTAATCAAGAAGCAATGAAAAAAATCCCTCCGGCAAGCCGCAGGAGGAGGTAGATTTCGACGAAGGTGCTGGAGCGTCCGACTATTGAAAATTTGTATAAAGAGTTGTACTTATGTGTACAATCTACAAAAAAAAATATGATTTCAAAATCGTTGCCCTGTAATAGAAAGTTTACCCTTTTTAAATTCTCTCATAAGAGTTTAGCATGGAAACGCCCTCAAAAGTTTAGTTATAATTTTTTATTTCGTAAACTATAAGTTTTATCGCTAAACTTTGAAGGTAACAATTGTAAAGTAAACAATAGGCTTTCAAAAAAAAATATTTGCGACGGTCAAAATGTTTACTGTTTCGGAGATATGATTTTTTTTCGCAAAAAATTTGGAATTTTCAACCCCTTCCCCAATTTAGGGGTTGCATCAGAAACGTTTTAATTTAAAGATGTCCGTATTCGTACTCAGAGTGATAAAAATGAGAAACGGTTCAAAAATTTTCCATAGGAAAAAAGTTATGGCCAAAAAACTGATTTTAGAAAAACCGCCCCCCCGCCGCCCCCCATGGACGAATTCCGCCCATTCACGAACTTAGCCTAAGTTTTGACCGTTTCGATTTTCTGGCCAAGTTTGAAAGCAATCGGTTCATAATTGCGACCTGTAGAGTGTGGCTAAATTTTGCTTGTCACCCATATACATACGTATTCATATATATCCCCGTAGGTGAGAGACCAATAGGTAGATTTTTTTTTTTTCAAAAAAAGGAAATCTACCTAAAACACACGAACACTACTACAAGATTTATTGTCAGTATATCCAGAGGTTTTAACCTATTACAACTATTATTACAATCGCTGGTTTCGGGCAAGGACCAGTTCAACAATTATGTCTAAATGCGGTTATAAAACTTACGAGACTAGTTAAGTGCACTCTTTCGTATCTGGAAGTGAACAGGACCCTACAATCGAAATGTGGGCGGAAAAGAACTCGAGTTTACAATCAATATCCGGTTCCAGAAACTTCTAGAATATTCGAGCAGTTTCTACAGTGCTGCCCAGTGTCGAGAGGCGACGACTACGACATTCATTCATAATATTACAATACCCATTCATAAAACAGCGCCTCTAGTGTCGAGAAGCGAGCATTAAATCGATAATTATGCGTAAACCATCCATTGTTACTTGCGCCCTCTAGTAGCAAGCGTCACAAACGGAAAGATGTTTCTATTTTACTGCTTCCGCTTTACGGCAACAGGGGACGCTACTTGCATATCAGTCACAATACTACTAGACTTGGTAAGACAGGTTGTCAGTCTTTTTTTTTCTCTCCAAAACAGCATTTGGAGACCTCCCTATCTTTAATTTATCTTACTCTCCTTCGTATCATTCCTTACACAATTTATCCATCTCTTCTTTGGCCTTTCTCTTCCTCTCCATCCATCAACATTAATATTTATGAAAAAAAATAATACAGAAGAATTGAGAACCTCCACTTTTTGGAAGTCGGTTGAAAAACACTTCGGAACAACGATGGTCGAAATCCTTACTTTGTTATTTAAGGATGCGTATTTCATACAAACGTAATACCAAAATTATTTGTAAATCAAACATATTCTTAAGGTAGTCTGTATTTATTTCGATTGAATTACAGAATATCTATGTTCCCAAATATGTTTTTTGAGAGAATAGTGATGCAAAAACGAGGTATGAGGAATTTAAATTTTCTGTAGAAAACTTATTTTTCTTATAACTCTTGTTAAAATCAGTGTCCAATCAAAATATTTATTTGGGAACCTAGATATTCTGTAATTCAATCGAAATAAATACACACTACCTTAGGAAAATGTTTAATTTACAAATTATTTTGGTATTACGTTTGTATGAAATACGCATGCTCCGCAGGCGTCTTAATATTACAAACCAGATTCTCCCAGCGGCTTCGCCCGCGTAAAGTTTGATAATTGTCCTATGGGATCTTACTACCGGAATAAAAAGTATCAAATGATTTTACCTGTGTGCTAAGTTTCATCCAAATCCGTTTAGTAGTTTTAGCGTGAAAGAGTAACAAACGTCCATACTATACATCTATCCAAACATCCATACTCACAAAACTTTCGCATTTATAATAATTAGTATTAAATTACAAGCAGAGTACCATCCAATTTATCGTCAAATTATAAATTGACGCAAGAGAAGCCGCTAGCTAGAGACCAACAATTTAAAAAAGAACAAAAAATCAGAAAAAAAATCTATTGTTTCGCATCGCTTCGCAAAACACAACACAAGCCTAGAAGGAAATCACGCGTTAAACAGAGGTTTTGGAGTGGTACCGGAAACTGGCACAAAAACGCCGGGTTATAATATAATATGGCATTATTTTTCCTTTCATTGGGCGGACAATACGGTTCATAAAGTTTTATCGTGGAGGGCTGATTGCACCGCGCGTTAGTGGATGGAGAGGTTTGGTTTAACAACTATATTGGAGGTGGCTTCCAGTCTGGGGGATATTTTACATGGAGCAACAGCCTATCTACAGGGATAATGTTTCGCTATAAGCGACACCGTGGGACTCATTTATTTGACCTAGGAATTGTACGAACTCCACTCGAGAGCAATGAATCCGGGTCACTTAAAGAATCCTAAAAATCTCGGAAACTAAAAATGCTAGGTTAATGCAATAAATTGTATTTAATAGACAATGTAATACTCCTTAAATGACGGTATTAAAACTTCTTAGTTATTGTAAAGTTATATCATAAAAAAATCAAATTTGAAAAAGGGCCACTTTCGAAGATGGAACTACGAAATTACAGCATTTGGTTTTGCTTTTGTTTGTAATCTGTCATTTATGTGGGTACATAAACCATGTTGATAGTGCTCTATATTCATTATTCAAGCTGAAATTATGTCGCTTACGCCTGAAGAATGCACCAGAATACTTACAATGCTGGAAACCGGCCGGAGTCAGCGCGATACAGCCAGGACTGTCGGTGTGTCGCTGTCAACAGTACAAAGAGTTCTCCGACGTTACGAAGAAACTGGTTCTAACCTACGCAGACCAGGAACGGGCAGAACCAGGTTTACCACAGCACGAGAAGACCGATACTTGGTGAACACCATGCTTCGAAATCGCTTTCTCACAGGAACTGAACTCACAAATCAGTTTCGACGCCTCGGAGGAAGTAACCCAAGTGCATGAACAGTAAGACGTCGGCTTGCTGAATCTAACTTAAAACCCCTTAGACCTGCAAACGGCCCTAAACTGGAGCGTGGGCATCGTATTTCAAGACTAAGATATGCCCAGAGCCACGTAAATTGGAGTATTGAAGATTGGTCAAAAGTTATGTTCTCCGACGAATCAAAATTTATGCTCTACAAGCACGATGGAAGACCGAAGACCGTTCGATGGTGTATCGAAGACCAGGGGAAAGATTCAAGCAAGCGCATGCATCGAAGAAAAAGTAGCCTACGGTGGTGGGTCTGTACTTGTGTGGGCCGGAATTTCTTCTGAAAGTCGCACAGAGCTGGTGATCATAGAAAACGGCTCTTTAACTAGCGTAAGATATGTGGAAGAAATCCTCAATGATCACGTTGGTCCATTTATGGTCAATTTAGGTGAGGATGCTATATTTATGCATGACAATGCCCGACCTCATACAGGTAGGATTGTGAATGACTACCTTCAAGAGATGAACATTACTCGTATGGAGTGGCCAGCGCGCAGCCCGGATATCAACCCGATCGAGCATGCTTGGGACGAGCTAGGCAGATGCGTAAAACAACGAAACCCTCCCCCAATCACGCTTCGTGAGCTCAAAATTGCTCTCACAGAGGAATGGGAGAATATTCCCCAAAATCGTATAAGGAACTTGGTGTACAGCATGCCAAACCGCGTAAACGCAGTAATGGAAGCACGAGGAGGCAATACGAAGTATTAAAATTCAAGAAAATCGTAATAAAGTTCAAAAATTTCATGTTTCCTATTTTTGTTTTAAGGAGAGATCAGCAGTTTTTTTCTTTATGTAATTTTGTGTTAATAAAATGTATGGTGACTCATATTTTTTTTACTTTCATTTAAGGAGTATTACATTGTCTATTAAATACAATTTATTGCATTAACCTATCATTTTTAGTTTCCGAGATTTTTAACATTCTTTAAGTGACCCGGATTCATTGCTCTCGAGTGTATTTTCGGGCCAATGACTACAAATTGACAAAAGATTTACAAATGACTACCAGGCTTAACGTGCTTTCCGAGGTACGGAAGAAACTCGGTATGTGATGGGGTGTCACCTTTACACAACTTGTAGATCGACACGAGTGACTGTTATTAGTTAACCACAAGCTCCTTTCTTTTTTATAACACACTAGCTTCTGCTCGCGACTTCGTTCGCGTGAATTTCCCGCTTGCAACATTTCTTATTGTTGCTCCGCTCCTATTGGTCATAGCGTGATGTTTTAAAGCTTATAGCCTTCCTCAATAAATGAACTATCCAACGCAAAATTTAGAATTTTTCAATTCGAGCCGGTAGTTCCTGAGATTAGCGCGTTCAACCAAACAAACAAACTCCTCTGCTTTATAATATTAGTATAGATACTCGTTCATAAAAACACGAAAGTATATTCTGTTACCTTTGGTCTTCCTAACGTGTAAATGGATTTGGATAAAATTTTGCAGCAGAAAATACAATGTAACTTGGTTAGCTGCAGGAAAAAACTAGTTTACTTTATTCGTGTGGTTATTACCTAAAATGGAGTCAGAATTTTTTTATGCCACCCATGGACCTCTGACTTGGCTTTACACGCCGTCGAGAAATAACAGTCAGGTATCTCAAACATGCTGGTTTGGTTTCCTCACGATGTGTTCCTTCACCGAAGCAAGTGATAAGTATTCAATACGCACATGAATCCGAACAATCAGAGGTGCGTGCCTTGAATTCGAACTTGTGACCTATGACTTGGCAGTTCGAGCACCACTAGGCTATCTCTACTATAACCTATATTCAATAATCTAGACATGATTACTACAAGATTAATTCTAAACCTTAAACTCTCTGTCAAACTCAAGTCCAGTGCCGCCGACCACGGTACCCCAGTTCGTTCCCTTTCTCGGATTAGCGGGGGGAGCACTTAAGATTTTATTTTTCGTCGTCTCTCTGACGTCGTAAAACTTGTACGTGGCCCCTATATTCAGAAATGAGTGAAAAGTGTACGTACCTATATGTAGAATTTTTAGGTGAATATAGCGTATTTTTATGGGAAAAATTTGCATTTACCTACTTCTTTTTTGATGAAGTGTGCTTCAATTTCGTGAAAAATGATATGTATTTTTAGGGTTCCGTAGCCAAATGGCAAAAAACGGAACCCTTATAGTTTCGCCATGTCTGTCTGTCTGTCTGTCTGTCTGTCTGTCTGTCTGTCCGCGGATAATCTCAGTGACCGTTAGCACCAGAAAGCTGAAATTTGGTACCAATATGTATATCAATCATGCCGACAAAGTGCAAAAATAAAAATTTAAAAAAACATTTTTATTAGGGTACCTCCCCCAGACGTAAAGTGGGGAGCGATTTTTTTTTTAATTTTGACCCTGACGTGTGATATATTGTTGGATAGGTATTTAAAAATGAATAGGGGTTTTCTAAAATCATTTTTTGATGATATTAATATTTTAGGAAATAATCGCTCCGAAAGTCAAAAACAATGTGTCCCCCCCCCTCTAACTTTTGAACCATAAGTTTAAAAAATATGAAAAAAATCACAGAAGTAGACCTTTATATGAACTTTCTAGGAAAATTATTTTCAACTTGATGAGTTGAATAGTTTTTGAGTTATATAGCACTTTTTCAAAAAAACGCAAATGATAACTTTGTTTTTCATACAAATACTATGAAAAACAAAGTTATTTTTGCTGACAAAAAATGTTGGTATTTTTAATGGTCTGGGAAGCTACGGAACCCTACAGTGAGCGTGGCCCGACACGCTCTTGGCCGGTTTTTAAAATAATCTGTAGTTTACAAGGCAAAAATTTGACCTATTGCTTGAAAAGGATTATACTAAAGAGACAACAACAGCAACAAAATAAGTACAGTCAACTTGAGAACAAAACTGGATGGTGGCAAGACACTTGTTTTTTCAATAACCTAGTACGCCAATTTTCTAGAAAAAATAAGGTTAATTGCTTCCTAGATTATGTATGTTTTGGACAAGTATTTTTCTTAAATGATAGTTATCATCTAAAACTGATATTTCAACGCTCTTGCAAGCGCCAAAATCGCGATATGACACGTGAAAACACTAAGGTCCATGTTCACCAAAAAGGTGACGGTCTGACTATCTAAAAACATCTGTTTAAAACACATTTTTGTATAGGAACATTTCACAGTGACTGCTTTTTTAGGTAATCAGACTGTTATCTTTTCAGTGAACATGAACGTAAAGATATCTTCTTAGTGTCAGTGCAAGTTTAGTTAGAAAACAGTGAAAGCTTAATATAGTGTTCATATCAGTATAGTTGCAACTTCTGTAATATCGATTAGTGCATTGTACGCTAAGTAAATATCAAATGCATATTGCTAATAACTTACCTGCTCCACACACTTCCAGAATAAACATTTGCGCAGTAGAAATTACAGTCACGACCACAAAATATGTTTACACTTAGCAAAATTCATAAGCAATATTCCCAAGTGGAACAACAGTTGCAACTTTGCAATAAGACCTATTTCATAATAAGAAGGTAGGTATAGGTTTCAAAGTACTTTGTTTTTAGCAACAGAATCTTATAAAACAAAATCTCCCGCCGCGTCTGTCTGTCCCTATGTATGCTTAGATCTTTAAAACTATGCAACGGATTTTGATGCGGGTTTTTTAAATAGATAGAGTGATTCAAGAGGAAGGTTTAAGTATATAATTAGCGGGCATCGGCTAGTATTTAATAATTATAATAATAGCAGCTTGAAGGTTAAGCAGTGCTTGCTTAGGTCGGTCTGAGGATGGGTGACCTTTCATTAAACAACGATTTCCATCCGTGCTTGCCAGAGAAAGCAGCCGTTGGTCTGTCATCTGTAGATCATTCACAGTCAATAATATAAAATAGTCAGAAGCTCGAAAGTCTGACATTCAGTCTTACCAAGACATATCGAATTACTCAGTAACTGAGGTGTATACTCATATGCAGTAGCTCCATGTAAAATAAAAGACGATCAATGATTGAGCGTTATTCTAATGTTAGGCTTGAATTCTTCCTACGCTGACGTCGGTCACACAAACGGGTATACATTGTGTTCTATATACCACCGTACAGCAACGCTGACGGCAATAGCCCTACGTTGCTACTGTATTTCTTACCAACTTACGCGACCGACCGTGCGTGACCGACCGAACGCGACCGATCGTACGCGACTGACATCAGCGTAGGAATTTGGACCTAATAATTCAATGAATGCATGTTGACCTGTATGCTTAGTGCGAGTTTCATACTAAAATTCGAGTAACGTCTGTATCGCGTAGATCGAGTGTACGTCGTCGAAAGTGACAATCCAGTGCCTCTAAGAAAATAAGGACCGTTTCGAGCATATTGCTAACATTTGCATGTATAACGCGAGTGCAAGTTACAATTTCGACAGTTTTGACAGCTTGAATACGAAACACAGTCACTTGCGAGCGTGAAAGTTGTCACTTAAGATTTTGTGGTGAGAGCATCGTGAGAGTGGTCATATAACAAATTAATTTAATTTAATTTCATATTGTGAATAAAACTTACGATGGAATCTCGTATTATTTCGTTTGGAGAATGTTTGAGACCGCAAAAGCACAAGATAAGCGTAATTTCCGACACAAAAAAAAAAACACGTTCACGTAAACACGGTCACTTAAACAATGATAGAGTGCTCCACTACAAGCCACTCGGGCATTATTAGATCATTTAATTTTGCTTAGATCTCCATGCTTAAAAAGTAACAAACTTAGTTTTACAAACTTCACAGATGGATCAAGGTCACTCACTACACACCAAAAGATATAAATTACACTAACTGCTCCGTTTATGTTACCAACATTTCAAATTGGGCGGGCTAGTCTTTATTTTTAACAATAACATTCCTGACTGTATGCAAATCACAACAAAAACTTTCGTCAACACAAACAAAACTAATGACCATTGACCACAGATAAATAATGTCGTCTAACTCCATTGTATAACCACAACTATTTGAATAGGCAGTCGCTTCTGTTATGAACACAAAATACGACTGTCAATTTATTTTGGCCGGTTACTAATTTACGCGCCGCTTCTCGCAGTGAATTAACACGAAACGAACGAACGTATTCTAGACACTCACACTCGCAAGTTAACAATTGCCGATGCGTTTAGAATTAGCACTTACAATATGTAGTTCTCCCGTATTACGCTAGATGGCACTTACTTAGCGCCATACAAATTTGCGTAAATGCTCACACGGTCAATACGTACAAAAAACTCGCACTAAGCATACTGGTGAAGGTTGCGGGAATCCGTTGGATGTGAGTCGCACGGGACCGGTCAATGTGGCGACACATGGAGGAGGCATAGGCGAAAGACGTCTTTCGACTGAAATGATGATGATGTTGAAATATGTTTTTAACAGGGTGAGGAAAAGGCGATACAGAAGATGATGACATTAGGAGCAAAACCTCTTTTAAAAGTGCACACATACATATTAATGCTCGTGACTTCACAATCATAAGTACTAAATTCTGGTCTTTCGATCCGAAACAAACCGAATTTCTGGTCCTCCAGGCAACGAAGCTTATTACTTGCATACATTACCAGATAAAATCGCATATTGGACGCATAAAGTTTAATGTTATACCAAAAAGCAATCATGACGATATAAGCAAACAATTCTAATACCGAACGACACAATTTATGCTAGTTCGATAGCATTTTCGAACTGATTTAACTTTAGTGAACATTTGAACAATGCACGTGCTTTTCGTAAGTGAGTTACGGAGGGTTTTAGTAAGTTCTTGTGTTTGAATTTAGCTGCTTTAGAGTCTAATTTAAAGTATTGGAGTATAATAATTCTGGATCTGGATGTGTGCTTGTTTGATGGCAGTTACAAGCTAGAGTTTATTTTAAGAAACTTTTAAAAGTCGAGATTTGAATTCGATTATCTCAAGGATTCAATTGAAATTGAGTGCCTTGGAAAGTTCTTTAATCTCTGGGTACCGGGTGTCATTTCTAGATCTTTGACAGTCGTTACAGGAAGTCAGTGACCCGTAAGTCTGACTACCAATCTTACCAAGGGGCCATACCATAACACCCAGTTCTAACTGGGTTGTGGAGTCCAAACAGGCAGTTGCTTCATCGAAAATACTTGTGTGTTGCATCCAGTAAGACTAGAAGCGGCTGCCTCATTCTAAACTTCGAATCTGGATTCGCTGTTTGTTTCTTGATTGGAATTCTAAAAACTCGGTGGATAATTCGATTTACACAAGCGCCACCCTTGCGAGCGTCTCAGCGAGTTGAACTAAATTGACAGGAAGATTTTGTCAGAAAAAGTATGAAATGACGTAAGAAGTGGCATTCTGTAAGATAATTCCCGTGACTAGGTGATGCTTACAGAATGCAAAATCAAGGTGATTTTGAACAGGGCACGCCACGATAGTGGCGGTAAGTCCCCTCTTTGAGGAGTGGCTTGAGAGGCGCCACGGCGCCCTCACCTTCCGCCTGACGCAGGTCCTCACCGGACACGGATGGTACCTGCACTGAATCGGGCCGGAGGAAACGCCTGGGTGTTTTCACTGTGAGGATCGACCGGAGGACACGGTGGAGCACACGGTGGAAGTCTGCCCTGCGTGGGCGGAGCACCGCCGTGTCCTCGTAGCGGCAATCGGCGGCGGCGACCTCTCGCGTCCGGCCCTGGTTCAATCCATGGTCCGGAGCGAGACGGAATGGGAAGCCGTCACCTCCTTCTGCGAAGCAGTCATGCTAGCGAAGGAGGTGGCGGAACGAGAGAGGGAGAGATCCTCTCTTCCCGGCCGCCGCGGGAGACGCACCGGGCGTCGGGGGCCACGTGGTGGCTACCGGCCACCGTAGACGCGGGTCTGTGGACGGTTGGCTATGGGCTAGCTAGCCGTCCGTCCGTCTAACGACGACAGGCCGTGTCGACGGCGCGTTCGTGTTCCACGCGCACCTCAAAGAGGTGTCAGCATAAGAGAGGGGCCCGCAAAGGCCGAAGCCTGCCGGGATTGCGGTTTTTTTTTTCGGATGGGAAATCATCAAATGACTTCTCCCACTCTGAGCGGAGCAGGAGGGAGTGTCAGACTCTTACTGACTAAAACCCATCCATCCATGTTCCTTCCTTGCCCTTTATGTTCCGGGGCCGCGGTATCTCTTTTGAACAGCAACCCCGGCAGGCTTCGGCCCTTGCGGGCCCCTCCCCTTATGCTGACATCTCTTTGAGGCGCGCGTGGTCGCCGCCGCCGATCACCGCTACGAGGACACGGCGGTGCTCCGCCCACGCAGGGCAGACTTCTACCGTGTGCTCCACCGTGTCCTACGGTCGATCCTCGCAGTGGAAAAACCCGGGCGTTTCCTCCCGCCCGATTCGGTGCAGGTACCTCCCGAAACATCCGTGTCCGGTGAGGACCTGCATCAGGCGGAAGGTTAGGGCGCCGTGGCGCCTCTCAAGCCACTCCTCAAAGGGGGGACTTACCGCCACTGTCGTGGCGTGCCCTGCACGGGGTTGCGACAGTCGCTCTATCCATGTCGCCATGAGATCGCGCCGGAGGTCTGTCCGCTGAGCGGCGATTTACCGCGGCAGCGGAGTTTCCCCCCTACGTAGTGCCTCCGGGCGTCATTCGTGTAGGCGTGCGAGAACTATCGCCTCCAGATCCCATGGCGGCAATCCGGCAAGCAGGCCCGACGCCTCGCGGGAGATCGTGCGGTACCCACGGACCATTTTTACGGCCACCACTTTCTGGGGCGCGTTCAGGTAATGGGCGGCTCGCCGCTTCAAGGAACGCACCCACACTGGGGCCCCGTAAAGGGCCATGGACCGCACGACCCCCGCATAGAGCCAGCGGCAGGAGGTGTTTGGCCCCCCAAGGTTGGGCAGGAGCCGCCTGAAGGCAGCCCCGGATAGAATTCAGCCTTACACGGTCATGTAAACTATTCCATTACTTAATAATGCCCAACAAATAAGTATTAGTAAAACTGTGTCAGTAAAGTCAACGCAAGGTCGCCAGCAATTTGTGAACCAATCCAGGCTGACGTGAAACAATGCAATCGATGCCGAAGCGGGAAGGAATCCGGGTGAGTTCCAACTCGACATCACTCTTTGTGAGCTTAAAAGCGCAACATGCTCGGATTTTCTGTGAAAGATAGGATTTGGAACGATTCAGCTAAGAAGTATGAGGACCTGAAGGACACACACCGGGCGGGGCTTTTTAATTTTAATTTATTCTAAGTTTCATTATGTGTCGGATGCCTTTTTAATGTATAATGATTTGTGTTTTCACTTTTTATAAAACAGACCTGTAGTTTTTGATAATAATTATTAATAAAAATAAACTAAACTAAGCAATATTCGGAATAAAATTATCCCGAGAAGAACCATTGTACCTTAGAATAACATCCATCCTTATCGGTAATTTTCTTCAGAAATGTCATTTGCACAGACACATCGGTTGAAAATGCGACCAGACGCATGAAAGTGATCACCAAGTTTTCATTGAGTAATGATATAAAAACATATATAGTACCTTTGATAGTCCCATGAAAGGCAAAGATGTCCTTATAAGACCACCTTTCAGATTCAACTTCCTTTTCCTGATGGAAAAACCCAATAACACTTAGCCTGGCCTAGGAATCAAACTCAAAAGTCGCAATTGCGACCAAGCATCGCCCTAAGGTTGGTATACAAAGCCACCGGGAAAATATCAACCGAACATTTTTGACCCAATAAATCTCGAAACAGGAACATACCAAGTAATTCCCAGCTAGATAGCTATTCGATTGTACAAATACCTTTAGAAGGATTTGTCAAATGTTTGATCAAATAGTTGCTTGTGGAATCTTTGGAAGTTGTTTGGCCAATGTTTGAGCCAAGCTTAACTTTGATGTGAGTTGAATGAATGTGCTATGAAGCGATCGATGTGCATTGATGCTACTAGTATGTTCGTAGATATATGAGGATTGATTTTGTCAAAGGGTTGGTAGATTTGGTGCACGTGAAGTTTTTTAAACATTCATTCAGTCACATTTTTCTCTTTGTTTTTACTGCTTCGGGTTCAATACCCAACTCGGGAATAGGCATGACGAGAGTATCAAACAATTACAAATCTATTTAGTCCGTCAGTTAGATTATTGAAAAATATAGGACACGTATTTTTTGTTTTTGTAAATCAATGAATATTGACAAAGATAAAACGCATCTAAACTCGGGAGTGGGGGCTCGTGACGTCACGCGTCAGAACTAGCTAAAAATTATACCTAGGCGTGACGTATTGGGAATTTTAAATGCGTCGTATCTTCGTCAATTTTGATTTACGTAGCAAAAGAAAAAATACGAGTCAACTATTTTTTAATAATCTACCTGACGGACTAATTAGATTTTTTTTGTCGTCTAGCCTAGTATTGTTTGTGTTTTTCAAGTGGAATTCCTCAGTAAAAGCCTGTGGCCGGTGGCCAGCCGTCTTATGACGACAGGCTGTGTCGACTGCGCGTTCGTGTTCCACGCGCATCTCAAAGAGATGTCAGTATAAGGAAAGGATCCACTAGGGCCGAAGCTTGCCAGGGCTGCGGGACTGTTTGAAAGAGATACCGTGGCCCCGGAACGTAAAGGGCGAGGAAGAAGAAACATGGATGGGTTTTAGTCAGTAAAAGTCATTTGATGATTTCCCATCCGAAAAGAAAAAAAAACAAAAATGGGTTCCGTAGCAGCAAGTAACATAATACAAACTTGTAGTTCGTTGTAAATGAAGTAAGATTGCGGTTAACGTATTAAAAAAAAACTACTTACTAGATCTCGTTTAAACCAATTTTCGGTGGAAGTTTACATGGTAATGTAAATCATATATTTTTTTTAGTTTTATCATTCTATTAATTTAGAAGTTACAGGGGGGGGGGGGGGGGATACACATTTTGCCACTTTGGAAGTGTCTCTCGCGCAAACTATACAGTTTAGAAAAAAATGACTTTAGAAACTGCAGTATCATTATTAAAGACCTATCCATAGATACCCCACACGTATGGGTTTGATGAAAAAAAAAATTGAGTTGCAGTTCAAGTATGGGGAACCCCCAAAATTTATTGTTTTTCTTATATTTTTGTGTGAAAATCTTAACGCGGTTCACAGAATACATCTACCTACCAAGTTTCAACAGCATAGTTCTTATAGTTTCGGAAAAAAGTGGCTGTGACATACGGACGGACAAGCAGACGGACAGACACACAGACAGACAGACAGACGGACAGACACACAGACAGACATACACATGACGGATCCAAAGGTTCCGTGTTTTGCCATTTGGCTACGGAACATTAAAAAGGTATGTACTAATTGCTACTAATGATTTTAGTATTTGCGTTAATAGAAGTAGATCTAGTTGACATTATCAGCCTGTCAATGTCTTTTGAAGACTGTCACAAAAGCAAACCGCTACAAGCAAGACTGGTTAGAAGATTGATTGATTTTCAAAGAACCTTATTATCAGCAGCTTAAGTTTCCTTTTGCAACATCGTCTTTTGAGCATTTGATTGATTGCAGCCGGCAATTTACTTGGAATTTGCCCCGTACTGAAAACCCGGACAGTAACTGAGAAGTTTCGGTTACAAAAATCTAATAAAACCGACTGCTCGAAATGTGAGATAGATGAGAATTTACGTTACTTTCGGGATTCCGTCCTGCAGTACATGCGCAACATATCAAGCTCTACATATCCAGTAAAACTTGGCCTTGCTTTGTATGACCTGTCGGTAGAATGAGAAATCAGCTTAATTTGGGTTTGCATTGCTTGACTGATCGTTGAACGTACTACGTCAAAAATACACCTGTACAAACTGATTGAAGTCAGTGCGGGCTGATTTAATGCCTCATTCGTTTGTTTTGGCAACAATGCTGCATCGATCCTTTAAAAGCTTGGCCTTTTTTACCCCCGACGCAAAAAAGATGGGGTGTTATAAGTTTGACATGTCTGTATGTATGTGTATGTTTGTGGCATTGTAGCTCCCGAACGGACGAACCGATTTTGTTTTTTTCTGTTTGAAAGGTAAATTAGTGAGAATGTTCTTAGCTATGTTTGATGAAAATCGGTCAAAGATGGCCGCCGCCACAAAATGGTGAATTACATAGTAGTAGTTCACAACTCCCTCAATATGGGTATCACATGGAAGGACTTGATTAGTAGAATACTGTACACTATGATAAATTTCAAATCCAAGACAGCCGCCACCACAAAATGGCGAATTACATTTTTTTTCACAACTCCCTCAATTTGGGTTTCAAATGAAAGAACTTGACTAATAGAATAATGTACACTACGAGTACATTGAAAGGGAATGAGGAAAATTAACTAACGAAATGACTTCTAAAACTAGAAAATATTTTTTGTACCCTAAATTGAGGAGGAATGTGGAGTGATGACTGGTACTTATGACCTAACGAATTATTTTTCATTTAGCTTTTTGACGGAAAAAAAACCTGATTAAACACCAAATTACCTGAATCTTAAAACGCAACAACTTATAAAAGAAATGAATTTAAAAAAATAATAAAGAGGCCTCCCCCGAGTACCGCCACATTAACCGGTCCCGTGCGACTTGCATTCAGCGAATTCCCACAACCTTCACCAGGTCATCGGTCCACCCGGTGGGAGGTCTTCCAACGCAACGACTTCCGGTTCGCGCTCGCCATAGGGCTCTTATAATATATTTTTCCCGCGCCTTACATTCTTAAGGTCGGTGCTCACTTGACAAGCACCGCACCGCACTGTATGTATTTACAAACAAAAAAGTATCAGTGTAGGATATCAACTATTTGGTGTCCACGACACAAGCCTTGTTGCTTAGTGTGGCACTAGATGGCGCTGTTATTTATAGAGGTTACGTTTTTGCCAAATGAGGTACGGAACCCCAAAAGCACGGAATTTACAAATCTTCTTTCGAAAACTCCGTGTTGCAAACCGGAAAGCATTCTAAATTCTATCTGGAACACTTACTGCGTCAGTTAGTATGTGAAAATTAGCCATCTTGGCTGGATTACATAAACGGCTTAATGTTCTGGGACGGCTCTGTGTAAATAGAGATATAGAGCGCTTAAAAATTACACATTACATTTAAAATGTGGGTACTAGGAAATCTTTTAATATTCAGCATGTATGAGATATGTGAGTACATACTCGTACCATTAAACTGACGACCCGAATGGCGCAGCGGTAGTGAGGCTGCCTTACGTTCTTAGGGTCCCGGGTTCGAATCCCGGTAGAAGCAAATGTTTGTGTGATGAGCATTCACATTTGTTTCCGAGTCATGGATGTTTATAAATTAGTATGTATTTACAAACAAAAAGTATAATATATGCAGTATATCAATTGTCTGGTGACCAGGACACAAGCCTTGCTTAGTGTGGCACTAGATGGCGCCTTGTGTAATGTCCAGCAAATTTTTTTTATGGCATTAAACTGAACTACTTTCTGTATTAAAAAAATGTTTTTTGAAGTGAAAACTTCAAAAAACATTTTGAACACAATGCATGGAACTCGTGTGACCGCTTCGTAGCACTCGTAGCCGATCCGCTACGGCGTAGAACCTCTTAAGCGTGCGCGGGCCACAACTCGTAGCAGATATAGATTACTAGTTGTCACTTCTATCTGCAGTCCCCGAAGACTGCCCCGCATCATTCACCAAAAAGATGACAGTCTGATTTTCTAAAAACAGCTGTTTAAAACACATTTTTGTATGGAAACATGACACAGTGACAGCTGTTTTTAGAAAATCAGACCGTTATCTTTTCGGTGAACATGGACCTAAGAATAAGTAGGCTTGCATTAGGCCGTCACTCGCCCGATCTGAAGCGATGATGCGTAGAGTGGAACACGCCTGCCTAAAAGAAAACTGATTCACTCAAACTTTGCAGATTACTCTATTTTCGGGGTGGTTTCTTGAATTAATGTAGCTTCCAAAAGCTCATGATGTTGATTTTGATTTATTGCTTCCAAAAATTCATGCACAGTTAAATCAATTTGCACTCTATCGCCGTACGATGTGTAGTACACCTCCACCTACAAGCAAAATTATAAACTATAACAAGTTCTAGAAAACACCACGGCATTATCAAACTCCTTACTTACGACTGGATACAACGACGAAAAAGACACAATAATCATCTTTTCTCAATTAGGTTGGGGTCGTAGTCTTACCAGATCAGTCTGATATCAGTATTTTACATAGAGCGACTGCCCATCAGACCTCCACAACTCAGTAATTAACTTGGTAATACGATCATCTTCTGCCTAGCCTTTTCCCAACTACGTTAGGGTTGGCTTCCAGTCTAACTGCATGCAGCTGAATACCAGTATTTTACATGGAAAGACTGCCTATCTGACCTCCACAACCCGGTTAATACTGGGTAATACGATATTCCTTGGTAAAACTGGTTTGATTGTGAACAACCAAGACATATCAAATTCCTAGTTGTTCCATGAAAACTTGACTATTGTAGTCCGAGTATACGACTAAACGCCGACAGACTGAACACCGACAAGACTTTACTTCGACGGGACTCCTAAAGGAAGAAGCAAGTTATGGCGAGAGAAGCATCGATCACTGATCGATGGAGAGAAGTGTCCATCACCACTAAGGTATTAATGTTAGTAAACTAAAAACCAACGCAAGATTTTTATATGAATTGTAAAATTATAATCGGTTTCCAAAGTAGACATCTGACTATCGGACATAAGTTGCGTCGCTGATGAGCCCTGTCGGCGAAGAGTCCTGTCGGCGAAGTGTCCTGTCGACGAAGAATCCCGTCGAAGTAAAGTCTTGTCAGTGTTCAGTCTGTCGGCGTAGTGTCTGTCGACGTTGACGTCGACTCTTGTATTCCAATATCAAACTATTTTGTTCAAATGAGCTTTCAGTGAAGCTGGAGATATTGCCCAAATACAAATAAAAATACAAGGAAGTCTTATACATACCCTAAGTACGGAACTCATTTCGCCAAGTAAACATAGTCGGCGCAATTTTCGTATATGCAGCCTGAGCTCAAGACCATTTATTTGTTAAGGATGGGGGTCCGTGGGCAAATGTATCGCTTCACCCCCTAATTTAAGGGGGGTGGGTAGTGGACTTAGTTGTGTCAAGGGGTTCTTGAAGTAATTAAATGGTGTTTGCGGGTTGCTGAAGGGGTGTTAGCGTCGGGTCTTAAATTGTTGGCTATGGTACATTTTTGTGGGTAACTATGTTAGAAAGGGAATAGTTAGACGGTCTGGAATGCCAGTTTGGTTTAAGTAGAAAAACTAATTCGGTGTGTAGAAACTTCTAATGGAAAACGACTCGAGTTTCTACTGACATAAGACCTAGATTCGATTTTTTCTTATTAATTCATTAACCGTCAGCGAAGTAGACACAATAGTTTAAATCACCACATCAATTAATATCAAGAAACTTTTCTACTTCACTATAAAAATCATAAAATTGGTCAACGGGATCAGTTGACCAATTCAAAAATTCAATAGGTCGATTGATCCCGCGGGATCCACCTGTGCGGGATGAGTTTACTAAAGAGCCTGTTAAACAATGGCGTCTGACCGTTACGGTTAGGCTTGACAGATCAAGGATTAATTATTTTTAACCGACTTCCAAAAAGGAGGAGGTTCTCTATTCGACTGTATGTATGTTTTTTTTTTTTTTTTTTTTTTTTTATGTATGTTCACTTATTACTCGAAGACGCCTGAACCGATTTGAAAAATTCTTTTTTTGTTTGAAAGGGTATACTTCCAAGTTGGTCCCATAGAAATATTGTCATGATCTGATCACGAACTTCGGAGATATGGAACGGAACTCCTCAATAAATGATAGCAAATGGACTGGGATGCTGAAATCTATTGTCTGTCTATTGTTTACACCAGTTCATAGCATAACATCACGCCACCGCACCGGTACGCTGTGAAGGTGTAAGCACAAGTGAACCACTAAAAAGTGAAAAATAAAAACTTTTTTGCAAAAAAATAGAACCGCCTTCAAAAAAGTGAAAAATAACTTTAGCTTCAGAAGTCGGTGATAAAAAAACTTAATGAAACAATCAAACAATGGTCACCGACTTCTGAAGCTAAAGTTATTTTTCACTTTTTTGAAGTCGGTTCTATTTTTTTGCAAAAAAGTTTTTCTTGCCCATATCCGATTTTTTAGGATCGACGCAACAAAACAAATCTTCTTCATACATTCATGGTTTTTGAAAAATTTTAATTTGTCACCACTTGTTAGGTATATAGGCCAGTAGGTTCACCCTCTATTACAAAGGTCTTGACGGCCGACGTGGCCGTCATTGTCATCATTACATGTTCTATTTTCTGAAATTCAGCAGCTAAGAAATATAATAATTATTAATAATTATATTATGTTACCCGTTGAGATTATTATGACTTATATGGCCCAACAGGGTTTGGCCACAGGTGTGCCTAATATTAAACCAATTCTTGTTGCCAGATCCTATTGCCATCAACGGGGCACAAATCCAGACTCCGTGGACGGCTGTGAGAAATCTATACTAATATTATCTATACTAATATTATAAAGCAGAAGAGTTTGAACGCGCTAATCTCAGGAACTACCGGCTCGAATTGGAAAATTCTTTTTGCGTTAGATAGTCAATTTATCGAGGAAGGCTATAGGCTATATAACATCACGCTATGACCAATAGGAGCGGAGCAGCAATAAGAAATGTTGCAAACGGGAAAAAAGCAGGCAATGCAAAACTTCACGCAAACGAAGTCGCGGGCAGAAGCTAGTTACTGATAAAAATCCAATGACGCTTTCCCCGACCCGGAAAACTAAGTCGCGCTTACGAACACTCGACCAATGAGGCAGACTTCCACACCAGAAACCAAACCAATATACTCCATACGCCTACAATTGTTACCCAAAATGAAACTACTCACAATACAACGCGATCTACAAACTTGATGCAATATACACAAATGAGTTAGTAGAACAGTTGGCTGCGGGTTATACTCGTAGTTTCCTGGTATTTATTAGTTTTGTAGTTTTCAGTAAAAGGGGAAGTTTGATTTTAAACAGAATCTCGTGTCTATAGATTGGCATGCAAGCGTGTAAAAGCTTCAAATGGATCATGAGAAAGTCAAAAATGAATTGACAGAGGGAGATTGCCGAAATGCTTGTATCACTCCCATTTGAAGTCCAATTCGTTTTTCGCTTCAAAAGCGAATGTCAAAAAAAAGCTCAAGCGGTTACAAATAAATACGAAGCATATAAAGTCTGTAAACCACCTCTTCACGATGCCGAAAAGCACTTGTTCTCCTTGTCATTGCGATTATTTTTTTGTTCTACACCATACCTGGGAACCTTCTAGTTACGGAGATATTGGAGGTCAAAGTTCCAACTTTTTGACAACTTATTTTTTAAATACAAGTCTTTATTGTTAGATTTTTACTTTAAACACCTCTAAGACGCCTGTACAATTCATCCATCAGCAGAATGTTTTAAGTGCGTTTCATTAAGTTCTACCACAAAATATGATTTTTCGACCCAAAAGAAAAGTGGTTTCCCAGCAATAATTTTTGCCTAAAGTTACTTAGTTTGATGTACAAAATGCTTGGTTGGCGGCTTCGTGATGAGGTGGTTTACACCCTGTATATTCTTTAGTCACGTTGTTTTAAAATTATATGGAAAGCCGCTTGTAGGTCTGTTTTAGTATTAAATACCCCCTAAGGCTATTTTATCTTAGTAAATTTTCCTGCAGCTTAATATAGACCATGTTATTTACTTTTTTTTTTTAACCGTAAGTATTTGTATAAAAATTTGGCGTGCAAATCGAAAATCATAAACTACTCTTACTTTTTTGAAACAGTGTGGTAACTTAAGAAACCAAACCTAAGAATACATCGATAACCAAAAAAGATTACAGTTATTACCGCATAATCATAACTCTAATATGAATCAATATAGAGAAGTTGCAATAATAATAACGCCACAATTAGAGATCGGATATTCGGATGCATATTTTCCTGGCAAAGGGCTTTAAATGTCCCCCGCGGGAGACGCACCGGGCGTCGTCGGGGGCCACGTGATGGCCCCCGGCCACCGTAGCCGCGGGTTTGTGGACGGTGAGCAATGGGCTAGCTCGCCGTCCGTCTTATGATGGCAGGCCACCGGTGATCATGCTCCACGCGCGCCTCACAGAGATGTCAGCAGAAAGGAAGGAGACCCCTTCCTTCCTGCTTTTGGTATTTTTATTTTTGCTCCCGGTATTGACGCACTCCATACTAGTGAGCACTCAAACTTAAAGTAAAAATTCAGCCGAAAATCCAATCCCAAGTCATCATACAGAAAAATGCAGCAGCCAACCAATCCTTTTACAATACAAAATTAAACATTATCAACACAAGATACAACAACTTTATTGTTTTACAACAAGACAGACAAGCAATTCAAAACAGTTCAAAAACAATGCCAAACTCCTCTAAATCAGTCCAATCCATTACTAGCCTGAAATATTTCAAACATTCCTTCGGTACACCGCACTCTACTTTCAGCGAGTTGTGCCCTGAAGAGGAACTTCGTCCCTCCGGGCTTCGGAGGTCAAACGGCAATTGTCGTAATATCAGAGCCTCTGATTATTGGAGGGCACTGAGTTGTTATGAAATCGATCTAGTAATAACTGGCAACTGGTTTAAGTTGTAGTTTAGTTTAGACTAGCTTATGCCTGCGACTTCTTCTAAGAGTTCGATAATAGGCAGACAGAATCAAAAAATTGCAAATCTATTTAGTCCGTCAGTTAGAGTATTGGAATATAATGGACACGTATTTTTGGTTTTTGTAAATCAATTAAGATTTACAAAGATAAAAACGCAACAAAACTCGGGAGTGGAGGCTACTGACATCAGAACTCGCTAAAAATTATACCAAGGCGTGACGTATTGAGAATTTAAAAGCGTCGTATCTTCGTCAATTTTGATTTACGTAACAAAAAAAAAATACGCGTCAAATATTTTTTTGATAATTTAACTGACGGACTAATTAGATTTTTTTTTTGTGCTGTGTTCCCCTATTTCATCCAAATCCGTTCAGTACTTTTTGCGTGAAAGAGTAACAAGCATCCAGTCATCCATCCTCAAAAACTTTTACAGTTATAATAAAACTAGCTTCTGCCAGTGGCTTCGCCTGCGTGATGTTTGATAATTGTCCCGTGGGATCTTACTACCGGGATAAATATTATCCTATGTGTTAATACAGGTTATATACTATCTGTATGCAAAATTACATCCAAACCCATTAATTGGTTTTTGCGTGAAAAAGTAACAAACATCCATACATCCATCCATCCATCCATACCTTCAAAAGTTTGTGAGTACAAACTTTCGCATTTATAATATTAGTAAGATATTAGTAGGATAGTAATACTAGCTCCTGCCCGCGGCTTCACCCGTGTTCAGTTCGATAAATGTCCCACGGGTTGGTACTACCAAGATAAAAAGTGCCCTAAATTTTAATTTCATCCAAATCCGTTCAATAGTTTTTGCGTGAAAGAGTAACAAACATCCATCGATCCATTCTACCCACAACTTTATTTATAATATTACTAGCGAACGTCACGCGGTTTCACCCGCGTAGTTCCTGTTTCCGTGGGAATACAGCGATAAAAAGTAGCTTATGTCGTCCGGGAATAGTGTAACTTTCCAACAGTGAAAGAAATTTTCAAATCGGTCCAGTAGTTTTTAAGTTTATTAATTTCATACAAAAGTATAAATCTTTCCTCTTTATTATATTAGTATAGATATAGGTAAGTAGACATTTTTTATGTACCTAAACTGCATTTAAAGGAAAATAAAGGCAAGTAAAAGGACGGAAGGAAAGCTTTAATGATCTAAATTACTTACAAACAACATGAAGTAAACAACTCTGAGAAATCACCGCTCATTCCTTCTTTCTATGTACCGAGATTTTACCCTGAAATAGGACGATTATTTTAGTGAAAAAATATTTATTAATAATGTATTACTTACTGTAGAATGCAGTAGAATGAAGTAGTTATTCAATGCAATGCGGAGGAACGATAAATAAGTCGTGAAGAAAGTTTTTAGAATAAATGTGGATGAGTTAGAAATGAAATGAAATAATAAAGCAGTTGGAAAGAAAATGCTGCGGCAACCCCAAATAAATAGGCATGACGATGTATCAGAATTTGCAAATCTATTTAGTCTGCCAGTTAGAGTATTGGAAAATAATGGACACGAACGTATTTTTTGTATTTGTAAATCAATGAATATTGACGCATCGATGATAAAACGCATCAAAACTCGGGAGTGGGGCTCGTGACGTGAGACATCACTAACAATTTTACCAAGGCGTGACAAAATATTAATTTTAAAAGCGTCGTATCTTCGTCAATTTTGGTCTACGTAACGAAAGAAAAAATACGGGTGAAATATTTCTTGATTATCTAAACGATGAATTAATTAGGTTTTTTTTTGTTATCTACCCTATTGGGATAAGGGGAAGAGAAAAATGACTTAAAAGTTGTTATTTAAATTAACAATGATTATGTACACCTTTGCAATCGAACAATAGCTATTAATAAGGTATTCAGAAAGCCAAGTTACAAGCCCATCGGCAGCATTAAAACTCTGACATCAGATTAGGGACTAACCACACGATAATGAAAGAGAGAAAGAAAGAAAAATATTTATTCGACGTCAGTTACTATAGCACACACACAATAATATAAAAAAAGATACAAAACAATGAGTAAAACATAGTACAAATGTACTGTGTGCCTCACGGCTGCGCCAAAAAGGTCCATTTCAGCATTCATGCCAGACGATGCTGTCTGACGCTGGTCTTCCAATGAACCTTGAGAGGGTACGTTACGGAAAAAACGGTTTCAAATAATATATAAACAAATAAGCAGAATGATACCTATGCAGAGACGAGGATGGTACAAGGAGACGTATTACATTACAATTACACCTTCCGCTCGAGTTAGGACCTCAAGTAAATTGCAACTCATCATCTGCGTAGCCTTTTCCCAAGTAACAGTTACGTTAGTTGCAACTATGTACTGTTAAATTATTTTTGAGCTAGCACAATAGTCAAGTATTTATTAACATCGCTCTCTTTAGGACACCATACGCTCAATAAGTTACAACGTTCAAAATCAAAATGCATTGAACGTTGATGAAGTTTAAATTGCTCATTTGTTTTACATTTCATGTTACGTTTCAACAATTTGAAGAAAATGTTTCAACAATTTGAAGGAAATACTTAAACAATTTAAAGAAAATTTCAAAACTGGTCCCCCGTAGTACTTGATACGATAATTTTATAACCGAAAAAATAATTTTCCTATATAATTGTAGTTAAGTTGTTTGCAACAAGCACAATCAGTATATATAGATCTGAATAAATTTTTAAAATTATGGATCATATCACAAATAATTTCAATCATCAAATTCATAATTCTAAAATTAACGAATTTACGTTACAAAAACTGTGTACTTTTTACCCGACAATAGCTTTTCAGTGTTCAAGCAAAACAAAAGACTGCCAGCCCTCTTGAACTCTACTCGCTCCTTTTCAGGACACAGGGGTGAAAATATATCAATCCAATCCATTTATTCCACTGAAATATTCCAAGCATTCCACCCCGGTACGCTGGCCCACTTCCTCGCGTTATGCCGTAGGGACAAAGAGAAAAGTTTCATGAGAACAAACTTTTAAAATAAGCCTTTTGAAAACGAGAAAGTATGGAAGTATCAATATTATTGCGAAAGTCAGATTTTTGGTAAAGATGGAATCGTAAATGAGGTAGAAATGTTATTGATTATGTTTGGTTCTTGTGAAAGAGAGGGATTCAAGAGGAAGTGTGCTTTTTCAATCTGTTCGCAATCGCTGTTATTTTGTGTTTTTGAAGTGGAAACTTCTTTAGGCGCGTTCAACACTTTTTGAGTGAACAAAAATCATGGAACTCGCGTGACCGTAACGTACGCTTTTCGTAGCACTAAGCCGATGCGCTATGGCGTAGCCGAAGCGGATCGGCTACGAGTTTTCACTTTTATCGGCAGTCCCCAAGGACCCTAAGGGCCAAGAGTTAATTAGTACTTCAAACTTGATAAATAGCTTATAACATTGTCACTATTCAGACACAAGCCACCTCTTCGTGATGGAAAATGGTGACATTTATTTCATCACACAAATAAATGGTCGTGATGATAATAGTAAGAGGAATCTGGCATCATCATGTCCAAGAGGATTTTTTGGTTGTACCAAAAAAACCCGATTATAAAGCAGAAATCAAATGCTTTTGGAAGAAGGCATGGCCCATTGAAACATTATACTAATAAAACTATAATGGGTGGCACATGCTCCCAAATGCAGTTATCATTTGTTATTTAGTCGAATTTTTAGTTTCCATAATTTATTTTACTTTTGTATTTCCAGCTTTTCAGTTTAATAATGTGTTTTTGGTAAAAATCATCAAAATTGGCCCACACAAGGCGTGATGTAATGCTACTCAAATCATTAATGACTATTGCAAAAAGAGTAGATCTGCAAAAAAAAAACTACAGAGTTCAGATCCTTTACAAAAACCTGCAAAGTTCTGATCATGCAGAGATCTAAAATGCAAATAGCTTTTACGTGACCCAAAGTTCTTTTGATGTCCACGAAAAAATCAGGTCACATCGGCAAATGGCAAAAGTCGTTAAAATGCACATAAAATGCATTTCATTTTGAGCATTTACATATATTTTTGTACCCGAGTTTTAAAACATGGACGAAATTTTAAGCAGAGTCGAGTTTTCTACTCTTATAAATACACAATCATGTTAAACTTCCACGTCGGTCTAGTGCTCGTAAGCATGACTGCTGTATTTGCTGATGTCGGTTCGATTTCCAGGTCGGGCAAAGTGATATTGGGGTTTTCCATTAGGAATTTGTGCCTAGTTGATGCCAATACACTCGTCCCATATAACATGGGTCTTTAACATAAGTGGCGCATTGTGGGTGTACCATTAGTATATTATTATGAATCCCAACACTAAATATTACTAAATGATATGGAAATCACATCCATTATTAAAAAGACCTGACTGTTTCCTTAACATACTCATCCAATACTCCACATTCCTATATATGGTCCTTCGAGCCGGATGCCAGTAGACCTCTGCCTAACATAACATCACGTTTAATAAACATTATAATGTTATGTATGATTTCTGTTCGCCTACATACGCAAGTCTTGTGTGAAACCAAACATTATGTGCTTACACGAGTAAAACTTTCTGGCAACGTTCAAATCTCTGACATTATCAGAATAATACAGAAAATGTTTCCAACAAACTTCTGTTCGCTTCCAGTACATTTAACGCGTATAACACAATACTGGCAACATTAAAATTCCATGCGTTTTCTTCCAGACTTCCATTCGTACACAAATTACTGTATGTCCATATAAAGATATCGTTATAACGCCAACATTCATTCCCAAATTCCGAAACAGCTGAAAAACTTCAGTCACGTTCTAAAGCAACCTTTATTCTCTTGAAATAAGAACGCAATCAAATCAGATTGAAGTTCGCCAACGGTAAACGCAATCTTGGTAGAGCTTGACAGAGATGATTCGCCTCAGTACGTTGGCGGACGTTCCCCCGTTCGGACGCGTATCGGTTTTTTGCGGTCCCCGCGAAATAAAGTTCGAAATTTAAAAAGTTTCGCTCGCGATGTTGGTTATATCGTATTTTTCGTGAAAACTTTCCTGTGTCGACATTGATAAATTGCTATTATTTTGTTTGGAAATGTGGAAAATGTGATTCAGCCTTTTGTGGATTTTGCAGGTAAGCCCATTGTTTACACGACGTTGTTGAAATTCTAACACCATGTCAATTTTTGGCGGTTTTTTTGACATTTTGATTTTTAATGCCGTTTGCTAGAGAAATGAAAGACGCGTTGTTTCAGGATATCAGAAAAAAAGCGAATTAAAAAAAGATAGTTCTCTATCTCCGTTCGATGTGAGCTCAAGTTATAAAATGGTATTGTACCATTACTTGGGTATAATTATGCAGCTTTTTCACTTTTCTGTAAAGGAGCTATTTTTGACCTACGTGGTGTTAGAACTTCAACGACGATAAGAGGATTTTGGGATTTGTGTGATAAACGCATGGTCGCGTTACGATGTAAAATTTTCATTAGGACTTAGTACAAATATTTGATACCAGGATTATGTTTTTTTTATAACAATTCTGGATTAAAAAATGGAATCAACGTATATTTTTAAACCGTTGTTAAAATACCTGAACACAGAAAATAATTACAGTTCTGAATTTGAATTATAAAGAACAAAAGACGAACGATATTTTGTAATTTGCTCTTTGAGATCAAACAGTTTCCTTATTAACTTCCCACCTAGATTGTAGAATTATTTCGTTACAAAAATTTGTTTCGTACCTATTTATTATTAAAACCTATTTTATGTATCGGGTTCCATGAAAAGTTTTTATTTTTTATAAATAAAACTGGATAGATTCTTATTCTAAAAAATGTCTCAGCTGGGCGCCAATAGTCATCTGTTGGCGCCCAACAAAGATACATATTTCACTTGGCAGTAAATATTTTTAAATTAGGTATTTCTAACAAATAATTCACACACACGGATAGGGTGGGTTAAGTTATGGGTCTTTCCTTCAAGACCATGAAAGAGCATTATAATATTGCAGCATACACATATGAGAAAAATGTACTTTGAAGTCAAAGTTTAATTTTGTCACCAAGCTATTGTAAAAACGTATGTGCAACTTTGACTTCTTTTTAAAACACAATACCAAGTATTTTTTCTACATTGTAAGATTTTCCCTCAAATGGGATGACTTAGTTTTTAAAGTTGGTTAGTCATGAGGCAGGCCCAAGAAACGCTGGCCTCACGATTCAAACACATTTTTAATGTTCGTAGAAGGCAAATTGCAAACAAAATTAAAAGCCATAGGAAGGCCTTTGGCTAGCAATGGGACAGAAAAGGCTGACTAAAAATCTGATTATGGTAACGATACTCTTAACTTCAATATCTTTTGCTTACATTTCCAAACACACCACTGATATTTCGTTACCATGGTAACCAATAATTTCTCCTTACAGCCCGCTGAATATGTAGACGTCATATCAGACTAGATTTGGCTGAATTTCACCCTTATATACAGCCAGATATTGCTACCCGAACGCCGCAAAACCAATTAATTTGGGATACCCAGTACCGAAACTACCTATAGTTGACCCAGTTTCGAGTTTTATTCCAGTGTACGAGAGTTCTTTTTTTTCATGTTATTGGTTGACAAACATGTTGGCGGACAACGTGGTAGATTTTTATCGCTGTCTATGGAAATATGCAGTTTAAAAGGCATCGCAGTCGTTGCTATCCCAGTGCAGACGCTATCATTTTAGCAGGCCTTATCCCAACTTTGTTGGGGTCAGTGTACAGTCTAACCCGATGCAACAGAATACCAGTACCAATATTACATGGAACGACTGTATATCTGACCTCCACAACCCAGTTAGTACTGGGTAATGCGGATACCCCTTGGTAAGACTGATTGTCAGACAATCGGGACACTGACTACCTTTGACGACTGTCAAAGATCTACAAATGACAGCTAGGACCAACGCCTTAACGTGCTTTTCAAGGCACGGAGGAATCTCGGTAAATCCAAAACGTGATCTTACTAACTGACTTTTGGGCATTATCTGACGAAGTATGATGAAGAAAAAGACATGAAATGCTGCACCAATCTCAAATAAAGTCGGATAAGGAGAGAAAAATGATGATGCGCTCTCTGCATAGCGTTTTTTCAACTATAGTCCCCGCTAGAGAAGCTATAAACTTTGTGAACACACATTCGGGTTCGCAACCTTTGGATTAAATTTAAAAATGACAGCGTCAGCGTGAACATACTTCAAAATGGCGGCCCAAATGTTTATGTCCCATGAGGTCAGTTGCGTTCCAGTACCACAAAACATTAGACGACAGCACTTTATATCGCCAAAATATAACCCGACCAAGTGAAATTGCTCGTTAGTTTCGTATTACATGTATGATAATTTGAGTTGATTGAATTTGGGAGTATTTGTTGTTGATTGAATTGTCGCTACGTATATTGGTAGAAATTTTTTGTTTACAAAAAATATAGCTTCTCGTGGCGCGGGTATGTTGGAATCGGCTTTTAGTCTAATTGGATGCAGTTGAATACCAATGTTTTAATCTACATCTACACCACATAGAAAGATTTGAGTTTTTGTTTATTTGTTACGATTAAACTTTCAACCGATTTTTTTATTTCTTTCACCATTACAAATTTACATCTTTACCTAAAACACAGGCTATAAATTAAATTGAAATCATGCAAATTAGCCGAGCTATCACAATTTTTGAGGACGAAGTCGCGGGTGGGTTAGTTTGGGATAAAAAATTACAAACATTTTGGTTAACTATCTTTCTCATCGAAGTTTTGAACGTCTTTCTATTCTTTTTCAATACGCTTCCTCGAAAACTGGTTCTTTTCGCACTATGATTAGGTTAAAAATGCTAAAATGCTTCTCGGCTCCAAAAACACCCTCGCCTACGGCTCGTGTGTTAATTCCGCCTCGAACTACAATAACAAACTTTCTCCACTTGTATCAAAATGTAATTTTTACCTTCGAGAATTAATATCGGTAAATACTGTGTAAACAAACCAAAACATTGACTTTAGAAAATAATGCCATATTAATTCCCGGTAGACACAATGTAAAAGAACCAAAGTTTCAACTAACAAAGAAACTTCTCAAGGTCGTAAGAAACCCACATTTTAACTTATTAGAAGAGTGTGAAAATCTTTAGGGATTTAAAGTAAAATTTCCGTCTTTGTTCTTAAACGTCATGGGGTTTTACGTCACAAGTTGGAGTTTTTGTGAACAAAACTGTGGTTTTTAATCTCTTACTAATCAAAGAAACCATTTAGCAGTCTAAAAATTTTAATACAATTATTTATTTAATTAATAAATATAATATGTCTGTTGCTTGTTCCGGTTAATCTGCGAAACGGATGGACTGACTTTAATGGGTACTGGCAGATAGCTGGTGTTATAAGAATTAAGCTAGCCTAGCTTGCGGCGCGCGGGCCGCGCGCGGTCCCCTAGCTTGCGGCGCGCGGGCCGTGCGCGGACGCCGAGCCGAGTCGTATGGTAGCGGCAAGCGCGTTGACCACCCGCCGTAAGCTTTTTCATATGGACATTAAAAAATATGCGACACACGATTTAATGCTCTAATTTGAATGGCAAGTTAATTGCTGGGTTGAAGCGGTGCTGGTGCGGTGCTTGTCAAGTGAGCCACGACCTTTATACTGGAAGCCGAGCCAAACATACTTTGTAAAAGGCTAGGCAGATGATGATGTTCTTCTATGTATCTTCTCGTCCAACTTACTGCAGTGTCTCAAGACGAAAGTTTATGGCTTAAAGTCACACAAAGGGCAATGGAGAGGGCTCTGCTCGAAGTTTCCTTGTGTGATCGAATCAGAAATGAAGACATCCGCAAGAGAACCAAGTTTACCAACGTAGCCTGAAGAATTGCCAAACTTAAGTAGCAAATAATGGGCAGGGCACATTGCTCGCAGAACGGATGGCCGATGGGGCCGAAAAGTTCTGGCGACAGTGAACCGGAAGACCTTGTGTTGGAAGACCTCCCACTGGGTGGATCTGGTGAGGGCTGCGGGAATCCGCTGGATGCAAATCGCACGGGACCGGTCAATGTGACGACACTTGGGGAATGCCTATGTGCAGCAGTGGACGTCTTTCAGCTGAAATGATGATGATGGTTGCTAGTATAATAATTTGAACATGACCATTACGATGTTAAAAATCTCCACTTTACCTGAAACATACTCACTTTGCTTTGAACTGAGAACATGATATTATAATAATATATTTTAACTAGCTGACCCACGCAACTTCGTCAGCGTCAAAAAGAGAAAACGCTCACAAAAGGAATTAATTTTCCCCGATTTTTTGCAATATTGTCATTTATGCTCTGCTCTTTTAGGTCGTAGTGTGATGTTATACAGCCTACTATAACCTTCCTCGATAAATGGAGTATTCAACACAAACAAACAAAAATCAATTCCAATTAGTTGTTCCTGAAATTAGCGCGTTCAACCAAACAAACTCTTCAGTTTTATAATATTAAGTATAGAAATCATAATAATAACCAACTGTGTGTACTAACACAACACTAGTTTCTCCGAATAATTAAACTGAGGTGAATGCGGAATTTCACTAGAAATCTTCTCCATTCATCGATCTAGTACCGCATGCCGTGTATTTGCTGCATCAGTGAGCAGAGTTGGCGTGGCTGAGTTTACATGGAGTGACCGCCTATCTGATCTCCATAATCCAGTTGGTACTGGCTAATATTATACCAACTTGGTGATAGTGTCAATTGAGTCGAATTTTAGTACGACTGTTGTAAAAGTCATAAAACTATTTGAAGTTGCTACACAAACTGAACTTTACCTGTGAGTTATACCAGTTTTTCACCAATAAAATGCAATTTAAAACAAAACAATTCATTCAAACAAGCTATGGACACTAAGATATGACCAGTCACAACTAACAGCGCCCGTTCACGACCATAATCAGCACTATTCAACTCAACCATTTTGAAGGGAACTGAATGATTCGAACCACCATCAGCGAGATATTTGAGTGAGCATGACATACTCTCATCCGCCAGGGCACATTAAGCCAAAAAATATGTAAGACATGAAAACGCGTATCCTGTAGTATTAATAAACATACTAAAAAGTCCTATCATGCAGAATGAGGTGACGAAAAGAAGAAACATAATAATTATATTGTATACAACAATTACCTTTATAAAAACTTCACTAGCAGACGGAGAGGCGGGCGTTGCCGTACACAGCGGGATTTTGACAGCTGTGACAAGCGCCAAGATGACAAGTGCCAGTACTTAGCCGTATTACTTTGTATGGCGTTGCTTGAGGTTCCTTTGGGGCGAGTCTATAGTCGAAGTCTAATGCCGCCATTTTGGTTTCACAATTTGTAAAGGGTGTAAAAATTTTAAATTTAAAAAACACCCGACACATAGGTCGAACAAGCTATTTGGTTAACATTTTACAGTGTAATTTGTGGGTTAAACTGTAAAACAAATAGCTTCTTCTAGACCGTACATTATTCTACTAGTCAAGCCCTTTCATTTGATACCCATATTGAGGGAGTTGTTGAATAAAATGTAATCCGCCTTTTTGTGGCTGCGGCCATCTTGGACTGATTTTTATTAAACATAGCTAAGGACACTCCCGACTAATCCACTATGCAAAAAAAAACAAAATCGAAATCACTTCGTCCGTTCGGGAGCTACGATGCCACAGACAGATACACACACGCATACACACACACACACACACAGACACGTCAAACTAATAACACCCCGTCGTTTTTGCATCGGGAGTTAAACAGAGACTTAACGAAGCCAAAAGGCACTTGTTCTCCCCGTCATTGCCATAATTTTTTTTTTTTGTTGTAGGCCATACCTAGGAACCTTATAATTACGAAAATATTGGGGGCCAACGTTCCAAACTTTTGACTAGTTTTTTTTTTTAAATACATGTTTTTTTGTAAGATTTCATCTTAAAACACCTTCACAATCCTACGAGGGTTGTGATGGTAAATAAAAATCTTCTCTATTCAATTACATCCATAAACACAATGTTTTGAGTGCGTTACACAAACAATACATAGACAATAGACAATGTATAAGGGATGTGAGTGTGGTGTTTTACCATTACAACCCTCAGATTATTTAGGGCATTTAAAAACAAAACAAGTGCCAGTTGGATTCGCGCACCAAGGGTCGTATAAACTTGTAGGTATTTTTTTACAAAACTACATTTGACGGTTTTCAATTCCCTCCCCAATTTAGGGGTTGCATCAAAAAAGTTTTCAATTAAAGTTGTCCGTATTCTTACTCAGAATGATAAAAATGAAAAACGGTTCAAAAATTTTCCATAGGAAAAAAGTTATGGCCAAAAAACCGATTTTAGAAAAACCGCCTCCCATGGAAGAATTCCGCCCATTCACGAACTTAGCTTTAGTTTTGACCTTTTCGATTTTTTGGCCAAGTTTGAAAGCAATCGGTTCATAATTGCGACCTGTAGAGTGTTGCTAAATTTTGCTTGTCACCCAAATACATACGTATACATATATATCCCCGTAGGTGAGAGACCATTATGTAGATTTTCATTTAAAAAACAAAGGAAATCTACCTTATACAAATTTTGAGGTTGACATATCTGAATCTGACAAATTAATATATCTGAAAATAGTTTAAGATCAAAGGGAATATTAAAGATGTAGGTTTAACGTAGTTAAAGTCTCATTCGGTGTTGTATGTTTTGCATTTTAGTATTTACCTTTTATGGCTCGGCTACATTGAACGCGGAATAATGAGCGGGTGCGGTGGCGATTTAATGGCTCGCGTTTTTAGTACTTCGTACTGAATTATTCTACAAACAAGCACTTCGCCCGGGACTTCAGCCGTAAATATTGTAATAGCTCGGTTAATTTTCATGATATCAATAGAATTTATAACTGTTGTTACTAGGTAAAGATGTAGCTTACTAATAGTGAAATCTTTTTTTCAATCGGTTGAGAAGTTCTTTAGTTAAATCGTAACAAATAAACAAAAAAAAACACAAAAAAGAGAAAAATAACTTTAATTTCAGAAGTCTATGAACTTTAGTTTGGTTGGTTTAGTTTTTTTGTCACCGATTTCTGAAACTAAAGTTATTTTTCACTTTTTTATGGTTCATATGCGCTTACCCCTTCACAGCGTACTGGCGTGATGTTATGCTATGAATTGGTGTAAACAACAGACAGACATGAGATTTCACCAATCCCAGTCCATTTGCTATCATTTATTGAGGAGTTCCGTTGCCTATCTCCGAAGTTCTTCATCAGATCTTCACCAAATTGAAGTATCACCACTCCTAGAAAGTACTCTTCCGAAAAATACCCAAATCGCTTCATGCGTGCCTATAAAATAGCCTACGAAGAGTTCTCTCTATTCGTCCAGGATTCCATCATCAGATCCTGACTTGATGATTATGGGACCACCTGTGAAGTATACCTTTTCAAACAAAATAAAAATCCAGCCATCTTCGAGTAATCGGGGAACATACATAAAAAAAAGAAAAAGGTTCCGACGAATTGAGAACCTCCTCCTTTTGGAAGTTGGTTAAAAAATAAATCTTTCCTCTTTATAATATTAGTATAGATTACTAACGACTCATCATCTGCTTCGCCTTTTCTAACTTTATGTTTGTTTTGTTTCGGCTAATCTCTGAAGCGTGTAACGTTAAATTTTTTCCTAGATATGGAAATGTAATGTCGCATTAGGAGAAGTTTGAAAGAAAAATGGCAAAGGAAAGATGAAGACAGATATTTTATTAAGACTATGGAAGCCGATACGAAGCCGGTACGATAATGATCAAGGGCCAAAGATCGCAGCTGGCAGAAACCGCCCGCCGCTGTGTCAGGCTCGCTCGCAGACGCAAATCTCTCAGGGTATAGATGATACCCGAGGGCTGAGGGTTCGAGGATCGAGGGTTACCCGCTGTCAGTATCCAGGTCCTCAGTAGTAGAAGTAGTAGATGCGTTTTCAGGGCCGTCAGGTCTTCAATATGATGCCAGGGCTAGATCTCCCCGGCTTAGCGACCATATAAAATAGTTTAGGGCGCTTTTGCTTATCGCTCTCCGCGTTCTACATAGCATGTCTCAAATAATTGCGTATCAAAACAGTTGTGTATTTAAGATGTTTATTCAGTATTTCGTTCAGGCTTTGATTCTCTTTAGGGATTTAAAGGTTGACTTAGATTAACACAGATATAACGTTCTGTTAAATTGTACCGTAAATTATTCTATTTCAACTTTAGTGGATACTCTAATAGAGTTTATTTTCGGAGGTACCTAAAATAAAAAAAACTAAAGAACTCGTAGGTACATTCGATTATTGTAAGAATTGAAATACTGAAGTCAAAAAAACGTTGTCAGTTTTTAACTATAGTTCTATCATTCTATCTACATGTTTAAAATAATACTAAATTAATAACATTAATTCAATTCTGAATTAATGTTTCGTCAACTGAATTGTAAGGAGATTCCTGTTTCTGGATCCCTAACCATCGGTAGCTTTGGAGCCCGCTCCCGACACCGACGGACTACTTTTTTTAAATTTTTGCTATGGGTTTTTTTTTAATTATAAATAAATGAACAAAGGAAATTAATTAATTCATTTATATTATGAGGAGGAGCTCGTGGCTACATAATAACAGCCACTCAGGTCGAGCTTTAAGTTATGCCGTGCTTGCCTAGGTTGGTCTGCGGATGGGTGACCACTCATTACAACCCGATTTTCCTCCATGCCTCGGAAAGCACGTTAAGCTGTTGGTCCCGGCTGTCATTTGTAGATCTTTCACAGTCGTTTCAGGTAGTCAGTGTGGTCCAAAAAGTCTGACAATCAATCTCACCAAGGGATGTCGTTTTATACAGTACTAACTGGGTTGAGATAGGCAGTCACTTTATGTAAAGTACTGGAATTTATCTGCTTCCGGTTAGACTGGATACCGACCACAACAAGGGCTAGGCAGATAATGAATAAATTAATTTATTGGAAATTGAATTTTGAAAAATTTCAATCATCAAAATTTCATGTTTTGTAAAATTTCATTTTATTCAATATAATATTATAGTGAATAAAATGAAATTTTACAGCGTTACCTATAAAATCGTTTTTGTATTCAAAATTCAATTTTCAATTCAACTTATATAAGTTGAAACAAATCTGCATAAAGAAATACCACGTCGATGAAAATATAATAAGCAGAATAATGTTTACTGCCTTTCATTTCATTTGTTGTTATCCGATTCCGACTATTTTCAATACATAAATACTGGAAATCATTTTTATTTTTCACAATGTAATAAAATGAAGGACCATAAAAAGGGTTCTCCTGAGGGAAGGCTTCGATAATTTCCCTTTCACGCTCATATAAAAGTACATGAAATAACAGCTGCTCGCGATCGAACTTCAGGTTAAACTGCGTTTGCCTACGTTGATCCGTGGAAGGATGAACACACATTACATACGAAGTTTCCTCCGTGCCTCGGAAAGCACGTTAAGCCGTTGGCCTCGGCTGTTAATTGTAGATCTTTGACAGTCGTGATAGGAACTCAGTGGCTCGAAATTCTGACAAGCAGTTACCAAGGGGTCCGAGTATAGTCAAGAGACATTTGTTCAGTTCCCGATTCCTCTAGTTCAGGGGTTCTCAAACTTATTTTGTCTAATGCCCACTATGGGAATACATTATTTTTTAGCACCCCCATTTTCTATTAAAATTAAAATTCCTTATAAATTCTAAAATAAAATTAAAAAAAAAATGTAATAAATTAAATTTAAAAAAAAATTGTACCTAGCTTTAATTTTTTTTATTTTTTTATTTATTTGATAATTTTATTCCTTATTTATTTATTTTGCTTTTATTTATTCAATAAAACAGGACAGATATATTATGAACCACACGGGGAGAAATATCGAACCGAGTTAGTTTGAGCAATATCTAAATTAATATTAGTTGATGTTCAGAATTTGTAGTCGAGAATCGAGAGCTCAGTCGGTGTCTAGTCTAAGAGTCTTCCCAGATGAAATTACAAATCGCTTCTACACAACGCCCCCATTTTTTTTCTGGGTCTCTTTCTGCCCCCCTTTAGGCCTGCAGCGCCCACTTTGGGAAACGTTGCTCTAGTTGATTAAGAGGGTCTTTACTTAGATTGTATTACCCAGTATTCGCTGGGTTATAGACTCCATCTAAAATACTGGTATTGAACTGTACCCGATTTAACTTGAGTCCGATTCCAACATAATTGGAAAAAGCTAGGTAGATGATGTCTCTAATTTGTGTGTCTCATGAAAAAGGCTTTGACGACCCGAGTGGCGTAGCGGTAGTGAGGCTGCGTTACGTTCGCAGGGTCCTGGGTTGGAATCCCGGTAGGAGCAAATGTTTGTGTGATGAGCATGGACATTTGTTTCCGAGTCATGGATGTTTACATGTATAATAAGTATGTATTTACAAACAAAATAGTACATATGTAGTACATCAACTATATGCACAAGCCTTGCTTAGTGTGGCAATAGATGGCGCTGTATGTAATGTCCAGCGATAGTTATATTTATATTTCAATTAAATTTAAACTTTTCCTCATAGCGTTAAGGCTAGGTTAATAAATTGACCCGTATTTCAACACAGATGAAACCACACAAAGTCAAACCCTACAATAATGCAAATTTTCCCATCCAACCCCATCGTAAAACCAGAATTAGCATCAATGATAATAAAATTTAATTCAAATTAAAATATGAAGCCATAAAATTTTATGGGGACTTAAAACAGCTGTAACTTTGATGGGGACTACTAAAGTAGGGGTATTATTTAGTTTTATTGTACCCCAAGCGTTTATTAGGGGTAAGAGTTAAATATCAAGTACATACATAAATAATACGGTTAATTAAATAAGATATTGTTCCCAAGGCGACAGTCACGAGTTCATTTTTGGGTTGCGTTCAAAATTAGACCTACGTCCTTCTTATCTTTAGTACCTAATATCTAATGGCCGTTTTGACTCATCATTTTTATGTCCAATTTATTTGGGGTCAGCCAGCATGTCTTCTCCATTTACTCACGCCTGTAATAGGGTACCTAAATGACAAACCAATCTAACTAGTCCGTTAAATAGATTATCAAAAAATATTGGACCCGTATTTTTTCGTTTGTTTCGTAAACCATAATTGACGAAGATACGAAGCTTTTAAAATTCTCAATACGTCACGGCGTGGTATAATTTTTAGTGCGTTCTGACGTCACGAGACCCCACTCCCGAGTTTTGATGCGTTTTATCTTAGTCAATATTCAAAAACAAAAAATACGTGTTCATTATTTTCCAATACTCTAACTGACGGACTAAATAGATTTGCAATTTATTGATGGTGGAATCTAGCCTATTCTCGAAGGGTTGAAAGCAGTGAAGTACCCCCAATTTTTTCAGTAATCAAAAAGTTCCTTATAAGGGTGAGCCAGAAACAAGTTGAAATTAAAGTGATGAATGGAAATTATGATTTTCCTACTCCTCCGCTATACTTTTATCTGCTTAAGTGAGACACTACTACTACTACTGATCTGAGACAGTTTAAATGTTTCTTTGGGACTTCGTCAAGCTTCATAGTCTCGTCATTTTTCTGGTGGTCGCCACTATTGACTCCAGATTTCGGAAATTAGGTACAGTGGTTTGGGAAAGTGGGGCGTTCTGGTCCCAACAAAAACCAAAAATAGGCACAAATCCAAGCCCAAAATTCTGATATTAGAACTACTTTCACCAAATGCAAACTATTAAAAACAGCTTCAGAAACCCAACACAAAATCAAATACACTTTTAACCCCAAAATAATACTAAGAACCTATAATTATAATACAATCTGCCGCAGTCACGATCAAGTAGCGCTCGAATTCACTTTACAATACATTGAACGTTGTAACGCGTACGTGCCAAAGAAACTCACGTACAAAACAAGTGATGGATGATTATCGTCGCGATTTTATCTAGATTGGGTCGTAGTAAACACAGAACACAATGAAAGTTGTAATGTAGAACATTTGGGGAAATCGGAGATTCGGCAAAGCTTTGACTTTGTACTTCGAGGAAGACTATTTGTGTTTTGACCTTTTGATCGAAGTGATTCTTGATTTCCAATTTGATGGAGGTACGTAGGTGTAATGTCTACACGAGGCTCCACAAATAGGACAGAAATAGATGTTAGCTTCTAGTACCTGACCCTGAGTAGACAATGAAAGATCTATAAGTCAGCGACCCGCTCCGGCTTCGAACGGGTAAAATAAAGCCAGGCCGATTGACTTTTTCTGACACTTTCAACAATTACCGTCATTTTTCAATCAATTAACACAAAACTTTGACAAACTAAATATTTAAACCTTCCTCATGAATCATTCTATCTATTAGTGAATACCGCATGAAAATACGTCAGAAAGTTTTTCAGTTTATCGCGACTAAAAATGAGTTTATGCCATCGATGACATACTTTGTCGTCTCTGGTTAAGCATTGCGTGTTTTTGTTTCATCGAATTAATAAAAAAATACGAAGGTGAAACTCGTCAAAGATTATGAGTGGGGGCTTGTGACGTCGGTTTCCGGTAAAATATGTACTCAAATGTGACGTCACATGAGTTTTCGACGCACTGTTTTTTGTTTACGTGAAAAAAGTAAAAAAAATGTGTCCAATATTTTTTGGTAATCTATCTGACTGACTAATTTGTTTTTTTTTTGGGATCTACCTTCTTATAATTATAAACCTGTACTTCCCACTTCAAACGAAAGGCTAGTCTCCAACTTCTAAAATAAAACCTCATTTTAAATTCGACAATCCCCATATAGGTCATAGTATTACATCCAAAACACTACTTCATTGGCACAGACGTGAATGGCGCGATCTGTCCCCGTTTTAACACATTACACGATTTAAAGCGCTTTTATCGTGAATGCGGAAGATTTCTGCACAGTTTTCCTTAAGCGCTTTGAAGCGCTGTAAAATAAATATTATTGTGTTACGGTGGAGAGAAGGTTTTTCAGCAAGCATATTCAGCATGAAAACATTGATAGCTGAGTCGGTAAGGCAAGAAGAGAGAAAGCCAAACTTAAAGTCAGTGAGTCGTCTTAGGGACACTATGAAAAAAAGTCGGGACCAATTTTGAAGTAGTTCTCGTCGTCTGCTACCGCGGCACCACTCGCTTCGCTTGCTTGACTCGCACGTAGTCGGTTACAGTTCTGACTTAACCTAACCTGTCTCCTTCGACATCATTTTCTATGGCAATCGGTTACCTAGTCGGAGACAAAAAACACCAAAACCTACCTAAATATAAGGCTAAAAGTGTTTGTTCTATTCTATTATCGAGAAAATAAACGATTTGCAAAAATAACACTATTTTTGGCAATTTTTTTCTAAGTCCTCACGCCGTAGCGCCCTTAAGGGACACTCCAACCAAACTTAATTGTAAAAAAAAGGAAAAAATATAAGATTTCAAGGCTAACAATGAAGCGGAACTCTTAGTAAATCCACGGAGTTTAAATAGGGTAGACGTCAAAAAGTTTATAATTAGTCCGTCAGTTAGATTATCAACAAATGCTTGACCCGTATTTTTTCTTTTGTTCCATAAACGAAAATTTACGAATATACGACGCTTTTAAAATTCTCAAGAAGTCACGCCTTGGTATAATTTTTAGCGAGTTCTGACGTCACAAGTCCCCACTCCCGAGTTTGATGCGTTTTATCTTTGCTAATATTCATTGATTTACAAAAACAAAAAATACGCGTCTATAATTTTCCAATACTCTAACTGACGGACTAAATAGATTTGCAATTTTTTGATACCGTCGTCATGCCTATTGATGGCACTATTGTCATCAAGAGACGACCGAGTTGACACTTGCGAAATGTAGTAATTGTACTATTAGGCATACCTTTGCCTAATCCTTTTGGGATAACCGGCGTGATGTTATAGTATGTTTCAAGTTCATTCATCACCTTGCCAAAAACCAAAGATACATTTCCATTAATAAAGTTGCACTCTCTAATGATATTGTAGTACGAGGTGTCGCTTTGCAGATCGTGGTCAGATTCAAGGAGGTATCTATACTAATGGTTCTCGACCCGAATCGATAGTAAAATTGGTAGGTTTTCTTTTCTTATTTTCTGAAATTGGTTAGTGTAAACCACCCAGTGTAACCAGCTGTATTAAAACGCAGCTCGTGTTACTAGACCTATAACCGCGCCTACACAAACACAGAGACATGGTGCGCGATGAGTGTTTTTTTTTTTATATATAATATTTATTTATTATACATATACTTATCGATTCATAATTCATACTATGTTTTTAGTATTAAGTAAATTTTGTATTCTATTTTATTATTAATAAGATTTAAAAAAATTATATGTGGTTGTCCTATGGTGAATGCTATACCCAAATAGGCATACAAGCCAGCACTTTTATATTATTTCCATTGTTCCACAATAATTCTTTGAATGTATTGCTGTTGGTGTACCAAATAAATAAATCTATAACTTTCGTATTATTATAAAATACTGTCTAACCAATTTAAGATCGCTTTATTAATTATTATTTGAACGAGTGTCGTAATTTAAATTGATTATTTATGTCTTTTGTGACAAGCTCCTGACTAAGATGGAAAACTACACTTTGTATAAAGGATAACATCATTATCATCTGCCCAGTCTTTTCTGTTGAGGTCGGCTTCCAGTCTAACCGGCTGCAGCTGAATACTTATTTTACATGAAGCGACTGCCTATCTGACCTTCACAACCCAGTTAATACTGGGAAATACGATACCACTTGGTAAGACTGATTGTCAGACTTTTTGGGCCACTTATTACCTGTAACGACTGTCATAGATAGACAAATGACAGCCGGGGCCAACAGCTTAACGTGATTTCCAAGGCGCGGAGGAAACTCGGAATATAAGGGTGGGATCCACAGACCAACCTAGGCAAGCACGGTTTAACCTAACGATCGACCCGAGCGGCTGTTATTATTTAATCACGAGCTCCTCACTTTGTATAAAGGACTAGCGGACGTCACGCGGTTTCACCCGCGTAGTTCCCGTTCCCGTGGGAGTACGAGGATGAAATGTAGCCTATGTTACTCGTGGATAATGTAGCTTTCGAATGGTGAAAGAATTTTTTAAAACGGTCCAGTAGTTTTTAAGCCTATTCATTACCACCAAACAAACAAAGTTTTCCTCTTTATAATATTAGTGTAGATAACAACATCAGAAAATAATAAAGTTAACAAATTACTTTGTCTAACCGAAATAGCCAGAGGTCAGGCAAAAGTGTATTAGTACGAGTACCTACACCCACATTTCACAAGTTGAGTTATAAGTCCCAGATGTTAGGGGTGAGGAATGTGGATACTGCCCTCAATCGAGAAGAAATCTAGATCCCAGGCGAATTTCTAGGCCAAATACCTAAACTAAAAACACTTTATCGAAACTCAGGCACACATGACGACACACTTACCTATACTTTTCTGTATAACATGTCCTCGCTTTGTATATCTATACAAAGCGAGGACATGTTATGCCCCGTAAAATGAGAGATCCGTTTATACTGGTTTTGTGTACCTTGATTGGCTGTTGTACCTGTAGGAATCCTACAATATTAGCTGGCAATACTGCCATTTATTTTCAAGTACTCTATTGTTTATGTTCATTCGGTCTTCACTTCCGTCTACTTATTGCTGTGCAAACATTGTATTCCGTGTAAAATAAGTTAATAAATAGTTCTGGTGTCAATTACTGCAGTAAGTTTCTCACTCTACAAACTCAAAACATACAGTCCACGCTCTAACAGTACCTACAAAATCCGAACCACACAATAAATGTTCACTCTTATAAACAAACATGGGAAAAAAACGTGTATTTTTATGTATCGATACTATTTTTATAAAAAAACTTTTTTGCAAAAAATAAAACCGACTTCAAAAAAAAAAACATGACGTTTGTATGATTGATTTAATTTTTTTGTCACCGACTTCAGAAGCTAAAGTTATTTTTCACTTTTTTGGTTTTTTTTGAAGTCGGTTTTATTTTTTGCAAAAAAGTTTTTATTTTTCACTTTTTAGTGGTTCACATGTGCTTGGTACACATGGAAAGTGCATACCGTTACAATTTTATTACAACAAGCCCAAACACGACTAGGATACATTGTCTCATTATGGAGTTCCGTGACTCTTGGCTTCATCATCAGATCTGATGGTAGAATGGTTCTTATCAAACGCAAATGCTTTACTTGTTGTAGAAAATACCAAAATTGCTGTACGTTATCCTATAAAATTTGAAGAGTTCCCTTGATTTTGCCAAGATTCCATCATATGCAGATCCCAACTTGGCGACTATGGGACCAACTTGGAAGTATACCCTTTCAAACAAAAAAAGAATTTTTCAAATCGGTTCAGGCGTCTTCGAGTAATCGGTGAACATACATAAAAAAAAAAAAAAATACATACAGTCGAATAGAGAACCTCCTCCTTTTTGGAAGTCGGTTAAAAAAGTTAAAGTTGATTTGTTTGTAAGTTAGTATGTAGGAGGTATTCTGCGTAATCACTGATTCGATTCTAAAAAATCTTTCAGTTAGAGGAAGCTACGTTATTGCCAAGTCTAATAGGTCATATTTAAAACGATAATGAGGAATATTTTTCGACTACAACGCAAGCGCTTCCGCGAGCAAGGGCAAATCCTACTCATATTATAAATATAAAACTTTCTGAGGATGTACGGATGTCTAAATGTTGTTTTTGTTGTAATTCTGTAACATGAATGATGTAACCAAGATTTTGTAATAATAATTTTGATTTAAAGTGTCCGTGGAGTTTCTTGCCCGTTCTTCTCCATAGAGATCTACGCTAGGGAATGGGCAACTACAGTACTTTCACAGTTTTTATGTCTTGTGACTGGGACTGTAGCTACATTTAATTTTCATCTTTGTTTCGACAATTCAAAAGCGCCTGTAATTGGCCTACTTGAAATAAATGCTTTGATTTTGATTTTTTATTTTGTTTGTTAGTCTTTCACGCAGAAACCACTGAACGGATTAGGATGAAATTTGGAGCACAGATAGTTAACTTGAATTAACACATATTTATTTAGCTTAATCATGCGCGAAAGACTATGAGCAGATAGATGTGTCGTAGAATCAGTGGCGATCAGACTTAATTACCCCATGAGGAATTTCTCTATCTATACTTCTATACTAATATTATAAAGCAGAAGAGTTTGTTTGTTTTTTGTTTGGTTGAACGCGCCAATCTCAGGAACTACCGGCTCGAATTGAAAAATTCTTTTTGCGTTGGATAGTCCATTTATCGAGGAAGGCTAAAGGCTATATAACATCACGCTATGACCAATAGGAGCGGAGCATAAATGAAAAATGTTGCAAAAACGGGGGAAATTTTATTCCCTTTGTAAGCTTTTTCTCTCTTATGTGACGCAGACGAAGTTGCGTGGGTCAGCTAGTAATAAGATATTATGGCTATCCAGTATATGCCGTCGTTTCAGCCTTCGCATTGCCTCTGGAATCGTTAGTTGCAGTGCTAGTTGGTTTGGGTGATCCTTCAACCTAGTTTTGTATTTGAGATTGGTGTTGATTTTTGAAACTGAAACTTTTTATTTCGGTAGTACGATCCTGTGGGACGATTACCGACCTCCACGCAAGCAAAGCCGCTAACATAAGCTAGCCAATAAAGTTTACAACACATTCACTACATTCGCAACGGCTCAGTAACCTGTCAAATTAGTCCATCGATACGTGAAACAAAAGCTGTCATTGTAACCTGATTATCATAATTTTGCAGCTGAAAAACATTATTTTATACTGTCAACCCGTTTTCCTGTAACAAAAGGGAAATAAGACGTCTTCTTATCGGGACATTTTTAGAAATGTTACAACTAAGAAAAGGGTCGGAACACGGATGGACGGATTTATAAATAAAACAAGCTTGTGCTCGCAGCTTGACTTGCGTTAATAGGGAATATGTAAGAAGTACAAAACTCTTTTTATTTATTAGAAATGCCATGCATTGGCTCGTAAAAACATTGTGGTACACATGTTTAAGTTTCTAAAACATCAGTTATTTTACAAATGATTGTTTTAGGTACCATGTTTTTGGTAAAACGGAACGCACTCTCAAAACACATTGTCCTCGACAACGGCGGTAGTGTCGTCAAAGTCTATGTGTCAAAAATACACTTTTATTTGAACAGTGGTGAAAATTTCACTTTGATTTTATTATAATTTCATTATCACAATTTCTGATTGATTAGAGCACATAAAATTAGTAAAATTACTCTAATAAGGCCTAAAAATAAGATGTAAACACGGCCGACTGCGGTAAATGACGTCTCATCGTGGCCGCGACAGTCAGAGACGTTTGAAATGTTATATAAAATTTGCAGGAGTTTAATATTATTTTTAAACGACAGACAGTAGTTGAACTTAACTTTTAATACTTTTCTTGGGTTGCTAACAGTGTAATTAATTGATTTATGGGAAGAAAAAATTACAGACATATTCCTTTTTTAGAACATGACATACTTAAACCCGAATTGAAGAGTTGTAATCTGGTAATTATTCAATCGTGGTTCGAAAGACATGTGGCGCCACCTATTATCATAAGAACGTTATTGTTGTATTCCTCAGAAACAATGCTTTTTTCGGTGTGGAGCATGCGAAGTTCATACAAACGTAATACTAAAATAATTTGTAAATCAAACATATTCTTAAGGTAGTGTGTATTTATTTCGATTAGATTACAGAATATATAGGTTCCCAAAAACATATTTTGAATGTACACTGATTTAAACAAGAGTTATGAGAAAAATATTTTTTCTATAGAAATTCTAAATTCCTCATATCTCGTTTTTATATCATTGTCCTTTAGGCGCACAGCACTAACAGTAAAGGAACCATCATACCGACTAGAGGAGTGGGAAGGGCAACGAAGGAGAAGAGATGATGATGAGCGACAGGGTTTACCTCTAGGAACAAGAAATTCGAAGCGCTCTCGAAGATACGAAGGAGCTTTAAGATTATGGAGAATAGAAAATCTAACTGACTGACTAATTAGATTCTTTCAGTTGACAAGCCTATGATATATTGAATACGTGGTAACCGTTTCCACATATGTATCCTTTTTACCCTGTATAAACGTCGTTTGGCTAAAATAGCGAGGCTCGAATTTAGCCCAGCCAATCTAAACACGATTCACCGTTGCTAAAAACCGAACGGAGTTCGTCGATCGTCAGGAGCAGGATGAAAGTCGTACTTGTGGCTTTTTCCATAAAGTTCGATTCAATCACTCATTTGTGACCGCCTCACAATTCGGAAGAAAACTCATTTGTTTTAAAAGTATCATGGTGCCCTTACATATCGATACGCCCGTTTGAATTTTGGGAGTACGAAGAACAGGGTGTCCCTAAAGTTTGTCATTCACTATAGAAAAGGGAGATTCCTCCGACCAAAAGGGCGTTTTGTCTGGTAGACTACTGCCCGAGAGGAATTATTGTCGAAGTGGTTTTTATATACAGGGTGGAATTTATCAATGCCACCTGGAGGGAAAGTACTTTAAATACTGGAGATAGCAAATTTTAATAAAAGGAAACATTTTTTTTTATTTTTAAAAAGAAACAAATCTGCATTCACAGATTTTAGAAAATTTGCTTACCACACTCGAGTGCTTTATCTTGTTGAACTTATCCCATTACATTAAAACTAAGATTTTATGGTTTACCCTTCATTTAATTTATCATGTTTGTTAGAGAGATTTGATCCATACGATAGCTCCTATCGATTGATGTAAAAAAGTACAGAATTTTATTTTTTTAGAACTTTTGTCGGTTCGATGCTCGAGTGTGGCAAGCGAATTTTCGAAAATCTGTGAATTCAATTTGTTTCTTTTTAAAAATAGTTTGCTATTTCCAGTATTTCGAGTACCTACTTTCGCTCCAGGGGGCATTGAAAAATTTCATCCTATATAGTGTTAAGTCGCGGATAGCTTTAACCGTATGATTAAGGAATCGGACATTATTAGTCCTTACTTTTTGTAGACCCGACACAAAATTTACTTTAGGGCAAAATCCGGATTATCAGTTATTTAAGTAATGATTTCACAGGTATCTCCCCCCATACCGTCAGGGACCTGTACGCGGCATAATATACGCAGAAACGTTGAAAGGCACGCTAAATTTGCTTAAAATACACATATATTATAAAGCTCAAAGTCCCATGACCAATTACGCCAAACCACATTGCTACCCCGCCCAAAATCTAAAATCGTGCATGCAATTTTGACCCAAATTTCACCCTCCATGCTCTTTAGTTGATAAGGGAACGATCCAGAGTCATTTGCATAGATGAAGTCCTTAATTAGCAGAATAAGGGGCTCAAGACGACATCCAACGTCGGTTTCAGATTAAAGCCTGTAAAATCTACAATTCAAATCCCGCAGTGGAATTCAAATGAGACACTTTAGGGCAAGGTCTCAATGAGGGCGATTTACTAGTAAGTTGATGTTTGTTTTCTTTTTTGGTTCAAGAAAAGATAGACACAGATGCCACACTGGTCGATCTTCAAGGAGTAGTGAGGAAAACATTGAGTATGAATGTAGATGGCTATAAGAGTAGAGGAAGACCAAAGAAACGATGGGTGAACTGTGTGAAAGATAAGATGGCTAGAAAGGAGGTGACTGCTAAAATGACGAGTAAAAGAGAAGTATGAAAGAAAACATGCTGTGCCGAACCGAATAACGACCATCACATCATCCATTACATACCGAGTTACGTCTGTGCCTCGGAAAGCAAGTTAACTTAACTACATAGCAGCGACAAGAAAAGATAAATTGAACTACCGAGAAACTAAATAATAACAGACGCATGGGTTAATCTTCTGGGTTAAGTAACGCTCGCCAAGGCCGGTACATGGATGGGTGACCGTCCATTAAAATTGAGTTCCTACATGCAAGGTTGTCATTGATAAATCTTCGACAGTCGTTACGTGTAGTCTGAAAGTCTGACAATCCGTCTTACCAAGGGGTATCGTAATTCCCTCCCCTAACTGGATTTTGGAGAAGTCGATCCATATAAAATACCGGTATTCAGCTGCATCCTATCTGTAGGAAAAGCTCTCAATAGTACCCCGTCTTAAAATAACTTCGCTTTACGAGTAGTAGTAGTAGTCGAAAGTCTGAGAAATTTTGAACGTATTGCTGCAAAGCAACTTGTCCGGGCGAAACTAATTTCATGTAGTATAGAAACTTTTGAAATGGCTTAGAGTTTGAATCAATCCCTTGGGTATTTAGTTTTAATAGCATTCATAGAACAAACTGGTCACTTGTAATGTCAACAAGTTATTAACCAACTACTAGATTTTAACCGCTTTACACACTCTGCTGAAGATTAACCGTAACCACAAACTGTAGCGGTAATGTCATCCAATCCTCGATTTCTATGAAACTCATACATATGTATGTGCGCCTCGTTTGCTCGTTCGTTCACTCGTCGCATTTACAACTGCTAAGCATGAGGATCGCAAATCAAATTTGTTGAAGATACTGCCTGACACTGAGCAAAAAATTGCAATCAAACCTAAGAAAATTTGAATTTCGTGGGCTACCCTGACGCTACCACCTTAAATTTCATAGAGAAGATCCTATGTAGTATTACTAAAGAGTATTGTATTATAACCATTACTAACTGGGATGTGGAGCTCAGATAAGCAGTCGCTCCATGTACAGTCCCAGTCACAAGACATAAAAACTGTGAAGCACTGTAGTTGCCCATTCCCTAGCGTAGATCTCTATGGAGAAGAACGGGCAAGAAACTCCATGGACACTCTTTTAAATAAAATTATTGTTGTTACCTTGTTGCAATTATTGTTGTAAATTACTGATATTCTGCTGCATCTGGTTAGACTGGAACGACCAAGCCTAACATAGTTGGAAAAGGTTAGACAGATGATGACGTACGACGACCAGTCAAGCTATGCAAAACCAAATTAAGCGAATCTCTCATTGTGGCTCGGAATTTCAGTTAGAAATAGGTTGGACTAGCCTCTCGCTTTCCATTTCAAAGACAAAGGCCCCTTTATATACAAAGAAGAATAGTTGCTCAGTGATTAACCACGCCTGTTTACAGCGTGTTTACGCCTGCAAGTTTCCTTCCTTCCTTAGGTTAACAAATAAAAAAATAAATAATTATCGTCCTCCTTTTCTGCAGTTCATTTGGAATGCGTTAGACATGCTTCTCCTTTCTATTTGATGTCATCCGAAAAATCAGAAGTGCGTGTCTTGGTTCTGAACTTAAGACCTATGATTTAACAGTACGATGGTGGAAAATAGTAGTTTCCGAGGCATGAAGTGTTCATTCATCCACCAGACCAAACCAAAATTGTCAGACTGCCACCAGATTTTCTAACCGCTTTAAAAAAAAAAGATTTCCCTTCGTGTGGTGTTTGAATTGCTTTGAATAAATGCTTTCATCAAACCGAATGGTTGCTTGTATCATTGCCTAGCCTACTCCAATTCCTTTGGTAGAATTTGATATTGACTACAAGTTAACCAACGTATCGTGAGGAAAACTTTGAGCATGAATGTGAATAAGAGTAAAGGAAGTCCAAAGAAACAATAGACGAACTGTGTGAAGGATGATAGAGCAAGGAGGGAGAAAGGAGATGACTGCTGAGATGCGTTACAGAGAAGTCTGGAAGAAGAAGACCCTAAATGTATTATATTTAGGGTCAACGCAATATGTCCTTCAGTGCCAGATTTGGGGCAGGGCAACAGGAGCGCTTGCCCCGGGCCTTCACAAGGAAGGGGCCCCAAAAATTTGTTTTTATTTTTGTAAATAAAAAAAAAAGTACATTCCTTGTGTCCATGACCAGGTTCATGGTCCAAGACAGCACACGAGAAGTTGTAGTGTTGTTAAGTCTGTTACACGTTTTATACATGTTTTTTTTTCGTCTGTTCCAAAAACAAATTCCACATCCACTTCTTGTCCCAGGGCATCCACACCTTCAAATCCGGCCTTGACATGTAAACCAACACCATCACCCAGATCGGCTTAAAACCTTATTCGTCAGAGGGCCTTCTACCTAGATGAAGCCCTTAATTAGTACGATAATGGCTACCGTTTGGGACATCCAGCGTCGGTTTTAGATTAGAGCCTGTAAAATCTCCAATTCAAATGCTGCCATGGAATTCAAATGAACAGGGAGCCCTTACTAAGTGTCGTATTTGGGGCGAGAATGTCGGTTCACGTCGTTTTGTTTTATGGGAAGATTGTTTCCTAGAAAGTTTGCATGGGAATATTTCAAAGCTTGAAAATGTTAGCAAGGTGAGGTCCTGAAAAGTTACTTCAGAAATGTTTGTGTCTTTTATAATCCACAAAGACAAATAAGTAATTTTCTTTTTCTACTTACTGATTCTCAGTGATTTTACTTTTCTTGAATCATAAATCAATAAGTCTCAAATTGGTAAAAATAAAAGGTCAAATAAATAACACGCCAGATCTAACATATTTACTTCAAAAGCCGGTCTTACTGCCACTAAATAAGAGTCAAAGCCAAATTAAAATCAGGGACGTGAAAAAATCTCATTGACAGTCAAAAAAGTAAATGCGAGAACTTCTAACATGGCACAAAAATCGTCAAATTCAAAGCGAAATCAATTTTAAATAATATCAAGGCCACTTAATACTCTCAAATGGAATCGAATTTCATAAAAGCTTAGGAACTCAACAATTTGGAACTGATATGGGGAGTATTGGTCCAAGATTAGCATATTTGGGTGTTCTGTTGGCACGGCTCCAAGGACCGGTCGGCTTAGTTCCATCTTATGTGTCTAGGCTATTTGGTAGATCTACCATGGTTATTGGTGGAGGCTTAAACGCTTTGTTGTATTGCTTAGAAGTGCATGGATGGATCCATACATTAAAAACAGAACAAAATAAGAAAGGGTCAATCTCAGGATATGAGTTTTATATAAGTGGAAAGTTGTAATTGTCTTTTTCTATTATATTGCTTTTACTACTCGAATGTATTCATATATTACTTTCCACGTGTTGAAGGTATACAGGTTTAGGGGATCTTGGATAGGCAGCTACTTTTGCCGGACGGCTGACTTTAGCTAGTGTCATTTTATCTTTTTGTTTGGACTGAAATTAAGACTAAGAAATCTGATATTGCAAATGTCTTTAATGCGTGTACAAGTTCCTATAACGAAGATGACAGTCACTTGTTTTCCCCGTCATCTATTATATATAAAGGAGAAGTCCACTCACTGACCACTCATCACGAAATCTCGGAAACTACTGGGCCGTAAGGACTCAAATTTGGCACAAGCACTCTCTAGGGGGTGCAGACGCGTACTAAGAAAGGATTTTTTAAAATTCGCACCCCAAGGGGTTGAAAAGGGGTGTCAAAGTTTGTATGAAAGTCCTATGTTTTTAAAGTTAGAGATATGAATGTAAAGCCTGAATGTTCCTTTTGGCTTCTAGGTGCTCACTAAGAAAAGGTTTTACGAAATTCGGCCCTTAAGGGTACAAAAAATCCCTCCGGCAAGCCGCAGGAGGAGGTAGATTTCGAAGAAGGTGCTGGAGCGTCCGACTATTGAAAATTTGTATAAAGAGTTGTACTTATGTGTACAATCCACAAAAAAAAAATATGATTTCAAAATCGTTGTCCTGTAATGGAAAGTTTACCCTTTTTAAATTCTGTCATAAGAGTTTAGCATGGAAACGCCCTCAAATGTTTAGTTATAATTTTTTATTTCGAAAACTATAAGTTTTATCGCTAAACTTTGAAGGTAACAATTGTAAAGTAAAGAATTTGCTTTCAAAAAAAAATATTTGCGACGCTCAAAATGTTTACTGTTTCGGAGATACGATTTTTTTTCGCAAAAAAATTGGAATTTTCAACCCCCTCCCCAATTTAGGGGTTGCATCAAAAAAGTTTTAATTTAAAGATGTCCGTATTCGTACTCAGAATGATAAAAATGAGAAACGGTTCAAAAATTTTCCATAGGAAAAAAGTTATGGCCAAAAAACTGATTTTAGAAAAACCGCCCCCCCGCCGCCCTCCATGGACGAATTCCGCCCATTCACGAACTTAGCCTAAGTTTTGACCGTTTCGATTTTTTGGCCAAGTTTGAAAGCAATCGGTTCATAATTGCGACCTGTAGAGTGTGGCTAAATTTTGCTTGTCACCCATATACATACGTATTCATATAAATCCCCGTATGTGAGAGACCAATAGGTAGTTTTTTTTTTTTCAAAAAATGAAATCTACCTAAATAAAAAAAAATCCCTCCGGCAAGCCGCAGGAGGAGGTAGATTTCGAAGAAGGTGCTGGAGCGTCCGACTATTGAAAATTTGTATAAAGAGTTGTACTTATGTGTACAATCTACAAAAAAAAAAATATGATTTCAAAATCGTTGTCCTGTAATGGAAGGTTTACCCTTTTTAAATTCTCTCATAAGAGTTTAGCATGGAAACGCCCTCAAATGTTTAGTTATAATTTTTTATTTCGAAAACTATAAGTTTTATCGCTAAACTTTGAAGGTAACAATTGTAAAGTAAACAATTTGCTTTCAAAAAAAAATATTTGCGACGTTGAAAATGTTTACTGTTTCGGAGATATGATTTTTTTACGCAAAAAAATTGGAATTTTCAACCCCCTCCCCAAATTAGGGGTAGCATCAAAAAAGTTTTAATTTAACGATGTTCGTATTCGTACTCAGAATGATAAAAATGAGAAACGGTTCAAAAATTTTCCATAGAAAAAAAGTTATGGCCAAAAAACTGATTTTAGAAAAACCGCCCCCCCGCCGCCCCCCATGGACGAATTCCGCCCATTCACGAACTTAGCCTAAGTTTTGACCGTTTCGATTTTTTGGCCAAGTTTGAAAGCAATCGGTTCATAATTGCGACCTGTAGAGTGTGGCTAAATTTTGCTTGTCACCCATATACATACGTATTCATATATATCCCCGTAGGTGAGAGACCAATAGGTAGATTTTTTTTTTTTCAAAAAAAGGAAATCTACCTAAAAGGGTTTTTAATGTTTGTATGAAAAAAGTTAAACATCCAAATTGAATCTTACGTCAACGCGTTATTGCATACTTTACATTGAAATGAGAATTCGGAAACCGATATGGATCCAAATTGAATTTTACGACAACGCGTTAATGCATATTTTGAAATAAGAATTTGGAAGTTCATTGAGGGCGTAATTTCTAGGTGGCCAGTATGTTTCAGTGAAATGCAGGCGTGTGCTGAAAGGTATTGAAATGAGTTTCTATAACGTTTTAAATTTTTATGCCAATTTCTAGGTGGCCAGTATTTTTCAGTACGCAGGCGTCTGTTGAAGGGTAAGAAAAAAACGTTTCACACGCTCAAGCTCAAGCTCATTTCTGTTCTGCGATATTTTGCTGTTACTACTAATTTGATTTGAAATATTTGACATCATCGTTGTTTGGGTTGTCTTCGTTTCGGTATGTTTCACTTATGCTGGGGCTACACTAACGCGATAACGCGAAGATTTGCGTTGTCGCGACACGTCTGGCCAAAGAATTCGTCCTATCGCTAATCATCTTCGCGAATACCGCGAACGCCCTTCCCGCCGCTGTCGGTAAATTGCCGCACATCAAAGGGTTTTGTCGCGACAAAGTTCGTGCGTGCGTTCGAATCTTCGCCTACAAGTCTGGCCGTAGCATTAGTAATTTTAAATTGGAGAATAATCATTTTATTGTGTTCTTACCTATTGCCTGGTTGGAATTTTGTTATGTCTATTGCTTCGCGAATTACATATTGTGTATTTCACACTTTGGTATTAAGTACTATAATAGTAGGTCTTTTAGTATTAGTCGTTCTTACTAGAAAAGGTGTCCTTGAATACCTACGATCGTATTTTAATTTTAAAGTTGTATCTTTGGTTTAGGCTGGTGTTGCAAAAGAATAGCTATAAAGAAAATTACGTTCCAAATAATGTTTTTTACGGTACTTACTGGTCGTAAGCATTGTTTAATTAAATGGATAATCAAAGTATTATCACTTCTAATGGAGTGCAAATTCTTAGCCAAATAGTAAATATTCCTGGCGATGGCGCATGCTTATTTTCATCTCTATCATATTTGGTGCATCACTCATGTCAGCGGGAGAATTATTGCCATTTGAGTTCCAGGTGTTTCAAGGGACGAACAGGGAGTAAAAATAATCCGATTCTCATGAAACTTCAATGAAGGTCATTTTTCCGTTGGCCAATTTAAATTTCAAAGCGCATATTTCGCGTATGGGCAAATCCACCACGCGGGCCCAGTGTGTGTGGTTTAGCTGATGTCACATGTCTTCGAATTTTTGGTTCTAAGACATGCCTTTCCTTTATCCTTTCGTTTCCTCACGATGTTTTCCTTCACCGTTTTGAGAGCAGTGGTGATGAAATAAATTACACAAAGTAATGCACCTGTCTGGGCCACGTGTTCGAGCCAGCAATGTGCGCCACGTGTCTTACAACTGGGAAAGGTTTCAACCTTTCACCCAGGAGCGGTCAAGAGCTGTTTATTGTTCGATGCGTAAATACGTTACTGAAATGTCTTGCCATGGCAGCTACGGAACCGCCTGTGAAGTCATGGCAGCGCAGCGGGAGAACTATTCCCATTTGAGTTTGAGGTGTTTCAGGATGGTATTTTATTGCTGTTTTAAACACCAACGTATGAAACACGCGAGTGAAACCGCGCGGGTACAGCTAGTTGTAATCATATTTTTGTTTCTAACCATACCTAGAACCTTCTAGTTACTGGAATTTGGAAAAAAAGCTTGTTAAAAATTTGGATCTTTGACATGCCTTTTTTAAGTTTTTAATGTTTAGTTTTACCTTATATTTATAATACCTAAAACATATATTTATAATACCTCCATCAGCACAAAGTTTTGAGTACGATACTTTGAATCCTACTGTAAAGCATCACAAAAAAACTCGTTTCCCAGCAATTATTTTTGTGTTGAATTACTTAATTTGATGTACAGAACGCGGTCCGTTTTCATCTTGTACGTGGTGATGATTGCTCATTATAAGTAAGTAACGCCTGTTTGCCACACAATTAATATTCGTTAAGGGTAATATTTGCAAGTTCATCTATTCAGTAAATAACCTACCTATTTATTCAGTTTTTAGAGTCTTGTTTAACAGACCTCCGATTTTTCGTTTCCCCTTTGACGAAACAGTTCGAAAATAAGGGAAATAAAACTTGATTGTTGAATAGGAACCTCGAAATCCTTTTTTATGTTGCCATTCCGACTCGAATCACGTTTCCTATAAGATCCTTTAACGACTATTCGTAAAAGCGTTTATTGAAAAGGTCATTGATTTAAAAATCACAAAAAAAGCTTTTAGATTACATGGCATAAACATGTGATATAAAAGCAACATACGTTAGAAGGTTCACAGGCAAGAGCTAACATGCTTATATTTTTTGCCACGATGACCGGGAAAAAATTAAGAAACAAAGCAAGGGTCAAGGCCCCTTCAGGTGACGGTAGACTGAAGGGACCTTTCCATTAAATCCTACTGATATTATAAATAGGAAACTTTGTGAGGATATCTGGATGTTAGTTACTCTTTCACGCAACAACTACAAAACTTATAAAAAATGCTTGACCCAAAATTCAGCTACGCGAGCGATGCGTTTTTTTTTTTGTAAGTCTGTCTTTATAAAAATAAATCGTGTTGCAAATGGAGGCACTTATCCGAATTGGCCTTTTGAGGAAGTTTGACAATCAGTCTTACGAATAATGTGTATCATATTGCCCAGTATTTGGTACGTACGTATTCAGCACTATCTAATTAGACTGGGAGCCGACAAAAGCTAGACAGGTAATGATATAACGGTATTAACATCATTCGGATGAAGCCATGATAGCCAAGTATGGCAGATGGAGCTGAAAAATTCTAGAGTGACTGCTGCGAATCTGAAGGCCTCCCACTAGGTGGACCGATGACATGGTTGCAAGGACTCGCTGGATACGAGATGTACGAGACCAGATAATGTAGCGACACATGGGGGAGGCCTATCTCCAGCACGACGTCTTTCAGCTGAAATGATGATTATGATGATACCTAGTTTGACTAAAAATGCGAAAAGACGGTTTCATGTGTAACTCAAGGTACAAGAAAACCTTAACGAGAAAAAATCTTCATACCATTACTCTAATCAAAGGCCGTTTAGTCCCTTAAATTATCTTAATGTGGGCAATAAAACCGTTTCAACAAGAAATCCAATCGTGAACAGTTAGTAGGGGTACAAATTCTACCGGAGTAATGTTCGAGGTTGAATTTTAAGCGCGCCCCCTGGAATCGGTTCACCGTCTTGCTGTGAGAATTTATTTCTGGTTTTAGCATCAACCTCTCGTTTGTATTAGGTTAGGAGATAGCTTTGTTGGGTTTGGTTCTTTGGTTTGAGAAGTAGGTTATGGTTGTTGAAATCGAGTTGGATTGAGGTTTCAGTAGTAGATAGGTATCAGTTTTTGGGTAACTTTTTTGTTCTGGTTTTGTTTGTCCATTACTTTGTTTTTCTCCATAAAGTTGTCAACAGTCAAATTGCCCATTAGCATTAAGAACAAGATCCAGGCTACAGGTGGTCAGGGCTGCATAGGATAGGAGCCTCCTCACTATGCGTGCCATGCCGTGTCCAAAAGTACTGCTTTCTGAATTAAGCCCGCGATCCAAGCGAGCCAGCTTAACTTAAGCCTCCTCAGGTATTGATCGGTAATTAAACCATTGGCTCAAACAACTATCGGCGAAATGATCGCTAGAATTCATATCCCACATGATGATAACCTCACGAGCTAAATCAAGGGACTTGATTTGCGTATCTTTTTCGGCTTTCCCGAAGTTATGAACATCATTCTATTATCATTCTCCTTCTCTTGGAACAGTTTACTTTTGGGCAGCGCAGCATGGTCTTCTTCTTCCATAACTTCTCTAAAAATCGTAATCTCTGCAATAACCCACTTATACACAATATAATACCTACACATTATTTCCAGCTTGTACAATTACCCTCATCCCTATCTCAATAATAAAACATCCTACAGCAGAATCCCAGTACGGCGATTAGACCAATAAAAACGCGATTTAAATGTTCTACTAAGATTTAAAGTTAATGTTCCGCCGATAATTTTATTATTCCCTCTTGGCAACTTTATTACTTTTTGTGAACAAAGCTTTTTGATTTTATCGTACTCCTTTGACTTGAACAAGGGGTTTAGATACCTACTGATGTAAATTACGATACAAAAAGGAAGATTTAAATCGCTCGATTTGAATGAAAGAAATAAAAGTAGTTATTGTACTAACACAGAACAAAACAGGGTGAAAAGGACACATAAGCACAAATAGTTATCAAATATTCGGAATATTCTGAACCCTGATTCGGGACATAGAAGATTTTCATCGGTAGTTAGCAGCGTTGGCCCAGCGGTGGCGGCCCCGACTTACGAACAGTGGTGGTTCGAACCCAGGCAGGCGTATTACTTCGTGTAATTTATTTCATCACCACTGCTCTCAAAAAGAGGAAGGAAGTTATCGTAAGAAAACCGGCATGGCCTAAAACCAAAAACTCAACAAGACTTGTTACATCTACGAACCTGCACTGGGACCGCGTGGTGGATTATAGTCCATTGGATACCGTGTGTCCCAGCTGTGAAAACATTACATTCTGATTATGCAAGTTTAAAAAAACAGCTGTAATCCTACAGTATGACATAAGTAGTTAAAAATAAATACATTATCATTTTTTGTCGCGGCAGAGCAATATCTAACGATTTAATCTTTATGCAATAGGCGGTTGTCCTCTAATTATTAGATTTCAAGGTCATAGGTACTAGGGAGGATAATTGGAAAAGTGATACCTATCGATTCGGGGTCGTGTTATGGAGTGCTAACGGTATTGTTCTGTTGCTAATAAGAGAGAGCACTATTCTTGGGTAGCTCTATCTCTTTCTTGCAATGGAACAATGATTGCTGTAATATTTTTGTCATATACGGTTCCTGTATCCGTAAAATAATAATAATTTTTCTGTAACTGAGACCGTTGTATTGTTTCCTAGTGCAGTTACCTTTAAAATAATTACAAACTTAACTAGCAGAAAATGACTATAAGAATCAATGAAAAAATTGATGATGTCTATGTTAGGGTCGGCTCCTAGTCTAACCTGATGTAGTACCAGATACCAGTATTTAACGTGAAGCGACTGCCTATCTGACCTCCAACAACCCAGTTAGTAATAGGTATTACGATATCCCTTGGTAAGACTGGTGGTTAGACTTTTGGGGCACTGTAACAACTATCAAAGATCTACCGTTATTGTATATCCGAGAGCAACTTGTGGTGGTGATATCTACACTTCTACACTTATTAATATTATAAAGAGGAAAACTTTGTTTGTTTGTTTGTTTGGTTGTAATGAATAGGCTTAAAAACTACTGGACCGTTTTTAAAAATTCTTTCACCATTCGAAAGCTACATTATCCACGAGTAACATAGGATACATTTTATCCCCGTACTCCCACGGGAACGGGAACTATGCGGGTGAAACCGCGGGACGTCCGCTAGTAAATTATATAAAGTGCAAAACCTCAAACAGGTCCGAACCTACAATCTAAGAACGATGGTAGGTGTTGCTTCCACTAGGCTTCCACAGTCTCCTTCTAGTGACGTCATCATTCTTCTGTCCCTTATCCCAAATTTAACATAATCTTCTTTTTCTATAATTTTCTATTACTCGTCATCTCTCACCTCCTTTCTAGCCATATTATCCTTCACAAGTTTCTTCGTTCTTCCTCCACTCTTATAGCCGTCTACATTCATACTCAACAGTTTCCACACTACATCCTCTGCCTAGCCTTTTCCCAACTATGTTGGAGTCGGCTTCCAGTCTAACCGGATGCAGCTGAATATGCTATTAGTATTTTGCATAGAGCGACTGCCTATCTGACCTCCACAACCCAGTTAATACTGGGTAATACGTAACCACTTGGTAAGACTGGTTGTCAGACTTTTTGGCCACTGACTACCTGTGACGCAGTCGTCACGTTAACCTATTGGTCCCGGCTGTCATTTGTCCATCTTTGACAGTTCAAAGATGGACAAATGACAGCCGGGACCAACAGGTTAACGTGCTTTCCGAGGCACAACCTGTGTATGTAATGGTCACACGTCCACAGACCAACCTAGGTAAGCACGGCTTAACCTAAAGATTGACCCGAGCGGCTGTTATTATGTAGCTACGAGACAGTACAGTTCAATATAGTAGTTCAGATTAGTTTCCACACTACATTTTTCTCATTATACATCACTTTTCCATGCAACGATAACATTACTACAAAATTTTACAGTCACCGGCGCTGTTTTCAGATTTCCTCATAAGTACCTACTCGTTCTTTATTTAATTCATTCGCGTTACACCATACATCCCTCTTAGCATTCTCATCTCTGCCACACGCAATTGCCTTTCCTTCATCCCTTTTGTAGCCTTACAATCATACTGATCCATACAAGACAAACAGGTCTCACCATGGTTTTGTAAATCTTCTCTTCTTGAGTTTAAGGGAAATGCGGGAGTCGCATATTATTCTCCTTCTAGTGACATTAAATGTGAAATTAAGAACTTTACAAAACAGCATTTTCTCTAGCAAACAGAACAAGACAAGACCCTAGATTTATTACTTTCAAAAACATTCCGTAGGAAATCATTAAATTCCGTAATAAGAGAAACAAGGAACACTTCGAATTTATAGGACGTTAGAAAGACATTTATTTCAGTCAATTGTTTGGTTTGTTTTATTTGAACACTTTTGGGAATAAACAATACTTCGGCAGTCAATAAAGGAACTTCCTTTTACACTTTTTCTTTATCCTTATTCACCTTTTATTTTTGTTCGAAATATGCTCTGCATAAGGATTCGTTCACGAGGTGATGATCAGTATGAACTTTACAGTGTAATTTTTGCTAGAATTTTTAGACGTTGCGTTGGAAGGTCTTCCATTAGGTAGACGGATGACCTGCTGAAAGTTTTGGGAATCCACTGGATGCGAGTACGGGACCGGTCAATGTCACGGTCACACTTTGAGGAAGCCTATGTCGTTTCTATGGACGTTTTCTTTTCTGATGATTGACGTGTGATATCAACAGTTTACTTCAAAATATCGTACTGTATAAACGCGTTACACATAGTTGAAGAAGAAAAAAATACGTATTGAAGAAGTTAACTCATAACCTTCTCAAGCAAAGTTAACAAATTAAATGGATTTCCAATTGGTAACAATTGGAAATCAAACCAAAATCACCACGTCCACAATTGACTGAACTATCAATGAAGATACAAAAAAAGACAAAATCGTCTCCTTTTTTGAAGTCGGTCAAAAATTGGTGTAATCCCTAGCTTGCACCTATTTTTACCGTTACCTTTAACTGTAAAGGACCGCGCTCATCGCACAACTCCATTCGAAAGGCGGCCTAACCAACCTTTTGTTTCGGTTCAGAAATATCTTCAGAACAAACTGGCCGCTTGTGTTTTTTCTTATGAATTAGTCTTTTGTTTCGAATAATGTCTGTTTTGATTTAAAGGTTGTTTATTAAACTTGGTGTCTTTGTTTGAGTGTTTGGAAGATTATTGCGTACTTTGTTTTTAAGTGCTTTCCGTTTCAGGAGTATATTTTTGTATAATCCAGTGTCAGATTCGTTTTATTTATCGGCTTCATCTTGCTTTTGTACGAGGCGTTTGGTAACTTTATGTTTTACAATGTGTGTGTTATTTAGATAAAATCAATGGTTTGTTTTTATCTTTCCGTCAAACCCCTGTCACCTTTCATCTCCTGTAATGTTAATAGTAACTCTATTGATAATTAATAGGCTTGTTAACTGAAAAAATCTATATAGTCCGTCACTTAGATTATCAAAAAATATTTCAACCGTATTTTTTCTTTTGTTACATAAACCAAAATTGACGAAGATACGACGCTTTTAAAATTCTCAATACGTCACTGTTTGGTATCATTTTTAGTGAGTACTGACGTCACGAGCCCCCACTCCCGAGTTTTGATGCGTTTTATCTTTGTCAGTATTCATTGATTTGCAAAAACAAAAAATACGTGTCCATTTTTTTCCACTACTCTAACTGACGGACTAATTAGATTTGCAATTTATTGATGGTGGAAACTAGCCTATCGTGATTTGTAGAAGAGTGTAAATAATGTAAAAAGACCCTTACAAAAGCCAAAAGTTACTTATTCTCTCCATAATTGTTAACCTTCTAGTTATGGAGATATTGAGGGTCAAAGTTCGAACGATTTCACTAGTTATTTTTGTTAAATACATGTTTTTTACCTCACGACCCCTGTATTATTCAATTCATCCATTAGCACAATGTTTTGAGTGCGTTACATTGAGTTCTATTGTGAAACATGATTTTTCACCCCAAAAAAAAAGTAGTTTCCCAGCAATAATTTTTGCGTTAAGTTACTTAGTTTGATGAGCAGAAGGCTTGATTCACGGCTTCGTGCACGGTCTGTCTGTCCTCTGTGTTATTAGAAAAAGAATGTTCTTTAAAAAACTATGTCCAAACTATCTAATCATGTTTTGCACAATTCAATGCTTTTTGGAAACAGTGCTCTTTTTAAACCCGTCAACATTTATAAAAGCAACGGGCAGTTACAAAAACATCCCAACACGTCTACTTATTAATTCATAAATAATAAATAATAATAAATTTATTTACTCAACATACAGATTGTAGTAGGTATACATGGTAATAGTTATTACAGAATATGTTAGGTAGTCTACAATCGAGTGGGTGAAGCACTGTTCTCCTAGCTAGGTTACAGAATAACCTGTGTTAAGGAGAAACAGTCTCGGTCCCCTATGTTTAATGGAACAGTGATAATTTTACATAATTTTACAATTCAATGAAATAAAACTGCAATTTTTCTCTTCCATGTGGAAAGCGAGTTTCTCGAATTTTGTGCTCTCAATTTGGGTCATTTCTGTTACTAGGAAATAGTGCATACAGTATCGAATTTGAAATGTCCTAGGTGTGGTTGTGAAAGGGAAAGCGTACAAACAGAAAAAATAAATTTTAGCTGATATCTCAGTCAGTTACTCAAACAAAGTAGCATTGCGCAACACTGGGTACACATGGGTACAGAATGCTTTTTTGGCGGCTTGTAACGAGGCCGTTTGCACACTGTATAGACAGCAGTGTTGCATGTACGTTAGTTAGACTTGGGGTCTCCGAAATACTGTCGCACAAGCATCTGCCGCACTGTCATGGTGTCAAGTTTCAGTTGGTCGCACTAGCATGATGTCGATCTTCAGTTTGTTGCACTAGCGTGATGTCAAGCTACAGTTGGTTGCTATATCATGATGTCGAGCTTCAGTTGGTTGCACTAGCATGATGTTGAGCTTCAGTTTGTTGCACTAGCGTGATGTCAAGCTACAGTTGGTTGCTATATCATGATTTTGAGCTTCAGTTGGTTGCTTTATCATGATGTCAAGTTTCAGTTTATCGCACTAGCACGATGTCAATCTTTAGGTTGGCGCACTAGCGTGATGTCGAGCTTCAGTTTGTTCAACTATCGTGATGTCGAGCTTCAGTTTGTTCAACTATCGTGATATCGAGCTTCAGTGTGTCGCACTAGCGTGATATATCGAGTTTCAATTTGTCGTTCTATCGTGATGTCGAGCTGCAGTTCGTCGCACTAAAGAGATGTCGAGCTTCAGTTTGTCGCATTCTTTATTCTCTGAACTTACGCTATTTTTAATTATTAATTAATGCCATTCAAAACCGTCCGAAATGCCACCCATTTTTAGGGTTCCGTAGCCAAATGGCAAAAAACGGAACCCTTATCCCTTTATAGGACGGCCCATACAAAGTGGCCAGTAAACTGGACAGTCACTTCAAGGTCGTTATTTCATAGATTTTTGTTTATATATTGAACTTTATTAACATTTACGACCCGCGTTAGAGCACACTGGCCCGTCAACAGGCCAGTGAACAAGTTCGCCGCGCGACTTTTTAATTTCGCGCCTTTTTTCAAGATGGCCTGTGAACTGGCCATCGTGCACCCGCGCAGGAACATTTGTTGTCATTGCGTGTTTACGTTACGTGTTTACAAGTTTTATGGTAATAAAAAATCATTTCTTCTTGGAAAAAGTAAGTGAAACTATTCTTTTATAGTATATACTTCGATGTTATGTGCAAATCTAATCGAGGATAATAAGAAAAACATATATTATTTGGGATTGAATATAAACCGGTTTGTTGAAAAATCATAACCGAAAAATTGCCTACCTAACTTTGAGATGTTGCATTGAGTATTTATTTTCAAGTAATCCCTATGAACCATATTGTTTTACAACAAGTATATAAGCATGTTTTATAATATAATAATAAATTAGCGATAAACAATCTTGCTCGGTAGTTATAGCCTATTATTATGAACGTTTGGGATTTTTTTTTGCGGATGTGTGGGTACTTGTGAAAATCGTAATGTAACAGTTTTGTATTGTAATTTTCGCATTGTTTTAGACACACGTACACTTATCGGGAGTTTGAGGCACTAGACGAGGACCAATGGAATGACTTCGTAGGTATTAGTGATGACCAGGCCACACAACCAGACATCGGTGGTGATTCCGATGCTGATCATTGCTTCGACGAAAGTTTTAGTAACAGCACCCTGAGCACACGTAGTCGAAATCAGGGATCATGTTCTGGAACATCGTCTTCATGACAACCACCACAGGAGTTTTTGTTTCTACCACCATCGCCACCTATGCAGCCGCCGCCATCTCCACCAAAGAGAAGTGTCTATGAATGGGTTCAATATGATGTAGCCCTATGTGTAGAATGTTTTGTACCATTCCATAATAAAGGACAAATTAAAAAACATGGGTGATCATTCAATTGATAAAATAGATATCGGATTGTATAAGAAAAATTAAAATCCAAGAGTTTTGTTTTAGAAGAAATATGTCATGTTAATTCTATCTGTAATTAAAACTGATTGTCAATTATATATGCTATTATTAAAGGTTGATTAGGAAATACATTTATTTTATTATTATTATCGTCTTTTCTTAAAAAAAAAAATAGATTTCATTACTGTCCATTTTACTGGCCAGTGATATTGCTATGATGGTTAGTGACGCAGAACGTTCAATGGCCAGTTTACTGGCCATACGATTTTCATGATTTTCTCGAAAAACAAAAAATTTCAGGTGTTTTTTCAAAAACATGTCAATAAGATTTACGCCACAGAATATGTATTTATCACAAAATATTAAGAATTAAAAAAAAAGTTAGGGTGTGCGTTAAAGGGTTATAGTTTCGCCATGTCTGTCTGTCTGTCTGTCTGTCTGTCTGTCTGTCTGTCCGCGGATAATCTCAGTGACCGTTAGCACCAGAAAGCTGAAATTTGGTACCAATATGTATATCAATCATGCCGACAAAGTGCAAAAATAAAAATTAAAAAAAAACATTTTTATTAGGGTACCTCCCCCAGACGTAAAGTGGGGAGCGATTTTTTTTTTAATTTTGACCCTGACGTGTGATATATTGTTGGATAGGTATTTAAAAATGAATAGGGGTTTTCTAAAATCATTTTTTGATAATATTAATATTTTAGGAAATAATCGCTCCGAAAGTCAAAAACAATGTGTCCCCCCCCCCTCTAACTTTTGAACCATAAGTTTAAAAAATATGAAAAAAATCACAGAAGTAGACCTTTCTAGAACTTGATGAGTTGAATAGTTTTTGAGTTATATAGCACTTTTTCAAAAAAACGCAAATGATAACTTTGTTTTTCATACAAATACTATGAAAAACAAAGTTATTTTTGCTGACGAAAAATGTTGGTATTTTTAATGGTCTGGGAAGCTACGGAACCCTACAGTGAGCGTGGCCCGACACGCTCTTGGCCGGTTTTTTTCTCCTATACAGATTTAATGATGACGCACGCTAGATCGTGCCGGGTGCCAGTGTTGACCTTGCAATTTTGTATGGACACACTCACGCTTCCGAGTCGCTACCGAGCAACGGACCATAGATTGTCATACAAAATATCACGGACGACACTCGGCTCGCGTGAGTCAAGCTTAATTCCCTACATACAATTTATTATTACTCGAAAGCTCGATACGTTTGACATTTCAAAGTTCCATCTGACATTTAAAACTTGCTGTATTTTATTTATGTTAGACCGGTTTCTTCTGATGTTGGAACTTCGTTGAAAGGTCAACAAGGACTTGGGTTCTGTAGTAAATATTATTGTTTCAATACTAAGAACTACAAGTTGTTTTTGCATAAACTTCATAGAAATTCTTAGGAATATTATCTACAGGGAACCTGGTTGAGATGAATAGATAAACTTTATATGGTAAACAAAGGAATAACAATATTAAAGAAACGAGAAATTAAAAACAAAATATTTATACAATATACATTTTGCCAGTTGTGTAAGTCTCATAGGACGGCAGCGAACCTATTACCATCAACCGGGCCCAAATCCAGACCCCAAGTCTGCTACTGAGAAATTCCCTAATGAAAAACCCTATTTCACTTTTCCCGACGCAGGAATCGATTACAGGACGTCATGTTCAGCTGTCGCGCTTGAGAAGACTAAACAACGAAGCAGTTAAAGCAAATATGTATGAACACATGTAATCAAATTCCAAACAAGAAACAGATTCTCACAAAAATACTGTTGTGTGTGTGGCTTTAAATGTCCGTAAACGCACCCACGATATAGTATAAATTACAAGTGCAGGGCAATATTTTGAAAAATAAAAATTAGGTAGTATCAATTTGTATAAGTTGCGCAGTATCTTCTCGTCCAATCGATGGGCTTCATCAGAAGATGAGTCACATAGTGAGTTTAAAGTCACCCAAAGGGCAATGGAGAGGTCTATGGTTAGAGTTTCCTTGCTTGATCGAATTAGAAATGAAGACATCCGCAAGACCGACGTAGTCCGAAACTTAAGTGGCACTGGGTACATTGCTCGCAAAACGGCTGGCTAATGGAGCCGAAAAGATCTGGAGTGGCGACCGCGAACCAGAAGACGTTGCGTTGGAAGGCCTCGCACTAGGTAGACCAATGACCTGGTGAAGATGGCGGGAACCCGCTGGATGCGAGTCGCACGGGACCGTTCAATGTGGCGACACTTTGGGTGAGCACTATGTGCGCTTATGGCATGTGCCGAATAAATATGTTTTCTTTCTTTCTTTCTTTCTTTATTTATTCCTTTCTTTCTATGTCCAGCAGTAGAAGTATTTCGGCTGAAATGATGATGATGATGAGTATCTATTTGTAGTTTTATAGAAACAAAAATATTTACAAACAACGGTTAGGTAAGTTTAAACATAGTTTACTGGACTCATGACACAAATAAATAGCAAAGCCAAAAACAGTAAAAGGATTTTCTTACAACAACATGTAACATTTTTAAAGTCTGCCATTCCGCGCCAGACAAATAACTTTGAACTCGTAACGACACTCACATGTTATGCGGCTCTTTTATTTTACTACTGAACCCTAAAAAGGTCAAAAGGTTCAGGTGTTTATAAAAAAGTTTCGTTTCACTTAAGAGTTCGCTTAGGGCCTTTGCCCACGGAGACATTTTATAGCGATGTTATCGCGCGTTTCGTTTGAGGAGCTCGTGTCTAAATAATAAGAAAGAAAGAAATAGTAGATTGTATCATAAGGGAGCAAAATAATATTTTTACGGCGAGGGCGCTTTTTTGAATCCAGAGCGAAGTGAGGGATTCTAGAGTAGAATCCCGATCGTAGCGAGGGATTCTTTAGTAGAATCCTGTACGTAGCGAGGGATTCAAAGTACGTCGCCCGAGCCAAAAATATATTTTGCGCCCGAGTGATACACTCTACTTTTCATCACCCACTATGAGAAAATAAAAGGCGCCTCATATTTTATTGTAATATTGATATTTAATGAAACAGAGTAACAACTAAATTGAAATTAAGTAGTATCTAATAATAAAACAACTAAAAACTTATATTTACATTTGAGACTTTTTCACAATTTTGAAAATTAATTGTTACAGTTTTATTAGGAATAGAGATTGTTGTAGATTTAATTTTATTCTGCGTGTTTGAAATAATGTCAGAATGTGGCTCATTTTGAGGAAAATGTGACGGTGAATCTCTTTGTTTGGATGTAGATGGGCGCGGCGACAGTGGCATGGATGGATTAACTGAAGGTTGCAATTTAATGTTTTCCACGATGCGTTCACATGTTTTCGCCTTGTTCTCAATGGAATCTTCTATACAGGGTGTAAGGGACAGCCCTCCACAAATTAACAGGATGTAATCAGCTCCTTATTTTGAATCTTAATCAAGTGGAAATTTTCTCAGGAAAATTTTAATTTTTTTTTTCGTTTTTTCAGTTTTCATTGCTTTATTTCAATGTAAAGTGACATCATCTGTATGCAGAACACCATTAATGTAAATAACACAGCTAAAATGAAAAAAACAACAATGGATGTTGAAATTTTCTAATGGCCGTCCTTTCGAAAGCTCGCTGCGCTGCCGTTCGCTGCGTGCGTTTTACAGAGGTAGCGATACATTGCGTGCGAGGTAATTAAACAAATCAGTTTTATTGGATTCCCATAAAGTTCCTGAAATAATTTCATCTACTGGTCAACTTAGTACGATGTACTGAAATCACCCTATCAGTTTGCGGAGGGCTGTCCCTTACACCCTGTATATCCCTCTGCTACAGCACTCGACTTCCATCCTCCATGTCGCTTGAGAACAGTTAAGTCCGCTCCAGAATCTGCCAACAGGGTAGCAGAAGTGCGACGAAAACAATGTCCTGTATATAGCTTGATATCTGGTAACTTCAAATAAGTAGCGATTTCTTGTGGCATGTAAGAAATTTTATTTTTTCCCATAACTTGTTTGAAGCACTTGCCATTTTGATAACGGATGAAAAACCGATTGGTCTTTATATCAGCAGGACGCAGGTCCAGGTATTTCTGTACAATAGTTTTGTATTCTCCTCGGATTACGAAGGATCGGTCAATTTTTGTTTTTGTGTCTGTCAGCTTTACTAACAGTAAATTATCCGAGTGATTTTCGACATCATCAACAGTTATTTTTAAAAGTTCATTGCCACGACAAGCTACATGTACTCCGAAAATTAAACCCACCTGTAACAAAACCGAATGTGAATAAGACAAGTACCTATCTATCGAAGTACAGGTTACAATAAAATGCGCATTTTAAAACACTGGTTATACTTTACTAATCCACCATTTATACATACATAGTTACTTACTTTTACGGCAAGAAAGATGTTGTCGGGTGCCTCATTAAGGAAAGTCTCCACGTTTTTGACTGAGAACACTTTGGATTTTTTAGGTTTAAATCCATCAGACATCCTCTTCAGATACGCTATTAATTTCGAATATGTGTCCAGTTTTACGTCGTTATTAGAACTGACTGTTGATTTTAGCATTGAGTAGGTACTCCAAAGTGTGGAAGGTTGTTTAGTTTTGGCTAAGTACTGGAAGTAGGCCAAAAACACAGATTCTGAAAAATTCTTGGCGCCTCTTGAATTTCTCCATTCAATAAAATTACCATAAGCTTTCATATATTTCTCCCGGGATTTTGCAGGTAGTAGATTATCCATCACATTTCTTGCGTCAGTTCTAATACTATCAGGAGTTAATTCTATACTTTCACTGTCACTTGAAGAACTCATTTTTCAAAACAAAATCATGAATTTCTATCAATCCGTGAAAATTGACGAAAACGCGGGCTCGCGTTTTTAATTTTATTTCTTTTTTTTTTTACATTCAGCCGGCGCGCGGCGCTACTATGGGCCGTCGCACCAGCCAGTCTTTATTCAAACAATATTTGCGTTCGATTTCTTGGGCGCTGAACACAAGATGTTCCAAATTCAAAAAGTGCGCGGCAAAGATAATTGCGGCGCACTTATAAAGAGGATTAAAAACTCATTACTGCCCGCTAAAAGTTTCTTATAGAAAACACCACCTTTGGGTGCACTTAAAGGCGAACCAAGTCGTCTTTTTCGAATAGATGGGATGAAAAAGCATATATTAGCCTGCACAGGACAAAACACATCAAAATTAACAGTATTTAAAACTAATAATAATTTAACATAGATAAAAAATTAGTTGTCTGTAAAGTCTGTTTACGGACGATAGTTTAACGTGACAACGTCATAACAAAAGATTGATGAAATGATTGCATACATACGCTCCGATCGTAACAATGAGCGTAACGGGACACTTTTTCGTGCGTGCAGCGGGCGATCATCGATTTATTAGACGTTGTCACGTTAAAAGATTAAATTAAAAGAAACGGAACTGGTCCTGTACGAGGCCAAAAGGCTCCTATCTCAGCATGTTGCTGTAACATTAAAAAATGTCACAGCGCTGGTATTCTGATAGGGCCCAAAGTGTCATCCACTCGGATCGACCTTGCAGTTAAGCCGTGCTTGCCTAGGTTAGTCCGTGGATGGGTGACCCGTACATACCAAGTTTCCTCCATGCCTCGGAAAGCACGTTAAGCCGTTGGTACCGTCTGGCATATGTAGATGACAGTTACAGGTAGTCGGTGGCCCAAAAGTCTGACAACCAGGCTTAGTCGTATTACTCAGTACTGGGTTGTGTGTGGAGGTCAGATAGGCAGTCGCTGCAAGTAAAATGCTGGTATTCAGCCAGCATAGTTGGTAACAGGCTAGGCCAATGATGATGCTGTTGTGTGTTTTGTGACGAAAGTGTTTCTGACGGGATCGAAGGAACAAACAGGCATTCCTGTCTCGATAATACAACGTTTTCATTATGATTTAAGCGCAAAAGCTAAGGGGTAGGAAGAACAGGATGTAAATTTCTTTATCCCTTTTTTTTTTTTTTAGGATGGGAAATCATCAAATGACTTCTCCCATTCTGGGCGGAGCGGGAGGGAGTATCAGACTCTTACTGACTAAAACCCATCCATGTTCCTTCCTCGCCCTTTATGTTCCGGGGCCGCGGTATCTCTTTCGAACAGGCCCGCAACCCCGGCAGGCTTCGGCCCTTGCGGGCCCCTCCCCTTATGCTGACATCTCTTTGAGGCGCGCGTGGAACACGAACGCGTCGTCGACACGGCCTGTCGTCACTAGACGGACGGACGGCTGGCTAGCCCATAGCTAACCGTCCACAGGCCCGCATCTACGGTGGCCGGTAGCCACCACGTGGCCCCCGACGCCCGGTGCGTCTCCCGCGGCGGAATTTCTTTATCCCTCATAGAAAAGGGAGGACCCTCCGACTAGATGGCTGATATGTGACTGGTGGCCTACTGCCCGACAGTTGCTGTCAGGTTTTACCATAAAGTCTGAAGTCGCGAACAACTTTAACTGCATAATAATAGGCATGACGACAATATAAAAAAAATACAAATCTATTTAGTCCTTCAGTTGGAATATTATTGGAAAGCAATAAAAAAATATATATATCGCTGGACATTAACACACAGCGCCACCTAGTGCCACACTAAGAAAAGCTTGTGTTGTGGACACTAGGTAGTTGATATACTACATATATACTTTTTTGTTTGTAAATACATACTTATTATACATATAAACATCCATGACTCGGAAACAAATGTCCGTGCTCATCACACAAACATTTGCTCCTACCGGGATTCGAACCCAGGACCCTAAGAACGTAAAGCAGCGTCACTACCACTACGCCAATCGGGACACGTATTTGTTGTTTTTGTAAATCAATAAATATTGACGAAGAAAAACGCATCAGAACTCGGGCGTGATGGGCGCTCATGACGCTCTAAAAATTATATCAATGCGTGGCGTATTGAGGATTTTAAAAGCGTCGTAACTTCGTCAATTTGGATTTATGTAAGAAAAGAAAAAATAAAGGTCAAAATTTTTTTTGATATTATCTAACTGACGAAATAAGTAATTTTTTTTTGTAGTCTACTCCATTTTAAATTTCTGATGCTAGATGACTCTTCATTGTGCTAAAGATGGTACTGTAGTGTTCCAGTTCCAGTCTATATCGCGATCTTTTTTACCTTTCTTTCTGCAAAACTCACAGTGACCAACGGCCCTTAGAAGCGTAGGTGTATCGATCAACCTTTATTTTGGCTACTCAGGTCTTACGACGCGTGACGTGTTCCTAAAAGTAGCAGACTTCAGACTTTGAATTCAAATTTCAAAATGAAGTTAGGTTCGGGAGTTTAGTTTCCAACTTCTCCATCAGTGCACTATGTAAAGAACACGTTTCAACATGTGGTAGGAACATGTTTGGAAATCTGCTTTTATTCGCATTTTTTTTATCCTCGTATTTTTCATTTATGGCGTTTTTTGGTAAATATTTAATAACTTGCTTCATTTCTATGAATTTTGGAAAAAAATGTTTTTTAATATTAGTTATTCTTAACAAGTTAGTGTTTTTTGAAAACCAATTCATAGAAGTACTTGCGGACCTCAGGCGGTTTCACCAGCCTAGTTTCCGTTTCCCTGAGAGCACGGGGATAAAATATAACCTATGTTACACGCTGAAAATGTCGATATCTACTGGTGAAAGGATTATTCAAATCGGTTCCGTAGTTTTTAAGTTTCATCGTTACATGCAAAAGTACAAATATTTCCTATTTACAATATTAGTATACTTAGATATAAAAACAAACATTTTTTTATTTTATAAGCTGGCTATATGTACCACTCCATGGGATATTCCCATGCAGTTTGAATTACCGATTCATGACTGTAAATTACCGAACACTAAAAGTAGCTCTCCCTTACCTTTGACTCAACATTCAAATTTATCCTTCATTTGTCATCAGATCACGCCTCAGTAATCAGAAGTTTGTTCATCATTATGATTACGAGTTGAAACCTTTGAAAAATCTTTCTTTGAATGTATAAAAAATGCTTTAGGAAGCAAGAAAATTTCGCCTTCCTCGGTAATTTGCGGGCCAAAAGAAATATTTTGTTGGAATTTTATTTTGCATGCTGATTATTTTCAAAGTTTTTTTTTCTTTTTCGGGGTGCGAAAGTTAAAAAAGTTGCTTTGGGCAAAAGAAAAGTGGGTAAGTAGATGAATAGGTACGTTGTGTAGGGCAGAAAACTTTTTGAATTACCATTTTATCTGCCCTCGATGCAGCTGTTCAGTTTATTGAGTGAAAATACTTCTTGAAAAAAATATTGTTATAGATGTTTTTTCTTTGTTAATACAATCTCATAATTAGCAAGACCGTTTTGTTTACTTTTCAGCCATTGATACTAACAAAATCACATTTTGACTGAGCGCCTGACTGAGTGAGTGCATGACTGACTTTCTTTGGCTGGGTGTATTGTACAACAGGCTGATGTTCGCAACTCCACGTCAAAGCCACTTGCTTTGACGTGGAGTTGCGTTTTGCGTATGGGTTATAATCCACCACGCGGGTCCAGTGCGGGTTGGTAGATGTCACTTGTCTTCGAATTTTTGATTCTAGGACATGCCGGTTTCCTCACGATGTTTTCCTTCACCGTTTTTGAGAGCAGCGGGAATGAAATAAATTACACAAATTAATGCGCCTACCTGGGTTCGAACCCACGACTTACTGCTCGTAAGTCGGGGCCGCCACCACTGGGCCACCGCTGCTCTCAAGCGCATGACTGACTGAGTGACTGCCGAGCAAGAGGTCCTGTGTTCGAATTAAGCTACGGAGTCTGGATTTGTGCCCAGTTGATGGTAATAGGCTCGCTCCCTCTATTACGCGGATTTTAACATAGCGAAATGTGGCACTTAATAAACCTTCCAATGACTGTAATGTTGCCTGCAATACTAGTTTGTGAATGGCCGAAAATTATCAGGGTGTCATTTTTGTATATTTTATCGTAATGAGGAGAAAACGGAATGATTCCCTTCTATTTTATGACCAAAATACAGCAGTAGTAAACATTTGCTGAAACATAAAAAGAAAAACTTTCAAACCTACTCAAGAAATCTTAAACACTAACTTCCAAAGCCCGTTCATAAATTGAGCTACTATAAAAACAGTAGCAATAAACACTGGGTTTGCAACTTATGCAATTAATACCTACTTGTGTACTTAAGTTCTACCACAGAACAGGTAAGTTTCGCCAGAAGGTTCTCCTGTCATACTAACCGATTCCAAGCGCTCCGCATTCGAGCAATTTTGAAGGTATCGCCAACTCAACGAGCTTACGGACGGCCTTTATGCCAACACATCTCTGGGTTAAGCTAGATATCCTGCCCAATTTAATTTGAGGAGTATCGCCTTCACCACAACAAGTGAAAACACACGCACACAGTCACGCTTCACATGGTTTAGGGCTCAATAATAACACCTTCAGAGGTAGGTGGGTCCACCTTTTGGAGAGCCCTAAAAAAACCGTTGGTCTACACTGTCATTGTAGATATTTGACAGTCGTTTTGGGATCTCAGAAGCCGGAAAGCATGACGAGCAGTCTTGCAGAGGGGGATTCGTGTGAACTGTCTTACCTATTTACTGGGTGATGAAGATAAGACAGGTAGTCGTTCCCTGTAAAAGACTACCTATTCAGTAACATTCGGTTAGACTGACAGCCTACTCGCCTCGACCACTTTAAGTGTGCAGTTTAAGATGGCGTTGCTTTTCAAGAAAATTTTCATCGATATGTCAAATTTGCGACATTTAGTTTGTGTTTTCCCGCCTGCACGGATAAGTTTGTTGAAGTGTACAGCGAGTACGAGCACATTTATGACTATGATTAACCCCCGACGCAAAAACGACCGAGTGTTATTAGTTTGATGTGTCTGTGGTATCGTAGCTCCTAAACGGATGAACCGATTTTGATCTTGTTTTTTTTTGTTTGAAAGGTGAATTATACGGGAGTGTTCTTAGCTTATGGTTGATAAAAATCAGTCCAAGATGGCCGCCGCCAAAAATTGGCGGATTACATATTTATTCAGCAACTCCCTCACTAAGGGTATCAAATGAAAGGGATTGACTAGTAAAATACTTTACGCAATAATATATTTCAAATCCAAGATGGCTGCCACCACAGAATTACTTTTTTTCACAACTTCCTCAATAAGGGTCTCAAATTAAAAAAAAACCTTCAAATTATGACCCAATGTGTAGCGGGTTTTTTTAAATTTCAATTTAACGTAAACTTGTATTTAAAATCACCTTACATACGTGTCTATGAGCACGTGCGCCTATTTTCGCTCATTGTAAGAAGTTGGTTTTCTGTATCTATCTTTATCTCGTATACTTAGTTTCTATTAAGGCTAACCACGAACGCCGCCGGCGAAAAAATATAACTTTGAACGCTGCGGGAAAGTTGTTATTTTTTCTTATTTTAAAGTAAACACTCGAAAGGTTAATCCTTCAGAAATGAGCTTGAGGTGCTCGTGGCTTAGTAGTCACATGATCCAGTATAAATCAAGGAAGCTGTCTGCCAAGATCAGTTTGTAGATGGGTAGCAACTTGTATACTAAGGTCCATGTTCACCAAAAAGATGACGGTCTGATTATCTAAAAACAGCTGTTTAAAACACATTTTTGTAGAGGATCATGTCCCTTAAACAGCTGTTTTTACTTAGATAATCAGACCGTTATTTTTTCGGTGAACATTGACTAAAGACTCGTCTGCTGTCTTTTGTCGAGGTGTGGCAGTCATTTTAGTATGACTGTGTTTACTAGACAAATGAACATAACATCATGACCCGAATGATTTAGTGGTAGTGAGGCCGCCTTATGTATTAACAAACAAAAAAGTATATAATATGTAGTATATCAACTATCTGGTGTCCATGACACAAACCTTGCTTAGTGTGGCACTTGATAGCGCTGTGTGTTAATGTCCAGCGATATTTATTTTATTTTTTATTCTCGAAGGGTTTGGTAAAGGTGTACTTTATAGTGCACCCAAATTTTGCCAGTTATGTATAAGTCGCATATAATAGAAGGGGAATCCGCTGGATGCAAGTCGCACGGGACCGGCCAATGTGGCGACACTTGGGGGAGGCCTATGTCCAGCAGTGGACGTCAGGGGGACCTGTTTTCATTATTTTTTTCATTTCACGTCAACTGCTGGACCTGGCTGCTGGCCTTTTGCCAACAACCGGGCACAAATCCAGGCTCGTGGCTGACCCAGAAATCGGACCCAAGGCCTCAAACTCAGAAGTGACGGTTGCAACTACTCGATCAACGAGGCAGGCGAGCAGTTCATTTAATTTATTAATCAAAAACTCCAAAGTCTGACAAGCCGTCTTACCAAGGGGTATCAGTATCATATCAAAAAAAAAAAGAAAGAAAAAGCACTTATTAGCCTGCACAAGACAAAACAAATTTAAATTAACAGTATTTAAAACTTACTAATAAAAATTAAACTGATAAAAAAAAATTAAAAAAACGAAACTCGTCCTGTACGAGGCCAAGAGGCTCCTATCTCAGCATGGTGCTGAACATTAAAAAAACATCACAGCGCTGATATTCTGATAGGGCCCAAAGTGATCACGTTGTATCTATGTTGTATCTCTCGGGTCGATCTCTAGGTTAAGCCGTGCTTGCCTAGGTTAGTCTGTGGACCACCCGTACATACCAAGTTTCGTCCGTGCCTCGGAAAGCACGTTAAGCTGTTGGTCCCGGCTGCCATTTGTTGATCTTCGACAGTCGTTACAGGTAGTCAGTGGCCCAAAAAGTCTGATAACCAGTCTTACCAAGGGGTATCGTACTACCCAGGACTAACTGGGTAATCGCTCCATTTAAAATAATAGTATTCAGCTGCATCCAGTTAGACTGGAAGCCGACCCCAATATAGTTGGGAAAAGGTTAGGTAGATCATGATGAGTCGAACGCTGGAAAGTCTATCTATGTTGTGGAGATGAGGTAGGCAGTTTTTTACGCAAAAACTTTAAGCGAAAGCAGATTCCAATAAAATAAAATAAATCTTTTCTGAACTCTACACCTAAGCCTAGTCACGTTAAATAATCACGTTCCTCACTATTTTCACAAGGTTTTAGAAACAGCAATCAATCAAGTAGAAAAATCTTATTTATTTCAACACACGCACGAAATATTAGGAAAATTCCATTTTACCTTATAAGAAAGTTCATGAACTGATGTCGTAGACCCCTCGTAGCGGCGTAGGCTGCTACGAGCTACGAGGTGCTACGCGACTACGAATATGTTATTACAAGATTATTTTGATTAACATTTTAACCTTGTACAAAGAGTGTTTAATAAAGTTAAGAAGTTTAGAATATTCATGAATAAATTTACTTCACAAGGTAGTGAATAAAAATGTGTGAATATTAAGTCACAGCGAGACAAAGGACTCTTTTCGTGATAAAAAGAAAAAAACAGGATCACGTTAATGGACTAATTCGTCATGCAGGGTGTAAGGGAAGCCCCTCCGCAGACTGATGGAGTGAAAACAGTATATCATACTGAAATGACCGGAGGAGCTCGTGACTAAATAATAACAGCCGCTCAGGCCGATCTATAGGTTAAGCCGTGCTTGCCGAGGTTGGTCTGTGGATAGGTGACCATCCTTACATACCGAGTTTCCTTCGTGCCTCGTAAAGCACGTTAAGCTGTTGGTCCCGGCTGTCATTTGTCCATCTTTGGCAGTCGTTACAGGTAGTCGTGGCCCAAAAAGTCTGACAACCAGTCTTACCGAGTGGTATCGTATTACCCAGTATTAACTGGGTTGTGGAGGTCAAATAGGCAGTCGCTCCATGTAAAATACTAGTATTCAGCTGCATCCGGTTAGACTGGAAGCCGACCCCAATATAGTTGGGAAAAAGCTAGGCATATGATGATGATGATACTCGTTCTTAGATAACTGGTACAAGAAATAATTTCTGTAACGTTATGGGAAATTACCCCTGTCACTTTGCGACGAGCTGTCCCTTTTTTTTTTTCTTTTTTTTTTTAGGATGGGAAATCATCAAATAACTTCTCCCACTCTGGCGGAGCGGGAGGGAGTGTCAGACTTTTACTGACTAATACCCATCCATGTTCCTTCCTCGCCCTTTACGTTCCGGGGCCGCGGTATCTCTTTCGAACAGTCCCGCAGCCCCGGCAGGCTTCGGCCCTTGCGGGCCCCTCTCTTTATGCTGACATCTCTTTGAGGCGCGCGTGGAACACAAACGCGCCGTCTACACGGCCTGTCGTCGTTAGATGGACGGACGGCGTGCTAGCCCATAGCTAACCGCCCACAGGCTCGCGTCGACGGTGGCCGGTAGCCACCACGTGGCCCCCGACGCCCGGTGCGTCTCCCGCGGCGGCTGGGGCGAGAGGTTCTCTTCCTCTTGCGTTCCGCCACCTCCTTTGCTAACATGGCTGCTTCGCAGAAGGAGGTGACGGCTTCCCATTCCGTCTCGCTCCGGACAAGAATTTAGACCTTGCACTCTGTATATCATGACGCTTACGTCCCCTGTTGTACATAGGTCTATCACAAACACCTCGATATCTTCTGGTCAAGTGCTATTCGTATACTGCGTGTTCCCACGGTCGTCACCAGGTCATTGATATACCATAAGAGAAGCAGCTTTTCAGCGCAGAAACATCAATAACAGATCACATCTTTCAGAATGTAAAATTAGGAATTCGTTGCAAAGATAAATGGTGTTTCTTAATTTATTTAAACTTCATGTATAATAGTGGTACATTGGTGGACTTAATGCCACAAGGCATTCTCTACCAGTCATCATATTTTGGGTTAAATAGGAAAACACATTGATAGGGTACAAAACAATGTCTAAAAAACTAACTACTTATTCACTAGAACTTATAAACTAAACGTTTACTGTGCAAGTAAGTTTTTACAAACACTTTTACACGACATTTGATTTAAAAACTGCACGTTGCCGGTGTTTTGTACCTTAAAACTCTGAGAAGAAACAGCCGAAACAAACTCAGGGGTCATAGTCTCTTTTCGAGTAGTAGTCGATACATCATCTTTGATCTCACATGAGTACTATGCAGATTCGAGAATGTTTTCTGTTACTATATGTGACGTTGAAAGAAAAACAGCGTGAGGAAATCAATAAGCCTGACAGATATTTCTCAACGGCATGTAAAGGCAAGTCAGAGACCCATCATCATGGACGGCACAAAAACAATATAATATAAGAGTGACGTAAAAAATATTCTATCTACAGTCTAAATCCTAAAGTTCTAGTGAAACAGAGGCAAATCCTGCATGACAAAAACAAAACTCGAAACTCAAAACATTAAAAAAAACTCATAACGAAATATAACTTATAATCATAAGACAAAGTTTCCAGCTTTCGCTACAAATCTCACGCTAGCTTAATTAGTTGACTAACTGACGTAACAAGGTAAGCCAAACTAGGCTAATGAGTTTGTGGAACTTTTCGATGCATCTGCTAGTCTTTTATGGGATACGTTTTTTGTGGAATTTATCCCTAACTTTCGCAGGGGGAGAGGTGTGAAGTGGAGGCACCTGCACAGCACTAGAGCTTACTCTGAGTCCATAAATAGGGTAAACGACAAAAACATATTTATTAAGTTTTTTTTTTTTCTCACGTAAACAAAAAATGAAGAATAAAAAAAATAATAATAATAAATATCGCTGGACATTAGCACACAGCGCCACCTAGTACCACACTAAGCAAAGCTTGTGTCGTGGACACTAGATAGTTGATATACATACATATATACTTTTTTGTTTGTAAATACATACTTATTATACATATAAACATCCATGACTCGGAAACAAATGTCCATGCTCATCACACAAACATTTGCTCCTACCGGGATTCGAACCCAGGACCTTAAGAACGTAAGGCAGCGTCACTACCACTACGCCATTCGGGTCGTAGAAGATAGTACAGTGCGTCGAAAATTCGTGTGACATCGAATTCCTCAGTAGCAGTTGGTTTTGTGCCCGGTTGATCGCTATGGATTTGTCCCGGTTGGGTCCCTATTTGATGGAACATAAACACAATTGGCGAAATGTGGCGAAACTTTAATATTGTTACGTTCTGGGTATGAGATAAATTAATTACTACCGATTAATCAACAAAATAACTTCATTAATCACAAACAAGTAAAACTCAATCACTAATACACTACTGTTCACTACTCGCTTAAATATCGCACTTCTAGTTCACTTCGAATCGCTTCGTTGTGTAGCCAGAATCAGATACTGACTATCGCGGGTCTAAGCCGCGTATTTGTACTCACCATCGGACACACAAAAAATATCCAGAAGTGTATAGAACCGCGTCACATAAAACATCAACTAAAAACCTTTATAACAAAAGGAACTGTAGGGTAAAAAAGATAATAAACGACTTGAGGCAAAATAAAGAAATAGGTACCTTATGCGTTCGGCGTAAGGTCGTAATTACAATGACAATTCCTGATGTTTTTTATAAGTAGGTTCCGAATGTGTACCTACTTAACTTCAAAACTAATAATAATGGAAAGCACTCGAAATTCCAATCGTACACATACTGTAATCACGTGCTTTCTCGAATGTTCTAGTAGATCCGATGTAACAATATTTAGCTACATTAATTTTGTTGTCATCTAGATTTCTTGAAAACGGGCACAATGTTTAACGATCCACCAAAATTTCTTGAAGGAAAATTTGACGAAATTGCGTCTCGTAATTTTCGGCAGATGTGTCGCTATAAACTTTAAATTCAGAAAACTTCAAGATTCACCTGCGCTAAACATACAAGAACTACGTACATCTTATGTCTTCCTGGTACTTTGCATGTTACTCATCTTCTAGTACTTTGCATGTGATCTTACGATTAAGTTTCAAGATGGCTAATTAAGCAAGTAACACTGTCGCTTGCGTCATCAGTAAAGTTAAACTGGGGCAGTTAGGGCGTGATCACACTTACACGGTTCACACCTTCATCAGCGTCGATCAGTTGGTGTAAGGTCAGCTTAATCAATGAATACGAATAGTTTATTTTTATTTATCGTTGGTTAGTGCCAACCTGGTGCCAGAGGGTTTATGTCTGAGAGATATTTCGTGACATGCCGTCAAGCCATCGGTGGCATAAAAACTCTGACACCAGGTAAGGCACTAACACACTATTAAGAAGATTGGTATTTGCTTTAATTACTGATGTTACTCGTGATTTATAGTGTCACAATGACAATATAAATCACTAATACAACATCACTTCAGGAATAAAGATAATAAGGTAATAATTATAAAGTTTAATTCATTCCACACAAACAAACAATAATTGCACAATAAGGCCTCTGATTTTTTGGATTCATGTACGTATTGTATAATTATCACGTGCTTCGGTGAAGGAAAACATCGTGAGGAAACCAGCATGCATGAGAGATATTTCTCGACGGTATGTTAAGCCAAGTAGCCCATAGGCGGCATAAAAACTCTCACACCAAGGTAGGCACCATAAAGAAAGAAGAAGAAAATAACAATAAACAAATAAATCACATTTAAATAAAAAAACAATCATTGTAATAAATTATTATATTAATTATAATTAATTAATATAATAATTATTATAATAATTATAATTAATTATTATAATAATAAATTATTATTAAGATTTGAAATAACTTAATACATATTATAGAATTTCATATAATCATCATCTGCCTAGCCTATTCCCAACTATGTCGGGGTCAGCTTCCAGTCTAACCGGATGCAGCTGAATACCAGTATTTTACATGGAGCGACTGCCTATCTGACCTCTACAACTCAGTCAATACTGGGTAATACGATACCTCTTGGACTGGTTGTCAGACTATTTAGGCCACTGACTACCTGTAACTACTGCCAAAGATGGACAAATGACAGCCGGGACCAACAGCTTAACTTGCTTTCCGAGGCACGGAGGATACTCGGTGTGTAAGGGTTGTCAGAGTCACCCATCCACAGACCAACCTAGGCAAGCACGGCTTTACCTAAAGATCGGCCCGAGGGCTTTTAATTTTTAGCCACAAGCTCCTGCTATTGTAAAATGTGATCACGATTAACAATCAAATAATAAAGAGACGAAGAGATAATTAGAAACATCAAGTGAAAATAAAGGTCCCGTCTGACCAGGTCTAAAATGTCAAATAACTGTGCCTAGTAGATAATTTACGCTTAAACTCAAAAGTTAGCCTAGAAGGCAAAAGACTTAAAATCTTAAGTTACCTAATTAGTCGACTAACAGTGTTAATGTTAGACTAACTTAAATAATTAGTATAAACAGCTTTAGGCATCAGTCATTTTATTATTGGACGTAAAATTTAATTTGCTGTATTCACATAAAGAGTTACGTACATTTTTACTAATACTTAGCGAGACCGGATTAAATAAATGCGTAGGTAAATAATACAGGTTGTAAACTACCTCATCACGAAGCCGTCAACCAAGCATTCTGTACATCAAACTAAGAAACCTTACGCAAAAAAAAATTGTTGGAAAATTACTTTTTTTTTGTTTACGGCGTGTGCTCAATTACAGGAGTAAAGAATAAGATAGAAGCAATAAAATACGTGGACTGATCGATCTGGTGTAATCCAGGATACAAATGGTTTATAAAGCAGTGTCTTCGTCGTGGTATTTAGAAGTGAGGCGACGGTCGGAGCGCGCGACTGCACCCACGCCCGCGCCGCCCGTGCGCCGCTCAGCCGCCGCCGATGCCCGATGCTGCTGCTGCAACCCGCGCGCCTCCTCAGCCGCCGGTTGCCTCCATGCGGTCGTAGGCATGCCATGCATAGACCCCCCATCATTAAGATATTTTCGCGCGTTGTGAAAGGGGGCTGGACGGAAAAAAATCTTACGAAAAAGTTATCACGACACTTTTTTTCTTTTTGAAAATAAATGAAGGTTGCAATGCGTTTGTTTCATTTCTATTTCGCATTGAACAGTGTGGTGTCGCGACGATTATTTTTGTTGAGTGAACATTATATATTTGTTAGTAATAAAAAAAATATTATTATAACTTAAAAAAATAAAATTTTATTACAATTCCTTCACTAGTTAATCGAAAGAACTTCGATCCATCCGGGTGTCCCTTGACACCTCTCAAGTTTTTTTTTTGTTCGAGACCATACGGGAACCTTTTCTCGGAGATATTGGTAGTCACAGTTCCAACTTTTTTAATTCAAGTTTTTAATGCTTTTTTAAATGCCTATATGACCCCCGTAATAGTCAATGCAATGTCTCAAGTGCGTTACATTGAATCCTGCCGTAAAACTTGATTTTTAACCCAAAAAAGGTGTCGCTTCCAAGCAATAATTTTTGTGTGTTAATTTGATATACAGACTACTTGGTTGACGGCTTCGCAAAGTATTCGTTTACATCTTGTATAAGTACACTATAATCCGCGCCACGAGAAGCTATAAATTTTGCAAACAAAGAATTTCTACCAAGATCAATAGCGACAATTTAATCAACAACAAATACTCCCAAATTCAATCAACTCAAATTATCATACGTGTAATACGAAACTAACGAGCAATTTCACTTGGTCGAGTTATATTTTGGCGTAATGAAGCGCTGTCGTTTTATGTTTTGTGGTACTGGAACGCATCTGACATCATGGAACGTAAACATTTAGGCAGCCATTTTAAGGTAAGTTCAGGCTGACGCTGTCATTTTTAAATTTGATCCAAAGGTTGCGAACCCAAACGTGTGTTCACAAAATTTATAGCTTGTCGTGCCGAGGACAATACTGCCAAACTCCTCAGGTAAAACAGGCCTGATTTTATGTTATGAAGACATAACACTCCGCCTTCATAGTACATAATGAACACAATATTAGTTTCAACTTACTTAATTAGGCTAACAATCTTTCCTCTCGGACTAAACTAGGCTAATGAGTTTCAAAGTTCTCAGATGCATCAGCAAAGTGCTATGAAACCTGATAGGTAGAAGGCACGTGTGTTTTAATTAGGGAAGAGTTTTAATGGTTTGTGGCGGTTTGGGACTTAACAAGAATATAGCGTTTGTTAGCTTTTGTTGACCAACGCTATATTCTTTGTTTATATTTTATTTATTTATTAAAACTTTATGCACAAGTAAAAACTGTACAAAGGCTGACTTAATGCCTTGGGCATTTTCTACCAGTCTACCTTAGGGTGATGCAGAGACAATACATAGTAGGTGCAATAACAGAAAACAAAATAGTTAAAACTTATAAATAAAATACAATAATAAATACATATATACGAGTACATACATAAAACAAAATATAAAAAAAGGTTATGAGTGATTTACAAAAAAACTAAAAGCACGAGACGACTCTGCCAACTTCTTGTGAATGTGCTCTCGAGCTTTCACTTTAAAAGTGAACCGATTGGTAACCGTCCTGATATTCTGAGGGACCGCATTCCAAAGAAAGACCGCCTGGACAAAGAAAGATGACTTTATTAAGCCAGAGATGAGAAGGACAACGAAGATATATTTTGATTTATTATATCATCATCTGACAGGCCTGTTGGTCTAGTGGTTAGTGACCCTGACTGCTATGCCGGAGGTCGTGGGTTCGATTCCCACCCAGGACAAATGTTTGTGTGATGAGCACGATCATTTGTTCTGTGTCTGGGTGTAATTTATCTATAATATGTATGTATTTAGAAATATATGAGTATGTTTATCAGTTGTCTAGTACCCATAACACAAGCTCTGCTTAGCTTGGGACTAGATGGCGTTGTGTGATAGTTGTGGAATATTATTATTATTATTATTATCTGGTGAAGGTTGCGGGAATCCGGTGGATGCGAGTCGCAAGGGACCGGTCAATTTGGCGACACTTGGGGGAGGCCTATGTCCAGCAGTGGACGTCTTTCGGCTGAGATGATGATGATGATGATGATATCATCATCATCATTTTAGCCGAAAGATAGGCTGAGGCCTATGTCTACTGCGGGATATATGCCTCCCCAAGTGTCGCCACATTGACCAGTCCCATACGATTCCTGTAACCTTCACCAGGTTATCGGTCTACGCGCCAGGACTTTTCGACCCCCAATATGCCTTGGTGGTTGGTTTGGTGTACTGAATAGTGTACTCACATTTCGCCAATTATGTGCAAGTCCCATTTAATAGGTGGTGAGTTTATTGCCCTCAACTGCCTTTTATTTCGATGTGGAAATCCTCAATGGATGTCCTTCGCCCTAAGGAGAGCAGAGGAGTCTGTCAGACTCGTACTGACTTAAACCACACCGGTGTTCTCTCGCATACTTGCGTCGGTAGGCAGCGGGATCTGATGCGACTTTCGCTGACCCTGACTGGTGACGGCCCACTTCACCTGCGGGCCTCGTCCCGGGAGTGAGGTGTAAAACTCCCCCCACTACGTCTATGAGAGGCGCGCGTGGAACACAACGCGCCGCCGTTTCGGGTTCAGTATGATGGGGGGACAGGTGTCCAAATCCGTCACCTCTGGAATTATTTAGGGCGGCTGGATGAGGGCGATCAGCCCTCTACCGACGCCTGGTGCGTCTGCTGCGGGATGGGCGGGAGCTCGTCATCTCCCTCTCCCTTTCCGCAACTTCCTCCTACGACATGACTGTTCTGCAGCAAGACATCACCGCGTCCCAGGACTCTGGGCTGCCGACCATCGATGGAACGACGGCGGCAGCGACAAGTCTCCTCCTACGTCTGCAACGAGGGCACGGCACGATTCATCCCATGCGGCACACTCTGCCAGCGTATGCAAAATCAAAATCAAAGCATTTTTGAAACAAATGCTTTGATTTTGATTAGTAGGCCAGATACAGGCACTTTTGAATTGTCGAAACTAAGATGAAAATTAAATCTAGCTACAGTTCCAGTCACAAGACATAAAAATTTTGAAAATACTGTAGTTGCCCATTTCCTAGCGTCGATCTCTATGGAAAAGAACGGGCAAGAAACTCCATGGGCACTCTTTTAAACAGAATTTCTCCTTTTTACTCTAAAATATACTTATTTTCCAAAAAAAATGACTATAAGAAAAAAAGTACCACCAACTTGTTGCCACAAACCATTTTACCATTTATTTTTTTGAGTTCTAACTCGTAACTAAACGTTTCGGAATAACATTAGAAGTTGAAACGTATTTAAAAGTTTGAAAGGTAAAAGATAAATATTGGCTTGGGTTTAATAGAGGTCAGAAGGTTTCACAGAAATATGATATGAATTAATTAAATGTAAATATTAAAACCAGCACCTATTCATTACGCTTTTTGTAGGGGTTGACTGGATCTTGATTTACAGCGGTCTGAATAGTTAAATCTAAAAATGTTTTTTAGGTTGACGATATCGTCATAGTCATGAAGAGCTCATGGTTAAATAACAACAGCCGCTCGGGTCGATCCTTAGGTTAAACCGTGCTTTCCTAGGTTGGTTTGTGGATGGGTGACCACCCATTACATACCGAGTTTCCTCCATGCCTCGGAAAGCACGTTAAGCTGTTGCTCCCGCCTGTCATTTGTAGATCTTTGACAGTCGGTACAGGTAGTCAGTGGCCCAAAAAGCCTGACAACCAGTCTTACCAAGGGGTAACGTGCTACTCAGTACTAACTGGGTTGTGGAGGTCAGATAGGCAGTCGCTCCATGTAAAATACTGGTATTCAGCTGCATTCGGTTAGACTGGAAGCCGAACCCAACAAGGAGAAAAGGTTAGGCAGATAAATGATATCGTCATAGTCGAAGGAGACTCCTGGACCAAGGAAGAATAGAAATTAGAAGTTTGAAATAAGAAACCATGCAAAATAATGATACTAAAGAACAGGGTGTAAAGTTCTTCATTCCCCATAGAAAAGAGAAGTTCTTCTGACCCGACGGGTTTCATGGTGGGTTTGCCTATACAGGGTGGATACGGTAAACGGGGCAGTAAGGGGAACTACCCCAATGGTTGTAGCTACACGAAAATGGTCTTAGAAGACTATGAATAATTTTTCGTGATGTTTTAATGCCCATTGTCAGATTTTCAAAAAAAAATACAGTTAGCAAGAAAATGGAATGGCACGGACCATGTTTAAGGCAAATAAAGACTTGTCTTATCTTAATAGGATCAACCCAGCTTGGAGTACTAAAACAGTCAGAAATTGCAAAAAAAAATCCCATTCATTTTGTTTGAAAGTTTTAACCAAAAAACATCTATGATAGTAATCGATCCTGCTTCTGATCAAAAACTCACTCGAAATTATTTCAAGTCAGAAAGAATTTGTGAATCTGAAATACAAAAACAAAAAACAAACGATCACGAAGACCGTATGTAACTTTACGTTTTTTTGCGATTTCTGACTTTTTAATTCACCAACCATGGTTGGTCCACATAAAACTTTTTGATCAGTATTAGAAACAGGATCGAAACATCACAAAAAAAACTGCTTAGAATTTTTCAAAATCATTTCTCATTTCATCACTTTTCGAAATCTCTCGGACAGTTTTTGATGCCCTTCTGCATGTCTTAACAGCATATTTTCCCCCTTCATTTGGTATATGATTCATCCTTATCGGCGCTTGGACCAACTCCCATACATTTTTGCCCAATGTCTTTTTCTGGAAGCCAAACCAACTTGAAAATCTTGAGAAACAGTTAGTACAATCATCAACTAGTTTGTTTATCAAAACCACATTCAACTAGCCCTCAGAGACTTCTGTCAACAACATTTCCAGGAAACCGCATGCAACTGAAGCTGCGGCCGTTGATCTAACTCGAACTAACTAAGAATAGTTTGTGGGGCTTTAACTGCCGGGCGAAACTGATATCTAGCGTTTTGAGGGCATCTATTTGTATTATGATCTATTTAATTTAGATAGTTTGACTTGTCACAGGACAGCACGTGGCTAAATAATATCAGCCGCTCGGGTCGATCTTTAGGTAAAGCCGAGCTTGCCTAGGTTGGTCTGTTTATGAGTGACCGCCCATTACGTGCCGAGTTTCCTCCATGCCTCGGAAAGCACGTTATTAAACCGATGGTACCGGCTGTCATTTCTAGATTTTTGACAGTCGTAACAGGTAGTCAGTGGCCCAAACATTTTGAAACACAGTCTTACCAAAGGGTATCGTATTACTCAGTACTAACTGGGTTGTGGTGGTCAGATAGGCAGTCGCTCCATGTAAAGTACTGGTATTCGGCTGCATCCGGTTTGACTGGAAGCTGACCACATCACAGTTGGGAAAAGGCCAGGTGGCCAGATGATGATAAGTTCGACATGTTGCGCACTAGCTATGTCGAGGAACCGAGTACAGGCAGGCAGTTTATTTGTGTTAGTGAGGCTGCCTTACGTTCTTAGGGCCCCGGGCTGGAATTCCAGTAGGAACAAATATTCGTATGATGAGCATGGACATTTGTTTCCGAGTCATGGATGTTTAAATGACGTATAATATGTATGTATTTACAAACAAAAAAATCAACTCAATATATCAACTATCTGGTGACCACGACACAAGCCTCGTTGCTTAGTGTGGCACTAGATGGCGCTGTGTGTAATGTCCAGCGATATTTATTTTATATTTACCATATAGAACGAATAGAACAGAATAACTTTTTTTGTAACGGGTCGAATTAAATTCGGAGACATGATATTCATAAAGGGTGTAAAAAATCTCTTGACGAAGCCGAAGGGCACGATTTTCACCCTAAAAAAAGTCGTTTTCCAACAATAATTTTTGCATAAAGTTACTTAGTTTGATGTACAGAGTGCTTGGTTGACGGTTTTGGATGAAGTTTCTTACACCCTGTATTACCACCAACATCCGATAAAAGCCAGACTTTTGTAACCACATGCCTAATATGCATAGCGTATCGAAAAAATTACGCGAATTTACAGGAGGTCTATGTAGAAAAAAAAGAAAGATGGCCACTTGTGAAGTGGAGTCTATTGAGCGCACTGACTGACTAGCAGTCAGTGCGCTCAATAGACTCCACTTCACGCTCATGATAAATAAATCCACAAATATTACAACAACCCAGAATATAAATCAATACACTACGTTGTAAACGTAAGAGCGATTTAATAGGTGACAGTTATCAAATGTGTTCAAAATATAAACATTCTGACTTCAATTTACCCAATTCAATTTAACTTTCTGCCTCAGGTATATTTTTACTTATTTATTTACTTGTATATGAGCGAACAGTTTACAAAGTTTGTGAAAAATAAATGTACAATATTTTGCAAATCACATAAAATAAATCAAAAATAATCCCACAACTTGCGAAAGCCGTTAAGGCGAGTATACACTTTCTTTGAGATACTCCGAGGCAGGGCGAATAGAGAGTGCATGTAGGGTGGCTTGAGAGGGTATAAATAGACTCATAACGACGCCGAACGGTACTTGGGTAGTATCATTGCGATTACAATTATTTTCTAGACCATAACTGGGAACTTTCTAGTTGCGGAGATATTGGAAGTCTAAGTTCCAACTTTTTTTTATATACAAGTTTATATTGTAAGATTTTTACTTTAGTCCACTCCACGACCCTGTACTATTCAATCCATCCATCAGCACAATGTTTTGAGTGCGTTACTTTGAGTTCTACCACAAAACATGATTTCTCTCCCAAAAAAATATCGTTTCCAAACAATAATTATTGCGTTTAGTTACCTACTTGATTTGATGTACAGAATGCTTGATTGACGGCTTCGTGATGAGGTTGTTTACACCCTGTATACGGTGGTTTGAGAGGGTTTAAATAGACCCTAAACGAAGCCGAATGGCATTTGTTCTCCCCGTCACTACGATTATTAATTTGTTCTGGACCATACCTCAAAGTTCCGCCTTTTTCACGAGATTGTCTTTTTTCAAGTTCAAGTTTAAAAAAAATGAACTTTACTTTAAATATCTCCTTGAGCCGTTTACTATTCAACACATTTATCAGCACAATATTTTGAGTACGTTCCATTGAAACCTACTGTGAAACGTGATTTTTCACACTATTTATTTGGTAGAGTTATTTAGTTTGATGTACTAAACGCTTGATTGGCTTCGTGAAGTGTCCCGTTTACACCCTGTAATAGGACTACTTGTTTAGCTTCGTTGTTCTTCACTTGGCTGTATACTCTCGCACTTGTCCTGTCTCGGGGTGTCTCGGCGAGTCTCGGCGAGTCTCGGCGTGTCTCGGAGAGAGTGTACAGTCCCCATAATACCCAACGAACTATTAGTCACAGATGCTCCACGAATATCACACAGAGTTCCCTAATTAAGGAAGTTTTGATCCAAATATCGGGCGTGCCCCAACTTGTTACAGTGCAAACGAATGCTATTTAGTTCAAGTATTAGTTTTAGTTATTAGCTTTAGGATTTATTATAAAGTTTTAGATTTGTGATAGTTTTGGGTGAGTTTGTGTATGTAAATCATAATCTGCCTAGCTTTTCCGATCTGTGTTGGGGTCGGCTTCCAGTCTATCTGGATGCAGATGAATATCAGTATTTTACATGGAGCGACTGACTTGACCTTCACAACTGCACAACAACAAAATGTGAATGTTTAAGTTATTACTAAAAGTCATTTTTCTCGAACTGACAAAATGTTATTGGTTTTTTCCATCAGCAATTTCACAGTGGCAGTCACGTAGTCTGGATTTGTGCACGTTTGCTGGCAATAGGCTCGCCCTCTATTCCATAGAACTTACACATAGCTGTCGAAATGTGGGTACTATAAGGTACACCTCTGAATAACCGTTCCAGGATTACAGGAGTGATGTTACGTTACTATAAACAAAAATAATTACGAGTCTATAGTTACCGCCACAAGAAGCTGTAATTTTTTTAAAAACACATTCGTGTTCGGAACCTTTGATTCAAATTGAAAAATGACAGCGTCAGCGTGTACTTATTTCAAATGGTGGCCCAAAGGTTTAGGTTCCATGATTTCAAATGCGTACCAGTACCACAAAACATTAGACGACAGCGCTTTATATCGTCAAAATATAACCCGACCAAGTGAAATCGCTCGTTAGTTTCGTGTTACAAGTATGATAATTTGAGTTGATTGAATTGAGGAGTATTTGTTGTTGATTGAATTGTCGCTACGTATCTTGGTAGAAATTCTTTGTTTACAAAAACTATAGCTTCTCGTGGCGCAGACTATAGACCATACTCGTCTCTAGATTCCGAACACATTTTGGGTCTGAACAACTTGCCAGCTTGTTTTCAAGGTCTCGACACTTCCACATAATATTCTCCGTGTATTAAACTATAGGACGACATAACAAGCGATAATATTCCAGTATAATCTGACCTCTCAATCTTCCCAAAGCCTATACAAAGCGAGGTCAGCTAATGCAGGGGTTATATAGTTTAGGCACATGATCAAGAACTTTCAGATATCACTCCAACTCCAATAAGGGAAGTTTCATTGCGTGATTGGAATGTAATAATATATTTCGGTACTTATAATTAGGTGAACAAGTACTATTTTTGCTCGCGGCTTTGCTATCTCTATACACCATAATCAACCCCGGGAACGTTTTAAATGTAGTCTAGAACACATAGGGTGAAAGAATTTTAACTCGTTATGGGTAACATACCCCTCTCTATTTTTTTATCATGTATGGTTGCGCTCTGAGGAATGATTTAGTTGCGCTTAGATGGTTGCGCTTAGAAATAGGTGCGCTCTGAGGAATACCCCAATTTTACTCCTATTAGAAACAAGTCAAAGAGATTACTTGAGTGAAAGTCATTATTTAAGATACGATTTTATTCTGTAGTGATTGCTTGAAGTTAGAACTGTCAAAATGATGATATTCTAAACCTTGTTTTCTTCGACGGTTCTTACTTCGTTTAAATTCTTGTCTACGGTATTGAAATGTTTGGAGGAGCTCGTAGCTAAATAATATCAGCCGCTCGGGTCGATCTTTAGGTTAAGCCATGCTTGCCTAGGTTGGTCTGTGGATGGGTGACCACCCTTATATACCGAGTTTCCTCCGTGCCTCGGAAAGCACGTTAAGCTGTTGGTCCCGGCTGTCATTTGTCCATCTTTGACAGTCGTTACTGGTAGTCAGTTGCCCAAAAAGTCTGATACCAGTTGCAGTCTTACCAAGTCGTATCGTATTTCCCAGTATTAACTGGGTTGTGGAGGTCAGATAGGCAGTCGCTCCATGTAAAATACTGGTATTCAGCTGCATCAGGTTAGACTGGAAGCCGACCCCAACATAGTTGGGAGAAGTCTAGGCAGTTGATGATGGTATTGAAATGTTTGCATAAGTAATTAATTACTTGAACTAGACTAAAAATTCAGTTGATAGAGCCCAACAAATGTTTAAAGTACCGTATAAAGAAAATGTGATCGTGCTTTGAGCATGGAACGATAGATTATAAACGATATATTTTCATAAAAAAGCGAGGCAAAATACTATTCAAATATCAACAAAAACAGAAAAGTGATCACCTTAAGACACGCCCAAAAACTGCATCAAAAAACGATCACGTTTAGATTTAAATCTTTGTTCAACCTAACGAACGAACAAAAATATTAAAGTCAAGAAATTTGAACTTTGAACTCATTATAAGAAAATAATTCGATACGAGAGCTCTGTTATACCTGGGTGAAGCAAAAATTTGGAGTGGCTTGAACAGACCCTTAAGGCGACTATAAGAGCTAAACGCGCGTTTTATAATTACTAATAGTATATGATTCACTGCTATAAACAAGACCAGAAAAATATATGATATTCTTCAGGATATATGCTAGCATGATACTGTTTTGAAAACATAATACAATTAATTTGGCTCGATAAAAATAAATCACGAACTAACCTCTAAAAATTACTTTCAAACAATAAAAAACATACTAATATGCATGTGATCATTCTGATTTTTTGGCAAATAATTCTACAAGCAATATATTAGCATGATACTGTTTTAGTTTTTTAATCCAATCAATAGTTTTTTTGTAAATCGATCGAAACCACTCATTTCGCGCTATTTGGCCCGCAGTGGCTGACGTAACAACCACTTTGTAGTGCAAGCTGATTAGAACTTTATTCTAACAGCATTTCAAACGAAGTTTGAACCACCACAAATAGAGTTGCTAATTTAGCTCGTCTAAGCGCCTTAAAGAAATGCATCGACTATTGTTTTCTGCAATCTCAAGTAATGTTCTTGTTGTATTTTTTTCTAGTATGGAGGTAATGAATGCTGTTAGAATATTTTTGACAGTATTGTATTAAAGCGTAGGTTTTGAGAGCAGACACATAAATAGTATCGGCGACAGTACAGAGGGTCTAAAATGGCCGCTTTAGCAGAACGTAATATGATTCACGTTAAAAAATTTAAATTCTAAAAATGGACTTTATAGTCATAAACATGAAGTCCATTTTAAGAATTTTTAACGTGATTCATGTTATGTTCTGCTAAAGCGGACATTTTAGGCCCGCAGAACCTAAATGTTTTGGTAAAAGTTTTTTTTAATAAATTACCTGTTTGCCAAAACACAAATACCTGTGTGCCAAACACGGTCAGTAGTTCTATGTATTCGCACATGTTTACTAGTAATAAGGCATAAGACTGCAAGGTATGATCCTGGCTTCGATACCCAGGTTGGACAAATTTTTATTGGATTATTTCATCAGGAATTTATTTGTGACATGTACTAATATGACATTCCTGTCCGGTTAGCGGTAATTATCTCACCCGCTATTAGGACTTAAACGTAACTGGGAAATGTGGGTGTATTATTATCTACTAACTAGCTTCTGCCAGCGGCTTCGCCCGCGATAATTGTCCCATGGGATCTTACTACCGGGATACAAAGTATCTTATGTGTTAATCCAGGTTATAAACTATTTGTGTGCAAAATTTCATTCAAATCCGTTCCGTAGATTTTGCGTAAAAGAGTAACAAACATCCATACATCCATACTCACAAACATTCGCATTTATAATTATTATTACTAGCCGATGGCCGCGGCTTCGCCCGCGTAAAATTAAATACAAAAACCTTTTTCTTGAATCACTCTGTCTACATTATAAAACATATGACATCCGGGTATTTATCGCGAATTTACCTTTAATTTTATCCCGACGTTTCGACCGGATTGCACCAGCCGTGGTCGCGGGGAGACTGAAGTATTGGAGGTACCGCGACAGCAAAGTGAAGGTGTTTTTTCAACTACCCTCACTCATCTTCATAAATGTTAATTAGGGCCGGTTCACACTAGGACAGCACACTACACTAACAGTGTCCGTATATTGAGGCGATTTCACTTGACGAGTACACTTAGTGATCACTGGATTCCACGCTGAAGAGAGTTTGAAGCCGTCTTCGCGATTGAAATTAGGGTACTTCTTGATCTCAATCGCTTCCCGAACCATTCTCTTATAATAGTGCTTCTCATGGGCAAGGATTTTTGGGTTGTGTAACTCCATCCAGTGGTTGGGTCCTGAGTCTATCACATGCTCCGCTATAGCAGACTTGTTTGTTTGTCGATTTTTGACCGCTGCTCTGTCTATTAAAAAAACCTGCATAAAAATCCGACAGGCAGACGCGGTGGGACACTTTGTTTTATAATATATAGTGATAGTGATAAGTAGGAAGTAAGATACACACACAGGCAGACAGGTGTATCTACACCAGTCCATGAATCATACCCGCTTTGTCGATTTCCTTTACGTCGTCAGTTTTTTTTTATTAACTATCGTTGGTTTTCCCTCGACCTAACTGACATAGAGTACAATCACATTAAAAACGAAATACGGCAATGCTTTAACCCTTCAAAGATTGCAATATGATGCAAACACGTCCTATGCCCTTTATCATCACAGGCATAATATCTAGAATAAACCAAAACCCTAAACCAGCTTCCCAGTATCACTCAAAAAAAGTCTTTCCCGAAAATAAATCGCAAAAAGCAAACAGACCTAGACGCTAAGTGAAACCGTACCCCTTCGGACAAGTGATCATGATTAATTGCTCCCTCATCAATAACGTTGTCAACAGCTACCGATTAGCGATAGATGGCGCCACTGCTATACGGGGGCTTGTTTCTAGGTTAATCTAGGGAAGGCTGAGGGTTTTAATAAACGGTTGGTTGTATATGTCACCGTAAAATTGTCAAACACGTTATATTACAATATAACGTGTTTATCTATAGCGATATTGTAATATCTCGAATTATTGTCAACTGAACATACGGAAGTATCTCTGCCCCCATAATCGGGACTTGGGGCACCCCCCCGTTAGGTTAGTTAGGTTCCTATAAACCCTGCACTCGGAAATAGGGGCCCCGCGAAGCGGTCGACTACGCTTTTTAGGGGAATATAAAGTGTTTTAGGTTTAGGTTATAAAAATCGGTATTTCTCAGGAATGGTACAATATCTTTTCACGAGAGTTGTACCACTGGGCAAGGGGGACCCCTCCTTCCCACCACACCGCGTAAGTTGACTACCATCGCATGCATTTCACGAAAAATAATGCGTTTTGTTGTAAGCAGTATGTTCATTTGACAATGTTTCGAGATTTTACAATATCGCTAGAGATATTACAATATAACGTATTTGACAATTTTACGGTGACATATACATGGTATAAACGGTTTCTTCATAAACCCGTCAACCGAGCATTCTGTACATCAAACTAATTAACCCTACGCAATATTTTTTGTTGGGAGATAACTTTTTTTTGGGGTGCAGGAACTAGTGACTTTAGGATTTCATGCAAAAACTAGTTTATAACCTGGAATATCAAATGGAATACTTTTTATATTGGTAATACAATCCCATGGGATAGTTTTTGCCAACTGATGACTAATGAAAACTAGATATTGTGTACTTTGCGGTTGTTCAACAAAATACTGCTGAGTAAATTGTAGTTTTAAGACTTTTTCCACAGAAAAATCTTTTATACCTACAAAAAAACATCCAATACTCCCGAGTTTAAATGACATACAAATCCAATGACTTCGAAACATATAAACACACTACTCAGCAAAATTAATACGCAAACAATTCCCACAGGTTCCTGCATATGACACAACATCCGTTATTAATCTGAAAATGAACGGAACCAGTGAAGTTTTTTTTCTCTCTTTTTAGCATGACGAATTTTTTGTCACAGTATTTTTTTAACCACAAATCTGTGGTTGAATTTAATAGAAGTGCGTGCGAGTGTGCTTTTTTGTTGAAAATTGTTTTTGAAATTGTCCAGCCTCCTGTATACATAGTTGCTAATCGATGATAACATATTGTGCTACCTACAGATTAGTACGCTTGAATAGAAAATAAGTTTTGAAACATACAAGTAATAAATGGAGGGCTGTTTTCCGGCTATTTGGAAATTGGCATGGATAACTCCCATACCAAAAGGGCCAATTAGTAGCGACATTGAAAAGTATCGTCCTATATCTAAACTATGTCAATTTAGTAAAATATGCGAAAAAATTGTTACTGAACAACTTTTTAGTGTAGTTCATCGTCATATTGCACAAGAACAACACGGTTTTTACAAGGGTCGCTCGGTTGATAGTAATCTATTAGTTTTTACCACTAAAATTCTTGATGCTATGGACAACGGGTACAGCGTTGATGCTGTTTATGCTGACTTTGCTAAAGCTTTCGATAAAATTTGTCATAAAAGCTTATTAATTAAGCTTTGGCACCTCGGCATACACGGTGACCTTTTTCGCTGGATCAAGTCGTACGTCGAAAATCGTAATCAATGTGTCGTCCTATCCGGTTTTAAGTCCAAACAAAAAAATGTTACTTCAGGAGTCCCACAAGGATCCCATCTGGGTCCTTTGTTATTTACATTATATATTAATGATTTTCATAAATATATTTCACACTCAGACATTTTGCTGTACGCAGATGATACAAAAATATTTAGGGTTATTCGTGAAACTAAAGACTGTGAACTACTACAGCAAGATTTAAATAATTTTGAAAAGTTCTGCGATGATAATAATCTGTTTTTAAATCTTGATAAATGTTATGTTATAACCTTTTCTAGAAAACGTAAAGTTCTAATTCACGATTACAAACTATATGGCAAGTGTCTTAGCAGAGTTTCACAAATCCGAGATCTTGGTGTTATCATGGACTCACAACTGACTTTTATTCCTCACATTGATGCTATGCTAAAAAAATCATACAAGCAACTGGGCTTAATACTGCGTCTTGGTAAACCGTTTAAAAAATCTTTGACTTACAAAATTTTGTACAACAGTTTCGTTCGTAGTCGAATTGAATTCGCTTGTGCTGTCTGGAAACCGAACTTTAAGGTACACACCAACCGAATTGAGAATATTCAAAAAAAATTTGTAAAGGCCCTTGATTTTAGAATGGGTTTTACCTATTCTAGCTATGAAGATTCACTAAAATGTCATAATTTCAAAACTCTGGAAGTGCGTCGAGATTGCGTAGACGTGGTCTTATTATATAAAATTATCAATAATGTTTTGGATGTCCCCTTACTTCTGCATAACATATTACTCAGAGTGCCCCGAAGACATGAGCGTCGATGTCGTAAAAAACATTTATTTTGTATCCCCAAAAGTAAAACATCCTACTGTAAAAACATGTTCATAAGGCGTGCATGTAAACTTTATAATGAAAACGACAGATTGTCTGATATTGATGTTTTCTGTTGCACAATAAATTCCATTAAAAAAGGTTTTGACTGATAAATGTAATCAAACATTTTATCCGTATTTTTAACTTCTTCTCCAATTTTTGCTTGTTCTTGTAATAATTTTAAGCTGTCATGCTATTGTATATTGTTACATTAAGGAAACTATAGGTCTGTTTATGTAAATGTTTAGATTTAGAATATGAAAACAGTGTGACCGTTTGTTTTCTGGTAAATAAATAAATAAATAAAATAAAATAAATAAAATATAAATATCGCTGGGCATTACACACAGCGCCATCTAGTGCCACACTAAGCAAGGCTTGTGTCGTGGTCACCAGACAGTTGATATACTACATATATACTTTTTGTTTGTAAATACATACTTATTATACATCTAAACATCCATGACTCGGAAACAAATGTCCTTGCTCATCACACAAACATTTGCTCCTACCGGGATTCGAACCCGGGACCCTAAGAACGTTAGGCAGCTTCACTACCACTGCGCCATTCGGGTCGTCAAAAGTCGCAGTAACTAACTAGAAACGGGATTCTTACCATGGTTAGTGTTTGTTGTGAGTTCCCGATATTTCGGCACTGTTGCAAGCACCCTGATCATGGATTAAGGATGACGCACGTTAGAACGTGTCGAATTTGCAGTTTTGTATGGACACACTCACGCTTCCGATCCGCTACCGAGCAACGGACAATGGATAGTGCTACAGCCTACACTTTGCTTAGACCCGGCATACTTTAACTGAAGTAACGGAACGGATATCAGGAACTCACAATAAACTGTTCACATTATTAATATCCCATTTTTTGTGTTAATAACGCTTGAATAGGGTCTATATTTAAAAGATTATCTTTGATGGGCTGAGTAATAAAGATCACAGAACATAACAACACGCCTGTATTCCCCAAAGGTTTAAGGCGAGGTGTACCTTTTAATACACCCACATTTCGTCGGGTCAGATAGGCAGGCGTTTCATGTAAAATACTGGTACTCAGTTGCTTATGGTTAGACTGGAAGCCGACCCTAACTTACGGGAAAAAAACTAGGCCGATAAAAAACAAGAGAGAAAGAAAATAATAAAGTGCACTGAGTATAAAAATAATAATAAAAGTAAAGTAATTGATTTTAAAATTGGTGGTAAATAGTGCGGCTTGTTCAAAATAAGTGAGTTTCATAAATCACTACTACTCTAACACTGGTGAAAGGAAACATCGTAAGGAAGCCGGTATGTCCTCGTACATAAGAGGTTTTGTCACATCATTATGCTTCAATAGTACATTTTGATACAAGTGGAGAAAGATTGTTATTGTACCTAGTTCAAGGCGGTATTAACACACGAGCCGTAATGCGGGGGTGTTTTTGAGCCGAGAACTGCAATAACAAATGTCCACGTGTATCAAACGACGTTTTTCAATACACTTTTGAAGAAATAAAATAAAATAATGTCAAATATTTGTGTCATGAATGTCACGAGACTATGATTTAAATTTTATTTTTTTCCGCGCTTTGCTTTTGCCAGGTTCAAGGAGAGGCAAAGGTATGAAGCCGTTATACAGCCTAATATAACAAATAAATTTTAATTTGTTTTTGAATTTAGAACACAAATAAATGTTGATTTGTTTATAAAAGTAAATATTAGTTATAAATAATCATGTTTATCTACGATATTGAATTTATAAACACTATTTGAATATTCAAAAAATGTTATAAAGAAAGAAGTAGATCGCTTCCCCGAAAAAAAAAAACATTCACCTCTGACTCTATTGTCAGAGTTGTTTTTATTATGCAACGATCCAATTTGGACTAAGTATAGTGCTTTTTTCATGTTATTTCTGCACATGTGTAGAAAAAACATGAAAAATGCACGCGTTTGAAATACACTGGATTTTGAACCTAATCGTAGTGCGAAAAGAACCAGTTTTCGAGGAAGTGTATTGAAAAGGAATTTTAATTCAACGACCTTTTTTTTTTTAGGATGGGAAATCATCAAATGACTTCTCCCACTCTGGGCGGAGCGGGAGGGAGTGTCAGACTTTTACTGACTAAAACCCATCCATGTTCCTTCCTCGCCCTTTACGTTCCGGGGCCGCGATATCTCTTTCGAACAGTCCCGCAACCCCGGCAGGTAATTCAAAGACCTTAGTAGTTCAGGCAACGCATTTTTTTTTGTTTTGTGTATATATTTTACCTTTTATTTATTGTATTACTATAGAAACTAAACTCATGAGTTGAGAAGCTAATTAATTATTTCCATTGTAATATTGATAACAATGAAGACGGGTCAGGACGAAAAGATTTTGATAAAAGTGAAAATAATAAATTCAGAAATTAAATACCTTTTAGGTATTGTCCTAGGTAACAATGGATACAAAACCAACAAAATTCTCAACTGTAGGTAAAATAAAGGGTGTAAAACACCTTTTAACGAAGCCGAACGGGACTTGTTGACCGTAACATTCCGATCATTTTTTTGTTCTACACTATACCAGGGAACCTTCTAGTTACGGAGATATTGGGGATCAAAGTTCCAACTTTTTGACAAGTTTTTTTTAAATACAAGTTTTTTCTGAAGATTTTTACTTTAAATACCTCTACGACCCCCGTACTATCCATTCATCAGGACAATGTTTTGAGTGCGTTGCATTGAGTTATACCACAAAACATGATTTTTCACCCCAAAAAAAAAGTTGTTTCCATTTGTTGCACATAATGCTTGGTTGACGGCTTCGTGATGAGGTGGTTTACACCCTGTATGTTCACAACTGTTTAAATTTTGTGGTCGGTTTAAGTCTTACTGAAAACAGTTGACCAGTGAGTTTTATGGAACGATTGTTGACTCTGGCACTCCGGATAAGGTTGCCACACTTGACCGTGTCGGGTCCAAGCCGAGTGTCAGCCGTAGCACAATTGTTCCTGAATCACATCGGACCATGCCCGTCGTAGATGTATTTATTATCTGTGCCGTCGTGGCACAACATAATCTGTATTTTTTATAATCTGTGAGAGTGCGCTTAGCACTCTGCGCGCCACTCTCTCACCGACGCGACGCCCTTAATTTGACGTGTGCATATAAAGGGTGTAAAACACCTCTTCACGAAGCCGAAAGGCACTTATTCTCCCCATCATTGCGATAATTTTTTTGTTCTACATCATACCTGGGAACTTTCTAGTTACGGAGATATGGGGGGTCAAAGTTACAACTTTTTGACAAGTTTTTTTTGTAAGGTTTTAACTTTTAACACCTCCACGACCCCCGTACTATTCAATCCATCCATCAGCACAATGTTTTAAGTGCGTTACATTGAGTTCTATAACAATACATGATTTATAACCTCAAAAAAAAAAGTTGTTTCCCAGCAATATTTTTTGCGTAAAGTTACTTAGTTTGATGTACAGAATGCTTGGTTAACGGCTTTGTGATGAGGTGTTTTACACTCTGTATTGGCAATCGTTGTGACCACCTATTTTATCAATACAGTTCTTTTAATATCGCAGCAAGTAGTTTTACTTCACACTCTTCAAGACAATTGTCAAGACCACCAGCAGCAATACTGGAGCTCGATACTCAACACAACTAAATATTACATAGGTATATTTTGTATGGACACAATCACGCTATACCGAGCGTCAACCGAGTGACGGCCAAGCAACGGACAATACGATACAATACGGCCGACACTCGGCTCGGATCCGACGGTCTAGCGTGAGTCAAGCTCAATACGATACCCAGAGCCAAGCCAGCAAACCAAGGGGACGTTTGAGCTTTTGACTATACGTAACGATTGTCAAAAATCTTCACATGACAGCCAACTTAGTCGTCTGCCTAGCCTTTTCCAAACCATGTTGAGGGCAGCTGAATACCAGTATTTTACATGGAACGACTGCCTACCTGACCTGAACAACCAAGATAGTACTGGGTAATAATACGATACCCCTTGGTAGAACTGGTTGTCAAATGTCAGACTTTTTGGGCCACTGGCTACTTAACGCTAAAGCTTAACGTGCTTTCCTAGGCATGGAGGAAACTCGGTATGTAAGGGTGGTTAACCATCCACAGATCAACCAAGACAAGCACGGTTTATCCACGAGCTCCTCCTTACAACCAACTTAGGGACTAACAAATAAATGTGTTTTCCGAGGCACGTGGGCTTAGAACTATGACCCGCTCTTTTTTCTTTTTGCATCACACTGAGTGGTAACCACTTATTGCTCACACATTCACTTGCTTGTCGCAGTTACGATGTGCAAGCTGTCAACTTTTTTGTTGTATTGTATTTATAGATCATCATTATCTTCCAGCCCTTGTCTCATGTTACTTGGGGTCGGCGCAACAAGATATTTTCTTCCATTCTCCTGTGTCAACTGCCACGCTATTATTTACTCTTTTTTATCATTCTTCACACAATCCATCTATCGTTTCTTTGATCTTCCTGTCCCCCTCCATCCATTAACACTTAAATTCATCACTATTTTAGTCACATGCGATTCCCTTTCATATTTTCTGTATTTACATTTTTTTTTTCTTATCTTTTTTTGCTTGTAAAAAGGATAATAGATCATCAAAAGACACAAGTCTAGATGAAGCAATAAAAATAATCATATACACAAAAATATGACCTACATATCTGATGTTAATACGACCCGCACATCAAACTTGTGAGCTATATAAAGACAAAAATTCATAGCCGCCATGAAAGTCTAATATAAGTATGACATCGTAAAATCAACCCAAGTTGACCCGTCTTATATCGTCTAGTTTTATATGCTTTATGATATCTCATAGTTTTATGTTTTGGGGTTGGTTTAAAGGGTAGGCGGTGTCGGAATTGTTACTACGTTTTGAGTGTTTCTTGGCTGCAAGAATTACGTTTTCTACAATATTAAGATCTTTTAAAATGTTTAGATGTATGACGGCCTCGTTAGTCTTGTGGTTGCAAACACGACTGCTGAGTATCCCAGGTTCGGTTCCCAGGACGGTCAAAGTGTTATTTGGTTCTTGATTACTTTTTTTTCCTTTTTCACTAGACTGAACATACAGCTCTCCACCTCTTAGTTATAACTGCTATAGATTAATGATAAAAATTTGAACCATTCATAATCGAGAGGCCACCTCGGATTACAAATTTTAGAATCTAAACAAAAAAAAAATTGTAACGTGTTTTTGTATCTATAAAATGGAGCAGCTACCTCGGATTACAACATTGATTTTGGCAAAAACAGGGAACTGAATAAAACATTGTAACTGAAACCTGTAATATTGCAACTGAATAACGTTACCATGTCATTGATGCTGTGTAGTTTGGAATACCCAATCTTTCCGATATTTTATCACATTTTATGTATGAATGTTGACGAAACGAAAAGAGTAAGTATGCATCAATGACATTGTGTTGTTTCGTGAGTTTCACTTAACAACATGCCATTAGACCTGTTTTCCTTGTAAGGTTAGGCATTGGTGTCCCTAATAATATACCACCCTCATTACACTAGTAATATTAAAACTAGCTGACCCACGCAACTTCGTCTGCGTCACATGCTAAAAAAAACAAAATGCAATATTGCTCACCTCCGTAACTTATTAGCGTGATAATATATAGTCTATGTCCTTCCCCAGGTTGAAATATACTTCCTTGCCAAATTTCATTACGATCCGATCAGCCGTTTAGCCGTGAAAAGGTAGCAGACAAACAAACAAACAGAGCTACTTTCGCATTTATGATATTAGTATGGATTAAAAGCACGGATAATATTTTTGTGTTCACCAAAAATCTTTTCTTCCCCGAAAAATACTGATCGTGCACCAAATAATACTGATCGTGCACCAAATATTAAAGTATCTCTGCCCCTATAATCGGGACTTAGGGCACCCCCCCCCGTTAGGTTAGTTAGGTTCCTTTAAACCCTGCACTCGGAAATAGTAATTTATGCTGAGACGATTGTATCAGAAGTCATCGTTCCTCTACAAGTGCAAATCGGTCAATTATTTCAGTTAATGCATGATAATGCACGACCGCACACCGCAAGAGTTGTAAGACAGACTCTCGCCGCAGCTTACATCAATGTCCTGCCCTGGCCTGCTCAGTCGCCAGACTTGAACCCGATTGAGCATGCATGGGATATGCTACAGAGAAGAGCTCTGCCGAATATGGAGGGTATTCAGTCGCAAGAAGACCTTTTTTTGTTGTTGCAACGAATATGGGCGGCCATTCCACAGCGTGATTTGGATGAACTCATTTTGAGTATGCCAAACCGATGTTCTTGTGTTGTTAGTGTTCGCAGTAGAAACACGGATTATTAATTGTTTAAGTTACCCAATAAAATTTTAAAGAAAACTGTTATTTCAGTCTTTTTTTCGAACTTTAATGTTAGTGGTTCAAATGTCAAAAATCCCTTTATTAGGAAAATGGCAAATTTCTTTATTAATGCAAAGGTGACTTGGTTTATCGTTACTGTGACAAACGAAAACACTTTATTTGATGAATCCTTAAAGAAAATTTTAATTAATATCAATCAGGAGAAAAGTTATTGCAAAAATATATGTTGATCCCTTGACACTTTTGATGTGTGTACTTTTAAATACCATCCTAAAAGCACTAGTGTAATCCGCGAAAATCTTTTCTTTCGTTTTTTGTAATTTGCAGTTGAGTGTCAGGTTGTATGTTGATAAAATATAATAATTTACGAGCTTATAAAAAATGGTTTAACAGAGTTATAATCATTAAAATCATCAATATAATCCTCTAAGTTCATTTAATCCCATTGAACGTATTTTAAAGATTTATGTCATTCAATGTCGTATTTGTTTTAATTTTTATTTATTATTTTTTTTATTTATTTACTTATATAATTGTTTCGAGGGCTACTCTGTCGCTTCCACCTTAAGTCCCATGTAACAGGCGTTGAACCCACTGTCATCAAACAGGAAACAAAACCAGACTCCATGACTGTCTGCTACGGAAAAAGTCCGAATTTAAAAACCCATTATGGAATCGAACACAGAACCTCACGTAGAACGGAGCGCTTGTAATAAAAAACACAAAGAGGTTTTTTTAGTCTTTTGTGATTTAGACCAACCCTTATCTACCTAAAAAAAGTACACTGAATAATATATGAGGTTTAATAAACAAGATAGCAGATAAACATTTTGTTTATTTACATAATAAACTTGATAGCGTACTGTTTTTGATTACTTAAATAATATCACATTGTGTGCTAGTAAAGCGTTGAAAATATTTTTGAACAGAGTTCACCATAGCGTAGTAACAAACCAACATCAAAACTCTGTACTTTAAATATTCTACACGCTCTTCCATAGAATAACGGACGAACAAAAGAATAACAATAAAACTTTGAAATAAGACCGGTCCAAAACATGAACCTTGCGGCACCCCTCATAAAATTTCCAAAAACTATTCATATTTTTGTAACTCAGAAAAGTTATTCAACTTTGTAATAGATATTCGGATGGAACCCTAAAAACTTAGACAGGCGGGGCCACCACTAAAATGATATAGCAACCCATCCATCATAAGTTGATCTATCAAACGCGTTAGGTGAAACAGCAAATATTAAGACAGGGATGAATTTGAGGGGTCACGGTAACTGGTCACATCTGCTCTTGAAACTTATATCTAGACGTAATGTTTTATTTGACGCAACAGCGGGGAGAGACATAAAGTAAGGAATTGGGTTGCTTGCTACGAACGTAAAAGTACCGAAGTTAGGACCATGTATGACGTAATCTTTGTGAAAAATCGTTCGGTAAAAAGATTTGTTCTACCAAATTGTCTAGCTGAAATTGTGTAGTTACTTGTAATATTTTTATTGATGTTACGAGTATTATGTCTAATTTGCTACCATTAGTAAGGAAATATAGGACCTTGTAATAATGTAACGTATCATTAAATTCTCTAATTAATTATGGCCTGTCACTCAATGCAAAGGATTCGATACCGCGTCTAACTAATTCCGCTCAGAATATCGATTTATAGATAAAAGTTTAGCTTATCATTCATACTCAAATTTTCTCATTCTGCCAAAATAATTAATCAGAAAAATGTTTTTAGTTCCTCTCTAAACGAAAAAAACGCTAACTTTTTTTCATTTCAACTACTAAAAGTTGGATTCAAACATGAAAAAATATCTGACAATACTCGTATTTAAAAAAGTTAAACATGAACATTTAGCATGGACGTAATTCTTTTAATTAAATACCTATATTTTTTTTTGCTATTTTAGTATTAATAAAATGTTAAGAAAGACAAAAAATAAACTTGTAGAAACATCTAATGACAAAGTTATTCACACTGATATCAAAAACTTTTTCAAGATTACATGTTTTTCCCTTCATATAAGAACTACCAGAACTGACTCAAATATATTTTTCTTTGTGTCAAAGAAACTTCGCAGACTCCTCATTTCTAAGCCGAGAAATTATTCCTAGATTTTTTTGCCGTCAGAGTAAAAAGTCCTGTTCCCATTAACTCAAGTAACATCAAGTGTTGAACCAACTTACCGTGATGTCTTGCGAAAGCGACCCTTAAGTGCGTGTTAAGTATTACTTTAGGAGCTTAAGACGTGCTCAAACTTTTTAAGAACAAGATTTTTTACTGTAACATTTGTTTACTTTGATATCCAACATTATATTGGAAAAGTTAAGCTTCAGGATTTTCATATGAATGTAACAAAGGTTTTGAGAATATTCGAGTTTCGAAGGCAATGGAATTTGCAAGGTATTCGTCTTAAAATCTTCAAATTTTGAGAGTCATTTTGGGGTCCATATAAATACTTGCTGATGGTCCATTGTACAAAAGAGTCTTACCATTCCTTATAGCTTCGCGAAGCAGATCTCGGAGTGGTATTAGCAGAATCATTGACGTTTAAAGATTTTTCGGTCCAAGCATAAGTGAGACTTCGTTGTTCAACCAGTATAAAATCAAGTATGGCAAAAAAGTGGATTCTAAGCTCTTTTGCAGCTGTTAATTTTCCGGTGATAGGGAATTATTGTTTCAAAAATTTAAATTCAAAACTGAATTCTTCGTAGTATTAGTAATTAAGAGACTTTTTAAAAACAAATTAATCCTTTAAGAAGTTTTGCAAAATAAAATCACTGGAAACACTTTCGCCGCGAAATCGTACAAATGTCAAGTAGAAAAATTAGTGATGTTCCAGATAGCGTCCTCATGTAGTGCTGTGCTGTATCGATTGAGTAGGTTTTCGGTTTTCTTCCGTCTAACAGTAGAAATAAGATAATGAAAACATATTTAAATGTTTTTAAAGGCGATTTTATAATAAAATAAATCCCGACTTGTAAACAGATACAATAAAATTTGAAAACTGAATAGTAACAAAAAAATTAATAGTTAAAGTCCTTGAAAAATGAAATGAGTTTATCTTAGATCGTTTACTGTTTTCGGGTGCTCGAAACAAAAGAAAATCACGGATATAATCCCGTAAGTACTCTATAGTACTGTGCGTACCTTTTGTTTTTATCAACTTCAAGAGTTACTTATTAAATCTGTAGTTCAAATAATAAACGAATGACATAGCCAACGAAACCTCAAATTAAAGTAAAATTTTCTCTTGCTCAGTATATACCTACTTGAAGAACCGACAAGAAACTTTAAAGCTATTTTCAATTCAGAAACAACATGAAAGGATTCCGTGAGCTATGTATAAATATATCCATCTGAGAAGGAAGAAAAACATTGAAGAAAGTTTTCATCTTTATTATTAAGAGCCAATAACTTTTATATTTTTGCATGCTGTTTGGTCTAAATAACAAGAACCATTACTTTGGGGAGCCCTGTGACTAACAGTGGATGTTTTTTTTTTCATTAAGTCTGTTTTAAGAATTCTGCGAGACGCTTCCTAATTGATATAACTAAAATAAACCTACTATACTTTGGTCGAGATGTATAAACTAATCTATGTGCTGAGCACGTCATTTATTACGTCGACTTCAAAAAGTTCAACTATAGTGATAATATCACATGCCTGTCCAGAGTCACACAGAAAGAGTATTGCCACACGTGTAACTATTTAAATACTACATTTATTATGTATCATGTTTTTAAGCAAATAAATATTATAATATTCTAGTCTTATATTTTATTCTATTATATTCTAATCCATTCCATTCCATTCCGTTCCATTCCGTTCCATTCCATTCCATTCCATTCGATTCGATTCCATTTCATTCCATTCCATTCCATTCCATTCCTATTTCTATTCTATTTATTCTATTCTATTCTACACAATTATCAATATTATATCACCATTCGAACTCTACCCAGAACATCGAACCACAATAACGGTTCGCGTTTCAAACTCTCATTGTTTCGCTTCAAACTGAATATTAACATGATACTAGCGAGTTCCCATTTAACGATACTTGTATTGTATCGCTAAGATATGTGCTCTGGACCGAAATTCGGTAGTGTTTTAGGTCAAAGACAAACGATCAAATGCCATAATTTGATTGTCATTTGTCTATAAATAGGCCTTTTGAATTGTAAGGTGAAGAGCTACCTCTTCACCTTCGCTCGTGTTCTACTTCTAACGAATAGAGAAAAACAGTTTACTTATGACCGATATAACTGGTTGCCATAGTGATAGAGGAGGTTTATTTTATTTGACTATGGTTCTAATTTTAATGATCATGCCTACATCTGATAGATCGTAGTAAAAGTTATTTCATTTACCGTGGTTAACGACGAACCCGGTCGGTCCATAGTAACAATGCAAGTATTATTCTGGCCTAGTAGATTTTATTTTGGGACAAGCCCGCCACAATACTCCCAAACCACTGCGACGCCTGAAAGTCAGGATCAAAAATGGTGACGACCAGAAAAACAACTAGACGATGAAGCTCGATCAAGTCCCAGAGTAACAATTTTACTATTTTGGATCCCGCAACGAAATTAATCAAAAAAGAATAGCGGAGGTGTAGGAAAACATCAAATCCACTTTTCTCGATATCATCAGGAGACAAAACGAAACAAGGTCAATAGGCAGAAGAGGACGTTTAAAGCTGTGGTTTAAGGTTTTTACAGCAGCTCAAGGCTGAACTACACACGTGTATTTAACTTCGTTTTGAGTGATAATATGGGCAGATACGTCCACTGCGACGTGACATGACCCACGCTACGCACGATTACGTGGCTAGCAAACAAATGAACAGCGCAGGATTCTATAGTCAATCGACTTCAAAAGAGCTAAGTTCGAACTTATAAAGGGTTTGAATATTTTCGTATGAACCATGATCTGCCTGAATTGCAAGTTGTACTGTTGGAGTCATCAGTGAACAGAATCTAACTTTGCAAGCTTATACCTAAAATTGTATTGAATTGTCTCATGGGTACAAAAGTACCCTCACCAAAGCCGAAAGGCACGTGTTCTCCACATCATTGTGACTTTTTTTTTTGTTCTATACTATACCTGGGACCGTTTTAGTTACGGAGAAAATCGGGGTCAAAGTTACAACTTTTTGGGGTTCTGTGGTCCTGTCCTGACAAGGAACCCTTATAGTTTCATCATGTCCGTCTGTCCGTCCGTCCATCCGAGGTTTTGTTCAGAGACCGATAGTACTAGAAAGCTGTAGTTTTATAAAGGTGTGTATACCAATTACGCCGACAAAACGGTAAAATAAAATTGTTTTTTTTTTATGGTAGCTCCCATAAAAGTGAATCACTTCACTTTTATGGGAGCTACCATAAAAAAAAAACAACAACAACATTCATCATAGTGTGGGGTATTTAAAATGACTTATAGAGGTTGCTAATGCTTTTTTTTTGTTTAATGCTCCATTTACAAAATATGAAACTTCAAAGTGCAAATATTTGTCCCAATAAGATGTCTCCGCATCTAAAAGCTAAACAGCTGACTTTAAAAATCTGGATTAAATCGTGATGATAGTAAATATGAACTTTATAGCGGTAAAGATAACTTTGTTAGTTTAGCAGTAATAGTCGTTGAACTTAGGTGTCAGATAATTTTGTACCAAATACAAAATCCTTACAATAAATCGTTATATATTGTGATAACGTTTTACTACGGAACCCTATTCTGCGAGTGGCCCGACACGCCCTTGGCCGGTTTTTTTCAATGCAAATGTCAATGTATCAGCAGAACGTTTTTTTTTTCACCCAAAATAAATTGCTGACTTTTCAATTATAGAAAAAAAGCTAACTAGTTAAAATAGATTTATCAGCAAGCAATTTCAGCCCGAATGTTCGTGAACATAAAGACCATTTTCGTTTGTTTCAGAATCATCCACCATGGTTGGAAAGGTGTTAATTTTCCTCGCATCAGTATCAGCCTTGAATATTGGTAAGTAGGACAATCACGTCTAAATTATATAATAGAACGAATATGGATCAAACTCGTCATTAAAAACCAGCCACTCGGTTCGATCTATGGGTTAAGCCATAGTTGTCTGTGGATGGGTGACACCTATTACATACCGAGTTTCCTCCGTGCCTCGGAAAGCACGTTTAGCAGTAGGTCCCGGCTGTCATTAATTGTAGATCTTTGATAGTCGTTACAGATAGTCATAGGCCGAAAAAGTCTGACAGCCAGTTTAACCGTATTACCCAGTACTAACTGGGTTACGGAGGTCAGATAGGCAGTCGCTCCGTGTAAAAAACTAGTAGGTATTCAGCTGCATCCGGTTAGACTGGAAGCCGACCCCAACATAGTTGGGAAAAGCCGAGGCAGATGATGATGATGATGATGATGAATATGGATAAAACTCCGTTACATTATTTAATAGTGGCTAGTAAGGGTTGGAGCTCTATTGCTCTCGAGTAGGTTTTTTGCAATTTAGAGTTTTTAGGTCCCAAATCATATTTTGTGTGGCTAAGGTGGTAAGCAGATGCTTAGCCTTTTTAACCGACTTCAAAAAGGAGGAGGTTCTCAATTCGTCGGAACCTTTTTTTTTATGTATGTTCCCCGATTACTCGAAGATGGCTGGAGCGATTTGAATTATTCTTTTTTTGTTTGAAAGGGTATACTTTCCAGATGGTTCCATAATCATCGCATCGGGATCTGATGATGGGATTCTGGAGAAATTTAGAGAACTCTTCAAATTTTATAGGCACACTTGATGTGATTTGGGTAGTTTTTGGAAGAATACTTTCCTAAACTGATCCCATTTCAATTTCGTGAAGATCTGATGACGAACTTCGGAGATAGGCAACGGAACTCCTTAATAAAATATGATAGCAAATGGACTGGGATTGCTGAAATCTCATGTCTATCTATTGTTTACACCAATTCATAACATAACATCACGCCGCTACGCTGTGAAGGGGGGCACAAGTGAACCACTAAAAAGTGAAAAATAAAAACTTTTTTGCAAAAAATAAAACCGACTCCAAAAAACACAAAAAACTGAAAAATAACTTTTGCTTCAGAAGTCGGTGACAAAAAACTAAGTAAATCAATCAAACAATGGTCACCGACTTCTGAAGCTGAAGTTATTTTTCAGTTTTTTTGTGTTTTTTGGAGTAGGTTTTATTTTTTTTAAACTATTTTCGGACATCCAGTCAGGTTCAGGGCGTCCAGTCATCCAGAGATTATTGTCTATAAATGCACATACGATACAGGTATAAAAGACCCATCTAGTATTAAATAAGCCAACATTCCTTATTGTGGAACTGAGGAGCTCGTAGCTAAATAATAACAGCCACTCGGGTCGATAGTTAGGTTAAACCGTGCTTGCCTAGGTTGGTCTGTGGATGAGTGACCACCCTTACATACCGAGTTTCCTTCGTGCCTCGAAAAGCACGTTAAGCTGTTGGTCCCGGCCGTCATTCTAGATCTTTGACAGTCGTTACAGGTACTCAGTGGCCCAAAAAGTCTGACAACCAGTCTTACCAAGTGGTATCGTATTTCCTAGTATCAACTGGGTTGTGGAGGTCAGATAGGCAGTCGCTCCATGTAAAATACTGGTATTCAGCTGCATCCGGTAAGACTGGAAACCGACCCCAACATAGTTGGGAAAAGTCTAGGCAGATGATGATTCCCTATTGTGCAAATTGCGAGCTATCGTCCATTGCATTTTGATCAGTAGTCCTTTTGCTTGACTCTTGTCAACAAGGAGTGTAATTTTAAAAAGCAATCCAGGCCGCCATTTTTTGTACCAGCAAAGCAATAGGCAGGTAAAACACAGACCTATTTTTATTCACAAAATAATTTCCACACAACAGTTCAGTACTGGAATGACAGCGTTTCAATTTTGCAAGCCAGTCCAAAGTTTTAATTATGCCGCGAAATTAATTCGGGATCAAGTTTGCCGCTCCAATTTGTGTTTGGTGCCTGCCTTTCATAAAGCTTCATTTTAAATGATTTTTCGTATATGACGTCATGTGCAAATACTCGCACAATTGGTTTAATTTACTTTTTAATTGCGTTTTCCAAAAAGGTTTTTGCTTCAGCTCTTTTAACGCTTTGGCAGGAATAGTTGCAGTTCAGTGGTAGTTTCAGAATATGGGCTCTAGCCCAACACCCACTGTTTGAAATTACCTAAGGTTACGTTTACCATGTGTCATTTTTAAGGTTCTGACTGAGTTTCAGTAAAAAAACCAGTCTTACCAAGAGGAACCAGTAGTACCAAGGGGTACAGTATTACCCAGTACTAACTGGGTTGTGATGGTCAGATAGGCAGTTGCTCCATGTAAAATACTGGTATTCAGCTGCATCCGTTTAGACTGGAAGCCGACCCTAACGTAGTTGGAAAAAGGCTCGGCAGGTAAGGATGACTTCAGTCCGTAAAAAAAGAGTTTTAACTTACGATCACTTTACTGTACGTCTGTTTGTCCGTCTGTCAAGATGTTTACTTTTTCTCAGGAGGTATTAAGCTAAAATTAATATCACATAATCAGATCTGCTATATTTGAGAGCAGTGACAAAATCAACCTTGTAAGTCAACTCGATAAAAAGATATGACCGCAATCAACATATAACAAATTCCTACATTACGGAACCCTCCGTACGCGAGTCCAAATCTCACTTGGCCGGTATCTTTCATCACTGCTTTCATAACACCATGAGGAAACGTGCATGTTCTAAAATTTGTTATTACTTTTGAGCTCCCGATATTTCGACGCTGTTGCAAGCGCCATGATCGCGGGTAACTGGAGAATACGGGTGGATGAAATTGTTCGGAGAAGACAAATCTGTCTACTCTCTTTCTTTGTTTTCTGCTACACGCACTACTGGAACTCGACACTAAGTCACGGCAAAATAGAGTCACAGTATCACCAAGTTTTGTGGTCTGGTTTAAAACTGGATTTCACGTAATCGACACTTTGAAGCCATCCTCAAGAACGTAGAATCCAATTTTGAGTTTTTGTCTGCTTCTCACATTTGTTTCCATCCGCGATCATGGCGCTTGCAACCGCGTCGAAATATCGGGATCTCTATATCAATCACGGAAGATATCCCGTATACTGACATTTTACGTTTATATCCTAGAAACATGTAATTTCCACCAAATCGCATAGGGCTCGATATATGTACTTAAAACTATCTATCTCCACATAATGGAGGCTTGTGTCCAAACATTGAGCAGTGGAGCTAGAGAAGGTAGATATTAATAGCAATAGCAACGGTTGCCAGATTTGGTCACTAGAGAGTCCTTCTTTTTAGCCCTAATTCGAGAGATTTATTGATGTAGCCTGAAACGAATCTTTTCAACTAAAGGAGATCACCCAGCCTCCATACATTTTTGGACTATTTTCAAAAGCCAACCAAAATAACCCTATTATTTGGATAGGGATATCAAAATAAACATTTTTAATTATGACACCTAAGCCGTAAGTCAAATCACCGAGAAGTTATTCAACCACACAATATCTGAAATCACCCAGTTTAATTTGGTTGGCAGGCACTTATGAAAATAGCCCAATCTCCTTTGATTATTCTGAGGCACGACAAGCATTATTGCATTATTGCAAAGGATCAAGATTCAAACTAGTAGTGATATCTTTAAATACACGCCTTTTTCCCATACTCCTTTAAACATTGCTAACACCTCGCCCGCGACTTTGTCCGCGAAAATTATGATCACTCGGCTAATTCACATGGTGTCAATATAATTTATAACCTACTAGCTGACCCGCGCAACTTCGTCTGCGTCACATTTAGAGAAAATGCAATATTGCTCACCCCAGTAACATTTAACACGTAACCTGAAACGAATCTTTTAAACTAAAGGAGATCACCCAGCCTCCATACATTTTTGGACTATTTTCAAAAGCCAACCAAAATAAACCTATTATTTGGATAGGGATATCAAAATAAACATTTTTTATTCTGACACCTAAGCCGTAAGTCAAATCAACGAGAAGTTATTCAACCACACAATATCTGAAATCACCCAGTTTAATTTGGTTGGCAGGCACTTTTGAAAATAGCCCAATCTCCTTTGATTATTCTGAGGCACGAAAAGCATTATTGCATTATTGCAAAGGATCAAGATTCAAACTAGGAGTGATATCTTCACATACACGCTTTTTTCCCACACTCCTTTAAACATTACTAGCACCTTGCCCGCGACTTCGTCTGCGAAAATTTTGATAACTCGGCTAATCCACATGGTGTCAATATAATTTATAACCTACTAGCTGACCCGCGCAAGTTCGTCTGCGTCACATATAGACATAATGCAATATTGCTCACCCCAGTAACTTTTTAGCGTGATAATATACAGCCCATGTTTTTCCCCAGGTTGAATTATGTCTTTTTGCCAAATTTCATTACGATCCAATCAGCCGTTTAGTCGTGAAAAGGTAGCAAACAGACAGACAGAGTAACTTTTGAATTTAAAATATTAGTATGAATGTTACTCGTTATAGATGTATCTTTCTAATGGTGAAAGAATTGTTAAAATTGGTTTTTAGTTCTTTACTTAAATCGTAACAAAAAAAATCTAATCTTTCCTCTTTATAGTATTAGTCACGGAGATATTGGGGCTCAAACTTCCAACTTTTTCACAACTTACTTTTTCTTAACTTTTTAAAATAGGTACATGTGTTTAATGTAAGATACTTTAAACACCTTCATGACTCCCGTAATATTTAATCCATCCATCAGCTCAATGTTTTTAGTGCATTACAATGAGTCCTATCGAAAAGTTTGATTTTTCACCACAAAAAAAAAGTTATTTACGCTCACCGCACCTTTTTTTTTCATTCCTGTTTGTCATTTTATTTTTACTTAAACTATGTCACGGTGTTACTATACTAATTTCTTAAATATGTTTTTCTTATTATATATTGGGACCTTGTTTTTTATAAGTGAACTGTATCATTTAATTGTACTTCGGTGTGTTGTGCTACGTCTTTTGTGTGCACTAAATAAATGAAAGAAACAAAGAAAATACATTTATTTGGCACACACTACAAGTGCACACAGTATAAAAAAATACACACAAAATGAATAAAAAAATGGAAACCAAAAACAATAATAAAAAAACTTAAAACTAAACAATAAGAAAAAAATTAAATAAACAATAAAAAGTGTGACACTGAGTGCCTCACGGCTGCGCCAAATAGGCCCAGTTCAGCAAAATGCCGGACAACTGTTACTAGTGCCCGACGCTGGTTTTCAACTGGACCTGGATTAGTGAGGTTACGGATGTGAAGCAGTTTTATGTTGTGTCAATGGTGGTGGTGAGTGTGTACATATATATGTGAATTACATCTGTAATTATGCAAAAATAAATAGAATAATAAACTAAACTAACAAAATACCTAAACAAAAAATGGATTATTAGAAAGAAAAAAAAAAACATAAACTAGAGTGAGTGAACGAAAGTGCAAAACAAAACAGAAATATATATAAAAGAAAACAGAAAGATACATAAATTGGACGGACCCATGGTAAAACGACGCGTGGTAAAATGATTTATCTATCTACGAGTATCTATCTATTTCCTAGCGAAATTTCTTGCGTAGGGTTACTTCGTTTGATTTACAGAATGCTTCATGTAGTGTCTGTTAACACTCTGTGTTATTGTAAAAACGAATTTATTTCATGCGTAAAGACATGAAAGAAGAAAGTGATATAAAAAGAATCAACTTTAAACGCTTTTCCAAAAGCTTGGATTCCGTAATATTCTTTTCTAACTACGTTATCTAACTCATCACTCAGAAAGCATAACAGCTTCCCTTTAACTCTTACAATTTGCCCGAGATGACAACCGGTTAAGCCTTTGTTTTCTTCAGCTAAAGCCGCTATATTTTCCTTTTTGTCTCTCGTTTTGCTAAGGGAAGTGGAAACGTTTTGTCTTTCTTACTACGGCTAATTGAGTTGGTTATGATTGCGACAAAGTTTGTCGGATTCTTAGTGGTGTAGGTGTTTTTAAATGCAGCTACGGTGAAGTTTTGTTATTTATCTGTGCTGAATTGAGTTGAAACTATGTTATTATTATTTTGTTAGAGAAAAATTACGTTTTTAAAATATGGACGAGCTCGTGGCTATAATAATAACAGCAGCTTGAGTCGATCTTTAGGTTAAATCATGCTTGCCTAAGTTGGTCCGTGGATTGGTTATACACCTATAAAATACAGAGTTTCTTCCGTGCCTCGCAAAGCACGTTAAACTGTTGGTATCGGCTGTCATTTGTAAATCTTTGACAGTCATAACAGGTGGTCAGTGATCCGAAAATCTGACAACCCGTCTTAATTTGTTTCCTAACCAGTACTAACTAGGTTGTGGAGGTCAGATAGGCAGTCGTTCCATGTAAAATATTGGTATTCAGCTGCGTACGGTTACACTGGAAGCCGTTTCTAGGTAGATGATGATAATGACTTCATTATTTATAGTGCGATCTTATCCTTTTATGCTCTCTTCCAGTTTAACAGCAGTTTTTGCAAAAAATGTACAGTCTTTTAGCAAAAATCAACAAAATATTATACTTCTACTACGAGTATAAATTAATAATAATAAGCTACCAATTCACTCTGATGCAATTGAATTAAAAACTAATTAAAATTAAATCGCATTGAAATTGAGAAAGGTATTGATGATAGTATGAATTCCCATTAATTCAGGATTCAATTTTGAATTACAGGTAATGGTTGTACCTAATTGGTATTGCAAAATCTCCTAGTGGTACTTTTGGTTTATGACGAAATTCATCACATTATCTTCATAGCATGTCGATGGCAAAGGAGATCACTCAGACTGGGCTATTTTCATTTCAAATGTGCCAATCAATATAAACTTATTATTTGGATAGAGCATAACAAAATAAACTTTTTTGATTATCACACCTAAATTGTAAGTCAATTCACCGAGAAGTTATTCAACCACAAAATATCTGAGATTGACCAGATTTAGGTTTTTTTTTTTACCCGGCCTGTTAAAATAAACGCATTACTTGAATGGAGCTGCTGCGCTCTGTTACTCTTCGGCAGACCCCTAGGTGGAACTTTTGTAATTAGTTGAGTAACTAGGTTAGGATGGGCTGGATAAACACATCAATGAGTTTGGGTTTCAAGGAGATCGGCAGATCTCCCTTGATTAACGTCTTCATGGACCAGTAGCATTTTAAATATTCTAATAATCATTATTATTTATTTAAAACTTGGGTATAGAACTTAGGCAGTACCTATAATAAAAATGTGTATGTCCATAGGCTCTATTTAATTATTGTGTTTAATTTAGTTGACAGGCAAAAAAAAATACCTCGATCTGGGTGATCTCAGGTACTTTGTGGTTGAATAACTTCTCGATGAATTGACCTACGACTTAGGTGTGTCAATAAAAAATGTTTATTATGTTATGTTCTATCTAAATAATAAGTTTATTTTGGTTGGCCAGCACTTTTCAAATAGTCCAAAAATGTATGGAGGCTGGGTGATCTCCTTTTCATTGAATAAAGGGAAAGGATTGAATAAAAACCTCTTAAAAAAGCCTAAAAATACTTGTTTTCCCAGTCATTGCGATCTTTTTTTGTCATACACCGTACCTGAGAACCTTCTATAGTTACGAAAATATTAGGGGTCAAAGTTCCAACATTTTGACACGTTTTATTTCAAATACATTAGAGTTTTTATTGTAAAATTTTGACTCACGACCCTCGTACTATTCAATATATTATCCATCAGCACAATGTTTGGAGTGCGTTACATTGGGTTCTACCACAAAACATGATTTTTCACCAAAAAAAAAGTTGGCTTTTTGGGCCACTATTTCGTTTACGTGCTTTCCGAGGCACGGAGGAAACTCGATATACAATAGGTGGTCACCCATCCACAGACCAACCTAAAGATCGACCGAGGCGGCTGTTATTATTTAGGCACGAGCTCCTTTCGTGGAGTCCAAGTCTAATCTTAACAATTCCAAAAACCGTAGATAAAATTAATGACATACAGATTTATTTTATTTCAGTTTTATACAAAAACGGATTAATGAACACTTTTTTAACGCACTGTTGGTAAATACGGGGATGCAAATATTCCGTTTCCAATATGCAATGGAATAAAAACTAAAGATAAACATAAATAAACATATATATTTGGATTCGTTAGAGTTCTGTGTATTCGGGTATTTTGGTTTTAATCTCATTTTCTTTGAAACATATCGATGAGGCTGTCGGTAAATCACTGAATTCATGGAATTAAGGTATAGTAAGGTACAGGATTAAATTTTATTAATTAGATACGGTAATAATATACAATGTTGACGACCCGAATGGCGTAGTGGCAGTGACGCTGCCGTACGTTCTTAGGGTCCTAGGTTGGAATCCCGATAGGAGCAAATGTTTGTGTGATGAGCATGGACATTTGTTTCCGAGTCATTTATGTTTATATGTATAATAAGTATGTTTTACAAACAAAAAAGTTTATTTGTAGTATATCAACTATCTAGTGTCCACGACACAAGCTTTGCTTAGTGTGGCACTAGGTGGCGCTGTGTCTTAATGTCCAGCGATATTTTTTTTTTATTTTTTTTTATGAGCCCGGTAACCATGAACCAGGATAGGATTTATCGACTATTTGAAAACCACCTACTTAAGTGGATCTAATTCTAAACTAAGTAGTCGATGATCTTGGTGCACGGTAAAACTCTAATGAATTTATGTTGGCACCAACTTAAATGTATAAAATGTATGTTTACTACTGAATAAATAAATAACGTCTATTGGCCAGCTGCGGAATGATGCAGGCTAGAGATAATTTAAAAATTAGGGATCTGTCCCTGCTTCTGATCAACAAGTACAGTATACAATAAAATCTACCCGATGACAATAAAATAATTAGTCTGCCAGATAGATTTCTAGATATGATATTGGAATCATACTGTTTCTTTTTTCACGTAAACAAGAAATGAATACGATACAGTGCGTCGAAAACTCAAGAGTCGTCACATTTGTCTAGATTTTTTTACCGGAAAGTGACTCCACAAGCTCCCACTCTTGATCGTAGACACGTTTTATCTTCGTCATTTTTTATTAATTCGATACAAAAAACACGTATCCAACATGTTTCGATAATTTAGCTGGCGGACTTAACAGAATCATTGTTTTTTTTTGTCGGAATTTATGCATATTATTGTGCAAACCGCTAGTCTGTGGTTTTCACTGCCAGCTTCGCTATTTCTCAAACATAATAATCTAGATCTCTTCGAATGTCGGGTGAATTGGTTTCTTCCTGGCAAGCGTTCTTCTCACTCAAGCCTGATTAGTAAAACAAATTTAATATAATAGGGTAGACGACAAAAAAACAATGGTCAGTTTTTAGATTAACTAAAAATATTTGACCCGTATTTTTTCTTTTTTTACATAAACCAAAATTGACGAAGGTACTCGTAAGACGCTTTTAAAATATTTTTTTTTATTTCTGATATCATTTTTTCCTAAACTGAATAGTTTGCGCGAGAGACACTTCCAAAGTGGTAAAATGTGTCCCCCCCCCCCCTGTAACTTCTCAAATAAGAGAATGATAAAACTACAAAAAATATACGATGTACCATGTAAACTTCTACCGAAAATTGGTTTGAACGAGACCTAGTACGTAGTTTTTTTTATACGTCATTAATTTAAAATCATAACTTTTATACTATGTTACTTGCTGCTACGGAACCCTTCATGGGCGAGTCTGACTCGCACTTGTTTGATACTGTTGTCATGCCTATTCTCAAAATTACGAACAAAACACATCTGATTCTGTTTTGTACTATTTGCAGATTGCTATAGAAGCCACAAACTATCAAATTATTTTATCAACTTTCAGCGAACAACACAAACAACATTATTGTTGTTTCTCAAAACAACATTCTTCATCACAAATTGAATTTGGATTTCAATTTGGGGACGTCCAGACAACAATCGTAGCTGATTTGTTGCGAGAAAGACAAATTGTTGACAAAGTAAAAGAAAATGTGGAAAAATGTTCTATTTATGTATGTTTGTACTTATTACCTCCCTCCCTCACTCAAGGAGCTTGTGGCTAAATTATAACTTTAGGTTAAGCCGTGCTGGCCTAGGTTGGCCTGTGGATGGGTGACCACCCTTACATACCGAGTCTCTTCCGTGCCTCGGAAAGCACATTAAGCTGTTGGCCCCGGCTGTCATTTGCCCATATTTGACATTCGTAACAGGTAGCCAGTGGCCCAAAAAGTCTGACACCAGTCTTACCAAATGGTATCATATTACCCAGTATTAACTGGGTTGTGAAGGTCAGATAGACAGTCGCTTCATATAAAATACTGGTATTCAACATAGTTGGGAAAAGGCTAGGCAAATGTACTTCTTAGCTCTTTGGTGAGAGAGAAAAATAAATAAATGAAAAATAATATGAAAATTTTGAGGGTTCTAAGGATTTTTGCACTACTTCTATAACAATAAATTAAATGTAACAGAATACTGTTTGTTCTTGTACTTCTATCACAATATGTAAAGATCTAATCTTTATTATATCTGACCATTTTTAGGGTAGAAAGGTAGAGAAAGTTTCTAACGAAGCCATAAGGCTTATGTTCTCCCCCATCATTGCAATTTTTTTTTTGGGTTTCAAAGTTCCAACTTTTTCAATTTTTTTTTTTAAACATTTTTTTTATTTTAAGAACTTTGCTTTAAACACCTTTACGACCCCCACACTATTCAATCCATCCACTAGCACAATGTTCTAAGTACGTTACATTGAGTTTAACCGTAAAACGTGATTTTTTACTCCAAAAAAAAAAAAGTCCCCGCAATTATTTTTTGCGTAGGGTTATTTATTTGTATGTACTGAATGGCTTCGTGATGAATCTGTTACACCCTGTATATCCAAAGATCTAATCTATATTATTTTATCTGAATCTGAATTCTATCTTTAGGGTAGAAAAGTAGAGAAAATCTTGTGACATAATATACATATTTAATTTAACTAAATGAGTTTGTTTCCTATCAGTCTTACTATTCTGAGAAAGATCACCGCAACAAAGTCAGACGACATGGACTTTTCTATAGTCCGATATTTTAAAAACGACCAACCCTGATTATTTATTTGATAATTAAGATCAAACAAAAAACCAATAATAAAATAACAAACAAAACACAAATTGTCATTCAATTACTACACCACAATTTTCCTTCAAAACAAAACAAATTGTAACCTACCACAATGACGGATAGAAACGTCAAAATGAGATGAAAAAAAATATATTACAGTTTTTTTTCACTTAACAGAAGCCCGGCTTTGTTTCCAACGATACTCATAAACGCATCGGTCTGTACAAATTTTAATGAGTCCAACCACTATATTTTGCTGTATTTTTCCGTACAATGTTATCATTGCAATGGAGAAGTGGAGAATATTGCAATATTTTGGTTTTACCCTTTGATACAAGCGTTTGTGAGATGCGAGGGTTTAATTAATCTTTTGAAGTTCTTTGGGAGAAGGGATGTTTTATTTATGTTGAAGTGTGTTTTTAATGGTGTTGATTTACTAGTGCAAAGCAAAACGCAGTTGTATCAATACTACAACTTCATTTTTCTTTGCACTAGTAGAAGACATGGCCGACGTCAAATTAATTATGTGATACCCCCAAATTAATACAGGGTGTAAACCACCTCATCACAAAGCCGTTAACCAAGCATTCTGTACATCAAACTAAGTAACTTTACGCAAAAATTATTGCTGGGAAACATCTTTTTTTTTTGAGGTTATAAATCATGTTTTGTGGTAGAACTCAATATAACGCACTTAAAACATTGTGCTGATGGATGGATTGAATAATACGGTGTGGAGGTGTTAAAAGTCACAATCTTAAAAAAAAACTTGTATTTAAAAAAAAAACTGGTCAAAAAGTTGTAAATTTGACCCCCCATATCTCCGTAACGTTCCCAGGTATGGTGTAGAACAAAAAAATGATCGCAATGATGGGAAAAACAAGTGCCTTTCACCGCTTGACTGCGCTAGAACATCGGAAATTTCTCAAGGTTACCGGCGCGTCATCACGTGACCATGACGTAATGCGACGCCGCGTCAAGTGGCTGTGCTATTGTTATCGTTTTTTGTATACTCGTTGGGAACGGTTGTAATCTCAAGTGATGTTTTTGTTAGAGCTTATGAATGCCCCATTCAGTTTGGGTTAAGTGTTTGTTGACATTTCGTCTCTAATTTATTACATTAAGTGGTAAATATTGACTATGGTTGAAAATAAACATTATGTGAACTTTAAACATTATTATTTCAAAAAGTAAATCGATACCATAAATATTTTATGGCTTTTATTGGTGGAAGGGTTCTATCTTCATAGGAAAAAAAAATAAATACATACCTCATAGTAAAAAAATACTTATTTACAGGCATAAAACTGGCAAAAAACACACTTGACGGCGGTGAAAAAAAATAAACAAAAATTAAATAAATTATTACGACTACACAGTTTCACGAAACTTAAAAATATAGTTACTATCTGAAAGCTACATTCATAGAGGAACTTATGCGTAATTATTAAGTGCATAGGTCTATTCAATATTAGAAATACATGGGATTGATTGAAGGAATTCCCACTCACGTAAAAGCGTACCTACCATTTCTTGTCTTTTTTTGTTTTGTTCAGTGAAGTTTGAGTAAAGAAAATACAATAAATCTAACTATATTCGATAATAAATTACCTATATTATCATTATATTGTAATTAACCAATAAATCAGTGATTTACTCAAAAATACTCAAACAATAAACTTTTTTTCGTTGCACATGTAAACAAAACAATGGAAATTCACAGACTAAATTTGACAATTTATTTCTTAACCACAGATACATTTTTGACGGCCAGTGTTGCATGTTTCTAAGGCGGATATTCTCGATAGTTCAATTAAAAAATAGACAACCGACCCAAAACACAGAGGTTTAGAGCAAGAAGCAATAATACGACGACCAGTACTAATGTCACGTGCCATCCACCCTAAAGGGGTGATGAGCCGGCAACGGTATAAAAATTCATCCACCCTAAAAGGGTGATGCGCCGGCAAGCGGTTCAGCTTCGTGAAGAGGTGTTTTACACCCTGTATGTAGCAGGAGAAGTATGACGATTTTTTAAAGATAACAAAAAGAAATATCCCATATAATTATCTTAAGTAATAAAAATTCGATGCGAATCAGAGAGGGTCGCCTAGTACATTATACAGCAAAATATATATTTTATGCAACGTTTAACAGAAAGGGTATAGTCATACGGAAGGGTGTGTGTTTCTCCATGGGACCACCATCGTAATTGTAAAAACAATCAGCTGTCTCATACATTTGCTCGAGTAGGTATTGAAATTCTGTATGGACCGTTGATTATATTTTCGCGATTACGATGGCGGTCCTTTGTAGAAAGTTGTTCAGTTTGATGGTCTGTAGCACACCCTTCCATATGACTATACTGTTGGACTGTTAAACGTTGTATAACCATCACAACATAGCAAGTCTTTGTACTTAAATATAATGACGAAATAATCTTCCGCAAATCCTTTTGAGGTTCCAAATTGGTTCTTGATAATTTTCGACTTTGTTACATTATATTATTATCGTAGGAGAGAAATTTTCGCTTATAATGTTATTATTATTATGGAATTATATCGAGAGAATGTTGGTGCTTTTAAGTTGTGTGTTCTAGATTTTATTCTGATAGCATTGTCACGAGTAACATATTATACAGTTTTTGTTTGGTGTTCTTGGTAATTATTGTTATTGAACTTAATTAAAATTGTCTCATTAGTGTTTTTTTAACAGCATTAATGCTAAGTTTAAGGGATAAGGACGCTCCCAACCGTAAAACGTGGCAGAAAAGGGGGGTGGGGGGAGGCCTACATCCATCAGTAGCTGATTTCGGGCTGATATGATGATGAATGCAAAGTTTAGAACTCACAAAGTTTATGGGATCACCTTTAGGGTAGTGTGTGTTTATTTCGATTGGATTAAAGAAGAGATGTTTCCAAATATATTATTATTTTAAAAGGACAATAATTATACAAAGACGATGAGAAATTAAAAATTTCTATAGAAAACTCATTTCTCTCATAACTCTTGTTTCAATCAGTGTACATTCAAAATACGAGTATATAATTATATTTGGGAACCTAGATATATTCTGTGTTCATATCTGTTTACCGTTCATTATAATCTTGGTATTTTCAATGTTTGAGTGCATCGGTTTCTTCTAGGCAAACGTGAGGCATAGAGGAAAGTCAGAATGTATGTACTAGATCACCCATCCATGGACCGACCTTAGCAAGCGCTGCTTGACCTTAACAATGGACCCATGTGGCTGTTATAATGTATCCTCTTGTATTAATCCAATTAGACTAATTTGACGCATAAATTCGAAAATTATAATCCATGTGATTATGTGGGTACATAATCGCTATGTGTTTAGCACCATGTATGTAGATAATCTGATTGACGCTCAAACACATTCCATTGATTGGCTATGTCTACTTTTGTATTTATACGGAATTATTGAACTAAGCAAGATACTTTACCATAAAATTATGATCATAATACCTTTTTGATCATAATTTTTAGCCGATTACGGCCAATCCAAAAGGAAGGATTATGATTTTGTATGTTTGTAAAAAAAATGTTCTACCGTAGCACCTTATGAGGCCTGCGGAGCATGCGTTTTTCATACAAGCGTAATACCAAAATAGTATGAAAATCAAACATATTCTTAAAGTAGTGTATATTTATTTCGATTGGATTACAGAATATATAGGTTTCCAAACACATATTTTGAATATACACTGATTTAAACAAGAGTTATCAGCAAAATATTTTTTCTATAGAAATTTTAAATTCCTCATATCTCGTTTTTATGTCATTGTCCTTTCAAAAATATATAGTTGGGAACATAGATATTCTGTTATCCAATCGAAATATATACCTTAAGAATATGTTTGATTTTCATACTATTTTGGTATGCAAACGTATTGCATGAAAAACGCATGCTCCGCCGGCCCCTTAATACTCTTACCTGATTTTGATGAATGATGTCTCAATCGCTCAAAATATAGATTAAATCCGTCAAGCGAAAATAAAAAAACGTTTAAAACATACTCGCGAAGACTAAAAAAAATCATTAATCTTACTCAAAAGGCACAGAACAGTAACATTATTAATAAGGCTCACAATAAATCCAAGGCAGCGTGGCAAATCATCAATAATAATAACCACATTAAAGAACCTATTTTAAAAATTGACAATCAAAATGTGACAATAAAGGATCCTAGGAAAATAGCAACATCATTTAATGATTTTTTTATTGACCAAGTACAAATTGTAACTAATGACACACCTGACAGAATTATTGACATAGAAAGTAACTCTAATTCAATGTTTATGTCACCAACAGTCCCAAATGACATTATAAGAGCAATTAAATCGCTCAAAAATACAAAAAGTTGTGGTTACGATGAGATTACAACTAGCGTAGTTAAATTTGTTAGTGACACTATTGCTGGGCCTCTAAATCACATTCTAAATAGTAGTATTGAATCTGGCATATTCCCTAATAGCCTAAAAACTGCAGTAATAAAACCTCTATATAAAAAAAATAATAGAGAAGACATGTCCAATTACAGACCAGTGGCATTAATCCCAATTTTCTCTAAGGTATTTGAAAAAATTATTTACTTAGCAATGGATAAATTTTTGACTAAATATAATATATTAAGCGAGGAACAAATGGGATTTAGAAAAAATAAGAATATTAATATGGCAATTTATAAACTCTTAACTAATATTATGACAAATGTGGACAATAAAATTCCAGTATGTGCAATATTGACTGATATGACTAAAGCATTCGACTATGTAAACCATAATGTACTTTTAGAGAAACTTTATGCCTATGGTATCAGAGGAAATATCTTTGATCTTATAAAATCTTACCTACGTGGCCGGTTACAGTACACAGAAACCACGAGAGTATGCCTTAAAACTAAACGTGAATTTAAATACACTTCAGATTGTAGAGAAGTTAAACACGGCGTACCACAAGGTAGCGTTCTCGGGCCACCCTTGTTTCTCATATATATAAATGATTTGCCACGTCAAACTCATCATCCTATGGTGCTGTTTGCTGACGATAGTACTGTGATAGTAAAATGTTCGGACTTAAACAAATATGAAAGTGAGATTAATGACACATTAAAGAGTATTATTAATTGGCTTAGCATAAACAACTTGATTATAAATTTGCAAAAAACTAAAATAATGCATTTTTTCCAACGGATTAGTCCCGCTAATATTTCTGTCAGCTACAATGGGCAAAAAGTTGACTCAACAAATGTAGCAAGGTTTCTGGGCATCTTAATTGACAGCAATCTTACTTGGAAACCTCATTCTGAGGATTTATGTAAAAAATTAAGCAAATTAGCTTATGTGCTGCACAACTTATCACATAAAGTAAGCATTGCTACTCTTGTAACAGCTTACCATGGTCTGATTGCATCAGTATTGAGATTCGGAGTGATTTTCTGGGGCAACTGTAGCGAAAGGGAAGAGATATTCAAGGCCCAAAAACGATGCATAAGATCTATGACAAATTTAAAATCTACTGAAAGCTGTGAGCCTGTGTTTAGGTCTCTGAAAATACTAACCCTCCCGTCTATTTACATATTGGAAGTGTCCATTTTTGTTAGATCTAATTTAAATTTGTTTCCAACTCTGGCTAGCATTAGATTACGCTCAGGTCCTATAAGACAGCAATATAATAAGTTATTACATACAGGACAATACAAAACAGCACTATTAAGAAAAAGTATAATGTCAATGGGTCCTATCATATATAATAAAATTCCGCATAGCTTAAAAGATCACCCCATACGCATATTTAAAATTAAATTGACCACATTACTATTAGAAAAATGCTACTATTCTGTTAATGATTTCTTGAATGATAAAAATTTATAACTGTACTTTAGTCATTATTTCTTCTTTTTTTTGACATTGACATTTTAATAGATAATAATTTTTTACAATTGTTTGTTATGCTACAATGATTGTTAATAGACTATTTATTTTACAATTGACAAACTTATGTAAATTTTGATACCAAATTAGTACTAAGTCAATTATTTGGAATGTACTGTAACTGCCTAACAATACTTATATTTTAATTATATTCACATTTTCGAACATTTCAATAATTTTTACATTTTAATTATTTTGACATTGTAATCACTTTGCAATTTTAATTATTTTGACATTCTAATAATTTTGACATTCTAATTGTTTTGATTTTTTAATTTCTATGACTTCTTTTTTAATTATATTTTTCAATTTTAATAGTTTGCAGATTTCTTTTTTTTTTGAAATTTTATAATATTTAATGTCACTATCTAATGTATAGAATTGCACACCAAATTTGTACGCCTTCAGGCATAACATAGCGCACTGTTTCGTTAAAAATAACATCTATATGTCTTTACCTATGTTAACAAATAAATAAATATTATTATTATATTATTATTATTATTATCGCTTCATTATTGTGGCTAAAATATATCTGACACTTGAACCGATCTTCAGGTTAAGCAACACTGGTTTAGGTTGGTCCGTGGATGGGTGACCACCCATTAGTTACCAAATTTCCCCCGTGCCTCGAAAAGCGCGCTAAGCCGTCCAGGCTGTCATTTTAAATTCTTTGACAGTCATAGGCGCGAAAGTCTGACAACCAGTCTTATCAAACATTGTATTCATCATCATCATCATCATCATTTCAGCCGAAAGACGTCCACTGCTGGCCTCCCCCAAGTGTCGCCACATTGACCGGTCCCGTGCGACTCGCGTCCAAGGGATTCTCGCAACCTTCACCAGGTCATCGGTCCACCTAGTGAGAGGTCTTCCAGTTTGCGGTCGCCACTCCAGAACTTTTCGGCCCCATTGACCATCCGTTCTGCGAGCAATGTGCCCTGCCCACTGCCAGTTTGGCAATTCTTCGGGCTACGTCGGTGACCTTGGTTCTCTTGCGGATGTCTTCATTTGCAAGCATTGTATTACCCAGTACTAACTGGGTTGTGCAGGGTCGGCAGTCTCGACAGAGATAACGACAAATTCGTTAACTTTCGGTCGCTGATTACTATCGAATAAATTCGGTAACAATAATGATGCTTAAGAGTAATGAAAGTCTCTACATCCTAGAAGCATTTCTCGTAAGCATAATTATTTCAACCGAATTTATTCGTTAGTAATTAGCAATCGAAACTTAACGATTTTGTCGTTATCTCTGTCGAGACTGCCGAGCCATCTGTGCAAGTACGTAGGACTGGATTGCACTCGATTTGATAAAGGAGACAATTTTTTTTATTCGGGGATTAGGCCACCCACATAAATTGTAGCATTTAATAATGAAACTTACATTGATTTATTCCTTATAACCTCTAGATTCCAGTGGTTAAATTAGCTAAGCATTGTCTAACCGGAATAAATATGAAAAATCTGCAAAAACACTTACGAAAACCAAAATAAACAGAAAAAGTAAATGTCAAAATAATGAAGTTGTCTGTCAATCACTAAAAAAGTGGGTTTATAACGTTCCGTAACACGTTGATTGTTTAAACCATCTATGCGATTTTAGTGTAAACCTTTAAAAATAGCATCAAAAATGCTCACAGTTCAATAATATTTATTTTTATATTCTTTCTGATGGCAGATATGATTACCAACGGGTAGGTACCGTATGTTGTTGTGCCTGTCTAGGCTAGTTCAGTTGAGGATGAAGGGTTCCTTGGATTGACAACACTTCTTGATGGACTTTAATTTCTTATATTTGTACTAACAAGGTTATAATAAATTGCAAGTGTGGCTGCTGTCGCTACCGTACGAGATCGAGTATTAGAGTAAAAGGAAACTGTCATAGACAACTTTCTACATGTTCAATGTTGCCCGACATAAAAATAAATATCTGTGTTGGGATGCCAACATGCTGGGGGCCGCAGAGGTTATAAAGAACAAGAATTACATTACAACGGTTAAGCATTGGCTTCATATCAAAATACCATCCAGCATCTTGGTACTTACAATTTGAAACTTAATAAAAACCTATTGAAAATACACAATGTTTTTGTTAAACTTTTTCCTAAAAGTACTATAACAGGATAACTATCTTGAAAGGAACAACTTCTTATGTTACACACATAGGTAAATACACCATTATGTTTAAGGAAAAAAAAGGAAGATTTATTCTAAGTATTATGTAGAGGACAATTTATGAATGGTACACCTAGGTAAGAATACCAAATTATATATAAATCTTAACTTATTCTAAGAGGTAGCACATAGCTTTTAATACCTACTTATTCTAAAGGCAGTATACACTAATCTTTATTACTTATTCTAGAGTAGCACATAGCTTTGAATACCTACTTATTCTAAAGGCAGTATTCACTAAAATTTTTATTACTAATTCTAGAGTAGCACATAGCTTTGAATACCTACTTATTCTAAAGGCAGTATTCACTAAAATTTATTTCTTATTCTAGGGTATATAATCTTTATTACTTACTTATTCTAAAGGTAGTATACATATACCACTCAGTGATCTTTTGTATACCTTTTTGTTGGGTGTAATGACCTCTACAACACGAATTTTGTCATCTTGACCTGGAAAAACTTTTACAATCCTAGCCATGGGCCAGCTAAGGGGAGGAGATTTTTGGTCCCTCAGTATAACTAAGGCTCCTACTTTTACATTGGGTACACTGTCTCGCCATTTTGGTCGAGACTGAAGAACATTTAAATAATATCTATGCCAAATATTCCAAAAATGTGATTTTACTTTATTACACAACTCCCAAAATTTTAACCTATCGACAGGGACATCTGTTACATCTTTTTCTGGGAAAGTAGTTAATGCACTTCCTACAAGCCAGTGCCCTGGAGTAAGGTAGCTGAAATCGTTTACATCTTGAGCTGTTACAGGTAACAAAGGCCTAGAATTCAAGACAGCTTCTATTTGACACAATATTGTATTTATTTGCTCGTATGTGAGCACATAGTTTTGCATTATTCTTTTTAAGTGATACTTCATGCTTTTGACCGCAGCTTCGGCAAGGCCAGCAAACACAGGTGAGTAACTGGGCGTAAAATGGAAAGATATACCTTGCTGCGTCACATAATTTTGCACCTGTGCTTGATGATCTTGTGAGGCTTGAAGGTCGTACAGTCGGACTAATTCGTTCCTTGCGCCCTTGAAGCAACCCCCGTTGTCGCAGAACACGTCTGTGGGTAAGCCACGTCGCGCTATAAAGCGTTTGAAACATGCAAGGAAACATTCTGTACTAATATCCGATGAAAGCTCGAGATGCACGGCCTTTGTGACGAAGCATACGAATACGCATATGTATCCTTTTGTCTGTATAGCTCGTCTTACTCGCGAATTTTTTACAGTAATAGGTCCCGCAAAATCGATACCTATTTTTTGAAACGGTCGGCAAGCAGTTACTCTTTCAGGCGGCAAGGAACCCATTAGTTGTTTAGCGCAGTCTGCTTTCATTCTAAAACAAATTAGACATTTATGTATCAACTTTTTTACATGTTTGTAACCATTGACAATCCAGTATTTCTGGTTTAAGCTAGATAATAATAACCTAGGTGCAGACTATGTAAGTAGAGGAGCTGATCCAGATGAGCTGATTCACTGCGAGTCCTGGTGGATGGCTCCACAGTTTCTACGAGACTGTAAGTACGATTTTAAAGCAATCACTCCACCACTTCCCACAGATCAAAAACACGCGTCGTTTTCGATGCATCTATGCAAACCGATAAGAAAGTTTCGCTAAACGATCTATTGCTGAAGGTTACCCTATAGGGTGTGGACAGAGAAAAAACTTCCAGGGGCACAGAATAATTTGAAATATTGTTATTGTTGCTGACCCCCACTATGGTCGTTCCAACCTTGTTTGGAGTGATACCTAGAACCTCTATAACCTTACTTGTTACTAAGGACACCTGTGAAGCGGAGTCCAATATCGCCTTTACATGAACCTCGGTACCATTCTGAGAAAAAAGTTTTATTTTTACAGTAGGTAGCAAAACCTTGTCAGTCTGTGTGCTTGAAATCAGTGCTATCGGAGTTGATGGTGTATCCTCATGAAGCAGTGTGTTGTGAGCTTCCTTGCAAACCTTGCACCGGAAATGAAACTTGCACTTGCCAGTGTGAGTGTTGAGACACACATTGCACAGATTTTTTTCTTTTGAAATCTTTATTCTTTCTGCAGAAGGCAATATCTTGAATTTATTACATGCAAATAATTTATGATCATTGGACTTACAGTATGCACAGGAACTTGCTTTCGACGTTGTAGTGACGTTCACCACTGCTCTGGTAGGCTTGCCCGTCGTCATCGGCTCAGCATTCTCTAACGCTAAGGCTCTCTTCTCCATGAACAGCAAAAAATCCACCACTGTTGGATCTGTGTCAGTACTTCGCTCAAGTTGATAAGCCCGGGATGTATATGAATCTAGTTTGCGAAACAAAATAGACAATATAATGGGATCCCAAGTTTCAGTGTTTACCTGAAGATTTTTTAGGCTGGATAAACATTGTTTAACTAGTGATACAAACTCTCTCAAATTACTCGGAGAGGATTTGACCAGAGTATTCAAATCAAGCAGTGAATTTATGTGTTCATTTACTATTTTAAACTTGTGATTGAATCTTTCATCAAGCAAGCTCAACGCTTCCTCATAACTACCAGATTCCAGAGGGAGATTTTTGATGAGATCAAAAGGTTCCTTTTGCAAGAAGGATCTGAGATAATACAGCTTTTGAATGTTGTCAATTGACCTATCTTTGTGAATTATTGCTTTGAACAGGTTAATAAATGGATTGTACTCACTGTATTTCCCACAAAAGGTTTGAATTTCAATTCTAGGTAATTTTGTTCGAAATGCTGGATTTCCTGCATCCGAACTCGGAGTAGCTTTCGCTTTTATGGCCTCATTTATTGCAGACAATATCGTGAAATACTTCGTTTCGCAATCAGCAACGTCCTCATTGTCCTGATCGTCGAGCGCTAAGATTTGCTTATTGTAACCTTCGTACTCGCTAAAGATCTCCGACACCCTTGATCTTTTTGCCTGGAGCGTTGTTAAAGTACTTAAATCTACATCTTGCTCGTTATGCACGAATTGATAAAGTCTGGTGAGGGATGCTTTGGCATACCCTCGTGACGCCCTGAGTTGTTTTAACGTTTTGTCGTCTGACATTGTAAATCGCAACACCTATCGTCGCTTGCGCACTTTATGAAGGCACCGAATATATCTAACACCTTGCAATACCTAAAGGAATTCACTTAGAACCCGTTACAAATAACTTAAATAAGTACTATTTCGCAAAACAATTAGGTAAATAACTATTGGAACTGAATTGATACAACAACAAGTCAACAACGAAAAACAAAATGGAGTCTGCCTGCCGGCGCCCGGCTTGCTTATTTCACAGAGTATATTCACTACGCGCGGTTTAGCTTGCTTGACGAACCATAGAGTTTCGTGACGCGGTCGTCGTAGATTGGTGGAAAATGCCGTTGTCCAATATGGCTGCGTTGGCGCGGATTGCGTCTTGTCTCGCGTCTCGCTCGCTCCTCGCTTGCACGTACTTCTTTCTTCTCTGTCTTGCAGTCTTCTCGCTAGGCTCAGCTGCGCGCGAAGTTGCAGCGTTCCAGCGACGTGGCGTGGTGTGACGTGACGTGACGTGTAAGTTTGACAAAAACAGCACGATCACACGATGACAATGCGAGTTTGGTTATGTATGAATGAAATCAAACCAAACTTTAGAACGATGATGTGACGATACGTATGGACGTATTAAATTGGACGACTCGTACCTCGCTTGCTTCGCTCGCAGTAAATACGAGAAACCTTGCCAGTTTGTAAGAAGGTGAAGTCCACTCACTTTTTTGGCAGGTCAAACCTGAGCTTCGCCGGCGTCCTGGAGAAGAAATCTTATCCCCTCGAATTGCAGGACGTGTCGTGGGAAGCATCCAAAACGTTTTCTGGCTGGAGGCCGTATCGCAGGTCAAACCTGAGCCTCACCGCGTGTGTCTTCTTGCCGATGGAACACCAAATCCACACCGGATGCGAAGGACCATATGTTGTTGTGCCTGTCTAGGCTAGTTCAGTTGAGGATGAAGGGTTCCTTGGATTGACAACACTTCTTGATGGACTTTAATTTCTTATATTTGTACTAACAAGGTTATAATAAATTGCAAGTGTGGCTGCTGTCGCTACCGTACGAGATCGAGTATTAGAGAAAAGGAAACTGTCATAGACAACTTTCTACATGTTCAATGTTGCACAACATAAAAATAAATATCTGTGTTGGGATGCCAACATGCTGGGGGCCGCAGAGGTTATAAAGAACAAGGATTACATTACAACGGTCAAGCATTGGCTTCATATCAAAATACCATCCAGCATCTTGGTACTTACAATTTGAAACTTAATAAAAACCTATTGAAATTACACAATGTTTTTGTTACACTTTTTCCTAAAAGTACTATAACAGGATAACTATCTTGAAAGGAACAACTTCTTATGTTACACACATAGGTAAATACACCATTATGTTTAAGGAAAAAAAGGAAGATTTATTCTAAGTATTATGTAATTATGAATGGTACACATAGGTAAGAATACCAAATTATATATAAATCTTAACTTATTCTAGGAGGTAGCACATAGCTTTTAATACCTACTTATTCTAAAGGCAGTATACACTAATCTTTATTACTTATTCTAGAGTAGCACATAGCTTTTAATACCTACTTATTCTAAAGGCAGTATACACTAAAATTTATTTCTTATTCTAGGGTATATAATCTTTATTACTTACTTATTCTAAAGGTAGTATACATATACCACTCAGTGATCTTTTGTATACCATTTTGTTGGGTGTAATGACCTCTACAACACGAATTTTGTCATCTTGACCTGGAAAAACTTTTACAATCCTAGCCATGGGCCAGCTAAGGGGAGGAGATTTTTGGTCCCTCCTCAGTATAACTAAGGCTCCTACTTTTACATTGGGTACACTGTCTCGCCATTTTGGTCGAGACTGAAGAACATTTAAATAATATCTATGCCAAATATTCCAAAAATGTGATTTTACTTTATTACACAACTCCCAAAATTTTAACCTATCGACAGGGACATCTGTTACATCTTTTTCTGGGAAAGTAGTTAATGCACTTCCTACAAGCCAGTGCCCTGGAGTAAGGTAGCTGAAATCGTTTACATCTTGAGCTGTTACAGGTAACAAAGGCCTAGAATTCAAGACAGCTTCTATTTGACACAATATTGTATTTATTTGCTCGTATGTGAGCACATAGTTTTGCATTATTCTTTTTAAGTGATACTTCATGCTTTTGACCGCAGCTTCGGCAAGGCCAGCAAACACAGGTGAGTAACTGGGCGTAAAATGGAAAGATATACCTTGCTGCGTCACATAATTTTGCACCTGTGCTTGATGATCTTGTGAGGCTTGAAGGTCGTACAGTCGGACTAATTCGTTCCTTGCGCCCTTGAAGCAACCCCCGTTGTCGCAGAACACGTCTGTGGGTAAGCCACGTCGCGCTATAAAGCGTTTGAAACATGCAAGGAAACATTCTGTACTAATATCCGATGAAAGCTCGAGATGCACGGCCTTTGTGACGAAGCATACGAATACGCATATGTATCCTTTTGTCTGTATAGCTCGTCTTACTCGCGAATTTTTTACAGTAATAGGTCCCGCAAAATCGATACCTATTTTTTGAAACGGTCGGCAAGCAGTTACTCTTTCAGGCGGCAAGGAACCCATTAGTTGTTTAGCGCAGTCTGCTTTCATTCTAAAACAAATTAGACATTTATGTATCAACTTTTTTACATGTTTGTAACCATTGACAATCCAGTATTTCTGGTTTAAGCTAGATAATAATAACCTAGGTGCAGCATGAAGTAGTCGGATATGCTCGTGGTTCACAATAAGATCAGTGATGCGAGAACCTTTAGGCAGGACGATAGGGTGCTTTTGCGAGAATGAAACAGTTGCATGCTCGATCCTACCTCCTATCCTTAATATCCCTTTGCCGTCCAGAAACGGATGCAAGGGTTTCAATGAACCTTTGATATTTTCGTTTTTTGATAATTTACTTAACTCTTCCTTGAAATGAGTGCTCTGTTCGCGTTGAATGATTCTATGTAAGGCGGTTTCTAATTCGAGAGAGGATAATGTACTAGACTGTCGTGCATTTTTGTTCTTTAAATTGTGACAAAACCTAAGCACGTATGCCATAATGCGTGTCATTTTATTGAGATCCGAAAACTTATCGAGAAAGACATAAAAATCTTCTTTCGTTTGAGCGAGAAGAGATACCTTAGCGTCAGAGACCGTGAAGCTCTTCTTCAGTTCGGGCAAGTCATCTGTGGGAAGTGGTGGAGTGATTGCTTTAAAATCGTACTTACAGTCTCGTAGAAACTGTGGAGCCATCCACCAGGACTCGCAGTGAATCAGCTCATCTGGATCAGCTCCTCTACTTACATAGTCTGCAGGGTTCTCTTTCGTAGACACGTACAGCCAGCGCCATCTAGATGTTCGCTCTCGAATCAACTTAGCTCTGTTCGCAACATAAGCATTGAGTTTCATGGGCTCTGTGGCTATCCATGCGAGTGAGATTTGTGAATCGGAGAATAGATAGACATCGTCTATTTTTATTTTGAGGCTCAGTGTATCATAAACTCTGTTTGTCAGCTTTGATAGCAGAAGCATAGCATTCAATTCTAATCGGGGTATGGTTAGTGCCTTATTATCGCGGGGGTTGATTCTAGATTTAGAGCAGAGTAGAGAAACAGAAGCTTTACCTGATTCGTCAACCACCCGAAGGTAGACGCAGCAGCCATAACCCGTAGTGCTTGAAGCATCAGCAAAGCCAACGAGTTGCACCGCAATAGCATTGCTAGGAATCTGTATGTTTCTTTGTATAGTGACGGGTTGCATAGCAGACAATTTCATAGCGAAGGAAAGCCATTCAGACTGCAGTGATTGCGGAAGGACATCATTCCAACCTATTTTTTCGCACCACAGCTTTTGCATGAAAACCTTTGCTTTCATTATAACAGGAGACATGAAACCAAGAGGATCATAAAACTTTGAGATATAGCTCAGTACTTGCCTCTTGGTAGGTGACTCAAATTCAAAGTTTTCAGGGCATGAAAACACAAAGCAATCTTTAGAGACATTGAGTGTAAGCCCTAAAGTTTTCATGTACAAATTATTCTTCTGTAAATCTAAATCATCAAATTGTTGTTTGTCTGGGGATACTCCCTCCAAGACTTGTTGACAATTTGAAGCCCACTTGTGGGTGAAAAAACTGCCTTTACTTAGCAATTCACACAATTGCCGTTTTGCCTCGATGACAACGTTAATATCTGAGTGCGAAAAGCATGCGTCATCAACGTACGTACAGTTTCTTATAATGTAAGCCGCCAATGGCAATTCTAGCTCATATTTTGTAGCGAGTTCGTATAAGCAGCGTGTAGCAAGGAAGCTCGAACACTTTTGGCCGTAAGTGACTGTATTTAACCGAATACACTTAATATTATCATTCACATTACTTCTCCATAGTATATTTTGCAAGCTAGCGTGCGAAGGATTTACGTGCACACAGCGAAACATGCGGCGTATGTCTGTGGAGACAGTAAACTTACCCAAGCGAAATAAAAGCATAATATCGAACAGTTCTTTTTGTATCATCGGACCATTCAGCAATAGATCGTTTAGCGAAACTTTCTTATCGGTTTGCATAGATGCATCGAAAACGACGCGTGTTTTTGTTGTTTTACTATTCTCATTAATGACAGCATGATGCGGCATGAAATACATAGGATTTTTTTCAAATTCTAATGAGTTTATATCGATATAGTGCCCATGTCCTAAGTCAATATATTCGTTAATGAATTTCTCGTATTCGGAAAGCAAGTCAGGATTTTTTTGTAACTTTCTTTCAAGACTAAGGAATCTATAGAAGGCAAACTCAAATGAGTTACCAAGAGAATCAGTTATTTCGCTCAATGGTAATTTCAGTGGCAAATCTACCTGAAATTTGTTATTTTCGAGCACAGTTGTGCTTTGAAAAATATTTTCACATAATTCATGTTCAGATAATTTTTCAGAATAAGTTTCAGGAACCTTTTCAGTTTCAAAAAACTGTTGCAAAGTATTATCGAGATCTGACTTACAATCTAGACATAGAAGTGAGACCTTACTTTTAGTATTTTTTGTTAGCTGTGGCAAAGCCCCAGCTATGACGTGTCCAAACCTCGTGTTGACAAAGCATGGTTGCTGGCTCTGCTCCTCAGTAGATCGCGAAGCGGGTAGCTGTATAGAAGCTGCTTGCTCCGGGAGCAGCGCCTGGAAAAATATATCGGCTCCAATCAACATATTGATCTCTGACGGGATGTGAAAATCATCATCAGCTAGCGTCAATTCTGAAGGGATGGCTAGGGACGTCATATCCACCTTATATTGTGGAATTTTGCATGTTATTTTGTCTAACACGTGACAATTTATGGTTACCCTATAGGGTGTGGACAGAGAAAAAACTTCCAGGGGCACAGAATAATTTGAAATATTGTTATTGTTGCTGACCCCCACTATGGTCGTTCCAACCTTGTTTGGAGTGATACCTAGAACCTCTATAACCTTACTTGTTACTAAGGACACCTGTGAAGCGGAGTCCAATATCGCCTTTACATGAACCTCGGTACCATTCTGAGAAAAAAGTTTTATTTTTACAGTAGGTAGCAAAACCTTGTCAGTCTGTGTGCTTGAAATCAGTGCTATCGGAGTTGATGGTGTATCCTCATGAAGCAGTGTGTTGTGAGCTTCCTTGCAAACCTTGCACCGGAAATGAAACTTGCACTTGCCAGTGTGAGTGTTGAGACACACATTGCACAGATTTTTTTCTTTTGAAATCTTTATTCTTTCTGCAGAAGGCAATATCTTGAATTTATTACATGCAAATAATTTATGATCATTGGACTTACAGTATGCACAGGAACTTGCTTTCGACGTTGTAGTGACGTTCACCACTGCTCTGGTAGGCTTGCCCGTCGTCATCGGCTCAGCATTCTCTAACGCTAAGGCTCTCTTCTCCATGAACAGCAAAAAATCCACCACTGTTGGATCTGTGTCAGTACTTCGCTCAAGTTGATAAGCCCGGGATGTATATGAATCTAGTTTGCGAAACAAAATAGACAATATAATGGGATCCCAAGTTTCAGTGTTTACCTGAAGATTTTTTAGGCTGGATAAACATTGTTTAACTAGTGATACAAACTCTCTCAAATTACTCGGAGAGGATTTGACCAGAGTATTCAAATCAAGCAGTGAATTTATGTGTTCATTTACTATTTTAAACTTGTGATTGAATCTTTCATCAAGCAAGCTCAACGCTTCCTCATAACTACCAGATTCCAGAGGGAGATTTTTGATGAGATCAAAAGGTTCCTTTTGCAAGAAGGATCTGAGATAATACAGCTTTTGAATGTTGTCAATTGACCTATCTTTGTGAATTATTGCTTTGAACAGGTTAATAAATGGATTGTACTCACTGTATTTCCCACAAAAGGTTTGAATTTCAATTCTAGGTAATTTTGTTCGAAATGCTGGATTTCCTGCATCCGAACTCGGAGTAGCTTTCGCTTTTATGGCCTCATTTATTGCAGACAATATCGTGAAATACTTCGTTTCGCAATCAGCAACGTCCTCATTGTCCTGATCGTCGAGCGCTAAGATTTGCTTATTGTAACCTTCGTACTCGCTAAAGATCTCCGACACCCTTGATCTTTTTGCCTGGAGCGTTGTTAAAGTACTTAAATCTACATCTTGCTCGTTATGCACGAATTGATAAAGTCTGGTGAGGGATGCTTTGGCATACCCTCGTGACGCCCTGAGTTGTTTTAACGTTTTGTCGTCTGACATTGTAAATCGCAACACCTATCGTCGCTTGCGCACTTTATGAAGGCACCGAATATATCTAACACCTTGCAATACCTAAAGGAATTCACTTAGAACCCGTTACAAATAACTTAAATAAGTACTATTTCGCAAAACAATTAGGTAAATAACTATTGGAACTGAATTGATACAACAACAAGTCAACAACGAAAAACAAAATGGAGTCTGCCTGCCGGCGCCCGGCTTGCTTATTTCACAGAGTATATTCACTACGCGCGGTTTAGCTTGCTTGACGAACCATAGAGTTTCGTGACGCGGTCGTCGTAGATTGGTGGAAAATGCCGTTGTCCAATATGGCTGCGTTGGCGCGGATTGCGTCTTGTCTCGCGTCTCGCTCGCTCCTCGCTTGCACGTACTTCTTTCTTCTCTGTCTTGCAGTCTTCTCGCTAGGCTCAGCTGCGCGCGAAGTTGCAGCGTTCCAGCGACGTGGCGTGGTGTGACGTGACGTGACGTGTAAGTTTGACAAAAACAGCACGATCACACGATGACAATGCGAGTTTGGTTATGTATGAATGAAATCAAACCAAACTTTAGAACGATGATGTGACGATACGTATGGACGTATTAAATTGGACGACTCGTACCTCGCTTGCTTCGCTCGCAGTAAATACGAGAAACCTTGCCAGTTTGTAAGAAGGTGAAGTCCACTCACTTTTTTGGCAGGTCAAACCTGAGCTTCGCCGGCGTCCTGGAGAAGAAATCTTATCCCCTCGAATTGCAGGACGTGTCGTGGGAAGCATCCAAAACGTTTTCTGGCTGGAGGCCGTATCGCAGGTCAAACCTGAGCCTCACCGCGTGTGTCTTCTTGCCGATGGAACACCAAATCCACATCGGATGCGAAGGACCATATGTTGTTGTGCCTGTCTAGGCTAGTTCAGTTGAGGATGAAGGGTTCCTTGGATTGACAACACTTCTTGATGGACTTTAATTTCTTATATTTGTACTAACAAGGTTATAATAAATTGCAAGTGTGGCTGCTGTCGCTACCGTACGAGATCGAGTATTAGAGTAAAAGGAAACTGTCATAGACAACTTTCTACATGTTCAATGTTGCCCGACATAAAAATAAATATCTGTGTTGGGATGCCAACACCGTACTTTTATTAGTAAACAGAAAAATACGCCCCTATTCACGTAAGTATTTGCTGTCAAATGATGAAATGACATTGACCACAACAGGAATGATTTGACTCGCAAAAAATATCATAAAATAGCTTATTTATTATGATTTTAGGATTCCGTTTTCATTTCTATGTAATATTCGTTTAATACCATACTAAAATGGTTACTTTTTTTTGGTGTTATTATGAAGAATAAATGCAACAGCCAGGTGGGCCCAAAAAAAATTATCTCGTTTGATTCTCGGTAAAATGAGTTTTTGACTCCATAAAAGTCATTTATCGAGAATAACTGTCAAATGTATCTAATCGCGTCCAATTGAGTCCTACGTACTTGCACTGCAGGTCAGATAGGCTGTCGCTCTTAGTAAAGTACTGGTATTCAAGTGCATCCGATTTCATTGAAAGCCGATCCCATCATAGTTGGGGGCAGATGATGATTATCGTGGTGAAAACTCAACTCTTTCAATAACAAGCAGGAACATATAGCAACTCGTTACTCACCACCCAAAACATCATACACAGGTGGTGCTAAAAACGCGTTATTATATTTTCCCTCTATGATAAAATACTAGTCATTTCTCACGTCAATTCCTTCATACGTTTCTTACGGCAAGTGACGCTGATGTATGGACACGATATATTTCAGTAACACCCTGTATACGAAGCCTTAATCGAATACAAATAGAGGAAATTGGTTCCGGAATTTCCAATTGGGTGTGTGATTAAAGATGTGTAATGCTTACTTCGGGTTTTATTTATATTCGATTTTAAATTAAGGTTTTGGGATATTGTTTCTGAATAAAAAGGGTTTTTTTAGTAATGAGTGTAATTGAGTTCCAATCACACCCAATCTTGACCGTCATGCTCTAAATTATTACAAAAACAAACCCAATCTTGGCCGTCATGCTCTAAATTATTACAAAAAAATAACTTCCTTTTTCGAATCGGATTTTTCTGAATATTTCAAGGGTATTCCTTTTTCTCACGAAACCCATTTTTTTTATTTGAAGTAAAAGTGATTTAAGTTAGACCTTATAACACCAGCTACCTACCAGTAAAAGTCCTGTCAAAATAGGTTCGTTTCGGAGATAAGTCGGAACATATTTTGATACGAGTATTTGCATTCAGTAAATTTTTTTTTGATATAACCAACAGACACTTGATTGATTTTATTTATTTCTGTAGGTTAGTCAGCATTCAAAGGTGTCCAAGCATTCAACTGAACTACCTCACAACCAGCCCTCAAGACCAATTAGACACGTTGAAAGCGGCATACTATATTGAATTATTTAAGCTAATTGGCAGCATACATGCTACAGACAATCCTGTGTTATGTATTGCTCTGAGTATATTACATAATCTGATAAGCTGTTTGCTTGTTATCTATTGGATTATGTTTTTGGTAGGTATTGCCGGCCTCATTACTGCTTTTGAAACCAACTAAATTAAAACTTTACTAAGGTAGTGCCAAACTAACACAAAAGAATAAATAAATTAATATCGCTAAACATTACACACAGCGCCACCCAGTGCCACACTAAGCAACGAGGCTTGTGTCTTGGACACCAGATAGTTGATATACTACATAGTTACTTTGTTTGTAAATATATAGGTACTTATTTTACGTATCATCAATCTACATGACTCTGAAACAATTTCCATGCTCATCACACAAACATTAACTCCTACCGGGTTCGAATCTTAACAACGTAAGGTAGCCTGCTGCCTATAAATAAGAGATTGACGTTTACTTTTCGGTAGCTTATGTCAACGTATTACAGAGTGGAAGGGGCGCTGACGCACAAATGTCTACCACTTCTTTCATTCCCCCCCCCCCCCCCCACAAATATTTTTTTCATTGGTATTTATTTTTTAATCAGCCCTACTACACATTATGTCCAAGTAGGTGTAGTACTCTTGTAGGAAACCGCTGATTAGGAGCCCTCTTACATTTTAGTGTTACGCTAATAATATATTATTATTAAAGTTTAGGATATTAGTGACATGACAAAAAATGTTGATAGTCTGGCATTTATGCTCAATAGAATCTACAAATTAGAGGAACCTAATGAGAGTCATAAGCTTTTGCCCCCTAAAAAGAAAAATTACCGATGAATAATTAATTACGCATTTACTCTGTATACTGTTTGACTTTTCCACTTTTGTTGTCTTCGTTCTGTTAAAATGTCACTTTGTCTGGCCCCTCAGGGTTAATATTATTAAAAAGAAAAGCACTACGTTCAATTAGTGGAATAAGCTTGGTCTTCAATGTAGTACCCTGAAATAATTTCCCTCGCTGTGAAACAGACCCATAGAAAAAATCTCAACGGAACCCATGAAGCTCTTTCTTAGATTATGAATTTTCTTTTATACGTATTATATTTTATTTCATATATTTTATTTTCTTGAGATTCGCTGGCACCAACAAATAAACCGGATCACCGCGAGGAGCTAAGCACCAAAAATAAACATGGTAGCAAATACTTTCATCCGGAAAACATGTTCACGTTCATGAGGTCAGATAGGCACGATGTTCAACTACATCCGGTCCGACTGGAAGGCAACTCCAAATTAGTTGGGAAAAGGCTAATCAGAAGATCTTTAATATTGATATGCGCCTATCTTCGTTAGTCTTCACGGGTCATAGACGGCTTAGAGGAGTCAGAAGTGAATTCCACAGACTAGCGGTTCGCACAACAAATGTAGAAACATAGTGCTTTGTCCTTTTATGAATGTACTTATATGGATCTTGGTTGTCATTTGTCCATCTTTGGCAGTCGTTATAGATAGACAGTGGCCCAAAAAGCCTGACAACCAGTCTTACCAAGTGGTATCGTATTACCCAGTACTGACTGGGTTGTGGAGGTCAGATAGGCTGTCGCTCCATGTAAAATACTGGTGTTTAGCTGCATCTGGTTAGATTGGAAGCCGACCCCAACATAGTTGGGAAAAGGTTAAGCAGATATGGGTCTTGTGATATCTGAATTTAAAATGCAGAAACATAGTGCTTTGTCAGGATTCGTGGAACTTGAACCATATAACGGTGATGATTCACCGTATCTCAGTTTGTCCGATGAAAGAATGTAGCTAAAATGAGGTCCTTGGTTCGTTTCCCTGGTCCGACAAAGTGCTATTGGGTTATTCCATCAGGAATTTCTTAGTAGCAGACACAGACTCAAATTTGTAGCCAGCACATGGCAATAAGCTCGAGCCAAATTTCATGAGACTTAAACATAACTGCGAAATGTGGATGCACTAATAGATGCACGTCTGCCTAACCCTCCAAACCCTACAAATACAAATATTAACCAATAATCCCCAAATAACGCTCAAAGAAAAAAACAGAGACCTTTCACAACGAATTTCGCCCCCGAAACTGTCGAAAAACATTGCACACGAAAAAACACATTGACACACTCATTCGTAATTCATTAAAACATTCACAAACACTCCGCTTTATGGAAGACAGCATACGGAACCCATTTGAACTAAAAAGTGCTGTTTTTTGTTCAGCAACTTGTTTTTATTACACATCGTAAAAGAATCTCTCTTAGCTTGTGATAAAAGCGCAGTAGACAAAGATTGAAAGAAGAAGAGGTCATAGTCTTTTGTTTTTGAGCTAGTTGTATGTAAAATAGGACGAATAGAAGCGAGACATTTTTTTTCGTTAGCCTATTCTGTCCCACTGCTGGGCAAAGGCCTCCCCCATTTCTAAAGTCATACTAAAATAATGAAACATATGTTTTGGGACAAAGGGAGCATAGTTTTTGGGACGAAGGATCTGCCTGGTGCCGGCCTGTCTCTTTGTAATCCTGAAACGTTACAACTTTTGGTTTCAATTTTTTATATGACACTGGAATGTTATCTCTTAAGTTTCTAGACATTAGCAATTGTGCTGGTGATGCTAAATTGTTTTTTGACGTATTTCTGTACTGTAATAAAGCTATATATGGATCTGTTTTGTTTTCTTTACATTTCCTTAGCATATTCTTTATTATCTTGACAGAAGATTCAGCCTGTCCGTTCGACTGTGAATGATATGGGCTAGTAACTACATGTTCTATGTCCCATTCTTGTAAAAAGTTTTTAAACTCTATTGACTGGAACGGAGGACCACCATCGGATACCAATGACAATGGTATTCCATGACGTGCAAAAATTGATTTCAAATGAGTAATTACATTTTGAGATGTACTGTTTTTATTTAATAATGCAATCTCTATGTATTTTGAGTAATAATCTGTGACTATTAAATAAACTAAATTATCAAAATGCATTAGATCAATACCGACTTGTTGCCATGGATATTTACATATTTCAAAGTTTTGTAGTGGTTCCTTCTGGTTACATGGCTTGAACTTTGCACATATGAAACATTGTTCTACTAAATTCTTAATACTACTAGACATATTTGGCCAATACAAAGATTCTTTAGCTAAAGTTAAGCATTTATTTATACCTTGGTGACCTTTGTGAATTTTTTCTAACATTTCACTATACATAGACTGTGGTACTATTAATTTTGAACCTTTGAATACTAAATCTTTAATGACATGGATTTCTCCTTGAATGTTCCAAAATGGTTTTACCAGTGGACTGACATTATTTTTGTTTTTTGGCCAACCTTCATAATAATACTTGATCAATAATTGCAAGGATTCATCAGTTTTGGTTTCCTGTGTTAACTTCTTGCTATATTCTTCTGTGATTGCTAAATTAGCATACATAATGTTGACATGACATGACATTTCTGACTCATTTTCAGGTGTGTAATGGTCTTTTAAAGCTGCTCTTGACAAAGTGTCTGATATAAACATTTCTTTACCTGGGACATGCATAACTTCCAAATCATATTTTTGTAAAGTTAACATCATACGCTGTAATCTAGCGGGGACATCATGTAAAGGTTTTTTAAATAAATAGACTAAAGGTTTATGATCAGTGTGCACTGTGACTCTATTTCCATATACATATTGGTGGAATTTTTCACAACCAAATTGAATAGCTAGCAGTTCTTTTTCTATTTGAGCATATCTTTCCTGGGTTTCTGTTAATGTTTTTGAACTATATGCTATAGGTTTGTTTGCTTGTAAAATGACTGCACCTAAAGCTGACTTTGACGAATCGACTGACAAGACTAATGGAATCTTGGGATTATAATGAGCTAAAACTGGTGAGTTAGTAATCTCATCTTTTAATTTATTAAGACTTTGACTATGATTCTCATCCCAAGTCCAGACTGAATCTTTTTTCAAAAGATTTCTTAATATTTGAGTTTTTTCTGACAGGTTACTTATAAAAGGTCCTAAATAATTGATCATACCTAATATTCTCTGTAACTCTTTGACATTTTTTGGTGTGGGCATATTGACAATGGCTTTGACTTTCTCTTTGTCTGCCCTGGCACCATCTTTACTGAAGATATAACCCAAGAAACATACTTCAGAGACTAAAAATTTACATTTTGACTTATTAAATTTTAAATTGACTTGACGTGCTCTCTGCATGACTTTATGTAATCTTTCATTATGAACAGATTCATTTGGGCCATAGACTAATATATCATCAATGAATATTAAAACTCCTTCAATATCACCAAATAAGTTCATCATGACTCTTTGAAAAATTTCTGACGAAGCATTTATTCCATATGGTAATCTTAAATACTTATATCTGCCAAATGGTGTTTGAAAAGTACACAATTCAGAACTATATTCATCTAGACGTATCATCCAAAATCCAGAAAAAGCATCTAAATGTGAAAAACATACAGCACCTTCAAGCTGTGACCTAATTTCATCAATTGACTTGAGTGGATAGAATTCCCTCATAATATTTTTATTTAGATTCCTAGGATCTAGACATATTCTTAACTGACCTGTACTTTTTACAGTTACGACGACTGAATTAACCCACTCAGTAGGTTTTGTGACCTTCTCAATAACATTCATCTTCTCCATGCGATCCAACTCTTCACGTAATTTCCCTTGTAACGCGAATGGAACTTTCCTGGGCGGATCAACGCATGGTACTGCTTCAGGCTTGAGTTTAAGATGACAGACTGGAGGTAGACACCCAAGACCCTGAAAAACATCATTATATTGTGTAAGAATTTGTTTACAAAAATTTTGTTTTGTTACTGAAAATACACGTTTTATTATACCTAACTTTTCACAAGTTGGTAGACCAAGAACATTTGGACAATCTAAGTTTGCTACTATAAACATTATAGATTCAACAACATTATTGTTGTTTATACTCAAATTACAATTTAAGTTGACTTTGCCTAAAATTGGAATGGCTTTTCCACCAAATCCTGTGACATTTATTTGGCATTTGACAAGCAATACTTTTGACAGATTGTTTTGACGTTTAATGTTATTGTATGTCTGTTTTGACATAATGTTGACATCTGCACCTGAGTCTATGATGCATTTGATTTGTTTATTACCTACTGACAAGTTAATTTCCCAAGACTGTTTAGAATGACTACTTTCCAAAGTGTTGACTTTATTTTGATTCTGACTGTTTGTATGTGACTGTGAATACTGATACCCGTCCCTGTGATGATGATATTGTATTTTGTTTTGAGATCCCTCAGACTTGTGACCATTTTCATCTTTGAGATGTAAATGCAGACTCGGATATTTTTTATTTTGACTGTTTGATTGGGGAGTGAATCTCTCAGACGTGTGACTGCTCTCATCACTGAGATGTGGTTTTTCTTTATCGCATCTCTCAGACATATCACCGTTTTCATCACAGAGATTATGTGAATAGGGACGTTGACTTTGGGATTGGATGAATCTCTCAGACTTGTGACTGCTTTCATCACCGAGATGTGGTTTTTTTTTATCACACCTCTCAGACATATCACAATTTTCATCACAGAGATGATGTGAATAGGGACGTTGACTTTGGGACTTTTGACTAATGGAGTCTACACGAGATCTCTCAGACTTGTCACTGTTCTCATCATTGGGATACGGTGACTGCCTGCCTGCCTGGCTCTGATCTGCGGTCTCTGCCTCGTTTGTGTCGGTCTAATTGTTGCCACCATTTCTTCCACGCCTCCGCATTATTGTTGGCTGGATCCGACGAGATGTGGAGCTGTTTCAGACTCGTGCGCAGACCTGTTGTGTCGGCGCCATCTTCGTCGCCACCGCGTGCGCTGCCAGGATTCGGCATTTTTACGTGCGTTCTTCCGTTTTCTTTTTAAATGACCCACTTCTGACACCATGTTGTGTTGGTTGGTATATTGAATCAAAGACACCGTTGGGAAGACTTGGTTTATTACAGGTTACATAGTAGGAGTATCACAGACGGGGTTTTCAGTCAGACCGCCATTAGGCAAGTGAAGACAACCAGAGACAAGACAGATAATGCATAGTGATGTGTATAATAATAACATACTAAATAGTGATGTTACAACAGTTATGTGGGACGAAACTTCAAAACGAAGAATAAATCGATTTGCCTAGCCGTAGTTGGGGTAGCACTACTGGTAGAATCTGCGAATTGGCACTGACCGCGTTTCCTGAGACCGCGATGGTCCAAAAGGAAGCTGCTGAGCGGAATGGAAAAGTGAGCCGATCCTGGTAGGAGAACAAGGCGTCAGGGAGGCAACCGCCTCAATGTCTAACATGCCAAAACACCGCGTTGCTTAACTTAAAGCAGGCGGGACTTTGGGGTCGCGGGCGCTCAGAGTGGGGACTCTGTGCGTTCACTGAGTGACCTCAGAGATGATGGTAGCACAATGGTCACGTGCTGGCTTGAAAAATTGCACAACGAGGCTCAGAGGAGACCTCGATAATTGTTCTCCCCAAAGACGTGCCCTATGAGCAGGTGTTGCACAGAAGGGCCCCAGGCACGTCTTTTAAAAGGATACGGTGCCTCACCCCATGTGTTGAATGTGACCACGGGGGTGATTTAAGGGCTCAAAGAAGTTTTCACTTTAAAATAAAGACCGCGTTGTGTTTTTTTGGGTTTTAACATTAGGAGTTTCTCAGTAGCGCCTCTGTCTTTGTCCTCGATTGATGGCAATGTAATGCTCGACCTCATAATGCTGGGTTTTAAAACATGGCTGGCGAAATGTAAAATAATGTGCTACAGTCACTTTGGGGATTACAAGCGTAGGTAATGTTATGTGCAAAATACTACTAACAAAAATGCAGAGACAAAAAACCAAACACCCACCTACAAACCGACAAACTTCGTACCTCTCGAATTCACACGCCTCACTGAGCCACGTCCCACATAGGCACAATATACCGTAACCACTAGTCTGTGCCCGGATGACGTCACTTCATGCATTTTAATGAACACAGAGCATCGTCCGTATGCAAACAGACTGAATACGTTGCCCTACTGTTGTGAGTTGTGGGGAACTTTTTTACTCTGTGCTTTTTTTTTTTCGATGTCTAGTAGTATTTGTTTAAGGGATTCACGATCTTATTAACGTGGCAGTAAGGATGCTTATAATGTACTAGTTTTATTGAAAGACAGCTTCAAGTTGTCCTAGTATGCTTTCGTCTCGGTGTCGTAAATAATTTTATCTAAACTAAGGTGCTGGTTTTTTTTTTATTCAGGTGTTGAGATTTTCTTTATTCTGACGGTATGCTGACGGCTAAGAGGCTGTTGAGGGTTCAAGAAATATAATTATGTAAAGTAAAATTATGGTCTCATTAATTATAATGTAAGTCCATACAGGGTGTTAAGAGGCCGGCGGAGCATGCGTATTTCATACAAACGTAATACCAAAATAATTTGTAAATCTACCATATTCTTAAGGTAGTGTGTAAATATATATTTTGAATGGACAAAACAAAAGTTATGAGAAAAATAAGTTTTCAATATAAATTTTGAATTCCTCATTTCTCGTAGGTATTCTGTAATACAATCGAAATAAATACAGACTACCATAAGAATATGTTTGATTTCCAAATTATTTTGGTATTACGTTTGTATGAACTACGCATGCTCCGCCGGCCCCTTAACAACCTCATCACGAAGCCGTCAACCAATCATTCTAAACATCAAACTAAGTAACTTTATGCAAAAATTATTGCTGGGATACGGCATATTTTTTTTGGGGTGAAAAATTATGTTTTGTGGTAGTACTCAATGTAACGCACTCAAAACATTATGCTGATGGATGGATTGAATAGTACGGAGGTTGTCGAGGTGTTTAAAGTAAAATCTTACAAAAAAAAAACTTGTGGAGATATTGGGAGTCAAAGTTCCAACAAAAAGTTGGAACTTTGACTCCCAATATCTCCATAACTAGAAGATTCCCAGGTATGGTGTAGAACAAAAAAATAATTGCAATGGTGGGGAGAACAAGTACCTTTCAGCTTCGTTAAGAGGTTTTTTTCACACTTCATAATTTATTATATTACCGGCAAAACCCGGTTTTTCTATCAAATATTTCTCGGTAGTATCCTAAAGTCTGGATTTGTCCCTGGTTGATGGAAATAGGCAGGCCCCTGTTTCATTGGGCTAAAACAACAACCAAAATGTGGGTGCAGTATTAGAAACACGTCTGCCATACACTAACACAACAACCGAAATGTGGGTGCAGTATTAGAAACACGTCTGCTATACACTAAAACAACAACCGAAATATGGGTGCAGTATTAGAAACACGTCTGCCATACACTAAAAGGTTTACATGTGTGATAGCAATATACTTTTTTTAAAGTTAACATTAACAAGACGTGTTTTGAGACATATTAGAAATGAAAGCATCAAAAACTTGACAACCTTCGCCTTTCTTGACTTTCTCGTAACAAATTCCCAGAAGCACTTCAGTTGTCATGTTATGTTTGTACGAGGTACGTACTTCTGACGTTTCCAGGAAGACATGTCGGTCTTCTATTTCAACTAAAATTCGGACTATAACATGTTATAAATTGCTTGCTCCTTCGTTTTACGCTTTGATTCAAAATAATTCGTTTATTTTTTTGCAGACACAGAAAAATAACAATATCATCACTATACATTATATAAAAACATTTGTGAAAAGTCCTCCACCCCGTCTCTCTGTTAGTTTTCCATAAACTTAAAAACTGCGTTGGACGGTTTTTCATGGGGATTTCACCAATAGATAGAGAAATGCATAAGGATGATTTAGTTATGCTATTTGTCAAGGTTTTGTGTAAAACATTTATAAAACGAAGTTCTTCGCCCGTCTGTCTGTCTGTTTGCCTTATACTCAAAAACTGCTGAACGGATTTTCATGCGGTTTCAAACCATAGATAGAGTGATTCCTGAGAAAGGTTTGAGTATATGTTTTGTGTAAATTGGTTGAAATATGACGATAATTGTTGGAAGCGCCGGAAAAAGCTGCCAGAGAGCTTTCCTCAAAAATGCTGCTTAATCTCTTTGAGATAATAATAACGAACCTGCGACACCCACATTTTGCCAGTTATATTTAAGTTCCATGAAATAGGAGCTAGCCTATTGCCATCAACTGGGCACAAATCCAGACAGAAAGATTTAACCTCAGTTAATCTCTTACAAACCATTTTAGCGGAGAGCAGCGGTGGCCCAGTGGTGGCGGCCACGACCTACGTTCAGTAAGTCGTGGGTTCGAACCCAGGCAGGCGCATTACTTTGTGTAATATATTACATCACCACTGCTCTCAAAACGGTGAAGGAAAACATCGTGAGGAAACCGGCATGTCCTAGAACCATAAATTCGAAGACATGTGACATCTACCAATCCGCACTGGACCCGCGTGGTGGATTATATAGCCCATTCCCTCTCATAGAGAGGAGGCCTGTCCCAGCAGTGGGAACATTAATAGGCCGATGATGATGAAACCATTTTAAACTCAATTACAAAAACTCTTCTCTAACTTTGTAGCAAATCAACACCCAATTCCCATCGGCCCCATCAGTAGAAACATACCGGTGGGGCCAACGGGAACAAGTTTTAGTTATTTTAATCATTTCCGCTGGCCCCATCAGTAGGGTCTACGAAAATAAAGCAAAACAACCTGATGATATGAAGTTTCAAATCATTACATACGTTTTTCCCCAAAACAATACTTAGGCGAATTTCACGAAAATAGCTCCCGAAACTTTCGCCAAACAACAATGAGTTAAGTTACTTAGTAAAGAGCCCTTTAATTCGGATTATAACAACTTTACTTGTTACGACTTGTCGGTTTTGAGGTAATGAAATACCCAAGACCTTCAAATGAGATTTCAGAAACTCTGTATTCGGGAGATTTTAGGAACACTGACCATTTTTTTTTTTCGTCTTGGAAAGTTTTACACCATTAAGGTTGACTCACTCTAGACCGTGTTGGGTCCGAGCCGAGTGTCGACCGAGCAATTTTGTATCAACGCACTCACGCTTCCGAGCCGCTACCGAGCAATGGACAATGGATTGTGCTACGGCTGACACTCAGCTCCGACCCGGCACGGTCTAGCGTGCGTCATCCTTTAATCGGATAGGTATTGGTCGACAATCGGTTCGGTAGTATTTGCTGATCAACAAAGCTGACACGAAGCAGTGTTTTTTGATGTGTAAAATCGTGTTTTACTCTCGTAGTCATAATCTGCCTCTGCGGTTAGACTGGAAGCCGACCCCAACATAGTTGGGAAAAGGCTAGAAAGATGATGACCCCTTTTTTTTTTTTTAGGATGGGAAATCATCAAATGACTTCTCCCACTCTGGGCGGAGCGGGAGGGAGTGTCAGACTCTTACTGACTAAAACCCATCCATGTTCCTTCCTCGCCCTTTACGTTCCGGAGCCGCGGTATCTCTTTCGAACAGTCCCGCAACCCCGGCAGGCTTCGGCCCTTGCGGGCCCCTCTCAGATGATGACCCCTAAAGTAGAAAAGTATACCAACATCAGCTTCTTATAGAAAATGTTTTTATTCTGTATTAAAACTTTCTTGAGTCCTAACGATGTTTCTTCGTTGTTTGAGAATTTCGTGAATTTATTTTGGGTTTGCCCTTAGGCGGCTTATTGTAGGTGTCAACCTACAGAAAGTTGCTGTGTCTAATAAATATTTTTCCTTCTGTAACTTCAAAAAGTCTTAACAACCTTTGTGCCAGAAACTTTTACTTTTTTCTAAATGTGACAAACATCATGCGTAAATATGTTACAAACTTACGAAATAACTATATGTTAACCAAAGCTAAGTTTAAATTAACCACTATATAATAGGCATGACAACAGTATCAAAAATTACAAATCTATTTAGTCCGTCAGTTAGGGTATTGGAAAATATTGCACACGTCTTTTTTGTTTTTGTAAATCAACGAATATTGACAAAGATAAAAAGCATCAAAACTCGGTAGTGGGGGCTCGTAACGTCAGAACTAGCTAATGATACCAAGGTGTGACGTATTGAGAATTTTAAAAGCGTCGTATCATCGTCAATGTTGATTTATGTAACATAAAAAACATACGGGTCAAATATTTGTTGATTATCTAACTGACGGACTAATTATTATTTTTCTGTCGTGTACCGAATTTTTTTATTTACTCCATAGTTTCTTCAAAAAGATTTTGACTTTTTTTTTTTTTGACGAATCGAATGGCGTAGTGGTAGTGAGCCTGCCTTACGTTCTTAGGGTCCTGGGTTCGATTCCCGGTAGGAGTAAATGTTTGTGTGATGAGCAATGAGCATGGACATTTGTGTCCGAGTCATGGGTGTTTGTTTGTATAATAAGCATGTATTTACAAACAAAAAAGTATATATTATGTAGTATATCAACCACCTGGTGTCCACGACACAAGCCTTGCTTAGTGTGGCACTAGATGGCGCTGTTTGTTAATGTCCAGCGATATTTATTTTTATTTATTTATTTATTTGAGAAGACTTTAAACTTCACCCAATATCATCATAGAAAATCACTATCTGATTATCCTTTTCCCAACAATGTTGGAATCGAATGACCTCCATCACAATAAAAAAAAATAAAAAACAAAAAAAAAAAAAAACTCAGGAAAACTTGGTTACGCAATGTTGACTCTATCAAACAATCGTCAGTTTTCAAAAGAACCTAGTAATAGAAAACAAACAACATAAAAAAATTCTCTACAAAATTCATTACATTTTCCATACATCGTTTGCGTTGCTTTTTAACCGACTTCAAAAAGAAGGAGGTTATCAATTCGACTGTATGTTTTTTTTTATGTGTGTTTGTTACGCGATTACTCCGCCAATTATAAATGGATTTTGATGGTTCTTTTTTTATTTGAAAGATTATACTCCTGAGGTGGTCCCATTTAAATTTGGTGAAGATCTGTTGCTGGTCTTCGGAGATACACAATGGAACTCTTCAAAAACAGACAGCAAATCTGTCGTTATTGCGGCAATCGCTTGGATGTTTATTGTTTATACAAAATCATGACGTAACATCACGCCTGTATGCTATGAGGGGGTACGCAGATGTGTACAGTATACATTTCGATTTCTCCCCCATTTGTGGAGCGATTCTCAAAATTCTTTTTTTATTTGAAAGAGTATACTTCTGAGGTGGTCCCATTTAAATTTGGTGAAGATCTGATGCTGGTCTTCGGAGATACACAATGGAACTCTTCAAAAATAGACGGCAAATCTGTCGTTATTGCGGCAATCGCTTGGATGTTTATTGTTTATACAAAATCATGACGTAACATCACGCCTGTATGCTCTGAGGGGTACGCAGATGTGTACAATACACCCAGATTTCGACAGTTTAGGTATGTTAAGTTCCATTTATTGCGGATAAGCCTATTAACATGACAGGTATTGATTACAATGTAAAATAAATGCTTGTAAAATTTTTGTAGATATTAGAACTAAAAATGGAAAAATAAAAAAACTTTTTTGCAAAAAAGTAAAACCGACTTCAAAAAAACACACAAAAAGAAAAACACTAAAAAGTGAAAAATAACTAGCTTCAGAAGCCGGTGACAAAAACACCAAATCAATCAAACAAAGGTCAAGCTTCGAAGTCGGTGACAAAAACATTATATCAATCAAACAAATGTCACCGACTTAGAAGCTTGACCTTTGTTTGATTGATTTGGTGTTTTTGTCACCGGCTTCTGAAGCTAGTTATTTTTCACTTTTTAGTGTTTTTCTTTTTGTGTTTTTTTGAAGTCGGTTTTATTTTTTTGCAAAAAAGTTTTTTTTTTTTCCAAACAATATCGGGGTCGGATTCCAGTCTAATCGAATGCAGATGCATACAATATTATTTTATGAAACTATAAGAACTATGCTGTTGAAACTTGGTAAGTACATGTATTCTGTGAACCGCATTAAGATTTTCACACAAAAATAGCACAAAAAAACCATTAAATTTTGGGGGTTCCCCTTATATAGAACTGAAACTCAATTTATTTTTCAACCGACTTCCAAATAGAGAAGGTTCTCAATTCGTCTGTATTTTTTTTTTTTCTCTTCAAACCCATACGTGTGGGGTATCTATGGACAGGTCTTCAAAAATGATATTGAGGTTTCTAATAATTAACTTTTTTCTGAACTGAATAGTTTGCGCGAGAGACACTTACACACAAAGTGGTAAAGTGTGCCCCCCCCCCCCTGTAACTTCTAAAATAAGAGAATCATAAAACTAAAAAAAAATATGATGTAACATTATCACGTAACACCGAAAATTTGTTTGAACGAGATCTATTGAGCAGTTTTTTTTTAATACGTCATAAATCGTAAACCGCAATTTACCTTTCATTTACAACGAAGTACAAGAACTTTTATATTATGTTACTTGCTGCTTGCTGATAGCAGCAAGTCCGACTCGCACTTGGCGTTTTTTTTTTTATACCTTTTGGTAAAACAGTTTGTCGTGACTTTCCGGACCACTCGTAACGGCTGTCAACGATCTACAAATGACAGGCAGGAGCCTTAACAGAAACTCGGAATTTAACGATCACCCATCCACAAACCGACCTCTGCAAGCACTGCTTAACCCATCAGATCGATCCGTGCGACTGTTATTGTTGAGCCATGCGCTTTCCTAAAGCCGTGTACGCACGTACGAACAAATTTGTTGCTTTGCATGATACGCAACAACTTGGTTCGCACGTGCGTACCACTAACGAACATCGAATACTCTGTTCGTCAAACATGTTTGCCGCGATCCTTCAGTATGTTCTATATGGACGGTTTTCGAAGAGCTTTAATAAATGTCGATCGATAACTTCCAAAAGCATGACTATTAAGATAGAGTTCACGGCTGTTGTGCGCGAACTCGACTCGAATTAAGCTCGCATTCGTGTTCGAATATGCCGTCCATACGTACGAACCAAATGTTCAGATTTGATGTTTGTGTTCGCTATGTTCGTGTTCGTACGTGCGTACACGGCTTAACAATATAAAACACACAGCACAAAAAAATACTCTATAAAATTCTCACCGTAGCCAGTACAACAAATATGAGATTATACTTTTGTACTCTCTGTTTTTTTTTTTCATCCCAGCTCAGGACGCAAGACTAACGTAGATTCTACATCAATATGCATATAATAGCATTTTGTTTGTTTGCAGATGCGTTGCTCGTCCACAACACACATGACTTGGCCAATGTTGACGCAGCAGCTATGAAATATCGTCTCGACACGTAAGTTTGATTTTGAACCTTACTCTTTAACATAGAAGATGTATTTTAAAGTAGCTACCAGCAAGAATCAGCCCTCGGCTTCCCATTTTCTTAGCAACAAACTCTCAGTCGACTTTCAACTTTACCTATCAAAGTTAAAGGTTCTGTTTCATGTGACTGTCAATGTTGTACCATGTTTGTTTCTGCAGGGTCATCAGAAAGCAAAATTGAAAGTTAAAGCCATTATTTTAAAGTCCTGTTTTGTTTGACAAATAAAGTAGTAGTTTTAATATTATAATGAGAATGTGAAGTGAAATAAAAAATAATGGCGTTTCATGTGAACGGTTTTGTATGAATTTTAAAACGCATCCGATGTTTTTTCCGGACGGTGGTGAATTATTTTGACACGTGCACTGAGAGAATTCCATTCCATGCTTGATACCTTTAAATTAATGCGTAATGCATTTTAAGTTTACTGTCTCAGATAAATTGAGATTGGAAGACTTCGTAGCTAATTAATAACAGCCGTTTGAGTCGATCTTAAGGTTACGCCGTGTGTGCCAAAGTCAGCCCCTGGATTGGCGACCCCTCATTGCATATCGAGTTTCCTCCTTGCCTTGGAAAACACGCTAAGCCGTTGATCCCGGTTGTCATTTGTAGATCTTTGACAGTAGTTACAGGTAGTCCGTAGCCCGAATGTCTGCCAATCACTTTCAACAAGAGATATCGTATTACCCAGTGGTACGATGATATACAAGTACCTATCTTTTAAGAGTGATACAGAAAGTGGGCATCGTCGTAAATAGTTGTCAAATATTATGGATACTTTCCAAATTGTTTTTCTATACCTAAAACGGTTGCAACCTCAAATTCAGTGTATTAATTGCAATAGGCATGACAACAGTATCAAAAAATTTCAAATCTATTTAGTCCGTCAGTTAGAGTATTGGAAAATAATGGACATGATTTTTCTGTTTTTGTAAATCAATGAATATTGACAAAGATAAAACGCATCAAAACTCGGGAGTGGGGGCTACTCTTAAATGAAAAAGAATTGCCAAACTTGAGTGGCAGTGGGCTGGTCACATTACTCGCAGAACGGATGGCCGATGGGGCAGAAAAGTTCTGGAGTGGCAACCGCGAACCGGAAGACGTTGCGTTGGAAGACCTCCCACTAGGTGGACCGATGACCTGGTGAAGGTTCCGGGAATCCGTTCGATGTGAGTCGCAAGGGACCGGTCAATGTGGCGACACTTGGGGGAGGCCTATGTCCAGCAGTGGACGTCTTTTGGCTGAAATGATGATGATGATGAAATGAAAAAAAAAACTAAATGTATTAAGTTTACGATACCCCATGTAAGACAAGTGGAAACTACTGCACTAATTAAGGATGAAGAGTTGAAACCGGAAGATAGCACAGTGTTCTTAGGTATAACTTTGGATGCCAAGCTTCAGTGGGGCCCGCATATAAACAAATTGTCGAAAAACCTTAGCTCCGCCGTTAGAAGAATTCGTGACTTAACTGATTTAGAGACAGCTCGTTTAGTTTACTTTAGTTATTTCCATAGCGTGATGTCGTACGGTATTCTCTTGTGGGGCAATGCCGCCGATATTCAAACAATATTTGTTTTACAAAAAAGGGCAATTTGTTCAATTTACAAATTAAGTCCCAAATACTCCCTCAGACAAAAATTTTAAGAGACACAATAATATTAAAAAAAAGTTACAAAAAGGACAAAAATACATAGAATGTGCTGTGTGCCTCACGGCTGCGCCAAAAAATTCCATTTCAGCATTCATGCCAGACAGGTGATGCTGCCTGACGCTGGTCTTCCAATGAACCTTGAGGGGGTTAGTGACAGACAGAAAACAGTTTCAAACATAATATATAAATAAATGGTAATAAAATAAATAGTTATAGGGTAAATTAATGAAATGAGTTTGTACTTATGAAGAAAATGTAGGTAATAGGTATTTCATTGTGTTAGAAAGTAATATTGGTAACAATAAATAAATACACAGATAAGTATAAAAAAACTTGAGGTGTCAAGGGACACCCGGATGGAACGAAGTTCTTTCGATTAACTAGTGAAGGAATTGTAATAAAATAATCGTCGCGACACCACACTGTTCAATGCGAAATAGAAATGAAACAAACGCATTGCAACCTTCATTTATTTTTAAAAAGAAAAAAAGTGTCGTGACAAATTTTCGTAAGATTTTTTTCCGTCTAGCCCCCTTTCACAACGCGCGATAAGGAACTTCGTTCCAAAAAATGCAAATCTATTTAGTCCGTCAGAGACGACAAAGACACGTCCTTTTGGTTTTTGTAAATCAATGAATATTGACCAAGATAAAACGCATCAAAACTCGGGAGTCCCCGGGCTTGTGACGTCAGAACGCACTCAAAACTTACCCTTTTGTTTTCACAATCCCATGACAACCATCACACTTGAGTCTAGTAAAATTCACTGAAACTTACAATGGTGTGCCACTGAGGCGGCTGTAGAACGTTTATGAGCCGTTTGGGATTGAAAAGGATTTCGAGTCCCCACCTAAAAATCAATTAAGCGGTTGGTCAACTCTTCACGTGATCATACATACGGCTGGCCTTTTTCGCACTTTTACAATTGACAGCGATATCGACAAAAATATTTTTATCTACCCAAATATCATAAACCCTCCCTAATGCGTTCAAAAACCATAGGCAATGACCAGCATTACCAACCAGCAGAAATAAGCGGAACCGTTATGAACTCATAACCTACTGAAAACAGTAGGTTATGAGTTTAAATTTGGAACAGGTGACAAATTCAAGTGAGTGTGCTATTCTAGTATCTACATTAAATCAGATATCGATACGAAACCCCAATTCACTATGATTTTAATTATAAATCGCACGACATTTTGATCTCGAGTGACACAAGAATAGTGAATTTATTCGTTTGCCTATGATTTAAAAAAAAATGACAGATTTCCGAAACGCCGCCATTTCGAGCTGTCATTTGTTCGTTAGCTTTTTATTTCTAGTTACGAGTAGACAAATTTTCTGATAAGTTAATTTCCCTATGGTTCCAGAACCCATCATAGAGCCCTTATGATATTTGGGTAGATAAAGTAGTGTATGCAACTATACATAATTAGGCATTATGCACAGTCGCATAAACTACTATAATGCCCTGTCATTCTTTTCATGTTTTGCTTCTTGTGCATAATTTTATTGTTATTTTAGTGTCCACGACACAAGCTTTGCTATTTTATCTACTTGTACTTTCTAAGTAATGCATTAGAATCTTACAAAAACAAACTTGAAGTTTAAAAGAATATACAAGAAAATGATATTATTCTTTGAAAGTCTTTTCTTTGAACCCCAAAAACTTCCACTTCTATTCTATTCAAGTCAAAGACAAATAAAAAACTTATTACGAAGAAAACCCTTTGTAAGCAGAACTTTTTGATGATCTGCAACACTAGAAATATAAAAGGGAATTTATTTATTGAAGTAGACTTTGTTGTTTGTTGGTGAAAATCGAATTTACTTGTTTAGACACTTGTTTATTTAGATAGTAGGTCTACCTACGACTTCGCCCACGTGATCTTTGTCTACTCAAATCTTCTTCTTTATCGTGTAGTGCCTACTTTGGTGTCAGAGCTTATGTGCCGCCCACATGTGGGTCTCTGACTTGGCTTTGGTCGTCAAAAAATATCTCTCAGGCATGCTGGTTTCGCGGGCCTGCGGACGGTGAGCTATATGGGCTAGCTCGCCGTCCGTCCGTCTTATGTCGACAGGCCGTGTCGACGGCGCGTTCGTGTTCCACGCCGTCGACACGGCCTAAGTGGAACGGCCGAAGCCTGCCGGGGCTGCGGGACTGTTCGAAAGAGATACCGTGGCCCCGGGACATAAAAAGCGAGGATGGAACATGGATGGGTTTTAGTCAGTAGAAGTCAAAGTCTGTCAGGGACGAGTCATTTGATGAATTCACGAAAAAAGAAAACAGGAAAGGTGTGCTGGTTTTCTCACAATGATTTCCTTTACCGAAGCAAGTGATAATTTATAATCTTCTTTCATTGGTTGACTGGTCGTAAGCACGACTGCTGCGGTCATGAGTTTAAACCCGAGTCTGGCAAAGTGTTATTGTGTTTTTCCATCAATAGGTATACAGCAATAACCACGGATCCTGAATCTGTGCCTGATTGACGGCTAGGCTCGCCCCCTATAACAACAACATAACTAAAGAAATGTGAAATGTGTACTTCTATTACGTACAAGTCAGATACACGATGTGGTACCCCACTTGAAAGCACCTGCGTTCGAACCTGGGGTGCTGGAGTACCCATATGCAACAGTTTTTAATCCGTTTTGTCTTACAATTATTAAATGTTAATGTTGTTGTGTTATTTTTTTCTTGTAGTCTAAATGTTTGTGTCTATCTTATTGCGTTGTATGTTTACATTAACAATTTTTTTTTTTTTTTTTTTTCAATTCATGTAGCCTACTGTACACCCTTGCCCTACCCTTCAGAAATAACACGTGTGATGCTATGGTATTGCTTTGACACAGTTCGATTATCATTTTTCTTTTATAGCCAGTCCGCCCACACACATTTATATTCAAAACTTTCCTTACTACATTTTCCTAAATCTTCCGTCTTCCGACGGGGTGTGTTATAAGTTTGAAGTGTCTGTGTGTGTGTGTGTGTCTGTCTGTGGCATCGTAGCCACCGAACGGATGAACCGATTTTGATTCTGTTTTTTTTTTGCTTGAAAGGTGAATTAGTTGGGAGTGTTCTTAGCTATGTTTGATAAAAATCAGTCCAAGATGGCCGCTGGCACAAAATGGCGGATTACATTTTCATTCAACAACTCCCTCAATATGGGTATCAAATGAAAGGGCTTGACTAGAATACTATAAACTATGATAAATTCGGTATGTAAAGTATTTTTTCAGGTATTTTTTTTACATTTTTATTTCGTAAAACATTTAATTTTAAGCAACTAATTTTAAGCTTTTTTTTTTCCAAGTTACAGTTTCTTTTTTATTATTTTTTAAAGTATTATTCGTGATGACGTCATTTCATAGCCTGAATAGCTTTAAGTCTTTGCCACGTTTTCAGTACATATAAAAAACACTAAATAACTTCAAAGTTGACATTGATGACAGTTGACGCTTGACAGATACGTGTTTTTATTTTGTTGTGAAATGTGAATGCTGTGATCGTGACTGTGATGTAAACTTTTTGTTTAAGTTTCTTTTCCTACGATTTTTAGCAAATTTTAATTTCTATCCATTATCCGTGCTGCGTATCCGTGCAATGAATCTGTCATCGACAACTAGTGCTAAATGCTTCGTACCATCATGTAAAAACACTACAACAAATAGCCGACACAAATTATTGTTTGTAAATGTGAAAGAAACGCTAAAAAAGAAGTGGTGCAAGGAAGTAAATATGGAATACTAGCCTGGGCGTCGTCTTTTTTGTTGCGAAGATCATTTGAACGCGAAATTATCAGCGCGCGATGCATTCAAATAAATAACACAGTAACTAGCATTGACAGTTTTGATTTGACACTGACGGTATAACAAACAAAAGTATTTTTTTTTTAATTTATCTCGAAAAGCACGAAGGAAGTAGTCTATTCAGGCTACGTTATGACGTCATTTAGAGGTCAAATGAAAGTCAAATGATTACAAGTATTATTGTGAAAATAAACACAATCTTGTGATAGAGAAAGCTAAAAATAGAAAAATAAGGCATAAGACCCTAAAATCTCCAAATGGTTTTGGAATCAGCGTAGGTTAATTTTTACTTTACATACCGAATTAAACATCCAAGATGGCCGCCACCTCAAAATGGCGAATTAACGAATCACAATTTGTTAATTCGCAAAAAATTAACGAATTAATTAATTAGGTTTAAATTATTCAAAAAAAAAACGTCTTTTTTTTAAATTAAAAAAGCCCCCGCTTTTTTGAATTTTTCAATTTAATTTGACTTGTGTTTTAACTTTTGAAAACTGATATCAATTATTTCACGAGTTGACATATACTGGGACAGTGAGGGAATGATTCGCTCATAACACTGAACTTTTCAGTCACAGATTAAATATCCCCATCGATAATAAAGATTCAATTTAAAAGTAATAAGGTAGACAAAGAAACGGTAACAAAAGCAGTTTGACACTCGTCTATGTAAAGATTTAAGCCGGACGCGCTAGCGAGCGCGCGGTGCGGAAAAACGTACTGTTGTGGAAAAAAGTAGTACAACATTTGTGCATTTTAAAGGTTCGCGGGCTAACCTCGTACTTCTCCTTCTGTTCCTTCTTATTTTCACTTCCACCACTTCTACCACGTCGTCTGGGGCAGCGCAAAAGTTACTTTGGCTGCATGTTTTTTACGTTTTTTTTTTACCCCAATGCTGTTTAATTCTCCATCGGGCTAAACCGACTATCTAGCAATCAACATATACTTATGTTCTTAAGTTCCATTATTCACTGACCCATTTTCAAAACCATGAAAAGCTTAAACTCCACTCAAAATCTAAAAAAGAAACACATTTCCAATAATACCGTCTTTAAACTATCCGACAAAACATTTAAAGCGTGCAATGGGCTATAAAACAGTACGGTATAAAATCCTTTTCCAAACGGTGACACTTTTCTGCGCGACGGTACCAGTCAGTAAGCCGATTGGAAAAAGTTGCAAACTCGACTGTGCTTGGTAATAGGATTTACCTAGGTTCTAGTTCAAATATTGTGATTCCTTGTTGTTTGTTCAGACTTAGGGCTTATTGACAGGAACTCTTAAACTGTTTTAGAAAGACTGTCTTAAACAGGGTGTACCGTATGAGGGACCACAGATTAATGGGATGGATTCAGTATATCATATTAAGATGACCCTACAAAAATTATTTTAGGAACGTTATGGACGAACGGCAAGTGCAACGATAGGCAAGAAGTAATGAAGTAAACAGCTGATTTAAGGCGTCCTTCGTTATCAACATCCATTGTTGGTTTATTGATTTACCAGTCACTAAGCCTATTGGAAAAAGTTGCAAACTCGACTGTGCCTGGTGACAGAATTTACCTAGGTTCTAGTTCAAATATTGTGGTTCCTTGCTGTTTGTTCAGACTTAGGACTTAATTACAGGAACTGCAGAAATGCTTTGGCATAATAGGGTGTGTGGACCACCCTCTGCAGACTGATGGGGTGAACTCAGTATATCAACGGCAAGCGCGACAACGTGTCCGTCGAAATCTGTAGCTAGACAAGACGTGATGAAGTAAACAACTGATTTGACGCGTCCTTCGTTATCAACATCCATTGTTAATTTTCAGTAAAACGGTTGGAAACAGTTGCAAACTCGCTTTTGCCTAGGATTTACCTAGGTTTTAGTTCAAATACTGTGATTCCTTGCTGTTTGTTCAGACTTATTGCTTATTGATGTTTTAGAAAGACATTAGCTTGTACGGTTATAAAGTTCTGTATAAACCATCCATAGAAAAGAGGGGATACTCCGAGGTTAAGCGTAAACTTTTTAAAACAGATGTCATTTGTTTCACGAGTCGAAATAGCGGGAATCTATAGGGAATGATTCGTTGCGTCTCGTGCCTGACAGTTGTTGCAGGGTTTTTCTATAGTGTCTTAATTTGTGCTATATTGAGAGAGTCGGCTAGTCGATGGTGTCGCGGAATTATCCGCAATAAAGGTGTTAAAAGGAGGTTTTATCAAAATCTTTGTTAATTAACTATCGAAAGAACACACTATGGTATTAAAACGGTGTTATAAAAACTGTTATTCATTTACAAACGCTAGCATTATAATCTTCAACAAGTCTCGCTTGCAAAACAGATTTTAATAAACCTAAGTATTTTTTAATAAAATGTGTTTATCATTTTCTAACAAAAGATTTTCTGTTTTCAGATTAAAAAGTCGACGATTAGAACACAATGGTAAGTCTTTTCACTCAAATTAGTTTTTGTTGATAGTATTATTATTTTATTCCCCGGGTTGAAAATAATATAAAATCAATAGAGCCTTCCATCTGTCTGCCATGAAAGGTATATTTTGAACCTTATGTAAGCTTGCGTCTGATGGTGATGAGTAATGGGGAAGTAAGGTAGAAGAAGAGAAGACCAGGAGGAAAGACCGTGTATTTTAATGTATGGTCGGATTGTTAGGTTGCTTTAATAGGAAGAGTGAAAGGCGACTTACAAACCGTATTTACGAATAAGATGAGAAAGAAGAGTATTTATAAGTTTTGCATAAAAATGAACAGTATTTATAAGTAATAAAAATTAGACATGATAAACAAATAAAAAGAAACGAAACTGGTCCTGTACGAGGCCAAAAAGCCCTTATCTCACCATGTGGTGCTGTAACATTAAAAAAATTCACAGCGCTGGTATTCTAATAGGGCCCAAAGTGAAAGTAATGCCACGGATGAGAGTGAGATGTGATAACATACGGCACCGAAACGTGTTCGCTCACAATGAGCCTTATCAGAAGGCTTAAAGTCACCAAAATGGCAAGGGCTATGCTCGAAGTTTCCTTGCGTATTCGAATCAGAAATGAAGACATCCGCAAGAGGACCAAGTTTATCATCATAGCCCGAAGACTTGCTAAACTTAAGTGGCAGGGGGCAGGGCACATTTCTCGCAGAACGGATGACCGATGTGGCCGAAAAGATCTGGAGTGGCGACCGCAAACCGGAAGATGTTGCGTTGGAAGGCCTCCCACTTAGTGGATCGATGACATGGTGATGGTTGCGGGAATCCGCTGGATGCGAGTCGCACGGGACCCGTCAATAAGGCGACACTTGGGAGAGGCCTATGTCCAGTAGTGGATGTCTTTAGGCTGAAAAGCTGATGAGACTGAGATGCGAGGGGCGAAAAAGGGAGGAGACGCCTTTGAAGGACATACACTGACCTTATTGATGAAGTTCTTCAGAAAGTTCTGATGCGTGTTTGCATAAACGCATACCACTGTTTGTATGACCAGATGTATGAACGTGGACGAAACGAAAGGAATCTGAAATGATCGTAGCAGCGGCGTTCTAATGTAACCACCTATCCTAATGGAAAAAAGGTTTCTTTTTATTATTGTATCCTTGTCAAGCTGTTGGTCCCGGCTGTCATTTGTCCATCTTTGGCAGACGTTACAAGTAGTCAGTGGCCCAAAAAGTCTGACAACCAGTCTAACCTAGTGGTACCGTATTACCCAGTATTAACTGGGTTGTAGAGGCCAGTTAGGCAGTCGGTCCGTGGAAAATACTGATATTTAACTGGATCCGGTTAGCCTGGAAGCCGACCCCAACACAGTTAAGGCGCTTAGACGAGCTAAATTAGCAACTCTATTTGTGGTGGTTCAAACTTCGTTTGAAATGCTGTTAGAATAAAGTTCTAATCAGCTTGCACTACAAAGTGGTTGTTACGTCAGCCACTGCGGGCCAAATAGCGCGAAATGAGTGGTTTCGATCGATTTACAAAAAAACTATTGATTGGATTAAAAAACTAAAACAGTATCATGCTAATATATTGCTTGTAGAATTATTTTCCAAAAGATCAGAATGATCGCATGCATATTAGTATGTTTTTTATTGTTTGAAAGATATTTTTAGAGGTAAGTTCGTGATTTCTTTTTATCGAGCCAAATTAATTGTATTATGTTTTCAAAACAGTATCATGCTAGCATATAGCCTGAAGAATATCATATATTTTTCTGGTCTTGTTTATAGCAGTGAATCATATACTTTTAGTAATTATAAAACTCGCATTTAGCTCGTGTAATCGCCTTAAGAAAACGCTAGGCAGATGATGGTGATATCATGCCAAGTCCTTTATTTACTAACCCTGAATGTCCAAATACTGGGCAAAGGCCTCCCCCATATTCTTTCAGGTAAGCCCTGTTAAATAACATAAATTATTAACGTATTTAAACTTTACACAAATAAGTTAAAAAGTGGTCTTAACGCTTAAGGCATTCTCTACCAGTAATCCAAAGGCAGTAAAGAACAGATAAAATTCGAAATAAACCCCGGACTAAGCTAAAAAGTAAGCGAATTTCTAGTATTTGTCTTAGAAAGAAAAAACAGACTGGTCTTAATACTAAGTCGTAGTTACTACCTAAGTAATTTTCTTCAAAGGCAAAAGAAAGAACTTTGAAGTATTCATAAAAAACACCCCTTTGTCAAAAGTTTTGAAGATCACTTTCAAGTAAGGTATATAAAGGAGGATTGTGGAAAAAAATATCCTTGAATTACAACGAAGCATTGTTTTGCTAGAGAAACTTTAGTTGAAGTTTGACAGCTGGAACAAAACAACTGATTAATTTTGTGGATATGCGATCGTTTTATTAATGTTTTTATCTCAAGGTAATGGAAATTAGTCAAATGTTACGAGAACACATTACTTCTGGTGCCAGGATAAATTAAACCTCTCATCCCAGTGTACCCTAGACAGCCAGTAGTCTAAATGCCAGTCAGCAAGTAGGTAGGGACCTACTTGCTGACTGGCATTTATACCTTTCCAATGGCATAGTATAACGGGTATAAAAACATCCATCAACACAAGGTTTTGGGTGCGTTACAACGTGGAAAAAAACAACAGCTGACGTTTCAACCACGGATGTGTACGGATAATTCAGGGGAAGTATTGTTTACTTTTATTTAAAAACAGCACACAAACGTCATTTTAACTCTAAATTACTTTCATGCCAATTTTTAGTATAAGTCTTTGCCGATTTATTACCCTGTACTGGTTCTAAATCTCTTTGTTGACAACCGGTCATTTAGCAACAAAACATAGTAGTTTCGTCTCGGTTCTTATTTTCAAATTGATTTAATCAATACGAGTTCATAGATAGATCGCGTAGGATCATTACTGTGGATTACTGTGTTGAATTATTAACATAATAAGATCAGTTTAAACTTTTATTTATTTTATGCAACATACCCACATGAAAAGTAAATACCTAAGATAATAAAACCATTGAAATCTACATAGATTCAATTACATACATTGTATTAGATTACTTTTAAAGTTAATAGAGCAGCCTACCTCATTTAATCTCATAACTGCAATCTTCTCCCTGCTTTTTTTTTGATTTAAGTAGTTTTTTTTTTTTTTTTTCTCCCCTTTCACCGCTAACTTTCTTTTATTGGTCTATTCTATAGGTTCTCACCGCTTCTTTACTTCTAATTTTCAGTAACCAATCCTGAAACCATGCCTGTGATGACCCGCAAGGCTACTGCCCTGGATATGGAGCTAAAATTGAGAACGGCCCTCCAAGAACTCAAAGAATCCAACCTCCAAGTCCAACAGCTGTTACAGGAGAGAGAAGAGAGTGAGGTGGAAGTCGATAAAGTTAATGGCAAAATTTCAAGCTTAAAACGGGAGCTAGTAGACCTACATCAGCAATACTTGGACGTTGTTGATGAACGGGATCAACTGAAGGTGGTCACGGATGGTTTCACAAATTGTAGTAACTTGTATGAGGAGGCTTTGTTTAAAATTAGGGACCTGGAAAATGACTTAATTCATGCCAATAATTGTATATTTAAATTACAGAAAGAAAGAGAAAGTACTCAGGTTATAGAAACAAACCTCTTATATAATGAATTATTAAATAGTAATTGTAACCCCCCTACCTTAATAACTATTGACCTGACTGAAGATTCCTTACTCAAACAGAATTTTATAGTTAGCAATAGGAAGATTAAAAAATATGCAAAATTAAACAGAATTATTAAAAAATGCAATCAATTTAGGAAACAACATAAACGCTTTTCCAAATATATTCCACTGAGGAAAGAGCGTGTTGATTTAATTAATAAGTTAAATAATTACCAAATAAAATTAGAGGACAGTATAAAAATTTATGAAATTGATACTCAGCAGTTGCAGTCTGAAATTCAGGTACTTCAGGATTCACTAAGTTCCCTTTCTAGTAGGTATAAGATTTCTCAAAACCAAATTAGGGAACATATTTATGCGGCAAATGAGTTGGTAATGGGTCAATGTAGTTGCCAGACAGTTACCAACCATGATATTATCCAGCCTCAGGTAATGGAGGACCCATACCAGGTTGAGAATTTGCCTCGGGACAGCACTCTAAATCAACAAACAATTAATATAACACAAGATGATTTACACGTGGTACAGCCTGAGTTATATGATAGTTTGCCTGAGTTTGGTAATTTTGTCTCATCAAATAGTAATGTTTGTGATCATTCAGTTATGTTCTCTGACAGTATAGGTAAGGGGCTAGGTAAATTAATTAGTAATAACCTGAGTTATTGTACCCAAAACAATTGTATGCCAGGGTCAACCTACAAACAGGTCATGGCATCTGTAACAAAAAGTGTTTGTGATCCTAGTACCACCATTACTATATGTGTTGGGAATAGTTCAAAGGTTAAAAAGGAAGACATCACTGACTATGTTTCTGAGTTGTTAAAGTTAAATTGTAAAAAAGTCATTTTGTGTGCTTTTCCATATTTTGAAAATGTAAGTAGTAGGAAAAACGATTATATTCACATGTTAAACAAACACATACATTTTTTAGTAGGTCACTATAGTGACAAACTTATATTTCTTGATATTAACACTTTTGTTGATAAACTTAGATCGACGCGGGGTAAAGTGTATCTACCTATTAGTTGTAGACACAAAATAGCTCGGCTATTAGCTTTTAATATTCACACAGACATAAGTAGTATGTCTAAGTTTAGTTCTATTATTGATACTGCGACTATTAGTACTAATACTAATGAACAGGTGGTGACCTTAAATAAATATAGCATTAGTGCTATTGATGTTTACAAACTTTGTACTGAGGAGGAACCATATGTCACCGTGGAAACTTCTCAATTAGCTCTTAGGAATGATAGGATCATGTTGTCTGGCGATGGATCGGGAGTCTCGGGGCTCTCTCCAGATCTTAATATTAATTTAAACTAGGAAGTGAGACAACAGAAGGTACCATTAACAATATTGTTAATCCTACCAACAGCAAAGTATCTTCTGGCACTTCATTAGTTCGTAAAAAAGGGCCTCAGCAGAACTCTTTAAAATTATTCCACCAAAATATCCAAGGCATTTCTTCCAAATTATTAGAAATTGAATTGTATTTAGAGAAAAGTATGTTTGACATTGTTTGCTTTACTGAACATTGGTTAAAAGATTACCAAATGCTTATTAATTATGAGAATTATATGGTGGGTAGCTGCTTTAACCGTAAATCTATGCTGCGTGGAGGTTCCCTAATATTAGTGAAAAATTGTGTTAAATATAAGCAACGTGCTGACATAGTAGGTCTTTCGGTTGAACATTGCGTCGAACTGTCCTGTGTTGAGCTAGATAAGCATATAATTGTGTGTGTGTACAGACCCCCAAACTATCAAAATTTTTCCTTATTTGAATCAATAATGGAAGATGTTCTGGCAAAACTTACAGCCAGTAATAAATCTACGATTATTTGTGGTGACTTCAATATCAATATTTTGGAAGATAATTCAATTAGCAGTCGGTTATTAAATCTTTTTAAGTCATTTGACTTGACTAACGTTTTTATAGAACCCACTCGAGTCACGCCTTCTTCTGCTACTTGTATAGATAATGTTTTCTGCGATTGTGAATACTTAGATAGAGCCGTAGTAAATAGTCTGCCGTCTGACCATAGCGGACAAACTGTAACTTTCAGGTGTAATACACCATTGCAAAAAGTTGATATTAAATTTAGACCTATAACTTCTAGTAAATTAAATAGGTACAATATTTCCCTACAGAACAAGTTAAGTGTTATGAGCCATGACAATATTAATATAAATCAATTCTATGATCATTTCTTTTCAATTGTTCACACTGAATTCAATAAAACTTTTGAAAAGAAGACCAAAAGCATTTGCCCTAAATTTATATTTAGTGATTGGGCAACTAGAGGTATCAGAAAAAGTAGGGAAACACTATTTGAGCTTTATGGCCTTAAGCCTTATGTAAACACTGAAACTTTTAACAACTATGTAGCTAAGTATTCAAAAATTTTTAGAAATTCTTGCAAGATTGCCAAAGCCCTGCACATTAGCAACAAGATTAAAACAGCAGAAAATAAAATTAAGACAGTTTGGAAAGTCATAAATAGCGAGACTAACAGGAAGAAAGTACGTAATACTAGCTATACATTAGATACAGTATGTGGTCCTAAAAGCTCTAATCAGGAAGTAGCTCAGGAATTTGTAAATTTCTTTACCGATATACCGTTAAAAACTACGGAGGCTCTAAATTCCTCTTCTGAAGTCTCAATCGGTTTATTGAAAGCGAATGTATCTGGATGCCAGGCTGAATTTAAATTTAAACACATAAACCCGATGACAGTTATTAAAGCTTTCCGGCAAATTAAAATCAAACTGACCGAAGATCTATGGGGAATGTCTATCAAAGTTTGTACTTCCATACTTGAGACTATAGCTCCATACTTAGCTTTAATTTTTAATTTGTGCGTAGACCAAGGAGTTTTCCCTGATTTAATGAAATACAGTAAAGTCATACCGCTTTTCAAATCCGGGGATAGTAAAGATACTAATAATTATAGACCTGTATCCGTGTTGCCAGTTTTTAGTAAGGTGTTCGAAAAGGTAATGCTTAATCAGATGCTCAATCATTTCAACACCAACGGAATCTTACACGATCAACAGTATGGCTTCACCAAGGGACGTTGTACAACTGACGCCGGTGTAACCTTATTAAAGCACATATTCATGGCGTGGGAAGAGTCCCAAGACGCTGTAGGAATATTTTGTGACCTCTCCAAAGCATTTGATTGTGTAAATCACGACACATTGCTTTTGAAACTTGAGCATTACGGACTAGGTAAACTTGCACTTAGTTTGGTAAAATCTTATTTATGTGATAGACTGCAATATGTTCAAATAAATGGTGTTAATTCACAGGGCTTGAAAGTAAAAATGGGGGTTCCGCAAGGCTCAATATTGGGTCCTTTCCTCTTTTTAGTATATATAAATGATCTACCCTATTTACTGAAAAACCAACCTCAAAATATGGTATTATTTGCCGATGACACTTCCTTAATTTTTAAGATAAATAGACGAGCCCAAAATCTAGATGACGTGAATAATGCCTTACTTGAAGTCCATAATTGGTTCACAGCAAACAATTTGGCATTAAATGAAAAAAAAACTAAATGCATAAGATTTGCTTTACCGAATGTTAAAAGTAGTGATTGTGAGATAATATTGAATAAAGAGAAACTCGAATTCGTAGATAAAACTGTTTTCCTGGGGCTTACGCTTGATTCAAGGCTTCAATGGGGTTCTCATTTAACATCTCTTGCGGGGCGCTTAAGTTCAGCAGCATATGCCATTAGGAAAATCCGTCAATTCACTGATGTAGATACCGCTAGACTAGTCTATTTTAGTTACTTCCATAGCATAATGTCTTACGGCATTTTGCTGTGGGGACGGGCTGCTGATATTGAGTCTATATTTATTTTGCAGAAAAGAGCCATCAGAGCCATATACAATCTTCGTAGGCGCGATTCTCTAAGGGAACTGTTTAAGGAAATTAACATCATGACTGTATATTGTCAATACATCTATGAAAACATAATGTATGTCAGGAAAAATCTGCATCTTTTTGGTAAAAGAGGTGACAGACACAATTACAGTACTAGAAATAGAGACCAATTAGTTCAGCCAGGCTTCAGACTCGCTAAAGTAGACTCGTCTTTCATGGGGTACTGTTTGAAATGCTATAATAAAATTCCACAAAGCATTCTTGAACTAAATGAAACCAAATTTAAAACATGCATTAAACACACACTGTGTAAGCAAGCATATTACAAATTGGACGATTATATCGCTGATAAAAATGCTTGGGTCAATGCCGGTCCTGCTCCACAAGGACAGGGGCGCATATTTAGATAGCGCTAATTTGTGTTGTTGGAGCTGCTGAAGATTGTACAACTATCTTTGCATTGTATAAATTCAATATCTTTAGTATTATATAACCTCATATTCCATATTGTGTGAGTGCTATGTACTAGAATGCTATCATTCGCTGGAAACCTACGTTTTTATTTTATTTATTTTTTTGACTTGAATGTGCCCTGGCGGTTATGAGTATGTCATGCTCACTCAAATGTCTCGCTGATGGTGGCGCGTGTGTCGGACCATTTAGTTCCCTTCAAAATGGTTGAGCTGAATGGTGCTGATCCATGCGTCATGTTCGTGAACGGGCGCTGTCAGTTGTGACTGGTCATGTCTTAGTCGCCATGGTTTATTTGAATTAATTATTTTGTTTTTGGGTTGTATTTTGTTTTTGTTTTGCTATGGACACTTTTATCGTGCAAATCTTGCTACATTGTTCTCACATAATATACCATCTCAACATGATTGATGTAACCAAGATTTTGTAACAATATTTTGATTTAAAAGAGTGTCCATGGAGTTTCTTGCCCGTTCTTCTCCATAGAGATCTACGCTAGGGAATGGGCAACTACAGTACTTTCACAGTTTTTATGTCTTGTGACTGGGACTGTAGCTACATTAAATGTTCATTTTTGTTTCGACAATTCAAAAGTGCCTGTAACTGGCCTACTTGAAATAAATGCTTTGATTTTGATTTTGATTTTGATTTTGATTTTACAATGAATCCTACTGTTTAGCGAGTTAAGGTTCACTTTAGGTTGGCTCAGAAACTAGAATGATGAAGACGTGTGTTTGCTTCAAATCTTTATTTCTTACTAACTTAGGCTATGAGACATGCATCTTGTTAAATATCACATATAAATATACAGGTACCTATAATACTTCCTAACATACCGCCCACCAAAAGAGCTTTAAGTTCTTTTAAAGAAATCAAATTGTAACGTTGAATTAATTTACACATTGCAAATAACAATCAAATACTAGAAACAAAATGGTAGATAGTCATAACTATGACCAATTGTAAAACTAATGAAATTAAATGCTCAGTAAATTAATCTTACTTCAGTACATACAATTTAATTAACCTACACGGTATGCTTATTAAAATTACACCTTAGTGTCTATAGGTAGAAGACATAATTTACCAATTGATCGCTTAACTATGTGGTTACCGGTTTTCACACTGTACACTCTAGTAACTGCATCTTGGCCTGGGTGTTTGTCTACTATGCGTCCAAGTGGCCATCTCCCTGGAACAGCATTTTCTGTCTTTACGAGCACTATTTGACCAATTTCTAAGTCTGGAACTGTCTTTAACCACTTCGGGCGTTGCTGTAGTCTTGCCAAGTACTCATGCTGCCATCGCTGCCAAAAGTCATGCAGTAGCTTTTGAATATGCTGCCAGCGGGATAGCTTGCTGACAGATACATCTTTCAAGCTTGGTGAAGGTACGGCGATTGGTGCTTCCCCAATCAGGAAATGTCCTGGAGTGAGTACCTCCATGTTATCCTTGTCTGAATCATCAATGGGGCACAACGGTCGTGAATTTAGACAAGCCTCAATTTGGCACAAAAGTGTAGTCATCTCTTCAAACGTCAGGTGGCTATTCAAGACTCGTTTCAGGTGATATTTGGTGGATTTTATGCCGGCTTCCCATAGCCCACCGAAGTTCGGACTGTATCCCGGAATAAAATGCCACTGCGTCCCATCCTTGGCCAAAGTATCTGCTATATCACCTTCAAATTCTAATTTAGCTGCGTTCCAGGCTTCAACAAGCTCTTTGTTGGCTCCGACAAAGTTTCGTCCTTGGTCACTCCACATGTGATTGCATCTTCCTCTACGTGACACAAATCTTCTGAACGCACCGATAAATGCTTCAGATGTCAGGTGGCCAACAAGTTCTAAATGTATAGCTTTAGTTGCCATACATATAAACAAAGAAATATATCCTTTGTTCGATTTAGCGCCTCTTCCTTTAGACATTAAGATTTGGTACGGGCCAGCAAAGTCAACACCGCAGCGCAAGAATGCTCGGGCCGGAGTCACTCGTTCCTTGGGTAAGTCTCCCATCAACTGGGTTCTGATTTGAGCCCTTTGTTTTGCACAGATTAAACATCTATGCACTGTCGCCTTGATTAAAGCTTTTCCTCTCACAATCCAGTATTTAGATCGAATGTAATTATACATTAACTGTACACTTCCATGCAAAGTAACCATATGTGCATCGGCCACAATCAGTCTTGTCAAATAGGATTTATTATCTAAGATGATGGGGTGTTTTCTTTCCTTGTCTATATTGGCGTGTCGAATTCTACCGCCCACCCTGATGATATTATTTTGATCTAAATACGGATTGAGTGATTTCAATACACTCCTATTCTTAATTTTACCCTTGCCTTTCAGGTCTTTAATTTCTTCTTCAAAACATTCTATTTGTGTTATTTGGATACATTTGTGTAATGATCTTTCTAATTCTTCAGTATTTATGTTAATTTGTGTTTTATTCTTTTTCAGGTTCAAGAATTGTCGGCAGTATGCCACTGCTTGCAGTAACTCCGTCAGTGTATCACAAATCTCGAAGCGGGTTGACCAATTTTTGTCTTCGACAGATTGTTGTTCAGCCACGTTTACATTTATGACCTTTCTGATTTCTAGGTCCGTCGAAGTGCTTATGCTTGTAAATATTATTTCCTTTCGTTTCAGCCATTCCGGTCCTTCCCACCATAATCGACAATTCTTCAACTCCGACAGCAGCATGCCCCTGGATACAACATCTGCTGGGTTTTCCTTTGATGATACGTGAAACCATTTGTCACCGATGTTATCGATTATCGTCACGATTCTGTTCCTCACAAAGGTTTGCCATCTTGAAGGATCTCCTTGCAACCAAGATAAAACGATTTTCGAGTCTGTCCATGAAAATATTTGATTAGTAGGAATATGCATGGCCTCGCTTATTTGCTTTAATAATTTTGAAAGTAATACTGCACCACACAGCTCCAGTCGCGGTAGTGACATTGGTTTTACAGGCGCAACTCTGGATTTAGCAGCAATTATGGTCGTTTTGTATTGATGGTCTTCTCCTAGCACCCTCAGGTAAGCTACCGCTCCATATGCTTTTTCAGAAGCATCACAGTAACCGTGTACCGAAGCGTCCTTCATGTTTTCACTTGTGCATTGTAACCATCGCTGCAGTTTAACTACCTTCAAATGTGATAAGCTTTCTCTTATACTAATCCATTCTTTTTCTGTTTCAGGGTCTACTTCGTCATCCCAGGCAGTGTGCTTCAGCCACAAACTTTGGATTAACATTTTTGCAGGAACTATAGCTGGAGCCAGCCATCCCAGCGGATCGAATAGCCGGTGAACGTCAGCCAAAATCTTTCTTTTGGTCACGCCTCCAGTCATGAGGGCGTAATCAAGATGATAATGAATAGTGTCTTCACCCATGTTCCAGGATAAACCTAGTGTTCTGACAGTACCATGCAACTTCATGTCTATTTTAACTTGCTTGCTATGCTGTTCAGCCTTAAATTGCTTCAGAAATTGGCTACTGTTAGATGCCCACTTTTGCAGAGTGAAACCTCCTTTTTGTAGGATATGGCTAATATTCTTAGCTACTTCTATAGCCTGTTCTACTGTATCCTGTCCTGACATTAGATCATCCATGAAAAAATCATGTTGGATGGTTTCAGCTGCTATGGGATATTCTTTACCTTCATCTTCTGCTAGTTGTTGCAGCGTTTTCACAGCAAGGTAAGGGGCAGAAGCAGTACCAAATGTGACTCGTAGCAGACGATAATCTTTGATGGATTCTGTTTCGTGCTGACGCCAAAGAATACGCTGGTAGTCTGCGTCTTCCTGCGTTACCAATATCTGTCTATACATTTTTTCTATGTCAGACACAAAACAGACTGGCTTCATTCTCCACCTCATGACTAGTGACCTCATGTCTTCCTGTAGCTGAGGTCCTATCAGTAGTTCATCATTCAGAGATATATGATTGCAACCCTTGGACGAAGCATTAAAGACAACTCTAACCTTCGTTGTTTCACTCGTTTCTTTCAGGACTGGATGGTGTGGTAAGTATACTGCTGAATTATCGATCTCGTTTATTGGGACTATTTCCATGTGATTCAGATCAATATACTCTTTCATTACTTTTGTGTATTCCGTCCTCAAGTCTTTATCTTCCTCAAAGCGTTTTTCAAGTTGCATGTATCTTCTCAATGCTATATCTCTAGTTTTACCTTCACTTGACTTTGGTTTTTTCGTTTTTAGTGGCAATTTTACCACATATCTTCCTTCGACGTTTCGCTTGTAGGTTTCTTTGTATATCTTCTCACAAGTTTCTTCTTCTGCTGTTAGTTTCTTCTTACTGTCATCTTCTACTTCCCAAAAAGATTTCAACATATTTTCCACATCAATATGTTGATGCATGACGGTAATATCTTCCGTAGAAGTGTTTTCTTCAACCCTTCCAAAAAGAATCCATCCTAGGCGTGTATCTAGTGCACTTGGAGAGCCTAATGGACCTTTAACTATACCGCCCTTCAGAATGATGTCATAGATTTGAACACCTAATAAAAGGTCCACTCGCCCTGGTTGATTATAACTTGGATCTGCCAGGGTGAGGCCTTGTAAATGCGGCCAGTCAGCGATTTTGTGGGTGAAATATCTTGGTGGTAAATTGGAGGTTATGTTCTTGGGTATGACGTATGCCTTCAGTGAAATCTTGAAATCTTCACACCGAGATAATAGATTAAATTCTACGATGTGATGTATGTGTGTCTGTTTCCCTCCAATTGTTGTAAGTGTTCCTCTGCTTGATTTACGTTTTATCTTTAGTCTTTGTGCTGCTCTCTCACTGATGAAACTTTCATGTGATCCTTGGTCAATTAAGGCGCGCAATACTGTTGTTAGTCCGTTATCATCCTTAACATACACTAGTGCTGTTGTTGCCAGCAAAGCTGTGGACTTCTTCGTAGTGAAGTGTGATGCTATTGCAACGTCTTCTTTTGTATCTTCTTTATTTTGTTCCTTTCCTTCGATATGACTGTGTGGAGTTTGTGTATTGTCTGACTGCTTGTTGTTACTTCTCTGCTGATGCAACAGTGAGTGATGTCGACGATTGCATCGACGGCAGAATACAGGTACTCGACATTTCCAGGCTGAATGTCCTGGTGCCAGACAATTGTAGCAGAGGCTATTCTTCTTTACAAACTCGGTCCTCTCCATAGGTTGAAGCTTTATAAAATCTTTACAATGGCATAGGGCGTGGTCTTCTTTGCACATTGTACACGTCTTCGCCGGTGTGGTTGCAGAAACATGGCATGACTTATCTTTAATGGTTTTCTCCTTTGAGGTAGCCGAACCACTGCTATGGGTCACCAACTCCAATGTACGGAACTTAGACTCCAAAAATTTATAAAAATCTTTCAAGGTGGCTAGCTTGTTAATCTCCTGAGTGTATGTATGCTGCTCCCAATCCTTGTGGGTCTCAGGGTCTAATTTCTGAACCATTAAAAATATGACTAGAGGGTCCCAGTTGTCAATAGATAAATCCTGATTTTGTAGACTATTCAAACATTCAGCTGTAGTGTCTAGCAAGGATTTTATCTGATTTGCAGTTGGTGTCTTGATCACCTTTTGTCCGGTAAGTCGTTTGAACAAAGTATTTACTATCACTCGTTTATTGCCGAAGCGATTTTTCAATATATTCCACGCTTGTTCGTAGTTATTGTCCGTGACTTTTATATGTTTCAGCAAGGTTTCAGCTTCACCGGTGATACTTGATTTCAGATATTGCAACTTCTGTACCAAACTTAGCGACGTATTGTCATGGACTAGTGATATAAACAAGTCATGATAAGTGGGCCAATCATCGTAATTACCATTAAACTCAGGCAGCTGTATCCTCGGTAATTTAACTTGTGTTTGGTTAATCGTCGCGGTGTTACTACATACTTCTGCTGATGATGTTAACGAAGAAATCATGTCCTTTAAATCTCCTTGTAAACACAAGAACAAGTCTTCAATAACGTAATAATCTTCGTTAACAAAGTACGGGATGGTCGCACGGTTTTCTTTCGGTGTACACTTAACGAGTTCTTCATGTGTTGACTTAAAACACTGCCAATATTCTTCTATGCATTGTAATCTTGCTTGAATGTAACCTTTTGTTAGTCGTGCCCGGGGACATTTCTTCAAATTAACTTGGGCTTTCTGCATTTTACTAGCTGTTTCTTCCAGAAGATTGAGTAATTGACTGCTTGGAGTACTCATTTTTGAAAAAAAGGGGCTTTTTTCTTTGATTTTAAACCCAAATTCAAGTAAATACACCGAATTATGGCGATGTAATAACTTGTAATTTTATAAAGTCTTCACTAATGAGCTTGTTATTCACTCTTATCGCTAAGGAATGTGCGATTCCTTTGTATTCGATCGGCCGTACAGTTTTTATAACTTTTAAAAAATAACACTTATGAATCCGGTTCGTTTGGACCATATGTTTAGCGAGTTAAGGTTCACTTTAGGTTGGCTCAGAAACTAGAATGATGAAGACGTGTGTTTGCTTCAAATCTTTATTTCTTACTAACTTAGGCTATGAGACATGCATCTTGTTAAATATCACATATAAATATACAGGTACCTATAATACTTCCTAACACCTACCGTTAAACGTGATAATATTTCACCTCAAAATATAGTAAGTAGTCAGGGCAAGATAATGATTATGACCTTTTTCGTAGAGTTACTCAATTTGATGTACATAATGCTTGGTTGACGGCTTCGTCCGTGAAGTCCTTGTATAAATAAGCAACTGTTTCATAATTCCAGCTTACCACTCAGATCCAGCCTGTCTCCTCGCTGTCCTCTTCCAGCGACGCCCTAAGCCGAGGCCCGTACCCCGCAGGGGGTGCCCGTAGCATGTAGTCGCATAGTTTGTAAGTTTTATGCTCTGGCTGGAGCCCTTACACTCAAGGCACCCACAGCATAGTCCAGTTAAGCAGACAACAACTTCTCTAGGTCCAACTGCGAGATGCCATTCCGAAAAAAAAAAAAGGAACCAGCTTAGAGTCAAATCACACCAAGACGCGACACGACGCGACGCTGCGAGCGACACACATTTCATTTCGTTGCAATGCGTCTCGCGGCGGTGCGCGGCGGTGCTGCGTGAAGGGACTGGCCTCTTCCAGTACCGTAGCGTCGCGGTACTGTGAACTGACGCTTAGACGAAATGAAAGGTCGTTTTAATATGGTTCCGAGTTTTTATTACACGGCTATGGCCATCAGTCAGCTGGGCATAAATCAAAAGTCCGGGGTCATTACTGAGAAATTTCTGATCGAAAAACCCAATAAAATTTTGCCCGATCTGGGAATCAGACCACAAAACCACCAAGGCAGTCACCGAAAAATTCAGCCCACAAAAATTCTAGTCTCTCTCGAACTACAAAACTTTTGCAATCTAGGATAGAAATATATGAGTTTTTGGTGCTCGTACAAAATTCGGTCTTGGTCGAAACTTTATAGAGAGTAATATCATATATGGTATTAACTTTTTATCGTTTCGTTGGCTTCAATATCCTTTGTTAAGTGCTGCTCTTATGAGTATGTACGTACATGCTCACATATTTTTATACCCTTGAGTATAGAGAGCCAAATTAACAAAATATAATAGTGAATACTGCTAAATAAACGAGAGAGAGAATGCTCGTGACTCAATAACATAATAAATGACAAAAAATCTAATGAGTCCGTCACATAGATTTCCAAAAAATATTGGAGACATGTTTTTTTTTTCACGCAAACAAAAAATTAAGAAATTAAGACGATACGTTGCTCCAAAACTCGTGTGACACATTTGAGTACTTTTTTACCGGAAAGTGACGTTATAAGCCCCCACTCATGATCTTTGACGCGTTTTCGTCAATTTGATAAAACAAAACCCGTATCCAATATTTTTCGAAGATCACATTATAAAATCATTTTCATAAATACGCCTTATGTTTTAAAGCTCGTGAACTTATGAATAAAATTGACTTCAATAAAATAACAGAACTATGCCCGTCTTATGTTTTTGTCTAGCTTCCAAAATACCTAGATAAAAACAACAGTAACAAAAAAAATACCTTAAAAGATGAGCATTAGGGAGATCAACATAAAACTTCAACAATTCCGTCCTTGATCTACCTTTAAATCCGCATTTGCATTTCCTCCGTCGCAAGTCTGAAGCCAGTTTGAACTGCATAAATCTGGTTAGATCCAGCGGGAGCCGGATTTTGGCGGTCGTTACCGAATCAACGTAGAAATGACGAACTTTATGGAGTCTTGAAAGGACTTGATTTTCAATTGTTTGCGGTTTTACGAGACGTAAAACAAGCGGTGGTGAAGTGTTTTGTTAATTTTGGAAGGAAAATTAAAAGTTTACAAAGGAAAGAAGATAGTAAAAACTTGGAAATCCCGTAAAGGTTTTGAGTAAACTACCTAGGGACACAGTTTGACACTCCGGTTACAACCGCAAGCGATACGACATGCGTTAAGCGACAAGTTGTCGCGTGTCTATGTATCGTGGTATGTCAAGTTATTCAGTTTGTTTTCTGTGCATTTGCTGTCACAACACGCTTGTAGCGTGGCCAAACTATCAACCTTTGTATTCATTTGTCTTTAAAAGATACTCGTAATCACTGACTAAAAATAAGAATGTCTTTTTTTGAAGTGAAAACTTCTTTAGACCCGTTAAGCATTTTTCTAATGAACACAAATCATGGAACTCACGTGACCGTTACCTTACGTTTCTTAGCACTCGTAGCCGATCCGCTACGGCGTAGCACCGCTTAGGCGTGCGCGGGGCACAACCCGTAGCAGATATAGATTGCTTAGTTTTCACTTCTATCAGCAGTTCCCAAAGACTGCATGTTTTTTTTAGTCTATATTGTCCCACTGCTGGGCAAAGGCCTCCCATAGCCTTCCTCTCATTTCTACGTGCGGCTCTCTCAGGCCAATCTCTCGCAAACGCCTCTAAGTCGTCTGACGACCACGATGGCTACCGAAGAAAAAAAAAAAAAAACTTTAAAAAGTTTGGGGCGTCAGTTCTTTTAACCGTAAACGGAACTTAAAGACATCCACAAAAAAGAGGTAACACTTTCTTTAGAGAGATTCAAAAGAATTTAATACCGTTTCTCAAAATCTATTAAAAAGGCGAACCAATTATTCTACTAAAAATATGAGTTTCTGAAAATAGGACACAAACCTTAATAAAAGTCAAAGCCATCGAAAAACTGCTTTCATAAAAAGCAGAAAAAAAAATACGTGGAAACTGTATTCATAAAACGCATTGAAGCGTTAAAAAAACGCTCCCAAAAATATTCAACGTTGCACAACAGTCGATACATTTATGTGTACGAAATTACAAACACACCTAAGTCTCGAATTTATATAGAACTGCATATATCTGGATTAAACCGGTTCGGACCGGATTTCGGCGCTGTTTACCGGTAACGGCCAATCAGAGCACGCTAATCTCAGTTAGTTGGGATAAGCCTTATGTTATTGTCGGAAACACTTATCATTTAATCAAACAATGGTAATTGCGGGATTACAATTAATTTAGATTAATTTTTATTACTTTTTGCGTTAATTAGGTTAAGAGTACACTTGAAATGGTACGAAACAAAAGTATTTTCCGGCTTAGGAGTAATTAAATAATTAATGATTTATTTTATTACGCTCTTGGCTGAATTCTTTATTTTCCTGTAGCCGCTTTGAGGGTTAAATATTTTTTAAAGCAGCTTAATGTTCGAGAAAAAGTAATAATTCTTTTTTAATTAATCGTTTTGGGAACATTTAAGCTATTAACTTGTTTTTTAGGAACCTCGATTAGATTTTTAATAGTGTCCAAAACGCTTTAGAATAACTTTTCAAAATCATTACTCGCGTTTTGGCGTAGTCGGATAAAACATGACTCCCAAAACGTACTACGAAAAACATTTCTAGTCCGTCATTCCAAACCACATGGCTTACATAGGACATCTAGCATAAATAAGTACCACCAATTTGTTCAGTAAACGTCACTGTGTTCTAAATTTATGCGTGGACACAATTACTACGCAAACGAAATTAGACAGCGTACTGTCGTACTGGCGTATTGTCGTAGTGGCTAGCTGGCGTAGCACGGGAGGGCGTACACTAAACATTTTAATGTGCGTTTAATAAATCACTTGAATTTATAATACTGGTGACGGCATGGCTCAACGACTGCTCATGAAATTGTTGAAATCGAATGAGCAGTTTAGGTTTTTTAAATGATTTTAGACTAATATGTACCTACGGCTTCGTTCACGTGAAAGTCATAACTTAGAATAAGTATGGGAACGTACAGCCGAGAATAAAACACCCTCACTCAAATTATGGTGTACCTATGTGCGATTTTATCAAAATCATTTCAGCTGTCAAAGCGTGAAAGGTAACAGACGGACTGACTCATATTCTTACTATAATATAAGCATGGATAATGGTTGCCAAGGAACGAGGAAAATGTCTTGAGCAAAGTTTAGAGTACGAATGCGAATGGGCACAAAAGTAGAGGGAGACCAAAGAAACGATGTACGGACTGTGTGAAGGATTTTATGGTACGAAATTAATTTGATGAAATATCGAGCTATCTACGAATAAACTAATATTATAAAGCAGAAGAGTTTGTTTGTTTGTTTGGTTAATCTCAAGAACTACCTTCTCGAATTGAAAAAATCTTTTTGCGTTGGATAGTCCATTTATCGAGGAAGCGGCTATATAAGATCACGCTATGACCAATAGGAGCGGAGCATAAATGAAAAATGTTGCAAAAACGGGGGAAATTGTATTCCCATTGTGAGCTTTTTCTCTGTTATGTGACGCAGACGAAGTTGCGTGGGTCAGCTAGTAGACAAATATGGAAGAAGAAGACATACTGTGACCCCAAAGAAATAGGGATGAGGGCAGGGACAATGATGATGAATAAATTTAAAATTAATTCTTTGGGGACTGCCGATAGAAGTGAAAACTCGTAGCCGATCCGCTACGGCTACGGGTGCTAAGAAGCGTTAAGTGGCGGTCATGCGAGTTCCATGATTTTTGTTCACTCTAAAAGTGCTCAACATGCTCCTAAAGAAGTTTTCATTTCATAAAATGAAGAAATAACGCGTTTGTCACAGTTATGTTATATTTTTTGGATAAACCAAAAGTATGCCCAAAATAGAACCTACGAACTTGAATTACAGAAGTTAACAAAAGCAAACCAGCCGAATACGAACGTGATGTCGTAAATTCTTGGTCCAGCTATCGTCAGCGCCATTGATGTTCTCTCTAAATCCTATGTGTGCTGTGTGTGGCAAGCCTAATGGTTTCACCAGAGGTGCAATATTGCATATTTCTCGCTAGGTAAATGAAATGAGACATGTCGCACTGTACCTATTCGAATAAGACAATTTTGAAATTAGAATGAATGCTGTGGAAACGCGATCCTTGCGAAGAATTTGTGAGGAAAGAGGTTATACGAAAAATACTCACAAGTTTTCGCGAAAATCTAAATTAGCCCATATCTTTTTATGGTGTTGACTCAGGACCTTGATTTTTATACACCTAATAGAGACTATAGACCTCAGCATCTGGTATACATTTCAACTTGCTAGGTTTACCCGTTCCTGAGAATCGGTGGTGACAGACGGACGAACGGACAGACGAACAAGAAAGTGATCTTATAAGGGTTCCTTTTTATCTTTTGAGGTACGGAACCCAAGTGGTTTGATCATGTGGAGAATATGAGTGAAAGGCAAAAACAGTTCTTGTCAACCCCCTTCAATCCCCCCCAAGGATACTTCCTTTTTTTGCGCAGTTACGGACGACGTTTCGTTGGAAAGCAATCTTCATCGAGTCATCGGTCCACCTAGAGCGAGCTAGGTAGATCGATGACCCGATGAAGATTGCGGAGAGTACCTGGATGGCCGAAGTACTTTGCCCTGTATGTTGCAACCGCTGGGCAGTGTAGAAGCACGTGGGCTGCTGTCTCGTCTTCCTCCATGCATGCACGGCACAGGGGGCTGTCTGTGACTCCTATGACAAAGTCTAACTGGATGCAGCTGAATACCAGTATTTTACATGGAGCTACAGCCTATCTGACCTACATGATACCCCTTGGTAAGACTGGTAGAAGACTTTTTGGGCCACTGACGACTTGTAACGACTGTCAAAGATCTACAAATGACAGCAGAAACCAACTTTGTAACGTGCTTTCCGAGGCACGGAAGAAACTTGGTTGTCACCCATCCACAGACCAACCTAGGTAAGCGCGGCTTAACCTAAAGATTGAACCAAGCGGGTGTTATTATTTAGCCACGAGTTCCTCAGACAATGCAGACGTGATGTTATGTTATGTTATTTAAATGTAAGTCAACCGCTCGTTAGCCTCCAAGAACCCTTGTCTTAAAACATCTCTCAGGCCGCCAAGACCTCAGAATCCTTCGTATTCAAATTGGCAATTTGCCACCTGGCCTTAGGCAGTATCTCTACAATGTTCATTGTAATGGTCTGTGGAACGCCCATATTCAGCTCTCGACGTTGGCATGCAATGTTTGTGAGCGTTACACAAGGTTTGTCTTCAAATTGTATGAAACCAGCTTTATGAATGGAAACTGTAGCATTCGTGTTCTATGTCATAATTTTAATTGGGACAAACTCGTCTCACTGTTCCCAAACCACTGCAACTCTTGAAAGCCAAAATCAATAGGTACGACCACCAGAAAAGCACCTAGACAATGACGCTCGACAAAATCCCAGAGAAAGAATCTAACTGTGTTGGATCTTCACCATCATCTGCCTAGCCTTTTTCCAAATATGTTGGGGTTGGATTCCAGTTTAACCAGATGCGGTTGAATACCTGAATTTTACAGCCTGAGCGACTGCTTATCTGACCTCCTTAACTGTGTTGGATCCCGCAACGAAATTAATGAGAAATATAGCGAAGGAGTTGGAAAACCATAACTTTCACTGAGAGAAGTGGAAGTCGTTTTATTTACGATTTATTTTAAATTATGTAAATAACAGCTGTTATAACGCCAGTGCGATAATACTACCAAAATACACATACCTCTGACTCACTTACAAAATAAAATTACAAATAAAAAAATATAATAACAGACCTACTCATGTGAACTGCATCAGGCTGCAGTGAAATATACCTGTTTCATTCTATATATTTCTGTTTTGTTGAAATATATCTGTGTTTTCTTACTCCATATCAGCAGAAGTCAGACTGTGATTGTAAGGTTTCTGAATTGTAACTTTTTGACCATTTTACAAATTGTAACGTATACTATAATGATTTTGCTAAAGCGGCCAGTTTAAGTCACTTTGCCTTGACAATACAAACTAATTAAAACTAAGTAATCCACGATAAACTTTATCTTTATTGTGGTTGATTGTGACTAACCGTTGTATGAAAGCGTTCAGTGACGATGACGATTCCATGATTTTGTTTACCCAAAAAGTGCTCAACGCGTCTAAAGAAGTTTTGACATCAAAAACGTGATACATTGTAAACCCCAACAGATATACAAAGAAATACACAATCACTCAACACCATACATTTCACTACTACGGCCACCGAGTCAGCGGAATACTAACATCAATCTCACAGTTAGTGAAGCGTATCGACACGGGTACCTGTCGCTATGTACGAGCCATTACACCGAGTACAATATTGTAATGGCAATGACGATACATGTATTTGTAGTTGTTATGGGAATAGTTTTAACATTCGCTTATGCATGAAGAGATTATGCCAAAACAACGCACTTAAAATCTCGCCATTAAATTGCTTATGTTGATTCGTTTGATGCAAGAGAACCAAGGTCACCGACGTAGCTCGAAGAATTGCCAAATTTAAGTGGCAGTGGACAGGGCACATTGCTTGCAGAACGGATGGCCGATGGGGCCGAAAAGTTCTGGAGTGGCGATCGCAAACCGGAAGACGATGCGTTGGAAGACCTCCCACTAGGTGGAACGATGACCTGGTGAAGGCTGCGGGAATCCGTTGGATGCGAGTCGCACGGGACCCGTCAATGTGGCGACACTTGGGGGAGACCTATGTCCAGCAGTGAAAAATGATGATGATGGTTGTTTTAAGTATGAATGTGGATGGGTATAAGAGTAGAGGAAGACCAAAGAAATAATGGACGGACTGTGTGAAATATGATATGGCCACGAAGGAGGTGACAGCTAAGATGACGAGTAATAGAGAAGAATAGAATAGAATACTCTTTATTATGTACACCATAGAAATTATACATACAATTTTTTTTATTAATTCGGTTTCCGTTCGGGCGCTACGATGCCACAGACAGACACACACACACAGTGTCACGTCAAACTTATAACACCCCGTCGTTTTTGCGGCTGGGGTCATAAAGAAAACATACGAATAATAAATGAAAATAGTAGTTAAGTCGGTCAAGTTTTCTAGAAGTAATCAGAAAACTACGAATGGGCCGTGGGCATGTGGGACGAGTTGCTGAATTACTCACGAAACGTTGTTTTTGAGTAGTTTTAATTGGTATGTTCTGCTGTCGTCTCTTTCGCGCTCTGCGCGCGATCGTTAGGGCACTGCGCGACAGCAATACATTTTACAAATGCCTTTTTTCAATTTTCTCGCCCTCTGTTATCATCATCATCTCAGCCGAAAGACGTCCACTGCTGGACTTAGGCCTCCCCCAAGTGTCACCACATTGACCGGGACCGTGCGATTCGCATCCAGCGGATTCCCGCAGCCCTCTCCAGATCATCTGTCCACCCAGTGGGAGGCCTTCCAACACAACGTCTTCCGGTTTGCGGTCGCCACTCCAGAACTTTTCGGCCCCATCGGCCATCCGTTCTGCGAGCAATGTGCCCTGTTCATTGCCACTTAAGTTTGGCAATTTTTCGGGCTAATCGCGCCCTCAGAGTTTCCTCTTAATAACTTACCTCAGTAACGAGAAATAAGAAAACATTGTCTAGAAAATGTAAATGTAGAGGATGTTTGAACGGAAATTAAGATCGATTGTTGCGGAAAAACACATCAAGAACTACAGGATACGTACTCGTATTATAGCATCAATCAATATTGGTGATAGATTTCAAATTTCGTGTGCGTCTTTCTATATTTTACGTACGGTTAGTGCCAAATCCGGTGTCAGAGTATTTATGCCACCCATGGCCATCTGACTTGGCTTTACATGCTGTCAAGAAATATTTCTCAGGCACACTGGTTTGGTATCCTCACGATATTTTCCTTCCACCTACCTGGCCACCACGTGGCCCCCGACGCCCGGTGCGTCTCCCGCGGCGGCTGGGGTGAGAGGTTCACTCCCTCTCGCGTTCCGCCACCTCCTTCAATAGCGTGACTTCTTCGCAGAAAAAGGTGACGGCTGCCCATTCCGTATCGATCCGGACCATGGATTGAACCAGGGAGAGGTGCCTTGGGTTCAAACATGAGACTTAAGAATTGTAGTCCGACGGTGACAATGCAAGTCTATTACTACTTAATTATGATAGTATTAATCCCGGTAGTATATTTTTGTGTGGGCGAAGACGCTGATATGTCAGTGGGCTGGGGTCGGCTACCTGCCTAACCGGATGCAGCTGAATACCAGTATTTTACATGGAGCGACTGCCTATCTGACCTCCACAGCCCAGTTAGTACTGGTAACATGATACCCCTTGTTAAGAGCTGGTTTTCAGACTTTTGGGCCACTGACTACCTACCCTCAGAGATCTGAAAATTACAGCTGGGACCAGCGGCTTAATGTGCTCGTCGAGGCTCGGAGGAAACTCGGTATGTAGTCATGCATCCATGAACCAACCTAGGCAAGAAAGGCTTAAGATAGACACGAGCGTTTGTTAATAATAACCACGCGTTTTCTGACATTAGTTCGTTTCTTAATAATTTCACCTCAAAACATTCCTAAATCAATTCAAAACACAACCGCACTCGACTCCACCGAATACTATGCATTTAGCTGCAGCATTTTTACAATGCAAGGCCATTACGTGCGACGGAGGGATTATTCTAAATCTGGCTTGCAAGGCACTAAGCCTTGAATTTATCGTTGGGAACGCGGACGCCGCAAAACCTTTCTTACGTGTTCTGCTTTTTGCAGTTCTGTTTTTGTTGGTTTTAATTTTTTTTGTAGTTCGGTTCTTGGTGATTATTTTTTTTATAAGGGTCTTTTACAAGAACATTGTTTGCAGGGGATGTGTGATGATAAGGATAAAATAAAAAGCGGCCAAGTGCGAGTCGGACTCGCCCATGAAGGGTTCTGTATCAAAATTGTGTAAATTGTGGTTTACGATTTTTTTTTATTAAAAAAAAACTACTTACTAGATCTCGTTCAAACCATTTTCGGTGGAAGTTTACATGGTGATGTACATCGTATATTTTTTTTTAGTTTTATCAGTCTCTTATTTTAGAAGTTACGGGGGGGGGGGGGGATTTTTGAAGACCTATCCATTGATACCCCACACGTATGAGTTTTATGAAAAAAAAAATAAAAAATTGAGTTTCAGTTCTAAGTATGGGGAACCCCCCAAATTTTTTGTTTTTTTGGTATTTTTGTGTGAAAATCTTAATGCGGTTCACAGAATACATCTACTTACTAAGTTTCAACAGCATAGTTCTTATAGTTTCGGAAAAAAGTGGCTGTGACATACGGACGGACAGACAGACAGACAGACATACAGACAGACAGATAGACATGACGAAGCTATAAGGGTTCCGTTTTTGCCATTTGGCTACGGAACCCTGTAAATGAGTACACAAGAGGAAGTCTGAAAGTGGCGCCGGTGTCTGAAAAGTTATGTGGTAATCGGTTGTCGTGGTATGGCCAGGTGATGCGGAGGAATGAGGAAAATGTCATGAGAAAAGTTTTGAGAATGAATGTGGATGAGTATACGAGGAGAGAGCAAAGATGATAAGGCAAGAAACGAGGTGTCTGAGGACATGATTAGTAATAGAGAAGAATGGAAGAAGAAGACATACAGCGCCAAACTCAAATGATGATGATGATGAAATGAATAAGGGCAAGAGAATGGACAGTGGACTGCTGGAGGCTGATAATCATCCTCATCATCTCAACCGAAAGACGTCCTCTGCTGGACATAGGCCTAACCCAAGTGTCGTGAACGGTCCCTTGCGACTCGCATCCAACGGATTCCCGCAACCTTCACCAGATCATCGGTCCACCTAGTGGGAGGTCTTTCAACGCATAGTCTTCCGGTTTACGGTCGCCACTCCAGAACTTTTCAGCCCCATCGGCCATCCGTTCTGCGAGCAATGTACCCTGCCCACTGCCACTTATGTTTGGCAATTCTTCGGGCTACGTCGGTGACCTTGGTTCTCATGCGGATGTCTTCATTTCTGATTTGATCACGCAAGGAAACTCCGAGTATAGCCCTCTCCATTGCCCTTTGGGAGACTTTAAGTCTTTTGATAAGGCCCATTGTGAGCGACCACGAGGCTGATGATGATAATAAACTAATTTGTCAGATTTCAATCATTATTGCGTGAAAGAGAACTTAAAAACATCCGTCCATCTAGTCATACGTTCAACCTCACAAAATTTTGTATTAATAACAGTGGTAACTTAAGATGTATACTTTTAGTTGATCTTAAACCATGTCACAGTGTAGAAAAACATGGCAGCTAAACATAACGACAATATGGTGACAAACACCAACACTAGTTTGTCGCAAACATTATGTATGCGAGAGCAAGCCTGGCTTTTCCTAGAACATTATGACGACGCATGAAGTTAATAAATATTCTAAGAGAGCTACGTGCCACTGAGTAGGAAGATAACAGAAGATCTGCTAGTTCTAATACAGACTTGGGGTTAAGGAGACCCAATAACGTCATCTTTGTACTAAGTGAAATCAAATTTATAACCCTTCTATTTTGTAAAAAAAAAACTTGAGAGGTGTCAAGGGACACCCGGATGGAACGAAGTTCTGGCTTGCTTTCTATAAGAGAGACAGAGAGACAGAGAAACATGCGACGCCGCACAGCTTACAATAGCTTACTATAGCAAAACATTATTTCCCCGTTTTGGTTTTTTAAAACAACTTTCAGCTTTGCGAATGGCAAAAATTACGAAAACGGCCGGAGGGTGTTACTCAGTGCATTCCCAACTACTAGCGACATCTAGTAACACAACGGAGTAGTACTTACATATTTTAACAATAGATGTCGCAGTTACCAATATTATTAGTACCACTCATACACATTAGATGGCGCTGTTCTAAAAAATAAAAAGTGTCGTGACAACTTTTCGTAAGATTTTTTTCCGTCTAGCCCCCTTTCACAACGCGCGATAAGGAACTTCGTTCCAAAAAATATGATCATATTTTGATGTCTCTTTGCAACGAGGTATCCTTACAGAAATATCAAAACTAAAAACACTTATCATCTGCCAAGCCTTTTCCCAACTACGGCGACTTCGGCTTTCAGCCTAAAGATGCAGTAGAATATCAGTAATTTACATGTAGCGACTGTCTATCTGACTTCCACATTTAAGTAAATCAAAACTTATTGACAAGACTGAGCCAATATTCTTAAAAATAGGCACCAAAATTACTACACTGTAAATCTTCAGATTCTTTGGACATGTTATCCGCAACAATGATTCTATGGAGCGTATGGTAATCCAGGGTAGAGTCGAAGGCACGAGACCACGTGGTCGATCAACAACCAGTTGGATAGATTCCATTAAAACTATCACCAAGATCCCTCTGGCAGAATGTACTCGCTATGCGGCCAATAGAGACCGGTGGAAAAGGATCGTGAAGGCAGCGACTGCAGCTGTGAACGACCGCTCATGACCACGACCACTCTGTCAAGATTGAACGACTGAGAAGAAAAAGTATGCTTACACAACTCAGTTGGAACTGGGTAATACGATACCCATCTAAAAGGAACGGTTCTTTGTAGAAAGTTAACCTTCTGGATCATATATGTGTCAGATTCAGTGCGGAAGTTCATATGACCTACAAACGGACGTCATAAACTTGTTTTCTGCCGCTTTTTGTTGACGGATGAGAAAAAAAAAACTATTCTCATGTTAGTAGGAATGTGGACAAAAGCTCTGTTTTTTATGTTGCACAAAAAGCAGTAGAAAAAGGGTTTGATTGTTGCTGATGTAGACACTTTAATAGCAACGTCTTGCGTCATGACCCACAAGCGTATGTCAATTGTTTTGTTTGTTTAAGGGCCTTATCTAAGGGTGAACTCGCGGCGAGCTCGATGTGCACTCGCCTCGCTTTCAATTCGCTCGCAACTCGCTAGTGTGATAAGACTCTAGTACCGTAGCGTCGCAAATCACAGCATGTTGAATTTTAACATGAGCAGGGAGCCCAATATGACCGAAAATTATAATACGAGTAGCATAAATTTTGTTACAATTCGTAAAATGGATAAAATGTATTCATAATATTTACATATAAGCACTTTGCCTGCGACTGCGTCCGCTAAAATCTATATACTTTATAGCCTATGTTATTCTGCAAAGATGTAGCATTCTAATGGTGTAAGAATTTACATTAATTTGAAGTCGGTTGAGAAGTTATTAAGTTTTGAGTATGTTCCGAGCTTCTTCGGTGCCTCGGAAAGCACGTGAAGCTGTTGGTCCCGGCTGTCATTTGTCCATCTTTGGCAATCGTTACAGGTAGTCAGTAAAAAAGTCTGACAACTAGTCTTACCAAGTGGTATCGTATTACTTAGTATTAACTGAGTTGTGGAGGTCAGATAGGCAGTCGCACCATGTAAAGTACCGGTATTCAGCTGCAGCCACTTCCAAAATCAAAATCAAAGCATTTATTTCAAGTAGGCCAGTTACAGGCCCTTTTGAATTGTCGAAACAAATGTGAAAATTAAATGTAGCTACAGTCCCAGTCACAAGACATAAAACCTGTTAAAGTACTGTATTTAGCTTAGACTGGAAGCCGACCTCAACATCGTTGGGAAAGGCAAGGCAGATGATGTAACAAACCAGCCTATTTATTTTTTCGGATAGGAAATCATCAAATGACTTCTCCCACTCTGGGTGGTGCGGGAGGGAGTGTCAGACGTTAACTGACTGAAACTCATCCGTGTTCCTTCCTTGCCTTTTATGTTCCGGGGCCACGGTATCTCTTTCGAACAGTCCCGCAGCCGCAGTAACGGACCAACCTGTACACACTATACAGCCACATACGTTAAGCCAACACCCTCTACCTATACATACATGTAAAGCTATCAAGCTATACATATGTATGGATATGTGCCCAGGTGCGCAGCTGCAACGAACAGATTTGGCCGGCTAAATCCGATTGTATTTGCCTAATTCCCTTTCCATATGCAGGTATATACATATGTATATATTATGTATGTATACAGGCAGGTATTATGATATTAAATTGACGGATAAAACTGATGCCCTGGAAAATAGTGAGGATTATTAATGGTTCACAGTTTATTTTGTTTTTACTATGGACTCTTTTAACGTGCACATCTTGCTACATTGTTCTCACATAATTTACCATCTCAACATGAATGATGCAACCAAGATTTTGTAACAATAATTTGATTTTAAAGAGTGCCCATGGAGTTTCTTGCCCGTTCTTCTCCATAGAGATCTACGTTAGGGAATGGGCAACTACAGTACTTTCACAGTTTTTATGTCTTGTGACTGGGACTGTAGCTACAATTAATTTTCATCTTTGTTTCGACAATTCAAAAGTACCTGTTATTGGCCTACTTGAAATAAATGCCTTGATTTTGATTTTGATTGACAGGTTTTAATGATTATAATTTTATAGTGGATGGTAATTCATTATGAGCTAATGTGTTTAAAAAAATAGCTTGCTTTTTAAAAATCTGCTGTATACGAAAAACTATCAAACTTCGTGATCATTGTTTTTTTTTATATATTTTAAAAAATACTTAGATTTCTCTCATGATAGGTTGGCTAATATGCATGCTATCGATATAATTCATAGCTTAAGTTACTCTGTAAAGATGTAACTTTCATTGATTAAAGATGTTTTGAAATCGGTTGAGCAGTTCTTGAGTTAAATTATAACAAACAAACAAATTAATGTAGATTAGACACAAACCAATTAGTGTAGACAAGAAGACCTAAACAATGATGGATGGACCGTGTGAAGGATGATAAATGGCTAAAAAGGAGCTATCACGTCACTAATCCTTAAAAGGTTGGGCAGATGTGTAGGTACCTTATTACCGTTGCGCACTAATCAGATGGGACTGCGACAGCGGCCACTTCTACATGTACCTTATTACCGTTGCGCACTAATCAGATGGGACTGCGACAGCGGCCACTTCTACATGTACCTTATGCGAACACTATTATAGGCGTAATGCATACTTTAGCAGCGGTGGCCCAGTGGTGGCGGCCCCGACTTACGTTCAGTAAGTCGTGGGTTCGAACCCAGGTAGGCGCATTACTTTGTGTAATTTATTACATCACCGCTGCTCTCAAAACGGTGAAGGAAAACATCGTGAGGAAACCGGCATGTCCTAGAACCATAAATTCGAAGACATGTGACATCTACTTACCAATCCGCACTGGGCCCGCGTGGTGGATTATATAGCCCATTCCCTCTCATATAGAGGAGGCCTGTCCCAGCAGTGGGAACATTAATAGGCCGATGATGATGATACTTTCCAACAGCCAGTCGCAGTTTTAATAAGTTTCTTGTGATCCCGGTATTGACCTATTCTGCACCAATGCAAGAACAGCGGGCCTAAAATGGCCGCTTTAGAAGAATCATAATTTGAATCATCTTAAAAAAATTAAATTGGTAAAAAGTCCATTTTAAGAACTTTAAAATTTAACGTGATTCAAATTATGATTTTGATAAAGTGGCCTTTTTATGTCCAGAGTAAGGAGATTCCTAGCGAAGCCATTTTTTGTACACGAGGCACCTGCTTAAATTAACAACAATAGGATAGAATAAACCAACTTTATTGATAATTGTAAATAATAATCTAACAGTGCTAGGTTTTTGTAGCTTTTGATTTAATTTTTGTATTTATCTGTGGAGGATTGTTATTAACAATTTAAGTACTTATATTTTTTTTTTATTATAATGTTATTAGTCTGTAAGCTTTCCTAAAATATTAAAAATAAAATAAAATAAGTAAAATATAAATACAGACTTAAACATAACTGGCGGAAAATGGGTATTTTCCGCCAGTTATGTTTAAGTCGCATGTGTTACAACCGAGTATCCTACGTTCCTCGAAAAGCACGGTAAACTGTTGGTCCCGGTCAATTATAGATATTTGACAATCGTTACAGGTAGTCAGTGGCCCAAAAAGTCTGACAACCAGTCTTACCAAGTGGTACCCTTACACGAGTTTCCTCCGTGCCTCGGAAACCACGTCAAGCTGTTGGTCCTGGCTGTCATTTGTCAATCTTTGACAGCCGTTACAGGTGGTCAGTGGCCCGAAAAGTCTGACAACCAGTCTTACCAAGTGGTACCCTTACACGAGTTTGCTCCATGCCTCGGAAACCACGTCAAGCTGTTCGTCCTGGCTGTCATTTGTCAATCTATGACAGTCGTTACAGGTGGTCAGTGGCCCAAAAAGTCTGACAACGAGTCTTACCAAGTGGTGCCCTTACACGAGTTTCCTCCGTGCCTCGGAAACCACGTCAAGCTGTTGGTCCTGGCTGTCATTTGTCAATCTTTGACAGTCGTTACAGGTGGTCAGTGGCCCAAAAAGTCTGACAACGAGTCTTACCAAGTGGTACTCTTACACGAGTTTCCTCCGTGCCTCGGAAACCACGTCAAGCTGTTGGTCCTGGCTGTCATTTGTCAATCTTTGACAGTCGTTACAGGTGGTCAGTGGCCCAAAAAGTCTGACAACCAGTCTTACCAAGTGGTATCGTATTATCCACTATGAACTGGTTGTGGAGTCTGATAGGCAGTCGCTCCATGTAAAATATTGGTATTCAGCTGCATTCGGTTAGACTAGTAGCCGACTCCAATATCGTTGGGAAAGGCTAGCCAGATGGTGACTAAAGCAACAGGGCAGCAGCACAGCCAAAGCTTTGTAAGTCAAATTCATACTGAGAAGCAAGGCAACGTGACGCTGCGTGGACATTATTATTATCTATTATTATTAACTATGTTATATCTGTGAGTTTAGTTTAGTTTAGTTTTAGTTATTAATTTTATTTTTTTATTTACTTAAAGTAACTTACACAGTAGATATAGTTAAATTTATATAAAACAGGTTGTGAATAAAAAAAAAACAAAATAAACAGAATAAACCACATTAAAACATGTTAAGATTTAAGAAATTTAAATTTACTGTAAATAAAAGGCTTTTTTATTTTTATTTTATTTTTATTTATTTATCTGTGAGTGCCTCCCAGATACGTCATCACCATATATTAGGTTACTGTGAACGGATTGCGCAACCCAACTTGAGGCATCCAATAAAACTAACCAGCAGATTCGGCGCGGGGCCTTTCGTCACATACATCGGTCGTTAGGACACCCACTTAGTACCTACTCACCTAATATTAAGAATTAATTGTAATTATTTTATTAAATTCATTTAGTGGGAATTCTGGTGTTTTTTTTGGACTCCTCCGCTGCCCATCACTTAATTACTATTATCACCACACGAATAAACAAACATTAAATTTTAAGGCGCTACCCCAGGCAAAAGCCGTTTTTTGTGCAGTTTTTTGAAGCCAACTCCTCTTTATCCAAAAGAAATACCAAGTAATAAAAATACATTAAATTTCTACATATTCTTAGACTGCAAATTGGTAGTTTTATTTTTTATTTTAAGTCTCATAATGTGTAATAAATCCCCTCACAATGAAACCACAAAAATGAGAAAAAAATATTTATAACATGCTTCTTCTCGTAAAGTTAACATTATTTTGATTTGCTTCTTATACTAATGGATAGACAATTTAATAATGAACATAATGCTAGTTTTTTTTTTTTTCAAAAGACGGAAATTTGATTTTATAAAGAATAAAAATCACTAATTTCGCACTATTCGACCCGCAGTGACTGACGTAAAAACCACTTTGTAGTGCAAGCTGATTAGAACTTTATTCTAATAGTATTTCAAACGAAGTTTGAATCACCACAAATAGAGTTGCTAATCTTGCCTGGGGTAGCGCCTTAACGATGCGTCTCGCGGCGGCGTGCGGCGCAACGCGAAATCACTGGCCTCTTACAGCAACGTCTTGGTGTGAACTGCTCAACATGAGATCCTGGGTTCGATTTCCGGATCGGGAATAAATATTTTTCTATTCCGTCAAGAATTAGTCAGTAGCAGCGACAGAGTCTGAATTTGTGCCCAAGTGATACAATAAGCTCACACAAAATAACATAGGAAATAAACAATAAGTGGCAAAATATGGGACACTATCAAGTAAACCTTATCACCATTAGAATGGGAAATCATCAAATAACTTCTCCCACTCTGGGTGGAGCGAGAGGGAGTGTCAGACTTTTACTGACTAAAACCCATCCATGTTCCTTCCTCGCCCATTATGTGCCGGGGCCACGGTATCTCTTTCGAACAGTCCCGCAGCCCCGGCTCCATAGTTCACCGTCCACAGGAGCTAAGTTCCTGCAATACTGTTTTGCAACATATTTCCTGCCAAGTATTAAAGTGAGTGTTAACGGAAAAGCTGTTCTAACATGTAAATTTTAAATCTGCTTTTCCCTCAAACTGACATTCCAAGTAGCAGAATAAAATCATAAAGCGTCTGTCTCCCAGTTCGCACTGAACTTTACCGAAACTTATCTTTTGTTCAACAAGACATTGTCTTATCAGAAGATGTTTACACCAAGTTTTCTATTATCAAAGCTTGGTAACTTGACATTCTCAGCTCTGTGTTGTTTGCCGTGTCCTATTGTTTGTGTGTTGTAAATGTTAGACTTGTTCAGACACGTACAAGAAGACGTATACTATATTCCACGGCACGAGAAGCTATAAGATTTGCAAACAAAGAATTTCTACCAAGATACGTAGTGACAATTCAATCAACAAGAAATACTCCCAAATTCAATCAACTCAAATTGTCATACGTGTAATACGAAACTAACGAGCAATTTCACTTAGTCGGGTTAAATTTTGACGATATAGAGCGCTGTCGTCTAATGTTTTGCGGTACTGGAACGCATCTGACATCATGGAACGTAAAAAAAGAGTCGCTGTTATTTTTGAATTTGATCCAAAGGTTGCCAACCCAACTGTGTGTTTACAAAATTTATAGAATCCAAATACAAGGTATAAATGGGCCCTTAAAAAAATAAAAAGTCTTTATTCACTGATCAAAAGACATAATTTTAAACTTATTTAAATGTAATTTCTTTGTAATAAAAAATCTAAAATTTAATTCAAAAACTCTAGTTTATGAAGAAAAAATAAAACCCAATTCTATTAGGTCGTATAATTCCAATACCCCCTAACTCCACACGGAACACATTTTCAGAAAAAGAAAAAAAGTGTATCTATTATTCCCGAGTACCTGTCTAAATGAATCGTAATTATTCCACTAGGGAATGTAATTCTAATTGGTGTATAACCTTGATTTATGTAATTTGATTAATAAAAAAGAAGATTAACACACATTTAAATACAAAAAAAATGGATTTAGCGGGTTTTCAAACTATCTAATGGATTTAGCGGATTTTGAATGTAACTAGTTGTGGATTTAGCGACTTTTGTAACGAAATGTTTTTTTGTGCATATACAGGATGTGTGAATGAAGAATGACAGTTACGTAGACTAATATTTTTATTTCAATCACAAAATCAGGAGATAAAAAACTAAATTATAAGGAAAGTAATTTTAAGTAATTTAAACAAATCGTTCATTTTCCAATACTCTTTCACACACAATATCTTTCACTCCCATCTTTAGGTCGACGTCTTTGAATATTTTTTGTCACACAGTACTTTAAAATAAAATTATCTTGGTATATTTTATCATTTTTGGCGTAAAAGTGCTCGTGTATGTTCATCAAATCGCTCATTGTCAAAGATCCACACTTTAAGCTTTTTGTATTGTGTTTACATTTCGGTAAAACGGGTAAAACGGCAGGCGCATATCTGAAAAAAAAATAACTTAGGTACTAATAATACATGACTCATAATTATGTCAGAACTAATATCACTATTAGTACACACACTATTAAAAAAACATCTTACAAGCTTATAAATTTTACCTAATATGGTTAATGTAAGAAATTGTCAACAAAACGAACACGCTGTGTCACCTTTAATTTTTAGTTAATTCTTCCATTATTTTAATTATTAAATGCAAATTACGGACAACGATAATTCAACAGTTTTGTACTGTAACGCCATATTGAAATCTTCAAAATGGGGTGTCGTGATTGGTCGAAACGGATGTAGCGGGATCTGGAGGTAACTATGAAAGGAGCTGTCGGATTTTGGAACAAATTCGTAAGCTTGATGTCAAATTTAGTCGGGAGATGGCGGTTTTAGGCACAAAACGAACATAATGAACTTCGAGAATTTGCACAGACTATCTAAAAACAGAGATAGTTAAAAAAAACTTTGAAAGTGGAGTTAGCGGATATTGGAACTATACGACTTTATATAATAATCTCTAAACAAAACCTTTACGAAACTGTAAATAAACATAATTCATCTAACTAAGTAATTCTACGCAGAAATTATTGCTGGGACGCACATACGAGGTTATTGACATTATAGAATATGAATTCGGCTGTCATTGTTCTGATTGTCGTTACTGCCAATGACCTGATGGTCAAGAGCCTCGACGAATCAAGGCCCAAAGATCAACGGCTTGAGCCCTATTTTTTTCGGATGGTAAATCATCATTTAATAACTTCTCCCACTCTGGGCGGAGCGGGAGGGAGCGTCAGACTGTTATTGACTAAAACCCATCCATGTTCCTTCTTCGCCCTTTATGTTCCGGGGCCACGGTATCTCTTTCGTTTCGAACAGTCCCACAGCCCCGGCAGGCTTCGGCCCTCGCGGGCCCCTTCATTATGCTGACATCAAGGGCCTGGGCCCTGGCTGGAGGCCTTACGCTCAGAACACAGGATAGTCCGGTTAAGCAGACGACCACCTTTCTAGGTTGAACTGCGAGATGCCATTCCGAAAAATACAAAACAAAAAAATCAAGGTCCTGAATAAGAAGGTAAAAAAAACAAAAACGGTTTTTGTTACTGCTCGCATTGTTAGGAGGCTCCTGTTTCTGGAGCCTTAACCACCGGTATCTTGAAGACAGCTCCTGATGCCGGCTGAAGCAATTTTTAACCGACTTCTAAAAAAGGAGGAGGTTCTCAATTCGGATGTTTCTATTTTTTTTTTTTATGTTTGTTCGCGCATAACTCCGTCGCTTGCCAACAGATTTGAAAAATTCTTTTTTTGTTGGAAAGGATATAATTTCCAAATGGTCCCATAGCCACCAAGTCGGGATCTAATGATGGAATCTTGGCTAAATCGAGGGAACTCTTCAAATTTTATAGGATAACGTACAGCGATTTTGGTATTATCAAAACAAGTGAAGCATTTGCGTTTGATAAGAACCATTCTACCATCAGATCTGATGATGAAGCCAAGAGTACTGGAACTCCTTATTGAGACAATGTATCCTCGTCGTGTTTGGGCTCGTTGCAATTGTAACGGTATGCACTTTCCATGTGTATCAAGCACATGTGAACCACTAAAAAGTGAAAAATAAAAACTTTTTTTGCAAAAAATAAAACCGACTTCAAAAAACTTTTTTTGTTTTTTTTTTGAAGTCGGTTTTGTTTTTTGCAAAAAAAGTTTTATATTTTTTTAACAAATGTGAAGGGTATAAAATTCTCTTAACAAGACCTAAAATCACTTGTTTTCCCCGTCTTTATGATATTTTAGTATTTTTAGACCATACCTGGGCACATTCTAGTTACGGAGATGTAGAAGATCAAAGTTGCAACTTTTCCATAAGTTTTTTTAAATACATGTTTTTAATCTAATATTTTTACCACAAACAACTCCACGACCCCCATACTTTTCAATTCATCTATCAGCACAATGTTTTAAGTGCATGAAAACCAGATAAACAAAACATACCCCACACCTCCACAAAATAATTCCAACAAATTGCACTGAATAAATCATGAACACAACTTTGATATCCACAATTATTCCAGTGCACTAAAATTCATTAGCAGATTGGTGGATCACATATAAATATTTAGCAATGGTTCTAATACATTAGGCGGTAGACGTTCCACTGAATTATGTATCAGTAGGTGTGTGAGCAGCGGCCTGCTGCCGGAGCAATTGTTTTAGTGAGGGTTGAAGTTACGAGATACTTTGCTGTTTAATGTATTGCAGATACTTTTAAACTTATGAACTCCATTTTACACATACACGTGATAAGCAAGCAACACAAATATATGACAAAAAACTGCGATGGTGCTGTAACGCAAAATATCATCATCATAAGCCTATAAATGTTCCCACTGCTGGGACACAGGCCTCCTCTCTATGAGAGTAAATGGGCTATAATCCACCATGCGGGTCCAGTGCAAAATAAATTAGTAGTAATCGGTGCGATGTTAAGTAAAATGTCAATTTCATGACTAGTGTTTATTCGAATTAGTTTTGGAATCCTTGTTCTTTTTGTAGGTATCTGTGGTGATATTGTGGCTTGGCGTGAGAGGCACGGGCGTGCGTTTATGCTGCTTCAAATAAATATTTTTCTTTCTTTCTTTCTTTCTTTGGCGTTTAAAAGGTGATAAACTTGGGAGGAGTTTGTTGTTAAATAATAACATCCTAACAGCCACTCGGGTCGATCTTGAGGTTAGGCCGCACTTGCCCAGTCAGCCTGTGGTGTGGTGACCACCAATGGATGGTCACTTCACCACAAGTATACTCGTACATATACAAAGGCATACATATACAAAGTTTCTTCCTTGCCTTGAAAAGCACGTTAAGCTATTGCTGCATTGGTCCCAGTGGTAATTTGTAGATAAATACCAAGCTTCTTCCGTACCTCGGAAACCACATTAAGCCGTTGGTATCAGCTGTTATTTGTTGATATTTGACAGTCGTTACAGGTTAGACGCTTATTTGTGTGTAGGTACGTGCTGTGAAAATATTTCGACACAAATGTATTTTTGTTCTGAAATAAATAACTTGAACTTGAACTTGAACTTTCAGTGGCCTGAAACTCTGACGACCAGTCTTACGAAGGGATATCGTGTTACCCATGAGTAAATGGGTTTTGCAGGTCAGATAGGCATTTAATATAAGTCAAGTACTGATATTCAACTGAATCCGGTTTTTATGGAAGCCAATCCCAACAGTTGTGAAAAAGCAGTTATGATGAATTTTGAATACAATATAGAATACACGCGAACCGGAAAACGTTGCGTTGGAAGACTTCCCACTAGGTGAACTGATGAACTGGTGAAGGTTGCGGGAATCCGTAGGATGCAAGTTGCTCGGGATCGGTCAATATGGCACACATGGGGGAGCTATATGTCCAGCAGTGGACGTATTTCAGCTGAAAAGATGATGACGATGACAAGACCAAATTGTCTCGACAATATGCACCCAAAAGAAAAGTTTCCCCGCTTGTGGCTTACACCACACTTCACTCACTGACTTTTACATATGGAGAATAACATATACATTTATTTCCCAGTAAATAAAACAAGCTGCCTGATTGTTATTGAGAGGGATTTATAAGGGATCCCGCGGGGATAACATATAGTTACAAATACATACAAATAATGTACATGTGAGCCCATCTTAATATTCGTAAGTAGTTCTTTGTTTGATATCTTTTTGTGTTTGATAGGGGATTCAGGATGGGTTTAGTGAGTGGGCCTTTTTTATTTTAGTTTAAGTGATTGTTTTTGTACGAAAATGGAGTGGGATGTAAATAGGTGCTTTTGTCATTGTATTTTGTTTTTCTACGGTGGAAGGACATCAGGACTCTTACATACCAGGGCCTCAATTCTGCTATTACAATAGTGTCAGAATAGTCGATCATTGATTTCATAATGGTCAAGTTCTGTCAAGTTTTTACAAGTTTGTTAATCTACAAGTAAAATGCCGCCATTATGACTTCTCAATGAACAACCACTGAAACTCCATTGAAAGAAATGTCATAGAATAGTTATCTCGTACATGAAATCTGGCATGAATAAATGTTCGCATTTAGTAGTAGATTTCGAAAACCATTTGTACAAAGGGTTTCATAATAATGGCGATACAAAAATGCCATTAAAACACAATTTTATTACGAGACCATCGACCGACCAATGATCGATCATTGTGAATTTTGCAGATTATGAACTTTAAGCAAAATGACAATGGGATGGGAATGGAATCGTGTTGGAGTTACGAATTTATAAAAATAGCAGAATTGGGCCCAAGTAATTCAGTACAATCATGATTCAAGACCCAAAAGTACATTAAAAAAATCTGACTTCAAAAACAAACACTGAAAAGACTCAAATAATTTTGCTTTCGGAAGTCGATGATTTTGTTTTCTTTCAAGTATGTTCATCGACCTAGTAATCATGGAGTAATTGGTGTATAATAAAATATCCTTGTGGAAAACATAACCTCCTTCTTTTTTTGGAAGGCAGGTTATAAATCAATGTGCAGATATATCAGTTTTGTAAGTAAAGGTTCACTTTTTTAAACTTAGTCGCGTCTATTAAAAATGAGATTTTATAAGAAAAAAGTTTGTTTAGTGGTAATTTTCAATACCAGTTAAATAATAACTATAAAATCGAAAAACTAGTATTTATTCAATGTGTTTTGTACTTTATCCAAATACTAAGTCTGATTCTAAAATACACTTAGTTAAATATATTGAATTTAAGGTATGACAGTATCACTAAACTATCTTACAGCAGATAAAACTAGCTTCATTTAAATAAATCTCTTGATTTGGCTAAAATTTAATGCAAAATGCTGGTTTTCATTGCATAAATATTTTGCCAGGGGCCTGAAATCTCTCTCTCTGAGAAATCTAAATTGCATGCTTTATTAATATTTTATGTACGATTTTTCACTTAGTGAAATTATGCTCAATAGACTCGTAATTTCACTGTAAACTAAAAATTTAAAACCAGAATTTTTATTAAAGTATTTCTCTACTTTACTCAAGAATAAAATTAAGATTTTCCTTTAAAACAGTCTTTCATACAACACCCGCTTACATCTTCAAATTTTCATAAAGCATTTTTCTTAAAATAAATAGCGTCTACGAAATGTCTACGAAAGTGCTACGCTGCTACGAACGTCTACGAATCTACGAAGGTCTACGATTTTATGGCCGAAAATAGTGTTATTACATTTTTATGAATATTTTACACAATATATCATCACGCTTCTCACTTCCATAAAGGGTGAGACAGAGGTGTATCTAATATTTCATCCACAGTCCATGTAAATAATAGGGAACCTACTACAATCAACAAACAAAAATCCAGACTCCATGGCAGTTGACCTGGGAATCGAGCACAGGAACACTGAGACCAGACATTTAACACTTTCTTAAAATAAACAATGGCTAGCATCCGGACTGCCTCGTTGGTTCAGTGGTAGCAATCGCGACTGCTCTGACCCCTGAGTTCGATTCCCAAGTCGGGCAGATTGCAATTGAGTTTATCCATCAGGAATTTCTCAGTAACAGTCACAGAGTTGCTCAAAAAGCCGCTAAGCTGATGTGAGATTGGCCACGTCTACCGCACGCCCAATGAGCTGTGGGCCAATATAGCCACTTTCTGGAGCCCTGACGCAACCAGAAGGCGTCGCGGGAGACCTCTTAGAAGATGGCGGGACGTGGTGGACAAAAGCAACGGCCAGTGTTCCACATTAGCCCTGAAAGTCATGGGTAGCAAAGAAGTGACGCAGGCTAACAGTATCAGTACCATTATTTCAGCCGAAAGACGTCCACTGCTGCACATAGGCCTCCCCCAAGTATCACCACATGGACCGGTCCCGTGCGACTCGCATCCAACGGATTCCCACAACTTTCACCAGGTCATTAGTCCACCTAGTAGAAGGTCTTTCAACGCATCGTCTCCCAGTTCGCGGTCGCCACTCCAGAACTTTTTGGCCACATCGCCCATCCGGTCTCTTGACCTTGGTTCTTTTGCGGGTGTCTTCATATCTGATTCGATCACGCAAGGAAACTCCGAGCATTTTGATTATCTGTGGAAATGTGGGTGTACCTAATAAGGTACAACTCTGGTTAACCCTTCCGGGATAACAGGCATGATGTTTTATTATATATGCAGCGTCTTAAACCATTTACGAAAATCTACAAAACTCTACGATTTTTAAAAGCGAGAATAATAATAACAATATTATTTTTTTTTAGTTCCATAATTATTTTTTTAATTTAATGATGTATTAAAATACAAAATTAATTGAATGTCTAAATGATTGATCGCTGTTTGTAAAAGAGGCGTGAGGAATGGGTTCTATCAGTCATTTTCAGGGTTAGATATTAATAAATATAAATATAAATAAATATAAATATCGCTGGACATTAACACAGCGCCACCTAGTGCCACACTAAGAAAAGCTTGTGTCGTGGACACTAGATAGTTGATATACTACATAAATACTTTTTTGTTCGTAAATACATACTTATTATACATATAAACATCCATGACTCGGAAACAAATGTCTATGCTCATCACACAAACATTTGCTCCTACCGGGATTCGAACCCAGGACCCAATGAGCGTAAGGCAGCCTCACTACCACTACGCCATTCGAGTCGTCAAATTAATGTTAGGTATTTTCCGTGTTTTTGTAACTATTATGACGAAAGGAAATAAAATTAATGAAAGGACATTGCTCAGCGCCCATACATTGTTTGCCCTGGATCCAAGAGCATCGGAATATTATGTGTTGTATTTATTGTTGATCATTAGTAATCTCCTGTAAGATCTTATTTTTGTAGCGGACTAGCTGCAGAACAGATATTTTTAAGAAAAAGTATCAGGGAATAATAATAGGTAAATGGAATAGTTATTGTATGTTTATTTGTAGCTTCTATTTGCATTATATTCGAAATAAATAAAAATGAGATTCAGATTGCAAAATATGCAACATTAACACAATCTATTGGGCATCCATAATCTATTTTGACACGACATCGACATGACATTTGACCAATATGGCGGATTTTTACGTATTAAATACTTGTTTTAGGTTTATTTTAACATGAAGCTAGTCCGTGTTACAAAATTATTTGCAAGTAACTCGTATAATAAAACGATGCGTTGGAAAACCTCGCACTAGGTGGACCGATGACCTGGTGAAGGTTGCTGGAATCCGTTGGATGCGAGTCGCACGTGACCGGTCAATGTGGCGACACTTGGGGAATGCCTATATCCAGGAGTGGACGTCTTTCGGCGGAAATGATGATGATGATAATAAACCAGACAATGAATTATCGTGCATGTCAGATACTTTAGTTTTACAGGGCGATTTTGGACATTTTTCTTTATGTTGTTGTTATGTTAATGAAAAGCGGTCATAGGTGAAACTTCGACTAGTCTTTTATTCGTCTAGAAAGATCAAAAATCATGAAGCTCGTGGCTAAATAACAACAGCCCCTCGGATCGATCTTCAAGTTAAACCGTGCTCATGCGTGCGTGTTCATCTGTGGACGGGTGAACACCCATTTCATACCGAGTTTCCTCCATACCTCGGAAAGGCGTTAGTCCCTAATCTCATATTTACATCTTTAACAGTCGTTACAGTTCAATCAGTGGACCAGTCTGACAACCAGTCTAACCAAGGCATATCGTATTTAGGGCACGCCACGATAGTGGCGGTAAGTCCCCTCTTTGAGGAGTGGCTAGAGAGGCGCCACGGCGTCCTCACCTTCCGCCTGACGCAGGTCCTCACCGGACACGGATGTTTCGGGAGGTACCTGCACCGAATCGGGCGGGAGGAAACGCCCGGGTGTCTCCACTGCGAGGATCGACCGGAGGACACGGTGGAGCACACGGTGGAGGTCTGCCCTGCGTGGGCGGAGCACCGCCGTGTCCTCGTAGCGGCGATCGGCGGCGGCGACCTCTCGCGTCCGGCCCTGGTTCAATCCATGGTCCGGAGCGAGACGGAATGGGAAGCCGTCACCTCCTTCTGCGAAGCAGTCATGCTGGCGAAGGAGGTGGCGGAACGAGAGAGGGAGAGAGCCTCTCTTCCCGGCCGCCGCGGGAGACGCACCGGGCGTCGGGGGCCACGTGGTGGCTATCGGCCACCGTAGATGCGGGCCTGTGGACGGTTAGCTATGGGCTAGCTAGCCGTCCGTCCGTCTAGTGACGACAGGCCGTGTCGACGGCGCGTTCGTGTTCCACGCGCGCCTCAAAGAGATGTCAGCAGCAGAGAGGGGCCCGCAAGGGCCGAAGCCTGCCGGGGTTGCGGGACTGTTCGAAAGAGATACCGCGGCCCCGGAACGTAAAGGGCGAGGAAGGAACATGGATGGGTTTTAGTCAGTAAGAGTCTGACACTCCCTCCCGCTCCGCCCAGAGTGGGAGAAGTCATTTGATGATTTCCCATCCCAAAAAAAAAAAAAAAAAAAAAAAAGGCATATCGTATTTACGTACTGAGTTGTGGAGGTCAGATAGGCAGTAGCTCCATGTAAAATACTGATATGACCGCAACGTAGTTAGGAAAAGTCTAGGCAGAGTGTGAATCAGATTGAGAACATGTAAGCCAGTTTTACGGCTTATCTAATTTAATACAAATCTACAGATATCTTTCTTTCTTATCGCGTGGTTAATGCCTAACCTGCCCTCTTAGCATGACCACCGTAGACACGACAGAGAGTCGACAAATCTTTTGTTCATCGTTCATTTTGTCGATTCAATGACAGATGAACAAAGGATTTGTCGAGTCTTTCTCTTTTCTCCGGTGGTCTTGCTAAGCGGGCTGGTGTCAGAGTTTTTATGTCTCCCATGGGTCTTTGACTCGACTTTACATGCCGTCGAGAAAAATCTCTAAGGCATGCTGTCTTACGAACTGCATGCAGGTCATGGGTTCGAACACAGGTAGGCGCATTGCTTTGTGTAATTTATTTGATCACCGCTGCTTTTAAAACGGTGAAGGAAACGGTCCTGGAACCAATCCGCACTGGGCCCGCGTAGTGGATTAAGTCTCTTAGAGAGGAGGCCTGTGTCTCAGCAGTGGGAACATCATTTAGGCTAATTATGCTTATGCTCATGATTCAAGCGTAACATAAATATTAGTCCTCGCGACTATACATTCCATCAGACAAACTGTCAAACCGTTTGTCACCCACATAAACCATTTACAAATAATAAGCCATAATTATTTTCGTCACATCTCACCCAAATTGACACATGTCATAATACCTACATTCCAAAACTGACGCGGGGTAAGCCGACTGTCAAACTAAACTGATATATCGGACTGGTACGGAATTACACGGATTATACTGTCAATACTGTACGCCGATATGTTTTATTGCTTTCCCGGGATTCGGACTAAGTACGCCTGATTAATGCCTCAGGGAATTTTACCCCGGGAAAATTTCTTTTTCGTTGTACGCAACTAGGATTGGTGGGAATTCTTTTTCGTGTGTTTATGATTGGTTGTGAGAAATCGAGTTAGTTTTCTATGTTTCTGTCGATTGTCTGGTTGTGTTTTATTTTTTTCTGTTGATTTTCTCGCGATGATTGGTCTGAAGTATTGTTTTTGTTGTTTGAGCTCGGTTATCAAAATAGGTTTTTTGAAAACAAAATAATCTAACCACTGTTTAACTCGTTAATATAAACACAAAAGTAGCACACAAATGTAACACAATTTTTTTTCTTTGTGTTTTTGATTTTGAGCTTTTTTTCGGCAAGCACATTAACTGTCAATATCAAACAATTTGTATTATGAATTTTATCTTAAAATAATACTGTTCAATTTATTGCAAAATAAGTATTATCAATTTTAAAAGTATTCGATCGTGCGATGCTTCTCGTGATCGCGTTTAGCCAAAGATCGATTTTTATTTGGATATTAAAAAGTAAACACCATTTTGTGTTTTGTAAAATGGTGTTATTTTGGTGGGTTTTAAAGGTAAACGAAGTAGGTATTAAAATATATTTTTTTGGGATTCTAAGATGGGGTATTCCTCAGAGCGCACTTATTTCTAAGTGCAACCATCTAAGCGCAACTAAATCATTCTTCAGAGCGCAACCATACATGATAAAAAATAGAGAGGGGGGTATGATGAATTCATTCATTATATCGATAGACAGTTTTAAATCAACTGTCCTACGCCTTCATCAAGACGGGCTAAAGAAGCGCGGGGCGGGAAAATATTTTTGCTAATCCGATTTCATTCCGTCTTTCACGTTCAAAAAACAAACTTTTCACTTTATTGTATTAGTATTAAAACAGACTTTCCTTTGATTAATTTAAAACCAATTTCTAAATATAACAATCACGCTACCTACCTCTTCCTACATTTCCCGTGTTACTGGTAAGCCGGGATCACGTCTCGACCGACACCGGTATGTCTGCCCACCCTGACGAGGGTGCGTGATGATATTCTGGCAGGATAGCTGTCAAAATATCTGTGTTAATGAATTGGAAACATTTTTTTGGGTTTTTATTCGGATTTTCGTTTCATTTTCACAAAGTTAAAGAAGTAACAAGAATCAAAAATCAAAATTTAAGGATTTGTTTCAAGTAGGCCAGTTACAGGCACTTTTGAACTGTCGAAACAAAGTTGATCAATACATGTACAGCTACAGTCCCAGTCAAAAGACACAAAAACTGTGAAAGTACTCTAGTGGCCCATTCCCTAGTGTAGATCTCTATGGAGAAGAAAGGGCAACAAAATAATTTGTTTGGTAAACTAAAACAATCCGACGACTGAAAATCATGCTCCATTTAAATTCGGGGTTTACAAGGTATAATCGACTTTCCTATTGTTGGAGTCGGTTTTAATATAGCCTTTGTTACACAGGTCGAAGTATCGAATCAATTGAGGCTTTACTCATCAAAGTCGGATCAGGTCGGTCGGTCGGTCGGTCTACGCAGGAACATAATTATGTAAGTAATAAAAAGACAAAGAAACAGGATTTGAAGACTACTTTTTAAGCAAGGAGATGCTTGTGTTAGGTGACTCCGCTCTGCCGCATAACATTAACATTACAATGCAATTGAATACAACATTGAGATAAAGAAAGTCATACAAATTTAAAGATTAAAGTAAAAAATAAAGTATAATAAAGTAAAAATAACAAAAGTAAACATAAACATACATATACAGGGTATAAACCACCTCATCACAAAGCCGTTAACGAAGCATTCTGTAAATCAAACTAAGTAACTTTACGCAAAAATTATTGCTGGGAAACAACTTTTTTTTTGAGGTTATAAATCATGTTTTGTGGTAGAAATCAATGTAACGCACTTAAAACATTGTGCTGATGGATGGATTGAATAGTACGGGGGTCGTGAAGGTGTTCAAACTCAAAATCTTACAAAAAAAACTTATATTAAAAAAAAACTTGTCAAAAAGTTGTAACTTTGACCCCCCATATCTCCGTAACTAGAAGGTTCCCAGGTATGGTGTAGAACAAAAAAATGATTGCATTGATGGGGAGAACAAGTGCCTTTTGGCTTCGTGAAGAGGTGTTTTACACCCTTTATACATAAAACAGACGCCTATTGTGGGGCGAAGGAGTTACTTCACTCTTGAAATATAAAACTCGGTGTGTAATGGGTGTTCACCCATCTAGGGAACAACCTAGGCATGCGCGGCTTAACCTAAATATCGACCCGAGCGGCTGTTATTATTTAGCCTCGATCTCCTCTCGTCACACTGAATATTACCAGAATAGTTTATCAAATGGGCACAGTCGTAAGTGCGTCTTTGTTGATAATTGTGGTGAATACATATTCTGTAGAGACATAACTATCTACATTATATATAGTTATACTGGAAGGTTAAGCAGCTTTGGTTTGATGCTTCTAACTTAATCCTCTCTGTTTTGAATATTAGTCGTATGGATAGACTAGCTTTAGCCCTGGCAGCGCTCGCGTTATTGTTGGAAGTTATCCTATTTTCAACCGACTTCTAAAAAGAGGAGGTTCTCAATTCGTCTGTATTTTTTTTTTTTTTTTTTTGTGTTTGTTACCTCAGAACTTTCGACTGGGTGAACCGATTTTGATGATTCTTTTTTTATTTGAAAGCTGGTGCTTCCCGTTGGGTCCCATTTTAATTTGTTGAAGATCTGATGCTGATCTTCGGAGATATACAATGGAACTCTTCAAAAATAGACGGCAAATCTGCAGTGATTGCTGCATCCGCTTGTAGGTTCATTGTTTATACTACATCATGACGTAACATCACGCCTATATGCTCTGAGGGGGTACGCAGATGTGTACAATATACCCAGATTTCGACAATGTTTGTTACCTCAGAACTTTCGACTGGGTGAACCGATTTTGATGATTCTTCTTTTATTTGAAAGCTGGTGCTTTCCGTGTGGTTCCATGTCAATGTGGTTAAGATCTTACTCTGATCTTCGGAGATATAAATGGAACTCTTCAAAAATAGACGGCAAAGCTGCAGTAATTGCTGCAATCGCTTGGTTGTTTATTGTTTATACAACATCATGACGTAACATCACACCTGTATGCTCTGAGGGAGTATACAGAAGTGTACAATACACCCAGATTTCGACAGTTAGACATGTAAAGTTCCATTTAATGGGATCCCGGAGAAATAGAGAACTCCTTAAATTTATAGGCACACCAGAAGCGGTTTGGGTAGTTTTAGGAAGAGTACTTTCTCGGAGTGATCCCATTTCAATTTGATAAAGATCTGGTGACTTCGGAAGATAGGCAACGGAACTCCTTAATAAATGATAGCAAATGTACTGGGATCGCTGAAATCTCACGTCTGTCTATTGTTTACAGTTCATAACAAAAAATCACACCGATACGCTGTGAAAGGGTAAGCACATGTGAACCACTAAAAAGTGAAAAATAAAAACTTTTTTGCAAAATATATAACCGACTTCACACAAAAAAGTGAAAAATAACTTTAGCTTCGGAAGTCGGTGACAAAAAAAAAACGAAATGAATCAAACAAAGGTCACCGACTTCTGAAGCTAAAGTTATTTTTCACTTTTTTGTGTGAAGTCGGTTATACAGTATGTTAGTTTAAACGAGGGACTTATTCAAACCCGCCATAGTCCATGCTTACATGATACTAATAAACATATGAACAAAAAGAAAACACTAATACATAACAGATAGATCCATACCAAAAACTTCGCCTAAGTTTCGCAACGTGTGCGCAATGCGCTTATCGCAGAACATGTGTGCGGGTCAATGACCTTTCTAGGTATAATCCATTTTCCCGTCATACTTTAAATCTGGCTTTGGACAGGCAAATATCTAGGTAACTAGGTACTGACCGAATGTTCGCAGACGTTGATTGACACCTTGCATAATAATTAATGGTTCCTCGCACAATATCACTAGATAACACTTAAGCACGAACCATAATCCCAATATTCTTCATTGGAAGACGTAATTTTTGGTTATTCAAGAACACGTTTACAGGACACTCATAAATATCGCAAAGTAAGCGGGGTTGTTTGTTAAATGCGATACGCGGAAACGAATATTAGACAGACATGCGGAAGTAACGGCGCTCGCGCATACACTGAGGTCAGCGCGGGGATGTGCCCTGTCGGTGCATCGGGGACATTACAAAGGAAAGGGGCGGAGTTTGCGCACGGAGCTCAGGACCGGCATGTGTTTTGCCGCGTGACACCTACTTACGCGCTCAGTGTCCATGAGTAATGTATTTAATTAGACAATAATGTCAAAAATTAAGGTTACAGGTTTTTTACTTATTTGGATTGAAAATCGAATACTGAATATCTTCCCTCAATATGTCCCTCGTTTAACCTAACACGCTGTATTTTTTGCAAAAAAGTTTTTATATTATACAGAATGACACCGACAGTACGACAATATTATGTAAATACTGGTAGTACTAATTCATGGGAATATTTTTAAACTATCAAATATACAGGGTGTAAACCACCTCATCACAAAGCCGTTAACCAAGCATTCTGTACATCAAGCTAAGTAACTTTACGCAAAAAAATTTGCTGGGAAACAACTTTTTTTTGAGGTTATATATCATGTTTTGTGGTAGAACTCAATGTAATGCACTTAAAACATTGTGCTGATTGATGGATTGAATAGTACGGGGGTCGTGGAGGTGTTAAAAGTTAAAATCTTACAAAAAAAACTTGTCAAAAAGTTGTAACTTTGACCCCCCATATCTCCGTAACTAGAAGGCTCCCAGGTATGGTGTAGAACAAAAAAATGATCGCAATGATGGGGAGAACAAGTGCCTTTCGGCTTCGTGAAGAGGTGTTTTACACCCGTTATAGACCTAACTCAGAAATTTAAAAAAATTGTTAAAGAAATAAAGAAATGGTTTACTAACCTAGGACCTCAACTCAACTTTGGACCACTCCCTTGACAAGACACACACTTCTACATCTAAAGCCAAGTCGTGCCCGTGACACAGTTTAAAGATAAGCAGTAGTGTGACTCGGACGTGGTCTTGAATTCAATGATTACTGTCGATCAGAGCTAGTTTTTCTCCTATCGGTTATACGGTGTGGTTTATTGTGTGGAATTTTAAATTGTGTAAAATTTTAAATATTCATAAATATAAATTTTATAGCGTGGAAAATGATGCGGCGCGCGCGACTCTCAGTCTGTTTGCACCTTGAAGTGTCATTACGGGCGCGCGGGAAGGGGTGCTCGGGGCGTCAGCGTTTTGGGCGCTCTTTGAAGCCGACCTACCGACCTACTGGTAATCTTTATACTGTGCCCGTGGGTGATATAAAAAAAATTGACACCAGGTTAGGCACTAACCACTCAATGAGAAAGAAGACAAGCACCTTTTTTTTAAAAATAATTTTCTGGTCAAATATTATTTTTTTCTTTTTGTGTTTACCCAATGATGAAACCTTTCGGAATAATTTCTCAAAATAAATACACTCGAGAGCAATGAATCCGGGTCACTTAAAGAATCCTAAAAATCTCGGAAACTAAAAATGCTAGGTTAATGCAATAAATTGTATTTAATTCGCCGGGTGCGCGATGACAGCGCCAACTAGCGTTCACAAATAAGGCGGACATTGAAATGTCAAATGGGCGGCTGTCATTATGTAAACAAACAAATAATTTCAAGAAAGTATCGTAATTTATATATATTCTATTCGATCATGTAAATCTATAGTGTCGATAATAACGTTGATGTTTTGTATTACCCTTCTAGAGTGACAATAAATAAATTACAGATAGTATACACGGACATTCTCATCGCTGACTTCACGAGAAGTAAGTACAGAAATAAACAAATGTAATCGAATAATGCATTTTATAAACATTGCAGATGATTATATATGACTGTATTGTTGTAAGTAATGAACTCTTTTTATGTATTTTCAGTTAAACATGGCCAAATTAATTATAAAAAACTGGATTCCGAGCAATAACACACGACATCACTTTCCAACCACAAACGACAATAAAAGGAAGAAAATTAGTTTTAGCTCAACATGTGCAAGCTGTGAAAGAAATTAAATCTAATTAAATCCCAAATCCAAGTACAAATGTATGTTACCGGTATGACGATGTGCGATATTTTTGTTTATTCTCCAGTGGGAAACGGTAGTTGCACAGTAAGAGTAGATAGAGATGAAAATTTTATAAAGAATGCCATTTTGAAAAGTGAAGAATTTTATTTTAATCATTATTTACCCATAGATATAAAGCGTACTTTTACTGGTAAGAACATAATAAATCTATGAAAAATTATAAAGTTAGGTGAATACTGTTGTTAATTATACATAATTTATTATTGTCAAATAAGAGTAAGAGTCTGTTAAAGTATATTGTTCTGTTCTATTATTGTGTTCTTAAATAAAAGTAAATTGTGTTATATATTTTGTTTTTTTTAAATCATAGGTACATTTATTTATTAGAAAATATTGAGTTCTGCAAATTTACTAATACACAACAAATATGCAAAATATCAATATGCATTCTTGGGATGTAACTAGGACTGTCCTGTTCATCAGCTTTCTTGCCTCCAATAAAGTGTGCACTGCAAATGCATGTTTATTTATTTTTTAAATGATACGTAAAGTAAATTTTGCTACTCAAACAAAAGTGACAATTTGTCTGCCGCCGAATGTTCCTTTTTTTGCCACAGTGCGCGCTGTGATCGATTCGAGTTCCCCCACCCCCTACTTTGCACCCAGCCAATAGACAATTTAATACTCCTTAAATGAAGGTATTAAAACTTCTTAGTTATTGTAAAGTTATATCATAAAAAAATCAAATATGAAAAAGGGCCACTTTCGAAGATGGAACTACGAAATTACAGCATTTGGTTTTGCTTTTGTTTGTAATCTGTCATTTATGTGGGTACATAAACCATGTTGATAGTGCTCTATAATTATTCATTATTCAAGCTGAAATTATGTCGCTTACGCCTGAAGAATGCACCAGAATACTTACAATGCTGGAAACCGGCCGGAGTCAGCGCGATACAGCCAGGACTGTCGGTGTGTCGCTGTCAACAGTACAAAGAGTTCTCCGACGTTACGAAGAAACTGGTTCTAACCTACGCAGACCAGGAACGGGCAGAACCAGGTGTACCACAGCACGAGAAGACCGATACTTGGTGAACACCATGCTTCGAAATCGCTTTCTCACAGGAACTGAACTCACAAATCAGTTTCGACGCCTCGGAGGAAGTAACCCAAGTGCATGGACAGTAAGACGTCGGCTTGCTGAATCTAACTTAAAACCCCTTAGACCTGCAAACGGCCCTAAACTGGAGCGTGGGCATCGTATTTCAAGACTAAGATATGCCCAGAGCCACGTAAATTGGAGTATTGAAGATTGGTCAAAAGTTATGTTCTCCGACGAATCAAAATTTATGCTCTACAAGCACGATGGAAGACACAGAGTGTATCGAAGACCAGGGGAAAGATTCAAGCAAGCATGCATCGAAGAAAAAGTAGCCTACGGTGGTGGGTCTGTACTTGTGTGGGCCGGAATTTCTTCTGAAAGTCGCACAGAGCTGGTGATCATAGAAAACGGCTCTTTAACTAGCGTAAGATATGTGGAAGAAATCCTCAATGATCACGTTGGTCCATTTATGGTCAATTTAGGTGAGGATGCTATATTTATGCATGACAATGCCCGACCTCATACAGGTAGGATTGTGAATGACTACCTTCAAGAGATGAACATTACTCGTATGGAGTGGCCAGCGCGCAGCCCGGATATCAACCCGATCGAGCATGCTTGGGACGAGCTAGGCAGATGCGTAAAACAACGAAACCCTCCCCCAATCACGCTTCGTGAGCTCAAAATTGCTCTCACAGAGGAATGGGAGAATATTCCCCAAAATCGTATAAGGAACTTGGTGTACAGCATGCCAAACCGCGTAAACGCAGTAATGGAAGCACGAGGAGGCAATACGAAGTATTAAAATTCAAGAAAATCGTAATAAAGTTCAAAAATTTCATGTTTCCTGTTTTTGTTTTAAGGAGAGATCAGCAGTTTTTTTCTTTATGTAATTTTGTGTTAATAAAATGTATGGTGACTCATATTTTTTTACTTTCATTTAAGGAGTATTACATTGTCTATTGAATACAATTTATTGCATTAATCTATCATTTTTAGTTTCCGAGATTTTTAACATTCTATAAGTGACCCGGATTCATTGCTCTCGAGTGTATTTGCAGAAAATCCCGGGTTCCTAGAAATGTATTGAAAAGTATTTATATGGTAAAAAGTTATAAAGCAACACTGACTTGTGGATTTAAAATTGCTTTTCGTAATATTAAAAAAAAAAAACAGAACTCAGAGTGGAATTTCTTGATATAAATTAAAATCATTTCCAGGTGCCGTGTATGGACGTGAAATGTGAATGTTTATTTAAAAATATATTTTAACATACATATTTGTCTTCCCCACGTACGCAGCCTCAAAAAGAAGTATACTGGGTTACTGGTAATTCGACGTATTCCTTGCACGTCATAGTTCGTTAATGTTCTACCAAGATTCGGTGTTTTTTTTGTTTTTTAGATGGTTAACCACCCTTACATACCGAGTTTCGTCCGTGCCTCGGAAAGCACGTTAAGCTGTTGGTTCCGGCGGTCATTTGTCCATCTGTGGCAGTCGTTACAGGCAGTCAGTGGCCCAAATAGTCTGACAACCAGTCTTATCAAGTGGTATCGTATTTCCCAGTATTAACTGGGTTGTGGAGGTCAGATAGGTAGTCGCTCCATGTAAAATACTGGTAATCAGCTGCATCCGGTTAGACTGGAAGCCGACCCTAACATGGTTGGGAAAAGGCTAGGCAGATGATGAGCTGATGACGAGTAATAGAGATGTTTGGAAGAAGAAGAATTGGAATAAGGTAAAGAAAATGATGATAATGATGATTTATATAAACTATGCACTAGATTAAAAGTCAATTCAATGGCCAACAATCCACAAAGGTTATAAAATACTAGCGGACGTCACGTGGTTTCACCCGCATAGTCCCCATTCCCGTAGGAGTACGGAGATAAAATGTAGCCTAAGTTACTCAGGGTGAATGTGGCTTTTTAATAGTGAAAGAATTTTTGAAATCGGGACAGCAGTTTTTGAGTTTATTCATTACAAACATGCACACACAAAAATACATTTTTTTCCTCTTTATAATATTAGTGTAGAAGTGTAGATGTAGATGGTGAATTCCCGCTGACCCCGCTGGTTGGTCACACTGGTGGGGTCAACGCGAAAAGTCAAAACTGTAGTTTCGTTGACCCCACTAGCCTACCCTACTGTTGGGGTCAACTGGAAGTTTGCAATTTTAAATATCAACAGTTTTTAATATATATACAAAATGCCAAGAGAAAATTACCTTTGAAGCATAAATAAAAGATTATTTGTTTACTAAATAAATATAATTTTCTCGAACACTTTTCTTTATGAAAAATGCTCGGGAGTTCGTTTGATGTTGTCGGCGATAATAAAAGTACTTTGTTGTCGCGTGTAAACAAATTATAAGGTTTCTTTTTTCTCTGTTAAAAAAAGGTGAGGAGACGGACTTGTCTCATATCGATGCCGCGATGGAAATAAAATCAACTCCGTTATGTATCGAAATACATAGGGTGTAAAAAGACTCTTCAGGAACCTGATAAGCACTTGTTCCCCCCGTCTTTACGATATTTTTTTTTGTTTTAGATCATGCCTCACCTTCTAGTTACTGAGATATTAGGAGTCAGGTTCCAACGTTTCCACGGGTTTTAAATACATGTTTTTAATGTATTTTTTTTCAGCACCTTCACGGCCACCACACTATTTAATCCTTCCATCAGCACAATGATATAAGTGCACAATGTGTCCTACCCAAAAACGTGATTTTTCACCGTAAAAAAACTTATTTCGAAGCAAATATTTTTGCATAGAGTTTCTTTGGTTCGATACACAAAATTCTTGGTTGGCGGCTTCGTGATGAGGTTGTTTACACCCTGTATTTTCAGTCCCCATCGACAGATTCTCGTTGCTTCACAAGTCTTATAAGCGTTGTAATACTCGCACTTGACCGTTTTTTTTTAATGTTTTGTGGTTTTGTGGCCTTGTATTTAGTATATATAATTTATACTTCATCATCTTCCCAGCCTTTTCCCAACTATGTTGGGGTCGGCTTCTACTCTATTCGGATGAAGCTGAATACCAGTATTTTACATGGAGCAACTGCCTATCAGACCTCCACAATGTCTGTCTGCTGAAGTTCATGTACTTATACTTGTACATGAACTTTAGCCGAAACGTGAATCAAATCAAACAAACGACTCTTTTTATAATATTTTTTAATTATTCTCGGCAAGTGATTGGATCCAACCAAAATCGTTTTCTGCCAGCCAGAAGAATTTCCTTTTGTAGACAACCCTTACCTACCTACCCACTTTATGGGTGTCAAGCCCACGCAAGCCTGTACAATAAATTCTTACTACTTATTATTATCCACAAGTACTCGTAATAAAGTACTTTTTAATCTTTTTTCAGGTACAACAGTATCACACATTGAAGATGCAGCGAGATTTGCAACGCAACATCTAGAAAAGTGAGTTGAAAAATCTTTCTAATTTTAGCTGTTTATTTGTTTATTTACTTCTTCGTCTAGCTTATGATTTGCTACCGAGGTATACATTCTAAAACCCATCTTAAGTCAACTGCTCAGCTCAGTTCTTTTTTTTATTTTATTTATTTATTTAGGGACAAGTAACTATCATTTTAAATATAATTATTTTAAATTCACTTTTGGGTTGATATCTAGATCTTCATTTTAAAGGAGATGGAAAATTGTTGGCCAAAAATGTAGTAAGTTGAGATACGGTCTAAAAATTTTGTCATATTTTTCAATTTAAAATTTGAAAAATAAAAATCTGCTAAATTCTCAACTGAATATAACATACATTAGCGCTTAAAGATCTTATAAGTAATCAGCTCTTTTATAGAGACTGTAACATAACCTCACTTTTACTAAAACTCAAATAAGTCAGCTCTCAGATTGTCAAAACTTACAGAATTTTCAGCGAGGGACTGATAAGTCTGCATCTATTGATTCATACCATTTTTATCTCGTTACATCCAGGTCCAAGAATGTATGTAATAGTTTTCGTCTCCTTTGGCTGTTCATTGAAAACTAACCCAGTATGCACAAGAAGCTAGACATAATATCTCTACTACTCATCATTAATTCACACTTCTGAAAAATGTACCCATCACACACCAAAATTACTTTCTCCTCTCCAAAATATATCACTTTCCATTAATACAGAGTGCTTCAAAGATTCGCCTTCCGGCTTACGACAGACATGCCAATATGCATTTACGGCATTTGCCTCAACAGATAATGCCTTAGAGGAAGGAGCTAAGTGCTAAGTCGCTAGATGACAGACGATACTTAGACTGTATTTTATACCGAGTTATTTGTCAAAGATCTGTTTTGACCTAGAATAAAGAAACAAGTTGGAAGTACCACTTAAGGCGCTTAGACGAGCTAAATTAGCAACTCTATTTGTGGTGGTTCAAACTTCGTTTGAAATGCTGTTAGAATAAAGTTCTAATCAGCTTGCACTACAAAGTGGTTGTTACGTCAGCCGCTGCGGGCCAAATATCGCGAAATGAGTGGTGTCGATCGATTTACAAAAAAACTATTGATTGGATTAAAAAACTAAAACAGTATCATGCTAATATATTGCTTGTAAAATTATTTGCCAAAAAATCAGAATGATCGCATGCATATTAGTATGTTTTTTATTGTTTGAAAGATATTTTTAGATGTAAGTTCATGATTTCTTTTTATCGAGCCAAATTAATTGTATTATGTTTTCAAAACAGTATCATGCTAGCATATATCCTGAAGAATATCATATATTTTTCTGGTCTTGTTGGTCATATACTTTTAGTAATTATAAAACTCGCGTTTAGCTCGTGTAATCGCCTTAAGAAGCCTGTTACAAAAAAAAATGCGAAATGTGTTGTTTGAAATAACAATTGTTTGTTACAAATAGTTCGTTTTCTCTACTTTAATAATAACAGAACGAATTTTAGATAACTTGTTTATTTTTTTAGAAATAATCATTCTCCAGATGCATTTTTACGCAAAAACTCACGGAAACCTAATTTAATTATTTGAGAACTCTGATTTCTAGATCCTATTGAATATAATTATGTCGGTATAGACAGTTATTTTTTTTTTTCAGTTTTCAAATTAATATCCTATACTTTCATAAAAATAGTTTTTTTTTTTGTTTTAGCCTTTTTAAATAAATTGTACATTAACGTAACACTAAAATATAAAAGGGCTCTTAAACATAAAGGGGTAAACTAGTTACAGGGTTCGTATTTATGTACCTAGCTTTAAGCTCTTTGTTACATCTTTTTTACGATAAAAGATGTAAAATAAATTAATTTGAATAACCTAGTAGTCAGGGACAATTTTTACTAAAATCGTTTTATTGCATAATCTTGCCAACTTAGGCCCATGTTCACCAAAAATATGACGGTCTGATTATCTAAAACAGTTTTTTAAAACACATTTTTGTAGGTGAACATGTCCCTTAAACAGCTGTTTTAGATAGTCAGACCGTTATCTTTTGGTGAACATGGTCCTTAGCAAATTCCTACCTACCAAATACAAACCAGCGTTGAAAACTCACACAGAAACAGATTTATATCTAAGCATCGATACCTAGTAAGGGCACTATTCACTCCCTCGTGACCACTTTAAAACCTAGTAAGTCATTTTAACCAATTTCAAACCTTACTAGGGTACAGTACCACTTGACTGGTTGTCCGACTTTTTGGGCCACTGACTACTTGTAACGACTGCCAAAGATGCACAAATGACAGCCGGGACCAACAGTTTAACGTGCTTTCCGAGGCACGGGGGAAACCCGGTCAGCCATCCACAGACCAACCTAGGCAACCACAGGTTAGCCTAAAGATCGACCCGAGCGGTTGTTATTATTTAGCCACGAGCTCCTCCTCTCGTCTTCTTCTATAATATCTAAAAGAAAGAAAGAAAGAAAAAGCATTTATTAGCCCGCACAGGACAAAATACATCAATATTATCAGTATAAAACTTACAAATAAAACTCACACAGAAAAAACAAAAATATATTTAAAAATTATAATAAAAACTTAAGAGAAAACCGACTTCAGAGAATACAAAAAAGTGAAAAATAACTTTAGCTTCAGATGTCGGTGACCTTTGTTTGATTGATTTAGTTTTTTTTTGTCACCGACTCGCGCGCGCCGCGCGCTCCGACGAGCGACGTGGACTCGCTTTGGCGACAGCTGGCCGACTGAGGTAAGGTCGTGACTCACCCTTCACTCGATCCCTGCGCAGACGCGCGGGCTGCGGCGCGGTCGTTGACCCGGTCGGCGGTCAGCTGTTTCCGAGTGTATTAGGGTGAAATGATCTTGAAGAAAATAGTGGATTTTCTTCAAAAACAAAAGTTTACTTTTTTCATTGGTTTTAGGTTCTACTAATGAAACCAAACCCCTGGTTTGAAGGATAACGGTGTTCACACTAACACCCTGTATAAGATTCGGCCGAGTATCGTTAACTTGCTCTTAACAATTTAAGAGTTCCGTTCCTTTGTCATGGATCCTATAATCAGAAGTAATCAGAACCTAACCAAAGTCTCATCAATGTCCCCTTGAAGTACATACTTTCCAATAAAATAAAAAAACAATACATGTCACGGTAATAAGGCTTATCCCCAATTAATGGAACTTAACACACCTAACTGTCGAAATCTGGGTTATTATACACTTCTGTACCCCCTCAGAGCATACGGGCGTGATGTTACGTCATGTTATTGTATAAACAATAAACAACCAAGCGTTTGCAGCAATCAGTGCAGCTTTACCGTGTATTTTTGTGGAGTTCCATTTATATCTCCGAAGATCAGCATCAGATCTTCAGCAAATTAAAATGAGACCACACGGGAAGCACCAGCTTTCAAATAAAAAAAGAACCATCAAAATCGGTTCACCCAGTCGAAAGTTCTGAGGTAACAAACACAAAAAAAAAACTTGAGAGGTGTCAAGGGACACCCGGATGGAACGAAGTTCTTTCGATTAACTAGTGAAGGAATTGTAATAAAATTTTATTTTTTTTAAGTTATAATAATGTTTTTTTTATAATTAACAAATATCATGTTCACTCAACAAAAATAATCGTCGCGACACCACACTGTTCAATGCGAAATAGAAATGAAACAAACGCATTGCAACTTTCATTTATTTTTAAAAAGTGTCGTGACAACTTTTTCGTAAGAATTTTTTCCGTCTAGCCCCCTTTCACAACGCGCGATAAGGAACTTCGTTCCAAAATCACACAACACAGACGAATTGAGAACCTCTTCTTTTTGAAAGTCGGTTGAAGGAAACATTTGTATTTTTGTATGTTACTAAAAACTACTGAACCGATTTGAAAAAGTCTTTCAGCGATGGATAGCTACATTATCAGCGAGTAACATAGGCTATATTTTATCCCCGTACTGCCATGGCAACAGGAACTACGCTGGTGAAACCGCGTGACGTTCGCTAGTTTTCCATACTTCTCTTCAAATTACATCCTATCTACCTAAAACATCTCCCAAACATCCTATTAACACCAAACTATACTGTACACTGAACCCCTAATCAACACCTTATACGTGTTATCTAGATTAACTAACTAAATGTTCCGAACGGCTATTGAAACTGTTTTGAAAGACACCCTTTCAATAAGGGCGAAGGGCGAGTAAATTGATGGAGGGACAACTTGGATAGTGATCGCTTTTCTTATACAGGGTGGGTGGGTAAACGAGGGATATGGGAACGGACTGGGTATTTTATGTTCACACTAGCTTCTGCTCGCAACTTCGTTCGCGTGAAGTTTGGATATAGCAACGCATCGCCTGCTCAACGGAAGCTTTTTTCCCGCTTGAAACATTTCTTATTGCTGCTCCGCTCCTATTGGTCATAGCGTGATGTAATATAACCTATAGCGTTCCTCGATAAATGGACTATCCAACGCAAAAATATTTTTTCAATTCGAGCCGGTAGTTCCTGCGATTAGCCCATTAAACCAAACAAACTCTTCTGCTTTATAATATTAAGTATAGATTTTACAATATTTTGAAACACATGAGAGTCCAAGGACTGGAAAGAGATGTCTTGATCGTCCGGCAGCGAGACGGGCAGGTGATAGTTGCGCTCTTGCCTAAGTTAGTTCGTGGTTGGATAAATTTGACATTTGTTACAGGTAGTCAGTGGCCTGATAGTCGGACAACCAGTCTTAGAGGTCAGATAGGCAGTCGCTCCATGTTAAAAACTTGTATTTAACACAAGTATGAAGCTTTGCTGTAAGAAAACCCAATTCTGGGTTAAACTCGTCGTTGTACATAAGCTGTATGTTTTAATTTTGTGTATATTTTTCTTTATTATTTTTGTGTGCAATAAAGAATAAGAATAAGAATGTTTAGCTGCATCCGGTAAGACTGGAAGCCGACCCTAATATTGTTACGAAAACGCAGGCAGATATTGATTTGTCTAGGCCCTCTGTGTTGAATCCTAGGCCGTGGGTATAATTGTGTTTAGTTAGAAAAAAAACCTTATTACAACCTCATTCGTTGTGAACGTAGACCTAAAAAAAAAAAAAAAAGTATTTAAAGCGACAGCCTCGTTGGTCTAGTGGTTGCAAGCGCAACTGCGGAGCATGAGGTCCTGAATTTGATTCGAGGATTCGTAAAGGGCAAGGAAGAAACATGGATTGCTGATTTCCCATCCGAAAAAAAAAGAAAAGGTTCGGACAAAGTGTTATAGGTGTTTTTCCGCACGGAATTTCTCAGTAGCCACAACACAGTTTGGATTTGGATATTTGGATCCGGTTGATGGTGATATACTCGCCCCGTAATACATGAAACTTTAACATGACTAATAACTAGCGAAATGTGGTTGAACTATTATATTGTACACTTCTGCCTAACCCTTCAAGGCTTACAGGTTTGATGTTCTGTTATTTAAAGCGAGTATAGATTAAATTAAAATTTAATATAATTTCATATTACTTATTAAAATAATAATAATTAGAAAAAAAAAATATTATAAAATTTGTACCTACCTATACAATAAATGGTGTAAAAAACCTCTTCACCAAGCCGAAAGGCACTTGTTTTCCCCGTCATTGCGATCATTTTTTTGTTCTACACCATACCTGGGAACTTTCTAGTTACGGAGATATGGGGGACAAAGTAACAACTTTTTAACAAGTTTTTTTTGTAAGATTTTGACTTTTAACACCTCCACGACCCCCGTAATATTCAAGTTTTTTTTGTAAGATTTTGACTCTTAACACCTCCACGACCCCCGTACTATTCAATCCATCCATCAGCGCAATGTTGTAAGTGCGTTACATTGAGTTCTACCACAAAACATGATTTATAACCTCACAAAAAAGTTATTTCCCAGCAATAATTTTTGCGTAAAGTTACTTAGTTTGATGTACAGAATGCTTGGTTAACGGCTTTGTGATGAGGTGGTTTAGACCCTGTAAAATTAAATTAAAATATTATTTAACAAAACATTATTACTGTTTTTTTTTTCGCTGTGTCCCTCGTTTATCTAGTCACACTGTATAGTATGTGTAGTCTGGGCATTATTAATTGTGTAAGGCACCTTTTGAAGAGGGAAATGGATAGGTACTGGGATGAAGGAAAGTTTTTTGCTGCGTCATTGTGTATGGTAGGTATTCCAAGGAATGCTTTTTAAGAAATATCTAGTGGTTGTCTGTAAATATTTTTATGTCGTAGTAAATGGTTAGTGCACAGTTCATGATCTGTCCTGATAAAATCTAGTAGTAGAAATGATAGTGTAGTAGTAGCAGTGATGATATACTATTAGTGGTAGTAGTAATAGTCTAGTAGTAGCCGTAGTAATAATCTATTAGTAGTGGTAGTAATAGTCTAGTAGGAGTAGTGATAATCTAATAGTAATGGTAATAACAGTCTAGTAGTAGCAGTGAGCGTATAAGTAGTAGTAGTAATAGTCTAGCAGTAGCAATAGTAATAATCTAATAGTTTTAGAAGTAGTAGAAATGATCATCTAGTGCTTAAAGCCAGGTATTTAAATACAACTAGTATTTGTTTTTAACTTGTTTTAACATCGTTTGCTCAACAGCGCTAAGATTAGACGTAGATTTAGTAGAAATGTTTATTTTGGTAGAAACAACGTTTCCATTTAATTCATAGATTTGCTTTACAATATACACCAAAACCCGACAAAAAACAACCGACATAACCTAGATATTCCTAAAACGATTACAGGGATCGATTTAAAACGACTATTCGATGGAATCGGGCTATCCGACACGGTAGGATGTGTTTACAGTCCCGATATGTTTACGTTTCGACTCGAGCCAAGTTATAAGATCGGTACAAGTCTCATTTACACCGTTGTGTATCGGGTGCAACACTTTAAGGTTATTTTTTAATTTTCTATACGACATAATTTGGTAAAAATCATTTGGACACGTATTTTTTTTTTCTCACGTAAACAAAAAATGAAGACGATACAGTGTGTCGAAAACTCGTGTAACGTCACAATTCGCTACACTTTTTAGCAGAAAGTGACGTCACATGCCGCCTCCCACTTAAGATCTTAGGCGCGTTTTATCTTCGTTTATCAATTTTTATTAACTTGATAAAACAAAAAAACACGTATCCAATATTTTTCTATAATGTAACTGACGGACTAAATAGAATCATATTTTGTGAGTCTTCATCCCTATTCTTTGAATGTACAAAGATTTTAAACTGACAACATGATCACTAACGAGAGAGAGAGAGAGAGAGAGTTAGTGATCATGTCAGACGTTTTTAGAAAAACGGGATATTAACCATGTTTAGGTACTATTTAAATATCGGCTCAGAAGCATGCACTGAGAATTTGTTACGCCACGGTGTAACACACGGCCACTGCAAAGGTTCATACTTTTAAAGAAGGCACATAAATTGTGTTCAGAGCGAACGTAAGAGACAGTGTTTGTTTCCAATTTTAATATCTATATTTTACATCGCTTTCCAGTGTTTGTATCGTATCTCGACTTTTATAAAAGTAGAATATTTACTACTGAAATAGAAATCGATTCAAAGTCAAAAGAATGTACAATATACGGTAACTTTGTCAACGATGTGATTAAAACTGTACATACAATAAGACAAAGTATAGTTTCAAGTCAATAATTGAACAATATTTGACAAAATAATAACAGCTGCACGGGTAGAGCTTCAAGGTTAAGCCGCGCTTGCCAAGGTCAATTTGTGGATGGGTGACCTAATTTTTTAACAGATAATACACTGAAGTATCTGTCAGTGTGTCCAGTAAAGTCCAGTATCCAGCCCCACGTCCATAAGATGTTATTTTTCATGCAAACCCATGGGTATCAAATGCAAGGGATTCCTGAGAAGAATACGGAAAATAGTGTTTTTAACCCCCGACGCAAAAACGACGGGTGTTATAAGTTTGACGTGTTTGTGTGTGGTGGTATCGTAGCGAACGAATGAACCGATTTTGATTTTGTTTATTTTTTTTGTTTGAAATGTGAATTAGTCGGGAGTGACCTTAGCTATGTTTGATAAAATCAGTACGAGATGGCCGCCGCCACAAAATAGCAGATTACATATTTATTCAACATGGTTATCACTAACTCCCTCGCCTGACTAGTGGAATACTATACACTATGATAAATTAAAAAATCCAAGATGGGCGCCACCACAAAATGGCGAATTAACGTCGGGGGTTTTTAAATTTTAAATTTAATTTTACTTGTTTTACTTTAAATTTTATTACCCGTACCGGAAATCAAAATCAAAATCAAAGCATTTATTTCAAGTAGGCCAGTTACAGGCACTTTTGAATTGTCGAAACAAAAATGAACATTTAATGTAGCTACAGTCCCAGTCACAAGACATAAAAACTGTGAAAGTACTGTAGTTGCCCATTCCCTAGCGTAGATCTCTATGGAGAAGAACGGGCAAGAAACTCCATGGACACTCTTTTAAATAAAAAAATTGTTACAAAATCTTGGTTACATCATTCATGTTGAGATGGTATATTATGTGAGAACAATGTAGCAAGATGTGCACGTTAAAAGTGTCCATAGCAAAACCAAAACAAAATACAACTCAAAAACAAAATAATTAATTCAAATAAACCATGGCGACTAAGAGATGATCAGTCACAACTGACAGCGCCCGTTCACGCACATGACGCATGGATCAGCACCATTCAGCTCAACCATTTTGAAGGGAACTAAATGGTCCGACACACGCGCCACCATCAGCGAGAACCGGATTGACCGAGCCTTTAAAAACACAGGTGTGGTTATTGCAATAACTTTTTTCCACGAAATTCCATTGAACTAATAGGTTGCCAATCTATCGTAACACGATTATAGTTGGATACGGGTTTGGAACCGTCACATAAATCACGTTGGTTATGCTGTCGCTAACCGATATTTCGACCATTTTTAATCAATTAAATTGACGGTTTTCTGGCTAAACCCAGTTATTAAATTACATGAATTTGTAATGGACGAAAAAAGGAGGATCGTTGTAGGTGGCTTTCTGTGGGGTGTGGAACTGTTCGAAAGAGATACCGTGGCCACGGAATAAAAAGGGCGAGGAAGGAACATGGACGGGTTTTAGTCAGTAAAAGTTTGACAGTCCCTCCCGCTCCGCCCAAAGTGGGAGGAGTCATTTGATGATTTCCAATCCGAAAAAAAAGGTAGCTTTCGGCAGTTTCTGTCTACCTCTGTGTGAAAAAAGCGGGAGTTTATTCATTTACAATATATTACAATTAAAAAAGACACCCCGTCTAAAATTAAATAAATATTACTAATAAAAAGAGGAAACATACATGGCAACACGCTCCGCAATTGGGGTAAAAAAGTCACTAAAATAAACAAAATCACCGACTTCCGAAAAAAAGTTATTTTAGACGTAGTTAGTATTTTTTTTGGAAATCGGCTATTTTGCAATACATTTTTATACCCTGTATTTTTACTTATGGTCATCCATACATCCACTACTATTAATCTTCAAACCAAGCAAAGCTTCATGCTTAATTTATCGGAGGTCACAGACTAAACTAGAAGCTCACTGGTCATAATCTAGATTTATTGGACTACCTGCACAAATAGCGTTTCGCTGAGTAAATGTTGTTTTACGGAGCGCATTCACACAACACGAATATCTACTTAGGTCTATTACAGGAGAAAAATACTGGTGTTTGCGTGCGGGGGAGTTTTGTGTTTCTGTGCTTTTGTTTTTAGTATTTCTTTATTGTTTTATTTTTTATTTGGCTTTTATTTTTTATTTTATACTGTTTGGGAAACACAGCTAATAAAAACAATGCTCTTAAACTATACGGATTCGAAGGCCATTTACAAACTGCAGATAAAAACACACGAAGCAAAAAACAAAAAGAAAACCAACAAAAGAAAGAGGTTGGTACAAAATACTAGTTACTAGGTAGTTTAGAAACATAGCAACATTATCGACTAATATAAACTACAAACTAAAATGTTATTTAAAAAAGGTTCTTAAATAAAAGTTTTTAAAGAATGATTTTCTATTTAAAGTTTTGCTATTTTTTTATTGGAACGAAGTTTCTTATCGCGCGTTGTGAAAGGGGGCTAGACGGAAAAAATTCTTACGAAAAAGTTGTCACGACACTTTTTGCTTTTTAAAAATAAATGAAGGTTGCAATGCGTTTGTTTCATTTCTATTTCGCATTGAACTGTGTGGTGTCGCGACGGTTATTTTTGTTGAGTGAACATTATATTTGTTAATAATAAAAAAAATATTATTATAACTTAAAAAAAATAAAATTTTATTACAATTCCTTCACTAGTTAATCGAAAGAACTTCGTTCCATCCGGGTGTCCCTTGACACCTCTCAAGTTTTTATTGATTGAAAGTTTTTGCCCAAAGAGGCCTTTTACACTTCATCCCTGACATTTGCGTTAAATGGCCAATTCTAGCGTTTTTATTCTAAGACCATAAAATAAAAGAGAGCACCTTTTTGAGCTTATGTCTGACCTTCACAACCCAGTTAGTACTGGGTAATACGATACCCCTTGGATAAGCCTGCTTGCCAGATTTTTGGGCCACTGAAAATCTGTAACGACTGCCAAAGAACTGCAAGTAACTGCTGGGACCATCGTTTACACGTGTTTTCCAACTCACGAAGGAAACTCGGTGTGTTATCAATGATCATCCATCCCCCGATCGACAATGGTAAACGTTGCTTAACCTTGACGATCGACTCGTGTTGGCTGTTATTACTTAACCACGAGCTAGACCGAAGGACGTCAACAGTAATTCCGTTTATGAATTAGTAACTAAACAGGTCCCCAAATTGCCAGCAGAGGGCCCGGTTGAGTGGCGTGCAAATGATTAAAATATGACAAGACCTATTTTCGCCGAGGATTAAATTGCTAGTCCTGTAGACGTTTTAGCGAGAATATATGAATGGTAAGTTATGACATTGATATGTAGACATTTGGATTGATTTGTCTGAATGGTCGTTGGCCATTTTAACTCGAATAAAATGTTTCTTGCAATAATACGGGGTGTAAACCACCTCATCACAAAGCCGTTAACCAAGCATTCTGTACATCAAACTAAGTAACTTTACGCAGAAATTATTGCTGGGAAGCAACTTTTTTTTTGAGGTTATAATTCATGTTTTGTGGCAGAACTCAATGTAACGCACTTAAAACATTGTGCTAATGGATGGATTGAATAGTAGGTCGTGGAGGTGTTAAAAGTCAAAATTTAACAAAAATAACTTGTAACTTTGACCCCCCATATCTCTGTAACTAGAAGGTTCCCAGGTATGGTGTAGAACAAAAAACATATCGCACTGATGAGGAGAACAAGTGCCTTTCGGCTTCGTGAAGAGGTGTTTTACACCCTTTATATCGATATGAATTACAGTCAATAGCAAAAGTCGATTACTACCTGTAGGCAGTGGAGTGACCGCGGGCCTGTGGACGGCGAGCTAGCCGCCCATCCATCTTATGACGACAGGCCGTGTCGACAGCGCGTTCGTGTTCCACGCGCGCCTCAAAGAGATGTTGGCATAAGGAAGGGTCCGCAAGGGCCAAAACCTGCCGGGGCTGCGGGACTGTTCGAAAGAGATAGCGTGGCCCCGGAACATAAAGGGCGAGGAAGGAACATAGATGGGTTTTAGTCAGTAAAAGTCTGACACTCCCTCCCGCTCCGCCCAGAGTGGGAGGAGTCGTTTGATGATTTCCCATCCGAAAAAAAAGGCAGTGGTGTGACCGTTGGACTGCGAAGTCTCGAGTTCAAACATCAGATTTTTCGGATTCATGTGCATAATTGACCATACCTGGGAACCTTTTCGTTTCGGACATATTGGGGGTCAAAGTTCCAACTTCATCACAGATTTTTTTTAAAGACGCGATTTTTTAATGTAAGTCTTTAACTTTATACACCTCTACTATCGTCGTACTAATCAATCCATTCATCAGCATTATGTTCGTGAAGGGTTGTTTACACCCTGTATTATTAAGCCTACTAGAATAGAGCCTAGCAGTAGTGCATAGCTACTTTCCAACAGATCGACTGGTCAAGACCCCTTTGACTAGCAAACAGGTCAAATTGCTCTTGATTCTTGAACGTTAACAGGACAATAAGTTTTTATCTTACCCTCTTGTACAAGAAAATAAAAATAAAACCTCTTTTGTTCTTTACAGATTTGAGTCGAGAGACCTAAAGGAGAAAGATCTAGGTAAGTGAGTAGAATAAGAAAAATAAAACAGATGCGACAATACTTTATGCACATTGCACACACAGGGCGTTAACCATCGCAGTTTGCACGTGACTTTCTTTAAGCCAAGGTGACAGAAAAACCACATGCAATTTGACGTACTTTAAAAATCGAACCTGTAGACGTGATAAAATTAAGATGTCGATGAGTCAACGGCAAATACGACCCTTCTAAGAATTTGTGCTTTTACTGGAACTAAATTGGACATACATCCATATTAAAGGCCCCACTTTTATTTGTGGGAAAACCAATTTTGCCGAAATAATCACCTACCAACTACCGCGATGTTATGACGTGCAGTCATCCTAACTAAAACAAAGTTATCAATTTAAGCGAAGCATAATTAAGTGAAAGCGCCTTGGTGGACAGCAAACGTCAACACCTCTTAAAAAGCAAGATCTCAGACTCCCCAAACATTCATTGTCGTTATATTTCGCAAGCTTTAAAGCGTCGTGCAGAAATTACTGCTGCCACCTCGCCGAGAGCTGTGGAGTGTTGGTTTTTTTTTGATAATATTTCGTATGATTTCAGTAGACCGTACGCAAACTTTAAGAAAAATTAGTAATGTACTATCATAACTTTAACAGTTTGTAGCAAGCTAGCAGGTATTCCTTCCTTTATAATTCATGCTAAAACTACTCGGTTCCACACATTTTGTTACCCAAAAAAACCTTGATTACCAAAAAAAAAATAACCGACTTCCGAAAAAAACCGGAAGTCGGATATGTTTGCTAAAAATAATTTTCACTTCAGCCTTTTAGGCTGGGCACGACAAAAAAATAGAATTACTGCAGAATTGAGTACCTCCTCCTTTTTAGAAGTAATTTAAAATAAATGTTTGGGGGTGCTTCCCACACCTCAAAAGTGCGCCTTTAAAACGCTATAGAGCAGAAGTTCACTTCTGCACCTTCGTAGTCTATGGTAGGTACTAGACAATTCTTTAAAATATTTATATGCACACTGTGAGTTTAGCTTCCTTTCAGACTGTAATGGATACGGATATGACATAGAATGGAAAAGCGAGATGCGTTTTAAAAACTGTTTTCTTGACGTTGTTTTTTTAGTACACATAAAGGAATAATACATTGAATTTGTCAGTAGGGTAGCGTCTGTACATTGATTGTGTCAGATAGCTTCTATTTTTAATTCTGATGGAGGGAAAGTACTCTAAATAAAAATAAAATAAATTCATTTATTTTCAGGTAAATAAGACCCATTGCCAAATAATTATAAACATCAAATAAAGCCAACTAACATCACAATAAAATAAAATAAAATAAAAACAAAACTCAATCAAACTAGAAATAAATTAAATCAAAAACATATTAAATCAAATAAATCATATAAAATCCAGAATCTAAGTCAATAACTAAACATTAAATTAAATCAAAACAACCATAGGAATGTTTTGTTTGAGGAAAATTTGCAATCTCCAGTATTTCTAGAACTTTCCCTCCAGGTGGCATTGAAAAATTCCACCCTGTATAGTCCCCGCTACGAGAAGCTATAAATTTTGTAAATACACGTTCGGGTTCGCAAACCTTTGGATCAAGGTAAAAAATGACAGTGTCAGCGTGATCTTACCTCAAAATGGTGGCCCAAATGTTTACGTTCCAAGATGTCAGATGCTTTCCAGTACCACAATCATTAGACAACAGCTCTCATATCGGTAAAATATAACCCAACCAAGTGAAAGTGCTCGTTAGAGTCGTATTACACGTATGATAATTTGAGTTGATTGAATTGAAGACGTCTCTTGGTAAAAAATCTTTGTTTACAAAAATTATAGCTTATCGTGGCACGGACTATAGTCGTTTCTAATTACGATGTTCCAATGACAAACACTAATTACTTTCTTAGAACCAGCGAACCCTCTCACATCTAACCGAATTTTGTCTCAAGATCTCTGCAACCAAACCCTGTTGTTCTTCAATTCCGAACTAACTCTTAACGGACATCTTGACAAGATCCAGAGACGATAAGATAACGATAATAAGTAATTGTTTCCGAGATAAAACAAACATCTCAGAATGTTCTAGAGCTGAAGGAGTTCGGAAACACTTCGAGGTTGTGCGGTCTGTTTAAGGACAGGACCAGTTACGACATTGGGCAGTGCGACTTACGACACGACTCGTTTCATGTCTTGCGACATGACTTGTTACAGGACTTGCGTCAGAACTTGCGTCACGACTTACGTCACGACTTGCGTCACGACTTGCGTCACGACTTACTACACGACTTGCGGCACGACTTGTCACATGATTTGCGATACGACTTCTTGCAGGACTTGTGACCCGACTTTCTACACGACCTAGTACACAACTTGCGACGCGACGACTGCTCTAAACATCTTCTTTCATTAATTTTATTTCGCTATCGCAAAACACGTCAAAAGATAAAAACTTCGGGATATTACCGAAGTCCGATCAAACACTTCGGGCCGCTAGTCCGCTTAGTTTTGTTAAATGCACTTTAGGTTCCGAAGTTTTACTTCGTGTTGTGTTCGGGGTTCGTCGATTTTTGTTTGAGCTTGAAGAAAGATGTTTCTGTTTGAGTTGGATTTGAACGACATATTTTTCTTAGGAAACTTTTGTTGGTGCGAGTTTTTGCGGCTTTCTGTTTTCTTTTAGTTTTACATAACATAATGCTTGTAATCTCTAAAAGGTATGGCATAGGTGTACCTATTTAATCAGTACATCCATATTTCGCCAGTTAAGTTTTAAGGTGCATGTAATTGGCCGGGACCTATTGCCATCAATCGGGCACAAATTCAGGTTCCGTGCCTGCTATTGAAAAGTTCCTGATGGAAAAACCCAATAACACTTTGTCCGACCCTGGAAACGAACTTAGGATCTCATGCTCAGTGGTCGCGCTTTCGACCACTCGACCACGGAGGTAGTTAGGGGGTAGTTATGGAACATAGCAAATTGGCAAATAAATTGTATTCGAGATCCCATACCTATTTGTTGACAAAATAATAAATTATGTTTATTTTGAAGGTAGATTTTTACAAACACACGTCTATTTTTAAAAACTAGATGGGGCCGGTGTTTCGTATCTGACTACTTTGAGAAGAAACAGCCGAAAAATCTCAGAGGTCTCTTTTAAAGTCCAGAAATTGCTCAATTTACATGAACACTATGCAGATTTGTGTCTGGGATGGTCTTTTGAAAAAAAAACCACACAGATTTGAGTGGACCTGTCCAGTCAGTACAAGCAGTTGCCAGTTATCGTGTAGCTCGACTTTTAACTCAAGAAGCTCGACAATAGGGTAATACCTCGCTCACAATCTCAACCTCCTTGGTTTTGACATTTCAACAAAAGTTAGTCACTTCATAGTGATGTCGATATTGAAAAATAGCATTATGAATATTTTTGAGTTGTCACTGTTACACAATATCGGTGCCAGTGCCAGCAACTCAAGACAGCAAGGTCTCGAGTTCGAACCCAAGACACGCACCTCTGATTTTTCGGATTTATGTGCGTCATCATCATCATCATCCTCCGTCTACTGCTGGACACAGGCTTCCCTAAAGTGTCGCCATATTGACCGGTCCAGCGACTTCCTGCAGCCTTCACCAGGACATCGGGCCACCTAGTGTGAGGCCTTCCAACGCAACGACCTTCGGTTCGCGGTCACTACTCCAGAACTTTTCAGCACCAGTGGCCATCCGTTCCACGAGCAATATGCTCTGCCCACTGCCACTTAAGTTTGGCATTCTTCGGGCTACGTCGGTAACCTTAGTTCTCGTGCGGATGTCTTCATTTCTGATTCGATCATGCAAGGAAACTCTGTGCATAGCTCTCTCCATTGCCCTTTGTGTGACTTTAAGCCTTCTAATGAAATCCATTGTGAGCGATCACGTTTGGGACCCATAAGTAATCACTGGCAACACACATTGGTCATAGACTTTCGTCTTGAGACACTGCGGTAAGCTGGTTGTATGTGCGTAATGTTGACTTTAATGCTGATTTTTAAATTGATTTTAATTTTAGTTTTAGATGGTGAATTTATTTTAGATGTGGATTTTAACTTTGATTATGATTTTTGATTCAAATAATGTAATGTGATGTAATTTTTTCATGTAATCTATATGGGTTTACTGCCTGAAATAAACGATATTATTATTATTATATTACAATAATTATCACTTGCTTGTGTTAGAATTGTCAGACTTTAATTGTAAATATGTCAAGATTTTAATTATGGTGTGTATTTTCTGTTAAAAGTTAACGACTGTCGTCTTTTACCACGAGATGGCGTTACTTGTGATTTGTTTATGATTTACCAATTTAGTTAAATAGAATGTACATTAAAAGTTATGCTTTTATTATTTCTTGTAATTTTATATAGGTATTGTTAAATCGAATAGTTATAATTTAATGTTGATTTATTTGGAATCATATTGAAACGATAAAAACTTAGTTATACTGTTTTACCGACCGAGTTGACGCGCTACATCGAATCCCCACTCTAGTCGGTTGCCGGTGTGGCGCGTTAGCTCGGAAGGCAGTCGGATGTTAACCGTGTGACAAGAAAGTTGGTAAAATAAAAGTACAGTGTGATTTAAAGTGAGTTTTATTGCAGTAGTCTAACACTTGAAAGAAAACTTAGGGAGAAAAACAAAGACAAAGGCCTGTCACCTCAGAGATTTTCTCGACAGCATGTAAAGCCAAGAGAACCGTTGCCAAACTTAAGTGGCAGTGGGCAGGGCACATTGCTCGCAGAATGGATGGCCGTCGGGGCTGAAAAGTTCTGTAGTGGCGGCCGCGAACCGGAAGACGATGTGTTGGAAGACCTCCCATTAGGTGGACCGATGACCTGGTGAAGGTTGCGGGAATCCGGTGGATGCGAGTCGCAAGGGACCGGTCAATGTGGTGACACTTGGGGGAGGCCTATGTCCAGCAGTGGGCGTCTTTCGGCTGAGATGATGATGATGATGATGTAAAGACAAGACATAAACCCATGAGCAACATAAAAACTCTGACACCAGGTTAGGCATTAAGCACACGAAAGAAGTGATACGGGTTATGTGTGTGTTACGCCATTAAGGTTCAGTTCATGAACAATACCCTCCAGAGAGGGTTGAGAACTAAGTAATCAATTACAATGGAATTTAGGAAGAAGAATCTCATTTCACTCTTGTCGACCATCCGAAGATAAACGCTATCACCTATCTAGCTAGCAATCCATAGGTCACTTTCATCCGGCTCGAAGGAATAGAATAGAATCATTTATTCGTAAACATAGGTAACAATTACAACAAGATCTTAAAAATTAGGTAGTGCGCTATGTTTTGCCAATTGACATACAAATTATTAAAAAAAAAAAAAATTACAACGATTAAAATGATGAGTATACAAAATTATTACATTAAATTAAACTAAAATAAAATTATGAAATTATTAGAGTACCATATAATTGTATTAACACATGCAAACAAGTTTAATTTCATTATTTCTATTCAATATCAAGATTTTAAGGTCAACTATTTACACATGGAAACAAATTAAATAAACCAAATGTTAAGCTTCATAATCCCAACAGTAAGCATGGCATTTGGAACACAAGAGCCTATTTCACAAGAAGGAAAATATTTTATGTAATTTTGTAGAATAACTGTTACTCGAACTCTCTTTTCTTTTGGAAGCTGGTTCATTTTTCGCTGAAATATTCGAATTCTGGGAAAAAAACTCCACATGAAACAGTGTTTATCGGGTTCTCAGAAACTAGTTTATTGTCTAAAACGCTTCAAGTCTGTTGAAGCGTAAAGCCTGCCCGAGGCAAGGTCGAGAAGTGGTTTAGTGTTAAACAGACTATTTATTTATTTTAATTCATTATCACGTACATTAATTTGGAGGAGCCCGTGGCTAAATAATAACAGCTGCTCGGGTCGATCTTTAGGTTAAGCCGTGCTTGCCTAGGTCTGTGGGTGGGTGACCACCCATTACATATCGTGTTTCCTCCGTGCCTCGAAAAGCACGTTTAGCCGTTGGTCCCGGCTGTCAGTACTAACTGTACCGGTTGTAGGGATCAGATAGGCTGGATCTGGTTTAACTGGTAAAGTCTAGGCTAGGCTAGGGATGATTTTACGAAAATCACCTATCTATGAACTGACCTACGAAAGGATAGCTTAACCTTGAAGTACGTGCAGCTGTAAATATTTAGCCACGAGTTCCTTCCCTTTAAACTTTACTTAACGAAACCAACATAAAGTTTACAGGGCGGCGTGTCACGGCCTTGCCAAACGGAAGAAGGTACTAACCATATATCTAAATCTATACTAATTTTAACTTAAAATCTATTGGACGTTTTGTAAAAATCTTTCAGCAGCTACTTTATCAGCGAGTAACATAAGCTATATTTTGTCCCCGTACTCCCACGGGAACGGGAACTACTCGGGTGAAACCGCGTGACGTCCGCATCACTAATTCAATTGACCTAATTCTGAGAGAAAAAAGAAACATTAAAAAAAGTTTTTAGTTGCTGTGATAGTTTTACTGGCAATTAGATTTACTGGCAAGAACTATTACATTAATATTAACCCGCGTATGAGACAATTTAAATTGGACGACAACCTGTGTTTGTTTGTTTACCTATTTTGGCGGGTTTGCGCACGCGACGGCTTGATCTATTAATAAATATACAGGGCAACATTTTAATGAAGATTTTTTTTTAAATGTGACCTATATTAAAAAGTGGTTCAATTAGTTCTGCCCATGATTCTGATCAAACGATTTTCAGGCTTTACGCATTTAACGTTACATATTCCCATTCATAGAAGATGCAATGTTATTTCGAAAAAAATATATCGTTAAGATTGACCTTTCGACCGTTATCATAAAATACATGACATTTTTTTTTTTGCACATTTAGTAGGATCGATTCCTGGTTCAGTAAGGCGATTGTTTCAAAATCTTTGAAAGCAGTTTTTCAAAATCAAAATGAAGTCGGAGAAGACTTCATTTTGATTTTAAAAATAATTTAAACAATCTCTGTACAAAATATATTTGAAGGTATTTTCATTCCGTTGTCCCGTGATACGCCCTGTTTAATGTAATTTTAATATAACATCAATGTGGCAACAAGGATTTAAATATGGAATAGCAAGGTCACACGTGTAGAAAAAAGTAGGTTTATGATTCAAAAGACTATTAGATTACAATCAGGGTCGTCTCGTTACCTATCCTTTGGTAATTAATTATAATATTATTCCTACGTTAATTTCAGACATATTTATGATAATCAGCCTTCCATCTAAGCTAATAATTATTATATAGTGGAAAGATTTGATGTTTGTTTGTGTGTTTGTTACGATTTAACTCCTAAGCTAATCGACCAATTTTAAAAGTACTTTCATTATTAAAAAACCACGTCTTCATTTAGCAACCTAAGCTATATTTTATCCCCGTGCTTTTACAGGAACGGAAACTAAGCATAAAACTGCGTGACGTCCACTATTTATTTATAATCGAATGCAGCTGTCTGAGATCTGTATATCGACACCCAATATGAATAACATTGTAACTTTAGTTACACGTTTGTACAATTTTATGTAATTTGAATTAAGCAAGAACAGAGCTTTATTTCTGTCTTTGAACCGTATTTCTATGACGATAAGAACTACTTATGTGAAATGGATTCATTTCATTGTAATTCAAAATGTACACTGTTTCTATTGAAGTATACTTGTAAATAAAGTTACAATACACAAAAGTTTGCTCAACAAGGGTTTCTTTGTGATAAACTCATTGCAAATTGAGATACAATGTTATTCATTTTAAATTTTGGACTACTTATTTTATAACCATAGTGTATTTTTTAATTACAATGTTTTTCTTCTAAAATCTAAACACTTATTTTAAATGTTATCATTGTAACGAAAGATGCTGTGTTGACATCGAGAATAGGTTTTTAGTTCGTCATTTGAATATAATAGTAGCAGCATATCCAATGTTATTGTTAACGAGAAATGTTTTTATTCGTAAACATAACCGCCATTACTGTCTGATTTCTGCTCAGTTGACGTTGAGCTCCAGTGCCAGTGACCGTTTGTGGGTGAATAATTTATTGCAAAAATGGTATCTCGTGGGAGGTTTATGGTGAATCTCCTTTACAAAAAAGATGTCCCAGTCGTGGAATCTATAGGTAAGTAATAGACATAGATATTACGCGCCATTGTGTTCTAGAAAACCTTTAAAGTTTCAATTGTTTTGATCATTTTATGTTTACCTACTTTTGGCACTTCGCTAGTTGTAGCTCAAGTTGGGCTCCTAAACGTAATAAATAGTGAGCATTCAATTAGTTTATGATTACTTATTTGATACACAGATAGTACGGATACTCCAATTGACGAGACTTCAAATCAAACGGATATCTCTAAGAAACGCAACAGAGATCAATTTGAATTATATAACGGTTGGTTTTAAGTATTGCTGTTAAAATTGTTAAAACCTACATTAAAATATGTATCTAGTAATAACTCATAATTGTAATATCCTACTCTAGCGATCCTTTTTTGTAGGTGCCGACTTAATAAGCTTTAAAAGAAAACTAAGACGTCGTAATCGTCCTATTCTTTATGCCTGTTCAGAAAAAGAAAATGATGGTGATTTTTCAGCTGATGAATTATCAGACGAATATCTACCCCCTCAGCCACAAAGCCAAAGAGGTCAGTGTTCATGAAAGTTTAAAAAGATTAGGTATCTGCAAATAATTTTATCACAAACCTAAGCACATTGAATACCTACTTCCCTAAACGTTTTGATTCATTGACAGACTTTTATTATGTACTTACTAATTTATTATTAAGGGTAAAAATATTAATGGTGTTTTTTCCAGATTCTGATTGTACTGAAATCCGTAATAGTAATTGTCAAGTATCAGCAGAGGAAGATAATGTGGATATTAATACACTAATTACTCCTAGTGATTTGAATATAGGTCTAGCTTCAAAACCTATATACACCAACATAGCTACTTTGGTTTAGGTAAGTACTATAATACTGCCGGGCGCCCGGCACGGGGGTGCTCCGCCCACGCAGGGCAGACCTCCACCGTGTGCTCCACCGTGTCCTCCGGTCGATCCTCGCAGTGGAGACACCCGGGCGTTTCCTCCCGCCCGATTCGGTGCAGGTACCTCCCGAAACATCCGTGTCCGGTGAGGACCTGCGTCAGGCGGAAGGTGAGGACGCCGTGGCGCCTCTCTAGCCACTCCTCAAAGAGGGGACTTACCGCCACTATCGTGGCGTGCCCTGCGCGGGGTTGCGACAGTCGCTCTCCCCATGCCGCCATGAGATCGCGCCGGAGGTCAGTCCGCTGAGCGGAAATTTGCCGCGGCAGCGGAGTTTCCCCCCGGCGTAGTACCTCCGCGCGCCATTCGTGTAGGCGCGCGAGGACTATCGCCTCCAGATCCCATGGCGGCAATCCGGCAAGCAGGCCCGCCGCCTCGCGGGAGATCGTGCAGTACCCACGGACCATCCTTACGGCCACCACTTTTTGGGGCGCGTTCAGATAATGAGCGGCACGCCACTTCAAGGAACGCGCCCACACTGGGGCCCCGTAGAGGGCCATGGACCGCACGACCCCCGCATAGAGCCTGCGGCAGGAGGCGTTTGGCCCCCCAAGGTTGGGCAGGAGCCGCCTGAAGGCAGCCCCGGTCCGTTCCAGCCTGGGGGCTAAACGTCGGAAATGCTCCACGAAATTCCACCGGCTGTCGAGGACGAGTCCTAGGTACTTCAACGTCGACTCGACGCCGATGGATACCTCTCCTACCGTCAGTGTGGATCCCGACGGTGGCACGTTCCGAGGCCCATGAAAGCACATGGCCTCGGACTTGTGCAATGCCACCTCGAGACCCAGTTGCCGGATCCTCTCAACGACTATCGCAACCCCGCGTGTCATCACTTCGGCCGCCGCCTCGTGCGACCTTCCCTGTGCCAGCACCAGGGTGTCGTCTGCGTAGCAAACAACGCTGACACCACTAGGGAGGTCGGCGCGCAGCACTCAGTCGTAACCGATGTTCCACAGGGGCGGTCCCAGAACCGATCCCTGTGGGACACCGCATGTCATCTCTCGCCGGTTCCAATCTCCGCAGCGACTGGGGTAGATGACGGCCCTGTCCGTCAGGTAGTCCCCGATTACACGACGGAGGTCGGTCGGCACCCGGTGATACCGGAGTGCCTCCCTGATGCAGCTCCATGCAGGGCAGGGAGTTGAAGTGCCTCCCCCGCCCTCTGTAAAGCTGGCTCCGGCCAAACAGGCGGCGGCGCCGGCTACGACGAAGAAGGCGGCCCGAAAACGGAAGGGCAAGGCAGCGGCACAGGTAGCGCCTGTGACGGCGCCAGCGCCAGTGCTGGCAGCCTCTAATGTGAATTAAAATAATGATTATAAAGCGAGTTTTATTAACTCCTCCATGTACTTACCATGTCTTTTCAACCAAATGTAACATTGATACACATTGTAATTGTTGCTTACAATCATATTCACCAAAGATTTTCCCTTAATCAGTATAATTCGTAATCGTACAATAAGATACAATAATATTCATACAAAAAAGCTTTCAAATGTATTTATAACTTCATTGAAAAGCATTGTAACTGTAGTTACAATGCTTTTCATTTTAATAATGCTTAAAATCTGTACATTGTAACATTGCAAAAATCATACTTGCAGTGGTTTTATCAAAACGGCTTCTAAACCATCTGAAAGAGCAGTTAAAATTAAAATAATGAAACTCACAATAGTACAGAACAACTTAAGCCTGCAGCTGCAAATAATTAATAAACTTTGCAAAAAATTTAAAATAGCTGTATTGAAAACCATGTCATACTGAGTTACAATGTTATTCATATTGGGTGTCGATATGTATCAGAGGCCCTACTCCCTAATCTCTCCGTATATTCGGATCCAGCCGTCTCTCTCACTCGCACTCATCTGCAGACGTGTGCGATAGAGACCGATAGATCCGAATAAACGGACGAAGCGTTAGAGAGTAGGGCCTCAGATCTTTTCAGCCAAGTTTCTGGGTAACACGGTACCCTCATGTGTGACTGTTTGTTAGTTTTAAGCTCTCTGACTATCCGCAACGGCTGTCAAAAATCTACAACTGACAGCCGGGACTAACAGTTGAAGTAACTCTTTTTTTTGTGTACGGAAATTTTGAGGACAACGGAGGGCCATAGTTATAACTAACTAAAAACGTTTAGACTAAGTTTTTTATTTTCATAGTGCCGCAAAAGGGGAACAACAATAGTGTAATATATAACAACGTTAGTGTAACATAAGCATAACTTTTATAACCACTCATTAGTGGTTAATATGAAACTGAAGCCACTTGTGTACTCGCAGCTATGTGGTCGAGAATATGAAGCCCGATATGACCATAAAGGGATGGCGGCAAACTTTGAACGACCTTGAATGGTTAACACTTCAAGGGGTAATATTCCTTTATACCCATGTCAAAAACTGAGAATAGAATGGAAAATAATAGAATAGAATGAAAACAAACCGACAGGATGGATTGAATAGTACGGGGGTCGTAGAGGTTTTTAAAGATAAAATCTTACAAAAAAAAAAAAAAAAGTTGGGACTTTGATCTCCAATATAACTAGAAAGTTCCCAGGTATGTTGTAGAACAAAAAAATCATCGCAATGACGGGGAGAACAAGTGCCGTTCGGCTTCGTTAAGAGGTGCTTTACACCCTTTATAATATTCCTCATTCCCTTTCAATAAAGTGTACATTATTTCACTAGTCAAGCCATTTCACTTGATATCCTTATTGAGAGAGTTGTGATAAAAAAATGTAATTCACCATTTTTTGGTGGCGGCCATCTTGTATTTGAATTTTATTATAGCGGTATTCTACTAGTCAAGCCCGTCCATTTGATACCCATATTGAGGGAGTTGTTGAATAAATATGTAATCCGTCATTTTGTGGCGGCAGCCATCTTGAACCGATTTTATCAAGCATAGCTAAGAACACTCGCGACTAATTCACCTTTTAAACAAAAAAACCAAAATCAAAATCTGTTCATCCGATCGGGAGCTACGATGCCACAAACAGACACACAGACAAACACATACACACAGACACGTCAAACTTATTATAACACTCCGTCGTTTTTGCGTCGGGATTAAAAACAGACATCAAATAGAATACAAGACTGTCACTATCTATTAAAATTACATTTCCATCAAACGTGCAAAGAACTCTTAAATTGTTACGATCATGTTTTGTCGTAAAAACACAACAACATTGAACGCTGAAATTCGCCGAAATTAAGGGAATTTGAACCCCCGAACTTTTGTCACGGTATCCAAGCAAATGAAAATTTGAGAAGGGCCCCAAAAACTTTTCGGGACCAATTGTCACCTTTGATACTCCTATCTTGATAGCAGAATGAAATTTGAAGGCAGGATCAAAAGGAGTTTAAGGATAAATTCTCGAAATACTTGCTCCCGAAATGCCTTTGACGTAAATCAGAAACACCTGTAAAAATTGTCCTTTTATAAGACTTTATGGCGGAAAAAAGACTTGGGAATGTTCGGGCGAGGAAAGTTTAGGATATTTTCTGAACGACCAGTGTTTTGTAGATACGAAACGGGATGCTTTGAATTTTTGAACGCAGCATTTTTTTTACCTAAACAATTTGAATCGTTGAATAATTCTGTAATTTTGGGGGTTAAAAATTGTTTTGCTCGTTTAGTCTATAATTTTACAATCAACAGTTTTGGGTTAAACAGGGTGTAAACCACCTCATCACAAAGCCGTTAACCAAGCTTTCTGTACATCAAACTAAGTTACTTTACGCAAAAATTATTGCTGGGAAACAACTTTTTTTTTTGAGGTTATAAATCATGTTTTATGGTAGAACTCAATGTAACGCACTTAAAACATTGTGTGCCTTTCGGCTTCGTGAAGAGGTGTTTTACACCCTTTATAATACAAGCAGCAGTTTTCATAATAAGCAACCATTAAAACTTGTTTTGTTGAAAAAGGTAGTCTATTTATCTAAGCGAACTAGACTTCACTATCTACGCAGTCTGAATCCATTCAAAAGAAACGTCCTTGGATGTAAAGACAACCTTCCACTTCTTTGCTTGTCGAAGGCAATCACAATTGAGTCGGCCCAGAATTGGTGCCTCCTTTCCATAATTATCCACCTCATCATCATCATAATAATTTCAGCCCAAAACGTCCACTGCTAGATATAGGTCTCCTCCAAGTGTCGCAAAATTGACCGGTCCAATGCGACTCGCATCCAGCGGATTCCCGCAGCCTTCACCAGGTCATCGGTCCAGGTGGACCGATGACCTGGTGAAGGCTGGTTAAGAAGAGGTAAGGTCAGTCAGGGAAGGGTGGGAGGCCTTCCTACGCAACGCGTAGGAAGGCCTCCCACCCTTCCCTGACTGACCTTCCGGTTTGCGGTTGCCACTCCAGAACTTTTCGACCCCATCGACCTTTCGTTCTGCGAGAAATGTGCCCTGCCCACTGCCAATAATCATCCACTGCTACTAAGGATATTTGGGGGTATTTTTTTTGGGACAAGCCCGCCACACTATTCCCAAACCACTGTACCTCCTGAGAGCCAGAATAAACAGTGGCGACCACCAGAAAAGCGCCGAGACAATGAAGCTCAACGAAGTCCCGGAGAATGAATTTAACGGTCTTGGATCCAGCAACAAAATTAATCAGAAAGTATAGCGGAGGAGTAGGAAAATAAACCGTAATTTCCACTTCCCTCCATATCAGCAGGAGACAGAACGAAACAAGGCCAATACCCGTATGTTATATGTTTTATAAGGCCAATAGGCACACGGGGATGTTTACAACTGGGATGGGCCCAGTTGTCTAGCACAGGGTCATAAGTAGTAAGCTGTCATTTTGATTCCAATAATAGGTATAGCAAAAACGCTTGAACGCACGGAAAGTTCTAGATTCTACAAACGTAGAGCGAGTATAAAAAATGAGGTGTAAAGTTCTACCACCATCTTGCCTCCTGTGTTTACAAATAAAGACTATTGATTGATTGATTGATTGATTTTTAATCCCTCATAAAAAGGGAGGATCTTCCAAGTCGCAGATAAATCTTAATTTTGCGATTTCGGATGTTTAATGTTAGTACTTCATTTGTGTAAGAGATGGCACTGTAGTGCTTTTTACAATTTTTCTGTAGTACTTTTTCGTAGTGCCGCTACAGATATGCACGGAGGGATTCGCCTTGTTAGCTGTGCGAGTTATTTGTTTGCCAGCCTCACATTCGTGCGTAGACTGGCCGTGTGTCGCAATGGACGGTCAGGTATTGCTAGCTAAGTACTACCGCGCTTAGTGACGATTGGACGACCAATTTCATCCTTATAAACTTAGTTACAAAGTTAAAAATTGACTGACACGTGCTAAGCCGTGAGTTGTGGAGCGTCGCCTTTATATTAATTTTCACTGTCTTTTTTCTATTAGATACGTTCAAGGTCTAACAAAATATTCAAAGAGTAACCTTGAAGGCACTGAAACCTCTGTACTAGATAAAAATATTTTTGCTGAACAGAAAACAACCCAAATAAGAGTTAACCGTCAGCGGGTTATAATAATTCCTAGATCAGCAAAAATCTAGCCAAAAATCGTGTGTAATGCCACATTTCCATAAATAAGAAAGTATAATAAATTATAAGTTATGTGCTCTGGATTCTGAACCTTAACTAGGTTTTCACAAAGCCGAATAAACAAATCGTCTTAGCAAGAGGCACTGGACGTAGTATTTTTATGATCAACATTTTTTGCTTCATTGTATAAATACTATCATTATCATCTGCCTAAAATTTCTTCAGTTATGTTGGGGTTGGCTTCCAGTCTAACCAAATGCAGCTGAATACCAGTATTTTACATGGGACGACTGCCTATCTGACTACCCCAACTCAGTTAGTACTGGGTAATACGATAACCTTTTTGATAAGACTGGTTTTCAGACTTTCAAGCCACTGATTATCTGTAACGTCTGTCAAAGATCTACAAATGACAGCTGGTACCAACGGCTTAACGTGCTTTCCCAGACATAGAGGAAACTCGGTATGTAATAGATAGTCACCCATCCAGAGACCAACATAGGCAAGCGAGGCTTAACCTAAAGATCAACCTGAGCGGCTGTAATTATTTCACCACGAGCTACAATTTTGGTCACTATAATATCTTCCTTTAATCTTTCTTTTCCTTTCTTTCTTCTTTCTTAGGGTCCTGGGTTCGAATCTTGGTAGGAGCAAATGTATGTATGATGAGCATGGACATTTGTTTCCGAGTCATGGATGTTTATATCTATAACCAAAAAAGTATATATGTTGTATATCAACTATCTGGTGTCCACGACACAAGCCTTGCTTAGTGTGGCACTAGCTGGTGTTGTGTGTTCATGTCCAGCGATATTTATTTATTTATTAGTTAAGATACTTTTTACAGACCCTGCAAAAAACCAAACGCAATTTAGGACCCAGAAACAAAAATGCAAACGACTCAAAATCCAGTTTGACGTAACACGTCCCTATGAAGCGGAGAACAACAAAACATACAGACGAATTGATAACCTCCTCTTTTTGGAAGTCGGTTGAAAATAAAGTGGAGTGGAGGTCCTACCCTAAACTTGTAATGTGTCGCAAGAGGTCTACAGTTTGGTATTAGCTGTTCCTCGTGACCTTCGTTCGAGTGAAAAACAAACTAGATCTCGTTCATACCAATTTTCGGTGGTAGTTTACATGGTACATCATATATTTTTTTTAGTTTTATCATTCTCTTATTTTAGAAGTTACAGGGGGGGGGGGACACATTTCACCAATTTGGAAGTGTCTCTCGCGCAAACTATTCAGTTTGCGCGAGTTTGAGTTGTTTGTCAGTATAGGTCTTCAATATCATTTTTGAAGACCTATCCATAGATACCCACGTACAGTCACGTATGGGGTAAATGAAAAAAAATATAGTTTCAGTTCTATGTATGGGGAACCCCCTAAATTTGTTTTTTTCTTACATACCAAGTTTCAACAGCATAGTTCTTAGTTTCGGAAAAAAGTGGCTGTGACATACGGACGGACAGACAGATAGACAGACAGACAGACATGACGAATCTATAAGGGTTCCGTTTTTTGCCATTTGGCAACAGAACCCTAAAAATGCGGGGCAGTCTTTGGAGACTGTCGATAAAAGTGAAAACTAAGTTATCTATATCTGCTACGGGTTGTGCCCCGCGCTCGCCTAACTGGTGCTACGCCGTAGCGGATCGGCTACGAGTGCTAAAAAGTGCTAGGTGACGGTCACGCGAGTTCTATGATTTTTGTTCACCCAAAAAGTGCTTAACGCGTCTAAAGAAATTTTCACTTCAAAAATATTACATCCGCATTTGAATTGGATTTTGTTTCATGGGTTTAATTTTTTTTGCACGAAACTCTAATCGGTTTTCTGAAATAAAAGTAGCGTTAGTTACTCTTTTAAACATCAGCTATCTGCCAGCAAAAGTCAGTCCAGCTGTTTTGGATATTAGACGAAACAAACAGTACGACAACTTTTTTTATTTTTTAATAGTGGTCCCGTATACTCTCATAAAATTGAAGTTTCTGTGATAAAAATGTTATTTTGAAATTACAAACAGGAACTTCAATTTTACCAATAACGTTTTGCTAGTTTTTGGTAAGTCTACTTATAACTGAACATTTCTAAAGATTACAGAACAAGCTTTGTATTACCTGATCCTGAATAAAATTCTTTTGGGATATAAAATAACAGGAATGATTCTTGACTAAAAATTATGATTCTGTTTAGTCTGTCAGTTAGGTTTTCGAAAAATATTGTTGTTGTTAAATGTTATTGTTGTTTAAATATTGTTGGGGTCGGTTTCAGTCTAACCGGATGCAGCTGAATACCAGTATTTTACATGGAGTGACTTCTTATCTGACCTCCACAACCCAGTTAATACTGGGAAATACGATACCACTTGGTAAGACTGGTGTCAGACTTTTGGGGCCACTGACCACCTGTAACGACTGTCAAAGATGGACAAATGACAGCCGAGACCAACAGCTTAACGTGCTTTCCGAGGCACGGAGGAAATTCGGTATGTAAGGGTGGTCACCCATCCACAAACCAACCTATTCAAGCATGGCTTAACCTAAAGATCGACCCGAGCGGCTGATATTATTTAGCCACGAGCTCTTCGAAAATGCTGTTTAAATAACATCATTATTTATTTTCGACCTTGGATTGAGTTTTAAACGAAACTGTCACCAGTACATTCCGTGTTTACTTATTTATAGTCATTTATTTAGAGAAACACTTCATTAACTTAATTAACAAAACCTCATTCGTTAAATTGCCAATGTAAATCGCAACCATTTGGTTGTATTATTTTAATGTATTATGCACGACATACCTTAATCCTCGTGCCAGTCATGACTCTTGTTCAGTTTTAACAATAAGTGAGGTAATTTACCTCCATAGCTCGAAATTATCGAAACGGTACTTGGTGTAACTGGAACTTGTGTTTGTTTATGTTGTCGAGCGTATGGCACTCGTGGGCTGCAGCTGAAAATCAGCGTCAGGTGGCACACCTTGTGTGCCCTTTTGGCATTATAAGCTGTTTGTTTATGTATTATGTAAAATTTTATAGGTATTTCAATGCCAAATAAACACAATGTTCTTTCTTTTTTTTTCTTTCGTTTCAATTTACGAGAAATTTTCTCGTTGGGCACGTTATTTTTTTTGATCAAATATAAATTTTGATTAAACTAAAAGGACTATGGGCACAAATGAATGGACTCTGGTCCTGGACCCAATATATAATTAGCACATCATTAGAAAGGCACATTCTCAGAGCACAAATAGGTATGGCGCTTGATCTGATATGTCGTCCAATCGGAGTACGCGTACCTTCAATATTAAATCATTTTGTGATTAAACCTCAAGTATTTTTGATACATTTCAAACTACTGAACAGATTTTAATGATTTAGATTATAAATGACCACCCATCCACAGACCAAACCGGTATCTCGAATGGCACAACAAATCCAATAGTAACCCAAAATGATCTGGATTTCATGGCAGTCATTTGTTTTTATTTCGTTTTAACAATAGATTGCATGTCATCATTGCTTCAACGTTGTTGAAGAGGACCTTGGTGTTTGTTGTTGATTGAAAATGATTTTTCAATCGGCACATTTTATTTGCAAATGGTTTTGGTCAACAATTCGTCAGGTTGCTAGGTGTGTTTCGATTATTTGTATTAAACATTATATTTCATGTCAAAATGAAGAAACGGACCATGTTGTCATTGAATTCATCAATGAGTAGGTATATGATGGAGTTTCTTTTTTTTTTTTAAGAACCGTTGAACGTGTATCTCAACTACTTAATTTAAAAATTATGTAATTATAAGACTAAAGAAAAATTGAGAATACATTAGGATTAAGATTATCGGTGACCGTTACATATTAGGTACATCATGTTAACATAAGTTCTCATGTAAGTGGCTCTTTGTCTTTTTGAGAATAAAGTATATTAAACCTCGTTATTCTATTAAACATTCAGGAATGTGAATTATTAGGTAAGTAGCGAAAACAACTAATTTTATTATATCACCACGCCGGTTATCCATGATGGGTCAGGCAGAGGTGTATCTAATGTCAACCGGGTAAAGTTTCAAACTTCGTGACTGCTATTGAGAAATTCACCCAACAACACTTGGGCCGACCAGACCGATCCATCCTTAGCAGTCGCTTTTGCGACTACACGACCACAAGGACTTCTGTTTTTTTTTTCACAATAAAATTATAATATTTTTGCTGACCAATTTCCGTAAGCAGATATAATTTGAGTTACACTTGCACTTACTGCGCTTTTACTCGTGTAGTTACTTTACATTTTTACTTTTACGTACACTTATACAGTTACAAAACAAACACTGTTTACACTTTCACTTTTATAGTTTTATCCTCGTCGCCATTGTAATGTTCACTCCGACGCTAGTTAGGGTCTGGAGTGAAGCCACCGTATATCAGGGTGGTGTCTTTGTTCAGGGTTGTACAATAAAACACAGTTTCCAATATTACTGGGTTAGGCGTGCTGTCGCTAGGGACGCTGGTAACAGACTGAGCGCGGCGCATCGCACCGCGCTCCCTCCAACGCGCATCCCCCACCACAGCACGTATAACTCATTTATTAAACATCACATCTCTTTTTTCTTCACAAAAAATAAAGAAACAATAGTACAATATTTTATCTTATCTGTATAATCAGAATGATTGGTTTTGGTTCTTTTGATTTATATATTCATTTCATTGATTGTCATTGTTATTTTATTTCTGAATGATTAATGACTTTTGTTTAATTGCTATCATACTCACTGATGATTTTAATTTTAATTACGTATGTTTATCTTCTCCTTTGTTTTATTTTTACAATCTTATTTTTTGGTTGACAATGAAATTTGGATTATTCAAAATCAAAATCAAAGCATTTACTTCAAGTAGGCCAGTCACAGGCGCTTTTGAATTGTCGAAACAAAGACGAAAATTAAATCTAGCTACAATCCCAGTCACAAGACATAAAAACTGTGAAAGTACTGTAGTTGCCCATTCCCTAGCGTAGATCTCTATGGAGAAGAACGGGCAAGAAACTCCATGAACACTTTTAAATCATAATGTTTTTACAAGATCTTGGTTACATCATTCATGTTGAGATGGTGCATTATGTGAGAACAATGTATTGCTATTATATTTTTTATGACATTCATATTTTTATTAATATTCTTTATTTTTATTGAATTGTTTATTTATAAATTTCAAATAAAATTGGTTCTTGTGTCGTAGTGCTGCGTCACAATGAACAGTCAGTTATTCAATCTGCCTCTACTGTCTGTTTTGGCCACCAAGATACAGGCTGTACCTAGTTTGAAGCTTGCGGCTTCTTATAGTTTGTACTCGTTTATACTCGTTTGTACTCGTTTATACTCGTTTATACTCGTATATACTCGTATATACTCGTTTATACTAGTTTGTACTAGTTTATACTCATTTATACTAGTTTGTACTAGTTTGTACTAGTTTGTACAATTTTGTGCAACTGTGCGCAACTTTGTGCAACTGTGCGCAACTGTGCGCAACTTTGTGAAACTTTGTGCAATTTTGTGCAGCTTCATGCAACTTTGTGCAACATTGTGCTACTTTGTACAACATTGTGCTACTTTGTGTTACTTTGTGCTACTTCGTGCTACTTTGTGCTACTTCGTGCTACTTTGTACTTGTGTGTTTCAATAAATAGATTTTTTTTTGTTTATAAAATAAATGCCTGATTTAATCTTAACTTATTTGCTCATAATCGAGTTATCGCAAATTTTGAACTTCTCGAGTGGTGAGGTTAATTTTACCAGGGGCCTAATTCTGCTATTTCAACAAATTCGTCACTCCAACACGATTCCATTCTCATACCATTGTCATTTTGCTTAAAGTTCGTAATCTGCTAAATTCACAATGGTCAGTCAATGGTCTCGTAATAAAATTGTGTTTTAATGGCATTGTCGTATTGTCATTATTATAAATCCTTTAGTACAAATGGTTTTCGAAAACTACTACTAAATGCGAACATTTATTCATGCCAGATTTCATGTACGAGATTAATATTCTATGACATTTCTTTCAATGGAGTGTCAGTGGTTGTTCATTGAGAAGTCATAATGGCGCCATTATGATAGTAGAATTAACAAACTTGTCAAAATTTAACAGAACTTGGTCATTATGAAATCAATGATCGAATACTTTGACACTATTGTAATAGCAGAATCGAGGCCCAGTTCGTCTTATTCATTATTTGGCTTTGATTTCCAATGAAATGGAACTCGTTTATGAACAACTAGAGGAATTATTCCATAAGATTAAATAGTGACTTTAATTAAATTTCTTTGAATTTTAGTATTCATTGATTAATGATGTTTATTTTGCAAGTAGGTTTATTAAAATCCTTAAACAAATATTTTTTTTTTACTAGATGGGGCCGTTGTTTTGTGCTTGACTACTCTGAAAAGAAACAGCCGAAACAACTTCAGAGGTCATAGTCTCTGTTAAACTACAGACATTGCTCAATTCACATGAGGACTATGCACCTTAGTGCCTGAGATGATCTTTTGAATAAAAACCACATAGATTGGAGTGGACTTGTCCAGTCAGTGCAAGCATTTGTCACTTTTCGTGTAGCTCGACTTAACTCAATTCGAAATATTGACTCGACACCCACTTTTACTCGAGAATTAAATAAATTACCCAAGATGTAGGCTCTTTGGCTTTGGTGTTTTCTTGTTTGGGGTTTTTCTAATTTGACTGCTGTTATTTGTCTGTGCTTGTTGTTTTGCAAGGATAGCACTCAAATGTATTGAGGAAACAAAAGGAAAATTAAACTTTATGTCAGCACTATTTTCCTCACCAATAGTATTTTCACTGCTGACTATGCATCAACACCCAATTGCATTTCTTTTTTTTTTCACGCACATACAGGGTTAGTTTTCAATGAATGCTATTATTTTATTATTATTTCAGCAGTAATATTTAAAATGCACTTTTGGTTTCATATCTAGATCTTCATTTTTTTTTTTTTTGTTTTTTTTTTTTTTTTTGTTGCCTCTTTCCCATTTTTCCAAACGCAGACCCACAGAGGGAGTGAAGGAATTTGAGACATTATGGAGCGACCTGCAAGCAAGTTTTTCCATTTATCTGGTACCTTTCAGACATAACTGAATTACCACTTTAACAATAACTCATTTGTTTTGACAAATAGACAACGAAAGAAACTAAAAATAAAAACTTATCAATTTCAAACAGAACTGAATCATAGTTACTATTAGAAAAGTATATATTATTTTTTCATATTAATAGTATATTTATAGTAAAACAATTTTAGTAGTCTTTATTCAATTTTCTTATATCACCAATAAAATTATACTGTTTGGAAGGTAGACCGAACGTACCAAAGAAATATTGTTCGATGGTAAGTTTTACTTTTTTACCTTACTTATGATTTTAAAGTACCCAAGTGTATAATGTTACGACAGTGTGGGTAGATTAATTAAACTTCACATTTGTTGTTGTTGAAGTTATTAGCCTTACAAAGGTTGATGTCTGACTAACAGAATGTATGAGTTATTGCTAACTTATAGGTACCAACTATTTAATTCATTTAATAGTTTACCTTTTCAAATTACTTTGTTTACACAAGTAATGTTTTGATACCGATTAACCACGTAATCTATCAGTATCGCACCTACCGCGATCTTATTTGCCTAATTTTAGGCAATTTGTGTTAACCAAACATTTATTGGCTTAATTGGGTTGGCATCTGTCAACAAATGAGGTCATACGAAATAAAAGTTTAAAAAAAACTAAATTCACTGTACATTGAGCATGAAGATGGTTAAAATGCTGTTTAAATCATCATCAGATGATGACGATTTAACTAGCCTTTCCCCAACTATGTTGGGGTCGGTTTCAGTCTAACCGGATGCAGCTGAATACCAGTATTTTACATGGAGTGACTTCTTATCTGACCTCCACAACCCAGTTAATACTGGGAAATACGATACCACTTGGTAAGACTGGTGTCAGACTTTTGGGGCCACTGACCACCTGTAACGACTGTCAAAGATGGACAAATGACAGCCGAGACCAACAGCTTAACGTGCTTTCCGAGGCACGGAGGAAATTCGGTATGTAAGGGTGGTCACCCATCCACAAACCAACCTATTCAAGCATGGCTTAACCTAAAGATCGACCCGAGCGGCTGATATTATTTAGCCACGAGCTCTTCGAAAATGCTGTTTAAATAACATCATTATTTATTTTCGACCTTGGATTGAGTTTTAAACGAAACTGTCACCAGTACATTCCGTGTTTACTTATTTATAGTCATTTATTTAGAGAAACACTTCATTAACTTAATTAACAAAACCTCATTCGTTAAATTGCCAATGTAAATCGCAACCATTTGGTTGTATTATTTTAATGTATTATGCACGACATACCTTAATCCTCGTGCCAGTCATGACTCTTGTTCAGTTTTAACAATAAGTGAGGTAATTTACCTCCATAGCTCGAAATTATCGAAACGGTACTTGGTGTAACTGGAACTTGTGTTTGTTTATGTTGTCGAGCGTATGGCACTCGTGGGCTGCAGCTGAAAATCAGCGTCAGGTGGCACACCTTGTGTGCCCTTTTGGCATTATAAGCTGTTTGTTTATGTATTATGTAAAATTTTATAGGTATTTCAATGCCAAATAAACACAATGTTCTTTCTTTTTTTTTCTTTCGTTTCAATTTACGAGAAATTTTCTCGTTGGGCACGTTATTTTTTTTGATCAAATATAAATTTTGATTAAACTAAAAGGACTATGGGCACAAATGAATGGACTCTGGTCCTGGACCCAATATATAATTAGCACATCATTAGAAAGGCACATTCTCAGAGCACAAATAGGTATGGCGCTTGATCTGATATGTCGTCCAATCGGAGTACGCGTACCTTCAATATTAAATCATTTTGTGATTAAACCTCAAGTATTTTTGATACATTTCAAACTACTGAACAGATTTTAATGATTTAGATTATAAATGACCACCCATCCACAGACCAAACCGGTATCTCGAATGGCACAACAAATCCAATAGTAACCCAAAATGATCTGGATTTCATGGCAGTCATTTGTTTTTATTTCGTTTTAACAATAGATTGCATGTCATCATTGCTTCAACGTTGTTGAAGAGGACCTTGGAGTTTGTTGTTGATTGAAAATGATTTTTCAATCGGCACATTTTATTTGCAAATGGTTTTGGTCAACAATTCGTCAGGTTGCTAGGTGTGTTTCGATTATTTGTATTAAACATTATATTTCATGTCAAAATGAAGAAACGGACCATGTTGTCATTGAATTCATCAATGAGTAGGTATATGATGGAGTTTCTTTTTTTTTTTTAAGAACCGTTGAACGTGTATCTCAACTACTTAATTTAAAAATTAAGTAATTTTAAGACTAAAGAAAAATTGAGAATACTTTAGGATTAAGATTATCGGTGACCGTTACATATTAGGTACATCATGTTAACATAAGTTCTCATGTAAGTGGCTCTTTGTCTTTTTGAGAATAAAGTATATTAAACCTCGTTATTCTATTAAACATTCAGGAATGTGAATTATTAGGTAAGTAGCGAAAACAACTAATTTTATTATATCACCACGCCGGTTATCCATGATGGGTCAGGCAGAGGTGTATCTAATGTCAACCGGGTAAAGTTTCAAACTTCGTGACTGCTATTGAGAAATTCACCCAACAACACTTGGGCCGACCAGACCGATCCATCCTTAGCAGTCGCTTTTGCGACTACACGACCACAAGGACTTCTGTTTTTTTTTTCACAATAAAATTATAATATTTTTGCTGACCAATTTCCGTAAGCAGATATAATTTGAGTTACACTTGCACTTACTGCGCTTTTACTCGTGTAGTTACTTTACATTTTTACTTTCACGTACACTTATACAGTTACAAAACAAACACTGTTTACACTTTCACTTTTATAGTTTTATCCTCGTCGCCATTGTAATGTTCACTCCGACGCTAGTTAGGGTCTGGAGTGAAGCCACCGTATATCAGGGTGGTGTCTTTGTTCAGGGTTGTACAATAAAACACAGTTTCCAATATTACTGGGTTAGGCGTGCTGTCGCTAGGGACGCTGGTAACAGACTGAGCGCGGCGCATCGCACCGCGCTCCCTCCAAAGCGCATCCCCCACCACAGCACGTATAACTCATTTATTAAACATCACAACCACCTCATCACAAAGCCGTTAACCAAGCATTCTCAGCAGGAGACAGAACGAAACAAGGCCAATACCCGTATGTCATATGTTTTATAAGGCCAATAGGCACACGGGGATGTTTACAACTGGGATGGGCCCAGTTGTCTAGCACAGCAAGTCGCAGATAAATCTTAATTTTGCGATTTCGGATTTTTAATGTTAGTACTTCATTTGTGTAAGAGATGGCGCTGTAGTGCTTTTTTACTATTTATCTGTAGTACTTTTTCGAAGTGTCGCTACAGATATGCACGGAGGGATTCGCCTTGTTAGCTGTGCGATTTATTTGTTTGCCAGCCTCACATTCGTGCGTAGACTGGCCGTGTGTCGCAATGGACGGTCAGGTATTGCTAGCTAAGTACTACCGCGCTTAGTGACGATTGGACGACCAATTTCATATAAACTTAGTTACAAAGTTAAAAATTGACTGACACGTGCTAAGCCGTGAGTTGTGGAGCGTCGCCTTTATATGAATTTTCACTGTCTTCTTTCTATTAGATACGTTCAAGGTCTAACAAAATATTCAAAGAGTAACCTTGAAGGCGCTGAAACCTCTGTACTAGATAAAGATATTATTATTTTTTGTAACATTTTTGCTGAACAGAAAACAACCCAAATAAGAGTTAATCGTCAGCAGGTTATAATAATTCCTAGATCAGCAAAAATCTAGCCAAAAATCGTGTGTAATGCCACATTTCCATAAATAAGAAAGTATAATAAATTATAAGTTATGTGCTCTGGATTCTGAACCTTAACTAGGTTTTCACAAAGCCGAATAAACAAATCGTCTTAGCAAGAAACACTGGACGTAGTATTTTTATGATCAACATTTTTTGCTTCATTGTATAAATAGTATCATTATCATGTGCCTAAAATTTCTTCAGTTATGTTGGGGTTGGCTTCCAGTCTAACCAAATGCAGCTGAACACCAGTATTTTACATGGGACGACTGCCTATCTGTCTACCCCAACTCAGTTAGTACTGGGTAATACGATAAGCCCTTTAGTAAGACTTGCGAGCCACTGACTACATGTAACCACTGTCAAAGATCAAATGGCAGCTGGTACCAACGGCTTAACATACTTTCCCAGACATAGAAGAAACTCGGTATGTAATAGATAGTCACCCATCCAGAGACCAACATAGGCAAGCCAGGCTTAACCTTAAGAACGACCTGAGCGGCTGTAATTATTTCACCACGAGCTACAATTTTGGTCACTATAATATCTTCCTTTAATCTTTCTTTTCCTTTCTTTCTTCTTTCTTAGGGTCCTGGGTTCGAATCTTGGTAGGAGCAAATGTATGTGTGATGAGCATGGACATTTGTTTCCGAGTCATGGATGTTTATATCTATAACCAAAAAAGTATATATGTTGTATATCAACTATCTGGTTTCCACGACACAAGCTACAACACTAGCTGGTGCTGTGTGTTCATGTCCAGCGATATTTATTTATTTATTAGTTAAGATACTTTTTTCAGACCCTGCAAAAAACCAAACGCAATTTAGGACCCAAAAACAAAAATGCAAACGACTCAATATCCAGTTTGACGTAACACGTCCCTATGAAGCGGAGAACAACAAAATAAAGTAGACTAACTTTTGGAGGTCCTACCCTAAACTTGTAATGTGTCGCAAGAGGTCTACAGTTTGGTATTAGCTGTTCCCCGTGACCTTCGTTCGAGTGAAAAACAAACTAGATCTCGTTCAAACCAATTTTCGGTGGTAGTTTACATGGTAATGTACATCATATATTTTTTTTTAGTTTTATCATTCTCTTATTTTAGAAGTTACACACATTTTACCACTTTGGAAGTGTCTCTCGCGCAAACTATTCAGTTGTTTCGTCCCGCGCGGACTATGGAACGCGCTGACTGTCATGGCGGCCGTCACTTTGGTTTGACGTGACCTGTCATCTAGTTGTCATTGATCACTTGTCTTTAAAATTGCTTGTGAACTCGCCGGCTATTGTTTGTTGGGCGTAATATTGATAAATCCCTTTGAATCCCGTATAAACAGGGACCATTTGGTTGAAATAAATTGACTAAAGCCTCGCCATTGATTTGGGAACCGAGTAATTGTGTATATTTTGTGAACGTTGAAGCACCCACGCGCCCTTTGAGGTTAGGTCGAACCCGTCGCGTGCCGTGTGAACAATTGAACAGACTGGAACTATTGTGTTGTTGTGACCTGCTAACGCGTTGGAACCTGTCGCCAGTTGATAGCCGGTCAGGTTTGAAATCGACTACAAAATCATAACACTATTCACGTACACACACACATACCTACAGACACCCATCAAACCTGGACCTGAATCATGGCCTCGGAGCAGGACTTCACCAGCGCCTAGGTGAGTTGATATATTTATAATTAAAGGGCATCTTGATTGAATTGTCTCCGCGGATCGCGGACATCTCGTCCCAAACTTCCCCTTGGTTTGGGAGCGAACAATGGTAGCAGAGCGTGGTTAAAATTGAAAAAACAACTTACTTAGTGCCTGGTCAATTGGAAGTTTGAACAAGAGCTAATTTGTTATTTGTCAGCCGGGCTCAAGTTGGAACATAATTGTTTGATTGGAATTAATTGCATCATATGTCCCCTTGTCGATTGTACTTGCAGTGTGAAATATTGTATTGTGTATTGGACACATGTGTGATTGAAATTATTGTTGTCATTTAATTGTAACTTGATATTAATTGATATTTACTGATATTGAGTGGTATTTGTTGGTTAACTAGAGGTTTATGTAAATTGTTCTAGGTTCTAATTGAGATTTATTTATGGGTTATTTGTTGAAACAGTTTATTGATTTGATTTGTTTGATTTGTTTCTTTTTGACATACAGTGTTATTGTTGAATTTGGTTGCAATGGCCTCACTGAAGGCTGTAAAGGAGGCGGCCGCTGGTTTGGTCTCACAACTAAGATGGTTCACCTCAGCTGCGGCCACGGTTGAGCGCTTGGATTTGGAGGAGATCACACTTGCTCGGTCCGAACAATTGGATGTAAGACTCGGTGATGTGGATAAGTTGTTCACCCGGTTCAACGAGTTTGTTGTTGATTTGGAATTGGAAGCTTGGGGCCAGGCAGCTCGAGATAAGGTCGTTGCCGACTACGACCAGATTTTGGAATTGGGGGACGCAGTCAGTCAGCGAGCCCGGGAGATTTTGAGGAGCCGAGCGCCTGACCAGGTCAAGCCGGAGACCTCGGTTGTTTCAGGCCCCGGTCTATTGAGTAGGCTTCCCACGTTGGAACTTCCACACTTTGATGGTCGCTTGGACCACTGGCTGAGTTTCCTAAACCAATTTGAGAGTCTGGTTGACTCCCGCTCGGACCTCGGACCCGCCCAAAAGTTGGCCTACCTATTGTCGGTCCTGGATGGTGAGGCCCGAGCCTTGGTGCAGCACTTGCCTGTGACGGACTCCGCCTACCCTACCGCTATGGAACTCCTATCCCGACGGTATCAGAATAAGCGCTGCTTGGCTGATGTTCACATCGGCCAGATTTTGGGGTTACCGGCCATTGAGAACACGTCGGCGTTGCGCACTAATCTGCTGAACCCGTTGGTTTCAGCAACCAACGCTTTGCGACGTTTGGAGTTGCCGGTGGACCATTGGTCCTACTTGTTGGTGCACATTGTACTGCAGTTGCTCCCCGCGGACTTGAGGTCCCGCTTCGAGCAGAGGTATGGTGGGGACAGTGCCACCCACCTTCCCCCCTTTGACGACCTCATCAAATTTTTGGAGGATGAGTGTCGCCTTTTGGACAACACTTGTGGCGCAATGGGGTCGCGCCCACCACCTTCTCGGCCAAGAGACCAGGGACGGACTAGGGCTAAGGGGCCGGTTGATAGTCGCCCCGCCCCCCGTTTTGCGGGCACCCAGAATAGTCCTGATTGCGTTTTTTGTAAGGCCACGGGGCATAGCATGGCAAGTTGCACGGCTTTTTTGGAGTTGCACGTTAGTGCCCGCCGCCGAATTGCCAACGCACGCCGCCTATGCTTCTCTTGTTTGGGGGCTCACTTTCACCGGGACTGCCCCAAGCCCCGCCCGTGTGGAATTTGTGAAGGGGCTCATCTTGAGATTTTGTGCGCCAACGCGAACCGCTCTGGCAGATCAGCTTCTGATGAGGGTTCGCGCAGGGGGGGGTACCACGGAGACGAGCACCGGGCCTCTGGTACGCCGGTCGAGAACCGGGTAGAGGCCCGCAATTTTGATGGCTGCACTCCACCCCCCGCGCAAGTTGAACGGGAGCCGCGCGCGCGCCAGTTGGTCTCCCCTCGTAATGGTAAACGGGAGCCGCGTGCGCGCCATTTGGCCTCCCCTCGTATGAACAATTGTACGGCGGCTGCTGGGCAACAATGGCCAGATCAGCACCGCTACCTTTCACCTCCGCTGGCGGAACGCCCCCGGTTGGAGTCGCGCCCTCCGCCATTCAGGCATCCGGTGGGATATGCCCTTCCAGCGATGGCGAGCGGCCCGGGACACCGCGCGGACGAAGCATTTGAGTGCTACCCTCGTCGTGAACGACGGCAGCCTGGATGCGGCGATCAGTCGCCGCCCAGGCATTGTTAGAAAATTGGCGTCTGCCCCGCTACAGGCCCCCTGGGTGACTCTGTTGTGGTCCGTGCTATTTTGGACACGGCGTCCAGAGTTGCCTTTTGTCGTCTTGGTTAGCGGGTTAAGTGGGCCTGAAGGTGAATGACCTTTCAGGCAAGTTTCGAGGATGGTTGGCCTCGAACGCCAGTCTTGATGTCGGTCCTTTTGCCCGGGCTTGAGGTGCTCGCTGTTGGGACAAAGGACCCTCCGTTTGATTTGTTTGTTGAACAGATACAGCTCCCTCGACAATTGTTGAACGTTACCTCGTGGATCAGGCGTCTTGGTCACAATTCTAGGAATCCAGGGGACAAGCGCCTATCACCGATTCTCTCTCCTCAAGAGCAACAGGAGTCACTCCTCATTGGGTCCGCTCTGTGCAGGCTGGGCACTTTGAAAAGGAGATCGAGATCTTGAAGTCTGGCAGGGTTAAGCTCGGGAGCTGTGAGTAAGTTGAGCCCCTTCTTGGATAATGCGGGTCTTTTGCTTGTTGGAGGACGGTTGAGGCACTCTAGCCTTCCTATGGGACTCGTCACCCCCCTTATTGCCCAAAGAGGGCCATTTGATTTGATTTGTTGGTGACCGATCGTCACATTGGGAACTCGCATGCCGGTTGCAATGCGCTGTTGGCCATTCTAAAATTGTCAAGGCTTACTTGTGTATGTGTCTGTCTGTCAATGAAGGCAGTGCACTTGGAACTGTTAACCTCCCTCTCGACAGAGGCCTTTGTAGCGACCTTGGATAGATTTGTCTCGCCTAGGGTTACCTTCTTTGATCAGTTTGATTGCGGTACCAACTACAAGGGTACAAGTAACTATTTGAAGGAAGTATACGCCTTCCTTAATGAGAGCCAGGTTGACATTGGTAACAAATTGGCTCGCCGAGGAGTCACTTGGTTGTTTGACTCACCAGCCCGCCCCCATTGGGGGGGTATTTTGAGACTGCCAATTGATTAGCGGACGGGTAGGCCCGTCCGGGGGGGGTAGATGTTTCGTCCCGCGCGGACTATGGAACGCGCTGACTGTCATGGCGGCCGTCACTTTGGTTTGACGTGACCTGTCATCTAGTTGTCATTGATCACTTGTCTTTAAAATTGCTTGTGAACTCGCCGGCTATTGTTTGTTGGGCGTAATATTGATAAATCCCTTTGAATCCCGTATAAACAGGGACCATTTGGTTGAAATAAATTGACTAAAGCCTCGCCATTGATTTGGGAACCGAGTAATTGTGTATATTTTGTGAACGTTGAAGCACCCACGCGCCCTTTGAGGTTAGGTCGAACCCGTCGCGTGCCGTGTGAACAATTGAACAGACTGGAACTATTGTGTTGTTGTGACCTGCTAACGCGTTGGAACCTGTCGCCAGTTGATAGCCGGTCAGGTTTGAAATCGACTACAAAATCATAACACTATTCACGTACACACACACATACCTACAGACACCCATCAAACCTGGACCTGAATCATGGCCTCGGAGCAGGACTTCACCAGCGCCTAGGTGAGTTGATATATTTATAATTAAAGGGCATCTTGATTGAATTGTCTCCGCGGATCGCGGACATCTCGTCCCAAACTTCCCCTTGGTTTGGGAGCGAACACAGTTTATAAAAAAAAATGATATTAGAAACTTCAATATCATTTTTGAAGATCTATCCATAGATGGATATGCACATGGGTTTGATGAAAAAAAGAAATTTGAGTTTCAGTTCTATGTATGGGGAACCCCCTAAATTTATTGTCTTTTTCTATTTTTCTGTGAAAATCTTAATGCGGTTCCCAGAATACATCTACTTACCAAGTTTCAACAGCATCGTTCTTATAGTTTCGGAAAAAAGTGGCTGTGACATACGGACGGACAGACAGACAGACAGACAGACAGACATGACGAATCTATAAGGGTTCCGTTTTTTGCCATTTGGCAACAGAACCCTAAAAATGCGGGGCAGTCTTTGGAGACTGTCGATAAAAGTGAAAACTAAGTAATCTATATCTGCTACGGGTTGTGCCCCGCGCTCGCCTAACTGGTGCTACGCCGTAGCGGATCGGCTACGAGTGCTACCAAGTGCTAGGTGACGGTCACGCGAGTTCTATGATTTTTGTTCACCCAAAAAGTGCTTAACGCGTCTAAAGAAGTTTTCACTTCAAAAATATTACATCCGCATTTGAATTGGATTTTGTTTCATGGGTTTAATTTTTTTTGCACGAAACTCTAATCGGTTTTCTGAAATAAAAGTAGCGTTAGTTACTCTTTTAAACATCAGCTATCTGCCAGCAAAAGTCAGTCCAGCTGTTTTGGATATTAGCCGAAACAAAAAGTACGACAACTTTTTTATTTTTTACCAGTGGTAAGTACCGTATACTCTCATAAAATTGAAGTTTCTGTAATAAAAATGTTTTTTTGAAATTACAAGCAGGAACTTCAATTTTACTAATAACCTTTTGCTAGTTTTTGGTAAGTCTACTTATAACTGAACATTTCTAAAGATTACAGAACAAGCTTTGTATTACCTGATCCTGAATAAAATTCTTTTGGGATATAAAATAATAGGAATGATTCTTGACTAAAAATTATGATTCTGTTTAGTCTGTTTAGGTTTTCGAAAAATATTGGAAACTTGTTTTTTGTTTTATCAAATTAATAAAAAATGACGAAGATAAAACGCGTCAAATATCATGAGTGGCAACTTGTGACGTCACTTTCCGTAAAAAAATGTACTCGGATGTGACGTCATACGAGTTTTTGACGCACTCGTCTTGATTTTTAGTTTACATAAAAAAAGAAAAAATATCCGTCCAAAATATCTGACGAGACTAATTAGATTTTATTGTCATTTACCATTATGCCATTGAAGAAAAGTCTTTTATTATATTTGGCCTCTTATTAAGTATCTACAATATGTCAAAATTAAACCTATAATGCCGGGACTGACAACGCTGGGGAGGCTCTATTTAGGCTATTTAGAAATCATGTTACTCAATACTCCAGTCTCCAAGACATTATGAGAAGTTTCTTTCCGTACTAACCCATTTTCTCCAAGACTAAGCCAAACCTAGTTTTTATAGTGAAGTCAAAGTAATTACTTGAGTTTAAGTTATTTCTTAAGCAACAATTTATATGTAATAGATAAGAATTGGAACGAAGTGAGAACCGTCAAAAATACAAAGCTATGAATTTTAACTTTTGCCCACTCTCTACCAACTCTCACTTTTCAGTTCTAACTTCAAGCAATTACTAAACTATCCAGTATCTAAAGTTATTAACTTTACTTTACCAATTAATTTGACTTGTTTAAGCGATACGATACGAGTGTTAGATTTATTACGCAGAGAGTACAAAATCCAACGTACTGTATCTCCTGGTAACATCACGCACTGTGTCGCATATCTTCACACTCAGGACTCCGCATGAAACGGTCGTCCTATACCTTTTGTTACTCGCACGCTACTTGCAAATGAATTTGATTAACCCTTAGCAATACTGAAAAACGCACTTAGATTTAAAACGCCGATAGCTGAAAATTCAACTTTCTGTATCTCCTGGTAACAATCCGCTTTGTGTCACCTCACATATCCTCACTCACCCAAGAATTCTTATCAAACGATCGTCCTACACCTTTTGCATTTTTTCCTTTGGCACGCCACATTCAATTCCATTTATCTAACACTAAGCAATACTGAAAAACGCACTTTGATATAAAACTCAGAGAACTGAAAATTCAACGTACTATCCCTGGTAACATTTCGAATTGTGTCGCCTCGCATATCCTCACTCACTCAAAACTAACCAAACGATCGTCCTACACCTTTTGTTACTGGCACGCCAGCTCCAAGTGAAGTTGAATAAGCAATACTGAAAAACGCACTTAGATTTAAAACGCCGAGAGCTGAAAATCCAATGTGCTATATCTCCTAGTAGCATTCCGCATTGTGTCACCTCACATATCCTCACTCACTCACCAAACGATCGTTCTACACCTTTTGTTACTCGCACGCCACTTCCAAGTCAATTCCATAGTTCAAACTTAGCTTATTTCCTAAGGGAAATACTCAGTAGATGCGTAGATACAGGTAAATTGATTCTAGGGAAGACGAGACGGCGTCTGCGTAAAATTTGATGTTGATTTTCTTTTCTTTTTTCTTGTGTCTGGGAAATGGTTCATCGCCTACGGCGTTTTTGTATATTTTGCGGTTCTAACTAACTGTGGTTGTATAACGTTCTGACAACAGCCCCGTTTTATGTAGGTTCAAACCCAAGCAGGTACCTACCTTACTTTATGTAATCTGCTTTGTCATCGCTGCTTTCAAAACGGTGTAGGAAAACCTTTAAGGAAACCAGCGTGTCCTAGAACTAAAAAATCGAAGACATGTAACATCTACCAACCCGCAATGGGCCCATGTCATGGATTTCTAACCACTCCCGGGCTGCTATGGCCCAGCAGTGGGAATGTTAAAGGCGTTTCGATGATTTGTATGTTAGTAGATACAGGAAAATTGATTCTGGGGAACGGCGAGACAGCACGGCGTGTTAAGTTTTATGTCATACTATTGTTATTTTTTGTCTTTGATTGACAGTTCATCGCTAAGGGCAATAATTGTGTTTAGTTCTGTGTTTGGGCGGTGTTTGCCGTACTTCCCAGAATTTGAAACTAAATATCAACGCTATGGAATGGTGTAATAATACAGTATATTTTTCCCAAAATCAACGGGTCTAATTCCTGTCTAGGAATATTGATTTTTCAATCCAAAGCTACAGTTTTAGTTTTTATTAAAATCGGATTGCATATTTTTCGCTACTCCTCATAGTTTCGTATTTGGTCATACACGCTCACTTGAAAAATTCGTATCCATAGCTGGCATGTTTTTTTTAGCATCAAAAGATCGCCAACCGAAAACAGAGAGTCGCCATAACATGATCACCGATGTTTTGACTAACATATCCAAGCCCTTAAGAAATATAATAAATAAACAAACGGCGCAAAAAATGTAACCTTATTGGTAACTACAGCTTTTAGCCGTTTGGGATCGAAACGCTCGGGTCATGGGGCCCGAGTGCGCGTCTTTTTTTA